>OX422208.1:22719965-24184965 GCA_949130495.1 Sambucus nigra | reverse complement strand
CCTCACCTTGTGGTTCTCCAGTACTGTTTACAAAAAAGAAACACGGGTCATTAAGGTTGTGTATCGATTACCGGGAGTTGAACAGGGTCACGATTCAGAACAAGTATCCATTGTCACGTATTATCCATGAAGATCAAGTATCTAGAGGTGATCTCCTAGAAGATCAAGGCCCAGTCATTGATACTGCACACCATCGATCGAGCGATACTAATGGAGTTATTTAAGTAGTTTTGGCTAAATTATTCTGTAAAGAAATTTGATTACTCGCTGGCGTAATTATTTAAGGAACTCCCGACTGCGGTGAATATCAATAGGCATAAGGTGTTATTCAGGTTTCTAAAAAGGCCCATCTTCCTCTGTCCTGAAAGGTAAAAGTTGTCAGGTTTCTAAGAAGAAGAAGAAGTATCAGACATAACCTAAAGTTGTCAAGTCGAACTTTAAGCCTTGAGGAGAAAGCAAGCAGCCGAAAGGTAGCTGTTACATTTACAAACATGAAGGACACTGGAAGAAGTAATAACCCATCTTCTTATCCATGAAGAATGGAAGCTATAATTTCCCCTATATCATTGATACGTGTTTTGTGGTGCAATCTACTAGTACCTGGTGTGTAAATTTGGGAGCCATTAATCATGTTAAAAAATTTAAATGGGTTTCCAGGTAACGAGGGAGCTCAGTGATGGAGAGATGTTTATGTTCATAGGCAATCATCAAAAGGCAACAGTAGTAGCGTATTATAGAGAGAGCGTTTTATTTGGAATGAGAAGCACTATACTAAAGGGGAAGAATGTACAATCATCATTAAAAGTAAATCTAACATGGACCATGAATACTACACTAAGCATGGATAGATGTGAGTGAGTAATGTGTGAATATCTATAAGTGGGTTTGTGGTAGTGAACCTAATCATGGATCAACTAAATGTGGCGTGTGATATGTGCAAGTGAGCATGGATATATACAAATGTGATAAGTGGAGGTGTGTGCTAGTGAAACCTAAGCATGGATATTCTAAGTGGTGTGTGAAACATGGGGGTATAAGTGATCCTAAGTGTAAGTAGTATGAGGTGTACATGGAGGATATTTACAAGTAAGTGAAAGTGAAAAGTGAGTGGTAGGTGATATAAGCATGAGATAAATATATACAAGAAAAAAATAGAAGGAAAAAATGATAGCCAGTCTTCGGATGGTTGCTCGATCTTTCTTGTTGGAACCCTCGGGATACCTACCATGCTTGAGGAGGCACCAGATATCATGGTACCAGCCATTGGTTAGCTCAGGATCTTCTATAGTGACGAGCTCAATATGGTAACAGTGGGTTGGTTTATCTTTCTTTTGAACTAGGAAGGGGGTCATAGTTATTCCTTCGGGCATGTCGAACATGGAGGCTAAGGTAGCGAGAGCATCGGCTAGGTTATTCATTGCTCGAAGTAGGTAATGGAAGGTGATATCTTAGAATTGGGAGGCTAGCTCTTCTAAGTGGGCATGGAAGGGCTGAAGTTTCTCGTCCTTGACTTTCCACTTTCTGAGCACTTGACCAATGATGAGGGAGGAATCCTCGTAGACATCTAGGCATTGAATACCTTTCTTGAGAGCAATTTTGAAGCCTATTGTGCATGCCTCGTATTCAGTCATGTTATTGGTGCAAGGGAGATCCAATTTGATGGCGATGGGAGTGTAGGAGTCATCTGGGGCGATCAAAAGTATCCCAATGCCGTATCTTTTTTTATTGGCAGCACAGTTAAAGAACACTTGCCATCACTGAATGTCTTGAGCGGTGCAAAGGATGTTTTCATCTGGGAATTTAGGGACCCAAACATCGGCTTCTTCTACGAGGTAATCAACGAGGTAGTTAGAGATGTCTATTTCTTTCATGGCTTTCTGCGTGACGTACACGATATCGAACTCGACTAGGAGCATCAACCATCGGGCCATTCAGCTGGATAAGGTGGGTTTCTCAAGCAGGTATGTGAGGGGGTCCATTCGGGATACAAGTTTGATAGGGAAGGCGAGCATGTAGTGCCGCAACTTTTGGGTGACCCAGATAAGTGCGATACACGCCTTTTCCAAAGCGGTGTAGTTGACCTCATACCCGGCCAATTTGCGACTGGCATAATATATGGCTCTTTCTTTACAAGAATCTTCAAGGTATTGGTAGGCCCCAGTTGCAGTGTCGGTTATGGTTAGGTATAGGAGCAAGGGGAGACCAGGCTGTGGGGGCATGAGTATCGGGGGTATGGTCAGATATTATTTTATTTGATCAAAGGCTTCTTGGCAGGCCTCATTCCAAATCTTAGTTGAATCCTTTCGGAGGAGTTTGAAGATAGGTTCGCAGATGGAGGTTAGCTGGCTGATAAACTGGCTGATGTATTGCAATTTCCCAAGGAAACCTAAGACTTCTTTCTCTGTTTGTGGAGGTGGCATCTCAAGTATGGATTTCATCTTGGCGGGATCTGCTTATATCCCTTTCTCACTGACCATGAATCCCAAGAGTTTTCCTTTTGTAATGCCGAAGATACATTTCTGTGGATTGAGCGTCTTATCTGATACTATTGCAGTCATTCGAAGAACTTTTGGAGAGTAAGAATATAACCCTATCTAGTCTTGGATTTGATAATCATATCATCCACATAGACCTTAACTTATTTGTGAATCAGATCGTGCAGGATGGTTGTGGCAACCCTCTGGTAAATAGCCCCAGCGTTCTTGAGACTAAATGGCATAACAGTGTAACAAAAGGTTCCCCATAGGGTGATGAATGCGGTATTTTCTTAGTGGTCTAGGTGCATTTTAATTTGGTTATATCCGACAAACCCGTCGATGAATGATTTGAGAGCATGACCGGCTGTGTTGTCTATGATCATGTCGATATTGGGTAGCGGATAATCATCCTTTAGAGAGGCTTTGTTCAAATCCCGATAGTCTACACACTTTCGAACTTTTCCTCCTTATTTCGACATGGGCATTATGTTGGCTAAGCATGTGGGATATTCGATCACACGAATGAAGCCTACGTTTAACTGTTTGACCACCTCTTCTTTGACCTTGAGCGACCATTCGGTGCGGAGTTTTCTCAACTTTTGCTTGATCAGCTTGTAATCTGGGAGAGTGGGAATCTCGTGCTGAGCTATTTCAGGATCAATACCGGGCATATCGCCATAGGACCGTGCGAAGACATCCATGAATTCCTTTAGCAATTCTTCGAGTTGTTCACGCTTATGCTCGTTAAGGGTAGACACTATCCTATTCTCGCGCAGTTGGATACTTGAACCGAGGTTTATAACAACAGTCTCTTCCTCATTAACTTAAATGCGGTTATGTTGTTTATTATTAACCTTATTTAGATTCGTTAAGAATTGTTCATTTGCAAAATCATCATCATCAAAAGTTTGATTAGAATCCAAACGGTTAATGTAAGGAACATCAAGATACTCAAAATCTTCGTTTATTTCATTGATAGGAAAAACAACATTCAGAACCTCGTCAAAAGAGGACTCGATTACATTTGAACAAGGATAGACAACAGAAGAAGAAGAAGAAAGGGGGTAAACATTGGGATTAGGGGAGATTTCAGCAGGTAGAACTGGTGTAGCATGCCAGTTGAGGAGAGGTGTATCAGCAACTTTAATCAGTTGGGATAGATCCAGTGATGTAGTGTCTGAATGAACCATGCAGAGTGTTAGCCCTAGTGTTTGTAAGTTAGAGGAATCTTTGGAGTCACTTTCCTCAGTCTCTTAGTTATCTTGATGAGTGGTTGTACATGGTGTTAGGAACTCTCGGCCCATGGGTGGCTATCTTGGAAAAAGATCTCCATTCTGGGCTTCATTTTCTTGTTTATATGGTCATACCATGGTTCAGGAAAGCTACAAAAGGGGAAGTCTTCGCCCTCTTTGATGAATCTTCCATTCAAGGAATCTCTTGGGATAGTCTGGACGTAGTCTAGTCCTCTCTTTGGTCGAGACAGGATGATCATTCTGGGCTCTTGTTCTAACGGTTGATACTCAAAACCACAAGGAGGGAAGGCATTCTTTAGTTCAATAGGCTCAAGTATACCTTGTTGTCTTTGTCCTATCCCTAGTCTGGGCATGAAGTGCATGTTTCTGAACATCTGAATCACATTGATGTTGCCATGAGGGTCATATTCTAGATAAACCCTTTCTTTGAAGTCGTCCCCTACTGGGAGTAGAAGTGGTTCAGCTCAAAATCCTGATAAGAGCATATCATTTGACCCGTGTTGTATCTCAAGGATTGGGCTACTGGTACTTGCACCATCGACGTTGTCGTCGTCGCCCAAGATGGTAATGACCCGTTCGTTGGCGAAGAACTTTAATTTTTGATGGAGTGAGGAAGACACGCCCTTAACACTGTGGAGCCAAGGTCATCCTAGCAATAGGTTGAAATAGGCTGGGATGTCAATAACTTGGAATTCAACAACAGGGTTTATAGGGCCAGCCCCTATTACAAGCTTTATGGATCCCTTCACCTCCTGACGGGTATTATCGTAGGCACACACAGCAGCGAAGGTTAGAGCGAGGTCGCTTTCTTTTAGTCCTAAACATTTGAGGGTTCTCAGTGGGCAAACATTCAAGGAGGATCCATTATCGACAAGAGAGACTGATACAACCTTCCCCATAACTTCGATGGAGATGTTGAGTGCATGATTGTGGTTTGGCCCAATCTTAGGTATTTCCTCTTCGGAAAAAGATAGCATTTGGGTAGAGGTCAAGGATCCGACCAAATTTACCACTTCTTCTGGTTTGGTAGAGGGATGAACTGTGGGTCCAGTGAGAAACTTGATCAAAGCATTTCTGTGTAGCTGAGAAGACATAAAAAGCCCCCATAGAGTGATATTAGCTTGAGTTTTCTTTAGTTGATCTAGGATCTTGCTTTCCTCTAGGGTCATCTCTGGCGTAGGAAGGTTTTCAATACCCTTCCCTTTGTCATTGGCTGGTAGTGAGCTTAGAATCTGGTAATGCCTTCCTGATCTGGTCATGTGATTTACTAAAGAAGGGAAAAATATGAATCATGTTTCCTTATCGATCTTGGGTTGTTCTGTCACCTTGTTTATTTCTCCGAGGAGTTCTTCAAATGATATCATTCCACACATGTCGGCTACCAAGCCAATTCTCTCTGAAGCTTGCTCTTCATTCAAATCTTTAAACTCTTCCCCCCATTCAGTGGCAACAATTATGTCTTTCCATGTAAAGTCAATGCAATCCACAACTTTAACTACTTCTTCATACAGGTCATCCCATTCTATGGGGACGTGTAAGGGTGAAGGGACCAGGCGCCGCTGTAGATTCAAAGCATCGAATAACTCGGTGATACTACAAATGTTGTTGGTTTGCCTGAATAATTTTGCTATAATCTAGATGACATCATCCATACTGACTCCATCGGTCGGTACTACCCAACTATCTGACTCTCGATACCATTTTCGTGCTATCAAGAACAACGTAATAAATATCTGGCAATCAATGATCATCTGTGAGGGAAATTTCAGCCCGAACTCTAGGAGTTGGTATAAGACTTCTGATAATTCCATACCTCCATTTTCAAAACGAGTATGGGCAGCGATGCATGCTCTAGTGAGGAGTGATAGTGTCTGATCAGTGAGGCTAGTAGGGTGTAGGAGGAAATAAGGGCAAATTTGGAGAGGTTTAGGAGAGTGTATGGGTGTGATTTGGGTTGAGGGATCGAATTCTGGGTTGTCTTCTAGAAAGATGGCATTGGTATGATTTGGAAGTGGGTTGTGAGTAGTGTTTGGTTTAGGATTGGCTGGTAGGGCGATGGTACCCCGATCAATTAGACCTTGGATCATGTTTCAGAGGTGAAAACATTGGTCGGTGGTATGGCTAGCTGTTTGGTGATAGGCGCAATGGGAATCTGCCTTGAAGTTTCTGGGGAATGGATTTGGCAACGGACGGGGATCCAAGGGTTTGATAAGGTTTCGGCTTAGCAGGGCTTGATAGACTTTGGAGAGGGGATCATGGAGCTCAGTGTATTCCTTTCGGGCCGAGACAGGTTGACTTTCTGGTGCCCATGATGTGGTTGAGAGATGTTGTTGATGGTTGGGACTATAGCACTGGCAGGCTTGTCATATTTTCTGGGGTGAACTGTCCGGACACCTTCTTCGGTTCGAAATATGTCTTGGCAAGACCTTCCTCAATTTTTACTATTGCCTCTCTGAGAGCTAAAAAATGGGGATAGTATTATCCTCCCATCGTTGCTCGGACATGGGGTAAGAAGTTTTTCTTTACTATGCTGACTTGTTCTTCCTCGGAAGGTCAATTGGTTATAATTGCTGCTTTTTCCCTCCATAGGGCTATGAAGTTACCGACTGATTCTCCAAGGTTCTATTTGAGCATTTTTAAATCACGACGGGTGACCTCAAGCTCTTCATTGTATTTGTATTGCGACATGAATTCTCAGGCTACATCCTCCCCGCTATGAATTTTGGATTCTTCGAGAGACAAAAACCATCGGAGGGCGCTATCCTTCAGAGTTTGTTAAAATAATTGGGCCATCACTTCTTCAGAAGCCCCTAATAGAGTCATGGAACGGTAATAACTGCAGAAATGAACAATCGGGGGTCCACTTCCTCCGAATTTCTCGATATTTGGCATCTTGAACTTCTCAAGTAACCTCGTTTTAGGATAAGGAGACATGTGAGTGTAGTCCATGTAATTTCCCAAAATTCTGACTTGGTCAAACTTCTTGGTGAGCATCTTGAGGTCCTCTTTGACTCTGTTCAGCTCTTCTTCCTTCGGACCAGTGATCATAAGCAAGTTAGCCCCATGCTGGGCAATATTTGGCATAGGAAGCTGGGCAGGCAGCGGCCCATTGGCAGGAGGAGCACGTGGAGCATGCTGATACTCTTCGAGAACCCAAATAGGCACGGGTGGATCCATAGCACGAGGAAATAGGGCCTCGGGCTCTTGAGGAATGGGAACCTAGTTTCGTTGCATCTCTCGAACCTCGGTTTGGAGGCTGTCAATCTTGGACACAAGCTGAGCTAGAAATGCCGTCAGATTCGGCTGCACAACGGGTACTTGATCTGTGTTCTCCATGGAAAGCGGATGGATTTTGGACTCGGAAGGAGTAATAGGGGAACGAATGAAACTCCGGGGTGACTTAACTGAAGACCGAAGCCAATAAGGAGCCAGGACAAGGGTTTGCGATCAACCTGAGAAGGCATAAAATGGGATTTATTTTTGAGAAAAAGGGGGAGAATTTTTTTTAGAGATTAAAAGACAAAATATTTTTGGATATGCAATAAAGAGAGGAGAAATGTTTTTGGCTTTTTGATAAATAAGGGAGAAATGTTTTTTTTATTTTTTTCGGGAGACGGATCTCAGCATGATTATTATGTTCTCATTTGTATTAAATTCTCCTAAATGCCAAATGAAATGCCGAACGGGACCCGAGCCTAAAAAAATTGGGTTTGTAATATATGCAAATCTATGGTTGGAATTGTGACCAAGCTCAGGGTTAGGGTCCCATTTTAAAAATGCACGAGAATTCTGGAGGCAGGACGACCCAAAATTTCGACAGAGTTTCGGGTTGAAATCGGTAATCTAACATATGTGTCCTAAGGTTGACACCTATATGCGGGCATGCTGTTGGTTGGGTGAATCGAAAAGGGTTCCCCCCTTTGGCGTGACTTCCATGATATACGTCTTGCTCTTGCGGGCAATCGATACGTGTGGACAAGCCATTTGATATACCTGAGTGTACGCGAATTGCCTCATCATATACCTCATGGGGACGGTACGTGTGAGAGAGAATTCGATATACTCGGCGTACGTGAATGAGTTTCCTGCGATATACCTCCCGTTATGACTTTGGTCAAGCGGTACGATGTGGAGGAACCGTTCGATATACGTCAAAGGTACTTGGCCAATGAAAGGTGAGAGTCATATCGCTTAGGCTAACTGCGCCCTGTCGGACTAGCGCTCATCACGAAGTGACCCTTCAGTTACTGGGTAAAAGATTGGTCAATCACAATGCTCTTTAGTGATGTCGTGTGAATCATGCATGATTCTCTTATTAGTATCTTATGATGAGAGTATCTTTCTTGATTATGCCAAATAGGAATCAAACTGCAAGTACCAATGGTACACCAAGTATGAATGGGGTAATGCGTGCAACATGTGGCTATTCCGGGACAAAAACCAAACAAAACTCCTAAAGGGCCGTCAAGCTCTACTAGACTCAAAACATAACCCACCCATAACTTGACTCAACCCAAGGATCAAACGCTTTGCCATTGAAAGATGCCGCTTTAGAATAATTCCTGCACACTTAAGCAAACTCATCAAATGCATAGGGAATATCTCACTTAAGCAAACTCATCAAATGCATAGGGAATATCAAAGTATTAAATGCAATTTTAATTAATTACCCCACCTAAATTAATTCTCCCCTTTATCAAACACATGACCTACTTAGAAAGACGTCTCCCCCTAAGATAAATCTCCCTCAAACTAAGATACAATAATAATAGGATTAGATACCATTTCTCCCCCTATCATTTTTCTCCCCCTTTTTGTTCAGGAATAGGCAAAGGATAAAGAACTAATAAACAGTATGTTGAAGCTCAAGGTGATAAGACATGAAAGCATATGGGAAATAAAAGCAAGGCAAAGACAAACACATATCATATATATATATATATATATATATATATATATATATATATATATATATATATATATTAGAAATATACCAATAGAGTACTTGCATATATATATAGATATAAACACACACATAACACAAAATACAATAAGTTTGCACACTCGTATGGCAAAAATGTGTCATATGGAAACGTAAGTGTTGGGGTGTGAACTAGCAACAATTAAATTTAGACCCAAACACTTAATAAACATTCACGGAGTTCTCATTTGATTGCAAACTTTATCACATTGAAATATAACCTCATGTGACAATATGAAGATTGAACTCAATGAACAAACATACACAATGCATACAAGCCTAGCATGATGATGATTCTACAAACCAAATAGAGTCATGACATTAAAGACAACTAGGATAAACGGACATTGTGCAAACCGTTGATATACCATCCAATTCTCCCTCAATAAGCATATATATTCTTTTGATTTTGAATGAATATATCAAACAAACATAGGCCTTGGCAATTGTTTTCTGTTTAATGCCAAATATTCTGTTTTTAGGCCTTTGGACCACGTATTTCTTTTAGGTCCATTCAAAATGGTGGCTTACAATCGCAAAGGATCACTTAGTCCTTTTGGAGCCCTTCCCCGTGCACATTTATATTTATCATGTTTTCATTTTTCACACAAATCTCTCATGCAACGGATTTTGACATGCACTTGTCCTCCTAAGTCACAAATATGTAGATGACAAGATTGGTAGGAGAACACCTCACATAGCTCAAATATAACATGTGACATTAAGATTTCAAAGGAGCTCGTGCATGTGTTAAAAGAGGCATATAAAAATAGAATCCATTTAAACAACACAAAATTCAACTACTCCATACAATATGGTAAAGAACATACTAAGGATTGATAATCTAAACCAAAAGTTCTAGCCACGTGGGAGCGTAAAGGAGGGATTCAAACACAAGTATATGCCACTTAAAGTGTGTCAAACTAAAATACACACAAAATAAAATCTTTTTGAGTTTGTGAAATTTTTAACCAAAAATAAATAATATATACTCAAAAGACAAACACAAATCATTTGAATTTTTCATTAAGCTAAAATTATCGAGAGATAAAATCCAAATAATAAACAAAAATCTTTTTGTATTTTTCATTTAATGCAAACAAAATGAAGAAAATATAATACAAAAGATAAACAAAAATCATAATTCTAGCATGTGATAAGCATGAATTATAGACTAGAAAATGATTAAACATACATACATCTAGCAATGATATATAATATGAAGCACAAAAAGCTAGAGTATGCATAAAACACTAACACATTCAACCTTTAAATTTAGCAAGGGAGGTTTCATGTGATAGTAAATGAGAATCAAAAACCCTATTTTGCAAGGCAACCAAGTCGGATTTCCTAACCCAAACTAATGAAGAATGACTATCTTGGGGTGTTGGAACTTTAGCTACCGTGGTTACTTTACTATGGAATTTTCTAGGAATTCGTTTAAGATCAAAACAAAATTTCCTAAGATGACCTTTTCGACCACAATGAGTGCAAGTAAAAGCATGTCGAAAAGATTTACCTAAGGAATGATCATTAAATGCATTCCTAGTAGATTCTCCTAAAACATTGATTTTGGCATTATGAGTAAATTCATTACAAGTATTGAAGCCTAAACCACAAGTGTCATTTTTAATTTGGACCGTTCCTAACATTTTATCTAGTTTTTCGAACGACACTCCAAATCAAATTTGACATTACTAGAGTCTTTTAATTTATTTTGCAAATCTAAAATGTTAGACTCTAATAAAACATTTCGCTCTTCAAAAACAAGAAGCTCCTATTTCAAGGATTCCATTAAACCCTTAAGGCTATCTCTTTCGCCTTCTACATATTCTAGCTTCTCTCGAAGAGTCCTCTCACGTGTCATAAGGTCTTCTATTAAAGCATTTTCATCAATGACCTTGACACTATCTCTTAAACTAGCTTCTAACTTCAAATTAGCTCTTTTCAATTTAATAGATTCTTTATAAAGTTCTTGAAAAGCATTTTGAAGTTCACTCACATTAACCTCTTCTTCATTTTCACTCTCTCTTTCTTCTCCACTCTCACTATCATCAAAAACAAGAGAATCATAAACAATTACCTTGGAAGTGTCATGTGTTAAAGTTTCATCAATCGATGAGTTCTCACTATCACTCACATGACTAGCCATAAAAGCCACAAAATTTTTCTTAGTGGGGGAATCGGGCTTCTCTTCCTTATCACTATCACTAAGGGTCGCATTATATGAAATGGATCGCTTACCCTCTTTCCTTAGTTTAGTGGTGCACTCAAAAGTCCTATGGCCATAACCTTCACAACCAAAACACTTATTAGACTCGTCCCTATCTAAATTTTCATTACTAGGTTTAGGGATCTTTTCATCTTTAGGAATCTTCTCCGCTTTAGAAATCTTCTCGTTCTTGTCATGATTAGAAGATTTAAATTTCTTAAAATCATTTTTAAATTTATCTTTGTTAATTTTCAGAAATTTTCTAAATTTACGAGCAAACAAAGCCATGTCTTCCGAGTCACTATCACTCTCGCTCTCTACTACTTGTTTGACCTCTTTTTGGGCTTTTAAAGCAACGCCCTTTTCGATTTTCTTTTCGGTTTTAGAGGGAAACATATCTAGTTCATAGGTTTGCAAATCACCTACAAGCTCTTCTAATTTCGTAGAGGCTAAAGTTGGTAAAGAATTTAAAACGGTCACTTTAGGAATAAATCTATCGGGTAGGGACCTTAAAATTTTCTTTACAACACGGTCGTCAGGTATTTTCTCTCCCAAGTTAAAAGATGAATTAACAATATCGGAAAGTCTAGCATAAAATTCATCAAAGGTTTCTTTTTCATTCATTTTGATAGTTTCAAATTGAGTGGTGAGGTTTTGGAGTTTCGAAGCTTTAACGACACTAGTTCCTTCATGAGTTAATTGTAAAATATCCCAAGCTTCTTTAGCGGTTTCACACGTCATAATACGTCGGAATTCATCCGGTGTGATAGCGCTAAACAAGGCATTCGAACCTCGGGAATTGAAATTAGCAAGTTTAAACTCATTTTCAGTCCATCTATCGGCCGGTTTGGGTACACATTCATTTTCAACTAAATAAGTTGGTGGGGACCACCCGTTAACAACAGACATCCAAACTCTCTCGTCGATAGATTTTAGTGCCGATCTCATACGCGCTTTCCAATACGCGTAGTTTGAACCATTAAAAATAGGAAATTTTGAAAATGGGGAAAAATCCATTTTAGCCAAAACTTTAAAAGATCTTAACGAAATAATTTATCGTTTTTGGCTCTGATACCACTTTGAAAGTGCGAGCTTTTCTAAATCAAAACTCTGATACCAATTTGATAAAGGTGATGAATCCCCGGAGTTTAATTTTCGCAATTCAAAAATAAATATAATTTCCTTTTAAATAAACTCAAGAGATGCGGAAGCGTTACAATGGTTCAACTTTAAAACAACAAATTTTAATTTCTTAAACAAATTAAAATTACACCAAGTGAAGTAAAATTAATCAATTAATATATTCACTTAAACCAATTAATTCATCCAAGTCCTAGAATTTGCCTAAGTCGTATTTATGAATATTAGCAAATTAGGCGAAACCAAATTTTAGCAAATGACTTGAATTAAATAAACTTTACCCAATATTTAATTTAAGTCCAAATTAAATGAGTGTGATGATTTAAACCGAATTTTATCTTGAAATTATCCTAAGCATGCATTCTAAATTATTGTGCAAGATAAAATAAACCAATCACACTACGCCGCGATGTACGAGGAAAAACCCAAGACGGGAAATAACCTCGAACGGCCCTAGCCACAAATCCACTAGATACGGAATTACAAGTACAAGACAGATAGACTTACAACACACGACTCGATTCCTCTCAAGCCCCGACTCTTCTTCTTGTAGACACCTCTTCCTAGCGAATAACCTTGGAACACCACCGCGGCCTCGGAATCCACTGATAGGACTTCACATGGTCACCGTCACCCGAACATGAAGCCTTTCTCCGTGTGGGTAAATCAACATAAGAAACACTTCTTCTTTCTTTGTGGGTGGTAGAAGCAAAACCCGAAACTTCTCTTCTTCAATTCGGTAGAGAAAAACCGGTGCCAAAACTCCAAGCAAATGATATGTATATAGGTGAACTTGGATACACAATATGGGTGTAAAACTAGAGTAATAAGTAAATTTCTCTTTGAAAATCTCACTCAAAACATGATCTTTTTCTCTTTTTGTTTTTTCTCTCAAAACACTCTCTAAGAGTTTGTATGATATGAAAAAGTTAGATTATCAAAAGTAATTCCCGCACATATTAAAGTCTGAAAAAGTTGGTTAAAAACCAAGTGGGGAAGTGGGCCAAAAACTGCCAAAAACTGTTTTCGCCTGACAGCTCATTTGAACGACATTTTCGTTCGAATGAAATCTCGTTCGAACGAGACTTCTAACGACGTTCCAGATTGAACTCGTTAGAATCTCATTGGATATCTCGTTCGAACAGAAGTTCGTTCGAATGACATATCAAACGACTTTTCATAGGCCTATACTGGAACCTCGTTGGCAGGTTCGTTCGAACGACATTTTCGTTCGAACGAAAATCTCGTTCGAACGACTCTATCGAACGAAAAAACAGAAAGTTTGAATATTCGAGTTTAAGCCCAGAAAACTTTATAAACATTTATTTAAAGTTTTAATTAATTCTTTCTTAAAAAAAAACGCAGTTTTTATAAAACCTAACACCCAATAAACTTGTTCCAAGCTCCTATATATATATAATTGCATTCATACCTTGGGAGCATGGAACTATGGTTGATGACGTAGAAACGAGGCACGCAAACCGGCACATTTGATGAAGCTTTATACTCTTTGCCGCTACGTCTTCAACAAACACTTCATAGGCTTGAGAGTATTACAATTACATACTATCCTATGAATAAATGTTTTTTGTCCGGAATTGAGCCAAAACTATATATGGACTCAATTGGAAATTTGTGTCCTTACAGAAAGTTAAACAAAAATAATGGACTCAAATTAGGTAAATCCTATCCAACACAAAGCAAATTGAATTATCTAATTTAGGTGAAAGGAATTTTAATTTTTAAATTAAGTTTTCCCAAGATTAATTAATGACAGTAGGGGTCTCCAAATTAATATCCCCAATTAAATAGCTCATACTCTTTAATAAGGGAGAATTTAGAAGACGGTCAACTACAGTTATCGCCTTAAATACCAATTTTACCTCCAGGTATATCCAAAGATTAATCAATGGTAGCAGGGGTCTCCAAATTAATATCCTCAATTAAATAGCTCGTAATCTTTGATAGGGGAGAATTTAAACGATGGTCAACTATGGTTATCGTCTCAAAACCCAATTTTACCTCCAGGTAGGTAGTCGGTATAAAGACTCATTAAAAAACACCAATTCTAGACAAGGTAAAAGGGAATCAAAATGATAAGTTGGAGTAGATTTTAATTCTAGCCTCGTACGAGCAATGTGATATTCTAAGGCCAATGTCTACATGATTTTAAATTAAATGCGATGGCTGGGGATATGCAAATGCTTGGTTAATTAGTGATTTTCGAGACAAGGAAGGGTGATGAAATCCCCGCCTTTTCTTTCACATGGGTTTTTCTCTTAAGTCAATTTATTCAACATTCTAAATTAAGTGAAAAATTAAGCCATGTAGGAGCACATAAAAACGTACCTCCGGCATGGAATTTTTATAATCCCTTGTTTACGCCGGGCAGAAGTTAAAGTTGACGTCGATCAGAAGGAAACGTAGCCTACATTTCAGTCATCCTAGAGAGTTCCTTGTGCTCTTGGTAAGATAGCACAAGCCAATATCTGGTCAGGTGGTGGGTTATGGTTGGGGCAATAGGTGTAGTGGGTTGTGGGTTTGGTGTTGTTAATATATAAAATACCGTCAGTGCACAAGTTGTTATAGAATATTTAGTGTAAGTACGGGTCGTACCCACAAAGATTCATCAATTTTAACTTTTAAGAGAATTTCAACTTTTAGACACCACATTCTAGGACCCCCCCCCCCCCCCCCCACACACACACAAAAAAAAAAGTCTCTCCATAAGTCCCTAGAACCTCCCCATACTTTGACTACTAATCTAGAGGCCATCGGGCACTCCTGGGCCCCATTTGACTCTGGTTAACTCCATCATCAAAGAGAAAGCTCAATGAATCTTTGAAAGGATCTAAATAACCTTTCCAACAGTCTGCCCTGTGCATGAAATGGCATAACGATTTGGACGTACGGTTCATTTTACTATCAAAAAATGATCTAGAGGCCAACGGGTGCTCCCAGGCCCCAATTAACTCCATCATCAGAGTGAAAGCTTAATGAATCTTCGAAGGGAACTTCATGCCCTTTCCAATCATCCACCTCGTGCATAAAATGACATAACAGTTCAGACGAATAGACTATTTTCCCCAAAAAACTGAACTAGAGGCCACAAGGCGCTCCTAGAGTCCATTTTATCAAAGTCAACTCTTCAAATTGAATGAGACTTGTGGGTACCTCGATTTGTCACCTTGGCCCGAATGAGTAGCCCAATAAAATATGGCCCAAAGTCTGGAGGCCACACATCTTAACTGATTCAGTTACGACCCAGTCAGTTCCTTGAATCTCGTAAGGAGATATTCTAGGGGTTATGGAATGACGTGGGGGAGTCCAACACCCCCACTCCCCTAAAATTAACATGTATATAACAAACCCCTAGTCCGGGGCAAAGGGCATGCATTATTATTCATGAAAAACACTCCTCGGAGTAAAGAGAAATAATATTGAGAGCACCAACGTGGACTTAGGCATTCTTGCTGAACCACATAAATTCTATGGTGTGTGATTGTCGTTCCTTACGTTCTTTATATGTTCTGGTGATTGCCCTTTCTTGTTATTTTATGTTAAACTTAATTTTCACCGTAATTGGTGTCGTCTATGGAAAATGTTTATCTTCCTTTAAGAAATCCCTCACCAATAAAAAATTTGGAATCTCTGGTCACAGCAGCAATGCCCCTCAAGTAGGGGACATTTAAGAGCAGCCTGCCCCTCGCAGGATCAGATCTGAATTTTGACATTCGGATCCTAGGGCTCGCCCAGAATGGTAAGACTCGGAAAAAATCCAAGGACTGTCCAAGTCCACACAGATATCCAGGTTGATCGATGCCTATGAGGCCAGGCTTCAAGAGCAAGAGGAGTCCACTCATAAGCAAGAGGCTATGAATGCTCGCCTCAAACGGAGATTAGAGAAGATGGAGAAAGAACTCCATCACAGGACTAGGTAACGTCAATATCTCACTCCTAGCCCTTAGGCGAGCAAGTTTCGTAGCCGAGGAAGGAGCCCTAGACGTGGATCTCAAAGATTCGAAGATCACAGGTCGGATGATGACTTAATTGAACAACAGTGACCAACTCATCATTACAGGAGTCCAACTCGAGGAAATGATGACATCAGAAATTTGGTCCGAAGAGAAATGGACCAGCACCCATCACATCGGGGTACAAGATCGATCAGAGAGCTAGCCAGGCGATCTCTCAGGACCCAGATAAAATCCCCCTTATCAAGGTAGATATAAGAAGAAGAATCCCCCAAGAAGTTAGTAATTCCTAGATTCAAGAGCTACGATGGAAAGACTGACCCTATCGATCATGTAAGGTAGTACAGGCAGGCCATGACCCTCTGGAATCATAAGGACGCCCTAATGTGCCGAATCATGCCATCGAGCTTGAACGATGTGGCCCAAAAGTGGTTCGAGAGACTCCCTCACAGATCCATCAGGATCTTTTAGTCCCTGGCAGACCTCTTTATGGATAACTTCATTACTAGTAGCTCCCATCTGAAGAGGATGGATGCCTTATTAACAATGAAGAAAATGCCTCAGGAGAGCCTACAGGACTATGTAAAAAGGTATTGGGAGTTATTCAGCGAGGTCGAGGACTGATCAGAGCAGATAGCTGTGGCATCTTTTATGATTGGCCTACCCAGCCCTTGCCTCTTGTACCAATCCCTCACTAAGAAGGAGGGAACAACCATCGATGACCTAATGGCTCGCATAGAAAAGTACGCCAAAGTTAAGGATGTGACCCACCTCAGTGCAGGGGAGAATGGTAGAGCCAAGCTCGCTGCCAATGGAAATGATAAGGATGAGAACCAGAAGAAAGGAAACAAGAATGGGGCCAAAGGTGGTTCCAAGAACGGGAACAAAAGCTATGCCTTGAAAGCATTTCAGGCAGTGAACACTATCTTTAGAGAACCAATCTACAAGATCCTAGCAAAAATTAAGGATGAACCATTCGTTAAATGGCCCAGGAAGATGGGAGGAGATCCCTCAAAGAGAAATAATGCACTGAGATGCGCTTTTCCCAAAGAAGGAGGACACAAAACTGAGCACTATAGAGCTCTTAAGTCTCACCTTGAAGAGTTGGACCAGACCGAGCACCTGAACAAGTTTATGGAGAAAAAGGCAGAGAAGGTTGCTGCCAACGGGGACACAAGGCCCGATAATGTGCTTGAGGAGGATGTTGGCCATGAGTTCTCAGTGATTCATGGGGCATCGGATCTTAAACAGATTCAAGAAAATTCAGCCCGAATGTAAGTGAAAAAGCTTACGGTAGTAATGCAAGCTTTTTAAATCGATCCAGCAAAAACTCAGGCAGGAAAGCGTCGGCGAGCAGATGACGTCGACTATAGCAAACACATCGTGTTCATGGATGAAGACTTAGTGGAAGTGATAATCCCACATCATGATGCCTTGATAATTACACTCAAGATAGCAAATTGTGATGTTTACAAGTTGCTCGTCGACCAGGGAAGCTCTTCTGAAGTAATGTATCTCGACATGTTCAGGAAATTAAAGTTAAGCGTCGCCGACTTGAAGGAAGCCACTGTCCCTCTAGTTGGATTTACAGGAAAAGTGACTATCCTTTTGGAAAATATCGTACTGCCAGTGAGGGCAAGAAGTGTCTCCAAGATGATTGAGTTTCTGGTAGTCGACATTGACTCGCCCTACCAGGCTATTATCGACAGAGGATGGCTACATGTGATGAAGGACGTTCCCTCGACCTACCATCAGAAACTTAAGTACATGACTGAGCGAGGAGTAATGGAGATCTACGGGCTCAAGCGATGGCAACAAATTTTTTCATAGCAGCCATCCGCCCAAAACCAGAAAAGAATGTCAAGAGGGCCAAAGAAAAGGTTGAGGAACAAGAAGGTTTTATACCTTCAACATAGTAGCTAAAGTATGGAAGACCCGGAGTGGAGGAGACCAGGATCCTCCCCTCTGAGTGGGTCGTTGAAAACCTGGAAGAAGTCACAGTCGGTGGCAGCAAAAAAGACAGGAAGTTCTTGATTAGAGCCTCTCTCACTGATCGAGAGAAAAAGGAATTGACGACACTTTTGAGGAATAATCTGGATTTTTTTTAGTGGGAACCTTATGAGCTGCTTGGAATTGATCCCAGTGTGGTTTGTCATCGATTGCACTTCGACCCAACTTTCAGGCCTATCACGCAGAAGGCACGGTGAACTGCTCCCTGGAAGGCCAAGGCTGTAGAGAAAGAAGTGGAGAAGTTGTTGGATGCAGGATTTATACTAGAAGTCCAATTCTCTAAATGGTTGTCCAACCCGGTAGTGGTTCCAAAGAGCAATGGGAAATGAAGATTTTGTATTGACTTCACTG
Source organism: Sambucus nigra (assembly GCA_949130495.1). NCBI lineage: Eukaryota > Viridiplantae > Streptophyta > Magnoliopsida > Dipsacales > Adoxaceae > Sambucus > Sambucus nigra. The sequence continues at coordinate 24,166,567 of OX422208.1, read as the reverse complement.
ACCTTAACAGGGCGGGCCCTAAGGACAGTTTCCCCCTCCCGAAGATCGACCAGTTGGTGGACACCACAGCAGCTCATGAAAGAATGAGTTTCCTAGACGCGTACTCGTGGTACCACCAGATTCCTCTATACGTACCAGACCAAGATAAGACAGCATTCATCACCACCGTCGAATTATATTGTTACAAAGTTATGCCCTTTGGGCTAAAAAATACAGGGGCAACCTACCAGCGGCGGGTCACCAAGATGTTTAAAGACTAAATGGGAGATACCATGGAAGTCTACATTGACGATATGCTCGTCAAGAGCAGGCGGAAAGGAGACCACCTCTTCGACCTATAAAGGACCCTCGAAATCCTTAGGAAATACCGAATAAAGCTCAACGCGAGTAAATGCTCCTTCGGTGTCCAGTCTGGAAAATTTATCGGGTACTTGGTTAGCGAGAGAGGCATTGAAGCCAACCCAGACCAGATTGATGCAATCAATAAGGTGCAACCTCCACGCACGATAAGAGACGTACAGAAGCTCATGGGCATTCTCGCCACTTTGAATCGATTCATCTCGAAGTCATTCAAAAAGTGCCAGCCATTCTTCCAGCTATTGAAGAAAAGCAAAACAGTGGAGTGGAACCAAGATTGTTCGAAAGCACTAGAGGAGCTCAAAGCTTATCTCAACAAACCACCCTTGCTCGTAATACCTCAAGATAACGATTCCTTATACCTATACCTTGCAGTTTCCAGCCACGCTGTCACTTCTGCATTAGTATGCAAAAGAACGGGAATCCAGCACCCAGTCTACTATGCAAGCAAGGCCCTCTTGGATGCCGAGCAGCGATACCTACCACTGGAAAATCTCGCCTTTGCACTAGTGGTAGCCTCGAGGAAATTGAAGCACTACTTCAAATCTCACTATATCATCGTCCTTACATCACACCCCCTTAAAGCAGTCCTACAAAAAGTAGACATATTCGATAGACTATCAAAGTGGTCAGTCACGCTCAGGCAACTTGACATCCAGTTTCAACCAAGGAATGCAATCAAGGGGCAGGACCTTATCGACTTCATCGCAGAATTTATAGGAGATCATCCTTGCGACCAACTTTAATTCGTGGGTCAGAGGGAAGATCACTCGGCACAAGGTGTTTGGTGACTATTTGTTGATGGAGCCTCCAACTCCAAGGGGGTAGGAGTAGGCATTATGCTTGTTACCCCAGAAGACAAAATCCTTGAGTAAGGAATCAGGCTTAGACTTGAAACCTCCAACAACAAAGCAGAATATGAAGCATTAATAGCAAGCCTGCAGAAGGCACAGGCGTTGGGGGAAAATCAACCCCAGGTGTTCGGTGACTAACAACTGGTCTCCAATCCGATAAGCGAAGACTTCAACGTGGGGGATGAGAGAATGGCAGCTTACCTCACCTTAGCAAGGAAATTAATGTCTAACTTCGAGCAAGTTAGCATCCAGTAGTTTCCCAAAGGACAAAATAGTCATGCAGATGCCCTAACGGCCTTGAGCTCAGCAATTAACTCTGACTTAAAGACAACAATTCTTATCTACTTCCTCCCCCAACCGAGCATCAACCAGAGCGATGAGCTTCCAGACATGGATCTTGTTCTCCAGATTGAACCAGCACCCAGTTGGATGGACCCCCTGAGGGACTATATGAAATATGGTGCCCTACCAGATGATAAGAAAGCCTCTCATCAGATAAGAGTCAAAGTTGCTCACTTTCAGTTATCTCCTAAGGGCAAGCTGTATAAAAGATCTTTCACCATGCCTTACCTCCAATGTGTTCACCTAAAGAACGTCGAGCAACTTATGCACGAGATTCATGAAGGAATATGTGGGAGACATATCAGGGGAAGATCGCTAGCATTCCGATCACTGAAGGAAGGCTACTGGTGGCCGCACATGCAAAAAGATTCAGGGGTATATCCTCTCAGGTGCGAGAAATGTCAACTACATTCTCTTATGGTTCACCAACCTGCCAGCGACCTAAATCACTTACCAGCCCCTGGCCTTTCGCCTAATGGTGAATGGACATCGTGGGTCCTCTTCCTACCATTGTCGGTAATCACAAGTATTTGTTAGTCGTGATAGACTACTTTACCAAATGGATTGAGGTGGAATCACTGGAAAACATCAGAGACGCAGATATGATGAGATTCATATGGAAGAACATAATTACTCTCTTTGGGATCCCCAGGACCATTGATGATGATGGAAATAGCACCACCCTTCAAGTTGTTTGTAAGCTCAATTCAATGTTAACAATGACAACATAAGAGTACATACACATATAGTAGAAGAAGGTGAGGAGAAGAGGATTAACACCAGAATATAAGTGGTTCAGCCAATCAGGCCTACGTCCACTGTGCAAGTGTATGATGTGTATCACTGTATTAGGGCTCTAATGGCCATGGATACAATCTCTCATGCTTTCTCTCTCCACAGTGTATTTGAACAGAGTTTCAGCTAGGGTTGTTAATTTCGGATCCATTTTTAGGTAGCGGATGACCTCTATATATATAGTACCTAGGGGGTGTAGTATACCCCCATGCATGTAGGATGCATGTGTGTGTTAGCCTCACCAATATGGGAGAGCCACCTGTCACTGTCACATGTAGAGGATGATGATGAAATATTCTCTCCACGTGTGGGGAATAATCTTGTTACAACTGATTTGTGTCCACGTGTCCTTATCCAAATGTCAGCAGGTGCTCGGCTGCCATACTGGTGCATGACCTCGGCCTAGGAGAGGCCGAGGTTGACAAGTCTAGTTCGTTTTGTAAGAGATGAACCTTAGGAGTCTCGGCTTGATCCTAGCCAAGACGATGGATAGGGTCGGCTCAGGCCGAGGTTGATAGGCTTATGATTGGAGCATTGACTGTCGTCATGATTGAGATATTACTAGGGTTTCTTGCTAGCTCGGCCTACATCTGGCCGAGGTTGCCATTCCCAGGTGTACGAGAGTGCTGCTGATCCTTATGATTCGTGCAGTATCCTTTGGAGAGGCTAGAGGTAGTGTCGTCCTAGGCCGACCCTGATATGGCCGAGGGCTGATGGAGAGGCTAGAGGTAGTGTCGACCTAGGCCGACCCTGATATGGCCGAGGGCTGATATCGCGCGCCCAAGGCTTATCCATAGTCGGCTATTGTCTAGGCCGAGGTTGGTGTCTCTGGGCCGAGGTCACACTTGGGGCATATCAACCATCATCACTGACAACGAAACACAGTTTAAGAGTGGCCTTTTCTAGAATTTCGGCAGCGACCACTGTATCAGGCACCATTTCAGCTCTGTAGCATACCCTCAGAGCAACGAACAGGCTGAAGCTTCCAATAAAATAGTGATTGATGGACTGAAGAAGAGATTAGAGTGAGCCAAGGGGGTATGGGTAAGCGAGCTTCCACGTATTCTATGGGCTTACCGACTACCCCACGACGAGCAACTAGGAAAACACCATTCGCACTAACATATGGTATGGAGGCAATCATTCCCTTGGAAGCTGGCATCCCCACCATGAGGTCCACCCTGGTCGACCAAGGCTAGAACAATACAGCATTACTCGCTAAACTCGACCTGGGTAAGGAAGGAAGAGAACTAGCTCTAGTGAAACTAGCGGGTTATCAGCAACAGCTAGCAAAGCACTATAATAAAAAAGTCAATCCAAGAACATTACAGGTTGGGGACTACATCCTAAGGAAAGTTATTGGCAGCGCAGTAAAACCATCAGATGGCAAGCTAGGTGAAAATTAGGAGAGACCATTCAAGGTGACAAGAGACAACCTACAAGGAGCCTATCACTTAGAAACACTGGTGGGCAGGGAGATACCCCGAGCTTGGAACGCAGTCAACCTAAAGAAATTCTACTTCTAGTTTTGTATATTGGTCTTTTATTACATTGTTAAAATTGGCAATTCATTTTTCATTGTTCTTTGGTTAAATAAAAGATTATTTGGCAGTGGCATTCTATGAAGTATTATTTTTTTTATGATGAACTTTATAACGTGCACATCCTTTCCAAGCGACATGCGTCCTATTCAACATATAAAAGCAGGTTATTACCCTCCTCAGGTTTTCGTCATGAAATAAGAACAACCTCCCAGCATTTCCCCTAGTAATATATGAAGCCCTACAGGGGACCCTTAGGCATCTCAGCCAACTCAGGTTAGTCGCCAAACAAGGTTTGGCTCAAAAACCTACTCGGACAAAACATCCAGCGCTAGGTTTGTCCTCGCCATTGCCACACTTAGGCCTAAGGGGGTGTGACGACACAACCTAAAAGATAAAGTGGGGAAGAATGGCATATTATAAGCATACTGGATTGGGCGGACATTCACTCGATAAAATAACTCTAGTCGGCTAAAAAGATCCCAAGATAGTTAAAAAATCAATGAAGTAGAAAATACGATACACATGTTTAGCCGGGGAATAGCCCAAAATATAAATATTTTATTACTTAATTATATTTAAAAAAAATTACATTGAATTAAATAAATCTTAAATAGGATTAGGCCTCTGAGCAAGATAATCAGCTACTTGCGCTTTATGGCCGCGTCCGGGTGAGGAGCTAATTCTTTTTTTGACTTCATTTACATCCGACTCCAGCAGCTGCCTGGGGATAGCATCTATAGGGACCCACTGGTCGTCCCTCCTGAAAGGATTGGGCATCAGAGTCGAAGGGGAGATCTCATGACGATACCAGAGTACTGAGTTCCTGGGGACCTTCAGCTCCCTGAGAGCATTCAACCATCCTCTAATAAAGGATAGCTCTTCGACCTCTGCCAGCCTCATCGGAGCATTTATCCAACCTTGATCATAACCATCATCCCACACTCATCGAGGACCTTTCTTAAACAGATGCCTCAACTGCGTAACATCTCTTCGGAGCCCGGCAGCTATCACGTATACCCGACGAACAACTCCTTGAAGCTTGTCAACCTCTCTAGTTGAACCACGGACATCTGCACCAGCTCGCCCTCCAGCTGATGAAGAGGAATAATATAGGACCTGAGGAGCGATGCAAGGCGCATTCTCCCGCAGTCGCGAGACTTCTCGCCTCAGAGCTTCATTCTCTTGCTGAAGCAGCTCTCCAACCTGATTAACTTCTGAGGCATCCAGGGGCCTTGCCTTAATACCATCCACCTCTTCTTGTACAGAAGCACCTATTTCCTCCATCTCTTGAAGCCTGTCCTTCAGCTTGGCTATGAGCTCTGACTGGTCCTTATAATCTTTATTCCTTGAACGAAGGGATTTATAAATCTTTACGAAAGCCCTGTGAACTTAATTGCTTGCATCAGGACCAAGAATCTTACCCAGTTGAGAAGTAGCAAGTATATATTCATCAACATCAATCAACTACAATCTATACAAGCATTAAAAAGTAAAGAAATCAGTATGCAGAAAGGAAAAATATTTCATTTCATTAGCAAAAGAAAGGTTCATGGTACATCAGTGGAAAAAAGAAAAGAACAACAAAATAAAAAATACAAAGAGTTCCTGAGAACGGGCTAGCTGGAAACCTCATTTCCATCTGAGGTCACTGGTTGTTTTCCTTTGTCTGTAGCAACAAGAACATCCCCCTCAGATGGAGTGATTACCTATTAATTCCTCCCCATAAAAGGGAATCACAAATCTACCAGACCTCGACCCTTCATCATGGGGAGAAAACTGCCAATTTTTTGCAATAAATCCCTCAAGCCAGTAGTCCTTATGGAAATTAGGTAAATTCACTACCAATACCCTATCAGGACTCCTGGCCTTGAGGTACAGAAGACCAGATCTTGTTCGCGAAAAAGAATAGCAAAAATAGATTTCAGCAAGCCCTAAATTTGTGCCATAAAGCAGATTTATCTAATGTACACCATTAATAATTTTCCAGACATTGGGCGAGCACCGTTCAGGGACTATATTGAAGTAACCAAAAAAGTGCAAAAAGAAATTGCTTGGGAAAATAAGACCCCCTTGGGACAATAAGAGAACATGAATCCAATGACCATCCTTAACTTCTCTAACATTACGAGGGACAGGGGCACACTCAATGTCTATCCAATTTGGAATGTTAAAAAACTTCCTAAATTCGGATATCGATCTATTGCCTATTTTCGTCATTAAAAAACCAAAACCCTGGTAGCAGATGCGAAGAAATTCCAACAGAAAAGGCAAAGAAAAGAAGTAAGAAGAACTTACGAGAAAGAAGCTTGAAATTGGGAGACGAGGTCTGGAAATGAGAGAGCTACCGCAAAAGCTTGGAGAAAACTAGAGAGAGCGTGGAGAAATTTGAAACGACAATAGGAAAGGACCTCTCCGAAAATGTCTTAAACCTTTCTAATCATAAGGGGAGTTGAATTTTACAAAAAAAATATTTATTTTATAATAATAAGTTCACTAATACGCTTACATCCGATTCCATGATTCATGCGATGACAACACACTAGTGGATCAGGGTAGTTCCTCGGAGGTGATATACCTGGAACTCTTCTGCAAACTCAAGATGAAAAAGTCAGACTTGAAAGAAGCAATTGTCCTTTTGGTCGGCTTCGCAGGAAAAATAACCATGCCATTGGGGAAGGTAGTCCTGTCAGTATGGGTAAGGAATATTTCAAAGCTAATTGAGCGAATATGCGTGAGCTGAGTATGAGCGAACAAGCAACAACATCAACCTCGCCTAAATGTTTACGTGATTCGTTTCTAGATTTCACATCGTCTATGGTAAAAAACCATATCACGTAGTTAATTTCCAATACATTGAGATATTTAATGTATAACATTATTGTATAACATAATTTGATTGTGTGCATTGTTAGGATGCGAAAATAGAAGCATGATTAGATATTAATGTGATTAATCAAGACCATACAACCGAATTCACCACTAAGGAGGCATGTTTTGTTTATTGATATTGTACTCAACATGATTTTATAATTATAGTTGAAATCTCCATTTAAATTGTCCTTTCATTTAACAATGTTCGTCTTGTGCATATTTTTAATGACTGGAACAAGATGATTGGTTGGTGTCAATAAGTTGGTCGCAAGCTTCATGCGGTCGTGAGGCCTGTTAAATATTTGGTGTGTATGTTTTATTTGGTGCGTATTATTCTGTTAAAGATACGATTTAGGGTTTTATTTGTTGCATATGTCTTATTCTGATAAATATTTGGTGCGTATGTTTTATTTGGTGCGTATTATTCATACACAATTAAATATTTGGTGCGTATTACTCTATTTGGTGCGTATGTCTAATTTGATAACTGTCTGTTAAATATTTGGTGCATATTATTCATACACGATTAATAGTTTGGAATAATGGTGCGTATGTATAATTTGATTACTATCTAATTTGTGATTTTCACCCCAAGTGGGAATTAGCAGTTAAATTAATGATTTGGGTCTGCCAAATCTGGGTTTTGAATAATTGTAAAGAGATTTGGGTTTGTCAATTACATTTCAAAAAACTTATTAAAAAAACTTGGAGAGTTAGAGTCATTGACAAGGTAGACCATCACTATGTACAAGGTGATACAAACTCCCTGTATAAGAAAAGCACTGCTTGAAACTAAAATTTGGTTTTATTTTCTTTTTTTGAACCAAGAAGTAATGCTGAGTTGGGGTTTGACGTATTTGGGTTTAAGGTTGGGTGTGTTTATGTTATCTTTCGAATATAGAGAAGATTATTTATGGTTTCAACCATAAAAATATTTAATTTACACTTCATTTGGTTATAAATTCTATTATATGAGATTTTAATATCATGTTATATATGTTGATAAAAAATTTGTACCAAAATAGGGGTTATCGGATTAAGTGACTATTATGTTGTAAACTAGTTCATGTTTGCTTGAAAAATCCACTTATAATAACCTTTTTACTTCATTAAACATTCATCAAAGATTGTGAACAATAGATTATTTCTTTACCTGTTGCCTAACCCTTAGATATTAAATAGTATATATTAATTTTTTACTAACGTATCTCAACATACAGAATGTCATCCGAAGTTAGTAAAGAATGGATGAAGGAACGCGAAAGAGGAAATGCAAAATACATTAATGGGGTTGCTACGTTCATTGATTTTGTGAAGAATAACCGTGGTGGCGAAACCTCATTTTCATGCCCATGAATAAAATGTGAAAATAGAAAGTTATTGGAGCTTCAAGATGTCGATTTTCATTTGCTTCGTTATGGTATATCCAAGTCTTACACGTTTTGGCGTTCTCATGGTGAAAAGGAAGTCGCTAAAAGAAAAGGGAAAAAAACACTGAAAATGTTGAATGCAATGACCCTGTCCTCAACAATCCAAGAATGGAAGAGCTTATTTACGATGCATTCGAAATGTTTAATCGTGAAGTAGATCATTTATCAAGTGAGCATGTTAGAATGGGGGAGTTGAAAATCGTAACGAGACTAATGAGGAGTTAAAATACGAAAAGTTACGTGGCAAGGCGAGTGAATCGTTGTACCCGTCAAGTCCTGAGAAACATACGACACTATTTTCTTATCAAATTGAATAATGTTAAGACAAGATATGGTTTGTCAGATAATAGTGTTATGGAAATTTTGGTGGTGTTTAAAGAGTTTTTGCCAAAAGGAAATACAGTACCATCCAAGTATCCAGCCATGAAGAAGATAATCAAAGAAGTTGGTCTGGATTATAATATAATTCATGCATATAAAAATGATTGTATTTTATATAGAAAAGAACATGCAATGAAGGTAAAATGTCCAGTATGCAACCTACCCACGTATAGGTTGGGAATAAATGGGGAGGGTAAAGCACCTCTGAAGACGGTTAGACATTTCCCCCTGATTCCAAGGTTGAAGAGATTATTCACCATACCATGGATTGCAAATGAGATGACTTGGCACGATAGGGCGCAGTGTAGCAAAAATATCACACGTCATCATGTTGATTCGTCTATATGGAAATCTGTTGATGTGATGTGGCCAGCCTTTGCAGCTGAAAAACGTAATGTCCGTCTTAGTATAGCGACTGATGGTTTTAATCCATATGGTAATCTCGGCTCTAGTTATAGTTATTGGCCTATCATTGTTACTCCTCTTAATATGGGACCGTCTTTATGCATGAAAATGGAGTTTTCAATGATGTCAATTTTAATATCCAGGTCGAATGCTCCGAGAAAAGACATTGACATTTACCTGGCCCCCTTGCTAGATGAGTTAAAGGAATTATGGTTTCAATGTGTAATGGCAAACGACTCATATACAAAAAACTACTTTTTCTTTGAGAGCGATGTTGTTGTGGGTTATCATGACTTTCCTGCATGTGGAACTTTATTGGGTTGCACGATTCATGGTTGTAAGGGGTGCCCAGTTTGTGCGAAAGAAGTTGAATCTAAAAGACTTATGAGTAATAGAAAAATTTATTATCATGGTCATAGAAAATTCATTCCTCGTTATCACAAGTTCAGGAAGGACAAACGTAATTTCAACGACAAGGTTGAACATCGTAAAGCACCACGAAGGTTATCTGGTTCGTAGGTTAAGAAGAAGGTGAAATGAATCAAGATAAGAATTGGTAAACAGATTTCCAGAATAAAAAGAAAACGTAAAGGGGATAAGAATGTGGTTAGTGATGTTACCACTCCATGGTATTGAAGGTCTATTTTATTTGATTTTCCGTATTGGAAAGAGTATAGTGTTCGTCATAATCTAGATGTTATGCACATTGAGAAGAACGTCACCAATCATCTTTTGTCAACCATTCTAAACGTTAAAGACAAAATGAAAGATAAAGAAAATGGTCGTAAAGATATGAAGACCATGGGGATCAAGAAGAAGATGCGGATGGAAACCGATGAAAGTTTAGGAAAAACTATGAAGCCAAAGGTTGCATTCACTCTAAACAAAAAAGAAAAAGAATGGTTTTTTCGTATTTTAAAGGAGCTAAAAGTTCCAAGAGGTTTTTCTTCTAACTTGAGTAATTGTGTGAGTTTACAACCACTTGGATTGAAGGGGCTCAAATCACATGACTATCATGTAATTATGCAATATTTGTTACCGTTGCTCCTTAAAAATATTTATCCAAAACATAAAGACTTGCGAATAGCAATTCAATGGTTAAACTTCCTCTTCAATGTGTTATGTTCCAAAGTGATCAAGAGGGATGTTTTGGAGTCGGTAAGGAAACATTGTTTGAGGCTATGTGTGTTTTGGAGAAATATTTTCCGCCTGGATTTTTTGTTATTACTATCCACCTCGTTATACACTTAGCAGAGGAAGTGTTGATTTGGGGGCCGGTAAGATATAGGTGGATGTATCCTTATGAGAGGTAATTAAATAGTAAATGATTTGCTTAACCTCTTTATTTTGATAAATATTTTTTTGTAATCGATATATTTTTTATGCGTAGGTTGATGAAATATTACAAGAAGTATGCTAATAATAAGAGGTATGTGGAAGGGAGCATTGCAAAGAAATATATCGCAGAAGAATCGACCTTATATTGTATGGAGTACATGCCAAACCCTAGTGAAGGAAATCACAAATATACGCGTGAAAATTTTCTTAACGAAGATGAAGATGATGTATACGCAGGCGAGGGTCCTTTAGTACAAGGGAATAATGTGAAGTTAACTCCATTACAATTTCCACAAGTACGTTAGTGGGTGTTACACCAATCAGATGAAGTGGAGGAATGGAAGTAATTATATCAATATGATTCGAGATTTTTTAATTAAAAAATACCACTTATGTAGATTGGTAAAGGAAGTAGGTTGCTTAAGTGTGGGTATTGAATTGGTGTAGGAAATATGATCTTTATTGGGAATCCACATTTGGGCATAACCAAAGAGCGTCTACATTTAAGAAAAAGACCGAGGGTTTTATCCTATGGTTGATTAAGGAGGTTCGTTTTAATTCGACTACATAATAAAATTTTACATTTATTCGTGTGTGTGTGTGTGTGTGTGTGTGTGTGTGTGTGTATATATAATCATCTTATGAAATCTTTTTTGTAGTTATTAAAAGCGGGATTGACTGATACCGCACTTTGGCGGTTAGCAAATAGGCCATTATATGTACAATCATATAAGAGGTATCAGGTGAATGGGTTTAAATTTTGCACATGTGAGTATGATGAGTCACAGGTAACCCAAAATAGTGGCGTGTTAATGAGGGCCATCACGAAGTTCAGGTCAAGCAGAAAAGATATGAATTATAAGGAAGCGGAGACAACATACTTTGGCATTATTCTTGGAATATTTGAGTTGGATTATACATCTTTCAAAATAGTTGTGTTTTACTGTGACTGGGTGAGAGTTGAGGACAAGGTAAATGATTTCAAAGTTGATCCTGAATCGAACTTAATGATGGTAAACTTAAGTATGTTGAAGAGTAAGGATAGAATCGATGACGAGTCATTCATTCTTGCATCTGAAGAATCTCAAGTGTTTTACTCAGACGATTTTGAAGACAATGGTTGGACTATCATTTTGCATGCATCACAGAGATTAACAATAAGTGTTGACAAACTTGAGGTTCCTACAATGTATCAGTCTATTCTTGAGGATAATCCCAATTTGAAGAATTTCATTCAGGACTTATAGTTAAAGCTAAAGCTGATTTTTATTATTTTTGCTTAGTTTTATTTACTTTAATGCTTTACTTACTATTTAAAAGAATTTTAGACATCACTTCAAGATCTTTTTTCTTGTGATCTATTATGTTTATGTACTACTTTAATGCTTCACTTGTATTAAAACATGCGACGAATGGACCAATTCTTAGTAAATTTGAACAGATTATGCATTTGGACAAATTATATATTTTTAGTAATTTTGGACATAATATGTGAATAATTCATTTAGACATATTATTAATGTAGAATGTTTATGCATGGTATATCTAACACTAGTTGAATTTCAGTAATGTCAAATGAAGCTAATGTCTCCAGCCAACACGATGGTCCAGATGGAGCATCTGTAGACACCATAATTGCGGTTGAGATCAATCAACATAATCAGGTAATAGGTAGCGAGAAAGGTCGATTTATGTCTTGACTTGGTAAAGTGGTCCAGGCTCAGGTCCCAATATCATATACTGATTGGCGTAAGGTTCCAAAAACATATAAGGAAGATGTTTGGAAAGAGATGAAAGTGAGACTTCTTATGTATACTTGATTTGTTTATTATATTTACTTTTGTATAACTTTACAGATTTCTTATAATTTAAAAATATCAATTGTCTTGTTAGAGAACATATGGACTCGCAGATAGTTACAAGATTAGTTGCTGCAAAAGTATGTGCAACCTACTTAAAACATATAAATCCCCGTTACGAAAGAGCTATTATGATAAGTATTCAATGGATGACGAAAGATTGGCCAATGTACCTCCAGGTGTTAAGCCAGAACAGTGGAAAGATTTCATGGAGCATGGGGAAGAGGCTAGAAAAAAGAGGAAAGCTGGGAAAGATAATAGGGCAAAGATTGAGGCCACTCACACAAGTGGGCATGATGGGCATGCCCAAGTCGAGTACAATATGGTACGTACGACTATGTTTTACCGCTTTGTTTGATTACTATTACCTTGAAGATAATATATGTTATGTTTTTCATTTGTAGACAAATAAATTGCATAAAAACCCATTGCATATTGATGTATGGATAACTAGCAACACATGTAAAGATGGGTCAGTCAAAGAGAGTATTGTTCTTATCATGGTGATTTTCTATAAATACTTAATGATGATTGTTACATGAAAACATTATACGTTCAAATGATTAGGCTTGACAATTCTATATATTTGGCATTTCACAGGGCAAGGTGCTCGCGAAGAAAAAAGAACTAAAAGAAAGTTGTAGTGATAGCACCAACCAGCCACAATCATTGAGAAATGATGCCTTATTTGAAGTATTTAGTATTGACAAGCGAGGGCGCACTCGTGGTGTGGGTTTCATAGTTTCGTCATCATCCATCGAGACTTCAGCTCCATCTTTATCTTTGCTTGTAGGTGAAAAGGCCAATGGAAACCAAATGAAAGGTCGTCTCGATACATTGGAATCCGAGATCAAAGTCATGAATAATAAACTAAGAAATATAGAGACAATGATAGGTATGGTGTTTGGGAAGTCCCATTCCTCCCCAACTGTTGGAGAAAGTGCAAGTAATGGGATAGTTGTATCATTTAATGCAAAATCCTGTTCACTAGAAGATGGTGTCTCATGTGATGTCCTCGGGCTTAATGGTAAGGTTATTGGCAAGGGAAGGATAAATGCTACCCCTCGAGACGTAGTGCACAATCATATAGTTAATTATGAGAAAGAGGTGGTATTATTAGTGGACAAAGTGCTTGAGGAAAATCCTTCTCTTTACTTGGGAACACAAGGTGGTGCTGAGCTTCTCGGAGATGTTGGTAGTGGAAGTTGGGTGGTGTGGCTGAAGAGTTTAGTCACGCGTATTGTTGGATCCCAATGACTTCTTGCTTTTAATTTATATTAGAGACTTATTAAAGTCATGCTTGTGTTGAGTATGCTATGGACTTTATTATGCTAGTATTTGCTATGGACTTTATTATGCTAGTATTTGCTATGCTACGGACTTTATCAGGCTAGACTTTGTTATGCTATGGACTTTATTATGCTGGTATTTGCTATAGACTTTATTATATTCCTTATGTTTTGCATTTTTGAATTACTTGAGTTATTTTTTGTTATATGGTATAACCTTTTTTAACTCCGCCAATGTAAATATTTCCTTTGCATTGTCGGTCCTAAGCCCGGATAAAGGAGGAGGGAAGAGGTTTGTTCTTTTTTTATATCTCTTATGATACGCATATCTGTAATATGTATGATAACTTTATGGTTGTTGCGTTGCAGGATGAAACTATGCATTCTAGGGAAGATGTTGAGGCCTTCATAGCTCCTTTAAATAGGGACATTGTTGGTTAATCGATTAGATGGATTTTAATTTGTTTATACAACGGTAATAGATATAGTTTGGAATATATATAGATCTCGTTAAATTCTTGCATTTTTATTTATCATTCGCATATATGGTTTCGAGGATTGCCATTTGTATACTGTCAGATGATGTCCTTCGTATAGATAGCATTTTAAAATGTAACTTGAAAAGTAGGTCACCCTTGCGTGCACCAACTAGTAATTTTACAGTTTGTTCTCATTAAATATCCTCAATTAGTTCAGTTATAGGACTTCTTGTATACTTTACTTATTGCCTTCTTATGAAACTCATTTGGAATAGGTAACTAGTTGGATCCCCTTCATCTTAGTTTATATATGTATGTTGCTTGATCACACATTTGGATATCCTACATCTTACTTCTGAATTAAAGTATACAAAGTATTTTATAGTGTGTTAGAGTATACAGAGTGTATTTCTTTTTCTTAATTCTTGGAGAACTAACTAGGGATTTATTTCTGCATGTTGACATATTTCGTTTGATTCACCTGGAACTATATGCTAGAGCTTCTTCTTTACCTTTACGATGCGACTTTACTCTTGGCTTTGTACTCCCATCAAATTTTATGCTTTAGGTTATTGTAGCCACTCTAGAGGTTATACTTTTTTAATTTTTCATTTACTCTTTGGCATTCTTGAAGAGTTGATATGTATAACGCATTTTCATTACCACCCATGGCTGTGCTTGAGTTTGATTAAGCTCTTATTTATTATTTTCTAGGATATTTGTTAGTTCTCTAATTTTCATGTGCATGTGGTGCATCCTCAATGATATGCTTAAGTTATGTGTATTGTGAGTGTATTGTGAGATGTCAGATTTCATTCTTATAATGTTGTAGGTATGTGATTGGCTATTTAGAGCTTGCGAGGAAAATGGTAGGATGATCCTTTATGATGGTCTTAGAGACATCAAAGACATTTAGGAGTGCCATATGAAGGCTAATTGTAAGAAGTTGGGCATAAAATTACCTGCTTGGTCCATTTTGCAATGCATTCTTTCATCAGTTAAGCCTGACTCTTCTGGTTTGATTATTAGTTGGACCTTTTCTTTACATTAGTCATTTATTAGTATGTTAATTTTTAGGGAATTTGTAGCTAACGAGATAGAGTTGACGCGGTCTAATGGACCAAAGAAATAGCTGTAGATCAGAATGATATAATCCAGTCAAGATCCAAGAGATATTTCCTAAATTTAAGGCGTAAAATGAGAGCACCAACATCACTCTCTCTAGCACGAGTACTGCAAACTAATTTCTTAGCATAAATAATTATTTTGCGGACCATGTTTGAACAGGAGATGCCAAGAAGCAGTGTTGGAAAATGCAGAAGAATGCAAAAATAATTTTCTCGTAGCTATTCTCGTAGGAAACAACACATGGATGTAGTTGAGATTTGTTATAAATATTTTATATTAATAAGAGTTTAATTTTGTTCTATTGTAGGAGGATGATGACGAGTAAAAAGGGTGAATCTAGTAGATATTGGAGAGAATGGGGCACATTCAGTATGACTTCATATGTTGACAAGGTATTTCAAATCAGTATTCTCTTGATAAATAGTTCTCTTTTTCGTTTTTTGGTTTATGAGAATGGTTGTTGTTAACGAAAGAATGAACCCCTGATGCATAAAAATTTGTGCACTTAATCATATTTTACTACTAAGTTTAATGATATGTTTGGTTGGAGTTTAATCTTATCAAAATCTTTCATTTCCAGTTTGGAGTGAATTATTTCGAAAAAATCATGCAAGTGTGGTGTATGGTAGGTGTCAGTGCTCAATCTGTTATCTGGATGTGCATTAGATTTAATCGGATTGCTGGAGTTCCATGTAATCTAAATTAAGAATATAGTCCTTTCATTACCACTTTTTGTACAAGGGCCAAGGCCACATTTACAATGTGTCTCATATGTTGTTCACTGCACTTATCTTATCATTATGTGTTGAGTTTTTTGGCTATAGATTGTGGATGAGTTGGGTAATTTTATTATATACTGAACTTGTTCACCGAGTGGTCTACTTGATATAATTGATAAATTTTGCGTCAATTGGATCGATGTGACGTGGTAGTTTCGAGAAAGGAGAAGTTTAGGGAGTTTAGT
The DNA here is from genome assembly GCA_949130495.1 of Sambucus nigra. Classification (NCBI taxonomy): domain Eukaryota; kingdom Viridiplantae; phylum Streptophyta; class Magnoliopsida; order Dipsacales; family Adoxaceae; genus Sambucus; species Sambucus nigra. The sequence continues at coordinate 24,150,531 of OX422208.1, read as the reverse complement.
AGAAGTGGTGGAGTTTTGTATCGTGTATTAGATCTCTCTATGGGAACTGCATGGTTCTAAGATGCATACAAATGAATTTTAATATATGATATCTGTAGATTTTCGTTTGTTATTACTTGTATGGACTTGGCGGGCTCCTTTGATTTTCTTTGAGGTGAACCAACACTGGTTTTGATTGTACGCTTGATCCTTTGTTAATATGGCATATTGTCACTTTGTTCAAATGAAAATCTGTTTGATGTGATAATGTAGTATTCCATCATGAGATGCTCTTATTGTGTTTTTGTTTAGAAAATGCAAGTGTACTGGAACTCACTTGACCTATTTTTTGACATGTTAATTTACCTCTAGCATAATAAATGAATTTGACAAGTTATTGCAGACGAGTACATGGTACTTTGGACATGGTAGACTAGGGAGCCGCTTATAATCCCCTGCACTTACACATACATGGTACTTTGGACAATTGTTGTTGGCACCATTTTACACTCATGCTTCTTCTTCTATGTTATATTCTCTGCATTTTTGTTGAACTTTTGTAGTATTAAACTGCTAGAAACCAACTACTGGTTGTTGTTCATTAATTATTTCTTGATCCTCAAATATGGCATGGTTCTATATAGAAAGCACATTTGTTTTTTTATGTTCAAGTTGTGAAAGTGACGCGTAAATAGTTTAAATATGCTATATTCTCAAACCCCATTCTCGAAAAACCCCAACATCATTGTTTTATCTCTCAAGTCTTTCAATTGAGCGACAAAATACACAAAGTCTTTCAAGTCCTAGTGAATATAATTCAGCTTTCTAGTAGGTTGATTACAACTGATGCTTGACCCTTCCTTGAACCCACATCCAAGCATCCTAGTTCTGCACTAGTTTATGCCCACAAATTCTGGGGGATGCAGTGTTGAGTCTTGGGTGAAAGAAGTTACACATTCTACTCCTCTTCACGCCTCCCTGGAGCTTAGGCGCACTCGATTGAAGTAAGGCACACACTGTGTAAAACATGCAAAAAGTTTTTCTTATATGATCTTTAATAATGTAGTGTTATCATCTAAATTTGGAACGTATAGAATAATTTGCAATAATATACTTGTGCAAAAATTTAAAACAATTCAGCCATTCAAGCTTACAAAGCATCTAATATTCCAATTATTGAATAAAGAATAGAAGGAAAATAACTAAATATTCTAAAATGCACTCCTGTATTTATTAAAAGTGAAATTAAAAGAAACATGTGGTCTAAGATTACTTCGCAGCTTTGGATGTTTCAATCTCTTTTGCCTCTTCCACGTATGTTATCTCCGTAGCGAGTAAAATTTTGCTTGTCCATCTCGTATTACTTTGACTTTGGTCAATCTTGGGATTTAATTAATCCGATGCCACACATTCAATCTCGTATTGCTTTGACTTTGGTCAATCTTGGGATTTAAATGATCTAATGCCACACGTTCATTAGAAAAATATTAAACTCAACATATAAATTGATCTAAGATTGCAATTAGGAATTCTTTCAGAAAATACAAGGCTTTTGCGTCCTAGGAACCCATTTGACAACACTGAGCCGTAGCATTTTAGTGATACCGTAATGCACAAACCAAAGTTAGTTGAGCTGGATCTGGTTCAAGCTCATGCCCAGCCCAGCACACACCTGCATAAAAAGTATTTAAAATGAGTTGGATTTCTCCCTCTCTCTCTGGTCTACATTTTTAGTGCATTTGGCTATGATCTTGTTCACCTCGCCTGTCAAATCACATCGTTTCTTGTTTATAGCACTGTCATTTTATATTTGAGTTAACGGATTTTCCTTCCTTTGTAGTCTATAATCGAGCATGGTTCACGTCCATGCCTGCTGAGCTTGTTGACCCATAATCATAAAAAGAGCATCAAGAAAGAATATTGCTGGACAATCTCAAACAATACTGTTGGAAACAGAGATCAGATACAAGTAAACGTGTAGTTCTTGGCAATTTAAAGTTTGAAACTATAAGCCGTGCTAAATAGAAACTTTCATCCAGTTTCCTTTTGAGTTTATACCATGTATTTGAACATTTAAACAATGCTGGATTGCAATGTTAGACCTCTCCTCTTTAAATTTTTAGTCCTTTTTGTGTCCCTTGATCGAAATGCCCACATGTGATTGATTAGTAAGAGATTATTTACTCATTCCCTGAACTTTGTAATAACAAGCTATAATTGAAGCTTAGTTCATTGGTCCTCTGGTCAATCTTCTTCAAAATGCTGAGTTTGATATAAAGAAAGAGGATGCTTGGGCAATTTCAAATGCCACTTCTGGTGGTACTCATTAGCAAATCAAGTATTTTTCATCTTCTTTTCATCTTATGTTGCCTTAAAAATTCCATTCCTCTATGTAATTTTGGAGAAATTTCTTACATTATGGTTGATAGGTACCTGGTGAGTCAGGGTTGTATATGCGATCTCATTATCAGTCCTGACCCGAGGATTATAACAGTCTGTTTGGGAGGGCTAGAAAACATCTTGAAGGTCGGGGAAGCTGAGAAAAACTTGGGTAACTCTTGGGATATTAATTTCTACGCTCAGTTAATAAATGAAGCTGTGGGTTTAGAAAAGATAGAGAGCTTTTGATTTTAATCATATGAACAAAAATTCAAATTATAACAGTCTTTTGGTTCTATATTTTAAACTTTTGATTGGTTTTGTTAAAGATTTACTCTTTACATGGAAAAATAAAATCATTTCTCAATACCAACACTAACAGGGGATGTTTTTGTTCAGTGAACAAGAGTTGTAGTCACTTGTTTAAAATGAAATTGTATGCTTTTAAAGTCTGAATAAGTTGTAGTCATTATACTATTATCAGTGTTGGATATGCGTTGGAAACCGATAACTCACATTCAAAAAAATATATGTGCTTCATATTATTCTCGTTTGTGAAAATCAAATTATTTACCTTTTTATTTATCCAACTCTTTTGGATACAATAGTTTCTTATTTATTATGTCATAATGCGCTAATATAGTTGTTGTTTTGTCTTTTTGTAGTCAGAGGAATCGCGGTGGGGTTATGATGAAAGGTCGTGGCAATAATAGCAGCCACGTACTCGAAGGATCTGCAGTCTACAGTCCCACTGCCCGATCTCGCCTCACAATTTTTAGCTCAGCATTTCAAGGAGCTGCCTGTGTAGTTTGTAACGGTCATAGTGACAGGGATCAAGCTGTTGAGGTTTGGGTCATGAAAGAGTATGGAGTCAAAGAGTCGTGGGAGAATTTATTCAATATCGTCTTGAAACTCATCATCTCTTTCTTCTTGGGATTAATCTGAATTTTATATTACTTGTGGATATTAAAATATATGATTCGGAATATTACTTAGTAATATTTAAGTATTATATGAATATGATGTTATTTATATTGTCATGAGTTACTAATATGGTAATTATGATACTTAAGTCTGGACGTGTCGGGACTAATTTAAATAAATGAAAAGGAAATATTATTTTATATCAATCTTATGGTCGTTTTGAGTGTACCGTTGCATCCAGAAGGGTCAAAATAGTCAGAAAAGTCTATTTGGGTGTTGGATTTGGGTCTCGGGTCACTTTGGAGATGAAAGGACACCCCGAAGGGGCATTCATTTTATTTGGGAGATGAATAGTAATTTTGGGATTTGTCTTATTATAAAGGTGATGTATTAGAGGAAGTAGGTTCATTTCATTTTATCACAACACATTTGAGAGGTATTAGTGTGAGAGAAAGTGAAGAGTTTCTTGGGAGGAGAAGAGGTTGCTTAGGAAGGAGGAGAGACTTTTAGGGCAAGCCAAAGGGGATTAACCACCTTCTACCACCAGCACTACCACCGAAAAGTCGCCGAAAAATAAGGAAGGAATTCTACACCATCATTACCAAAGTATCGGACCTACATAATTAAGTCTAGTGTAATTCTTACTTTATTTTGTTGCTTACAATATCTATGCTAGATAGGTTAAGTAAGAAGTGTGAACTTACATGATTTAAGGATGAACTATAGAGTTTTTGAAATTTGTTCTTCATATGAAAATTAGATGGAATAAATCTCTTTCTGTTTAAATGATTTAATCCACAAATTTTGGGTTTCAAACAATAGAAGAAGTCTGAGTTAATATGATTTTTGAAGAAATAAGAACCTATGAGAATTCTGGGAATAATAGGATTTAATCCAAACTATTTGATGATTTTAGGTTGTTTCATTATTATAAACTCATCATATATCTTGATCTATCAATTGAGATTAATTAGGAGAAGTTCTGGATTGATTTGTGTTGGTTTTGATGAGAAAGAAAATGGATACAACGTATGAAAAAAATTGTTGAAAAGGACAAACATTGTATGATAATTTTAGGACTGTTTTAAGAGAAAATGGGCATTATGCTCGCTCGTTTTTGTATAAAATCACGTTCTGCACAACTTTGCAGTTTTAAGTTTTTTCAAAATCGGAGCAGAAAAGCCTAAAAATTGTAATTTTATATTTCTCGCAGAATGTAAAAAAAAAGTTTGGAAAATGGTAATTTGCCCCTTGGTGAGATTTTATTAATTTTGGTACATTAACAAGGAGCAAGGAAATTGGGTTAATGTTGGAAAATTATTTGTATTTGAGGATTAAATTTTGTGAGAGATATCTACATAATTATTATACCATTTAGAGGAGAATAATCGTTATAGTAAGTACGGGTAATATTGAGGATATATACAAGTACTTGGGTTGGATAAAAGATCATGTGAGTAATAACTACTTAATAAATGTATGATGATAATCGTGATTACAAGTGTGGGTAGTATTCAATAAATACGACGGGTACTTGTGATAGGATGAATTCCTAATATGATATAGGTAGTGTAAGTACCTAATTTTATATAGGTAGATGATAATGCCTATTTGATTGATTGATTGATAATTTATGTGTATGACATACCTAGCTTACTTGCTATCAACGGGAGGTATACGCGTGAGGGCAGCCTTATACTGATGAATATATGGGACCTTCGACTTGTCGCTCGAGAACATAGGACTTATGTCGATTACCATTAGTGAGAACAATGGTATAGAACGGTCATTTGGGTGCGTAGGTATGTGCGTAGCCCAAAGGCTTAGGACTACGTTCGCCTCCATTATTTGTGATTTAATATTTGTTGTTCGAGGGATCTTTATCGAACCTATAGTCCCCTATACAGTAACGAGATGTATTGGGACAAGATAGTAGAGTAATGAAGCATCGCAGTTGTATCTCGGGGTGTAATATAGTTTATATATATAGTATAGTGAATGTATATATACACGTGTGATGATATCTAGTGTGTGGCTAAAGTAGAAATGTAAGATAGTTACGTATGAAAACACTTAATTGAATTGTATTAACAAGGGACTTATTCATATTGAATCTAAATGGATATATATGTTTATAACATCATTATATGTATTATAGGGTTAATACATGGGAATGAATTGGGTTAAAAAGAATGGATACAATGGGTTAATCTAGTTAGCTTGGGAATTATAACTAGAATGGCATAGAGGTACGTTAGGTGTGCACTCTAGATGAGAGGTGACAATCACAAGAGAGAGTCCGATAATCTAACATGTATATTATAAGTGATAGATATTGCAATTATTCACTTGTTATTTTACAAAACAATTTTTACCATCGGGATCTGACCGGTTTTCTTGTATATCCTCTTTTCTCTTTTGTATCTTATATATCAGGTGTCGAGCCGCAGGGACGCCAGCCATAGAGGATTAAGATGGTTTATGAGCAATGGAGCTATGGAGGATTATTTAGATGCACTCATTTATTTGATTCGTACTCTATAGTGATCTTTCATTTAGGGCATGTCACCCCAGAGAATTTTCGCTGTTTCCTTTCTATTTGAGTCAAGATTTTATACTCGTGTCGTTGTGATATATTCACTATTGTTTGTATTTATGTATTGTGATATTTTTTGGAAAGTTTATTGCAGTTGCCTTTAAATTCTATGGTGGTAACTATTCAGTTTATTGCTGTTGTGGAATGGAATGTGTGGAATTGTTTTAAATGGCAAAATAAAATTTTATTAAATTAAAATTAGAAAGTTTTTAACACCAGCTTAATTGAGTATTAGGTGATAGGAAAATGTTTTCGACAGTGATACTAAGAATGAACCAACTGTATATTTTGAATTATTTGGGTATGGGACTGATCACCCAAAATTTAATTAGGCGGGTTGTTACACTCAACAACTTATTGGGGTCAGAGATGATTCGGGACACCACTGCCAAGAGGGAGCTAATTCGAGGGCGTATCCACATAGCTCAGAACAGGAAAAAGAGTTACGTCGATGCAGACAGGTGGCACATAGAGCTGGAGGTCGGTGACCAGGTGTTGGTGCGGGTGTCTCCTATGAAGGGAGTCGTGATGTTCAACAAGAAGGGGAAGCTAGTGCCGAGATACGTGGAACATTTGCGATCACTGAGAGGGTGGGACCAGTGGCATATAGGTTGGTACTACTAATTAGGCATAAATTCTTCGTATCTATCCCCGTAAATTAGAGTCTTTTAACATTTTCTGCGATATAATTCGAGTTGATTTATCTCATATCCTTGTTACTAACATTTTCTAACGAGTACGCCGAGTTTTGTGTATTTCTCATCGATCTTGCAGGTATTTAGTGCACGCGAAGAAAAAAAGAAACTGAAAGAAAGAAAGAAGAAAAGTTAAAGGTCAAAATATTAATTTACATCTGGTATTCAGACGAGAAGCCAAATAAGAGTTGAAGACCTCGAGTCTCCGAGCACATAGGAAGAAACGACATCCAAATTCGAGTCCCGGATCACAAGTTATGAAGCTTCGAAGATGAGAAAAAATCACAAGGAAGAAAAATGTTATGCACAAACCAAATCGAACCCATAAAGAAGAAACTGAACTGGTCCGGTGCTTGGTGAATTTTCTATAAAGGGAGAACCAAACCGATGATGTTGAAAAATGAACCGGTCCGATGCAGGGAAAACTTTATGTAAATATAGAATCGAACCGATTGTAATGAAAAACGAACTGGTCCGGTAGTACAAAATCCTCTGTATAAAGCGAACATAATCGATGTGTCGGAACTCGGATCGGTTCCGCCGTCGAAATTCAGAATTATCTTCTTCCAAAATTAGAGTTGTGCATGGATTCAATTCTTGTAAAAATGAAGTCTTTTTATTCCAGCGTATTCCCTGACTTGAAGGAGTTCTTGGAGAGTTCTTTTAGCATAGTTTTAGAGAGATAAAGTAAGGAAGAACTCTAGGAGCTTATAGTTTACAACTTTGTGAATCTCAATTCAGATTTCTTCAATAAAGTTTGTTTATTCTTCTTCTTCTTCTTTATTGTTTGAATTCATTAATAAGTGCATAGTTTATTTATTTCCAAATTATTCTTAATTTCTCTTTCTCATCTAAGTTTAATTTCGTGATGGTTTTGATTTCCTGCATAGTAGAAAACATAATTGTAGTTAATTGCACTTTGCTAGGCTAGATTTTTAATGGTTGGGATGCGTGAACCCAACCCGATGTGGTGTGCACGAATAGAAAATTAGTTATTTGAATTAGATAATGATTGAATCGTGTTATGTAGTGATCATAACCGTCGTAGGACTTTTAACCTCGTTTGCCCTAAGTAACCGGGGTGTTTAAGAATTGACGGGCGTGTTTGCTATTTCGACACCGCTTTATTCGTGCTCTTGATTATGTATGATGTGGGCTAGTATCCTCATATATGTAATGCTTGAGATTAATGAAGACTGGGTTTAATCGATTATCTAATTCACAACTAGTTTTATATCCAGTAAACAATACTTGGGTTCGGAGGATTGTATTCCAACCTACTGTTCTCGTTCGTATTTTTTTAATCTCAGTATTTTTTATTCTCCTCACATAATTTATTTAGTAGATTACTTTATTTTGCATTTAGTTAGTAGAGATCAATCTCCAAATCATCATATTTTTTGTTATTTTTCTAGAGTCAGTTTAGGGTTAGTCATCTTTCCTATCGTCGTCACGTTTTGTGTCTTATTTCCCTGAGGATTCGACCACGTCTTGCCAGGTTTATTACTTACGCGATCAGTTTGCACTTGAACCGATATAAGCACGCACTAGAGACATAATTTCAATCGCGTCAAGTTTTGGGGGCCATTGTCGGGGACTTAGATAGACTTTTAGGTTAGCTGATTTAATTCAAAATTTATTCCAAAACTTAAAAAGCCAAAAAAATCCAAAAGCCAAAAAAATTCAGTAAAGAAAAAAAAATTAACATCTCTCAATGTCTGTTCATTTAAAATTCGCAACAAACTCCTCAATCTACTCCCACCCGCATTCACGAAAATCCGATAGTTGAGTACGACCCCAATAACCCACACACTCCTAATGTATCGCAGTTTTGGGTTCCAGCTCCTACACCGCCCAACTCTATCACAAGTCACACCTTAAGTCACACTCCAAGTGCGCCGAGTGAGGATTTTGAGTCATTGGGAGAGAGAGAGAGAGATAGAGAGAAATGTCAGATAACGCTAGTTTTGGTACGGGGGAGGGAGATCTACCGTATCATCCCATAAAAGAACTCTTATATCCTCAGCGAACTGTCACCCATAAACGCATTCTACTTCCATATAATGCATGATAGTTCCACTTTCATAATAGGATGATACAAATTTTTCCTAGGTTTCACAGTATGGATTCGGAGAAATCATACCTCCACATCTGTGAGTTCGAAGAGGCATGAGACACTTTTAGTGATCAAGCTTGCATGCAAGACGTCATTCGCCGAAAACCTTTTCCTTTTTTCTTAAAGGATAGAGCTAAGACTTGGATTTGGTCTTCATCACCGAACTCAATTACATCATGGAAGGACATGCAATCCAAGTTTCTTTTGAAATTATTTCCCCAACATAGAACCAACTCCGTCAAGGCTCAAATTCAAGCATTTTGATAACAAGATAATGGGTTGTTTGATTGGTGTTGGGAACGCTTCCAAGAGTTAGTTAATGCTTGCCCACATCATGGATTTGAGAAGCTTCGCCTTATCTCTTTCTTTCATCAAGGGATAACTATAGCGTCTAAACAACTCGTTAAAACTATGTGTAAAAGACCGTTTTGGGAGTTAAATGCAAACGATGCCGATGCCCATCTTAAGTATGTCATCGAGACCACTCAAGCATGGGACACATCCGATCCTAACACCCAAAACCGGGTTCGATAAACATCCACCGCTCCTCCCGCGTTCGATCTTTATCATGTGGATATGGACGCCGCATGGAATCTTCGATTTAGTCAACTTGAGTGCAAAATAGAAGACGTACTTGAATCACGGTCAAGAGAAACCCCCGGATCCACTCAATCAAGAGAGAATGTTTGTTCTATTTATGAGGCGGGACATTCAACAGATGAATGCCCGACAATACCCGCCTACAAGATCATGCTTCAAGAGTAGGGTTGTGTTTTTTCTGAACTTTTTGATTTTGTCGATTTCCGATCCGATTTTTTCCGAATTTGGAATGAAATTTTAGTTTGCCGATTTTTGATTTTTTGATTTCTGATTTTTCGTAAAAAAATCGGATCGAAAATCAGAAATAGTTCTGAATTTTTGATTTTCCGATTTCTTCGAAACTATGCCGAGCCGAATTTTTGAATTTTTTCCGAATTATTTTTCGATTTCGGATTTTTCTAATTTCTTTTCTGATTTTTTGAAAGTTTCCCATATCCCACATCGGTTGGGAAAGTGAGAGGGCTCCAAAATATGCTCTATAAAAGGAGAACATCCTCCTAACTTCTACACAAATGAAACAATGAGCCAAATCCTCATGTATTTACATGTTGGGTTAAGCCATTTTCTTTGTTTCTTTAAAATGAGAATTTCGAGTAATCGAAAATCCATAATTTATTTTTTTGAAATTTTGGAATTTCGGAAATTCTTGGATTTTTAATATATTTTGTGAATTTTCGATTTTTACCAATTTTTCCGAATTCGATTTTTTTTTTTAATTTTTCGAAAAAATTGGATCAAAAATCAAAATAGTTATTTTATTTCCGAAAAAATTGGAATTTTTTTCGACGAGGCATTTTTCGATCCGATCCGGCCGAAACACAACCCTATTCAAGAGCAAGTGAATGCGGTAAGAGATTTTAAGGGTAAATTAAATGCCCCTTATGGGAATTCTTATAACCCTTCGTGGAGGAACCATCATGGGTTCAATTATGGGCAACAACACGCTACTATGAATCCTAATTCACACATTGCCCCGCCTCCACCTCCTCATTTTCAACAAGCACCACCTATGCAAGCGCATATGCATGTACCACCCCACTGTAGAGAAATCTCGAGGATGCTTTAAATCAATTCATCCAATCCCAAATGCAACCAATGCTAAATATGACCGCATGTTCTCCAAGATAAATGCCAATATCTCTAAGTTGCAAGCATCCATGAGTATCCAAGAGAAGGGTAAGTTTACGGTCCAAGGCTAAAGAACTCCCCAAATTCAATCTAGTGTTATCACTACATCCCACGAGCATACTGAGCAATGAAGTGAAATTACCACTCTACGTAGTGGGAGAGTCGTTGATTTATCACCTCCCCCACACGAGGAATCCAAAGATAAGGAGGTTTCGCTTAGCACGAAAGAGGCCGAAGATGCCCACTTAAATGGGAGTGATAATGAAGACAACACTAGTGGGCCTAAAGTCATAGTGAAACCACCCATCGTTGCGCCGTTCCCTCAACGGTTGGTTCCATCTTAAAAAGGGACCTCCCGTGACGACGTTCTGGACGTTGTTAAGCAAGTAAATATCAATTTACCTTTTCTCGAGACTATCAAATAAATTCTCGCGTACGCGAAGTTTCTTAAGGACATACTCATGGTGAAACGTAGGCTAAAGGTATAGAAGAATGTGTTTTTAACCCAGAACGTCAGCTCGGTACTATTGAGTGACCTTCCATTAAAATATAAAGATCTGGGTGCACCTACCATTTGGTGCATCACGGGGAATAACAGAATCGAAAGAGCGTTAGTAGATTTAGGGGCAAGTATTAAAATTCTCCCCTATTCCATCTATAAGAAGTTAGACTTGGAGGCCCTTAAGCCCATGAATATGACTCTCCAACTCGCGGATCGCTTGGTGAAGATGCCTCGGGGAATTGTTGAAGATGTGATCATCTAAATTGACACTTTTTACTTCCTGGTGGATTCTGTCATTTGGGATGAGGATCCATCCATTGTCCCGAGCAATCATGTTCTCGTCATCCTTGGCCACCCATTCTTAGCTACGGCTAACGCGCTTATTAATAATTGAAATGGGTGAATACAACTGACGTTCAGTAACATGGCCCTTGAGACAAATATCTTTAACAACACCAAGAACGAGGGTGATGAGTACAAACCGGGAGAGACATATCTTATAGAGGAAGTACAAGATCACGAGAGGACTCACATGCGAGAGCCGTTAGGGGTATTCCATGTTAAATCAAGCGAGAGCGATAATTCAGACATAGCCAGAGGGCGAAAAAGAAGAGTGTGTAGTGACGAATGTGGAGTGCGAGATAGATCATATTATTGCGTATAAGAGAGAAGAGTTGGAGATTGAGCAAGTGAGAGATGATATGATCCTAGAAAAGGTTGAGAGAAAACTCAGGTCGGTGGATAAGAGCCTTATTGTTGACATCTAATCTCAATAAGAATCATATAATCGCGCCGAGGATAATGAAAAGAAAATTCACATAAATGAGATTCCTCTTCGTGACCATCCACCCGTGCCACTAGAGACTTCGAATGCAATAGAGAAGAAGACTCAAGTCTCTTTCGGCTTAGAGCTTGACCCAAGCACTCTCGAAGGTAAGAGAGATCTAGGTTTAACAAGTCCCTACCATTTCAACCAAGAGGAGCACTCCAAGATGAGACAAGTTGTAATTCTATTGGGCACCTTGAGAATCCCATTCAGGACACATATCACGAACCAAAGGGTGACACATTTACCATTGGGAAAGGTCCCAACTTGTTCCAATGGTTGGTTTATGATCCTAGGACGGGATAAATAAGGAGAGCATCAGACCCCGTGAGTGGGGTCGAATGAGTTTTTAAGATTATGAGAGGTCGTCGCACCCCGGACGTGTATGGGGTGACTCTTATGTACACTAGTTAGAGTTAGGATAGGGTCGTTAGGAGTCCGTAAGTGTAAGTCATGAGAGGATAGGAGTTGAAACAAGCATTTCGTGAGGGAATGGATAGTTTCGATGGAGTTCATTTGCTGGAATAATTACGGGAGTGTTCGAAAAATCGAGAGTGAAAGAATTCGTGTTTAGAAAAGGAGAAGAGAGGTTTTGTACAAGGCGAATCGAATCGATACCCCTGGATCATATCGATTCAGTTTGGGAAAATGAGAAATAAAAAAGGGGGAACTGGACCGATTTGCCCCTGAGGACTGGACCATCTCGCCCTCTGCAGATTTATGCCCCTTCCCTAGGGGTTCCCCCCTTCCCCTAGTCTCTTCATTTCCCCCTATTCCTATTTTTCCCTCCATTCTTCCCCCATTTTCCCTCCATTCTTCCCCCTTTTTCCGTCTAAATACTCCCCTTCCACCTACACATCTATAAATTCACACCCTCTCCCACCCCTTTCTCCACACTCTAGACACTTCCCTCCCATACATACTCTCTCTCTCTCTATCTATCTATCTATCGATCGATCTATCCATATATCTATCTATCTATCTCATATTCTTGCAGCATTAAGATTTCCCATGGCCAACTGAGCTCTTCCCGCCAAATACACCTCCATCGAAGTCCTCCCCGATGGTAACGGGAACTTCCGTTATCGCATAGAACGAATATGGTGTTAGCATTTTTTAGCTCCTCCCAAAAACTCCACATTGTGCTACTAGTTAAATGGAATGAACTACCCCCCCCCCCCCCCCAACACACACACACAACGTCACCAACCTTTTGAAAAGGCCATTTAGTGTGAACTTTACGCAAAAACAACTTTGGTCCAATTTTTAGTTAAAACCAATTTTAACTTTTTAAACCCTAAACACGCATCTAAGTGATTAACTCCATTCCATGAATATAGCATGTGGTTAAAAAAAACAATTTTAGGAAAAATCCCCGAAGAGCAAAACCTTTTTATTTCACTATAATTTGTAAGACACACTTACACGGATTACAATGAAATAGGGTGACATAAGAAATACCCGTAGGTGTCGGTTTCGATGTTGTCGACTGGAATCTCCCTAAAGAACTCCAGATGGGAAGTAATGAAGAAGAGATGGCTTCTCCACAAGTGTAAATTTATAGATATTCCCTCGACAATAGCACACAACTCTCCGGTTGTAGAGTTCTCCCCACAAAGCTAAACTTTCAACAAACTTGAATCTAGGGTTCCAAAACAATTCACTAAAGGATTGGGATGTTTTGTTAATTGAAAATCAAAGGTTAAAGAATCTAAAATAAGAAGACAAAGAATTTTACAGAAGAAGTTTCGTAACAATTCAAAACGCATGTCTTCTTATGAAAAACGGAGTTCGAGACTCCTATTTATAAAAAATTTAAGGCGGCGCGTTGCTCGAATGAGATTGCTAAGTCGTTCGAACGAGAAACATGACACGTGGCAAATATTGCTTGAACGACTTCTCGCGAGATATCTATGTCGTTTGAACGACAAAATTAGGTCATTCGAATGACCTATCAAACAAGATTCCACGCATCTTGTAGATAATTTCGATACAAAAGCGTGGCCTCCAGTTTCATATTTTTCTGATTTTTTATGAATTACTTATGATTTTTCTAAAAAAGGTGTCCTAAAACAAAATCTTTAAAAAAATATTTGATAAAAATATCCCAACACTTTAAGTGAAATGCTAAGGAATTAAAACTCAACCTTACCAAACTTAACCTCGCGGAGGCTTGAATGTTGAAGATCTTGATATTCGGATCCGTCTTTGATGCTTGAATTTTCTTGAATGCTCTTCGACGGTGTAGCGGTATACGACATACTAAATTGATAACGGACTTATAAAATGAAGCCCTTATACCTTTGACTCACTTGAGTTTATACTGTATAAGTGCTCATCTAGTTTGGAAATTGTGACAAAATTGTGTCCATCCTAGAAACCAAAGAGCCTCAGAGATTGGTTTGCTTCTTCATTGTCACAACCCGCCTAAAATAATAACGGGTGGCCAGCCCTATACTATATTAAATCAGGAGTTTCAGATGGTCCAGTCTCAACATCAACTGCCGGTACTATATAATATAGGACTAACTACCCGAAATCACATAAGCGGGATATGAAAATTTAAATAGAATGTGCAACAACCAACCAACTAACACTACCAAAGAAAAGAAAGGTGCATGAAAGAACTAGTATAAATGAAATGCTAGAAATAAAATGAACTAAATAAATACAACCGAATTTACTACACAAAGTAGTCCCGAATAAGATGTCGGGTCACAGCCAATACAATAACTGAAATGGAATAAATATAAACATGTATATAAATATCCCTTGGGTACAAACCCGATATACAACATGAATCCTACCTAGAATTTTAAAGAAGTAGGAAGCGACTACATGAAACATCCCGCAACAGTCCGCACCTGTCACGGCTCCCAAGACTCTAGATAGAAAGTCATCCGGCATCCATGCGGTAGGATACCTGTGGTAATATATATATATATACAAGGAGGAGAGAAAAGCAAACGGGTAAGAGGCCCGAATGTGAAAAATTTAGCAAGTGTGTTAACCGTGCATAATAATTACCGGTGCACTTATTTCATAATTAAAGTGAGACCGCTCTCTCGTGGAACCCCAACTCACCTCTCATCTAAAGGCGCACACCTAATCGCGTCCTCGAGTTTTAGTTAAATTACCCCATATAAGTAAGGACAACCTAACTTATCATAGGCCTAGCCTATACCCACGAGAGACACTTTCCCATCATAATCCAAGGAACCACCCTTAATCCTACTAGATTATGATAACAACAATTATGCCTTAATAGGCATAATGAATTCCGATTTATAATCACATGAATTTCAATTCTAAATACGTTACCCCTACATATATACGTATACATATATATATATATATATATATATACTTATATATAGGCTAAAATGTAAGAATTTATATTCCTAATATCATGCACATGGAATATTGGCAAAACCTCTCTCTAATCTCAAACTTGTACTACGTTTCATGCGTGGGGAGTCTCGCAAAGCGAAATCCAAACAAGGAACCGCCCCGTTACACTACTCCTCACAAGGTCAAGACCAGAGATCCGAGATGTCACAAATAGAATTACTTCTCTCAACTCTCGACATAGCACTGCGTTTCGTGCGTGAGGCATCTCGCAAAGCGAAATCCAAACAAGGAACCCCCTCGTTACACTACTCCTGGGCAATGTCGATCCTAGAGATCCATAATTCTTAACATACTATATAGTACTACCATTACTGCTAAACTAACTATCAAAGAAAGAAAGAAAGAAAAAAAAAATAAAAAAAAGAAATAAAAAAAAAGAATCTCCAATAATATCCTTGGGATGATGTAACCGAATAATACCTTATGTGCGATACATCAACCCCCATCAATCTAGTACACCATAATCATCTAAGATGTACTTTACCAAAACTCTATATCCTTTCCTATATAGGATATATAAATACATATATATAGGTATTTTATGCTCACCATATATATACATTTACCAATCATCCATATACCCATGACCAAGTGCACATACCTTATATGATGTACAATGGCCATGCAAATATAATACCCGGCTATATATATAGCGCCGATAAAACTGCATCAATGCTATCATCTTCCCAGAGTCCGGCTCACGTAACAACTGGGGACCACCTGGTGGGGATCAACGACACCCACCTCGTGGTAACACACACACACGACGTCCCGGGAAGCGGCCATAGTTCCAACCGGCAATGAGGCGAAACATACCCACCACGTCTCATCCCAAAAATATATATCTATATCATATAATAACACAAGGGACGACTATGACCTGGGGAATATCCACACCCTGCTCTATATGCCAGGATGCTCACCCTCTGCGTGGAAACTTCCCAATGATAGCATGAGCGGGGTATGCTTAACCGCATAAGTATATATATCGCTCATATACGCAATATACATACATCCATATGATCCCATCATATGATCCAATATAGTAAACCATCATATACGGTTTAAATATCCATACCATGTATGACCACAACACAGATATATCCATATATTCACATTCATACATAGATATATGTACATATATTCGCACGTCGCTATATCAATATATATACAAACTAATTCTCGTTCATATGTAGAAGATATATAAACCCGGCTATAAGTATACATAATCCTCAATATACAAGCCGTCACCACAATTTCCATTAAATGTACCTCGATATGCGAATACAATCCTTCACTTGAAACATATTCAATCATTTTTCCTATGATGAATAGTCTCCAAAAACCATATGTATATATCTATACATATATATTCAACATTAGGGTTATCACCCAAGAATATGTGTAGGAATCCACCACTACACATTTCATCCATAACCAAAAGTACAATATTTACCTTTGTACTATTTAACCATAGGCACACACATGACTTAATAGTCTAAAACCTCAATTTATTCCAACCTCATTTCAAGTATTGGAATCTCAATGGTCATATCCCCATAATACGTGAAAACTACCCTAACTAGAATTTATGCTACCGCTTATTCTAGTCGACAGTACGATCCCAAAGCATTCTCAATGTCACCTATGGCTCGAGTCGAAATCAGGAACCCTCACTCCTATTGAGTTAAAAATTGCCCTTAGACTAAACTTTTCTAAGGATATAAGACCCCTCACTCTTTAAAGAGTATGTGACCCCTCTCTTTCAAATGACCCAATCTATAACTTAACAATATCCTATCCTTATAAGGATTTGACATAAATGTCGGCCTAGAAATTTCACCACATACATGGATATTTCTTATCCAATTATTCCAAGAAGTTCCCACTATAAAATACTAAGTGAGAGACCCCCTAAGTCACCAAAAGATATCTCTTACTTTATAAGAGAGAGAACCCCAAATCAACAAACCCAACCAAAACGGGCTAGAAGTTATCTTAGGAAACCCATAAAACAGCCCATTAAGGAAGCCCCTAAGAATAAACTCCAAAAGAAAAGTGGGAGAAGAAATCCAAGTTTTGGGCTAAAAACAGGGGACCGGTCGACCGGTCCCAGACCCCCGGTCGACCGCGGGTCCACATTTTTCCTACGAAGAAATGCAGTAGGCTTTTCTCTTAAGGCGCGGTCGACCGGTCCCCAGACCGCGGTCGACCGGCCATACCAGTTAAGCTGGCCGATTTTCTTATTTCAGCAAGCCCACGAAATTAAACTCAAATCTCATCACTAAGTCCCCAAACCTTTAACCCAATAATGTTATTAACAAGAAAACCCATCCTATATCTCATCCCAACCGTTTATAGGTGATTAATCCATAGAATAACATTAATTTCAAGATTTAAACCCAAAAATCTAGGTTTTGGTATTTATACCCAAAAATCCATTTCTTTACCCCACAAATTATGAAATGAAATACACAATAGCTATTTAGCAAGATTAAACACTTGCCTCAGATTTGTAGAGCTTGGATCGTCCTCGATGACGCGGTTGGGCCGAAAATCTCCAAGCTTTTCTTCCTCTCTCTCTTCCTTTCTTCTTCTTTCCTTCTCTTTCTCCCTGTAGGGCTTTTCTCTCTCTCTCTCTCAAATGAGAAGTGGCTTAATCCGTAAGCCACTTAAACCTTTAAAACAATATCCCAGTTTTAAATGTTAATACACACTTTAAATGACTCGTTTACTCCAATTCGAGCCAAAATAACTTAGAAACATTCCGGAGCCGAAATAAGACCCAATGACAGTCATTTTGACTATCTCGACCCTTCCGGGATCGATGGTACCCTCAAAAATATCATCCGCAATACCTTGAAATATTCTCTATTTTCGGGCCTAAGTTCCCAAATTTTAAAATTCTCCAATCCAATTAAATTTTTATTTTCCCAAAATTTAATTTCTCAGTCTCCAAAATTGAGGGTTGTTACATACTCCCCCCCTTACAAAAATTTCGTCCGCGAAATTTAAGACATGCCTAGGACCTCAATATCATCCAGTCCTCACATCAATCCGTAGGATCACTATACCGATCCTTCCTGGTTCTCATGTCGAACCATATGGATTTAAAGCAACTACTACCCAGGGCGCCCATACACCCCGTATCCGAGTTTCCACTCGTAAAATCATGATCAGGCTCCATTAGCCTCAAATCATAACATAACCCTCAGCAATATGATCCATAACAACATACTAAATATATACAAGTTTAAAATTTCCCAATGGTAGAACTCTCCTCAATTCCTGACACTAGACACCTTCGTGCGGGGGAGGTCTCGCAAGCGAAATCCAAACAAGGAACCCTCCCAATACACTACTGTGTAGCTAGGTCGGGGATTGAGATTAGTTGAGCCAGGGTTTAAGGTTTTATCAAAAGAAATATTTCCATATTTTAGATATTGCCCGAGGGCCTATGCAACAATACTATATAAATCAATCCCGCGTCTTTCGACACGCCAAACAAACACCTTATGTTTAAAACACAAGGCTTCAATAAATACAATATGGCTAAACAATATCTAGTTCTCAAAAATAGCACAACTATGAGCTAAACTATCTGCTCCACAGAAATCTACCAAACTCTGAACCCCTCAGATGTGAAAAGGTGTATCATTTCCAAAGATGCCATATAAAGGCCACACTTGCTCACTTCCTCCTCTAGGAAAATTTCACGCGCCCTACCGGTAAAGAGGTTAGCTACTCATCGCACCTCACACGCGACATTCCCAATCCTGCACAAACGTAACTTAAACCCAGAGAAAGGTATTATACCTTACATTTCCGTAACTCAAGGGATTCCCCTTGTCCTAGAATCTCAACTCAGGGTCCTCAACTTCTTCCAGGAAAAAATCACTATCCCTAAGCCTATTTCTCCACAACAGAAACATCTTCCTCGAAACCCTTCCTAACCATAATGAAGGGCAAGGCGCAATTGCAACTGCCGAAAACTCCGTCCATCCTACACAACGAAACTGAGTCCCCAAAGGCATTCCCCTTCATCCTAGAAGGCGATACTCCTGATATTGGGATAACTACACCAACCTCACCTCGGTAAGAGTCACCAACATAAGGTTTCCCAACGAAGGTTAACAGATTCTCAATCTAAACCTCTCAAGGACTACACTACATGCCTCTCCTCGGACTTTCCTTACTAAGACCAAGATTCGCCAATCGAGTAAATTTTCCTTTCTTACTTGACTGCCGATAAATCACCTCGAACCACTGCTAGAAATCTCCTCAATAACTCCTCCGAAACCGGGGAAAACAACTACCCCCGATTTAAAGCGTACCCAAAATATACTATTGGTATGGTACTTCTAATCTTATCCTTTCCTAGACGACAATATCTAGGCGACGTCTGAAACGAAACAAGAGCAACTGTTATCAGAACGCCAATCAAGTGAATATACTTCACAGAAGAAAACAACGCAGTGAACACAACAGTCCTATTTACAGGGCTTTATGTCAAGAACGTTAACGGAAGAATCCATAACTCGCACAGATCCTAAGGACTCTAGAACCTGATGCTCTGATACCATCTGTCACAACCCGCCTAAAATAATAACGGGTGGCCAGCCCTATACTATATTAAATCAGGAGTTTCAGATGCTCCAGTCTCAACATCAACTGCCGGTACTATATAATATAGGACTAACTACCCGAAATCACATAAGCGGTATATGAAAATTTAAATAGAATGTGCAACAACCAACCAACTAACACTACCAAAGAAAAGAAAGGTGCATGAAAGAACTAGTATAAATGAAATGCTAGAAATAAAATGAACTAAATAAGTACAACCGAATGTACTACACAAAGTAGACCCGAATAAGCTGTCGGGTCACAGCCAATACAATAACTGAAATGGAATAAATATAAACATGTATATAAATATCCCTTGGGTACAAACCTGATATACAA
Organism: Sambucus nigra; assembly: GCA_949130495.1. Classification (NCBI taxonomy): domain Eukaryota; kingdom Viridiplantae; phylum Streptophyta; class Magnoliopsida; order Dipsacales; family Adoxaceae; genus Sambucus; species Sambucus nigra. The sequence goes on along the minus strand of OX422208.1, from coordinate 24,130,410 downwards.
CATGAATCCTACCTAGAATTTTAAAGAAGTAGGAAGCGACTACATGAAACATCCCGCAACAGTCCGCACCTGTCACGGCTCCCAAGACTCTAGATAGAAAGTCATCCGGCATCCATGCGATAGGATACCTGTGGTAATATATATATATAAAAGGAGGAGATAAAAGTAAACGGGTCAGAGCCCCGAATGTGAAAATATTTAGCAAGTGTGTTAACCGTGCATAATAATTATCGGTGCACTTATTCCATAATTAAAGTGAGACCTCTCTCTCGTGGAACCCCAACTCACCTCTCATCTAAAGGCGCGCACCTAATCGCGTCCTCGAGTTTTAGTTAAATTACCCCATATAAGTAAGGACAACCTAACTTATCATAGGCCTAGCCTATACCCACGAGAGCCACTTTCCCATCATAATCCAAGGAACCACCCTTAATCCTACTAGATTATGATAACAACAATTATGCCTTAATAGGAATAATGAATTTCGATTTATAATCACATGAATTTCAATTCTAAATACGTTACCCCTACATATATACGTATGCATATATATATATATATATATATATATATATATATATATATATATATATATATATATATATATAGGCTAAAATGTAAGAATTTATATTCCTAATATCATGCACATGGAATATTGGCAAAACCTCTCTCTAATCTCAAACTTGTACTACGTTTCATGCGTGGGGAGTCTCGCAAAGCGAAATCCAAACAAGGAACCGCCCCGTTACACTACTACTGACAAGGTTAAGACCAGAGATCCGAGATGTCACAAATAGAATTACTTCTCTCAACTCTCGACATAGCACTGCGTTTCGTGCATGAGGCATCTCGCAAAGTGAAATCCAAACAAGGAACCCCCTCGTTACACTACTCCTGGGCAATGTCGATCCTAGAGATCCATAATTCTTAACATACTATATAGTACTACCATTACTGCTAAACTAACTATCAAAGAAAGAAAGAAAGAAAGAAAAGAAAAGAAAAAGAAAACAAAAGAAATAAAATAAAAGAATCTCCAATAATATCCTTGGGATGATGTAACCGAATAATACCTTATGTGCGATACATCAACCCCCATCAATCTAGTACACCATAATCATCTAAGATGTACTTTACCATAACTCTATATCCTTTCCTATATAGGATATATAAATACATATATATAGGTATTTTATGCTCACCATATATATACATTTACCAATCATCCATATACCCATGACCAAGTGCACATACCTTATATGATGTACAATGGCCATGCAAATATAATACCCGGCTATATATATAGCGCCGATAAAACTGCATCAATGCTATCATCTTCCCAGAGTCCGGCTCACGTAACAACTGGGGACCACCTGGTGGGGATCAACGACACCCACCTCGTGGTAACACACACACACGACGTCCCGGGAAGCGGCCATAGTTCCAACCGGCAATGAGACGAAACATACCCACCACGTCTCATCCCAAAAATATATATCTATATCATATAATAACACAAGGGACGACTATGACCTGGGGAATATCCACACCCTGCTCTATATGCTAGGATGCTCACCCTCTGCGTGGAAACTTCCCAATGATAGCATAAGCGGGGTATGCTTAACCGCATAAGTATATATATCGCTCATATACGCAATATACATACATCCATATGATCCCATCATATGATCCAATATAGTAAACCATCATATACGGTTTAAATATCCATACCATGTATGACCACAACACAGATATATCCATATATTCACATTCATACATAGATATATGTACATATATTCGCACGTCTCTATATCAATTTATATACAAACTAATTCTCGTTCATATGTAGAAGATATATAAACCCGGCTATAAGTATACATAATCCTCAATATACAAGCCGTCACCACAATTTCCATTAAATGTACCTCGATATGCGAATACAATCCTTCACTTGAAACATATTCAATCATTTTTCCTATGATGAATAGTCTCCAAAAACCATATGTATATATCTATACATATATATTCAACATTAGGGTTATCACCCAAGAATATGTGTAGGAATCCACCACTACACATTTCATCCATAACCAAAAGTACAATATTTACCTTTGTACTATTTAACCATAGGCACACACATGACTTAATAGTCTAAAACCTCAATTTATTCCAACCTCATTTCAAGTATTGGAATCTCAATGGTCATATCCCCATAATACATGAAAACTACCCTAACTAGAATTTATGCTACCGCTTATTCTAGTCGATAGTACGATCCCAAAGCATTCTCAATGTCACCTACGGCTCGAGTCGAAATCAGGAACCCTTACTCCTATTGAGTTAAAAATTTCCCTTAGACTAAACTTTTCTAAGGATATAAGACCCCTCACTCTTTAAAGAGTATGCGACCCCTCTCTTTCAAATGGCCCAATCTATAACTTAACAATATCCTATCCTTATAAGGATTTGACATAAATGTCGGCCTAGAAATTTCACCACATACATGGATATTTCTTATCCAATTATTCCAAGAAGTTCCCACTATAAAATACTAAGTGAGAGACCCCCTAAGTCACCAAAAGATATCTCTTACTTTATAAGAGAGAGAACCCCAAATCAACAAACCCAACCAAAACGGGCTACAAGTTGTCTTAGGAAACCCATAAAACAGCCCATTAAGGAAGCCCCTAAGAATAAACTCCAAAAGAAAAGTGGGAGAAGAAATCCAAGTTTTGGGCTAAAAACAGGGGACCGGTCGACCGGTCCCAGACCCCCGGTCGACCGCGGGTCCACATTTTGCCTACGAAGAAATGCAGTAGGCTTTTCTCTTAAGGCGCGGTCGACCGGTCCCCAGACCGCGGTCGACCGGCCATACCAGTTTAGCTGGCCGATTTCCTTATTTCAGCAAACCCACGAAATTAATCCCAAACCTCATCACTAAGTCCCCAATCCTTTAACCCAATAATGTTATTAACAAGAAAACCCATCCTATATCTCATCCCAACCATTTATAGGTGATTAATCCATAGAATAACATTAATTTCAAGATTTAAACCCAAAAATCTAGGTTTTGGTATTTATACCCAAAAATCCATTTCTTTACCCCACAAATTATGAAATGAAATACACAATAGTTATTTAGCAAGATTAAACACTTGCCTCAGATTTGTAGAGGTTGGATCGTCCTCGATGACGCGGTTGGGCCGGAAATCTCCAAGCTTTTCTTCCTCTCTCTCTTCCTTTCTTCTTCTTTCCTTCTCTTTCTCCCTCTGGGGCTTTTCTCTCTCTCTCTCAAATGAGAAGTGGCTTAATCCGTAAGCCACTTAAACCTTTAAAACAATATCCTAGTTTTAAATGTTAATACACACTTTAAATGACTCGTTTACTCCAATTCGAGCCAAAATAACTAAAAAACATTCCGGAGCCGAAATAAAACCCAATGACAGTCATTTTGACTATCTCGACCCTTCCGGGATCGATGGTACCCTCAAAATATCATCCGGAATACCTTGAAATATTCTCTATTTTCGGGCCTAAGTTCCCAAATTTTAAAATTCTCCAATCCAATTAAATTTTTATTTTCCCAAAATTTAATTTCTCAGTCTCCAAAATCGAGGGTTGTTACATTCATCTCGCCATCTTGTCAAGATCAAGAGACTATTGCCAACACTCACACACTTAGAATTAAATTTTTGCATGTCATATTGCACTAGAATGTGTGTACATGTGTTGAGTGTGTTTAAATCACTAAGTTTGATTTTTAATAATTTTTTGGGATTTTTTAAACATTTTTTAAATAAGGTTTTATTAATTAAAACTTGATTTAAAAGTTTTTGGGGTCAATCTCCAAATATTATTTGTTGTATTTTTGGCATAATGTTACTTTGGGTAGAATCCAAAAGCAGCAGAGACTTCAGGGTTTACTCTGTAATTACTTTGGACGCGCATTTTATATCCCTTTATTAGCCAACACATGTTGCCCTCTGATTGGTTGCAAGTGTGTTTCTTTACTGAGACATTAGACGCGTGTGTTATCAGCCCTTGGATCATTTCTTATCAATGGTCTGCATGTCGCCTTGGAGAATCCAGTGTAACCTTTTAAGCCAATCAGCGCTCGTTTAACCACCGCCTTGTGTGAGCCATTGGATTCAAGTCAAATTATATTGACTCGATCTCAGCCCTTTGTTTTGATCTGATATCTCGAACCTTCTCCTCCCACTATAAAAATAGACCTTCCCTCAGACTTCGAAGACTTTTGCCATTTGCATCCTTCTGAGAGAATAGAGAGAGAAGAGAGAAAAGAGAAACCAGAGAGAGAAGAAAGTTAGAAACCCTAACTTCGTCCATATCCTCTTCAAAACCTAACCCAAACACTTCTTCAAAACACCATAACCAAAAACACCAACCTGGGTGTTCTTGAGTGTTTGAGAGTTTGAGCTAAGTAATTTTGGTTGCTGTAACCTTGTGTTCTTGAGATCTTGTTTCCAACTTAGACTTCTACTCAGATCTAGTTTCTGATTCCATAGAAATCTCAGATCTGGAGTTTTTCATGTTACATTACACTTAGTTTCATTTTATTTCTCATCTTGAGAAATATATTGTTGATTATTTTCTCTAAAGCATTTTCCTACTTTGAAATCAACAATAAATGCTTTATGTTTCTTGTTCTTATAAAACTAAACCTTTGACCTAGTTTGGAATCTCACTTGGAGGTTTTCAATCTCGAAAATCTTTTCAAAACATAGATTGATTAAGATCTTGACTGATTTGTAAGCACGATATCCGTGGATTCTGGGATAGATTAAAAGGTCAAAAAAGGTTTAAAGTTTTGTAAGAAAGAAAGAAAAGAAAAGATCACAGCATATAGTGTAATTGTAATTTGTTAGGACTGTTTGTACTTAATAAGTGTGCGTGTGTGCATGCATGTGTTAGAGAGCACCTCCACAAACACTTTCACCCTACAACACGAAAAGTGTTGGTAATAAGATCCTGTGAACATAAGTCGACGTAAAGTGCTGGAACAAATAAGGAGTTGACAAACTGAGAGAACTACATCTACAATCAGAACTGTAGAGAAGTTATAAGGACGCTAGAGGGTACATTCCTAAACTTATATAGGTCTGAGTTGTTTGCATATTAGTTAAATAGCTTGTAACTTTTAAATTTGTTTTAGTGGATTTTTCTTTTTACTCCGTAGAGGGAGTCGTGGATGTTTCCTCAATTGGTGAGGTTTTACCACGTAAAAAATTGTGAACATAATCTTTCTACATTTTCTCACCTAATTCTTGGTTGTGCTGTGTTTAAAACTTGTTTAAACTATCTTTTAAAACTTGTTGCTTAAATCTTGAATTGATCTCGTACATACTGATTTGTTAAACACATCTTGTGTTCAAAAATTTTGATTTAAAAAAAGAGTTTCTTCAAAAAACAACTCGGAGTTACTTAAATAGTTTATTTTCATAAACGACTTTAGTAACGCTTTTTCATAAAATAATGTCCTTACACCTTTTCCTCCCGAGAGCGTGGTGCCAGTTTCTCAACGAGCCCCACAATGTGGTATTGGAAGAGGAGGTCCTGTATTTCTATGGCTCTCTCGTCCGCATGGGCAAGTTCGAGGCCCAAGCTTTTGTTGACGGCCACCCCATCCCCTTCTCCTTGGACATTTTGTCCTGGAAGCTTGCCGCAAGTGGGTTTCGATCTCGAAACATTTTGACTACCTAACTAACGCGAAAACTGGGTCCAAAAAACTTTTCAGTGGTATGCCTAAATGATAAGTCCCGCATCACCTTCCACATTGTCTACGCCAACCTACTCTAAACTTCAAATGATTAGGCGATGTGCCCTCACCAAGATACACTCGTCACAACACTATCATTCACCTTGGTTGCACATTCTACGCCGATATCCTTTATGCAACCTTGGATCAAAAGGGTAAGGCCCCTCTCCCATAGTGCCGCCTCATCACCTCAATCCTCGTTGATACCGACATTGAGCCACCCCAAGCGTTTCCCTGCCTCCCAAAGGCCATCAAAAAGGAATCACGCACTCGGAGTGCAAAACAATGGGAGGTTATAAGAGCAGCGAGGGTAGAGGTTGATGATGATGAGGAGGAGGAGGAGGAGGAGGAGGAGGAGGCTGAGGACATTGAAATTACCGAGGGCGTGGAGGAAGAATAGGATGAAGCGGCCAATTCTGACTACGAGCCGGGGGAGCGGAGCTTAATAGTCACATTTTCGCGCTGGAAGCGCGCTTTGATGGGTTCATTAATGAATACCGTAACGACTGCCAAGCGGATCATCGAGCGTACTAGCGCGATATAAGTATGATGCATCGCCTCCAAGCTGCGCTTTATCAACAGCATATGGGTGTGACACCACCGACCTATTTTCATGACCCATATGATCCCAATGCTCCCGACTCATCCAACCCACCCCCTCAGTAGCCCAATGGTTATTTGTCTTATTTAGTTCTTCCAATTTTATGTACTTAACTGCTTGTATTTTTTTTGTAATGGAGAACTATTAAATTCCTATCCTTTCATTTCGCGTACTTGCTTGTTATTAAAATTGCATTTTGTCCTTTGTTCTCTTTTTTATGCATTCTCTCTTTACTTTAGATTTTAGTCCTTTTGCATAGGGACTTTGCAAAAGTCTAAGTTAGGGGGGTACGCATGCGTTTTAAAATTTCAAAAAGTTCAAAGTGCCCAAAAAACCCAAAAAAATAGAAAATTTTGAAAAAGCCAAAAATATTTTTCTTCAAAATAAATAAAAATTGGAATTTAAATTTTTCGAAAATGGCACTAAAATTTTGTTTAAAGTCTCAAATTGTAAAAATCCAAATGCACAAAGCTGAAATTGACCAAATATGTAAATTGAAAGAAAATTGGCAACTTTACGAATAAGTGTGGAGATTAATCAACCCGATGAGATTTTGAGCTTATCATTTTTTGCGAGTTTTTAAATCAATTCGAGTTAATGGTTAGTTAACTCAAAGTTCATTTCAGCATTTTAAAAAATCGTTAAGGATCTCAATTCCATTATTTTGATCAGTTACAGGAAACGAGTGAGATGTTGTCTTGAAAAACGCACTAACATATCTCTGAACTTAATAAATCTCGAGACGCATATGGTAATATGATTAGTAATTCGGACAATGAAGTTAGGCCCTCGTTTGTTACCCCAAAAAATAGTAGCCATAAAAAGTTGGAAAAAAAATTCCCTCTGCAACCCAATTTGAGCCTAATAAAATTTGTCTTTTGATTTGATAACCCGAAAAACCCATTTAGCCCAAAATTGTGAAAAATTAGAAAAGTCAAAATTTAAGTCCAAATGGTGCAATAAAAAGGGTCAAGAAAATTAGTATAATGCTCAACAAAAATAGTAAGAAAAGAAAAGTGTGAAAAATAAAAAAAAAATGAGTAAAATCCAGAAAAATCACTAATGGACACCCTAAGTAAATTTTCCAATTTCGACTTTCCCAACGAATCCCAATTTTACATAATACACCTTATAACCCATGAAAATTCCTAACCGAGTCTGAACTGCGAAATCAATTACCGGGTGGAGAGACTAAAACACAAAAAGATAATAAGAGAGGTTAATTGGCGTGAATAAGAGACGATGTTTCCCATTTTCCAAATGGTCGTATTCCAATAAAGAGATCCTTTCACCTAAATAAATTTCGTATTTCCAATTTGTGTTCGTGAATTTGTGTTCCATTATACTTACTCTTATATATCACGCACACCGAGAGAAAATAGCCACATTTAAAGTGATTCGTTTGTGATAGTATCCTGTGAGAAATTGAATTAAAGCGAATTTTTGAAAAGTAACATAATGATCAATCGGTGGAAGTTAGTGGTTTAAATTTTCATCTTCGTACACACACACACACACACACACTACAAATTGAGACTTTAAAATATGAATTTACGGTGACCATTTTTAGAAAGGTATAAATTTTATAACTTTTAGGTATTTTGAAAAAAAAAATTCTGAGTAAGAAAAACGAATTTTGTGGGTATATTCACTGCAAACCCTCACGAAACACAACTCGTTCTACTAGGGTAACCTAGGAGTTTAAAGGCATGTTATATACGTCAAATAAAATTGCTTGCCCGTGAAAGAGGTATTATATCCTAATAAAAATTTTGCTAAGAGTTTGGCCTTGTTTAGATTCTTTTACATTGCGTGGGACGATCAAAGTGCTAAGTTAGGGGGGTTTGATTAGGCATAAATTCTTCATATTTATCCCCGTAAATTAGAGTCTTTTAACATTTTGTGCGATCTAATTCGAGTTGATTTATCTTTTAATATTTTCTAATGAGTACGCCAAGTTTCGTGTATTTCTCATCGATCTTGCAGGTATTTAGTGCACGCAAAGAAAGAAAGAACCAGAAGAAAGAAAGAAGAGACCATATGGAATTCGAACGAGAAGCGTAAAGAAGAGTTGAATACCTCGAGTTTACGAGCACATAGGAAGAAACAACATCCAAATCCGAGACCCGGATCACAAGTTATGAAGCTTCGAAGATGAGAAAAAATTACAAGGAAGGAAAATATTCTCCATAAACCAAACCTAACCCATAAAGAAGAAACCGAACCGGTGTGGTGCTTGGTGAATTTTCTGTAAAGAGAGAACTGAATCGATGATGTTAAAAAATGAACCGGTCCAGTGCTGTCAAAACTTTATGTAAATGTAGAACCGAACCAATGGTAATGAAAAACGAAATCGGTCTGGTAGTGCAAAATCCTCTACATAAAGCGAACTGAACCGATGTCTCTGAACCCGGATCGATTCGGCTGTCAAAATTCAGAATTATCTTCTTCCAAAATTAGAGTTGTGCATGGATCAAATTCTTGTAAAAATAAAGTATTTTTATTCCAATGTACTCCCTGACTTCAAGGAGTTCTTGGAGAGTTCTTTTAGCATAGTTTTAGAGAGAGAAAGTAGGAAAGAATTCTAGGAGCTTAAGTTTATAACTTTGTGATTCTCAATTCAGATTTCTTCAGTAAAGTTTGTTTCTTCTTCTTCTTTATTATTTGAATTCATTAATAAGTGCATAGTTTATTTATTTCCAAATGATTCTTAATTTCTCTTTCTCATCTAAGTTTTAATTTCATGATGGTTTTGATTTCTTGCACAGTAGAAAACATAATTGTAGTTAATTACACCATGTTAGGCTAGATTTTTAAGGGTTGGGAGCGATGTGGTTTGTACGAATACAAAATTAGTTCTTTGAATTAAATAATGATTGAATCATGTTGCGTAGTGATCACAACCGTCGTAGGACTTTAAACCTTGTTTGCCCCCTCGATAACCTGGGTGTTTAAGAATGTGACGAGCATGTTAGCTATTTCGACACCGCTTTAAAATTGTTCTTGATTATGTATGATGCGGGATAGTACCCTCATATATGTAATGCTTAAGATTAATAAAGATCGGGTTTAATCAATTATCTAATTCACAACTAGTTTTATATCCGGTAAACATACTAGGGTACGGGGGATTGTATTCCAACCTATTGTCCTTATTCGTATTTATTTAATCTCAATAGTTTTAATTATGCTCACGTAATTTATTTAGTAACTTAATTTATTTTGCATTTAGTTAGTAGAGATCAGTATCCAAATCATCATCTTTTTTCGTTCTTTTTCTAGAGTCAGTTTAGAGTTAATCATCTTTCCTATCGTCGTCACATTCTGTATCCTATTTCCCCGAGGATTCGACCCTGTTTTATCGGGTTTATTACTTAAGTGATCGATTTACACTTGAACTGATATAAGCATGCACTAGAGATGTAATTTTAGTCGCGTCAACTACCGGAGTACCTACAGTGGATCCACAATGTGTTCCACATATCATCGCTGAAGAAGTACCAAAGGAGTGAGTGAGCCTTCTAGAATGCTCTATTAGAGGAGATCGACTTGCATCCACATATTCCATTATTTTATAGTGGCTCATATGGTTATTTCGAGGTCACGGTTGATTCCAAAAGGATCGAAATAGTCAAAATAATATACTGGGGTGCATAGATTGGATTCTGGAGCAATTTTAGACCAAACCAGCACCACGAGAATGCATTTTGGTCATTCGGGAGTTTGTGGTAGAGAGAACTCCAAAAATTAAAGGAGTATATAAGCCCATGGGAGTGTAGGGTTAGGTTTATATCAATCTTTAGAAAAAAAAGGCCACAAGGGAGGAAGAAAAAAGAGTTCTTGGAGGTGCAACACATTTTCTCTCCACCAAAGTTGTCAGAATTGTGATCGAAAGGAAGGGAAGGCATTCTCATCACACTCAAAATGAAATCTGACCTGCTACTGATAAGGCAAGTGTTTATATTGCATGTTATAATTCCCATGTAGTGTAGGGATCTTGATTTGATGATAATTGATGATATTCTTGGAATTTATGAAATAAAACTCATGATTTGGGGTAGGATTGAATATAGAATGAATCCATATACGTAGAGGACACGAAATCAGAAGATATGTGATAATTATTATGGAAGAAATCTAGGTAAACAATGGATTATGTATGAAGAAAACCATAACTAGGGTTTGTGTAGAAAACCTTGATGAAATCTTTAGATTTGTAGATTTAATGATGTTTTAACGTTAGAGATTCATTAGAAATGTTATACATACTCTTATATGATGTTGGGATAGACTGTAATGGAGTTTGGGTGCGTTGCATGAGGATTTGTGGGATAAAAATGGAGGAAAAACGTAACGATTAAATGAAGAAGACGAACAGTTGCATTTCGAATCGATTTGGCTCAAGGAGCAAATCGATTCGGTCAGCGAATCGATTCGAACTCTTCACCGAATCGATTGGGTTACCCAGATTTCACCAATTTCTTTTATTTATGCCCCAAATTTATGAATAATTAGTCAAGAGACTTTTAAATTATTCTTCAACAATAGTGACGGATATAGGGGAATTCAGTAGACCCATTGTTGATACCAAAATTAGTATGCTGATATGAACGAATAATAAGAAGACACGTGTCAATCTACGTGGCACAATAGCAACGAGGAAGTTCATTTCCCCGACCAAGTCATGTTCGCTCCGAGCAATAAGGATACCCCGAGGAACTACAACACTCCGAGGAACTCCAGCGCTCCGAGGAAACTCTAGTTCTCCGAGGAACTCCTGAACGACGAGCAACTAAGGCGGTTCGAGCTGCATTCGATCACAGCATTAATTGCCAGATAATCAACAGTTCAACTATTCATTGACTACCTATCATCTTGACGCACACGCTTGAAGAGCATTAAATGAATTACCCTTTCATATGTATATCATTTAATGTATCACCCTTTCAGATTATGGTCTCAAGGCTATAAATACATTGTATTACCCTCATTCAAGGGGATCGGAATTTCTGGATTGAGCTTGTAATCAAGAATTCCCAAAACACTCAGCAATAACATAATAGTGGACGTAGGCCATTCTTATAAGGTTGAACCACTTTAAAAACCTTTGTCTCATTTTATTTATCTGTGATTGAATAATTAGAGCGATCTAATTTTTTACATCAACAGATTGTTGTCGTCTGTTGGAACGATTGTTGTTATCATTTTTCACAAAACTTCATTCATCATCAATGGCAGATAATCCGAAATCCAGCAATCGAAACGCTGGAAATACTGGAAATCCTCCAAATCCTTTTGCTCCTCCAGATCTGGCTGGAATCATAACGAATCTGGCTCAAGGACAAACCGCCATGCAAGAAACAATGCGGCAACTCATACAAACCCTTCATGGCGTAGCACCGGCACCTTCGGGACAGCGAATTGGTCAGAGGCAAACCTATTTACCTTCTTCACGATCCAGGCGTACAGAGACGTATCGTAATGAGGAATCTGATGATTTCTCTTATCAACCTGGGCAAACTTCATCGATAAGGGCCACAGATACTGAGCAACGTGTTACTCTCTCTCCAGAGAGGACCAGTGCATTAGAAAGACTGAGCAGGGCGTCTCCTTTCAGTCGACTAGGCCCCAGGAGGAATAAGAGTCCACCTAAAGTCATGTCGAGGAGTTTTCGACAACCATCAGATCTAAGAGAAGGATCAGCAAAATCACGACCAGTTGCTCGTCAAGAGAGATATCAGGAAGCTACTTCAGAACAATCAATTGCTCGAACTAATAGGCCCGAGGAGGGAAATGATGCGTGGAAAGGTTCCATTCAGCGGTTGGAGGATAGATTGGGAGAAATGGCTAAGGCGAGGAACCCCCTACAACGAACTTTTGTTCAAGGGACACCTTTCGTAAAGGCCATTGTGGATTTTCCTACACCGTCGAAATTTAAAGCACCCGTGGTGACTCCCAAATATGATGGAAAGACAGATCCTGTTCTTCACATAGAGCAATATCAAGCTGCTGCCGACATCTATGTTGTCCCCGACGAGATGAGATGCAGAGCATTCTCGGGAACTCTTACCGGATCTGCCCAGATATGGTATAACAATCTTCCTCGGGGTAAGATTTCAACTTTCTTTCAGTTGGTCGAGTTGTTTATTGGTAATTTCTATTTTGGAGCAAAGCCAGTAAAACGAGTAGCACACTTGTTAAGTGTTAGACAAAAATCTGGTGAGAGTACTAGAGATTACATAACTCGTTTCAATAACGAGAAGCTAGAAGTCATAGATTATGAAGAAAAGACAGCAATCACCGCCCTGATGAGTGGGTTGTTTCCTAACACGTTGTATTACACTTTGGCCAAAGATCCACCTACAACTATGTCAGAGTTGATGGCAAAAGCGGCCAAAATCATGAATGCCGAGGAGGCTATGGCTGCAAAGAAGAATATGGATAAAGAAACCAAGGTGGAAGTCGACAAATCTAAGAAGAAAGAGCATAAGGGCAATGGTAGTGACAAGCATTCCAAGAATAATAGGTCGTCATGGGAAGTCCTGAAGAAATACGATAATTATACTCCTTTGAAAATGGGTATTAATCATGTCTTGGAAGAAATCAAGAATAACAAGGAAGTTAAGTGGCCCAAGAAACTGAGGTCAGACCCTGACTCGAGGAATAGGGAAAAATATTGCGAGTTCCATAAGGATCATGGTCATATGACCAAAAATTGCATAGCTCTTCAGAACGAGATTGAAACACTCATCCGAAGAGGAAAGCTAGCAAAGTATGTTGATCGGGGAGGTAAAAGAAGAAGTAATGATCGAACTAGAGAGAGGTCTAGATCTCCTCATCGAGCAGAGGAGAAAAAGAAGAGAAATCATGAAGATGATCCAGATGATGACCCCGATCTCCCCAAGAAACCAAGGTAGCCAGAACGAGAGGTATTTTCCATACGTTTTGGGTCATTTGATTGTAATGTTATTACAGGAGGAGATGCAGGAGGAGGAGACCTTACTGCAGAAAGAAAGGCTTACCTCGGAGAGGCCCAAGCTTGCTCGTACATTCAGCGAATAAATTTGGCCGAGGAGGATCGTCCGAGGAAGGTAAACAAAGAGAAGCTGGTCATTGGCTTTTCAAAAAACGACCTGGCGGGTGTTCTTTACCCTCATGACGACCCTTTGGTGATCAAAATGAGGATGAAAGAAGTAGTGATTTCAAGGATTCTGGTAGATAATGGTAGCTCGGCAGACATCATGTACTACTCATGCTTTGACAGTTTAAATTTGAAATTATCTCAATTGGAACCTTATCATAGACCCCTCCTGGGTTTTGCTGGCGAGAAAGTTTTTCCACTTGGGACGATCAAGTTGGATATATTCATTGGAACTTGGCCTGCTTGTCGAACAGAGAGAATACACTTCTTTGTGATGGATAAGAACGTGCAGTCAGCTTACAACATCATCATGGGAAGAGTTGGTTTGAAGAAGTTCGAAGCAGTTCCATCTACAGTACATCAGTGCTTAAAATTCCCAACAAATTTCGGAGTGGGAGTTGTGAAAGGTGATCAAAAAGTAGCTCAGGAATGCTATTATTCATCTGCCGAGCAAGAGGAGTTTGAAGAGTCAAGGAAAAAGACTATTACCTACCAGGTGGAGGAAGGTACAGAAATTGAAACACTTGATCCCAGAGAAGAATCCCAACTTGTAAAAGGACAGGTGGTGGAATCTACAGAAAATGTTATTCTGGACGACGAGCACCCTGAACGAGTAACCCAGATAGGTTCAACGTTGGATGCTTCAATAAAATAGGAGTTGATAACTTTCTTGAGAAACAGGAAGAAAACTTTTGCATGGAGTCATGAAGACATGCCAGGAATAGATCCAAACTTCTTATGTCATGGGCTCAACGTGAATAAGGAGATCAAGCCTGTAAAGCAGAGAAGAAGGGTATTTAGCCCCGAGAAGAATCAAGTTATACAAGAGGAGGTCGAGAAGCTCCAGAAAGCCCAATTCATTGAAGATGTGAAATATCCAGACTGATTAGCAAATGTGGTGATGGTAAAGAAGAAAAACAATAAATGGAGAATGTGTGTTGATTTCACCGATCTCAACAAGGCCTGCCCAAAGGATCACTTTCCATTGCCCAGAATTGATCAACTAGTGGATGCTACCTCGGGACACGAGCTGCTCAGCTTCATGGATGCTTACTCTGGCTACAACCAGATCAAAATGAAACCTGAAGACAGGGAAAGTACTTCTTTTATTACCCCTAGGGGAACTTATTGCTATAATGTTATGCCTTTTGGTTTGAAAAATGCAGGAGCGACATACCAGCGACTGATGAACAAGGTTTTTGCCGAACAAATCAGTTGCAATATGGAAGTCTATGTCGATGATATGCTGACAAAAAGCAAGAAAGCTGCTGATCATCTAGTTGACTTAGGTCAGACCTTTGATCAACTGGATAAGTATCAAATGAAACTCAACCCGACGAAGTGCACATTTGGAGTACGAGAGGGAATGTTCCTCGGGTACATCGTCAACCAACGAGGCATTGAGGTGAATCCAGAAAAGATCAAAGCTCTTTTAGGGTTGCGATCACCAACGACGAAGAAAGAGGTGCAAAGTCTTACAGGACGAGTTACAGCGCTCAACAGATTTGTATCCCGAGCAACTGATAGATGCCTACCATTCTTCAAAACACTTCGAAAAACATTCGAGTGGAATGAGGAATGTGAAAAAGCCTTTCAAGACTTGAAGAAATATTTGGGAGCACCTCCACTATTGTCCAGGCCAGTGATGGGAGAGAAGCTGTACTTGTACCTGGCAGTATCAGAGAATGCAGTCAGCTCGGCATTGATCAGAGTGGAGAATGGAGTCCAGAAGCCAATTTATTACACAAGTAAGGCTTTTCGAGGTGCAGAGATCAGGTACCCAAAGCTGGAAAAATTGGCATTGGCATTAATTGAGGCGAGTAGAAGAATGAGACCATGTTTCCAGGCCCATACCATTGTCGTGTATACCGACATGCCATTGAGACAAGCCCTTCATAAGCCAGAAAAATTAGGGAGACTGATGTACTGGGCAATAGAGCTCGGTGAATATGATATTGTGTATGAACCCAGATCGTCATTGAAAGGGCAAGCTGTAGCAGATTTTATAGCAGAGTTTACTTATCCTGATACCCCCGAGGAACAAAAAATGCTCGCTGACCAACCTGTGGATGTTACAGGATCAACAGACATAAGTCCAGGCCAACCCCGGTTGGTAAAAAGACTTGTGGATGTAGAAAAATCATCAAATTCAAACCCAGACCAACTCCGGTTGGTAAAAGGGCGAGAAGGGATGGTCGACGAGGAGCGAAAATTACCAGGGGAGGATGAAAGAAAACAGCAGATATTTCACCGAGGAATTCTGTCAGATAAGAAATTTGAAGACGAGTTACCTACATGGAGATTATATATAGATGGGTCATCTTGCACAACAGGTTGTGGGGCAGGAATTTTTTTGAAAACCCCAGACAAGATTGACATGGAATATGCCCTGCGATTCGAATTCAAAGCCTCCAATAATGAGGCTGAATATGAGGCTATGATAGCAGGTCTTAATTTAGCAAAGATTATGGAAGCACAACAAGTGATGGTATTCAGTGATTCTCAATTAATTGTGAATCAGATGATGGGAACATATGCAGTCAAAGGAGAATTAATGATCAAGTATCATGCAAAGGTGATGGAGTTGTTGGCAGAATTTGATGCCATTCAGTTGATCAGAATACCGAGAATGGAAAATGCACAAGCAGACGCACTGGCCCGACTAGCATCAGCTACTCGTACCGAGCTGCGAAGAACAATACCGATTGAAGTATTAGAAACTCAGAGCATAGATAAAGACCTGACGATGAATGTTATTACCCTTGATTTGGAACCATCTTGGATGGATCCTATCAGGGCATATATTGAGGAGGGAGAATTGTCGAAGGACAAGCTTGCTGCCAAGAAATTGAAGTTTAAAGCTGCTCGGTATGTACTAACTAATGTTGTTTTGTATAGACGATGAATTATGGTAGGTTTGTAGAGATGTGTACATCCCTCCGAGGTGAAAGAATTGATTAAAGAGATCCATGAAGGGTCTTGTGGAGCACATGTGGCAGGTCGGACACTTTTGCAAAGAGTGATGACGCAGGGGTATTACTGGCCGACGATGAGGGCTGATTGTATAGCATATGCCAAGAAGTGTGACAAGTGCCAACGTTTTTCCTCCATCCGACGAACTCCACAAGCATTGTTGACACCCATAACTTCCCATTGGCCCTTTGCCATGTGGGGAATTGATTTGGTTGGACCACTGCCAACGACCCGAGGAAGATTCAGGTACCTCGTCGTTGCAGTAGATTATTTTACTAAGTGGGTAGAAGCTGAGCCACTTATTGATATGACGTACGAGAAGGTATACCAGTTCGTTTGGAAGAACATAATTTGCCAATATGGTCTCCCTCATGCTTTCATCACAGACCATGGAACACAATTTGATAATGAGGAGTTTGCCGCCTATTATCGTCAGTCAAACATTTTGAATACTCATTCAGCACCAGGCCATCCTCAAAGCAATGGGCAGACTGAAGTGGAGAACAGGACATTACTAAATGGTTTGAAGAAGAGGCTAAGTGAGGCTAAAGCTAACTGGATTAATGAGCTACAGTCAGTATTGGAGAATCACCATATATGCTGGCATTTGGTAGTGAGGTTGTAATACCTACCGAGTTGGGTCTTCCAACACATAGAGTGCTGAATTTCAATTCCCCGGTCAGCGACTTAATGAGAAGATTGGATTTGGATATGCTCGAGGAGGTTAGAGAAGAGGCAGCCATTAGGAATGCTGCTTACCAACAACGAACAGCTCTGTTCTACAACAAGAGGGTGAAGAAATGTGACTTAAAAGAAGGAGATTACGTGCTGAAGAAGGTCATTCAGAAGCACAATAAATTGGAAGCAAACTGGCATGGACCTTACCGAGTTACAGAAGTTGTTCGACCAGGAACTTACCGCATAGCAACTCTAGAAGGAGAGGAATTTAAGAATGCATGGAATGCTGAACACCTATGCAAGTATTATCAGTGATGTAAAATGTAAAGCAGTTCCATCAATATGAATAAAACGATGATGTTTCGCCATCCTCTTTCTTTTATTGAAAGTTTTTTGGGGAATACTAGTGTACAAACTAGTGTACAACACTACGTTGTTCAGCAATAAAAGCAACACTGATAGTTCAAACCCACGACCAACTCCGGTTGGTAAAAGGGCGAGAACAAACTATACTCCTTTGGTTAGGAGGCGTACACTAGCGTGACCAACTCAGGTTGGTAAAAGAGCTAGTAGACATGATAGTTCGAACTCAGACCAACTCCAGTTGGTAAAAGAGCGAGAACACGATAGTTCGAATCCAGACCAACTCCGGTTGGTAAAAGGACGAGAACACCCCATACTCCTTTGGTTAGGAGGATGATAGTTCGAACTCAGACCAACTCCGGTTGGTAAAAGAGCGAGAACATAATAGTTCGAACTCAGATCAACTCCGGTTGGTAAAAGAGCGAGAACAAACTATACTCCTTTGGTTAGGAGGCATACACTAGCGTGACCAACTTAGGTTGGTAAAAGAGCTAGTGGACATGATAGTTCGAACTCAGATCGACTCCGGTTGGTAAAAGGGCAAGAACAACAATGCCAACTTCGGTTGGAAACAAAATAAGCTCTCAAATGCCAACTTATGTTGGTCGGGAGGAAAGATTATTACAAAAGTTCCTCGAAGAACAAAATATTCCAAACTGAACCAAGTATAGTTGGTCGGGGATAAAAACCCACTAACTATAGTTGGTCGACGAGGAGAATGTATTGACCTTGGTTGATCAACCACATTTTAAAGACAAAAATTTACCAAGTATGGTTAGTTGGGGATAAACTCTCACTAACCATAATTGGTCGACGAGCACAATTTAACAACCTTGGTTGGTTAGAAAAATTTTAAACATTTTTATACTCATTACTTTATTATTAAGTGATCGAGCAACATTTCTGATACTTGTAACTTTTTATTATTAAGTTGGTCGATGAACCACGCAATATTGTTGTGCGAGCACAAATATAAAGTGTTTGACAAGCATAAGACAATAGCAATACAGATTTGCAAATAGAAAATGAAAGTCTTTCATTAAAATTCAAAACAAATTACAAGTTACATATGTGTACTAACTATTACATTGAAATTCCTATTTTATTGGTTTTTTCCCCTTAGCTTTTGAAATAGGTTCCTCGCCAGCAGGCGGATCATTTAAAGTCTGAGGAGAGTTGATGAAATTCAAGTCCTTCAGCATTCTGACATTCATTATTGAAGGTGTGTCTAATAGATGCTCGGGACGAGATACCTCGATCTGAGAGTGAAGACTGTAGTCACCGAGGTATTGTGCAATTAAGCTCCGAGGAATGGCACGAGCTGGGATCCATTCCATGTCCAAATTGAACGGTGTCACAGGCAAGTCAAGTACCCCAGGATCGTAATAGTCCTACAAATAATATCCATGTTCGAGTTTCAACACGCATAAGGCATTCAGCCAGCCTTGTTTATAGCCCTCATTATTGGCATTCTGGATACGAGCATCTAAATGGAATAGTGCCTCGTTGTACCCAGCCATCCAAAATTCCCTGGGCTGTTTATGGAATTGGAAAATTAGTCTCTCCAGCTGCTTGTGAAGGTTTTTGGCAAAAATGTCCTTATTATCTAAAGCAGACTTCGTCGCAGAAAGTTGATCCTCCAAAGTTTGGATTTTCTTGGACATTTCAGACAAAGCCCGATCTTTTGCATTCAATTGGTACGCTTGAGTTTCCAATGTTGACCGAGTACGAGCTTCTTCAACAGAACGACGAAGAGTTCTTGATCGACCCTGAGCAGGTGGAGTACTTTGTTCCTCGACAATATCCTGAGCAACTCTTCCTCGTCCTCGTCCTCGTCCTCGTCCCCGAGTAGAAATGGAAGTACCAGACCTTCTCAAGGTGTCTAACTCTTGCCTTAATTTGGCATTCTCAACCTCTAGAAAGGAAAATCCCTCGTCAGTCACTGGGATTACAGCTGTTGAAGAAGAAGCTGCAGACTTATACTGTGCTAGTTCTTTCTGCAAATTGTTATTCTCTTGCTCCAGCAGCTCGGCAATCTGTCTACATGCTTCAACTTCACCCCTTAGGGTTCTCTCCCTGACATCGTACCCAGCAAGGATATTTTTGTGGCCTGTCTCGGTAGAAAGCTGTTGATACCTCTTTTCATATCCCTCGTGCAGAAGGGCAGTTGATTCTTTGTACTGAGTCTGAAGATCTTCTAAGGTACATTGAAGATCGTCGATCATTTCATAGTACGCCACATTATTGCCTACAGCTCGGTCAAGTAAACCCTTCAGGTACTGATAAGCTTCAACTGCTTGCTCAGAAGCATCATGACCAAGGATATCAGCAACTTCTGATGCACTCAGGTCTGTGTGACCAGCCTTATAATATTCATGACATTGCTGCATCAGCTTTGTATCATTGGCAGACAGTAATTCCATTCTAGCCATAAACTATTAAAGAAGAGAAGGCAACAATTAATAATAAAGCAGACAGAACGTCAACAATGTAGAGGAACAAAAAGAGGTGATTTTATTACATCATCAAAAAGAGTACATCGTTCAAAATACAAAGTACAAGTAAAAGAAAAACAGAAAGAGAATACCGAACAACTTCACACCTTTTCCTTGTCTCCCAAGACTTTCTCGGGAGGCTGGGACGAGGATCTTGGTTGCTCGGTGGGAACAATGATTTGATTAGCAGAAGTTGGGACTTATTCAAGAGGAACATGCAAAGAAGAAATCTCCTCGTTGGTTGTCTGATTGGGTTGAGGAGCAAGGACTTGATCACCCACTGTCATTGAAGATTCCTCGGATGCAGCTTCGTCTTCATCCTCGTCTTCAATAACTGGAGGAGGACCAGGGAGATGTTGTTGAAATAGCTCGGAGTCCTCGCTTACCTTCAATTCTTGCAAGGCAGCAACCCAACCATCTCGGAAGTATTTCAAACTTCCATACTGCACCTGGGCCATCATCGCTGCTACCCCCCTATCCCATCCTTTGTCCCAACCAGTTCGAAAGGATTTCTTCACAGCCACTTTTCTCTTCATTTTCTCCGAGGAGAGCTTCTCGGATAGAAGATCCTCGGTGGCTTTCAACTTGGCGTCCACCTCCTCCTTCTGGCGATTTACTTCTCGCAGAAGGGTCAGCTCTTCCTCGGCCGATTTCAACTTATTCTCAAGCTCCCCAAAGCTTGTGAGCTTCTCGGCATATTTTTTATTCTCTCTCTCTAAATCCTTCACTTTATTGCCCAACTGTACCTTCTCTGCCTCAGACGCAGTCAACTTCTTTTCCCATTCACCCCTATCCTCGTCGTATTTTTGACGGGATTCCTTCAGAGATTGGGCCAAACCCTGGAAAGCATCCTCTACTCCGGATGAGGAGCTTGAAGCCTTGAGCGCTTCATTTTTCTTCACTATGGTGTTAAAGCAACTCACCGGCTGAAAAAGAAGGTAATGATAAGTCAGTGCCGAGATACATATATTGACTGGAAGAAAGAAAAATTCAGGATACAAGAAACTTACTGAAGCAATGTGACGAGTAGCTAGGGATGTCAGCATATCCCTAGACATGTTTTCTTCAATTCCATGGACTTCAGGAATAGTCAAAGTCTTTACCGAGCTCATTGCAGAACTCGGAGGAATAATGGTTGGAACTCCAGCTCCACTAGCTTGGAGCTGGGGAATGGCTTCAGAAAAACTGACCGAGGAGGATTTTTTCAGTCTCCTCGGTGTCTTTTCAACAACCTCAACCAAAGAAGAACTTTTGGTTGGAGTGATGGTGATTACTTACACAGATGCATCCTTCTGCACAGGAGCCACTGGGGGCTTCTCAGCAGCCTTCTGAGCAGCAACAGAAGGAGCAGCATCCACTTTCTTTGTCCCCTTTGGGACATCAACCTTGTTTATCTTTCCATCACCAGCAGAGGAGGTCTCCTCGAAGATAGCAGGAACTCTTCTCTTACCCATCTTCTGACTCAAAGGAATGTGAGAGTCTGGTGAAGAATCTTCAGAAGCTGGCAATGGTTCACTAATGCTAACCACAGGACGAGCAGTAAAGGAGGATGTATAGCTCCTGTACTGCAGCAAGTATGATGCAGACCTGACGTGCTCGTCTGCAACCTTCTGATGCAAACTCGAGATATGTTTCAAATGCTTTATATTAACTTCTGATTCTTTAGGAGTTTTTCTCTTGCTGTCAACTGCAAACAAAAACATATTGAAATGTCAATCATGCATTTATTCAAACATGATGAAATCACAATTTCAGAAATAAAATAAAATGAAAATAACCTATCCCATTGCCATATGGAGGGCATTTGGGACCCTCATATACTTCGTCTCCAACCAAAGGGGCATGTTGCCAATTTTTTATAACTACTCCATGTTCAAAATAATCCCTGTTAGCATCAGGGAGGTTTACTACTAGAGCCCTATTCAAAAATCTAGTTTTTAAATAATAAACATTGTCTAAAATAGCCCATCTAAAACATTACATAATCTCAGGAATTCCTATACGAGTTCCATGAGTTTGATTTAACTTATGCACCCCATTAACTATTCTCCATGTATTGGGGGCTATTTTTGCAGGAACAACATCGAAGTGGTGACAAATCTCTAAGCATAGGGTTTGGTGGAAAAGAAAATCCACATTCAGCAATAAAGAGGCTGGGGAACCAATGTCCTTCAGCCAAACGAAAATAATTTGAAGGCTCAGAAAGAACCTCCAAAGTTACCCAAGATGGAATAGAGAAATCAGAACTGAATTTCTCAAGAGACTCAATAATGTAAACCATGATGAATAAAAGAAGAAGGAAGAAGAGCTTACAGGGAAAAAGGAGATCTGTTGACAACGAACAAAAACAAGGATGAACGCACAAGAGAAAGAAAGGCTATGGAAAACTCGAAAGCAGAAAATTGGAAAAGGTAGAAGACGGTATGATTACGTAAGAAGTTTAAATAATTTGCCTTGGGAAACGGCAAAAGAAATGATTACAAAAAGGAAACTGTTACGCTACCGGCGGCTAATAGGACAAAAAGTGCACGAAGATCGAAGCGCTTATGAAAAGGCAAAAAGGCGGATTCTGCGAATGTGGAAGGAAATTCAGATACGAAGAAAATTCTCCTAAAACCTAGGAAGGTCATTTAATATTACCATATACCGAGAAAAAATGTTCCATACTCCTCAAAGTTCGAAATATAAAACATTGGGGGCTTCTGTTGATACCAAAATTAGTATGCTGATATGAACGAATAATAAGAAGACACGTGTCAATCTACGTGGCACAATAGCAACGAGGAAGTTCATTTCCCCGACCAAGTCATGTTCGCTCCGAGCAACAAGGATACCCCGAGGAACTACAACACTTCGAGGAACTCCAACGCTCCGAGGAAACTCTAGTTCTCCGAGGAACTCCAACGCTCCGAGGAACTCCTGAACGACGAGCAACTAAGGCGGTTCGAGCTGCATCTCGATCACAGCATTAATTGCCAGATAATCAACAGTTCAACTATTCATTGACTGCCTATCATCTTCACGTACACGCTTGAAGAGCATTAAATGAATTACCCTTTCATATGTATATCATTTAATGTATCACCCTTTCAGATTATGGTCTCAAGGCTATAAATACATTGTATTACCCTCATTCAAGGGGACCGGAATTTTTGGATTGAGCTTGTAATCGAGAATTCCCAAAACACTCAGCAATAACATAACAGTGGACGTAGGCCATTCTTATAAGGTTGAACCACTTTAAAAACCTTTGTCTCATTTTATTTATCTGTGATTGAATAATTAGAGCGATCTAATTTTTTACATCAACACCCATGATGAAGTTTAGGCTTAGCCGAAAGGGGACGACTAAGGCTAGAACCTATCGGGTGAAACGTGAGATTTAATACATTTACGAGATAGAACGGAGCACATAGAGATAAGTGAACCAATGATTTAGACCCAGGTTCTAAAAAACACGGGGCGTGACCGAGGTGTGGAGGCCAAGCCTTAAGCCTTAGAAACCTAGGCGGGCCTTAAGCGTAAAAAGGCGTGAAAAGGCGTTTAGGCCTTTTGTAATATATTTTAATATTTTTTAACTATGACAAGGCTATTAAAAATACTAAAATGGTACATACCTTAAAAATATGTCTAAATATTTGTAAGTTAAAATACTATTTTTTTAAAATACAAAAAAAAACATCGCGTTTTTCACGCCTTACTTCTAAAAAAACTCACATTTTTTCATGCCTTGCCCCTAAAAATGTGCATTTTTTCACGACTTACCCCAAAAAACGTTGACCATCGTTGACCATGCCTTAATCCACACCTAAGGCCAAAACTTGGTGTATCTAAAAAGCCTCGCACCTAGGCGCATTTTTTAGAACACTGATTTATACCAGTAGTGCATGAGGGTAATAACTATTGATATTTTTAAGGGGTAACTAGGACCCTTTGGGTAGCGAGTGATACTCGGGATTATATGAAAGGAGGTTTTAATTAGTACGTTGAGTATTCGAGGGTTATATACTACGTGGGGATTTATATATAAGGGTTGTATGTATACCTACTTAATAAAATGTGTATATAGGTTGTGTGAATACCTATTTTTATGATTTGATTATGTGTGTGAACATACCTACGCTGCCTGCTATTAAGAGGTTTCCCCGCAGAGAGCGATCCCACCTTGGCGATTCCATCGAGGTCTGGATTTGAGTCCCAGAACATGGAATTAGGGAGGCTCACTATGTGTCATGTATTAGTGGAACTGATGTGTCGTTTGGGTACGTTACGTATGTGCGTATCCCAAAGGCTTAGAACCATGTTCGCCTCCAGTGTGTGTTGATTTATTTTTGGGTTCGAGGAGACATTTTGAACTAATAGTCATTGATTTAGTACGAGTGGTACATGAACTTGATAGCAGAGTATGCCAGCATCATGAGGGGCCATCCAGAGGATGCTATAGTTGTATATATTATATGTGTGATATATATATACATTCGAAATATGTGTACTTATGTGTGATAGTAGAATTGATAGACGGTGCATATCTAAAAGTAATTTAAGTAGAGAGACTTAAATAATTGACTCAATAATATTACGTGAGAAATATTAATTATTGATACTCTCGTAGCGCGTCGTATGTGTCATACGAGGGAGTTAGACCTTTTGAGGTTATTTAGATACTTTATCTAGTTGGGTTGGGTATCATAGCTAGGTAAGAGACATTAGGCGGGCACATTAGTTGAGAGGTGAGGAACTGAAGGGAGTGTACGTTGAACTAACATGTGTATATAATAACTGATTTAATCTGTGATTTAAACACTTGCCAAATATTTTCAAACTATTTTATTGGGCTGCGACCCATGTCAAAATATTTTCAAAACCTTTTAAGTGTCCAGCCACAAGGACGCCAAGCTTGATGATTCTATTCAGGGATGTGTAGATGCAGCATATGTGGAGGCTTGGAGGAGTTATTTTAGATGTTTCAACTCATTCATTCTAGATAGTAGATTCGTCAGCATATCACTTGGACGTGTTGCCCCTCAGACTATTTAGTTATCAAGTTATTTATCAGACATTATTCAGATTTTAGTTTTATTTACTTCAGATTGTGGTTGGATTATGCACTTTGGGACCCGATGATTTATTTAGTATTTTTCATTATGTCGTGTGATTGTTCAGACTATATTTGTGTCGATGGTTTGGTTAATTTGATTTACTTCCGCATGCTATTATAATAACAAAAGATAAAATTTGACACCGACTTAATTTAACATAGGTGAATAATAATTAAAAAGTTTTCGACGGTGATGCTAAGAATGAACTAAATGAGACTCCTATTTGTTTTAATGAAGGACTAATCACTCAGGATTAAAATAGGTGGGGTGTCACATATGGTATCAACGCATCAGGTTCTAGTGTCCATAGGATTTGTACGGCTTACTACGATTCCAGCATAGCGTTCCTTGACATAGAGCCCTATTGTTAAGACTGATTTGCATTCATGATTACGCATTTGAGACTTCGCTCTTCTGCTATTATATTTTTATTGATTGTGAACTCATATGATTCGACATATTTTTAGATGCCACCCAGGAAAGGACTACTAACGAGGGGAGCAGGAGCCACAAGCGCCACAACCACCACATGGGTCAGTGTGAGTAGCGGAGGTGGCAGCGATTATGGCGCAGGCAGTTAATGCAGTGATGACTATCATGGCTCTCCATTTTCCCAAGGTCCAGTATCCACCACAGCTAGTGGCATCAGTTGTCCAGGCCCACACGGGGCTAATAGATTGGTAGAGAGTTAGGGAAGCTTTTCAGAAGGGCCACCCACCCGAGTTCCAGGGTAGTTCAGATGTGATTGCATTGTGCCACTAGAAGAAAGATATCCAGTGCCACCTGCACATAGTAGAGTGTAGAGAGGTGTAGAAGTAGGTGTTGGCCACTTTTAGCCTGGTTGAAGCAGCGTTACAGTGGTGGGAGTCAGTTACTACTATTGAGGAGAGGGACACGATGTCCATTGGCTAGTTCTAGGTGCGGCTTGGCCACAAATATTTTCTGCCAGTATTTGAGGCAAATATGAGGAAGAAGTTCAGTGAGGTGAATCAGGGTGATCGTCCAGTGCCCAAGTACAAGGAGGAGTTCACTCATTTGGAAAATTTTGTTCCAGATGAGGTTAACAATGAGCAAAGGAATAAGGCAAAGTTTATGGATGGTTTAGCCCGGAGGATCAGGCAACATTTGATTGGCAACCCTGCATTGGTAACTTATACAAACGTCGTCAATGCTGCACTTTTACAGTGATAGGACCAGCGCTTCCATGTGAAGGGAAGCAAGATAGGAGGTAAGCCTAGCCAGCTGATCAAGGCAGGAGGGAGCGGTGCTAGTGGAGCACCACAACAGCAGCAACAGTCAGGCAGACACCAGGGGAAGGATTCCCGATGGGGGGATCAGGCCAAGAGGTTCAGATTTGGGTGTTATTGACCCTAAGGAGGTTACAGGTAGGGCCAATAGAGTTCTTAGTAGCAGCAGGTTCCTTAGGGTCGTCAGGGCCAAGGGAATAATAGGGGAGTTCAACGGAGTCGAGGCCACCAGGCTAACAACAGGGTCAGCACCGTCAAGGCCATCACGGCCAGAGACAAAGAGATTTTTTGGGACAGTGCTTTATTTATGGACAGATGGGCCATAAGAGAAAAGACTACCCATATCAGGGTAGAGTACCACATCAGAAGGGTGCTCCGTTGGAGCAGCAGGCACAGAGGCCACCTACTACACAAGTCCCACCCGCCCCGCCACAGCAGGGACAATTATAGTATAGACATGTTTATAACGTCGGAGAAGCCATCATATAGCAGGCCCCATAGGCACCACGTTTCCTATTCATGGGCTTGAGGGTAGGATTCTAATTGATATTGGGGCATCGCATTCTTTTATAGCGACCTAATTTGCACGAGTTGTCAGCCTATTAGAGATAACCAGAAGTCTTCTTATGTGTGTGGAGTCATCGATGGGTAGTGGGTTGCTTATACACTTGATCTGTAGGGGTGTGAATATCGATGTGGGTATATTATGTTTAGCTGCCGACCTTCTTGTGTTAGATATGGAGGGGTATGACGTTATTTTAGGTGGGGATTGGTTAGCTGTATACCAGGCAATGGTGGATTATTTCGGGAGGACTATTGTGTTCTCAATTACAGGGCAGGATATGTTCTTAGTGGCAGTGCCTCTTCCTGAGAGAGGGTCAAGCATACAATACTACATTGAGGAGGAGACCTCACAGGAGGTGGTTGTTTTCTTAAACTCAATTCCAGCAGTGAGGGAGTTTGAGGACATATTCCAGGAGATACCCGGGTTGTCGCCTAGCTGGAAAATTAAGTTTTTTATTGACCTAGCACAGGGTACGAGCCCTATAGACCGAGTACCTTATCACATGGTCCCATCCGAGATGAGGGAGTTGAGGGAGAAGATTCAGCAACTCTTGGGGCAGGGTTTGTGACACCATGCCTAATTAAATACCGGGTGATCAGTCATTTATTAAATAAAAAATCAAGGTGATCGGTTGGTTTATTCTTAGCATCACTGTCGCAAAATAATAATTCCAATTTGAACTCCCTAAATAATTAAGCTAAGTGTCAAAACAATTTAAAGTCTTATTTTCATTTTATTAAATTCCAATATGAAAATCTTTTTAATAAACAACAATTTAAGAATCACATAAATAATAATAAGGGTGACAATCACCACATAAGAATTAAACCATCTAGATAAACCAAACTAAGTTATGAACTAAAAATGAAATCATCCTCACAAGAGTTAACTCCCAAAGAGTACCAAATACTGGAAATAACATAAACATAAGTCTCTAACAAATTCAACGGGATAGGAAATTGGGCATGAAAAACTAAAATAGAAACTGAATCAATGAAGAGGTCGTCTAAGCAAGAGCCTGCAACTTCCACATAAGCTAAAGCACATCCAATCCAAAGAACCTAAGCATGACGCCCCTGTGGCTGTGCACCTGTAGTACATACATATATATACACGAGAGAGAACATGATAGAAAAAGAATCAGAGCTCGAGTGTAAAACAGTTTAAAATAGTTTAACAAGTATTTAAAATGCTTACCGGCTAATGTAACAACCATGTTAGTATGCGACACTCTTGAGAATTATCGCCTCTCCTCTAGTGTGCACGTCTACCGTACTACTAAACTCATAAACTTAACTCTTATTTTCCATAAAGTTTTATCCCGAGTAGTACAAAGTTATAATATTTAGTTTTAGAAAGTCATTCTCTTCAAAATTTATTACGTTACTTAGAGCAACATCGTACCGTTACAAAGTTCCCGAACACTTATTATAAAGTTGAAGTTTTTATTCATTTCTCAACTACTTATACACACAGTACAAAGTTTCCATATATAAGTATATATATCAATCACTCATATAATATATATACTATCGGCACCCCACATAAATCTATGGTGCTGGCATACTCTGCTATCAAGTCCCCGTATCACTCAAACTAAGGGAAATACTAGTTCGAAATCAGTCTCGAACTGTATTAACATAATACACAAACAAATGGAGGCGAAGCATAGTTCCAGGTCCTAAGAGGTCGGCACATACCCTCACGTCTCTTAGAACATCTGACTATCATTCTCATATAGCCTGTATCGAGGATACTATCTTCTAGGGTAAGAGTCAATATCCCCCATAAATGTCCAATCGAGATAAGACTGTCCCGGTGCGAAAACCTTCATGATAGCAAGTAGCCCGAGTATGATTTTTACATAGATACATAATATATGCATAGTCACACAGTCATATATATAAATATTCACATTTTCTAAATTACCCACGACCCATAATTATAATTAAACGTTCTTAGCACAAATTACTCAATTATCTCGCATAACGAATGTGTCTCTTTTATTCCCATTTATAATTTATTTCATACATACTTCTCATCTCTCGAAGTATTCTCTTGCTAAATACAATTTCAGTAGGTATACCCTCTCTAACCTCCTAGTCTAAGACTTTCACGAGTCCCTCAATTCATTAACGAATTTACGCACAATCTCTAATGTGTAACGAAATTTCCCATTAACCCACAATTTCATCCCATATTAAATTTCATTCAACGGAGTCTATTTATACCCTACTGGTCCTCCTCACGACCCATTATACTCTATAAATAATAATCAAGGAGTCCCACGTATTTAAACCGAATTAAACAAAAAGGGGACAAATATGTAACTTTCCAAAGGGGTCGATCGATAGAGGAAAGGGGGTCAATCGATCGATGTTCTTTTGTCGATCGATCGATCAGCAGTTCTTGCCCATAAATTGCAATTTCAACCTACGGGTTTCATCTTCCAAATTTCTCCAAATCGCCATTAACGATTCTCAAACTCCCAAACAACATTACTACTAGTTACGTATACCTATATACATGATTTCTTACATGAAATATGTCCAAATTCATCAAATGTATTGAATTAACAGGGTAAATCATCAAATTTAAAAAGAACCCTAATTTTTATAAAACTTTCATTCTTTTAATTCTTTTCCAAATTTCTTTCTTCTAAACTCATACAAATTCGTGGGTTATCCTCTACATATGATTGGGATGTCCAGAATATAACTATTTCCACCAAAACATGTGATTAAATCTTCCTCAAATTCTTTTTTGAAACATGTGTATAACACTCCTAATCTAACATGGATGAAAAAATAACTAAAAGAAAATCAAGATAGATACTTGCCTGCAAATACAAGGGTTTGATTTGTGGATGAAAAAGGTATGGTTGCATTCCTCTTCGTGCGATCTACATTCTGGTGGTTGTTGCGGTATAAACGGATGAGTTCTTGGCCTTGGATTGATTGGAAAGCTTCCTATATTCTTCTCTAATGGCTGTTCTTAAGCTTTGTAATTGTTAACCCTAAAATCCTAACTTAAATGGCTAATATACCTTAGGGAAATTCGTGGGTTTAATTACCCAAAAATACAAAATGTCAAAAATACCCTCCCGGGATGCCAATTAGGCCTAAAAACGGCCCGAAGCCCAAACTAAACCCCCGAGTATACTTTTCTGACTATCTCGACCCTTCGGGATACATTGGCGCACTCAAAAAATCCATATGGGTGACTTATAATATATTCACTTTTAATAATAAAAATTTAGTTCTGACACGACACAGGCGCGTCCCAACTTAAATTTTCATAATTGCCATATTATTCACTTGTGGCAATACTAATAAAATCAATCTCATATATTATTTTTGCTCATCCAGTAATATTCAACAAATTTCCCATAATTACTAACTCTCATCGGGCTAGTAATAAAATGAAATTCCGGATTAATATTAAATTAATATCTCATTTAAATTTAATAAATCCCCAATTTTAAAAGCCAAAAAAATACGGGGTATTACATACCTCCCCCCTAATAATGAAATTTCGTCCCGAAATTTGGAAACTAAGGCGTACCTGGTAAAAATAGATCTAGATACTTTATCAATACTCAAAATGGACTTTCGGGTAAGGAGAATTTATATAGTCCCCCGCCTCACAATAAGATTATTTAACACTCTCAATACTAACAGTTATGGCTTTTAAAATTGGGGATTTATTAAATTTAATTGAGATATTAATGTAATATTAATCCGAAATTTTATTTTAAATATTTACTAGCGTGATGAGAGTTAGTAATTATGGGGAATTTTTTGAATATTACTGGATGAGTAAAGTAATATATGAGATTGATTTTATTAGTATTATCACAAGTGAATAATATGGCAAATATGAAAATTTAAGTCGGGACGCGCCTATATCGTGTCGGGACTAAATTATTATTATTAAAAGTGAATATATTATAAGTCACCCGTATGGACATTTCAAGTGTGCCAATGTATCCGGAAAGGTCGAGATAGTCAGAAAAGTATACCTGGGGGTTTAGTTTGGGCCTCGGGGAGTTTTTAGGCCTATTTGGCATCCCGTGAGGGTATTTTTGACATTTTGTATTTTTGGGTAACTAAACCCATGAATTTCCCTAAGGTATATCAGCCATTTGAGTTAGGCTTTTAGGGTTAACAATCACAAAACTTAAGAACGGCCATTAGAGAAGAAGGTGGGAAGCTTTCCAAGCAATTCAAGGCTATGAACGCATCCGTTTACACCGCAATAACCACCAAAACATAGATCGCATGAAGAGAAACGCAACCATACCTTTTTCATCCACAAATAAGACCCTTATATTTCCAGGCAAGTATATATATTTCTTTTCTTTTAGTTAGTGTTTCATCCATGTTAGATTAGGACTGTTATACACATGTTTCACAAAAGAATTTGAGGAATTTGAAGATTTAATCACATATCTTGGTGGAAATTGTTATATTCTGGACATCCCAATCATATGTAGGGGATAACCCACGAATTTGTATGAGTTTAGAAGAAAGAAATTCGAAAAAGAATTAAAAGAATGAAAGTTTTATAAAAATTAGGGTTCTTGTAAAATGTGATGATTTACCTCATTAATTCAATACCTTTGATGAATTTGGACATGTTTCACGTAGGAAATCATGTATATAGGTATATGTAACTAGTAGTAATGTTGTTTGGGAGTTTGGGAATCATTAATGGCATTTTGGAGAAATTTGGAAGATGAAACCCGTAGGTTAAAATTATAGTTTCAGGGCAAGAACTGCTTGATCAATCGATCGATCTAAGAACATCGATCGATCGACCCCCTTTCCTCGATCGATCGCCCCCTCCTGGAAAATTGCATATTTGTCCCTTTTTTGTTTAATCCGGTTTAAATACGTGGAAACCCTTGATTATTATTTATAGAGTATAATGGGTCGTGAGGAGGACCGGTAGGGTCTAAATAGACTCCATTGAATGAAATTTAATATTGGATGAAATTGTGGGTTAACGGGGAATTTCGTTACACATTAGAGATTGTGCGTAAGTTGGTTAATGAATTGAGGGACTCGTGAAAGTCTTAGACCAGAAGGTTAAAGAGGGTATACCTACTGAAATTATATTTAGCAAGAGAATACTTCGAGAGATGAGAAGTATGTATGAAATAAATTATAAATGGGAATAAAAGAGACAGATTCGTTATGCGAGATAACTGAGTAATTTGTGCTAAGAGCAGATAATTATAATTATGGGTCGTGGGCGCACCTAATTTATAAAATGTGAATACTTATATATATGACTGTGTGACTTTGCATATATTATGTATCTGTGTAAAAATCATACCCGGGCTACTTGCTATCACGAAAGTTTTTGCGCCGGGACAGTCTTATCTCTATTGGACCTTTATGGGGGATATTAACTCGTACCCTAGAAGATATTATCCTCGATACAGGCTATCTGAGAATGATAGTCAGATGTTCTAAGAGACGTGAGGGTATGTGCTGACCTTTTAGGACCTGGAACTATGCTTCGCCTCCATTTATTTGCGTATTGTGTTAATACAGTTCGAGAGTGATTCCGAACTAGTATTTCCCTTAGTTTGAGCGATACAGCGACTTGATAGCAGTGTATGCCAGCACCATAGATTTATGTGGGGTACCGATAGTATATATATTATATGAGTGATTGATATATATATATATATATATATATATGGAAACTTTGTACTGTGTGTATAAGTAGTTAAGAAATGAATAAATACTTCAACTTTATAATAAGTGTTCGGGAACTTTGTAACGGTACGATGTTGCTCTAAGTAACGTAATAAATTTTGAAGAGAATGACTTTCTAAAACTAAATATTATAACTTTCTACTACTCGGGATAAAACTTTATGGAAAATAAGAGTTAAGTTTATGAGTTTAGTAGTACAGTAGGCGTGCACACTAGAGGAGATGCAAGAATTCTCAAGAGAGTATCGCATACTACCATGGTTGTTACATTAGCCGGTAAGTATTTTAAATACTTGTTAAACTCTTTTAAATTGTTTTATACTCGAGCTCTGACCCGTTTTATATCATCTTCTCTCTCTTGTATATATATGTATGTATTACAGGTGCCCAGCTACAGGGGCGTCGTGCTTAGGTTCTTTGGATTGGATGTGCTGCAGGTTATGTGGAAGTTGCAGGCTCTTGCTTAGACGACCTCCTCATTGATTCAATTTCTATTTTAGTTTTTCATAGTTAGGTTATGTGTCGCCCAGTTTCCTATCTCGTCGAATTTGTTAGAGACTTATGTTTATGTTATTTCCAGTATTTGGTCCTCTTTGGGAGTTAACTCTTATCAAGATGATTTCATTTATAGTTCATAACTTGGTTTGGTTTATTTAGATGGTTTAATTCTTGTGTGGTGATTGTCACCCTTATTGTTATTTATGTGATTCTTAAACTATTGTTTATTAAAAAGGTTTTCATATTGGAATTTAATAAAATGAAAATAAGACTTTAAATTGTTTTGACACTTAGCTTAATTATTTAGGGTGTTCAAATTGGTAATATTATTTTGCGACAGTGATGCTAAGAATGAACCAACCGGTCACCTTGATTTTTAATTTAATAAAAGACTGATCACCCGGTATTTAATTAGGCGGGGTGTCACAGGGTTTTATCAGACGGAGTACTTCACCGTGGGGGTGCGCCGGTGTTGTTCGTCAAGAAGAGGGATGCATCTCTTTCGTTGTGTATCGATTACAGAATGCGGGACAAGGTCACGATCCAGAATAAGTACCCACTCCCTCGGATCGATGATCTGTTCGACCAGCTGAGGGGAGAAACCTACTTCTCTAAGATTTATTTGAAGTCTAGTTATCATCAGTTGCGCGTCAAGGAGGAGGACGTTCCTAAGATTACTTTTCTTTCACGATATGGGTCCAATAAGTTTAGGTGATGCCATTTGGGCTCACCAATGAGCCAACGGTGTTCATGGATCTGATGAGTCGGGTTTTTAAAGAGTTCCTTGACCAGTTTGTGACTGTGTTCACCGATGATATTCTGGTTTACTCTCGCTCTGAGGATGAGCATCCTGAGCATTTGTGGATGGTTTTACAGACACTACGGGATCACCAGTCGTATACCAAATTTGAGAAATATGGGTCTTGGCTTTGGGAGGTGCAGTTTCTGGTCCACATTGTGTTTGACAGGGGTATAGCAGTTGATCTGAGTAAGGTATCGACGGTGAGGGAGTGGGGATAGCCCACGACATCAACCGACGTTCGCAGTCTTCTGGGGCTAGCCGGATATTATAGATGATTCATTAGAGGTTTCTCAAATATTACGGGTCCATTCACAAATCTGACTCACAAGGGGGGCTGTTTGTTTGGGACGACCATTGTCAGTTATCTTTTGACAAGCTAAAGGACAAATTGACTTCAGCACCTGCACTAGCATTGCCTGGGGGAGGAGTGGAGTACCGTGTCTACATTGATGCGTCCTTACAGGGACTTGGGGGTGTATTACAGCAGGAGGAGAGGTTTATGGCTTATGCATCTCACAAGCTTAATCCCCACGAAAGGAATTACCCCACGCATAACTTGGAGTTAGCCGTGGTTGTTTTTGCCTTGAGGATTTAAAGGCATTATCTGTTGGGGAACAGTTTACTTTGTTAACGGATCACAAATCACTTCAGTATGTGTTCACACAGAAGGATCTGAACATGAGGTAGAGGAGGTGGTTAGAGTTTGTGAAGGATTACCAGTTTGATATTAAATATCATCCCGGTAAGGCTAACGTGGTGCGTTGAGCCAACGACCTGCTGGGGACATAGCAAAGGTTTTTAAGGCGAAGTGGAGAGAGATTTGACACGATGATGAGATTGCCAGGGCTTGTATATCTGTATTAAATGTCACGCTCGAGATTATGATGAGGGTGGTGAAAACACATGTAGGGGATCAGTATTGTCAAGGCAAGATTCGCCAGTTATTAGCTGATGGGGCAAAGCCGTACTCAATCAGTTCAGAGGGTGGTTTGCGTTTTAATGAGAGACTCGTGGTTCCATAGGATGAGAATTTGAGACATACAATTATGTGAGAGACTCACAGGTCCAGATTTACGATACATCCCGATGAGATAAGATGTACCAGGATATGTGCAAGCAGTATTGGTGGTCGGGGATGAAGGGGACATAGAAAAGTTTATCTCGAAGTGTGCTATTTGTCAGCTAGTGAAGGTAAACCACCAGAGACCGACATGGATGTTGCATCCACTCGAGATTCCCGTGTGGAAGTGGGAGAGTATCTCATGGATTTCATTACAGGGTTATCATTATCGCATCGAGGTCACAACTCCATATGGGTGATAGTGGATCAGTTGACTAAGGTGGCTCATTTTCTTTCGGTTCGTATGGATTTTGAGAGGAGGAAGTATGCACAGTTGTTCATCGTTGAGATAGTACGATTACATGAGGTTCTGATTAATATTATGTCCAATTGGGATAAGACCTTTGTGTTCCATTTCTGGCAGAGCTTTCAGGAGGCCATGGGCACAGATTTGCGATTGAGTACAGCGTATCACCCACAAACGGATGGGTAGCACTATACCAAAAATACTAAATCATCACCTTTCAGCCGATCAGCCTTGTCACGGTCATTAACCGTGATAAAAACACGCATTTATTTTCATGATCATTGATCGTAATAAGGCCGTGATAAGGGTTTGTCATGGTCAATGACCGTGACAAGTACAGTTGTCGCAGACTTGTCACGGTCATTGATCGTGACAACTTTAGAAAGTTGTCATGATCAAAGACCTTGACAGGTCCGTGATAACTTTCTCAGTAAAATAACCCTATCGCCTCTTTTTTTCCCACCGTTTTCTTTTCCCCTCTCTCTCTCTCTCTCTCTCTCTCTCTCTACGTTTTCAAGTGAGTTTTTTTCTCTCCCTCTCTTTCCTTTGTATATGTGTGTGTGTATATATGTGTATATGTGTGTAGAACTGTGTGTGCGCGTGTATGTAGGTGTGTGTGTGTGTGCAGAGGTGGGGCAGTGGCAGGGGGTTTGGAAGAGGTGGGGCAATGGAGGGAGTGGGGGCAGTGGGGAGTGATGGGGGGGCAGTGGGGGGTGATGGGGGGCAGTGGGGTGGGGGTAGGGTGTGTGTGTGTGTAGGTGTATGGGGGTAGGGGTGGGGGGCTGGGAATAGGGTGGGGGGGTGTTAGTTGGGTATTTTAGGAGTTAAATTAATTGGACATTATAAATATTGATTGGGATTGAAATTAATAGGTATTGTTAATATTTCGTGAATCTTGTATTGTTATTGAGGTTTGAAATTAATTCGACATTATAAATATTGTTTGACATTATAAATATTTTGTGAATCTTATTGTTTAGAAAATGATATATACTTTAAACCTTTAATATAATTAACATGATTTTAATGATGGGCATTCCACGCACGGAGTTTAGATTTCACTTCGGAGGGGGGTCATTGTTTGGATTTCACTTAGGTTAGACATTTTATACACGAAGTTTAGTGGTGGGCATGAGTGACAACTCAAACCTTTTAATATAATTAACTTGCTTTTAATGTAGCATCGTATTTCACGAGAAGTCACATAGTGTTACCATCCCCTTAGCTCCTTATGAAATGGACTAAAACATTTTATAGTTCTTATGCGTACTTTAAATTAAATGAAACATAATTTAAATTGCAAAATTATATGAAATCTCTCGAATGGTGATAAGACATAATTAAATGAAACATACTTTAAATTAATTATAGTGCGCATAGATACTAGCTTTCTAGTTCTTATGCGTACGCATTCAATAGCCCTTAGACCCATTCGAGAGTCATTTCCCCTGTAATGAGATCTCTTGAATTGTCCCGTTTGGGCAATTTGGGACTGCATAGTTTCTGTATAATAATATTCTTAGTGGCTTAAACTTGTTACTTTTGGGGGAAGTTTTGCAGTCATATCTTAATGTTCTCTGGGTACATACTAGATGATGTGATGTTAAGTGTTATTTCAATTGACAAATTGAAATAACACTCACACTTGCGAATCTATGTCGTGTACTTGGAGAACTATGGGGATATGCTGTCGAATTTTCCTCAAATTGGAATAATGTGCATGAGTCGTTAAGTATATTACATATATATACGATCTTGAATGGGATAGGACCACTTACCCTTTAGAGGATATGGATGAAATAGGAATTTGAATGCACGAATAAATTTACATTAAGTCAACTTCTTATATAACACTTGCTTCGAGGGGTACATGCATGCATGTATTCTCATTTGAATGAACGACATTTATAACTAATTTAAATTACATATAGTGAGCATAGATACTAGCCTTCTAGTTTTTATACGTACGCGTTCAATAGGTGATTGTTTATACTAATGAGAACTAAATGTTCACACTTTTGTTTATACTAATCCATGAATATACACTTCTTACCCATAATAGGTGATTGCTTGTAGTAGTTGTGATGGGATATCCTAAATACAAAGAGTGGATGGGTGAGACAAATAGATTAGGGGATGTGTTTCGAAGAGATGCTAATGAATTTATGAAATACGCAAAGAGATGTGATGATGAAGAGTTTTTGTGTCCGTGTGCTAGGTGTAAGAATGGTAAGGTGTTTTAGTGGAAATAGTTGAACTACATTTGTTAAGATGGATTATGCAAGATAGTTATCGAATTTGGGTTGTCCCCAAACAACCTTCACAATAACCTTCAACAAGTAGGATAGATGTACAAGGGGAGGATGATAATGTAAATCATAATGTGCTAGAGGATTTAGTTGATGACGTGTATGGATTTCATGAAGTGGAAGAGAATGAGGTCACTGACGATGTACAAGGTTCAGGTGCTCATGAAGATATCGGGATAAACCTTGACTATGACTACCAAAGTTTAAAATTTAAGGTGATCCAGCCGTTATACTTTGGCTGTGAGAAAGATCAAACAACTTTACATACCATGGTTGGTTTGTATAGTTTAAAGACCCAATATGAAGCCTGTGATAATAATAAAAGACGAAAAACAATGGCATAATCAGACAGCGAATTTAGGTTGTGGTTGTCACACGAGGTAATTATAATGAAAATGGTTGTAATTAAATGTCACATTACAAGAAAGCTTTACAACTAACCTAATTAATTTATCTATATTCTCAGCTCTTAAATATGGGTAAGAGTTGAGGATAAAAATGCTTGTAAAGTTGATCCTGGCGCCAATTTGATCATGGTTGACTTGTCCAAGTTAAAGAGCAACGAACACGTGAGCGATGAACCGTTTGTTTGTTCTTTTCAAAAGGTCAAGCAAGGATTTTACTCGGAGTATATCAACAATGAGCTGTGGTAAATTGTCCTACATGCGCCAAAGCGTCTAAACAGTAGCGTGGATGACTTGGATGCACCTACCGAATATGAATCCATTTTTTTATGATAACCCGAATTTGAAACAATTTTTAGATTTGTAATAAGTATTCAAATTATTTGTAATGACCAGTGCCTGTATTATTCTAGTGCTTTATTATTATTGGACAATAATTTAATGATTTTTATTCATTTGTACTTGATCATTTTAATTAGGATTTTAATCAATTTAAGCATTAATTAAAAGTCCATGATTGGGAATGTGTGTGCGGGGGGGGGGGGGGGGGGGTAGTGTCCGTGTGTGTAAATTGAATTTGGTATTGGTATAAATTCTTATAAATTGGTATTTGTATAAATTGGAATTGATATAAATTAATATTGGTATGTATTGTTAGTATCGTATTTGAGCATTAATTCAAAGTCCATATACATGTTTGTACTAATAATAATATTTTTTGCAGAAAATGACTTCATCCGGGTGCGGTAGAGGAGGCGATGAGGGCTCCTCGTCCAGTAGGCCCCCCAAATGGGGAAAATTGGTGTCCGTCGTCGATAATAAGACGACATTATTGACTAGAACGGTAGAGTTACAGAAGGCGACCGTTGGCCCGAGGTACACTGATTGGAGAGCCATGCCTATTGACCTCAAGATGAACATCTGGGGGGTACTACAGGTAGTGTATTTATATTTATAGTTATAGTTATAAGCAACTAACACTTACTTTCTTTTCGGTTTGTATTTATTTGATAGGAACAATTCGACATGCCCCCACAACTCCGTGACTCCACGTTAGAACCTTGAGGGATCAATATAAGACGTGGAAGATGAATTTGTGGGTCTGGTACTTTAAAAAGACTCGGGAGTTCATTCTGAGACTACGTGACACCATCCCCCCGAAGGAGCCGATCTCATTGGTCAAATGGCAAAAGTTTATCGAAAATGAGATCTCTGAGCAGCAATTGGCATCTCGCCAATCAAGAGGGAAAATCGGGCAAAAAAGACGAATATGCACTACTCTGGGCTAATGTCTTACGCCGAGGTGGAGCAGAGGATGGCAAGTTTGTATTTTTCTTTAATTTTAGTTTTATGTTATTCTAATTTATCATTGATTTGCATTACTTACTAATTATGTATTATTTTATTTCAGGACACGGGGAGTGGCCCTGGGGGTAGGCCACATAGGCCCGTTGCCTAAGTGGCAATTCAGACAAAAAAGGGCAAGGACAAGGAGGTGGACCTGAGCGTCGCAACCACCATTGTCAGTTATAAATGTTTAATTTTTTAAATTACGTTATAATTTTTTTTTACTTAATTAACTAATCGTGTAATTTTTGTCTTTTCAGACAAAGCTTAAGGAAGTGCATGAGTCGCAGTTCGATGTCAAAAAAGCATATTTGGCTTCGGACGCACTCAACCAAGTGCTCGGGCTGGATCTCAAGGGGAGGACTAAGGGGTGAGCTCGCAGGTGGGGAAGTCTAGGATCATCATAATGGAGATAAGCGACAACGGGTTGACACATAAGGTGGACAGACATGACGAGAAGCTATCAAGGTTGGAGGCGATGGTCCTAGATATGCACGCCTTCATAAAGCGTCGGTTGGGCAAAGGCAAGGGGAAGGGGAAGGAAAAAGAGGTAGAGGCATACAAGGATGAGGATGAAGATGTCACCGCTTCATCGCCGATACGTACAGACTCGGCGCCATATGATGATTTATTTCCCATCGTGACCCCTGTCCAGCTACCTATGTCAACAATCGGTTGGCCCAACGTGTTTTTACTCGACATATATTATGAGAAGCCGATGGTGAGGGGGTTGAGGGATATAATCTTCCTCCCAGGTATGCTGGTTTACGGATGTCCCCTCCAAGACATTGAGGTAAGAGTGCTCGTCACGCATGTGGTGGAGGGAAAGGAGAATTCACCTTTATGGTTGCGCGAATAATATGTCGTTAAACATATTGAGGGATGTCTCAATTCATATGTCGTGTGACCTTCCTTCCTCCTCCGACCTGCTCCTTCTTCATGATATTATTTCTATCTTCTTATTTGGATATTTTTATATTGGATTGTATTTGCATTTTTTTATTGTGGTACATGTTGGCTTGGATGTGATGGATATTTGCATTTCTATTTTATTTGGATATGGATTATATATGACATGATTTGGTGTATTATCTCTATTTCATTTGGATATATGTTGTTTGGAAAGGTACAATTTACTATAAAAGGTACAAATATACTGCTGAGTAGTGGCAGTAGCCATACTTCCCAATATATTTTTTTAATTCTACCTAGAATCATCACGATAAAAAAAC
The DNA here is from genome assembly GCA_949130495.1 of Sambucus nigra. NCBI lineage: Eukaryota > Viridiplantae > Streptophyta > Magnoliopsida > Dipsacales > Adoxaceae > Sambucus > Sambucus nigra. The sequence continues at coordinate 24,089,785 of OX422208.1, read as the reverse complement.
TGTGACAAGTTCGTGACAAATAAACTTGTCACGGTCTTTGACCATGATAATTTTATTAGTTTTATCAAGGGCTTATCATGGTCTCTAACTGTGACAACACTTGTCAAGGTCAAGGACCGTGACAAGTCTAATGAACTTGTCACGGTCTTTGACGGTGACAAGTGTAACAATTCGAATTTTTTTAAATGGGAATTTTTAAACTAATTTTGGGAAATCGGAGAAAAATGAAATTTTGGATTTTATAAATTTTATAATTTAAAGTGTTGGTTTTTATATTTGAAAAATAAATTTTCAAACGGAATTGGAATCGGAATTACAATGGAGTTTTAATTGAATTTTTATTATTTAGAAGAGTCCTCAAAATATAAAACTCTCTAAGAGTCCTCAAAACATAAAACTGTCTAAAAAAATATTTAAAAATATTGAACGGTCCGATCGAGCTAAATTTTTTTTGAAGCTTCTTCTCGTCTTCACCTAATTCGCTTTAAAATCTCATCCAATTCCAACGGTCCGATTGTCCAGAATAAAATTTTTAGTGTCTGTATCTGATTAGAACTCTTTTCTTAATCAAACTCTTAATCCTTTATATATCAACAAATTCCTGGCTTGGCTTTTCAAATCACTTTTTCTCAAACTTTTCAACAAGAATACCTCTCCAAAATTACTCCCTTTCATCTACAAACCATAGCCCCAAACTTATTCAAGATTTCAACCTTAGATTAGAAGGCTTCTTTGGTGTTTTCTCGAGTTTGGGCTAGTACGAGATTTGATTATTTTCGCAAGAAGAACGAGATGGTGTGTTTAGATTTTGAGGCTGAAATTATGTGACGATTCATGTGATGATTTTAAGGTATGGGGTTTTACACAATATGCTCCTTAATCTCGCGAGTGTTTCTCTCTTTGGTTTCATGAGATTATTGACTCATATTTGAATTGTTAAATTCTTTTGGAAATCTGAAAATATTTATTGGAATCTGATTTCGATTCATGTGGTATTATATTTGGTGTTGAGCATGTTGTCATGAGATTTTAATATGGCACTGAGGTTGGGCACCCGCCAATATTCCTTTTTCCGGATATGCTAAAAAAATGCATAAGCGCGGTACGGTGGTGAGGCCTGGTGATCCGATTAATGTGTTGTTGAGAAATTATATTGATATAATTGCTTATGAGATTCACTTTGATTTGAATATTCGTATTCGTATTGTTACATTTTATTCACCGCTAATATTTATTGAGCATCTTTCCTGTCGTATTGTGTACTTCCCCATATTTTCTTTTAGTGGCAGGTTAGCGCGGATTTTGGGCGCTTTGGATTTGATTGGGATGATTTATAGCGAGGCTTATTTTGGGAAGATTTTTATACAAGAGAGAAGATTTGTATTTATTTTGATGTATACAGCATTGGAGATTTATTTTATTTCTAGATAGTTAGATGTTTTATTTCGGGAGATTTTTAGTTGTATGTAATTTGAAGATGAGATCAGTGGGTTCTTTTCTATTATGGAATTTAGATGCTATCTACCTCGTTATTTGCGGATTTGAATTAATTTTATCGATGAGTAGCGCTCCGTTCGCTCTCCCCGGGCGGGCGGGGTGTTACAACAAGTTCGTGATTAGGAAGTTGTCACCCCCAGACTTGTCATGGTACAAGACCTTGACAAGTTGGACTTGTCACGATCAAAGACTTTGACAAGTTGGATTTGTCACGGTCAAAGATCGTGACAAGTCAGTTATTTTGATGTACTGTAGACAGAAAGAGTTAATGAGATGCTAGAGGATATTTTGAGGATGTGCATACTTGACTTTGGGGGAGGATGGGAGCAGTATCTTCCTTTGGTGGAGTTTACGTATAACAAATCCTACTAGTTCACCATCGGTATGGAACCATTTGAGGCATTATACGGTCGGTCTTGTCATTCGCCCAGTTGCTAGTTTTAAGTGGGGACAATAAGTTATGGGCCTAAAGATGATTCAGGACACCACTGCCATGATCGATCTGATTTGGGACGTATCTTCATAGATCAAGATCGGCAGAAGAGTTACGTCGATACAAATAGGAGGCACATAGAACTGGAGGTCGGTGACCAGGTGTTGATGCTGGTGTCTCCTATAAAGGGGGTCATGAGCTTCGACAAGAAGGGGAATCTAGCACAGAGATACATGGAACTATTTTTTTATCATTGAGAGGGTAGAACCAGTGGCATATAGGTTGGGACTACCGGAGCACCTATAGTGGATCCACAATGTGTTCCACGTGTCATCGCTGAAGAAGTACCAGATGAGTGAGCGAACCTTTTGGCATATTCCATTAGAGGAGATCGACTTGCAGCCATCTATCTCGTACAAGGAGAGACTGGTGGAGATACTTGATCGTAGTGAGCGTAAGCGGCGGTCTAAGGTGGTACCCTTGGTTAGAGTTTAGTGGGGGCACCATAATGTGGATGACTCGATGTGGGAGCGGGAAGATGACATACGTGAGCAGTATCCAGAGTTATTCACCGTACGTACATCCCAAATTTAAGGACAAATTCCTCTATAAGGGGGGAAGTATGTAACCCCCCGTATTTTCCTAAGTATTAAAGATTGAATTAGTTGGGTTAAATTTAAATTCCACGCGTGATGTAATTTTATGAAATAAAATATGTTGTTTTGATAAAATTATTAATCGGAGAGAAAATGATTAATTCTTATAGAATAAAATTACTAAGTGAATAGTGATTTAGTATTTTGCATCATAGCGAGTGATAGTGACGTGAAAGTGGTATATCTCAATCGGGTGTCGTGTGTAGACTATGTGAGGTTGAGTTAGGAAATTATTTTAGAGTGACTCGGATGGTGATTTCGAGGTCACGATTTATTTCAAAAGGGTCAAAATAGTGAAAATAGTATACCCGGGCGTATTGATTGGGTCCTGGGGCGATTTTAGACCAAACCGGTACCACAAGAGGGCTTTCCGATCATTCGGGAGTTTGCGGCAGAGATAACTCCGAAAATTAAAGGATTATATCAACCCATGGGAGTGTAGGGATAGGGTTATATCAATCTTGAGAGAAAGGAGGCAACAAAGGAGGAAGAAAAGAGAGGTCTTGGAGGTGCAACACCTTCTCTTTCCACCAATATTGCCGGAATTGTGATCGAAAGGAAGGGAAGGCATCCTCATCACACTCAAAACGAAATCAGACGTGCTACTGATAAGTCAAGTGTTTATCTTGTATATTTTAATGAGTTATGATGCCCATGTAGTGTAGGGATCTTGATTTGATGATAATTGATGATATTCTTGGAATTTAAGGAATAAAACTCATGATTTGGAGTAACATTGCATGTAGAATGAATCCACATATGTAGATGACACGAAATTAGAAGATATGTGATAATTATTATGGAATAAATATGGGTACACAGTGGATTATGTATGAAGAAAACCACAACTAGGGTTTGTGTAGAAAACCTTAATGAAATCTGGAGATTTTTAGATTTAGTGATGTTTTAAAGTCAGAGATTCGTTAGAAATGTTATACATACTCTTATATGATGTTGGGATGGACTATAATGGAGTTTGGGTGCGTTGCATGAGGATTTGTGTGATAAATGGAGGAAAACATAACAGTTAAACGAAGAAGACGAACAGTGGCATTTCGAATCGATTTGGCTCAAGGAGCGAATCGATTCGGTCAGCGAATTGATTCGGCCTCTTCACCGAATCGATTCGATTACCCATATTTCACCAATTTCTTTTATTTTTGCACGATATTTATGAATACTTAATTGAGAGACTTTTAAATTATTCTTCAACTTTAGTGAGGGATATAGGGGAATTCAGTAGACCCCTGATGAAGTTTAGGCTTACCAGAAAGGGGAGGACTAAGTCTAGAACCTATTGGGCAAAACGTGAGATTTAATACATTTACGAGATAGAATGGATCACGGAGAGATAAGTGAACCTATAATTTAGACCAATAGTGCATGAGGGTAGTAACTACTGATATTTTTAAGGGGTAACTAGGGCCCTTCAGGTAGCGAGTGATACTCGGGATTATATGAAAGGAGGTTATAATTAGTACGTTGAGTATTCGAGGGTTATGTACTACGTATGGATTTATATGTAAGTGTTGTGTGTATACCTACTGAATAAAATGTGTATATATGTTGTGTGAATACCTATTGTTGGGATTTTATTATGTGTATGAACATACATACATTGCCTGCTATCAAGAGGTCTTTGCGCAGAGGGCGATCCCACCTTGGCGATTCCAGCTAGGTCTGAATTTGTGTCCGATAACATGAAATTAGGGCGGCTCACTGTGTGTCATGTATTAGTGGGACCGACATGTCATTTGGGTACGTTAGATATGTGCGTATCCCAAAGTCTTAGAACCATGTTCGCCTCTGGTGTGTGTTAATTGATTTTTCGGTTCGAGGAGACATGCCGAACCAATAGTCCTTGATTTAATACGAGAGGTACATGGACTTGATAATAGAGTATGCCAGCATCACGAGGGGCCATCCAGGGGATGCTATAGTTGTATATATTATATGTGTGATAAATATATACAGACGTGATATATCTACTTATGTGTGTTAGTAGAATTGATAGATGGTGCATATCTAAACATAATTTAAGTAAAAAGGCTTAAATAATTGACTCAGTAATATTACATGGGAAATATTAATTATTGATATTGTGGTAGCGCATCGTATGTGTCATACGAGGGAGTTAGACCTTTTGAGGTTATTTAGATAATTTATCTAGTTAGCTTGGGTAGCATAGCTAGGTAGGAGACGTTAGGCGTGCACATTATTTGAGAGGTGAGGAACTCAAGGGAGTGTACGTTAAACAACATGTGTATCTAATAACTAATTTAATCTTTGATTTAAACACTTGTAAAATATTTCCAAACTATTTTATTGGGCTCTGACATGTGTCAAAATATTTTCCAAAATTTTTAGGTGTCCAGTCACAGGGACGCCAAGCTTAATGATTCTATCCAGGGATGCGAAGCTACAACACTTGTGGAGGCTTGCGGGAGTTGCTTTAGACTCTTCAACTCATTCAATCTAGATAAGAGATTCGTTAGTATATCATTGGGGCATGCTTCCCCTCAGACTATTTAGTTATTCAGTTATTGATCAGACTGTATTAAGATTTTAGTTTTATTTACTTCAAATTGTGGTTGGATTATGTACTTTGTGACCCGATGGTTTATTCGGTATTAATCATTTATATATTTTCCGTGTGATTGTTCAGACTATATTTGTGCGGATGGTTTGGTATATTTGATTTATTTCTGTATTTTGTTATAATAATGAAAGATAAAATTGGACACCGACTTAATTTGACATGGGTGATTAGTAATTAAAAAAATTTCGACAGTGATGCTAAGGATGAACTAAATGAGATTCCTGTTTGTTTTAATTAAGGATTGATCACCCGTGGTTAAAATAGGTGGGGTGTCACAAAATCAAAACAAATTCCTAACAAAAATAAGGTATAATATTTTATCTTGCCTTCTTATCCCATAAAAACTGTTAAACGATGGGGTTGCATTATATTAGAATATTATAGAATTTACTTAGTATCTAGTTGTTAGATAGTGTCAAGTCCTTCCTTGTAAATTATTATAAATGAGCATATGTGTATGACTATGAAGCATGGACACGTAATACGTGTTTCGACACGCGACACGTGAAATATATATATATATATATATATATATATATATATATATATATCAATGAAATACAATAATTTTTTCCAGAATATACATTATTAGAGCATTCTTAAAATGAAATTAAGAAAATGGACCAAAAAAAACAAAATTCAAACATACTTTGACATTAAAAATCATAAATAAACCAGAATCACCATCACATGAGAAAAGGATTAAAAAAAATAATTTCACGTGTCCAAAGTGTTTCTCTGCGTGTCCTTTTACGTGTCCAAAGCGTGTCCAGTCTAAATAAAAAAAGGACTTACAAGTCCCAATGTGTCGACAACATGTCAGAGTGTGTCGCGTGTCCGACTTGAGTCAAAGCTGACTCGTGGCTTCCGGAAGAGTGTCTGTGCTTCATAGGTGTCCGATAGGTTGTCGAACACGGATATGTTTCCTTCTGATAAGTGTCCGTGCTTCCTAGGTGTATGATGACCAATTGATATTATTCTTGGTGGTTGTTAGATGATCTTCAAAATCCAATTTGGAGACGAAGAAATACTGTTGCTGATGGTTTTGCCAAGTCGGGAGCTTCTGGCACATCTGGTATTTATAACTTTTCCTCCTTCAATTTATAATAAAAGGGAAGTTTGATCAAAATCACAACCACTTGTGGTTTTGACACCCACAAATAATAGAAACAGAGACCCACACATTCCCACAATATTTGTTTTATGATGCCCACAAACAATAGAAACAAATACTCACATATTCCCACAATATTTCTTACTCTAATACATATTTGAAAAGAATTTGAATGAGACATATATACCGCATTTATTAAGATTGTGACATTAACATAACGCTATATTTTCACGCACTGTTAAATTATGCATGGATGAGAATCATAGCATAGGGTATGGAAAAAAAGGAAAAAATAAAATTTTACTGTGGTATATTGTTTTCTAATCATACATGCCATTCCACATACTTCATGAAAAATATAAGAAATTACAAATAAGTTTTTACACGTTTTGAAACTAACTGTATGTGACCCGGGTGAGCCACGTCACTGTGTAGCATCAAAATGTGTGGATTTTGTGTGGACCTAGAATTATCCTTTAATAAATATTCTTTTATCACGTGAATCTGCCACAATTTGAAAAATATCCAATTTTATTATGTTTATTACAAAATTTGCCCAAGATTTGTTTACTTTTAATCTCATCTCTTAATTTTCTTTCCCAATTATATCTGCCCGAACATTAAATATGTACCCCCACCTGTCTTTTCACACACTGATTCGCCTTTCTAGAACACACCATTGTGATTTATTATATAAATATCCTCAAAAGCTGCTAATTATGTATTAAACGTGCATTATTGTCTTTGAAAACTTGTAAATGGAATAATAAAAACGTAATGGTGATCCTAAAAAAATAACAAAAAATAACTTTGAGTTGTGTTATTTTTTTGTACATGTGTTTATTTCTTGGGATTTATTACAAATAATGAAACTATGCCAAAAATTTGCTAGATACTACTCTCTCTACATAAGAATTCATTATATGACTTTATATTCTTGGGTTTCATCAATTGGCCAACATGCAATATTTTGAAATAATAGTAATTGTGAGTACCTCGATTTGTCACTTTGGCCCAGATGAGTAGCCCATTTAAACATGGCCCAAAGTCCAGAGGCCTCATGCCTTGACTAATTTTGTTGTGAACCAGTCAGTTCCTAAAATCTCTCTTCAGAGATACTTTAGGGATTATGGAATAACGTGGAGGAGTCCCATACCTCCACTATCTGAAATAACATGTATATATCAAACCCCTAGCTCGGGGAAAAGGGCATGCAATTTTATAAACACTTCAAGGAGTAAAGAGAAATAAAATACTGAGAGCACCACCGTAGGCGTAGGCCTTCTTGCTGAACCACGTACATCTTGTCACTTTGGCCCAGAAGAGTAGCCCAATTAAACACGACCCAAAGTCCAGAGGCCTTGTGCCTTAACTAATTCTGTTGTGACCCGGTCAGTTCCTAAAATCTCTCTTCAGAGATACTTTAGGGATTATGGACTAACGTGGAGGATTCCCACACCTCCACTCTCCGAAAAAACATGTATATATCAAACCCCTAGACCAGGGCAAAGGGCATGCAATTTTGTAATTACTCCACGGAGTAAAGAGAAATAAAATACTGAGAGCACCACCGTGGACGTAGGTCTTCTTACCGAACCACGTACATCTTGTGTTGTATGTGATTGCAGTTCTTTCAAAGTTATTTATTTATTCTGGTGATTGCCTTTATTTGTTATTTTGTGTTAAGTTTAATTGTCACCACAATTGGCGTCGTCTGTAGGAAATGTTTGTTTTCCTTTAAGAAAGCCTTCACCAAAAAGAATTTGGGATGTATGGTCACAACAGCAATGCCCCTCAAGCAGGGGATATTCAAGAGCAACCTGCCCCTCGTAAGATCAGATCTGAAGTTCGATGTTCAAATCCTCGGGCTCACCCTGAATGGAAAGCTTCGGAAGAAATCCAAGGACCGACCAGGTCCACACTAGTCTCCAGGCTGATCGATGCCTATGAGGCCAGGCTCCAAGAGCAAGAGGAGGCCACTCGTAAGTAAGAATCTAAGAATGCTCATCTCAAAAGAAGATTGGAGAAAATGGAGAGAGAACTCCATCGCAGGACCAGGTAACGTCAATATCGCACTCCTAGCCCTCAGGCGAGCATGTCTCGCAGCTGAGGAAGGAGCCCTAGACGTGGATCTCAAAGATTCGAGGAACACAGGTCAGATGACGACTTGCTCGAGCAAGTGTAACCAGCTCACCATAATAGGAGCCCAACTCAAGGAAATAATGACATACGGAATTTGGTCCGGAGAGAAATGGACAAGCACCCAGCACATCGGGGTTCCAGATCGACTAGAGAGCTAGCCCGGCAAGCTCTCAAGACCCAGATGAAATCCCCTTTCTCAAGGGAGATAGAAGAAGAAGAAGCCCCCAAGAATTTCGCGATCCCTAGATTCAAGATCTTCGACGAAAAGACTGATCCTATCGACCATGTTAGGCAGTACAGGTAGGCCATGACCCGTTAGAACCATAAGGACACACTAATGTGTTGGGTCTTTCCATCGAGTTTGCATGATGTGGCCCAAAAGTGGTTTGAGAGACTCCCTCATAGATCCATCAGGAGCTTTGAGTCCCTGGCAGAACTCTTCACAGCTCGCTTCATTACTAGCACCTCTCATCCAAAGAGGATGGATGCCTTGTTGACAATGAAGAAAATACCCCAGGAGAGCCTCAAAGACAATGCAAAAATATATTAGGAGTTATTAAATGAGGTCGAGGACTGCTCGGAGTGGGTCGCTATAGCATCCTTTAAGATTGGCCTACCCAGCTCTTGCCTCTTGAACCAATCCCAAACTAAGAAGGAGGCCACAACCATTGATGACCTAATGGCTCGTATCAAAAAATACGCCAAAGTTGAGGATGTGACCCGCTTCAGTGCAGAGGAGAATGGTTGCGCTAAGTTCGTTGGCAAGGGCAGCAATAAAGCTGAGAACCATAAGAAAGGAAGTAAGAATGGGGGCAAAAGTATCTCCAAGATCGGGAATAAAAATGATACTTTAGAAGCATTTCAGGCAATGAACGTTGTCTTTAAGGAACCAATCTACAAGATTCTAGCAAAGATCAAGGACGATACGTTCGTTAAGTGGCCCCGAAAGATGGGAGGAGACCCCTCAAAATGGAACAACGCATTGAGATGTGCTTTCCATAAAGAGGGTGGGCACAAGACCGAGCACTGCAAAGCTCTCAAGTCTCACCTTGAGGAGTTAGCCCAGACTAGACATTTGAACGAATTTATGGAAAAGAAGGCAGAGAAGGTCGTTGTCAATGGAGACTCGAGGCTCTATAACGTGCTCGAGGAGGATGTTGGCCATGAGTTTGCAGTGATTTATAGGGCATCGAACCTGAAGCAGATTCAGGGAAAGTCAGCTCGGATGGAAGTTAAAAAGCTTACGGTAGTGATGTAAGCTTTTCAAATAGACCCAGCGAAAATACAGGTAGGGAAGCATCGACGAGCATATGAAGTCCACTACAATAAGTACATTATATTAACGGATGAATACCTAGTGCGAGTAAGGACCCCACATCATGATGCCTTGATCATTACACTAATGATAACTAACTACGATGTTGACAAGTTATTCATTGCCAGGGTAGCTCATCCGAAGTAATGTATCTCGACCTATTCAGAAAGTTGAAGTTAAGCATCGTCGACTTAAATGAAGCCACTGTCCCTCTAGTTGGCTTCGCTGGTAAAGTGACCATCCCTTTGGGAAAGATTGTACTTCCAGTAAGGGCAGGAAGTGTCTCCGAAATGATCGAGTTTCTGGTGGTCGACATTGACTCGCCCTACCAGGACATCCTTGGCAGAGGGTGGCTATATGAGATGAAGGTCGTCCCCTCTACCTACCACCAGAAACTCAAATATGTGGCTGAGCGAGGAGTAATGTAGATCCACGGAGATCAGGCGATGGCGAGAAAGTGCTTCAAAGCAGCCATCCGCCCAAAGTCGGAGAAGAAGGTCGAAAAGGCCAAGGAGAAGGTTGAAGAACAGGAAGGTTTGATACCTTCCAAATAGAAGCTAAAATATGGAAGACCTGGAGTGGAGGAGACTAAGATCCTCCCCTCTGAGCGGTTCGTTGAGAACCTGGAAGAGGTCTCAGCCAGCGGCAGCAAGAAAGATATGATGTTCTTGATCGGAGCCTCTTTCACAGATCAAGAGAATAAGGAATTAACAGTACTTTTGCGGAATAACTTGGAAGTTTTCACGTGAGAACCCTACGAGATTTTTGGGATTGATCCCAGTGTGGTTTGTCATCAGTTGCACGTCGATTTGACTTTCAAGCCGATCGCACAAAAATCATGGCGAACTGCACCCGAGAAGGCCAAAGCTGTGGAGAAGGAAGTTGAGAAGCTGCTGGATGCAGGATCCATACGAGAAGTTCAATTCCCTAAGTGGTTGTCCAACCCAGTAGTGGTCCCAAATAGCAATGGAAAATGAAGAGTTTGCATTAACTTCACTGACCTTAATAGGGATTTCCCTAAGGACAGTCTTCCTCTCCCAAAGATTGACCAGTCGGTGGACGCCACAGCAGCTAATGAAAGAATGAGTTTCTTAGACGTGTACTCCGAGTACCAACAAATACCTCTACACGAGCCAGATCAAGACAAGACATCATTCATCACCACCGTCAGGTTGTATTATTATAAGGTCATGCCCTTTGGGCTTAAAAATATAGGAGCAACGTACCAGCGATTGGTCACCAAAAGGTTTAAGGACCAAATGGGAAACACCATAGAAGTCTACATCGATGACATGCTCATCAAGAGCAGGCATAAAGAAGAGCACCTCTCAGACCTATCAAGGACCTTCAAAATCCTCAGGAAATATTGAATGAAGCTTAAAGCAAGTAAGTGCTCCTTCGATGTCCAGTCAAGAAAATTTCTCGGGTATTTGGTTAGCAAGAGAGGCATTGAAGCCAACCCGTACCAGATTGACGCCATCAATAGGGTCCATCCCCCACGTACGATCAGAGATGTGTAAAAGCTCACAGGAATGCTCATCGCCATAAATCGGTTCATCTCGAAGTCATCCAAAAGGTGCCAACTATTTTTCCAGTTGTTGAAGTAAACCAAAAATGTGGAGTGGAACAAGGATTGCTCGAAGGCATTGGAGGGGCTCAAAGCTTACCTCAGCGCACCACCATTGCTCGTAATACCTCAAGAGAATGATTCCTTGTACCTATACCTTACAATTTCCATCCACGCTGTCAGTTCTGCACTGGTATGCGAAAGAACGAGAATCTAGCACCCAGTTTATTACACGATCAAGACTCTCTTAGACGCCGAACAGCGATACCTACCACTGGAAAATCTCGCCTTTGCACTAGTGGTAGCCTCGAAGAAATTGAAACATTACTTCGAAGCTCACTTTATCATCCTCCTTACCTCTCACCCCTTAAAGTAGTCCTGCGAAAAGCAGATCTGTCCGGCAGACTATCAAAGTGGTCAGTCGAGTTCAGGCGATTTAACATCCAGTTTCAGCTAAGGAATGCAATCAAGGACGGGTCCTCGCTAACTTTATCGCATAATTTACAGGAGAACATCCTTGTGACCAACTTCAACCTATTGATCAAAGGGAAGACCACTCGGCACAAGGTGGTTGGCAACTGTTCGTTGATGGATCCTCCAACTCCAAAGGGGTAAGAGTAGGCATCGTGCTAGTTACCCCTGAGGGTGCAATCATCGAGCAAGAAATCAGGCTTGTATTTGAAGCCTATAATAATGAAGAAGAGTATAAAGCATTGATAGCAGGACTACAGAAGGCATAGGGACTGGGGCAGGACAACTCCAAGTATTCGGAGACTCACAGCTGGTCTCCAACCAGATAAGTGGAGACTTCAACGCGAGGAATGAGAGAATGGTGGCCTACCTCGCCACATCAAAGAAATTAATTTCTAACTTCGAATAAGTCAGCATCCAATAGTTTCCCAGAGGACAAAATAGCCATGCTGACGCCCTAGCGGCCTTGAGCTCAGCGATTAATTTTGACTTAAAGAGAACAATTCCGGTCGACTTCCTAGCCCCCAGCTGCAAGATATAGGTTGACTTCAGCCAAGTATTAACCAAATATTAACCAGAGCGGCGAACTGCAAGTATTAACCAAGTATTCCGGTCGACTTCAGCCAAGTATTAACCAGAGCGGCGAACTGCAAGATATAAGTCATATTATCCAAATTGAATCAACCCCCAGCTGGATGGACCCCTTAAGGGATTTTTGAAAGATAGTGCCCTACTAGACGATAAGAAGGTCACTCATCAGATAAGAGTCAAAGTTGCTCGCTTCCACTTATCTCCTGAGGGCAAACTGTATAAGAGATCTTTCATCGGTCCTTACCTCCAATGCGTTCACCCGAAGGATGTCGAGTGAGTTCTGCGCGAGCTCCATAAGGGAATTTGTGGGAGTCATATTAGGGGTTGGTCGCTGGCTTTTTGAGCAATGAAAGAAGGCTACTGTTGAAACTAGCAAGTGAAACTAGCAAGTTATCAGCAACAGCTAGCAAGGCACTACAACAAGAAGGTAAATCCAAGAGCATTCCAAGTTGGGGACTACGTCCTAGGGAAAGTTCTTGGTAGCGTAGTTAAACCATCGGATGGCAAGCTAGGACCAAACTGGGAGGGACCATTCAAGGTGATAAGGGACAATCTACAAGTAGCCTATCACTTCGAAACGCTGGAGGGCAGGGAGATACCTCGAGCTTGGAAAGCAACCAATTTAAAGAGATTCTACTTCTAGTTTTCTGTGTTGATCTTTTATTACAATGTTTAAATTTGCAATTCATTTCCGATTAATAAAAGATTGTTTGGCAGTAGCATTCTACAAAGTTTTGATTTTATCTCAAATACTTTTTAATTCATGCACCTTTTCCAAGTTACAAGCTCCACTCTCAACATATAAAAGTAGGGTATTACCCTCCTCGGGTTTTCATTATCAAACACGAATAACCTCATAGAATTTCCCCTGACAATATATAAAGCCCTACAGGGAACCCTGAGGCAGCTTGACCAACCCAGGTTGGTCGCCAAATAATGTTTGGCTCAAAAAAACTGCTCAGATAGAACATCCAACACCAGGTGTGTCCTCACCATTGCCACACTTAGGCCTAAGGAAGTGTGACGACGCAACCTAAAAGGTAAAGTGAAGCAGAATGGTATCTTATAAGCATAATGGACTAGGGGGATACTCACTAAAAAAACAACTCTGCCTATATTAAATCTAGTTGGCTAAGAAGAGCCCAAGATAATCAATCAATGAAGTGAAAAATACACAACACATGTTCAGTTGGAAAATTTCCTAAAACATAATTATTTTATTACTTCACTACTTGTACAAAGAGTTACATTGATTGAATTGAACAAATCCTAATGAGGAATTGGTCACCGAGCAAGATAGTCAGCCACTTGCGCTCTTCGACCATCGTCTGGGCGAGGAACTAATTCCTCCTCGACTTTATTTGCATCTGGCTCCAGTAGCTGCCTGGAAATAGCATCTATGGGGACCCACTGATCATCCCTCCTGAATGGGTTAGGCATCAAAGTTGAGGGGAAAATCTCATGGTGATACTAGAGAACCGAGTTCCTAGGGACCTACAACTCCCTAAGAGTACTCAACCATCCTCTAACGAAGAATAACTCCTCGACCTCCTTCAACTTCATCGGTGCATCGATCCAGCCCTGATTATAACCATCAGCCCATACCTACCGAGGACCTTTCTTGAACAAGTGCCTCAGCAAGGTAACATCTCTTTGGAGGCCGGTAGCTATCACATACGCCCTGTGAACATCACCCCGGAGCTTGGCAATCTCCCTAACTGAGCCACTACTGTAAGTACTAGCTCGCGACCTAATCAATGAGTAGGAGCCCCGTAAAACTTAGGGGCAGTGCTCGGTGCATGCTCTATAAGTCACGAAACCTCTCTCCTCAGAGCGTCATTCTCTTGTTGAAGTACTTCTCCAACTTGATTAATCTCGGAGGCATCTAGAAGTTTAGCCCTCAGAGCATTCACTTCCTCTTGAAAGGAAGCGCCAACCTCTTCCATCTCCTGAAGCCTATCTTTCAGTTTGGCAACAAGCTCTGACTGGACCTTAAAGCTCTGATTCCTCTACCTAAGGGATTTACAAATCCTTACAAAGGCTTGGCAAACTTGATTGCTCGCATTAGGACCGAGAATACTTCCTAGTTGAGAAGTATCAGGTATATACTCATCAACATCAATTAGCTACAGACCATATAAGTATTAAAGAACAAATAAATCAGTACGCGAAAGGGAAATAAATCTCATTTCATTAAGAAAAAGTTCAAAGTACATCATTAAAAGGAAAGAATAACAAAAAATATATACAAAGAGCTCCTTAAAGAAGACTAGCTCGCAACCTCAGTATGCTCTGAGGTCGTTGGTTACTTCCCCTTATCTGCAGCAACAGCAGCTCCAGACGCGCCTCCTCCAGACGGATCAATCGCCACCCCCTTATCAAGGGGAGCATCAGCAGTGATGGTCGGAACAACAGGAGTAGGCACCTCATCCACAACAGGCTTAGGTCCAGGATCGTGCTTGTCAAAGAGTGGAGAGTCAATATCCACCTCGGCCGCCAGAAGAGCCTTGTTCCAACCCTTCTTGAAGTTGAGACGACTAATGTAACCAATCTGAGCATCAGCATCATCGTACGCAGTAACCCATACAGCATTATACGAGCTCTCCTTAAGGGTGGAAGCCTCAAATTCCACCTTCTTCACCTTCTTCGCGAGCACCTTGTTCTCCTCCACCATAGCTAGCTTGCTCGAGCATACCAAATCATAGGACTGCCTCAGCTCCTGAAGCTCCTTGGTCGCTGCCTCCTTCGCTTGATTGGCTTCAGTCAGGGCGAGATTAAAAGACTTCTGAGTAGCATTGGTAGCCTTCAGACTAGCCTCCAGATCAGGATTTTTCCTATCTAGGTCAGCGTTTCTCCTCGCCGGCTCGTCACGGTTGCGGTAGAGGACAGTGAAATCGGTCATAAACTATAGAGAAAAGGAAAATATTAGCAAAAGAAGTATTAAAATAATATTGCAATAACGGGGAAATAGAAGCAAGCTTACCATGGCTAGCCTCTGACTTACCTTCAGAGCTAACTCGTCGGCCACCATCAACCTCTGGCGATCAGCTGAAAAAATTGCTCTCTCAAGCACTATCGGAGCCAGCTGAGGGGAAAGGGTAACAGAAGTCCCTTCGGGAAGATCAGATACCGGCACTAGAGATTTCTCTGCCTTCGTCCTCACCTCTTCCTTCATTTTTTCTTCTTTTCTCTCCTTCTTCTCTTTCTCTCCTCCACTCTCTTCCTCTCCTCTTCTTTCTTCATCTATTCTTCTTTCTTCCTCTCTCTCTATCTCACCTGTGCCTCCTCATTCTTCTTCCTCTCCTGCTCATGAGTAGCAGACTGGGAATCGGTCGTAATATCCTCGCTCCTTGATTTGTGCTTCTTCGATCGACAAGAAAGAAGCACGTTATCTTCATCATCATCTAGAATCAAATTATTCTTAGGAGGAGCCATAGCTTCCTCGCCGGACCTACTTGAATCCTCTGAAGACTCTTGAACCTCTGAACCCTCTTTTGAGATGGAAGATTCTTCACTACTAGAGCTCTCCTTACTGGAACTACCTTCAGCACCGCCCCTGTTAGCACCCTCGCTTTCCTCACCAGAGTTGCTTTCCTCCTCATCCAATTGCATTGGGTCGGCAACAACCTCTTCTATAATGTCTAGCTTAGGAATGCTATCCACAGGTCGCACAATGAAACTAAACCCAATGTTCTTGTATTCCAGAAGGAACGCCGCTGATCGAGGATGCTCACCGTCAGCTAAGAGTTCTCTGATTTTCCAGGCCTTAACCAGCTCGGCAGCATGAATCTCTTGAAGATTCGGTTCTGAGTTATTTATCTTCGCTAAAAAAATAAAAAGAGAAAGATATAAGAAAAACCATACATTAACAGAGGATCAATGATCAGAAGAAGAGCTATGCCAACCTATATATTCCTCTATAAAAAAAGGAATCACGAATCTCACAAACCTCGACCCTTCAGTATGGGGAGGGAACTGCCAATTTCTGGCAATAAACCCCTCATGCCAGTAGTCCTTATGGGAATCAGGTAGGTTCACTACCAATACCCTATCAGGACTCCTGGACTTGAGGTAAAGAAGACCAGAGCTTATTTGAGAAAAAGAATAGCAGAAGCAGATTTCAACAAGCCCTAGATTGGTGCCATAGAGCTAATTGATTCTATGCACACCATTGACAATTTTCCAAACACTTGGTGAGCACTGTGCAGGAACTATATCAAAGTAACTAAAAAAGTGCAGCAATAAATGATTTGGGTGAAAAGTAAGACCCTCTGGGACAACAAAAGAACATGTATCCAATAACCGTCCTCAATATCTCAGACATTATGAGGAATAGGAGCATATTCAATGTCCACCCAGTTTGGAATATTGTAAAATTTCCTAAACTCAGTTATCGACCTATTGCCTATCTTCCTCATCAGAAAAGAGAAACCCTAGTATTGAATATGAAGAAATTTCAGCATAAAAAGAAAAAAGAAGAAGTGGTAAGAACTTATGAAATAAGGGTCAGCTTGAGAAAATGCAAAGTCGCAAGCAGGAACGATGAAGAGAGAAGAGAGAAGCTTGAAGATGGAAGTCGAGACCTAGGAGTAAGAAAGCTATGAAAAGATGTCATAAGTCGTTTAGTTCAAGATTAAACTGTCTAAGTAACTCCGAACTATTTTTTGGGGAAACTCTTTTCTTTAAATCAAAAAGATTAATCACAAGATGTGTTTAATAAAAATATGTACGAGATATGTTCAAGATTATGTAACTAGTTTTGAAAAAAAAACCTAAAACAGTTTCAATCAATTTAAATCAGCACACCAACAAGAATGATATGAGGTGATGTAGAACGATTAAGTACACACAGTTTTTAATATGGTAAAACCTCACCCAACTGAGGAAACATCCACGGTGACTTCTAAGTCACAAACTAAAAATCCACTAAAATAAAATATACAAGTTACAAGCTATTTAACATACATGCAAACAAAACAGACCTATACAAGTTTAGAATATGTACCCATTAGTTTGATTCTAACTTCTCTGCAGTTCTGATGTTGATGTGGCTTTCCCAGCTTGCTAACTTCTCAACACTTTGTTCCAACTTTACGTCGACTCTTGATGTTTCAAGATATTTTCGCCAACACTTCGTGTGTTGTAGTGTGTCAAGTGTTTCTGAAAGTGTTATAACACATGCATGCACACACGCACACTTATTTATACAAACAAGTCCTATCAAATTACAGAAAGATTTAAATGATTAAGGTTTTCAGTTTCTATCTTCTTTAGAAACAACAGACTTTCTTGATCTTTCAAACTAACCCAGAATCTAAGGTTGCCTTGCTCGAAATACGGCCAAGGTCTTAAATAACTTTAGAGGGTTTTAAAAGTATCTTTGAAATTGTAAACCACCAATTGAGATTCCAACTAGATCATAAGTCTTGTTTCATAAGAACTAGAAACAGAAAAGGAATTTGTTGATTCTTGAGTTGTGAAAAGCATTTACAGAAAAATAATCAACAAATATGATTTCTCTATATGAGAAACGAAATAATGTAGATCTAAGAGATATATGACTTAGAACAACAAGATCTACAGTTCTATAAAAAGAAATAGAGATAAAACTTAAAATGTCTAAGTTGGTTAAAAGATTTCAAACTCAGAGGATTCAACCTACGAACAGGCTTCAAACCATCTCCAAAATAATTTTCAAACACTCGGGTTTGGTTTTGGTTGTAAACTGATTTTGGATTTAAAAGAAATTTAGGGTTTGAAACGAGATTAGGGTTTGGATGATTTTACGATTTTCTCTCTCTTTTTCTCTCTTTGTTTTTCTTTTCTCAGTTTTATGAACTCGCAAAAAATTCTAAAATGTTGAGGCTCAACCTCCTTTTATACTAGGCAAGGAAGGATTGAGAACATCAGCTCAAATCTAATGGTTGAGATTTGGCCTTTAGCACTTGACATTCATCCAA
Organism: Sambucus nigra; assembly: GCA_949130495.1. NCBI lineage: Eukaryota > Viridiplantae > Streptophyta > Magnoliopsida > Dipsacales > Adoxaceae > Sambucus > Sambucus nigra. The sequence goes on along the minus strand of OX422208.1, from coordinate 24,071,440 downwards.
CGATTTATAATCAGCGATGGATTAAATGTTCGCTGATTGGTCTAAAGAGGGTTCACTTGGATTAGGATAAAACGCATGCAGAACGTTGAAAAAAAGATCCAAGGGCTGAGATTGAGTATAGTTTCTGAGTCTAACAACAAACACAAATCAAGCCGTCGTAATATTGACAGGTGTAAGGCTCAAATGAAACTAAGACGCGTGTTTTAACTCAACTAATTATATCTACCCATATCCTTGAAAAAAGAAAATTACATAACTCAACTAATTATAAACCAATACCCTAATAATATCTGTTGTAGACAACGGTACAAATTCCTACGAATAAGACTAAGATCAAGCTTTTTAGAGATATGTACAAGAAAAAATAAACTCATAAGACTATAATTTCTCCCCCATTTTGTCTCAAATGGACAAAGGGAAAAAAAGTTTAAGTCACACGAGATTATTCAGCACAAATCATTCCTATCGATTTTCGCAAAGAATGAAATCTATTGTAATCCAAAGGTCTTGTAAACATATATGCGAGCTGCAAATTAGTAGGAAGATAATTAATTTCTAATTCCTTAGTCTCAACTAATTCGCATATAAAATGATGTCTAATATTTATATATTTTGTTCGCGAGTGTTGAACAGGATTTTTAGAAATATTGATCACGATTTGGTTATCACAATAGAGATGCAATTGGTCTTCTTGAATGCCATAATCATTTAGCATTTGCTTCAGCCAAAGTAATTGGGCACAGCAGCTACCAACAGCAATGTATTCAGATTCAGCTGTAGATAATAAATTGCAGTTTTGTTTCTTACTACTCTATCCTACCAAATTGTTACCGATATAGTAACACGCTCCTGATGTGCTCTTACTATCATCAGTACACCCTGCCCAGTTGACATCAGTGTATCCTATTATAGTACTAGGAGTATCATTGGTGTACTAAAGACCCAAATTTAGAGTGCCTTTTATGTATTTAATGATTCTTTTTACACATACTAAGTGGCTCTCTTTAGGATTATTTTGATAACGGGGACACACGCAAAATGCGTACATAATATCAGGACGCGAGGTAGTAAAGTATAGTAAGCTTCCTATCACACTACGATATAGAGTAGGATCTATGGATTTTCCACTCTCATCTTTAGATAATTTGACCGTAGTACTGATGGGCGTTCTAGCTTCTTTGGCACTTTCAAACCCGAATTTTTTAACAATCTCTAAAGCATATTTTGATTGCGAAACAAATAAACCTTCTGAATTCTGTTTGACTTAAAGACCCAAGAAAAATTATAACTCCCTCATAAGAGACATTTGAAATTCTTTATGCATAATTTCAAAAAATGATTTAACTTTTGAAGGGGAAGTTGATCCAAAAATGATATCGTCGACATATACTTGAGCTATTGTCAAAATATTTGACAAATAGAGTTTGATCATTTCCGCCTGTCTTAAAACCTTTATCTAAGAGAAATTTGGAAAGATGCTCATACCAAGCTCTTGGCGCTTGTTTCATACCATACAACGCCTTTTCAAGACGATAAATATGATTTGGATAATAAGGGTCAATAAACCCTTTGGGTTGTTCAACATAGGTCTCTTCAGTCAAGATTCTATTAAGAAAGGCTGATTTTACATCCATTTAGTAAAGCGTAAAGTGCAAGTAACAGGCTATGGAAAAGAGAAGACGAACATATTATAGACGAGTAACTGGAGAAAATGTCTCATTAAAATCTATTCCTTCAATTTGAGAATATCCTTGAGCCACTAATCTGGCTTTATTTCTAATAATTATCCCACTTTCATCAATTTTATTTTTAAATAGCCAACGTGTGCCAATAACCTTTTTATGATCAGGCCTAGGTACAAGATACCAAACATCATGAATAACAAATTAAAGAAGTTCTTCCTGTATGGAAGAAATCCATTGTGGGTTATTCAATGCCTCATTTACATTCTTTGGTTCCACAAGGGAAACAAAACATGCATAATGAGCATAGTTTATGAATCAAGATATTGTACATACAGGCTCACAAGGGTTACCAATAACATTATCTATGGGATGATCTTTAGAAACCCAGTTAGGTACTTCAGGTTTCTCAATTGGTAAAGAATCATCTATATATGGATGTGACACCCCGCCCAAATAAATACCGGGTGATCAGTCCTATATCAAATTTAAAACAGGAATCTCAGGGGTTCATTCTTAGCATCACTGTCAAAAACTTTTTAAAACTTTACTAACCACCTAGTATTCAAAAAGACTGATGTCAAATTTTATGCTTTTATTAAACAATTAAATATGCATGATGAATAACAAATAAACCACACATCCAAACCATGAGTCTAAAACAGCACTAAATGACTAAATGACCTGCCGAATAAACAATCGGCTCAAAATCCCAATAATAATAATTCAATAAATGAATACATAAACCAAATACTGAGTCTAAAAGTAAAAGGGGAAACATGACCTGAATGAATCTACAACTGAGATAAGAATCCTACTCTAGGAATAAAGAAATGATACGTCTAAATCAAATCCTGCAACCATCCACAATGTTGCAGCTGCGTAACCCTGGAATAGATAAGTCAACTATGGCATCCCTGTGGCTGGACACCTGTCAATATACATATACATAGACAAGAGAGAAGAGAGAAGAAGTACAAGAAACGGGTCAGACCCCGATTTATAAAAATGTTAGGAAGCATTTTATTGCAATAAATGAAATGCGTAGTATATAATGTTCATAATTGCTTTTACGGTCTCACTCTCTTGAGGACAATCTCACCTCTCTTCTATAGTGCACACCTATCGCATTCATTTATTCCGCCTAGCCATCTGACACACTTCTAACTAGGAAAAAAGATTATCCTTCTAATTACCCCTCGTGGTAGTATATCATATTTGATCTCAACAATTATCATTTTTAAATAAGTGTTATCACACTAAACTCAAGTATTTACTATTTACGTTTATATAAGATTTCACTATCTTAATAGTCTGTAATTATCTCATTGTATATATACCATAAGCATACATATATATCCCTCACTATTATATATATGTATTAACACAATCTTAATAGCCTACAATTATCACATTATAAGTATAACACAAGTATACATATATATCCACCACCATTATATATATATACTAACACAGCACCCTAAGGGTACACCTATAGTGCATTGCATACTCTGCTATCATGTCCCGGTACGTCTCGTACTCAAACAAGGACTATCGGTTCGAAAATGTCCCACGAACCATATAAAGAAATCACACATATTGGCGGCGAACATAGTTCACATACCTATGGGTCACGCACATACCTACGCTCCCATAGTCAGCGGACTTATCAACTCACAAATAAGTCTTTCACAGTCATATGTTCTGAGATACAAGTCAAATATCCCCCCGAAGGTCACTCAGAATAAGACCGTCTCTACACAACCCCCCGCGATAGCAAGCAGCTAGGTATGTCATACACATAATAAAAGAATCAAATAGGTATTCACGCACCCTATTAAAATATTAGGTATTCACACAACCTTTCATTGTTTTACGTATTCACACAACCTATCATTGTTTTAGGTATTCCCGTAACCTATTATCATTTTTCTATTGGATTATGTATTCCCATATTTATATATATAATTCACACATTCATATATATATATACATATATTCCAATTACTACTAGTTCGCTCGTATTAAATACGATCCAATACCAAAATAGCTACATCCCACTATTTAATATAATTTATATAATTATATATCTCACCTCATATATACTTGATTAAGTTCATATTAGTCTCACAAAGTTCCCAACAATTTTTAGTTTCAATTCGGGAAAGTTTCGTCACAAATTAAAACTCCAAGGGTATTTTAGACATTTCACAATATATTCCCCAGTAATGAAATTCCTAGTACTGCGTACTACTCTCCATTTGCTATGCGTGGCCACAAACGGCACGTAAATCCGAATTCGTATGACAAAGTTATGCTCATTTAAAGTTGTGCTAAAAATCAAATAACTCGTTCCGTCTTCAAGGGTATTTTAGACCTTTCAATTTTTGTGTCTAATTAAAAACATTCCCAGGACAGCGTAATACTCTTCGCTATCTATGTGTGGCCGTGAACGGCACACTAATCCGAGTCCGTATGCCAAAAGTTAGGGCATTATAAAGATTCACCTCAAAAAAGATTTAAAAAAAAAACCTTTCTTAAAAATTTTTCCCACATTCTGCCCAGATTAATAAATTGATGTTTTGAGGCATTTTGGAGCAGTTTTGGAGGAAGCGCGTGAGACAACAAAATGTAGAAAACGCGATTTTATACAGGGCAACGCGGACAGAATCTCCATTAAAGCTCCAAAACCTTCGATTATACCCAGATCTTTTAACCCAAAAACCTCCCAAGATTCATCATAAATCCACCCAAACTTCATCATTAACAATTTCTTCCAACAATACCACTAATGGAGATTCAAAAACCAAGATCTAATCATGTTGTTCACTTCTCAAATTAAGTTATAATCTCACTATTAACCCAATTTCTCACAAAGTTAAAAATCCCCCATTAATGGTTATTCTTCATCTTCTTCACCATAAACCCACAAATTTCAATTCAAATTCCTACTTCCAAATTTCCAGAATTAATTGACATAATTACAACTATTTACATCATTAACTACAACTCAAATTAAAGCAAGAAAACACTTGCCTTGGGGGATTAAATCCGACGATCTCATGTCGAAATTCTTACCCGGATTGCTCTTGTCATCCTTCTTTCCTTCTTCTTCTTTCTCCTTTCTCTCCTCTCTCAACCCTTTGTGTTTTGGAATGACTCATGGCTGCCCAACACACTTAAACCTAGGTTAAAATTCCTCAATCCCGTAATTAAGCCTATTGGCCAATTAAAAATGACTTAAATGCCCCCGTATGGGCTCAGTCATGTCTAAAAATGCCCCGAGACCCATTTACTACCCCCGGTTACTCTTTTCCGACTATCTCGACCCTTCCGGACTCAACAGTGCACTCAGAATTGTCATCCGAGATACTTTATAAAATTTTCCAATTTCAACCTCAAAATGCGACACATGTGAAACTTTTCAATAACCCGAATTAATTTGAATTTCTAAATCCCCAAATTTAAATACTAAATTCTAAATCTCCAAATTCAATAATTTCTCCAATTTAAATAAATTAAATTTAAATCACCAAATTAAATGAATTTCTCCAAATTAAATAAATCCAACTCACTAATTTAATTAATTTATATATCCTCTAAAATATGGGGTGTTACAATGGAGAGTCATTTTCTAAAATAATTTCATACTCTTCCACAATAGTTGGTTCTCTAGTCTTACTCTCAACAATAGTATCACTTACTGTTGATACCAAATTTAGTCTGCTGACGTGGACCGATTATGTGGAGACATGTGTCAATCTACATGGCACTCGCAAACATTTTTTTAACAACACATTGACTTCGAGGAACTCAACCTCCCCGACCAACTCAGAACGCTCCGACAACAAGTGTTCTCCGAGGAACTCTACTGTACCGAGAAACTCATGTATACTGAGCTACTTAGGCGATCCGAGCAGCTTAGGCGGTCCGAGCTGCATATCGTACAAAGCATTCATATTCGGATAATCAAGAGGATGACTGCGCATTAAATGCTCATTATTATCACACAGACACATACGCCTATTGGACTTCTGTATATTATTCTTTCATTTGTACCGCCTCAAGGCTATAAATACATTGTAACCTCCTCATTAGCAGGGGACGGGGAATTTCTTGGTAAACCCATTATCGAGAATTCTGCAAACAGTCAGCAATAACACAAACAGTGGACGTAGGCCATTCTTTTAAGGCTGAACCACTTTAAAAATATTTTGTCTTATTTATTTTTATCTATGATTAAAGAATTAGGTTAAATCTAGTTTTTTACATCAACAAATTGGTGCCGTCAGTGGGAAACGCCTGTAATTATCGTTTTTCACTAAAACAATTCATCACCAATGGCTGATAATCCTGAATCCAATAATCGAAACGCTGGAAACCTCCCAAATCTATCCACTCCTCTAAGTGTCTAAGATCTGGCTGGAATAATGGCTAATTTAGCTCAGGGCCAGACCGCCATGTAAGAAACCATGCGACAACTCATGCAAACTATCCAGGGTGGAGCACCTGCCCAATCAAAACAACGAAGCATTCAGAGAAATACCCAATTGCCTTCCTCGCGAACTAGACGAACATTACTCCCAGAGGAATCTCGATTTAGACATGCCGATTCATATCGCACTGATAGATCTAATGGTTTTTCTTATCAACCTGGCCGAACTTTATCAGTACGAGCCACATATACTGAACAAAATGTCACTCTATCTCCAGAAAGGACCAGTGCTCTTGAAAGATTGAGTAGAGTCTCTCCCTTTGATCGTTTAGGTCCCAGGAGGAATAAAAGTCCCCCTAGGACGGTGTCGAGGAACTCTCAACGATTCTCTGATTTAAAGGAAGGTTTTGCCCAATCCCGACCAGCTACTCATCGTAAAAGATCCCAAGAGGCAAATTCAACACGATCAGTTGCTCGGACCAACAGGCCCGAGAAGGGAAATGACGCATAGAAAGGCTCTATTTAGAGGTTGGAGGATAGACTAGGGGAAATGGCTAAAGCCAAAAATCCTCTACAAAGAACTTTAGTCCAAGGGACACCTTTTATCCAAGCAATTGTGGATTTTCCCACACCATCAAAGTTCAAAGCCCCAATGGTAACACCAAAATATGATGGAAAAACGGATCCTGTTCTCCATATAGAAAATTATCAGGCAGCTGCTGATATCTATGCTGTTCCAGACAAGATGCAATGCAGGGCGTTTTCAGGAACTCTCACTGGATCTGCTCAAATATGGTACAATAATCTTCCTCGGGGAAGATTGTAACTTTCTTTCAACTGGCCGAGCTCTTTATTGGAAACTTCTGTTTTGGAGCAAAACCAGTTAAGCGAGTAGCACACTTGTTAAGTGTTAGACAAAAAGCAGGTGAGAGCACTACGGATTATAATACTCGTTTCAATAACGAGAAGCTCGAAGTTATTGATTATGAGGAAAAGACAGTAATCACTGCTTTGATGAGTGGATTGTTGCCAAATAAATTGTACTATACTCTGGCCAAAGATCCACTTAGGACCATGTCAGAATTAATGGCAAAAGCAGCCAAAATCATGAATGTCGAGGAAGCTATGGCTGCAAAGAAGAGCGTGGACACGAAGGAGACCAAAGTTGAGGCTGAGAAGATTAAGAAGAAGGATCAAAAGAATAATGGTGGTAATAAGCAGTCAAGAGCCAAGCAAGCATTGGAACAGATGAGGAAATTTGGAAACTATACTCCTTTAAAAGTAGACATAAACCATGTTTTGGAAGAAATCAAGAACAACGAGGAGCTAAACTGGCCAGAGAAAATGAAGACAGATCCTGACAAGAGGAATAAGGCCAAATATTGCGAGTTTCATAAAGACCATGGTCACACGACCAAAAATTGCATAGCTCTTCAGAATGAAATTGAAGCACTCATCAGACGAGGAAAGCTGGCCAAGTATGTTGATCATAGAAAGGAAAGAAAGAGCAACGACCGAGCAAGACAGAGGTCTAGATCTCCTCATCGAGCAAAAGAAGACAAGAAAAGAGATCATGAAGATGATCCAGAAGATGACCCCTACCTTCCTAAAAGACCAAGACAGCCAGAACGTGAGGTATTTTCAATTCGTTTTGGATCATTTGATTGTAATGTTATTACAGGTGAAGATGCAGGAGGTGGAGACCTTACTGCAGAGAGGAAAGCTTACCTTAATGAGGCTCAAGCTTGTTCATATATTCAACAAATAAATATAGCTGAGGATAATCGCCCGAGGAAGGTAAACAAAGAAAAGCTGGTCATCGGTTTCTCCAAGAACGACCTCGCAGGTGTGCTATATCCTTATGATGATCCGTTGGTGATCAAAATGAGAATGAAGGAAGTAATGATCTCAAGAATACTGGTGGATAATGGTAGCTCGGTGGATATCATGTTCTACTCATGCTTTGACAGCTTAAATTTAAAGTTGTCTCAGCTGGAGCCCTATCACAGGCCCCTCCTCGATTTTGCTGGTGAGAAAGTTTTCCCACTTGGGACCATCAAATTGGATATGTTCATCGGTACATGGCCTGCTTATTGAACAGAAAGAGTGCGCTTTTTTGTGATGGATAAGAATGTTCAATCAGCTTACAATATCATCTTGGGTAGGGTAGGATTGAAGAAGTTTGAAGCAGTACCATTTACTGTACATCAATGCCTAAAATTTCCAACCAACTTTGGAGTAGGAATTGTGAAGGGTGACCAAAAAGTAGCTCGGGAATGCTACTATTCATTCACCGAGCAAGAAGAACTGGAAGAATCTAGGAAAAAGGCTACCACCTATCAAGTGGATGAAGGTGCAGAAAATGAAACGTTAGATCCTAGAGACGAGTCGCAGCTCGTAAAAGGTCATGTGGTGGAAGCTACTGAAAATGTCATTCTGAACGACGAACACCCGGAACGAATAACTCAAATCGATTCATCGTTGGACACCCCACTAAAACAGGAATTGATAGCCTTCCTAAAAAGTAAAAAACAAACTTTCGCATGGAGCCACGAAGATATGCCAGGAATAGACTCAAATTTCTTATGTCACGAACTTAATGTGAACAAGGAAATCAAACCTGTGAAGCAGCGAAGAAGGGTGTTCAGCCCCGAGAAGAACCAAGCTATACAAGAGGAGGTCGAGAAGCTCCAAAAAACTTGCTTTATTGAAGATGTCAAATATCCAGACTAGTTAGCTAATGTGGTGATGGTGAAGAAGAAGAACAACAAGTGGAGGATGTGTGTAGACTTCACCGACCTCAACAAGGCATGCCCAAAGGATCATTTTCCTTTGCCCCGAATTGATCAATTGGTGGACGCTACCTCGGGACACGAGCTGTTGAGCTTCATGGATGCTTATTCTGGTTACAACCAGATTAAAATGAAACCTGAAGACAGGGAGAGTACCTCTTTTATTACCCCTAGGGGAACTTACTGTTATAATGTTATGCCTTTTGGTTTGAAAAATGCAGGTGCAACATATCAGCGGCTGATGAACGAGGTGTTTGCAGAGCAAATCAGTCACAATATGGAGGTTTATGTTAATGATATGCTGACGAAGAGCAAGAAATCTGCTGACCATCTAATTGATCTAGGTCAAACCTTTGATCAATTAGATAAATATCGAATGAAGTTGAACCCTACCAAGTGCATATTCGGAGTACGAGAAGGCATGTTCCTCGGGTATATTGTCAACCAACGAGGTATTGAAGCAAATCCAAAAAAGATCAAGGCTCTATTGGGATTACGATCTCCAACGACGAAGAAGGGAGTGCAAAGTGTCACAGGGCGAGTTGCAGCACTTAATAGATTCGTATCACGAGCAACTGACAGATGTCTACCATTCTTCAAAACACTCCGAAAGACTTTCGAGTGGAATGATGAATGCGAGAAGGCCTTTCAAGAGTTGAAGAAATATTTGGGAGCACCTCCACTGTTGTCCAGGCCAGTGATGGGAGAAAGATTGTACTTGTATTTGGCAGTTTCGAAGAATGTAGTTAGCTCGGCATTGATAAGAATGGTAGCAAGGCCTTCCGAGGAGAAGAGATCAGATATCCAAGACTGGAAAAGTTGGCACTAGCGTTGATTGAAGCGAGTAGAAGAATGAGGCCATACTTCCAGGCTCATACCATAGTTGTGTATACCGACATGTCGTTGAGGCAAGCTCTTCATAAACCAGAGAAATCAGGGAAATTGATGTACTGGGCAGTAGAACTTGGTGAATATGACATAGTTTACGAGCCTAGATCGTCGCTTAAAGGGCAAGCAGTAGAAGATTTCATCGCAGAATTCACTTATCCTGACACCTTCGAGGAACAAAAGCTGAATACCGACCAATCTGTGGATGTTACAGGATTGTCAAATTTAAACTACGACCAACTTAAGTCGGTTGGCGATTAAGAGGAGATGGTCGACGAGCAACAAGAAGTGTTAGGGGAGGATATAAAGAAGCAACAAGTATTCCATCGAGGAACTCTATCCGATAAAAAATTTGAGGATAAGGTGCCTATATGGAATCTGTATGTGGATGGCTCATCTTGCAGTACAGGCTGTGGGGCAGGGATTATTTTAAACAGGCCGAATGAAATCGATGTGGAGTATGCTCTGCGCTTTCAATTCAAAGCCTCTAATAATAAGGCTGAATATGAAGCTATGATTGCAAGTCTTAGTTTAGCAAAAACCATGGGGGCAGAACAGGTCATCGTATTCAGTGACTCACAGTTGATCGTAAATCAAATGCTGGGAGTGTGCTCAACAAAGGGAGAATTGATGATCAAGTATTATGCGAAAGCAATGGAGATTGTATCGATCTTTAACGCTGTGCAATTAATTAGAACACCAAGATTGGAGAATGCAAGAGCAGATGCTTTAGCTCGGTTAGCCTCAGCCACACGCACTGAGCTACGAAGAACAATCCCAATAGAAATTTTGGCTAGCAGGAGCATCGATGAAGATCTGATGATGAACTTTATTACTCTTGATTTAGGACCATCTTGGATGGATCCCATCAGGGCATATATTGAAGAAGGGGTTTTACCAACTGATAAGCTCGCGGCCAAGAAACTAAAATTTAAAGTTGCTCGTTATATAATAATTAATGGCATTTTATATAGACGAGGAATTATAGCAGGTCTGCAAAGATGTGTGCATCCCTCCGAAGTGAAAGATTTGATTGAAGAGGTCCATGAAGGGTCCTGTGGAGCTCATGTAGCAGGTCGGACGCTTTTGTAAAGAATAAGGACCCAGGGATATTATTGGCCAACGATGAGGGCTGATTGTATAGCCTATGCCAAAAAATGTGACAAATGTCAACGCTTCTCCTCTATTCGAAGAGCTCCCCAAGCATTGATAACACCCATTACTTCCCCTTGTCCATTTTGCCATGTGGGGAATAGACTTGGTCGGGCCACTCCCAATGACCAAAGGAAGGTTCAAATACCTCGTCGTCGCGGTGGATTATTTTACTAAGTGGGTGGAAGCTGAGCCCCTTATTGATATGACATACGACAAGATGTATCAATTTATATATAAGAACATCATTTATAGATATGGTCTTCCTCATGCATTCATCACAGACCATGGAACTCAATTTGATAACGAGGAGTTCGCTGCATATTGTCATCAGTAAAATATATTGGAAACCCACTCTGCACCAGGCCATTCCCAGAGCAATGGATAAACTGAGGTGACGAACAGAATGTTACTGAATGGTTTGAAGAAAAGACTGGATGATGCGAAGGCAAATTGGATCAACGAGCTACATTATGTACTGTGGGCTTATCGTACTACACCACGAGAAGCAACAGGAGAATCTCCATACATGTTGGCATTTGGAAGCGAAGTTGTTATACCTGGAGTTGGGCCTCCCCACACACAGGGTGCTGAATTTTAATTCTCCTGTCAGTGATTTGATGAGGCGATTGGATCTAGATATGCTCGAAGAAGTTAGAGAAAAAGCAGCAATCATGAATGCTGCATACCAGTAACGAACAACTTTATTCTACAATAAGAGAGTAAAGAAATGTGACTTGAAAGAAGGGGACTATGTACTAAAGAAAGTAATTCAAAGACACAACAAACTGGAAACTAACTGGCATGGACCCTACAGAGTAACAGAAGTTGTTAGACCAGGGACATATAGGATTGAAACCTTAGAAGGAGAGGAGTTTAAGAATGCATGGAACGCAGAGCATCTGCACAAATATTATCAGTAGTTTAATCCTTATGTAATGCAGTTTTCTTCGATATATATAAAGCTTTGGATGTTTTACCCAATTCTCTCCTTTTGTTGAAATTTTTTTGGAGTATTAGTGCTACACACTACGCATCAAGTTCAAAATAAATCCCTCCAACTACGGTTGGTCAGTCCACCAACTACGATTGGTCGGTAAAATAAATCCCTCCAACTACGGTTGGTCGGTCCACCAACTACGGTTGGTCGATAAAATAAACCCTCCCAACTACGGTTGGTTGGTAAATTAATTCCTCCAACTACGGTTGGTCGGTCCACCAACTACGGTTGGTCGGTAAAATAAATCCCTCCAACTACGGTTGATCGGTAAAATAAAATCCGTCCAACTACGGTTGGTCGGTCCACCAACTACGGTTGGTCGGTGAAATAAACCCTCCCAACTACGGTTGGTCGGTCCACCAACTACGGTTGGTCGGTAAAATAAACCCTCCCAACTACGGTTGGTCGATCCACCAACTATGGTTGGTCGGTAAAATAAACCCACCCAACTACGGTTGGTTGGTCCACCAACTACGGTTGGTCGGTAAAATAAACCCTCCCAACTACGGTTGGTCGGTCCACCAACTACGGTTGGTCGGTAAAATAAAATCCACCAACTACGGTTGGTCGGGAATAAAAATCCAACAACTAAGTTGGTCGGGAAACAAAATATCACCAACTTTGGTTGGTCGTCAAATAATTATCACAAACTCAGAATGGTCAAGAATAAAAGTTCACCAACTCCGGTTGGTCGGAAACAAAAATCTCAACCCTCTAGTTGGTCGGTAAGCCAATTTTAATCAACTCCGGCTGTTTAAATTAGGCAATACCATGAAGTTTAAGTTGTTCTATTATTTATAATTAAAGATTGATAAATCACTGTGATGAGATCAGTATGTCACAAGCATATATATATTTACCGACCAACAAGCAAAAACATTCTATAAATTATTTAGAAGAAAATGAAATGACAAAAGACAAATTTTCATTCATACTAAGTAAAATTACAAATGACGTGAGAAATGTGTTACCAAAATGTTTCATTCAAAACAAGAAGGATTACATATGCTGTGGAAAGTAAAAATTATTACATAAAATCCTATTCTATTGGTTTCTTCCCTTCTGCCTTTGAAACAGGTTCTACTCCAGCAGGAGGATCATCTAAGGCATAATGGGAATTTATGAAATTCAGATCTTGAAGCATTCGAACATTCATCACTGATGGCCGATCAAGCAGATGCTCAGGGCGAGAAATATCAACATTGGAATGAAGACTGTAGTCGTCGAGATATTTGGAGATTAAGTACTGAGGGATTGCCCGAGCAGGAATCCAGCTCATATCAAGTTTAAAAGGTGGCAAGGGCAACTCGAGCAATCCAGGTTTATGATAATCCCATAGATAATGGCCCTGCTCTAATTTTAATACACCCAGTGCATTCAGCCATCCTTGTTTATAACCCTCATTATTCGTTTGCTGGATTCGATCATCAAGATGGTAAAGAGCTTCATTATAGCCAGCCATCCAAAACTCTCTAGGCTGTTTGTGGAATTAGTAAGTCAAGCTTTCCAGCTGCTCGTGGAGATTCTTCATAAAAATTTCTTTATTCTCCAAGGCGGATCCTTATGTGGAAAGTTGCTCGTTAAGGTCCAGAATCTTCTTGGACATCTCTGCCACAGCTTTATTCTTTGCCACCAACTGGAATGCTTGATTCTCCAAAGCTGCTTGAGTTCTTGCCTCTTCAATAGTAACCCGAGAAGCTCTTGCTCGTCCGTGAACAGATGTAGAGGGTCTAATTCTCTTTAAAGTTTCCAATTCGTCTCTCAAATTGGTATTTTCAACCTCCAGAAACGAGAAACCTTCGTCATTGACAGGGACCAAGGCTCCCGAGGTAGATGCTACAGATTTCAATTGGGATATCTCTCCTCGCAAGTTATTGTTTTCCTACTCCAGCAGTTTCGCGATCTGCCTATGCTCTTCAACCTCGGTCTTCAAAGTCTTCTCCTTAATATCATAAGCAACGACTAACTTATCATATCATTTGTCAGCATTTAGTTGCTGATACTTTTTCTCATACCCCTAATGCAAAAGGGCAGAAGATTCCTTGTATTATTGCTGAAGTTCCTCGATGGTACCCTGGAGATCTTCAATCATCTTGTAATAAGCCACATTATTGGTAACATCTCGGTCGAGTAAGCATTTCAGATATTGGTAAGCTTCCATTGCTCGTTCAGAGGCATCTGAGCCCAGGATATCAAAAATTTGTGACTCATCCAAGTCTGCATGGCCAGCTTTGAAATATTCATTACATTTTTTCATCAACTCAGTATCGTGAGTTGACAAGAGTTCCATCTTGGCCATAAACTAGCAAAGAGAAGCCATAAACAGGATTAATAAATGATAAAGGCAGAGCAAGACGAAGAAAGTCAACATGAACAATAAAAACTCGAATTTTTATTCATCAAAAGACAAGTACAAGGTTCAGGGTTACATTCAAAAGAAATAATAAAATTAAAGCCCGAGAAACTTTACACCTTCACCTTATGTTTTGCGACTTCGTTGAAAAGCTGAGATGAGGAGGCTAGTTGCTCGGAGGATAGCGGCGGTTGCTCGATTGAAGTACTGGTGGGCTGAAGTTGCTGATAGAAAGTCTGAACAACCGGAACGGGAGGAACTTGGTCTCCAATCATCATTGAAGACTCTTCAGAGGCAACTTCGTCTTGTTCTTCTTCTCCAGGAGAGGGAGGAGGACCATGAACATGGCGTTGAAAAAGTTCAGAACTCTCAGAGACTTTTAGCTCCTGCAGAGATGCAACCCATCCATCTCTGAAGTATTTAACACTCGCAAACTCCATCTGGGAAGACATGGCAGCTAGACCTTTGTTCCAACCTTTGTTCCAGCCAGCGCTAAAGGACTTCTTAACAGTCTCTGAGGAAATCCTCTTAGTATGAAATTCCTCAGCAGCCTTCATCTTCCCTTTTATCTCTTGCCTTTGACGATCAGCATCACGAAGTCTAACAACTTCTTCTTCAGTCTTCTTAAGCTTATTCTCAAGCTCTTAATTGTTCTTGAGCTTCTCCTCAAGCTCATTATTTTTCTTCTCAAATTCTTTCACTTTCCTCTCCAATTCCTGGGAGGCCTCCACAGCTCGGTCTTTTTCTTGCTCGATGGACTTGAGTCGTGTCTCCCAAGCCTCCTTATCTTCTTTATATTTCTGACGGGAGTCCTTTAAGGACTGAGTCAGACCTACAAAATCTTCCTCCACACCTCCCGAGGAGCTCTAAGCTTTAATAGCTTCATCCTTTTTCAGAATAGTGTTGAAACAGGTTACCAACTGGAAAAATAAAATAATTGTAAGTCAGTGTAGGGACATAACATTGAAAATGAAAGCTTAGACTAGTAATACTTACTGAAGCAATATGTTGAGAAGCCAATGAAGTGACCCTGTCACGAGGAAGACTGTCTTCAATGCCTTGGACCTCTAGGATAATCCAAGACTTCACCGAGCTCATGGCAGAGCTCGGAGCAACAAAAGTGGGAATACCACTTCCAGCAGTTAAAGGCTGAGAGATAGATTCAACCGGTTTATTTGAGGAACTTTTCTTCAACCTCCTCATAGGATCAGGAACATTCTCAACTAAGGATGTTGTATTGGTTGGTGATATAACGATAACCTCACTGGGAGGAGAAACAACAACAATATTGCTCGGAGCCACAGGGGGCTTCTCGACAACCTTCTTAACAGCAACTGGAGGGGGTGCATCAATCTTTCTTGTCCCTTCCTCGGGGACATCCTGTTTGTTTTTCTTGGCCTCTATATTGGCAGAGTCCGATTTGTCAAAGAAGGCAGGAGCTCGTCTTCTTTTCATTCTAATACTAAGGGGAATATGTGATTCAGAGGAAGAATTCTCAGAAGCTGGTAATGGGTCGATGTCACCCACCACTGGACGAGCAGTAAAAGACGAAGTGTAGCTTTTGTACTGCTGTAAATATGAGGCTGATCTGATGTGTTCGTCAGCAACGATTTGGTGCAAATTCCAGATAAGTTTCAAGTGCTTCAAATTAACATCAGTCTCTTTGGGGGATTTTCTTTTGCTATCAACTGCAAATAAACAAAAATTAAAATGTCAATAACGCATTTTATCAAACATAAAGAAAATGTAATTTCAAAAATAAAATAAAAATAACCTATCCCATTGCCGTAAGGGGGACACTTAGGACCCTGATATACATCATCTCCAGGTAAAGGAGCATGTTGTCAATTTTTCATAATAACCCCATGCTCGAAGTAATCCCTGTTGGAATCTGGGAGATTGACAACTAAAGCTCTATTTAAAAACCTAGTTTTTAAATAAAATGTGCTATCACTAACAACCCATCTATAGCAAAACATAATTTCTGGAATTCCTAAACGAGTTCCATGAATTTGGTTTAACCTATGAACTCCATTAACTATTCTCCAAGTGTTTGGTGCTATTTTCGCAGGAACAACATCAAAAAACTGACAGAACTCCAAACATAAGGGAGTTGGAGGAAAAGAAAAGCCACATTCATCTACAAAGAGACAGGGGAACCAATGTCCCTCAGCCAAACAAAAATAGTCAGAAGGTTCATAAAGCTCTTCCAATATGACCCAGGAAGGAATAGAAAAATCAGAACGAAATTTATCAAGTGACTTAACAAGTTAAACCATGATGAACAAAAGAAATAAAAGAGAAGGAAGAGGATATTACAGGAAAAAGATGAATTGGGTGACAACGAACAATGGAAGAAACGAACGCATAAGACAGAGAAGAAGTGAAGAAGTTCTAAAGATGCAGATTTGAAAAAGTAAAAGATGGTTGAATTTTTTGAAGTGTTTAAGTATTTTACCTCGAGAATGGAGAAAAGTAATGATTACCAGGATGGACGATTGCGTATTCGGCGGCTAAAAAGAAGAAAAAGGCACGAAACATGAAGCAATTATTGAAATTCGAAATACTTTAAAAAGCCTGATACTATGCACTCAAAAAGGGGTTATAAACAACGAACGTTTGTCTAAAATCCATAAAGTTTGGGCAGCATAATGTTCCATACTTTTCTTCAACATCAAACTACGAAACATTGGGGGCTTCTGTTGATACCAAATTTAGTCTGTTGATGTGGACCGACTATGTGGAGATACGTGTCAATCTACATGACACTAGCAAACATTTTTTGAACAACACATTGACTCCGAGGAACTCAACCTCCCCGACCAACTCAGAACGCTCCGAGCAACAAGTGTTCTTCGAGGAACTCTACAATACTGAGCAACTCATGTATACCGAGCTACTTAGGCGGTCCGAGCTGCATCTCGTACAAAGCATTCATATCCGGATAATCAAGAGGATGACTGCGCATTAAATGCTCATTATTATCACATAGAAGCATACGCCTATTGGACAGTTGTATATTATTCTTCATTTATACCGCCTCAAGGCTATAAATACATTGTAACCTCCTCATTAGCAGGGGATGAGGAATTTCTTGATAAACCCATTATCGAGAATTCTGCAAACAGTCAACAATAACACAAACAGTGGACGTAGGCCATTCTTTCAAGGCTGAACCACTTTAAAAATCTTTTGTCTTATTTATTTTTATCTGTGATTAAAGAATTAGGTTAAAACTAGTTTTTTACATCAACACTTACAATAACATTTATGGATTCCATTAAAGTCTTTGTGCGAAAATTGTAGACACGGTATGCTCTACTGTCAGGAGAATATCTTAGGAAGATAGATTTATCTCCACGAGTCTCAAATTTGGATAAGAGTTCTCTATCTTTACAGACGTAACATGTACTACGAAAAGTTCTAAGGTATTTAAGATTGGGCTTCTTCCCATACCATAGTTCGTAAGGAGTTTGTTTAGAATTCTTCCTAATATAGACCCTATTAATAATGTGACACTCAGTACGAATTAATTCTACCCAAAAAGATTTAAGTAAACATTTGGCATGAATCATAACACGTGCCATATCTTGAAGGGTACGATTCTTTCGCTCAGTAATTCCATTTCATTGAGAAGTCTTAGGAAACTAAATTCATGTGTGTAACCATTATAGTCACAATACTCTATAATACATGTATCTATGAATTCTCCTCCTCTATCACTACGAATTCTATTTACTTGAGTGTCCTTCCCATTTTCAATACGAAGAAAGATTTTCAAAAAAGTTCTAAAAGTGTCTGACTTTTGTTTTAAGAAGGCCACCCAAGTAAAACTGGTGAAGTCATCTGCCATAACTAAAATGTAACTATGTCCACATAGCCTAATAGTACGAGATGGACCTATTAGGTCCATATGGATGAGCTCCAAGGGTTTAGAGGTAAGGATATCTTTAACTTTCTTATGAGGTGCCTTAACAATTTTTCCTTCCTGACATGATCCACAAACAATGTTAGAGATATGTTTGATCTTAGGAATTACTCTAACTATTTCTTGTAAAGAAAATCTACTAAGGCTATCGTAATTTATGTGAGCCATTATATTATGCCATATTTCATTGTCATCCATTCTGGAAATGTTAGAGACTTCAATACTGTTCTGGACAGTATAACAATTGTCGGGAGTCCTGAGTCCTGTAATTATGCACTCACCTTTTTCATTTAAAATATTGCAATTAATTTTTGAAAAGGTGTCAGTATGATTTGAGTCAAAAAATTATGAGATACTAAGTAGATTAGCCTTAAGACCTTTTACTAGAAGAACATTTTCAAGCAGAGGCAATCCTTCTTCTTGGAGTGTTCCTTTACCAATGATTTGAGATGATACACCATCACCGAAAATAACTTTTTCTCCAGCAAAGCTGGTTTTGTTTAAGAGTTTTATATCATCCCCAGTCATAAGTTTTGAACACCCAGAGTCTAAATACCAACCAGAAGGAGTGTGTTCAGCTTTTAAAGTAGTAATCACAATGTTACACTTCATCTGGGGCAATATCTCATCGTTTCTAACCCAAATAGCTCTTGTTTTTTTTTAGCATATTTGCTCTCATTTGATAAAACTTGCGAGCATTAGATTTTTGTTGAAAAATATTTTGCGCATGCATTTGAGTTTTATGAAGGATATGAGCATTTGGTTTTGAAAAGTGCCTAGGAATTCCTATTATAAATGATCTTTTAGGTCCGATCTTTCTCTTTCTGTAGTTAGAGTTTTTGTCTGGTTGTCTAGACAGAACATAATTATTACGGCTTCTCCTAGAGTAGTTAAAGTTTTGGTATAAAGGAGTATTAAAGACAGGATTAACTAAACGTCTAGAGTATCAACCTTCCAAAGAATGTCCGTATATGTCACAATAGGAGCAATATAGATTTCTTGAAGAGGGTATCTCCTTAGGGAAGTCTCTAAACATAGGTTTCATGGGATTTTAACGTTGAACCTTATTCCTAGGGAGTACATTTGGAACGCAAAATCACTCTTCCTGATCGGAGGGCAGACGTATTTAGCCTTAGGTAGACTATCACACTTAGAGTGACTTGATTCCCCAATATCTAACTTTTTTTATTTTTTAACAAACTAATCATTTAGGGATTGAAAATTTGGACAAGTTTTCATAGGTCTTTTTCCACCTGACACAAACTTGATTGATTCAAAGTTTTTAATTTGTGCCTTTGAATTTGGATAAAATCCTATTCCAGTTCGATCATCAGAATTGGTTTTTGAATCAGCAACAAAATCATCAAAATAATTGGAATTATTTCAAACTCAATAATTTTTTAAAAACAGTTGTTATCTTTTCTTTAGCTTGTTCCAATTCTAATAATGTCCCTTTATATTTTTTCTCCAGAGTTTCATTTGTTTCGATCAAAATTTTCAATTTTTGATCAAATTTTTAATTCATTTTCATGAGTTAGACATTGGGTAGTATGCTCTCCAGCGTTAAGTTTAACCATTAGACTTAGGTTTATTGTTTCTTAGTGAGGTCTTTCACTATCTTCTCTAGTCTAGAGCTTTTCTTGAGAGTTTTGGCATAAAGTGTGTGAACATCAGGGAGGTCTTCAGCGTCCGAATCACTAAGTGTGGTGTATGAAGTGACCCCTAAGGATTCTTCAATTCTTAAACTCACAAACACATTGACATCGTCATTATCGCTTTCCCATTGACTCATATACCCCGTTGTAGAACTGACAATGTTCTCATAAATTAAAGCATCTAAACCAGTAGCAACATGATTCATAACGACAGAAGTAGAACTTCTGGCATCATTCTCATACTTAGGCACAGGCATATCATCATTATAGATTATCTTGGCAAAGAAAGACATGCAAGGATCAAAAACATCAGATGACTTAGGTTCCTCATTATTAGAGTCACTTGAATCATCCCATGTCTTGCAAATGTTGGCCCTAGTATGTTTATTGGTCGTATTCAAGTTAACTCTACAATCTTGTGCTATATCACCCAATTTTCCACATCTAAAACATTCAATATTCTTAAAATCTTTGTTAGGTCTCGTATGAATATCCTTGTGATGTTTGTCTTGACCTTTCTCATGAGGTTTGTGATTAGATTGAGTTGGATAATTTGGCTTGCCTTGTCTGGTTGCCATTTTATTATTAAATTTCACAATATTCTTAAACTGTTTTGACATCAAGGCAATCTGATTATCCAAACTATCTATATCACATTCCTCATCAGAATAAGAATTATTATTGGGAATACTAAGCTCAGGTTTTATCAGTTTAGAGGAAAAACTCAAATTGGAACTAGTCTGTTTCCTATGGGGCTGGGTTAATTGTTTCTTGAATTTTAGTTCCATTTCCACAGTTCTCAGTTTACTACTGAGTAATTCAGGAGTGAGATTTTGATCACTCATTTCCTCAATAACATATCTTTTGTTATCAAATTTCTGTCGCAATGACCTTAGAATTTTCGAGACAATTTCATTTCTATCATAGGTTATCCCATTAGAATGTAATTTGGTCACAATGCCAGTCAAATTCATGTAAAAGTCATCAAATGATTAAGAGTCTAACATGATTAAAGAGTTGTAGTACTGGATAAGCATCTGTGTTTTAGTATCCTTAACTCTGGTGTCACCTTTATGTGCTGTTACCAGTGTATTCCAATCTAACTTAGAAGTGGTACAAGATGAGATCCTTTTGAACTCATGTTCATTTATAGACATAAAAATGGCATTCTTGCCTTTGTTATTGTTGAGAGAGGCTTGCTTCTCTTCTCGAGTGAATTCACTTAATACTTTCTTAATCCTCTCATTGCTTCCTTCAGTGGCTGATTTTATAGGATAAGTATATCCATTTTCAACAATGTCCCAGACATTATCTCTTAAGGTTCCTTGTATGAAAGCAACCATCCTTACTTTACAGTAAGGAAAGTTATTTCCATCAAAGAGAGGGGGTCTGGAAAAGTTACCAAATCTTTCATATTTCTCGTCCATTATTTGATTTTAAGAAAACAATTTCAGAAACACAAGATCTTTAAAGAAAATTTCCAAAGCTCTGATACCAATTGAAAAGCTGTCACTTAAGTCGTTTAATTCAAGATTAAACTGTCTAAGTAACTTCACACTATTTTTTGGGGAAACTCTTTTCTTTAAATTAAACAGATTAATCACAAGACGTGTTTAATAAAAATATGTACGAGATATGTTCAAGATTATGTAACTAGTTTTGAAAAATAAAACTAAAACGGTTTCAATCAATTTAAATTAGCACACCAACAAGAAGGAGATGAGGTGATGTAGAAAGATTAAGTACACACAGTTTTTAACGTGGTAAAACCTCACCCAACTGAGGAAACATCCACGGTGACTTCTAAGTCACAAACCAAAAATCCACTAAAATAAAATATACAAGTTACAAGCTATTTAACACACATGCAAACAAAACATACCTTTATAAGTTTAGAAAATGTACCCACTGGTTTGATTCTAACTTCTCTGCAGTTCTGATATTGATGTGGCTTTCCCAGCTTGCTAACTTCTCAACACTTTGTTCCAGCTTTACGTCGACTCTTGATCTTTCAAGATCTTTTCGCTAACACTTCTTGTGTTGTAGTGTGTCAAGTGTTTGTGACAGTGTTCTAACACATGCATGCACACACGCACACTTATTTATACAAACAATTCCTATCAAATTACAGAAAGATCTAAATGATTAAGGTTTTCAGTTTCTCCCTTCTTTAGAAATAACAGACTTTTTTTTATCTTTCAAACTAACCCAGAATCTAAGGTTACCTTGCTCGGAAGACGGCCAAGGTCTTAAACAATTTCAGAGGGTTTTGAAAATGTTTTTGAAATTGTAAACCACTAATTGCGATTTCAACTAGATCATAAGTCTCGTTTCATAAGAACTAGAAACATAAAAGGGATTTATTGATTCTTGAGTTGTGAAAAGCATTTACAAAAAAATAATCAACAAATATAATTTCTCAAGACGAGAAACGAAATAATGTATATCTAAGAGATATATGACATAGAACATTAAGATCTATAGTTTCTAGAAAAAGAAATAAAGATCAAACTTAAAAAGTCTAAGTTGGTTAAAAGATCTCAAACTCAGAGGATTCAACCCACGAACAGGCTTCAAACCATCTCCGAAATAACTTTCAAACACTCAAGTTTGGTTTTAGTCGTAAACTGATTTTGGATTTAAAAGGAATTTAGGGTTTGAAACGAGATTAGGGTTTAGACGATTTTAGGGTCTTCTCTCTCTGGTTTCTCTCTCTGTTTTTGTTTTCTCAGTTTTACAAACGACAAAAAATTCCAAAATGCCGAGGCTCAACCTCCTTTTATACTAGGCAAGGAAGGATAGAGAACATCAGCTCAAATCTAATGGATGAGATTTGGTCTTTGGCATTTGACATTAATCCAACGATTTAACATCATCGGTGGATTAAACATTCGCTGATTTGTCTAAAGAGGGTTCACATGGATTGGGATAAAACGCATGCAGAACGTTGATAAAAAAAATCAAAGGGCTGAGATTGCATATAAGTTCTGAGTCTAACAATAAACACAAATCAAGCAGTCGTAACATTGACAGGTGTAAGGCTCAGATGAAACTAAAACACGTGTTTTAAAACTAATTACACACGCACCCTCAAGTCTCAAGCGCTTTCGAATTCTACCAAACCAAACATTCAGTCAAGTTTAAATAAAACCAATAATCACAAAATGACCCCAAATGTTTTAAAACCCAACCTTTATTAAGTAGAAAATCATTTAAAAATTGTTTAAAAAAAATCCCAAATTTAGTAAAATCTTAATTAAAAGGGAATTAACTCACATAAGCAATTAATGCAATATATATATTATGTATGCAATCCTAGTGTGTGTGTAGTTGAGAATTTACCTTTAAGTGAATCAATTGAGGCATCATGTGTAAAATCTGAGGTTCTTTAGAATCTAGGGGATGGGACTCAAATTTTGTCACAATTTCCATACTAGATGAGCACTTATACAATGTAGACTCAAGTAAGTCAAGGGTATAAGGTGCTTCAAGCTACAGTGAAAGTTTGGAGAAATTTAGAGAATACGAAGAAGTCTGAAGCGACGTTCAGGGAATGACCACTCCAAGATGATTTAAACCTTTCTAATCATAACGCACTGGCAACGAGGCAATCTGTCGCCTAAATCAATTCGGGAAGGGCGCTTGAATCCCAAAGTGTTGCACGATTCACAAAAATGCCATTAAGACAAATCATTTAAAATTATTGAGCCCAAATTATGACCCAAAAATTTCAGGGGCAATTGTGAGTACCTCGATTTATCACTTTGGCCCAGATGAGTTGCCCAATTAAACATTGCCCAAAGTCCAGAGGCCTCGCGCCTTGGCTAATTCTGTTGTGACCCAGTCAGTTCCTAAAATTTATCTTCAGAGATACTTTAGGGATTATGAACTAACGTGGAGGAGTCCCACACCTCCACTCTCCGAAATAACATGTATATATCAAAACCCTAGCCCGGGGCAAAGGGCATACAATTTTGTAAACACTCCCCAGAGTAAAGAGAAATAAAACACCGAGAGCTCCACCGTAGACGTAGGCCTTCTTGTCGAACCACATACATATTGTGTTGTGTGTGATTGGAGTTCTTTCAAAGTTCTTTATTTATTCTAGTGATTGCATTTGTTTGTTATTTTGTGTTGAATTTAATTGTCTCCACAATAATATTTTACATCTTGTTGCCAAATTATGTAATTACGTTATCGTATATTTAAATTCAGGATTTGGGGATGAAATTTAACGATCTTGAACTAAACAAGCTCGGTGGAAAATGGTAGCTACGCGGGTACTTGATTCATTCTCCCATAAATACTTTCATCGATCATATATAAAACTATAGTTGATATTTTTAATTTCGCTTTAATTATTTTTGAAAGAGAAATTAAAGAATAAGAAGCATAAATAGGTCATTAACTTTGGAAAGGTAATAACATAAGTAAATATGAAATTTAATAATTCTTAGACGTTGAACTTATATTGTTGATTTGTTGAATTTGATGTCGTGCCTTTGATCATAAGATGATTGAATTTAAGGTTATTTCATTATATGCAATCCACAAAGGGTTCGAATGAGTTGCTGAATTTGACATTATTTTTTAAACCAAAAGAACTTGTAGGCCTCCATGAAGTTTTTTAGAGGTAATGCCACATGGATTTATTATAGCCCCAATACCGAGTTATTGGGGCAAAAATGTTATGAAGTATATTTTGAGAAGTCATTTATGATAATTTAATAACATAATATGAAAATGGTGTCTATGAGTGTAGTTCTGCCACGTGGCTTTCATTAATGCTTTGTTATTTTAAGCCTCTCCTCTCTACATATGCTCAAATACAGGCCTCCCAAAAATGGCTCTCTTTGGACCTCCCAAAATGAAACGACACGTCCACTCCCCTTATTCATCCCTTCCCTTTCCCCAATCTCTTCCACTTATGATGTTTCCCATTTTCTCTCTATATACCCGGGCATTCACTATGATACGAAGCTCCAACTTTTTAGTTTATAAATTTAGCAAACCCCAAGCTCCAACTTCTCATTTTTTTTCCCAAACCAACATTAAATGCATACCGATTGTTAGAAATCTTACAGAGATGACCCACATCTTTCTAAGAGGTTGTACAGAAATGGAGAGACTGCGCAAGATGAATATGCTAAAAAATCTTCAAGTTCTTGATCTTTCAAGTGCGAGCAAATTTAATGTCTTCCATGATCAATCGTTAGAAAATAAAGCCCATCTTGACATCCTTGATTGATCAGGAACTGATATTAAGCAGATTCTTTCCAACATCAGCGATCCCCGTCATCTCTATCTGAATGGCTGCAAACAACTAAAAGAACTGAAGTTCACAAAGAGGTTGGGGATTTTTTTTTAAAATTTTTTATCCAAATCAAGTGGTTACTTTTACACTTTTTATACAGATAGATAGCTTTGGGCTCAAAATTCAGTTTTTTATAGAATATATATTCATAGTTATATCGATTGCTATGTGTTTGAAGAAATGACAGTACTTGGTTCGTTCCCAAAGTGGATTCAATAATTTTGTAGGCAATTAATTAGTTAACAGTGCAATGATATCGTTCTTTTTATTATTTATATTTTTATATGCTTATATTTTAGTTACAAAAACAAGGTAAAAATCGTATCACTTTGTGAATAAATCAATCACTATTATCGATTTTGTTATTTGTGTTGTGTGGCTTTTGGATGCGAGTGAACCGTGAATGCTCTCCTTTCTACTGGTATTAATGGAAAATATAGATTGAAAACAATAGTAATATTTGTACTACCTGCAGTTCATAAATGTACACACTCTGAGTTAAGCTTAAAAATTTTGCCATCTAATCATTGTTATGATAATGCTAATTTCTATTATGCTCCCCATATCAAAATTTTCAACTCATTTATTATATACATCATGTATTAAGCTCTATAAAGTGCCCGCGCATCGCGTGGGCTAAAAACTAGTGATCAACAATTTGCCTAGACCTTGTTATGATAAGTACACATAGGGAGATGCATTGCGTACAACCTTAGTGTTGCATATTGCTAATAAAATAATTTTTTAGTTAATTGTAATATTTTCTTGAGTTCATTAATTGTTAATATTATTTGTTGTAGGTGGTAGATGCTTGTTACAAAGAATGTTTGGCCTTATGTAAGAGGGAAATTAATTGGATGGAGTTCCTTATTTTGATCATAAAATGGGATACAACAAATGCTCGACTATTCTGGACGAGAAGATATTATGGAGCTCTTTTCATTTATTTTTTTACAGTTTTGGATATTGAATCGTTGCATTTTATTTACATATGGAAACAAATAATTATGTATGCCGAATGAATGGTATTAATTTTATACGAATATAATTTGCTCTTGATTTTGTTGGTTTTAGTTTGAGTCATGATGCTGTAAACTTTTATTTGTATGTCATGTCGCATGTATAATTACAATATCAAAGGCTTCAATAATAATTTTCAACATGAAGTAGATCGAGCAAAAACATTATCGGCCAGTAAGAAATGTAACAATAATAAAAATGACTGTTGTGGCATTTATATAATGACGCAAGATAATTTTTCAACATTGAAAGTAATGTTGTGATATAATTTTCACCGCATTAGTTTCATGTCATCGTAGCTCTTTCACATCAATTTTAGAAATGCCACAATTGACTTTTTTGGCATTTGTACAAAATGATGTAAATAGTTTTGCGACAATTGTTTAAATGCTGGTAACAACTGTCGTGAATCTTTCTCCGCATTTATAAAAATGTCGAGAATTTTTACAACATTGGTTATTATGACACTCCAACAAATGTCGGGAATTTTTTTTGCGGAATTTATGCTGACTTTAACGACGCTTCATTTTCGTCGAGAAAAATCTATTTTCTCGTAGGGACGATGCATTGATTTGTGTGGTACTTAATGGAGCGCAAATACAATATGATGCAAAAATGACACGTTAGTGTGTCGCTACCCCCGACAAATTGGTGAGTTAAAAACGAATTTGAATAAATTTGGGTGGGTTAAGAACGAATGGAGATGGCCTTAGAGGCCCTCTGTTTCTCATTCTCATTCTCATTCTCTCCGACAAATGCCCACCCTTCACCTTGGTGTTCTTGCTCGCCCAAAAATACCCAGGTTTGCACATCATATTTCTCTCTCTACTAATAAATTAACATCCCGTCTCCATATCCCAAATTACTTTATTACTTACATTTCTTTTCTTTACTTTGTTATGAGAATTGTAAATTCATCTATGTGTTACATGTAATATGCAAATGCCGTGTGTATCTGTGTAGTGTGTGTGTGTGTATTCCATCAGCCTTTATTGATGAGGTGAGGTTTCATTTACATTAGTCTTTGTTCATTGGATTTCTTCACTTTTCCTCCTTATATCATTACTTTTTTCATTTATCACAATTGCTCTTCATCATTCCTTCCTTTATCTACTAATTAGGGTTTTATTTCTACCCACTCAATTCTGTGCAATCAAATTTAACATTTCAATAATTAAATTAGACTAAATTACACATTTAGTAATTAGGGTTTTATTTCGTCCTTTTGTTAAATCAGTCCATTAAGTTTAACGGAATGGAGGACAAATTTGTCAGATTCACTCAAAATATATTTAAATCTAGTTAAACTCAAAATGTATGTATAAAACCTATACTTATAATCGAGATCACACCCTTCTTATCTTAAATAACCTAATCTTGTAAGAGAATAAACATTCTATTTAATTAATCGCAAATCAAGTCCCCCCCCCCCCCCCACATATATATATAGATAGATAGATAGATAGATAGATAGATAGATAGATAGATAGATAGATAGATAGATAGAGAGAGAGAGAGAGGATCAAGTGAGGTCTCCCAGTTTGAGGACCCTGGATGAGGTCCATTTTTTTAAAATAATAATAAAAAAAATTGGAGCTGATTTTTTTTCTATGATTTTTAAACATTTCAGTAGGACCATAAAAAAATAATTAGCTGAAAATGAATTTTTTTACTAATTTAAAAAAATCGGTCAAACTTTGCCAGTTAAAAACAACTTAAAAACTGACACAGTTTGACCGATTTTTTTAAAATAGCAAAAAAAATTATTTTGAGTTGATTATTTTTTATGCTCTTATTGAAATGTTTAAAAATCATAAAAAAAAATCAGCCAATTTTTTTTTTTTTTTTACTATTTTAAAGAAATGGACCTCATTCAAGGTCCTCAAATTGAGACCTCACTTGATCCTTTCCCTATATATATAAACCAATCCAGTTCTAGTGGGAAGAACACCAAGTTACGGAGAAATAACTTTTGCTTTCTCTTTCCTAAATCAAACAATACATACACATATACACACACACACATATATATCCATTTCAGGTCGTCGGAAATTGAGTCACTGAGCAAAAATGGGTTGCTGTCTCTTTCTCTACCTCTGAGCCCACTCCACCTCTCTCTCCATCCCCTATTTGAGAGGGTGATTTGATCTGTATTTTTTTGTTGGGTATAGCTTTGATCTGTATATTTGTGTGATTATATGTATGTATATACATATAACATTGTGTCTGCAATTTTATCTTCTTTGGATAGTTGCTTGAATTTCATGTTTTAATCAGTTTTGTATGTGTATGTGAATCTGATGATGGTTTGGCACTGATTTGAATTTGAGATGGAGGTGGCGGTGGCTTAAAATTTATAGTTTTTTTGGTTTTAGTCCTATATCCGAAGATTTATTAGGCTTTTATCCCATGTGTTTTTATCAATCACGAGTACGAAAAGAGAAGATTAATCCACGGACTAGGTGATGGAACTTAAAAGAAGAGAAATTAGAACTATTTAAAGATAAAGTATTAAATGAAGCATCATGGATACTAAAGAAGAGACTAACATAATATGGAATAAGATGGCCACATGCATTAGGATAATTTCAAAAGAAATTCTTAGAGAATCAAAAGGCAAGGGGCCACAATTTAATGAAACTTGGTGGTGGAATGATGAAGTACAAAATTTAGTAAAAATCAAAAGGGAGTGCTTTAAAACATGGTAAACTAATAGAAATGAAGAAAATTTTGAGAAATATAAATGGACTAAAAAGGAAGTTAAGAAGTGGTACGAGATGCTAAGTTAAAAGCGTATGATGATCTTTATACAAAATTAGGAACACAAGAAGGGGAAAAAAGTATTTATAAGCTTGCTAAACTTAGGGACATGAAAACAAAAGATTTTAATAACGCTAAGTGTATTAAAAGTGATGATTAGAGAGTCTTAGTTAAAGATGATGAGATTATGGAAAGATGGAAAAAGTACTTTGAGAGGTTATTAAACGGAGATAATGGGAGTAGGTTAGATATAGAAGAACTTAGGGAGACTCGAGAAAATATATTTTTTCGCAGATTTAGGACAACAGAGGTTAGGATTGTCCAAAAAAAGATGAAAATAGGGAGGGCTTTAGGACAAGATGGTGTCCTTATTGAGGTTTGGAAGTGCGTAGGGGAGGAAGGAAGGAGTATTTTGGCTTACAAAATTATTTAATAGAATTATAATGACTAATAGGATGCATGAGGAATGGAGAAAGAGTGTTTTAGTACATATTTATAAAAATAAAGGGGATATACAAAGTTGTTCAAATTATCGTGGTATTAAGTTAATGAGTCATATAATCAAACTTTGGGAGAGAGTGATTGAATATAGATTGAGATTGAAAACAACAGAATCTGAGAATCAATTTGGGTTTATGTCTGGGAGGTCAACAATGGAAGCAATCTATTTATCGAGGAGATTACTGGAGAGGTATAGTGAATTTTCAATTACTGTAGGTCTACACCAAGGTTCAACAATAAGTCATTATCTCTTTGTTCTTGTTATGGATGAGTTGACTGGACAAATACAAGATGAGGTGCCATGGTGTATGCTATTTGTATATGATATTGTTTTAGTGGATGAGACTAAGATGGGGATTAATGCTAGGTTGGAATTGTGGAGAGAAATTCTATAAACAAGAGGATTTAAAATAAGCAGGACTAAAACAGAAAATGTGGAGTGCAATTTTAGTAGTAATAGGAGGACAAATGGAGCTGTGGTGAAAATTGGAGGGTTAAGAGATACCTAGAAATGATCATTTTCGTTATTTAGGCTCGATTATCCAAAAAGATAGAGATATTAGTGATGATGTTACTCATAGGATTAGAGCAGGCTGAGTCAAGTGGAGAAGTGCTACCGGTGTATTGTGTGATAGGCGTATACATTTGAAGTGAAAAAGAAAATTTTATAGGACGATCACCCGCCATGTTATATGGGACAGAGTGTTGGGCAACCAAGAAACAAAATGTGTAGAAAATGAGTGTGGCGGAGATGCGAATGATAAGATGGATTTATGGTAAAACTCGAAAGAATAAAATTAGAAATGAACAAATTTGTGAAACGGTAAAAGTAACTACTATAGAAGATAAATTGAGAGAAAATCGACTTAGATGGTTTGGACACGTCAAGCGTAGACCAATGGATGCTCCCGTAAGGGAGATTGATTTAGTTAGTATTGATGGTAACACAAGGGGTAAAGGTACGCTTAAATTGACTTGGTGGGATATTTTAAAAAAGGACATGATATCATGTGGTTTAACAGAAGATATTGCGCTGGACACAATGGAATGAAAAAAATAGGATTAATGTAGTCGACCCAAATAATTGGAAAAAGGCTTTGTTGAGTTGAGTAAGTCATATAACCACCCAAAACTGCTTATAATTTGGAAAAGGCTTTGTTGGTTTGTGTTTGGCTGGTCACCAACACGACAAGAAATCGTGTTCTATTCAAAAGATAACAATACACACATATCATGATTAATAATTTTTACACCCAATTAATCACTATAAGACACAAAATATAGACGAGTAGCGACAAAACATGATACGACGACTATCACGAGTCATAATTGCAGAAAAACTGACACGAAGACATATCATGTTAAATTATATAAGGACTCGTTGGAAGATATTTTCTGTACAACTGAAGCATCTTTCAATGAATGTAATGGGCCCCCAAAATGTGTCATTGTATAAGTATTTATGTTGATATGGCTATTGTGCATTGTTGGGGGAAGAATTTAAAGCTTTTCGAAACATAAAATTAGTGACCATGCTCCATTGTGTCAGCGAAAATGACATCGAATTAGCAAAAAACGATTTTAGAAGCAAAAAGTACTTTTTTTGTCTGTGTTTGTGCGCTATAAAGCTTTCCAATATTATTTGTGCTTTTAACATGTTATTTCGAATTAAGAAAATTTGTGTGCATGTCATGGAGTGGTTAATTAGATTCAGCTTTTAAACATGTCAAAGTTGCCTTAGCATAAGCATTTCTACTGTAATTTGAGCCTTCACTGGTATGTTGAAAAATTTCTACTCTGCGAACTAAAGTTTTTATTTGTTAGCAAGGTTGATGATCATTCTGAATTAAAATATACAGTAGGTTTATTAACCTTTCTGAATTACAATTTATTGTTTACTAAACTTGATGATCTCTATCAAATATTTCTGTGGCCATTAGGAGGTTGAGCTTGAGCGTGTGTTGTTTGCTTATTATTGGGCATATATATATATATATATATATATATATATATAATAGTTTTCTAAAAAAAATTACCATAGGATTTTTCAAGTAGAAAATGAATATTATTCAAAATTTTATATTTAAAAAGAAAAGTAGTGTGGAGAACATCTGGAAATATTTTCTCAGTCAAATTAGTACATAACATCTAGGGATCCAAAATAAGTAAAAGATTCATGTATATGGGTTCTTTATTTTTTCAAATTACTGTAACAGTTGAGTGCCTCATGGTTAAGGATACAAAGTTCATTAATTTGTATTTCAAAATTTTGTGTGAGATGGTAATTTTCTCTGTTTATGAAATGAAGCATGTGTTTGGTTTATTAGCATAAGGAAGGTCTGTGGGGCTTGTAGTTAAACGTAGAGATTGTTTTCGAATGTAGTTGGTGAAGGAAAAAGATGAGAAAATTAGAATAAAAAAGAAAAAAACATAAACAAGAACAAAGAACTTGAAATGCAACGATTTCAGGATTTTTTTCAAAGCCAACAAATCATGGAAGCTTTGGAATCGTTTTGAAAATTTTGATTGACAGAATTTCCTACTAGAAAGCAAAGTTATGAAATTCATATTCACGTTTTCATTCTTTAAAAATAACTTTTGATTTTCAACTTAAACTATTATCCTATAAATTTATAAAATGGAAATGATGGAAACGAACACTAATTTTTGGAAGCTTTTTCCTTGAAAATGAAAGTAGAAAATATTGTCGGTAAGTAATTTGAATTTCTACCATGGTCCAAAATCTCCTGCATTTCTTTCCTTTCTAATTGCATAGATTTAAGGTTTTCAAATTCTATGTAAGAAATTGTGAATCGCATATTGTTTACTATTATGCTAATTGGAGCCTTAACTTCTCCGAATCATGATTTTCAATGAATTGTGTTTCTAGTTACGTATATGTATCCGTCTCTGTGTTACAGGAATAGCAATGTTGAATGATTTGATGTTGAAGCCATCATGTAGTGGTTGTGGAGTAATGGTGGAACTATACGGAAGCAATTGCATGCACTTAACACTGTGTATCCTGTGGCAAAAACCATGGCTGTGAACAAGGGCAAATGCCACGAATGTGGTGCCAGCATCACTCCATTAATTCCGGTTTGGTTTCCTTAAACATATATGCATGCATATATAGGGCTATGCATATACATACATATAGACATAGTTACATAATCTTTATGGTCTGTCTAGAATTGATATTTGTATGTCATTCTAGATGCTTTTGGTGTGTTTTCTTAGTGTGCAATCATATGCAAGACCTAGTCTTATGGGAAGATTAATGAGATTCTATATTAGTAATATCTCATTTCCGTTCTGTTAATAGCTTCAATTAGTTTTATTAGTTTATTTGGTAGTCAATGTTGAATTCTTTGTTTCGTGCTCCATTTGGTTTATCGAGAAAGGCACTTGTGATAAGGAAAGAAAATAAAAATTTTATGGGTTGAAAGTCGGGGTTCCAAAATATCAAGAGACAAAGAATTGCCTCCAAAAGGAAAATCCAAGTAGTAAAGCGGCAAATAGGATATTGGCCCGCCTCACACCCAACCTTCCTAGCTTCCTCCACGTTAATGCCCGTTATCAAAGATTTTGACAAATTTATTCTTAGTTTAATGTTTGTCATTAAGTTCTCAAGGTTATCTTTTCTTACGATAAAAAAGATTGTGTCATCTTGAATGAAGATGAGTTACTTTCACCTTCCTTTTTCCCATTCTGAACCCCTCAATAGCACCACAAGAAGTTCCTTTCTCAACCAGTGTACTTAGCACATCCCCTTTTACTATGATAAGCCCTAAATTTTTTCCAGCACCTTAGGCCCAGCATATTGTACAAGATACAAACCAAGCTTATTGGCCTAAAGTTCATTAACACCACACATTCACCACACCACTCTCATGAAACTCCTCTTAAAAACTAATCACATCCTCTCTCACCACATCCAAATTTTCTTTTAAGAAAGCCATTGGAAACCAATCTAGGTATATAGAGATTTCCCCATTGAATTCCCAAATTTCTCTCTCGTTCTTCTCTTCTGTGATCTTCCTTACTATCGATCTAGCTATTACACCCTATATCGGGTTCCATTCCAACCCCTCTAACCCCATCAAATCGCTACGAATTAAGCATATTCCTGAAGATGTGTTAGAATCAAAAAATAATACTTCCCTTTGCTTAGCTGTTATGGGTTATCCTTGGGGGCCCACTTATTTTACAAAGCATATGCTCCAATTTGAATTACCCAGTCCAAATGTCTCTTATGGTTATCAACATATACTAGGAAAGATAGGTTTTTCGTTCGAGTTAAGTCCTGGAAGGGATGAAGAGATTAGGGATGTCATGAAATCAGCTTCAATGAGTCCTTACTATTAAGATTGGCAGTTAAACTATTAGATCGTACTCAATATGTAAATTAAATGCCTAAAACTTTAAAATAAGTTTTGCTAAAAATTTAAGAATTATATTTAAAACACAGTTAAAAATAGGGTTAGCTGGTCTTGGTCCTATTCTTTATATTTTTTAGCGCATAGTTTCACCTTATACTCTTGGTTATATAGATCCCCATCAACCATTTAACCGTATACCTGTATTATTAAATGACACTAGTACCCTTATTCACTTTACAACAGTTTATGACATATGCTATTAACATCCATTCAGAGGTTTCAGAGGCATGTTATTAGTTTTTCAAGAACATGTTGACAATTTTTTCAGAGTCATTACTAGTTTTGTATAGATATGTCAATTTTTGAGATGCCTATATTCATTTTTCAAATATATGTATGTAGTTTTATGGAGACATGTTATAAATTTAAAGAGCTATATTATCATTCTTTAATTTCTTTCAAATCATGTACACTTTTACAATATACCTCCTGCTAAGCAATTCAAATTGCTGGATTAGATAGAGACATACAATACATCTACTACTTTTAAAAAAAAATCAGAACCTCTTATCTGATTTTACAAACAAATTCGTCAACGTTCACCTAGAAAAATGAAGATAAAGAATCAAAAGTCCAACACGGTCACAAACCAAGAAACTCGAATCCAAACAAGAGAGGTATAAACCCAGATCTGATCGACAACGCGTTGGTTCTATATTTCAGGCGATGAATTTATTTCCCCGAGGGAACCAGTTGAGAGAGAGGGAGGTCTAGGATGTATTGCAAAATATCTATTAAAAATACCCCTTACACCGCCCGGGGGGGGGGAGGTCTAAATACATACTATGGGCTTTTCGCAACAGAGATGGACTTCCGTTACATGACTTAAGAGGAGGGTTTGCCTAATTATAAACACGGGGGCATTTCTTAATAAAGATTAAAGAATCACCCCAGATCCATTTTCCATTATAAATTGTTACTAAATCCAATTTGCAATTTCACCTAATACTTTTTTTTTTGGTGGTATTCACAATAGTTTTCTTTGTTTGGTTCGTCCAGGTGGAAAAAGAAATTGGTCTTTCGTCAGTACTAGCTCCAAAGCAAAATGATGATCCTAAAGAAGAACCTGCTGACAACAGCCCTTAAAACCAATTCCTTCTGGTTATGCTTGTGGAGCCCTGTCTGCGTCCAAGTGCGCAAAGGGAAATATGAAAACAAACGGCGATGATACACAAGAAACTAATGATGCACCTCCAAAAATAGTGAAAACGGAACATGTAATGTCTAATTTTTATAAGTGTTTTTGTTTTATTTTTTATTTATTTACTTTGGTACTTCACTAATTTGCATTATTAGATTTTGGTACAATAATAAAAAGTCAATGGTTTAATTTTAAAATAATTACGGTTCTTGACATTTTTCCAAAAATAATTTTTAGCCCTATAGTGACGTTAGCGCAGCAAGCTGTTTCATTTGTCGGAACGTTACCGGAAAATGCTAATGTGACACTGCCACGTAATCACCGGTGCTCAGATGTTAATGCCAAGTTTGCCAGCTAATGTCACTATTCACTATTGGGATTTTTGTTAGTTTTTCAAAATAAGATGGATAAACCATTAGATGGAACATATCTTTTAGGGACTAGACATTAGTTAACCCTGAAAAATCAGACCGGTGTACTTTTTCATGTCTTAGTGCCCAAGTTCCGTCACTGTGTGTAACTATCAACGACGAAAAAGTACCAAAGTCAAAATATTAATTGAAGTCTAATAATGTAAATTAATTTAGTACCAACGTAAAAAAAATTATTGTTAAAGTGATGGTCCTACTTGATATTCTCATTTGCTAACCTTTTTAATTTGTTTGGCATGCTGGAAGTAAAAATTCTGAAAGAGGAAATTGTCCAGGCTCCAAAAAATAGTGCAAACGCAAAAGCTGCACCATCACCTTCAAAACCTGGGTTACCATCATCACCAGGACCATTCACAGAAGACGAGATTAGGACTGTTTTATTGCAGAAGACACCGTGGACCACATATGATCTTGTTGCTAAATTCAAATCTAGACTAAAATCGAAAGAGGTACACCTTTTCATGTTCAATCAAGGTCCTTTTTCCGTGCTTTCATCTTATTGTAAATTCCTCTTTGCTGTTATGATTTTAGTTGCTGTTTGAAGTTCTATTTGGGTCAAATAATTGATATTCATTTCACTTGCCCCTCATTCAGGGGGTATCTTAAAATATTGCAGAATCAAAGAGAGGTAATGCCAAATAAAATCTTTAATAATCACTAGACATACCCCTACCCCCACCCACAAGGGGGAAAGTCAATAGTTATGGAAATGTTCTTTCCCAAATTTCACATTTCACTTCATTGACAGTTAGCCAAGTAAAAAAAATTTAAGGTAAAATTTTCTCAAGTATCTATAGTTTCCTTGTTAGTTTAATTATAGGGTTGTTTTCAAAATATAATATCCATTCTTGACCACGTCTTGAAAGAATATGATGCAGATATTAGTAGTGAAAACGTACATTTATTGTTTATTTTTATTTATTGCACCACCCATTCCCTTAGTTTTATAATATTATATTATATTAGTTATTTTGAGGAATATCCTCTTTATTTGTTCTTTTTATGTCTTTTTACGCCCTAAAAGCTATAAGCCTATAAGTGTTAATGTAATAATAGTCTTCATTTAGGTTATTGAATACATTGAAGAGACTTTTATTCCTTTTGGTCATTTGTGAGTGTTTATCACTGATTTTGCCGCTCAATGTGTGTTTACATTGGAACAATGATTAGTTTAGTTTCGTTGTGATGGCGGTGGAACTGACCGAATTAGTAAGTTTAATGCTTGCAAGTTTATTTGCGTGGCAGTGAGATATAGGCATTGCAAAATAGTGTGTGTGTGTGTGTGAGAGAGAGAGAGAGAGGATTATTTGTGAAAATTTTATTTTTCATTTTCACTAAAATATATTAGAAAACAATTTCATTTGATAGGAGAATTTTTGATAAGCAAATGGATCAATAAAACAAACCCGCCTAAGGGGGCGGAAACCCGTATACAGGGAGTATACAAAACATAAAGCAAAGAGACGAAGTCCATAACATACTAGCCACAAACCTCGAACTCCTCCAAGAACTGTAGGAGGTGGGATAACGACGAAACATGCCTTTTTCTATACCAAGTAAGAAGAAGACTTAGGAAACTATATCGAATTCGAGCAGGGTCTAGATCTACCCCCTCAAAGCACCTCTTATTCCGTTCCTGCCCGACGGTCCAAAAAATACAATGAGGGACCATCATCCTGGCCACTCGAGGACCAGTCCAACCTCTAGGCCTCCTCCAAGCCGCCAACACCTCAACCACCATACGCGGCATAACCCATCGAATCTGGCAAAGGGCAAAGATCAAATCCCAAAGGCTTCTAGTCACCTGGCAGTGTAGAAGAAGGTGATTGGTTGTCTCCCCCTCCTTCTTACATAACCAACATCTGCTGGCCAACTTCCTCCCTCTGCTTTGAAGTCCCTCAATAGTCAAGATAGCCTGTCTAGCAGCATTCCACACAAAGAAGCAAACTTTGGGAGGCGCCTGACTCTTCCAAATGGTCTTCCACGGGAATGTCCCACCCTCACGACCCATCAGCACATAATAATAATTCTTGACTGAAAACCGACCATCATGAGCGCCTTACCACTTCAAGCCATCTACCCCAAAGGATGGAATTGACGCCAACCGCAACCACTCAAAAAACTCCTCTGCCTCCTCCAACTCCCAATCTCGGAGACCCCTCCTAAACTTTGGGTCCCAGACAACACGACCCCCTTCCCTTCGCCAATGGACCTCAACTGACCCCTCTTTGTCACTGCCAATCCGAAACATCCCCGGGAAGAGGTTCTCTAAAGAACCTCCCTCTCCCCATTTATCCCTCCAGAATCTGATACGCCTCCCATTCCCGAGCTGGTAGGAAGTGAGTAAAGAGAACTCACCCCACCTCCGAGCAATAAATTTCCACCATCCCACCCCATGAGCAGATCGACCCACGATAGGCCCCCACCCAAGCCGATTGACCCCAACCCTAGCTACCACCACTTTCCTCCAGAGTCTGTCTCCCTCCCTGTGAAACCGCCACAACCACTTCCCCAGTAAAGCCAGATTGAAATGGGCTAAGCTCCTTACTCCGGCCCCTCCCACTTTGAGCGGCCTGCACACCTCCTCCCAACTCACCAAACAATATTTGAACTCATCATCGGAACCTCTCCACAGGAAATTCCTCATCAACTTATCTAGTCTCTTGCCGACGGAAGTAGGTAAAGGGAGCACAGACATAAAATATGTCGGAAGGCTTGATAACACACTCTTGATCAACGTCAACCGACCGCCTTTGGAAAGATAACTATGCTTCCATCCCGCTAACCTCCTTTGGACCCTCTCAAGGACCGGCTCCCACATCGAAGAAGACTTAAACTTAGCCCCCAAAGGGAGACCATGATAGGTAGATGGGAGCGATCCGACCCTACAACCCAGAATACTAGCCAAATAGTCCACATTACCCACATCTCCCACGGCAATCATCTCACTCTTCCTGATATTGATACGTAAACCCGACACAGCCTCAAAACACACCAACAGCATCCTCAACGTCCTTACCTCAACCTCCAGACTCCCCACAAAAAATAATAGTTTCATCCGCAAACAGAAGGTGAGAAACCTCGACCGGATGGGTGCCACGACTCCCAATCATAAATCTCGAGACCAGACCCCCCTCGACCGTACGATTCATCATCCGAGATAACGCCTGCATGACCAAAATAAAGAGGAATGGGGACAATGAGTCGCCCTGCCACAGATCACGAGAGCTCGATAAGAATCCTTCCGGGACCCCATTAACAAGGACAAAAAATTTCACAGATGAAATACACCTCTTCATCCATCTGCACCACCTCTCCCCAAACCCCATCCTCCTGAGCAGATAACCAAGGAACTCCCAGCTCACATGATCGTAAGGCTTCTCAATATCAAGTTTGCAAATAATACCCGGATCACCACCTCTCATTCTGGACTCGATGCACTCATTTGCCACCAAGGCCGCATTCAGGATCTGTCGCCCCCTCACAAAGGCGCTCTGGACGTCCGAAATAAGAGGATCAATCACCTTTCTAAGTCTAACCGACAAGACCTTGGAGTTGAGCTTATACACGCTGCTGACCAGGCTAATAGGCCTGAAATCCCTCACATTTGTTGCCCCTCCTTTCTTGGGGACCAAAGTAATGAATGTGGCGTTAAAACTTCTCAAGAAGTACCCCTATCATAGAACTCACTGAAAACAACCATCACATTCATCCTGAGCACCGCCCAGCACTGGTGGTAAAAGGCCATAGTGAACTCCGTCCGGACCTGGTGCCTTATCACCGCACATCGACTTCAACACCTGAACCACCTCCTTCTCTGTGAATAATCTTTCCAACTGATCCACCTCGGCCCCCGAAATGCTCGGCTTTGGAAGCCCATTTATCTTAGGACGCCAGGGCTAATCCACCGTATACAAGCGCTCATAAAATTGGCTAATCTACCTGCGAACCTCACTCCCCTCGGTGAAATCCACCTCCCCTATAACTACTTTCCCGATATGGTTAAAGCGGCGATGAGAGTAAGCCGCTTAATGGAAAAATTTAGTATTGCTGTCCCCTTCCCTAAGCCAAAGATTCCTAGACTTTTGTCTCCAACTAATCTCCTCCTGAATCAATTTCGTCCCCACCTCCCTTTTCTTCTCTTCCCTAGACAATCTTTCAGCCCCCGACAGACCGCCCGGACCTCTTTCTCATCGAGAACCCGGATTTCCTCCATGGCCCGCTCAATCAAAGCCCCACATTCCCGAAAACATCTCTGTTCCACCGAATGATGTTCCCTTTGAGACGGAACAATTTAGACGCCAATCTGAAACTCGCATTCCTCTCCACCTCATACCCCTGCCACCACTCCTGAACCCTCTCCACAAAATCCTCCTCCTTTAACCACATATTCTCGAATCTCAATGGAGTCCTCCCTCCGCCGCCCCCGCCGCACTCCAAGAGAATAGGCGAGTGATCAGAAGTAATAGGAGGCAAGCAAGATTGAGTTACCCCCGAAAAAAGCTCCTCCCACTCAATTGAAAGTAAAAATCGGTCAAGCCGGGATAGCGAGGGCTCGTCCCTATGATTAAACCAAGTAAAGCCCCCCCCCCCCCCCCCCCCACCAAAGGAAGGTCCACTAGCGCCAACTCATCGATGAATGTTGAGAAATCTCTCATAAAAGAATTCGACCTCCCCCCACCGCTCCTCTCCGAGGGAAAGCGAACGATGTTGTAATCCCCCCCCCCTTGCACCAAGGATCATCCCACACACTCCTGACCCCTGCCAATTCCTCCCACAACTCCCAACGCATCGAGTACAATAAACAGGAGATAGACCAATTACCCACTAAAGTATCAATTTTTTCCACCACTCTGTTGTCCCACATTAAGACGATCCCTCCTGACGCCCCCTCTGAATCTAGGCAGCACCACTCAATTCTGTGTCCTCCCCAAATAGACCGTGCCATCTCATTATTCATAGAACCCAACTTCATCTCTTGCAGGCAAACAATCTCCGGTCTCCACCGCGAGAGAGCACCACTAACCACTCCTCTTTTACAGAGATCATTCAACCGCCGCACATTCCAAGTGATGAGTCGTAACTTCATTGGAAACTTCTTTAAAGGCCTCCCTCCCCCCTCCCCACCCCTTTCGCTCTCTCCCTTCGCATCTCCTCTATGTTACGGAACACCCTAAAGGCCTCCTGTTCATTCCCCATGAACGTAATCCCTAAAAATTTACTAAACCCTCCTATGACACTAGAGACCCATTGCTCCTTCTCTCCGTCCACGCCCCTCTCTGTTAACCTCCCCCCTAGTACCTCCCCTTCCCCGGCCGATGATCCTATTTCAACCCACAACCTTCGAGACATATTTTCCAAATTACTGAACTTCTCCTGCCCGCACCCTACCGTCTCCGAGGCACCCAAATAACCCTGAGTAATATTCCCCCCGTCCAAGTCTCCTTCACCCTCCACTATCGTGCACAGAAAATCCCCTCTCTGAAGTAACGCCCCTACCGAACAAACTGTACTACGACCCTCAGCCGCATCGAAAATTGAGGCTGCCCCATCATAGCAACACTCACCTCCCAGGTCAACTTTTTTACCCTTATCCCCCACATTTTTCTCCTTAAAAATATCCAGAACAACATCCCCTATATTTTTATATATATTTTTACTTTTTTCCGAAGTGCTCCATTTTTTAGCACCTGCCCCGAACTAAGTGAAGGTCCAATCATTTTCAAAAAGGGCCGATGTTTACAATTTTTATCTGCGGCAGCATCAACATGTACCAGTTTAGTCTCTCCCCCTATATTCCCCCTAATAGGCTCACCCTTCGACAACAACATCTGTGGTCCATCATTGATCTCACAGTTATTAAGGGTCGCCGACGTCATGTCCCCTCTATTTGTTCCATAAACCTGTCCCACAGCTTTCATGGAGCCCAGAGTGTCGCGCATGTTACTCCCATCTTTTGAAATCCTCCTATGTTTGTCATCAACCCGTAAATCAATAAACAAAGCTCCTTCATTTTTTAATGGCAGAAAAGTGTCTGCCACATTCCCTATTTTAGTGCCCATTTTATTCCCCTTAAAAAAGAACCCTGACATGAGTGGAGATGCTGGCACCCTTTTTTTTTTAATTCTGAACTAGACACCAAAGCAGACTTCTTGCCAACCCCATTACCTTTAACGTTAACTTTAAGCCTATGGGTTGGACACACCCCCTTAGACATTGTGCCATCAGCACGCCTGCTGACAGCTCCACACCGGCCCATGCAGCTGCTATTGCGCATGTTGTCAACGCGACCACTGTGCTCTCTGTCCACCGGTATCGAGCTAGGTGACAACGGATCAGCCACCACAGCCTCGGTCGCACAAACACTGTCCGAAACAACAGCAGGCTGGCCGCTGGGCAGCTCCGACGTTGCCACAATAGGCCCGGAGGCAGCCTCCATGTTGGTGTTGCGATTATCCCCATCTTGCATCGCTCCCGCTGCGGCATTTAGCATAATCCCAGTGCTCTCTTTCCCGTCGTTTGCTGAGGTAGCACTACCGCTAACAGCTGCTGCTCCATGAACTTGGGTAAAGTGATTAGCTGCCTTGCTGAGCGTCTTATCTTCTCTGCATAGCAGCTTGTATACCTGCGAGGTTGGCACACCCGCCTTTAACACCCCCATAGAAAGCCTTGAGCCTACATGGTTTTTGTAGATTGGCACACTCACGGTTGGCACACCCGCCTTTATCACCTCCGTTGCACTTTTTGAAGCAAATGGTGGTGTATCCGTCCTTACCTGTGTCTTCAACTCTGCTGGGCGAGTAGAGCTTCCTGTCAACCTGGTTTTACCGCAAGTATGAGTAGTCTTCACAATCTCATATACTTCTGCCTCCCCTCCCATGCACATGACAGATTTCTCCGCATACACGGGGACATTAAAACACCACCCACCCGCCTTGGTATATATACCTTCCGGTAATGACTCGCACCCTTTAACGAGAATCCTTGCCCACCTTAATTCTAATATCTCTCTAGTGTCTTCATCAATATTTAAAAACCCACCGCAGCGGTTACCAATGGCCTGAAATACCTCCATACCCCAAAAGTGCAATGGTAGACCCTCTACCCTGATCCATCTTCCAGGTGGTCTTATTTCATTTTTTGAACAGCATCCCAGGGGATGCCACTTGTCAAGAAAAAGCGGCACTCCATTCACAAACCAACTTCTCTCCTTTAAATATCTAGCAGCCTCATGTTCAGATGCAAATATGAAGCTAAAAAGAGAGGAGTTGATGTACCTCACCACCACTCCGCCAACTGGTCTCCAGTATTTGTCTACCCATGTCCTCAGTTTCTCTAGCGATGGTGGGAAGCTTTCTGAACTGCCCACTCTCCCTATCAGGGCTCTCTTAAAGAAATTGACTTTGGATATACAGGAATCACCCCCAATGGTTATCGCAGTTCCACCAGAGTGTTGTCTATCACCCTCAATGAAGAAAATGGCCAATACTCCACTGAAGCCGCCTGAAGATATGTTTTCTCACCAAAAACTTCTCTTATATTACCCATCCCTTCAAATTAGGACATTGGCCCGCCTCACACCCCACCTTCCTAGCTTCCTTCACGTTAATGCCCGTTATCAAAGATTTTGACAAATTTATTCTTAATCCCGAAAGGCAACAAAAGAGGTTTAATATTTTCCATTAAGTTCTCAAGGTTATCTTTTCTTACGATAAAAAAGATTGTGTCATCTTGAATGAAGATGAGTTACTTTCACCTTCCTTTTTCCCATTCTGAACCCCTCAATAGCACCACAAGAAGTTCCTTTCTCAACCAGTGTACTTATCACATCCCCATTTACTATGATAAGCCCTAAATTTTTTCCAGGGCTCCCCGTTGACAAATATGGAAAAATTGACTGAGGTAACACACCTTAGGCCCAACATATTGTACAAGATACAAACCAGGCTTACTGGCCTAAAGTTCATTAACACCACACATTCACCACACCACTCTCATGAAACTCCTCTTAAAAACTAATCACATCCTCTCTCACCACATCCAAATTTTCTTTTAAGAAAGCCATTGGAAACCAATCTAGGTATAGAGATTTCCCCATTGAATTCCCAAATTTCTCTCTTGTACTTCTCTTCTGTGATCTTCCTTACTATCGATCTAGTTTTTACACCGTATATCGGGTTTCATTCTAATCCCTCTAACCCAATCAAATCTCTACGAATTAAGCACATTCCTGAAGACGTGTTAGAATAAAAAAAATAATACTTCCCTTTGCTTAGCTGTTATGGGTTATCCTTGGGGGCCCACTTATTTTACAAAGCATATGCTCCAATTTGAATTACCCAGTCCAAATGTCTCTTATGGTTATCAACATATACTAGGAAAGGTAGTTTTTTCGTTCGAATTAAGTCCAGGAAGGGATGAAGAGCTTAGGGATGTCATGAAATCAGCTTCAATGAGTCCTTACTATTAAGATTGGCAGTTAAACTATTAGTTCTTACTCAATATGTAAATTAAATACCTAAAACTTTAGAATAAGTTTTGCTAAAAATTTAAGAATTATATTTAAAA
Source organism: Sambucus nigra (assembly GCA_949130495.1). NCBI lineage: Eukaryota > Viridiplantae > Streptophyta > Magnoliopsida > Dipsacales > Adoxaceae > Sambucus > Sambucus nigra. The sequence goes on along the minus strand of OX422208.1, from coordinate 24,027,378 downwards.
CACCGTTAATAATAGGGTTAGCTGGTCTTGGTCCTATTCTTTATATTTTTGAGCGCATAGTTTTGACCTTATACTCTTGGTTATATAGATCCCCAGTAACCATTTAACCGTATACCTGTATTATTAAATGACACTAATACCCTTATTCACTTTACAACGTTTTATGACATATGCTATTACCATCCATTTGGAGGTTTCAGAGGCATGTTATTAGTTTTTCAAGAACATGTTGACAATTTTTTCAGAGTCATATTACTAATTTTGTATAGATATGTCAATTTTTGAGAGGCCTATAATCATTTTTCAAATACATGTATGTAGTTTTATGGAGACATGTTATAAATTTAAAGAGCTATATTATCATTCTTTAATTTATTTCAAATCATGTACACTTTTACAATATACCTCCTGCTAAGCAATTCAAATTGCTGGATTAGATAAGAGACATGCAATACATCTACTACTTTTCAAACAAAATCAGAACCTCTTGTCTGATTTTACAAACAAATTCGTCAACGTTCACCTAGAAAAATGAAGATAAAGAATCAAAGGTCCAACACGGTCACAAACCAAGAAACTCGAATCCAAACAAGTGAGGTATAGACCCAGATCTGATCGGCTACGCGTTGGTTCTATATTTCAGTCAATTAATTTATTTCCTCGAGGGAACCACTTGAGAGGGAGAGAGGGAGGTCTAGGATGTATTGCAAAATATCTATTAAAAATACCCCTTAACACCGCCGGGGGGGGGGGGGGTCTAAATACATACTATGGGCTTTTCGCAACAGAGATGGACTTCCGTTACATGACCCAAGCGGAGGGTTTGCCTAATTATAAACACGGGGGCATTTCTTAATAAAGATTAAGGAATCACCCCAGATCCATTTTCCATTATAAATTGTTACTAAATCCAATTTGCAATTTCACCTAATACTTTTTTTTTTGGTGGTATTCACAATAGTTTTCTTTGTTTGGTTTGTCCAGGTGGAAAAAGAAATTGGTCTTTCGCCCGTACTAGCTCCAAAGCAAAATGATGGTCCTAAAGAAGAACCTGCGGACGACAGTCCCTTAAAACCAATTCCTTCTGGTTATGCTGGTGGAGCCCTGTCTGCGTCCAAGTGCGCAAAGGGAAATATAAAAACAAACGGCGATGATACACAAGCAACTAATGATGCACCTCCAAAAATAGTGAAGACGGAACATGTAATGTTTAATTTTTATAAGTGTTTTTGCTTTATTTTTTACTTATTTACTTTGGTACTTCACTAATTTGCATTATTAGATTTTGGTACAATAATAAAAAGTCAATGGTTTAATTTTAAAATAATTATGGGTTTTGACATTTTTCCAAAAATAATTTTTAGCCCTATAGTGACGTTAGCGTAGCAAGCTGTTTCATTTGTCGGAACGTCACCGGAAAATGCTAATGTGACACTGCCACGTAATCACCGATGCTCAAATGCCAAGTTTGCCAGCTAATGTCACTATTCACTATTGGGATTTTTGTTAGTTTTTCAAAATAAGATGGATAAACCATTAGATGGAACATATCTTTTAGGGACTAGACATTAGTTAACCCTGAAAAATCAGATCGGTGTACTTTTTCATGTCTTAGTGCCCAAGTTCCGTCACTGTGTGTAACTATCAACGACGAAAAAGTACCAAAGTCAAAATATTAATTGAAGTCTAATAATGTAAATTAATTTAGTACCAACGTAAAAAAAAAATTATTGTTAAAGTGATGGTCCTACTTGATATTCTCATTTGCTAACCTTTTTAATTTGTTTGACATGCGGGAAGTAAAAGTTCTGAATGAGGAAATTGTCCAGGCTCCAAAAAATAGTGCAAACGCAAAAGCTGCACCATCACCTTCAAAACCTGGGTTACCATCATCACCAGGACCATTCACAGAAGACGTGATTAGGACTGTTTTATTGCAGAAGACACCGTGGACCACATATGATCTTGTTACTAAATTCAAATCTAGACTAAAATCAAAAGAGGTACACCATTTCATGTTCAATCAAGGTCCTTTTTCCGTGCTTTCATCTTATTGCAAATTCCTCTTTGCTGTTATGATTTTAGTTGCTATTTGAAGTTCTATTTGGGTCAAATAATTGATATTCATTTCACTTGCCCCTCATTCAGAGGGTATCTTAAAATATTGCAGTATCAAAGAGAGGTAATGCCAAATAAAATCTTCAATAATCACTAGGCAAAACCCTACCCCCACCCACAAGGGGGAAAGTCAATAGTTATGGAAATGGTCTATCCCAAATTTCACATTTCACCTCGACAGTTAGCCAAGTAAAAAAATCTTAAGGTAAAATTTTCTCAAATATCTATAGTTTCCTTGTTAGTTTAATTATAGGGTTGTTTTCAAAATATAATATCCATTCTTGACCACGCCTTGAAAGAATATGATGCAGATATTAGTAGTGAAAACGTACATTTATTGTTTATTTTTATTTATTGCACCACCCATTCCCTTAGTTTTATAATATTATATTATATTAGTTATTTGGAGGAATATCCTCTTTATTTGTTCCTTTTATGTCTTTTTACGCCCTAAAAGCTATAAGCCTATAAGTGTTAATGTAATAATAGTCTTCATTTAGGTTATTGAATACATTGAAGAGACTTTTATTCCTTTTGGTCATTTGTGATTGTTTATCATTGGTTTTGCCGCTCAATGTGTGTTTACATTGGAACAATGATTAGTTTAGTTTCGTTGTGATGGCGGTGGAAATGACCGAATTAGTAAGTTTAATGCTTGCAAGTTTATTTGCGTGGCAGTGAGATATAGGCATTGCAAAATAGTGTGTGTGTGTGTGTGTGAGAGAGAGAGAGAGAGAGAGAGGATTATTTGTGAAAATTTTATTTTTCATTTTCACTAAAACGTATTAGAAAACAATTTCATTTGATAGGAGAATGTTTTGATAAGCAAATGGATCAATAAAACAAACCCGCCTAAGGTGGCGGAAACCCGTATACAGGGAGTATACAAAACATAAAGCAAAGAAACGAAGCCCATAACAGACTAGCCACAAACCTAGAACTCCTCCAAGAACTGTAGGAGGTGGGATAACGATGAAACATGCCTTTTTCTATACCAAGTAAGAAGAAGACTTAGGAAACTATACCGAATTCGAGCAGGGTCTAGATCTACCCCCTCGAAGCACCTCTTATTCCGTTCCTTCCCGACGATCCAAAAAATACAATGAGGGACCATCATCCAAGCCACTCGAGGACCAGTCCAACCCCTAGGCCTCCTCCAAGCCGCCAACACCTCAACCACCATACGCGGCATAACTCATCGAATCTGGCAAAGGGGCAAACATCAAATCCCAAAAGCTCCTAGTCACCTGGCAGTGTAGAAGAAGGTGATTGGTTGTCTCCCCCTCCGTACATAACCAGCATCTGCTGGCCAACCTCCTCCCTCTGCTTTGAAGCCCCTCAATAGTCAAGATAGCCTGTCTAGCAGCGGTCCACACAAAGAAGCAAACTTTGGGAGGCGCCTGACTCTTCCAAATGGTCTTCCACGGGAATGTCCCACCCCCACGACCCCTCAGCACATAATAATAATTCTTGACTGAAAACCGACCATCATGAGCGCCTGACCACTTCAAGCCATCTACCCCAAAGGATGGAATTGGCGCCAACCGCAGCCACTCAAAAAACTCCTCTGCCTCCTCTAACTCCCAATCTCGGAGACCCCTCCTAAACTTTGGGTCCCAAACAACACGACCCCCTTCCCTTCGCCTATGGACCTCAACTGACCCCTCTTTGTCACCGTCAATCCGAAACATCCCCGGGAAGAGGTTCTCTAAAGAACCCCCCTCTCCCCATTTATCCCTCCAGAATTTGATATGCCTCCCATTCCCGAGCTGGTAGGAAGTGAGTAAAGAGAACTCTCCCCACCTCCAAGCAATAAACCTCCACCATCCCACCCCATGAGCAGATCGACCCACGATAGGCCCCCACGCAAGCCGATCGACCCCAACCCTAGCTACCACCACTTTCCTCCAGAGTCTGTCTCCCTCCCTGTGAAACCGCCACAACCACTTCCCCAGTAAAGTCAGATTGAAATGGGCTAAGCTCCTTTCTCCGGCCCCACCCACTTTGAGCGGCCTGCACACCTCGTCCCAACTCACCAAACAATATGTGAACTCATCATCGGAACCTCTCCACAGGAAATCCCCCATCAACTTATCTAGTCTCTTGCCGACGGGAGTAGGTAAAGGGAGCACAGACATAAAATATGTCGAAAGGGTTGATAACACACTCTTGATCAACGTCAACCGACCGCCTTTGGAAAGATAACTATGCTTCCATCCCGCTAACCTCCTTTGGATCCTCTCAAGGACCGGCTCCCACATCGAAGAAGACTTAAAATTAGCCCCCAAATGGAGACCATGATAGGTAGATGGGAGCGATCCGACCCTACAACCCATAATACTATCCAAATAGTCCACATTACCCACATCTCCCACGACAATCATCTCATTCTTCCTGATATTGATACGTAAATCCCACACAGCCTCAAAACACACCAACATCCCCAACGTCCTTACCTCAACCTCAGACTCCCCACAAAAAATAATAGTTTCATCCGCAAACAGAAGGTGAGAAACCTCGATCGGATGGGTGCCACGACTCCCAATCATAAATCTTGAGACTAGACCCCCCTCGACCGTACGATTCGACATCCGAGAGAACGCCTGCATGACCAAAATAAAGAGGAATGGGGACAATGAGTCGCCCTGCCGCAGACCACGAGAGCTCGAGAAGAATCCTTCCGGGACCCCATTAACAAGGACAAAAAATTTCACAGACGAAATACACCTCTTCATCCATCTGCACCACCTCTCCCCAAACCTCATCCTCCTGAGCAGATAACCAAGGAACTCCCAACTCACATGATCGTAAGCCTTCTCAATATCAAGTTTGCAAATAATACCCCGATCACCACCTCTCATTCTGTACTCGATGCACTCATTTTCCACCAAGGCTGCATTCACGATCTGTCGCCCCCTCACAAAGGCGCTCTGGGCGTCCGAAATAAGAGGATCAATCACCTTTCTAAGTCTAACAGGCAAGACCTTGGAGATGAGCTTATACACGCTGCTGACCAGGCTAATAGGCCTGGAATCCCTCACATTTGTCGCCCCTCCTTTCTTGGGGACCAAAGTAATGAATGTGGCGTTAAAACTTCTCAGGAAGTACTCCCTATCATAGAACTCACTGAAAACAGCCATCACATTCATCCTGAGCACCGCCCAGCACTGCTGGTAAAAGGCCATAGTGAACCCCGTCCGGACCTGGTGCCTTATCACCGCACATCGACTTCAACACCTGAACCACCTCCTCCACTGTGAATAATCTTTCCAACTGATCCACCTCGGGCCCCGAAATGCTCGGCATTGGAAGCCCATTTATCTTAGGACGCCAGGGCTCATCCTCCGTATACAAGCGCTCATAAAACTGACTAATCTACCTGCGAACCTCACTCTCCTCGGTGAACTCCACCTCTCCAACAACTACTTTCCCGATATGGTTAAAGCGGCGATGAGAGTTAGCCACTTAATGGAAAAATTTAGTATTGTTGTCCCTTTCCCTAAGCCAAAGATTCCTAGACTTTTGTCTCCAACTAATCTCCTCCTGAATCAATTTCGTCCCCACCTCCCTTTTCTTCTCTTCCCTAGACAATCTTTCAGCCCCCGACCGACCGCCCGACCCTCTTTCTCATCGAGAATCCGGATTTCCTCCATTGCTTGCTCAATCAAAGCCCCACATTCCCGAAAACATCTTTGTTCCACCGAATGATTTCCCCTTTGAGACGGAACAATTTAGACGCCAATCTGAAATTCACATTCCCCTCAACCTCATACCCCTGCCACCACTCCTGAACCCTCTCCACAAAATCCTCCTCCTTTAACCACATATTCTCGAATCTGAATGGAGTCCTCCCTCCGCCTCCCCCGCCGCACTCCAAGAGAATAGGCGAGTGATCAGAAGTAATACGAGGCAAGCAAGGTTGAGTTACCCCCGAAAAAAGCTCCTCCCACTCAATAGAAAGTAAAAATCGGTCAAGCCGGGATAGCGAGGGCTCGTCCCTATGACTAGACCAAGTGAAGTCCCCTCCCACCAAAGGAAGGTCCACTAGCGCCAACTCATCGATGAATGTTGAGAAATCTCTCATAAAAGAATTCGACCTCCCCCCACCGCTCCTCTCCGAGGGAAAGCGAACGATGTTGTAGTCCCCCCCCCCCTTGCACCAAGGATCATCCCACACACTCCTGACCCTGCCAATTCCTCCCACAGCTCCCAACGCATCGAGTCCTTTACTGGCCTGTAAACCCCAGAAAAGCTCCACTCAAGCCCATCCTCTACAATCCTGAATAAACAGGATATAGACCAAGTACCCACTAAAGCATCAATTTTTTCCACCACTCTGTTGTCCCACATTAAGACGATCCTTCCTAACGCCCCCTCTGAATCTAGGTAGCACCACTCAATCCTGCGTCCTCCCCAAATAGACCGTGCCATCTCATTATTCATAGAACAAACAATATCCGGTCTCCACCGCAAGAGAGCACCACTAACCACTCCTCTTTTGCCGAGATCATTCAACCCTCGCACATTCCAAGTGATGAGTGGTAACTTCATTGGAAACTTCTTTAAAGCCCTCCCTCCCCACCCCTTCTGCTCTCTCCCTTCGCATCTCCTCTATGTTACGGAACACCCTAAAGGCCTCCTGTTCATTCCCCATGAACGTAATCCGTTAAAATTTGCTAAACCCTCCTATGACACTAGAGACCCATTGCTCCTTCTCTCCCTCCACGCCCCTCTCTCTTAACCTCCCCCTTAGTACCTCCCCTTCCCCGGCCGATGATCTTATTTCAACCCACATCATCGCCGTTTGGTTCTTTATTTCAGGCCATGAATTTATATCCCCGAGGGCACCACTTGAGAGGGAGAGAGGGAGGTCTAGGATGTATTGCAAAATATCTATTAAAAATACCCCTTAACACGGCCGGGGGGGGGGGGGGTCTAAATACATACTATAGGCTTTTCGCAACAGAGATGGACTTCCGTTACATGGCCCAAGCGGAGGGTTTGCCTAATTATTAACACGGGGGCATTTCTTAATAAAGATTAAAGAATCAACCCAGATCCATTTTCCATTATAAATTGTTACTAAATCCAATGTGCAATTTCACCTAATACTTTTTTTTCTTTGTGGTATTCACAATAGTTTTCTTTGTTTGGTTCGTCCAGGTGGTAAAAGAAATTGGTCTTTTGCCAGTACTAGCTCCAAAGCAAAATGATGATCCTAAAGAAGAACCTGCTGACCACAGTCCTTTAAAACCAATTCCTTCTGGTTATGCTTGTGGAGCCCCGTCTGCGTCCAAGTGCGCAAAGGGAAATATAAAAACAAACGGCGATGATACACAAGCAACTAATGATGCACCTCCAAAAATAGTGAAGACGGAACATGTAATGTTTAATTTTTGTAAGTGTTTCTGCTTTATTTTTTACTTATTTACTTTGGTAACTAATTTGCATTATTAAGTTTTGGTACAATAATAAAAAGTCAATGGTTTAATTTTAAAATAATTACGGGTTAGACATTTTTCCAAAAATAATTTTTAGCCCTATAGTGACGTTAGCGTAGCAAACTGTTTCATTTGTCGGAACGTCACCGGAAAATGCTAATGTGACACTGCCATGTAATCACCGGTGCTCAGATGTTAATGCCAAGTTTGCCAGCTAATGTCACTATTCACTATTGGGATTTTTGTTAGTTTTTCAAAATAAGATGGATAAAACATTAGATGGAACATATCTTTTAGGGACTAGACATTAGTTAACCCTGAAAAATCAGACCGGTGTACTTTTTTCATGTCTTAGTGCCCAAGTTCCATCACTGTGTGTAACTATCAACGACTAAAAAGTACCAAAGTCAAAATATTAATTGAAGTCTAATAATGTAAATTAATTTAGTACCCACGTAATTAAAAAATTATTGTTAAAGTGATGGTCCTACTTGACATTTTCATTTGCTAACCTTTTTAATTTGTTTGGCATGCAGGAAGTAAAAGTTCTGAAAGAGGAAATTGTCCAGGCTCCAAAAAATAGTGCAAGCGCAAAAGCTGCACTATCACCTTCAAAACCTGGGTTACCATCATCACCAGGACCATTCACAGAAGATGAGATTAGGACTGTTTTATTGCAGAAGACACCGTTGACCACATATGATCTTGTTGCTAAATGAAAATCTAGACTAAAATCGAAAGAGGTACACCTTTTCATGTTCAATCAAGGTCCTTTTTCCGCGCTTTCGTCTTTTTGCAAATTCCTCTTTCTTGTTATGATTTTAGTTGCTATTTGAAATTCTATTTGGGTCAAATAATTGATATTCATTTCACTTGCCCCTCATTCAGGGGGTATCTTAAAATATTGCAGTATCAAAGAGGGGTAATGCCAAATGAAATCTTCAATAATCACTAGACATACCCCTACCCCCACCCACAAGGGGGATAGTCAATAGTTATGGAAATGGTCTATCTCAAATTTCACATTTCAAATCATTGACAGTTAGCCAAGTAAAAAAATCTTATGATAAAATTTTCTCAAATATCTATAGTTTCCTTATTAGTTTAATGTTACAACTTACCACATCAGAACGATGTCGCAATATTATATGCATGGGACCACGAGCTTATATTGGACTTTTCCAAATATTAGAAAAATGTGGCGGTCTCCGGCCAACACAACGAGTGTCAGTTGAGGAGCAAGTTGTTAAGTTCCTTCACATATTGTCAGAACATATGAGGAACCGTGCAATGTCATTTTTCTTTCGACGATCCGGTGAGACTATTAGTCGTCATTTTCCCAACACAAAATGTTCCTCTTGTAATACTCCACAAAATCATAGCGTTAGAAGATATATTTTTGCGACAACCAACCGGAGAACATGTCCCTCCTGTAATACTCCACAATAAAAGATTTTACCCTAAGGTAATTAAAATTATTTGAATATCTTTTTTTTTTTTAATTTTACATAAATAGAACTACATAAAATATTCATGCACCCGATTGCTATCAGGACTGTGTTGGGTCAATTGATGGAACCCATGTTCGTGTCAAAGTGTCCAACACCGAAGCGGCTGGATATCGTGATAGAAAAGATTTCCCAACACAAAATGTGTTGCGGCATTTACGTTTGGCTTAAAATTTACGTATGTATTGCCTGGATGGGAAGGGACTGCCTCTGACTCAAGAATTAATAAAAATGCACTTACGAGAGAAGATAAACTAAACATACCTAACGGTAATAATTTATTTAAAAAATAATTTTTTTGCATATTATCTTAGTGTCTGTACCAATTACCCTTTTGTTTTTAATAGGTAAATAATATCTTGTTGACGCGGGATTTATGCATAAAAAAGGGCTTATGGCACCCTTTAGAGGTGTTTGTTATCACTTAAAAGAGTACTCCCAACGAAACCCACTTGTAAACCCTCGAAGCGTCGATGGGATAACTCAGTAGATGATAGCGAGGGTGACACAATCAATGCGATCGATTTGGATGACTATATTACTATAGAAGGTTTTGGTACTGATGTAGGCGAGGGTGTTGACGCGATATTGAATCAAGCAAGGTCTAAACATGACGATGCAACACCTTCAAAGGGCAAAAAAAAGAAGGCTTCACAGACAGATCAAGAAAATGAGTTGTTGAAAGGTGCTTTTGACAATGTAGCTCATGCAATTAGAGAGGGTAATACGGTTATTAGGGAATCTCGTCCACGTGTTTATTCAGAGTCGGAAATATTTGAAAAGTTGGTGACTATTGTAGTGCACTCGCATATGATCGATAGGGCATATCTTTTCCTCGCAAAAAATCCCGACAAAGCAAGAATTGTATTTGGTTGTCCAGTTGAGAGACGCTTAACAATTCTGGAGAAATTGATGGCTGAGGCTCGTCTCATATGAAATTAATGGCTTTTTGCTATTTTTTAATTTATTGAGATTTTGAACTTATTAAGGATTTATCGTATTTGAATCTTTATGTTTTGCCACTTATTATTATGAAATTATCGTGTTAAGACTTAACATTTATTTAATATGTGTGAACGGTTATTTAATATGTTTTTCAATTGATTTAATAATGTAAATAACACATGCTCTTAATTATAAAGTTATAGTAGTAATTTCTCAATTATTTCTTTTCTTTTATTTTCTTTCCTAACTCCCAAACGAGGGAAAGGAAAATAATTTTTTCTTCTCTTATGAACTCCCAAACGGCGGAAAGGATGACAAACTAACACCGCTGAAGGAATTGAGGTGGGACAAAATGAATAACAACCCCAAGAAATGGTGACAGTCACAGAGGTGGCAACTATAGTTACACAAGCAGTTACTAATGCAATATTGAATTACCAAGATCACCATGCCCATATTAGAGGTGGCAGGAGACTAAGAGGAGTTAATCGAGTTGGCAGGACAAGGGGTAACAACAGTGGGGAAGCACTGTTGCAACAACGATAAGTTCCTCAGAGTCGTCAGGACCATGGGGATGATCGAAATGGTGGCAGAGCCAAAACTGCCAGGGCCAGCAAAGCCAAGAACAAGTAATCCTTAAAAGAAAAAGGTGTTTTAAGTGTTGAAGAAATGTCCATAAACCTCAAGCTTTCCCACAACGGGCCGGAGTGAAGCCCCGATCAAATCAATAAAGCCAGCATGGCCAGTGGCGTGTACATCAGAGTCTGCATGGAGGAAATTTTAATGGCAAGTGTTTTATCTGTAGCGGGCGGGGGCACAAGCATCATGATTTCCCTGAGAAGGGCATGGACCCGAGGGGTGCCCGCCAGGAGCCATAGAGTAAACATCATGGGATAGCAGGTACAGTTACCTCCACAGCGCCAGCCCCACAACAGTAGGGGCCACTACCGTGCGATCGTGCTTACAACTTTCGATATGAAGTCTTACCACTAGTGCTACAGGCACTACCTACGTTAGGAGGTATGTTAATTTTGTTAATTACTGCATCTTCATTATGAATATATTTATCATCGGGTAGCAAAGTCCTCCTTTATCTCCGGTTAGGGAAGCGGGTGTGTGTGCACTAAGAGGACTCCTACGTTATAATTTACTACCTTGGAGAGTAAGGGAAATATAGATTATTATACTTCTGATTAGTGATCGGGTACCGAGGGTTCGAGTGGAAATAGGTTGAGTGGTAATACCATCATGTGTGTATTCTAGGATGAATTATTTTATTTTACGAGGTGACCACTGAAGCGGGTTGGGCATGCCTGTATATACTATAAGGTATCGAAGGCCTCTGTGAGTATGTTGCCTTGTTATAACTGATTCTGGAGAATAGGGACATTTACTGATAAAATTTAGGGTATAATAAAGAACTGTCGAGTACAGAGATTTGACTCGTTAGTGATTTAACTCCAACTCCTAATTGATATTAAGAGCACATCATCGTTTATCATTTTTAGTAATAGGAGAGTGACCGAGTAAATTTGTATGTCAGGAAAAGGAAATTTGGGGTGTTTATTGTGTGATGAGGGCCTACGGATCTCAATGACAGACACTGTTAATTAGTAGTGTATCGGGGGAGGTACATTGTTTGGATTTCTCTTTGTGAGATATCCCACGAACGAAATTTAGCGAACATAAGAAGTTGGGAAATGTTTGGCCCTCATTACATAGGGTTGATGCCTTAGTTATCATATGTATGTTTAGTTATAACTGAAAGTTGATAGGTATACTTCAATTTAAGGCCGGTAGACCCGTATTGAGTTGGCATGAAAGGACATTGTGGAACGTTTACACCACGAGAAGATTAGTGGAATGACCTAGAGGATAATTAGGTGTTACTAGTTATGTAGTTGAATACGATCTTATCAAATAACTAGTCCAATGGTACAAGACTTAAATTAAAACAAGTATATTACGTTCAGTCGACTTGGGTAACAAGGATGGGGACATAGGGTGTATGGACGCCCTATTTAGTTGAAATGTTCAGTGTCAACTACGATGAACAGAAAGGGAAACTTATTAAATAAACGTACAATGAGCTAAGAGGGAAACAAAGTTACATTGTGAGAACGACGTGTTTAGAACTCCTCTTCTGCTGAAATAGTGCGTCCTACGAGTTTTGAGTTATGCCGTTTGGACTAACCAATGCGCTGACAGTATTTATGGACTTGATGAACAGGTTGTTCAGAGAGTTCTTAGATCAGTTTGTCATTATCTTCATTGATGACATCCTGATTTATTCCCGAACTGAGGAGGAGCATGCCGAGCATTTGAGTTTGGTTTTGCAGACACTATGTGAGCACTAGTTCTATGAAAAACATGAGAAGTATGGGTTCTGGGTGAGAGAGGTTCAGTTTTTAGGGGACACTTTGTTTCTGAAATAGGGATATCCGTATATTTGAGAAAGGTGTCAGCGGTGAGGGAGTGGGGACAACCCATGACGTCGACAGAGATACATATTTTCTTGGGGATGATCGGATACTACAGGCGATTTATTTGAGGATTCTCGAAGATAGTGGGTCCGTTGATAAATTTGACTCGCAAAGGGGTGCTATTTATATGGGATGATGCCTGCCAGTAGCTGAAGGACAAGCTGACTTCAGCACCAGTTCTAGCACTACCCAGGATGGGGGTGGAATACTTGGTTTATACTGATGCGTCCTAACTAGGACATTGGGGTGTGCTTCAGTAGGAGGATAAGGCTACAGCTTATGCTTCCTGTAAGCTTAAGCCTCACAAGAGGAGTTATCCCACCCACGACTTGGAGTTAGCGGAAGTCTTGTTTGCACTTCGGGTATGGAGACATTATCTCTTAGGGGAGAAATTTTACGTCTTCACAGACCATAAGTCACTGCAGTACCTGTTCACGCAGCGGGAATTTAATATACATCAGCGGAGGTGGCTTGAATTTGTGAAGGACTATCAGTTCGACATCCAGTACCACCCAGGGGAGGCTAACGTGGTAGCAGACGCATGGATCCATAGGCCAGTAGGTGAGGTGGCCGAGGTGTGGAAGGTAAAAGTAGACCACCAGAGACCTCCGGGGCTCCTAGAGCCGTTAGAGATCCCTTTGTGGAAATAGTAGAGCATTTCCATTGATTTCATGACAGGGCTACCTACATTGCAAAGGGGTCACGATTCCATATGGGTGATTGTGGATCGGTTGACCAAGGTAGCTCATTTTTCGCCAGTACGGAACAACTATACTATGGGGAAGTATGATTAAATCTTTATTGCTGAGATAGTGAGACTCCATGGGGTATCCCTTGATATTGTGTCCGACCGGGACAAGATTTTTATGTCCAGATTTTAGGAGAGCTTCTAGGAGGCCATGGGTACGGAGTTACGATTGAGTTCGTCTTATCACTAGCAGATGTATGGGCAGACAGAGCGGACAAATCAGATGTTAGAGGATATGTTGTGGATGCGTATCCTTGATTTTGGTCGGGGTTGGGAGAAGTACCTCCCACTGGTGGAGTTTGCTTACAATAACTCCTACCAGTTTACTATTGTCATGGCTCCATTTGAGTCGCTATATGGTAGACCTTCTCATTCTCTAGCGTGTTGTCTCGAGGTGGGGGACAATAATTTACTTGTTCCAGAGGTGATCCAGGACACCTCGGCTAAGATTGAGTTGATTCAGAGCCGTATTCGAGTTGCTTAGGATAGATAGAAGAGGTACGCCAATGACAAGAGATTCTTCATGGAGTTCAGTGTGGGGGATCAGGTATTATTACGAGTATCTCCTATGAAGGGGATAATGTAATTTAGGAAAAAAGGGAAGTTGAAGTCGAGGTATGTAGCGTCATTCCCTATTATTGAGCGGATTGGGCCAGTAGCTTATAGACTTGGGTTACCGGAGCACTTGCATAGGTTTCATGACGTGTTCTATATTTCTTTACTGAGGAGATAGCTTCGGGATGACTTGGCCCACACTCAGATTTCTTTAGAGGATATTAACCTACAACCCGATAGTTCCTAAAAGGAGGGGCCAGTTGCTATCTTAGACCGTAGCGAGAGGAAACTGAGGTCAAAGGTTGTACCATTAGTACGAGTGAAGTGGCAGCATCATAATGCCGAGGAGTCTACCTGAGAGTGTGAGGATGATATGCAAGACAAATATCCAGAGTTATTCCTACTAGGTATACCTTTATTTTATTCTTTTCCTAATTTTGGGACAAAATTCCATTATTGGGGGGAAGTATGTAATACCCCGTATTTTTGAAAGATCTTACTTTAATTATGGGATTAATTAATTTAAATGGGGAAAATTATTTATAATTAATCTGAATTTAATTAAACTAGATGTGCCCACGTGCTTTGCACGTGTGGGCAAATCCAAATAGTCAATTGGATTAGCTGAATAAATGAATAAGAAGCTGTGAATTTAAAAATTATTCATATAAAGCATAAAAACTATAACAAATTATGTACAAGTAATGGAGTAAATGAAATCAATGTGTGAAACAATGAAGCGATAATCACATAATAAGATATGAAATCTCATGAAATAGTAAAAATCAACGTCAATGAATCCGAGTTATTTAAAATGTAAAATGCAAAGGAAGAGACAAATTGTTTATGAAAGAACTACGATAATAACAAAGTGTAATGATAAAATATTAAAATATAATCGTCAAATATGTTGCTTTTGACATTTGTTAGGATTCGATGTGTCTTATTCATCTTCAATTTTATGAGCGACAAAATGTGCAGGCTTTCGATTAGAATCTCTAAGCAATTTTCCTTTAATGTAGAATATGCTAATTTTGTCAATGCACATATATAACTTTCAAATATAGTCCGAGTGCACAATCCCCTATGGAATAAATTAACATAAAAAAAAATAAGTATATGAAATTAGTATAGAACGTTTGAAATATATGCATGAATTTTAAGTTTTAATAAGAATGATATTACCTTTTCTTTAGAAACGATGAAAGTTTGAATGTTGCAGGCAATGAAAGACTATGTTTCCTTGAACAGTGTGACTGTTGCTCTTTTGTTGTCATCTTGAACCATTAATTGAAGTAAGTACCTTGTGTTTGGTTGAATAATGAGTCAATATCCAATAATGGTAATATAGCATGCCCAAATTATGAACAACAAAATTAAGCTTATAGATATTTGTTAAAAACGTAAGACAAACTTACCTGAAAAGTTGGAACAGTGGGGTTGTAAACATATGTCAAGGTCTAATCCTAAGATTAAAAAATATATTTTTTAAGATTTCATATATTTTTTTAAAACGGTAAATTTTAAAAACATATTATTTTATAAAACTATATATATATATATATATATATATATAAAGAAAAAGACACACTTTTTTTTAATAAAAATTGTAATTTTTTTAATAAAAAAACTCTTGTGTATAAAAGCTGTATTACTAAAAAACTTAATTTTTAAAACAAACTGTATTGTTAAAATTTGTATTCATAAAAAATACAATTTAAAAAAGGCATTTATAAATATACTGTTTTTTTCTTTACATATTTTTAAGAATACAATTTTTTCTTATAAGAAATGAAGTTTCTAATTAAAAAATAAGGTTTTTATAAACAATATAATTTTCATAAAAAATTATACCATTAAAGAGGAAATCATCTTTTTCTATGTATAAGAGATAGAGATAGAGGTGTATTTTCAGAGATGCAGAGATCATGAAACCCCAGAAAACAATTAATATGAAATCTAAAGAGCTCCATCCATGTTTTTTTACAATTATACTCTCTCGAGTTAATAATAAGGATTAAATGTCATAATTTTAAATAAGAACATAGTCAGATGAACCAGATTCTCTCCATACGTGTCTTTTTACTGTCAAAATGAAAAAAATACAATGATCGGTAATACTGACAAAGGGAGTATACACACAAAGAAATAAATAAAGATAATGCAGATGAACCGGAGTCTTGATTAAAAATCGAATAACGTCTTCACCCGTGTAAATTTCGTACCATATATGTTCCAAGTGGATTCTTGTTCAGGTATTATTTAAAAAGTATCAAGATCAAAATCCTTATTTTAACAGTCTCAAGATCAAAATTCAACATACTAAATTATAGTCTCAAGTTTTAAAAACTCAATAAATTGTTAAAACATCCATTTTCAAACAGTTTTTGTTCTTAAAACTGTTAAAACCTATGCACATGAATTAAACCTATATACCTCACTACACCAATTATATAATGTAAACTCATAAAAAAAAAGATAAATTAATGTGTTCAAATTTGGGGGCTTTAAACAGGTTATTATGCAACATGAAACATATTAATCTCTAAAATAAAATAAACAACGTGATAAACAGATCTACACAAAATGATCACAAATTTAAATGTAAATTCGAACCTCATATTTGAGTTACCTTCCATAATGACATATATGTTTGGGACGGTTTAGTGTTGCTAAGATTATTTCTAGTCCACCTTCTTTTTTTGTGATTAGTTAGAGGATGGTTTAGTGAGAGAGATGAGATATTTTGAGAAGTGGGTTTCACTTGGGAAGTCTTCATAGCAAAAATTGGGCTTTTTCGTGTATTGGGTGGAAGTTGTGTATAGGAGATCGTGGTCAGTGTACAAATTAGAGTGCAGTGTATGTGGGTGGGATTAAAATACAATGTATAATATATTCTTGAATGAAAGAGAAAGATAGAAGGTTATTGAAGGGTTTTTAAATTATATGAGGGTAAAATAGTCTTTATATCATTAAAGAGAAACTCCCCTCTTTTAAAGTAGTAGAGATAATTACTCACATGATGAGAGAATTAGTATTTATTGGTGAGAATTATGTCGAATATTACTTAGTGAGTAAAGTAATATATGATTATGAAAATATTAAAGTTGTCGTGAGTGAAAAATACGACATTTATGGAAATTAAGTTGGGATGCGCGTGTCAGCCATGCGGGATTTAATTAATGAAAATAAAAGAAAATTATTTATAAGTCTCTCAAATGATCATTTCGAGCGTGCCATTGTGTCCGGAAGGGTCAAGGTAGTCAGAAAAGTCTATCCGAAGGTTTAGTTTGGGTTCCGGGACAGTTTTAGGCCAAACCGGCATCCCGGGAGGGCGTTTTGGTAATTTATATGTTTGGAGTAAAATAAAGGACGAAAATTAGAGTAATAAAAGTCCTCCTATGTGGGTTATAATAGTTTACCAGCCGTGAGATACATGGAGACACAGAGAGAGACAAAAAAGGGGAGAAGAGGAAGAGAAGTTCTAGGGAAGAGCCACCACGAGTGCACCTTTTCCACCATAAAGACCACCTTCGTGTAGATCAGAGAATGAGGGTCACAACCATACCAAAAACACCAAGGGATCAGACCGTCTTTTGTGAGGCAAGTTTTTAAATCTTGCTTTCTTTTAGCATTAAATACCCCCTTGAATTACATATAAATTGATGAAAAATTTATGATTAAAGGATATATTAGGACTAATTTGATATAGAGATTAATTTTTCGTGTAATGAGTATAATAATCTCAAATTTATGATGATTGTTGATGATTAAATCTAGGATTAGAAGGTTTAATTTGAAATTCTATGAATTAGGGTTCTATGAATCTGAATTTGGGGATTTTGGAATTAAGGATTGATTATTCAAGATTTAATGCTTTTAGGATATTAGAAAGCATTCCATCTTGTGGAAATATAGATTGGAATTGACTGGGGGGAATTTGGAACTGAATTGTAGAGGTTTTTATGGTGTTAATGGATGGAAAAAGCAATAGGTAGAGGTTGGGGATGAAACAGTGTATTCTCGTTCAAATGAGATTGGGTCTCGCTCGAATGAGGAATCCTATCACGCGATGATGTCGTTCTAATGATGTGATATCTCGTTCAAAGGAGATAGCTTCAGGTTCGAACGACATTCTAAATTTTTCGTAAATTTCTTCTGTTTCAAATCTGGGTGGCATATTTTTCTAGAGTGATGATTAGTAGTATGAACTGGATTTCAGGGTGGTGCAAGATTATTGGGAAATAAATTGGGTATAATATGTTATGATAATTAGAGTGATGATCTATACTTAGAAATTACGAGCGAGAGTGTATTCAAAATTTAGTAAGTATAATGCAAGTAGTAACTAGAGTAATACTACGTATAAATTAAATATTTGGGTTGTGTGTATACCTAATGAACTTGATAGGTTGTGTGAATGCATATAGTGATATTTATTTTTTGTATGACATACCTACCATACTTGTTATCACGAGAGGTTTTAAAAAGGGGACAGTCTATCTTGAGGAGCCTTCGGGGGGATATTTGGCTTGTGCCTCAGAGCATGGAACCTAGGTACGGGCTATCTGTGAGAATAATAGTGATGACGGTCATTTGGGTGCGTAGGTATGTGCGTAGCCCATATGCTTGGAACTATGTTCACCTGAAATATGTGTGTTTTGTAATTTATGGTTCGTGGGAGATTCCGAACCCATTGTCCTTATTCAGTGCGAGATGTACTCGGAATTGATAGCAGAGTATGAGTCGAAGTCTGATGCCGACAAGGCATCTTTGTCCATAGATGCACTCAGCCAAGTGATTAGATCTGATCGCAAGGGGAGGACAAGGGGGTAAGCTCACGGGTGGCCAAATCTAGGATCATCGGATTGGAGATGAGCGACAGCGGGTTGGCTCAAATGGTGAACTCGCATGATGCGAAGCTGTTCTGTTTGGAGGAGATAGTCCAAGATATATTCTCATTCATGAAGCATTCGTTGGGCAGAAAATGCAAGGGGAAAGGGAAGGAGAAGGTGGTGGAGGAGGACATGGCGCGGGAGGACGAGGTGTAGGATGAAGAGGATGTGGACCTTGCTGCTTCATCGCCGACACGGGTGAACTTTGATGATCCACTTCCCTATTTGGCTCCTCGACCGACCGATGTCGACACTTGGTTGGCCGAGCATGTTCATACTAGACATATTTGATGGCCAGCGAATAGGGCGGGGGTTGAGGGACCCGAATATCATCCAGGGTGGACTAGTTAATGGACGTGAGCTTTGAGACATCGAGTCCAAGGTGCTCGTCACGCATGTGATACCCAGGAAAGAGAACTCCCCATTGTGGTTGCGCGAACAATGCAGCACGATGTATATCGGTGGGTGTGTCAATTCGTATATCGTGTGGCCTACTCACCTCCTCAGATTTAACCTTGCCCAAGACATGTAGTAACATTATTTGAATTGAATTATTTTTTAGTTGGTACATTTGAATTATATTTGGATTATATCGTGATGCATATTGTCTCTATTTTGAATGTATATTTGCATTATCTCTATTTTATTTGGATATATGATGCTTGAACAGGTACAACATTGCTATAACAGGTACAAATATACTGTTGGGTAGTGGCAGTGGCTAAACTTCCCAGCAGATTTTTTTTCAATTCTTCCCAGAATTGTCACGGTCATTGACCGTGATCAGTCCTTGACAAAGAAACTTGTCACGATCAATGACCTTGATAATTTTTTAACCATTGTCGCGGGCTTGTCACGGTCCTTAACCATGACAAACTTGTCAAGGTCAAGGACCG
Source organism: Sambucus nigra (assembly GCA_949130495.1). Taxonomy (NCBI): domain Eukaryota; kingdom Viridiplantae; phylum Streptophyta; class Magnoliopsida; order Dipsacales; family Adoxaceae; genus Sambucus; species Sambucus nigra. The sequence continues at coordinate 24,007,789 of OX422208.1, read as the reverse complement.
TGACAATTCTGACGAACTTGTCACGGTCAATGACCGTGACAAGTCCGTGACAAAAAATGTGTTATATAATGACATGCTTGGAGTTAACCTAAAGATCGTGCAACATGGAATTCCTACTCATCCGGAAAGCAAACACATTTAATCAAAATTAAGAAATTAACAAACTGAGTGGTCCCTCAAAGTCGAAGATGAAATGGCAGTTAAACGTAGGCTTCATCCATGTTGTCGAATATCCAACATAGCTCGTAAACATCACCCTTGTGCAAAAACCAGGAGGAAAAGTCCACATGTGCATCGACTATCAGGATCTAAACAAAGCATATCCAAAGGGTGATTACCCTTTACCCAACATCGACATGATTATTGATAACACTGACAGTCATGCCCTTAAATCATTTGTCGACAATTTTTTGGGGTACAATCAGATCAAGATGCAAATTAATTACCAACTGCAGACTGCCTGTATCACCCCGTGGGTAACCTTTTACTACACCGTCATGCCCTTCAGTCTTAAAAATGCTGGAAATACCTACCAGAGTGTAGGTATATCTATTTTTCACGATTATATCCATAAAGAGTTTGAAGTCTATGTTGACAATATGATCATTAAGTACAAAAATTGATAAGGTAGCATCCTTGCCTTGAGGAAATTCTTTGATCGACTGTCAAAAAATTAGATGCGTCTCAATCTGTCAAAATCCATCTTCAGCATCACGTAAGGAAAATTCCTTGATTTCATGGCCAGTGAGAGAGGGATTGAGGCAGACTCTGCTAAACTTAAAGAAATTCTCAAAATGTCACCAACTCATACGGAGAAAGAAGTTCGTTAATTTCTGGGAAAACTTTAGTACATCTATCGATTCATCAGCTAACCGACCTCTATCTATGAACCTATCTTCAAACTTCTATGGAAACAGGGCATGTTAAGAACCCTTTGACAAGATCAAGCGGAACCTTACCCGACCTTCGATGCTCATGCCCCTGTTTTAGGGCCTTCCCCTCCTTTTATACCTCATTGTTACTAAGACTGCAGTAGGATCTATGATATCCCAATGCATCAAAGAGTCACGCAAAATATAGCCATTTATTATGCTAGTCAGAACCTAGCAGGGTATGAAGTGAACTACATTGCATTAGAGAAGGCATGAGTCTCCTTAGTTTAGGTCACTCATAAGCTACGATATTACATGATTGTGTTCCCCATCAAGTTGGTGTCCCGAATGGATCCCATATAATATTTGTTAAAAAATATTGCCTTATCTAGTCACATTGCTCGTTAGTTGATGTCACAAGAGAATTCGACATCGCACATGTAACTCGAAAAAACATGAAAGGAAGATCCATATTTGACTACCTTGCTGGCAATCCCATTGGATAAGTCGATATATAGATTTCAGAGTTCTCAGATGAATATATTCGTGATAGTTCTCATGAAGTTTTTTCATGGCAGATATTCTTCGATGGAGCTGTTAACAAGAAGGGATATGGCATTGGGATACTCCTAATCACCCCTGACGATTATCACTCCCAGTGCCATCAAGTTGGACTTCTCCTAGACTAACAATATGATAAATTATTTATCATGCAATATAGGTCTCAAGACTTCCCTCGAGAAAGTAATCATATGCATCTATGTCCATGGAGACCCAACTCTCATCATAGGACAAGTCCTACAAAAGTAGAAAGTCAAGGATGAGAAAATCCTACCCTTTAACGCTCACCTTGAATATATCGCCTCCCAATTTTAGGGTATTACCTTCCATTACTTTCCTCGCTCAAGAAACAACTTTTCCTAAGCATTGAAAATCTCGGCCTCCATGGTCAACGAGCCCAACGGAATGACAGTGGCTCCCTTCCTAGTCTAAAGGAAGTCTGCACCCACTCACTGCTACCACATCGATCTCACAATAAAAGAGGACCCAAATATAAATGGACGGTGGTATAACGATATTAGTGCCTCCCCAAGCATGGTAGATATCCCCAGTAAGCTAATAAGAAAGATCACACAATACTTCGCTAGCTTGCTTCTCTGTACATCATTTACAACAAAGCACTTTTCAGGAGAGATTTTGATGAAACCATTTATAATTCATATTAGGGGATGATGTCGAAGACTTGTTGTAGAAAATTCATTAGGGGAATGCGGCCCCCACATTAACGGTCACATGATTTCTAAAAAGATCATTCGTCAGGGATATTACCGGACCACCATGGTTCAAGAGTCATAAGGTACATCAAATGCTAACGATTTATCAATCTTTAGCACTTGCATCCTCGAGATTTGTACAACATGACTTCACCTTAGCCCTTATTAACTTGGGACATTGGCATAATTAAGATAGTCACTCCCAAAGCATCAAAAGGGCATGACTTTGTCAAGGTCTCCATCGATTATTTCACCAAATGGGTTGAAGATGAATCATACTCGATGTTGGATGCGAAGAAAGTGGATAATTCATCATAAAGAACATCATCTGCCACTACAGAGTTCCCCACGAATTGGTATCAGATAATACTATCCATTTTGAAGATGAAGTCACAAAAGTAGTAGACGAGTACGAGATTCAGAGGAACAAGCCCTCTCCCTACTGATCATAAACTAATGGGGCTATCGAAGCTGCTAATAAAAGTCTCAAATCTATAATTAGTAAAATAATTGAAAGTTGTAGAGATTAGGTGGATTAGATCCCACATGCCCTGTAAGGCAACCTAACATCTATTAGAACACCTACTAAAGCTACCCCATATTCCTTGGTATACGGAACAAAAGTAGTCCTACCCGTCGAACTCCAAATACCCACTCTATGCGTTATGCTCGAAATTCATTTTGGTGAAATTAATTGGTAAAAAAGTCGTTATGATGAACTCACACTTTTGGATGAAAGAAGAGAAGAGGATTTATACCATATAGAATGGTACCACACCCGCATTACGCGATCTTTCAATAAGAAACTCAAAGACCACAATGTGAGAGAATGAGATATCACTCTCAAAGAAATTATAAAATCCATCTCGGACTCGAGAGCAAAATTTAAACCTAATTGGAGTGAGCCATACCTTGTGAATAAGATTATGTTAGGTGGCGTCACTCTACTCACAATCCTCTACAGAGAAGAGATGACGTGTTCAGTCATCTTGGATCATCTTAAGAAATTCTACCCTTAGTTATCCTCTCGTTGTGCTACGAATCTTCTCACCTCCCTTCTATTCTAAAAAAATCTCCCCTCTCCTCTCTTTTCCGAATGACATAGGACCCGCTCCTTTTAAAATTGCCTTTGCAAAAAAGAAAACTTGCAAAATAGTTTTCATACCCCGCAGAGGTACATAGGGATCCCATAAAGTCACTTTAGGCATGATCCTTTTTTTTCTAAAAAATGCTATTCTCTTCTCCTATCGAGAACATTAGTCTCTATAATCATTTAATGGAAAAAAGGATTATGTATGTCGTAGTGATCAGTATAGATCATTCAAACAAAAATAACATTCTTCAAAAGGCACAATGAAATATGTCAAAGCATCATTTCACTATTTTATTCAAAACACAAATATTACATAAAGTATCAATTATAAAGAAGTTGAAAAAAATACCTTTATAACCATACCACCCCTATGGTCTAACCTACCCAAGGATAAGTACACATACAATCAAACTTTCCCCATACCTTCATAAAACTTACTTCAATTTCCAGATGGCCCGCCTCATCATCACAACCATCGCCATCAGTCCCCATAGGACCCATGAATACCAATCCTGACAGTATTTCCTTTTGCGCTTCGTGCGATGGTATGCATTGTTCAGCTTGGACGAAACCATAACACCCTCCTCGTGAGCATCAAATATTACAAGCCAACTCTTTGCAGTTTCCTCAATGATGATGTTGTAATAAGCACCACCAGATTAGGATGAGATTATCAATAGCTTAATCTCAATCAAAACACAACAATGGAGATGGATATATGTATATATGAGATAAGTGGATGAGGATAAGAAGATGAACACAACAATTTAAAGTGGTTCAGCCAATGAGGCCTACATCCATTGTGTAAGTGTGTGAGAAATCCACTAAACAGGGGCACCAATGGCCATGGATATAACACTCAAAAGCGTTCTCTCTCTTTTGTATACAATTGGACAGAGTTCTGTTAGGGTTTTAAATTAACAGAGATTAATAATCCTGTCATGGATAAGGTCATGGATAAGATCAAGTGTATATATAGGGCTTGGGGGGTGTAATATACCCCCTAAGCATATAATCAACATGTGCATGGGGAAACTCCCATTAAGATGAAGACACATTTCCCTGGCACATTGATAGAATAATGATGTAATATTCCCTCAAGTGAGGGAATGATCTTCTACAACAATTTTACCCACATGGGATCTGCCATGCTGTAACCTTGTACTACTCGTATGGTAGATGTCATTTGGAGGAGTCTTGTCCTAGCTGAGTATGATGTCGGTGACATAGCCCATAGACTAACGCCGAAAACCGTCAAGCGTGATCTCTATTGAGGAGTGCCGACTGAGGTTAATTAACTGATCGTCCCCTAATATAGGCTATAGGAGTAGATGATAGGCACCCTTATTTCTTAGGTTCTTTCCCTGAAGTATCGACCCACCAGTTGGTGGACGTTACTGTGAATTAGGCCGACCCTGGTTCTCGACGAGTCCTGGAAATATCCTGTGAACTCCCTCTAGCAAATTCGTTGTTCGGGGTCAGGAGGTCTTATAGGGAGATGAGGCCATATTTAGGTATATTAACCACCTCCTATCCCTCAGCCATCTAAGTGAGGAGATGACTGGGGGATATGAGTCGACTGAGTCTTTTGAAAGGTCCATGCGCGCATCACACGTCTTAATCCATATTGGATAACGTCTACCCCAAGCGTAATCCGATGGCTGGACGCTTTGGTCTTTATGCCCTAGGTGATGATGAGTGTGTGGGAAATCGTGATTAATCATTTAAAGATTTTTAAACCATAAAAATCCTTTTGCCTTCTTATTCTCCCTCTTTTTGTAAAAACGTGTTCTCGCTTCTAAGCTGTCAAACCTCAACCACCGCCATAACCATCCTTCAAGCATTCCACCCTTTTTCTTTACTTCCTAAGTTCTATTATCCCCTTTTTCTCTTTCAGAGGCTCGTATTCTCCAGGTACCCCTCTTCTTGTAACTTTTCTATAATTCTCAGTTCTCATTTCTTATTTTTGCATTTTTTGATGGCTTTTAATTTCTCCGACGAGGTTCTGGGATAGCTTTTAGGGTTTGGATTTCCCCTTGTTTCACGTTTACTGACTTAGTGGCAGTGGTAGAGGTGGTTTTTAGTGGGTTTGGGTGTTTAATCAATACTTAAGAGATTTCAGGTGACCTACGGTCACCTTCTCTAGTGGGTCTTTTCTTGGCTGTTCTTTATTAGGAACGGTTAAGACTTGCCTTTGATCTTTAGGTCAATAAAAGTCAACCTTTTAACCTATTTGTCCCCCTTAGTAATTTAGCCAAGTGTAGCCTCGTCTTGTTCATGTTAAGGCATCTGTATGAACTAGTTGAGGAATTTCCAAGCCTCCGGGAGAGGTATTTTCAAGAGATTAGGAAGATTGAGCTCTAAGAAGTCGAGAGAAGAAAGGACGAGGCCTTCCCCCTCCGACCTATATTTCCACCCCCATTAGCTGTCGTCCTCCCTGCAACTGCCGAATCAAGTGATCCCATACCTGATTCGGTTTCTTGTGAAAACAAAAGTATGTCCATCTTTGATCTATCTGATAGTGCTGACCCCTCTAATGAGTCTCTGGCCCATTCCTCATACCATGATGATGGGTCTGAGGCAGATGCGGTCTCTTCTCGTACCTCGTCTTCTCAGAGGTTCGAGTCATCAAAACGGTTTGACTCCTCCATTGATATTGATGAGCCCAATGTTTTCGTCCCTCCCCCACTTGATGAAATTACTCTATCGGTTGCTACGAGGGATGAGTTTATGCAACACTTTCCAAGTGGTGATCCAAACCAACCTCTGGCTGAAGAGTTAGGCAAATGATAGTGAAGAGAGAAATCTTGACCTATCCATAGCTGAGTCATATGAGAGTTCGGCCACTGAGGTTAATTTGACCTATCCATAGCCCCTCCATTTCTATGAGGAAACCATCTGCGGACGAGAGAGCCTTTGACGGTCGAAAGGGAAAGTTATGTGTCTATGAGCTTTCAACTTTCTCCCAATGCCAGGAGACTTATTCTCGGCTTTGTCTCTCTGGAAGATAGTTCATCAAACCAACCTTCCAATTAATATTTTTATAGCTTGTTATACCCTGTCGTCCCCTAAAACACAACCTGGATGCTATCATCTCGTAGCCAAGAAGTCTTCCAAGAAGGTCTTATTGGTCACCCAGACTTCCAACCATGACTGAAAGGTTCGCTATTTCTTTATTTAGGGAGCTTAGGAATTTGGTCCCAATGAAGCCTCTGGTACCTCTGAGCTCAGGGTCCCTCAGAGGTGGGCCAAAGTCTCTGCGTCGGCCAAGCTTAAATTGGGCTTGAACCCTGATGCTGCTAAAAAAGTTGAGAAGTTTAGTGATCAAGGTCATCTCATGAAATTTGAACAGTTGATGACCCTTTATTACCTATCTCAGACAGGTTTACGGGTTAACCCCTTAACCGAGCTATGTGAGTGACTTCTCTTGTTGAACTGATGTGTCGTATTGTTTCAACTTTCAATGCTAACCTCATTTCCTTTTTTTAGATCATCTAGAAAAGATGTCAGATTATCTTTGGGAAATGGCGGCAAAAAATATGAGTAAAATTGTCAGTAAACATGGCAAGGGAGCCAACCCCTCTAAAACTAATGCTGCCAAGACCACCACTGGTAGCACTGGCTGAACTACTAAGGCAATGAAAAAGAGGAAATGCCGAGATAAAGAAACAATCTCTTCGCTCTCCCAAAACAAAGTCGGTATAATCAAGCCATCCCCATCTCCACAGACAAGGTTGGTGCGTCTTGTCTATCAGCGCTGAAACTAAACGATGAGAGCATTATCGGCTATCCCAGGAAGGCTTGTGACAATGTCACCTCTCTGATAGCCGATGATAACTAGGATTTTTGGGTATATGCCGTTGTTGATGAAAGCCAAGTTAGTCAAAATCCTCAAATACCTACAAAATATAATAAACTCAAGTGTAGAGTGGTAAGTAAGGATGTCAATCCTCTTTCTAGGGAGTAAGCTAGAGACAAATTCAATTGTAATTCACTTTTTGTTTTTTTAATTTTTTTTTCTCTTCTTTTTTTTTCTTTTTCTCTCACTTTTCAAACTAACAATGAAGACATTTACATTTGAAATTTACACTCTTTTATTTGAAAATGAAGGATGATATATAAATGGAGGTGATAGGTGATGGAAAAATATATGGATAGGGAGACGTATGTGGGAATTTGGAAGAGCATGGGAATATAATGGGTGAAGTGAATGGAAATGTGATATGGGGGAAAAGTGGTAGGTGTATGGATGAAAATCTAGTATTCGGGACAAATTTCAAGACACGTGTTTCTTACAACTCGAAAAAGATGCCATTCTCAGTGACCAAGCCAAAATTTTATGAAAAATAATGAGATCATACAACAATTTAGTGTGGACCCAAAAGAAGTTGAATCAACTTGTGACTCGGAGATTGCGTAAAACTCTCTAAAAGGTGAAAGGCACGAATCTCACGGGCTAAAGTCTCCACTAGTGATCCTTAAGGTTCTTTTTAGAATTGTAGTACTCCTCAACTCTAAATCGTATTGACGTGATAAGTGCACAAATTTTGTCGAGTCTAGGAATTCATGGTGCAACATGTCTTGTTATGCATTACATAAGCTATTTATAAAAAATATTCTCTAGCTTGATTCCTAGATTTTTGAAAGATGGATGATTGAAAATTCACATCACTGAGTGAGATGAAAGAAACTGCACGAAATTTTAAAAATCAGGTTTAAAAATCAATTTTTTTTCAAAAGAGGCACGATTTTGATAAAATTCCCCACCCCCAAACAAAAAGGAACATCGTCCTCGATGTTAGGTAAAATGATTTTAAAATTGAGAGCATAAGGTAGGAAAGAGATTACCAGAATGAACCGCTAATGAAGTGGACATATGAAGCCAAAAAGAAACCTGCATAAGTGATAAGAGAAAAAAAGTGTACAAGTCTATAAGCATGATAAAGCATAGGGTGATGTGAAACACCGGTGGGTAAGGGTCGAGGAGAGATCAAAGGATGGGGTGAACAGGTGGTAAGGTTGGCAGATGGGTTTGTTTGGGTAAGAGAGAGAGTGTTAATGGTGGAGATGGTGTTGTTTGGCTATGGAGGAGAGAGAGAGTGAGATGGTGAGGGAAGAAGATGAAGTAGGGGGTTGATTTAGTGTGGTAGGGTGTAGGGGAGTTGAGTGTGGGTGAGAGAATGTTAGGTGTGTAAGATAAGTTTGTGGGTATAGGGTGTATTTTTTTGTGTGTTTAATTTGAACCCTTAAAATAAAACTAACTAATAAAAAAATAAAATTAATAAAATAAAATAAAAACCTAAAAAATAAACTCCTATTTAAAATAAAACAAAGACTAAAAAGAAAATAAAAATAAAAAAATAAATAAAAATAAAATCTAATAGAACTTAAAATTAGAATCCTAAAAAGAAAATGCAAAATCTAATAAAACTAAAAATACATAAAATCGTAAAAATTCTAATCCCAATAAACTAAAACTAAAAAACAATAGAATAAAAATCAAAATACTAAATAAAAAGAAATATAAAAATTGGAAAATAAATCCTAGAAATTCTAAATAAATCTAAAATAAATCCTAAAAATAAAAATGACTCAAACTAAAAATCTAAAAAATGATAAAAAAAGACACAAATTAAACACACACAGGGTTTATGGTAGGTTTAGGGTAGGCTAGGGTTACGGGATTGATAATTTAGCGCCTTTTGAACGACAAATTGCCTTGAAATAACACTTTTGACACCGCAACTGCAATTATGCCTGCATAATGAACAATTAAGCACATAAGACCCATATTGTCGAGAATTAGCAACTAAAGTACGTCTATTCGGGGTATAAAATGTACAGTTTTGGCTGCTTATCAGCCGACGCAGATAAGCGCTTTTTGCAAGCCGTGGACATCTCCCTTCTTCCTGAGTTCTCCATTTATAGGACCGTTCAAGTACCTTTGCTAAGGTTCAGTTAAAATTTATTAGGTGTAGTCTTGTACTTCCCTTCAAATACTGATTAACATCTAGTTGGTTTCAGGGGATCTTGTCGCACTATAGGCTAGGGGACTGGGTTACCAAGAAGCTTCCTTTAGTTAAAAAAGGGAGAGAAGCCGAGATAACTGAGCAAAATCTGAGGAAACTGCTTGAGAATTCCCAGAAGGTTCTAAAGCGGTCTCAGAACGAGGTAACCAACCTCAAGGCAGCACATGCCAAAACCTTGAAGTAGCTATTTGATGACAAGAAAGCCGAGATAGATGCTGCAGTCCAGATTGTTGTGGACGACTATAAGGAGTCTGATGAGTACAATGACCATGCCTTTGAGTACTTGGAGAGGGGCATAAGAATTACTTACCAATGGGCAGTTTTGAGGCAAGCTAAGACCGGGATCTTGACCTCTCAGGACTTCGTGGGTCTCAACTTCAGTGACCCTCTTCTTGAGACAACTCTCGATGACGTTGAAATTCTTGGGGAGTGCTGAGGTTGACCCTGAAACTCAAAGAGCTCAGGAGGATACAGTCGAGATTTATGCCAATGCTGAAAAGATCGAGATTGTTGATGCGTCCAAGGTTTCTGCTACTGATGGTTCGGCCCTTGGAGATGCCGACACTACACCAGTCGATCAGTAAATTTAGGACTTTTTGTTTTTCTTTTTGGTTAGGGCGGCGTTTGTGACTTATTTACCTTCATCTAATGTAACTCACTTTAACCTTTTGTACCATTTGTTTTGATTTGATAAATGATTTGTGAATGTTCATTTTCCTGAATGTCTGCTTGATCCTTCTATTATATGCTTTGACGTGTGAATGTGTTGGTAATAATTTTAACACCAAGTTTCACAATATTTGAAATCTTATCTCGTCTTATGAGGAAAGATCAAGATAACCACCAATTGATTTTGGATTTGAAAACAACAAATTATGGTGTTATGTCATATCCCCTCTCGTCGTTTTGAGAGTGCATGGTTGAGCATCGCCTTGTCCATGCACTGTCATCTCGGTCGAGAAAGGTTTTTCACCAAGTTAATGGTGTTTAAATAATGAACCACACCAAGTGATTTTGATTTTGAACTCACCAAATTATGGTGTTATGTCATATCCCATCTCGTCGTTTTGAGAGTACATGGTTGAGCATCGTCTCGTCCATGCATCAGCCGAGAGAGGCCTTTTTACCAAATTAATGATGTTTTAATAATGAAATTAGCCCTTATCGGTATTGTTGAAAATCTATGGATGGGGTTGTCCCCTTTCCAGGTTATCATTTCACCGAGGTTGAGTTGTTACTACTTCACTACGAATGATGTTTTATAGCTTGAGGACATTTGGACTATACAATTTAATTACCATAAACAAGATACGAGAGAGAACTTTGATTTTTCATTTATAATCCATATCATATAATGGAAGAAGAAAAACATACAATATAATCTCCACGATCTTTTACTGGTAGTATCTTCTTAAATGGTCGGCGTACCAGGGGTTGGAAAATGGCTCTCCCTCTAAATTTTCTAATTGGTAGGTCCCTGGGACGACTTCATCAGTGACTTTGTAAGGACCACGCCAGTTGGCGTGGAGCTTGTTAGGTTTTTTCCACGTATTTTTCATGACTAAATCACCCACAGCTATCGGCCTTGCTTTGACCCTCTTGTTACATAATTTCGTCGTTCTCTGCTGGTAGGTTGCTTGTCTAACCTCTGTATCTTCCTTTCTCTCTTTAATCAGGTCCAGGTTAGGTCTTATCTCTGTCATATTTCCCTCAGGGTCATGCATCTGAACTTGATGAGTGGGGAGACAAATCTATGTAGGCACCATAAATTCTTAACCGTAAGCTAACATGAACGGGGTCTCCCCTGTCGGCATTTTCATTGTCGTCCGGTAAGCCCATAGTACCACATGTACCTCTTTAGTCCATTTCCCCTTAGCATCTTCCAACATTTTCTTGATTCCATCAAGAATAGTTATATTGGTGACTTTAGTCTGACCATTGTCCTGGGGTTGGCCATGCGATGAGAAGAACTGTTTAATGCCGACCCTTTTATAATATGTTTTTAGGGAGATGATCTTGAACTGGGTACCATTGTCTGAGATGAGTGTATTAGGTAAATCGTATCTGTAAATGTTGTTCTTCCATACGAACTTAAAGGTCTTATTTTCTATGATCTTGATCATGGTCTTGGCTTCAACCCATTTTGAAAAGTAGTTTATCGCCATAATCAAATATCTATAGTTGCTCATGGCCCTATGCAGAGGTCCAACCAAATCGATCCCCCACACAACCACTGGCACTTATCGCACTTCTTTACGTACTCGGCTGAATCTTTGGCTAGGGTCGAACACCAATACCCTTGAGTGGAGATCCTCTTTGCTAATGATCTTCCCCAATATGGCTTGAGCAAGAACCTTCGTGAACATCCTTCAAAATATAATCTACTTCCGCTGGGTGGATACATCTGAGCAGAGGTAACCTTCTTGTATAACACGTCCCCTAAGATACAGAACTTAGTGACTTTATATCTTAACTTCATTCTTTCATCCTTAGACTCCGAAAAACTACCCTCTCTGATATACTGAATAAGGGGGTCCATCTAAGATGGCCATAGGTTTAAATTGAAGTAAAAATTTAGCTTCGTGTCATCATCTTCTATGGTCGGCTGAGGAAGGATTTCTACTGGCACCGACCTCCTGGTCTCTATCCCTCTAGCTGAGGCTAGCCTTGTCAAAGCGTCAGCTCAGCTATTATCCAATCGAGGCACCCTTTTGACTTTGATTTCACTAAAGTCCTTCTTTATCTTCCTCACCTTTTCTAGGTACCTTGCCATTCTATCGTCATTGTCTTCATAAATATATAGGACCTGATTTACTATAAGCTAAGAGTCGATTTGGACTAGAAGTTGGCTGACGATGAGAGCTCTGGCGAGGGAGATTCCGTCTATGAGGGCCTCACACTTTGACTCATTATTAGAAGCCTTAATGCGTACTCTATATCTGTTATATCCGGGGCAGACACAATCATGCCGACTCCACTCCTATTTTCGCAGGATGAACCATCAATAAACAAGTTCTACACTGCCCCTTCTGAAAATGACCCTTCTTCAATAACTCCATTTATGAGCAAAAACTTGTTAGTCTCGGCTGTTAGAGGTCTCGTTATGCTTGTCTCGGCCTCTGCTAATTCGATACTAGTTTCGTCCAACCTTTCAAGACTGTCTGCTTCTTCACTATTGGCCTTGACCCAGGTGAACTCTGGCACAAAGTATATTAAGGCCTGCCCCTTGATTTCCACTCTCGACTGATAGACTATGTCATATTCTCCCAGCTCAATGGCCCGGGCCATTAACCTACCTGATTTCTCAAGTTTATGGATGACTTGCCTAAGAGAAGAGTCCGTCAAGACGACCATCGTATGAGCTTGAAATTAAGGCATCATCATTCTTGAAGCGTGGATGAGGGAATAAGCCAGTTTTTCCATCTTAGGATACCTCTGTTCAGCCCCCTGAAGGGCCTTACTATTGAAATACACTGGTCTTTGTACACCCTCATCATCTCATACAATCGCCCCGCTAATAACCGACTCAGACATGGCCAATTATAGGTAAAGTTTCTCTCATTGGACAGGATGAGATAGTAGTGGAGAGCCGAGATAAGACTTTAGCTCCATAAAGTCTCTCTCGCATACCTAATCCCACTCAAAATATTTTCTAATAATCTTAAAAAATGGAAGATATTTATCAGTGGCTCTAGAGATAAACCTGTTTAATGCGGCTACTCGTACGATCAGCCTCTAAACTTCCTTGATATCCCTCGGTGTCTTCATCTCTAATAGGGATTTTATCTTCTCTGGGTTGGCTGTTATACCCCTCTAATTGATGATGGAACCCAAAAAAATTCCAGCTCTGACCCCGAAGGTACACTTGAATGGATTAAGCTTCATCATGTATTCGTCCATTGTGTTAAAATTTCTTTTAAGGTCGTACACATATGTGTTGGCCTTCAGACTCTTTGTAATCATATCATTGACATATACCTTCATCGTCTTCCCTATCTGATCTTCGAACATCTTATTTACTAGACGTTGATAAGTGGCCTCGACATTCTTCAGACCAAAGGGCATGACCTTGTAGCAGTAGGTCCCTTTATCGGTGATGAAGACTATTTTCTCTTCGTCGATCGAGTCCATGAAGATTTGGTTGTATCCTGAGTAGGCATCCATAAAACTCATCAATTCATGCCCAGTCGTGGCATCAACCATCTCATCAATATAAGGGAGAGGGAAGTTGTCTTTAAGATAAGACTTATTCAAATAAGTGAAGTCACACACATTCTTTACTTGTCGTTGGCTTTAGGTATTATGACATCATTTGAAAGACATTTAGGGTATATAACCTCTCTGATGAACTCAGCCTTCTTAAGATTTGTAACCTCGTCTCTAATGACCTCGTACTTCTTCCTTGAGTAAATTCTTCTTCTCTTTTTGATCGGCTTGGTACCATCGACGACATTCAACTTGTGAGACATTAATTTTTGGTCAATCCCAGGCATATCTTCGTGACTCCACGCGAAGATGCTTTGTCTCTTCCTCAGAAATTTTATCAACTCATCCTTGACCCCTTGTTTTAGGGGTTTACCGACCTGAACTATTTTTTTTCGGCTCGTCCACATTAAGGGAGATGAATTCTACCTCTTCCGCGACCTCCCCTTTCTTAAGTTTTGTCTCGCCTTTGGGATCAAGGGTGTCAATCTTGTATGTGGTTGTTTCTTTCTTGTGTGCCTCTCTTTCCTCAACTGAGTTAAAGTAGAATTCACGTGTCGATGTTTGGTCACCTTGAACTTCCTCTACCCCATATAGAGTCGAGAATTTTATCATTTGGTGGACCATTAAAGGCATGGCCTCAAACTCTTTAAGATCTACCCGTTCTAATATGAGGTTGTAAGCCAAGAAGATGTTGTCATCCATCATAAAAAAGTTGATACTCTTGGTCAGCCTCTTCGGCCACTCATCTCCCATGGTGACATCCATTTTGTACATCCCCAGAGGGTGAAACTTTTCCTCACTTAATCCTATCAGAGAATGATGGTACGGGATGAGCCTTACATGACTAAGACCTAAGCCTTTGAAGCACGACTAAAACATGATGTCTGCAGAGCTTCCTCCATCATCTAAGACTCTCGGTACCTCACACCCATGTACTCTGGTGGTAATGACAAGTGGGCCATCGTGGGGAGCTAAGATACCCTTAAAATCTAGTCATGAAAAGCTGACTATGAGGGTTTACATATCCACTTTCTTCCCTTTCTCGGGATTAACATCAATAGAGGTCGAGTTTGAAACCTCGCCTTAGTTATTGCCTTCGCCTCGGCCATGTACGCCTTGCAGTCGGCCACCTCAGAGCCTCCTCCTACTAGGCCACCACAAATCATGCCTACACCTAATGAAATCATGTTGAGCCTCTTCATTGGGATGTTATCTTCATTTGGTCGGAGATTCGAATCATCACTTTCATCATCCGAGGGTCATCCCGCTTGGTTGGAGCGTCTTCTCTACAGCTATCATTTTTTCATTTTCTGTGGGTCGTCTCGGCCTTTGTCATATCGACCTTGGCCTAAACCACTCTTATCAACATACTTCCTCAACTTACCAAACTTCAGCATTTTTTTAATTTCGTCTTTGAGGGTGAAACATTTATCGATGATGTGCCCATAATCTTAGTGAAATTCACACCAAGAATTCCTATTTCTCTTGTAAGGATCAATCTTTAACTTTTTCGACCACTTAAGAGACCGGTCATTTTTTATCTCATTCAAAATGTGCTCGCAACCAACTGTCAGAGGGGTGTAGTTTGCAAACTTGTCATTTATCGGCCTTTTCTTGCTATCCGTCCCCTTAGACCTATGAACCTTTCCATCACTGTGGGTTCTCCTTTCTTCATCTTCTTTGGCGGCCATCGCTTCCTCTACGTTAAGACTCTCTCGGCTGTTGCCAGGAGTTCATCGATGGACTTTGGAGGGTCCTCGACCAGTTTCCAGAGTAGCTTTCCCTCCTGAAGGCTTCCCATAAGGGTTGTCATTGCGATGCTTTCTTCATAGTCTTAGACTTCTAGCTTCTCTTTGTTAAAACTGGCTATATATTCCCTCAGAGTCTCGTCCTTTCCATGTTTAATGTACAACAGGTGGGTCGTCTACTTCCTAAGTTTTACCCCAAAGTAGAAGTTGTGGACAAAAATATCACCCCATCTTCTTAAAACTCCCTATTGAGTTCTTGGGAAGGGAAGTGAACTATATATGGGAAACTTCAGTCAAAGTTCTTGAGAATGCATGACATTTTATCTCATCTGAGACAGAGTAGATATCGGCAGTCAATTGGTACATCTCTATACGGTGCATAGGATTGGTACTCCCATCATGCTTTGGGATAACCACCGGCGGCTTGAATTTGGCAGGGGTTAGGAAGTTGACTATTTTCTCCACAAAGGGAGAGCCTTCAGCATAGCCCCTCTGTAATGGGTATCGAATCTTCATGTTATCACCTATTTTATTCTCCAACCTTTGTATGGATTCATTCCAAGGTTTGTCAGTTGCAACGTCGACTTTTGTAGGGGTAGCATTTTCCCCGACCCCGTCTCTATCGTCCAGTTGAGCTGATCGTTCTCTGTTAATAGGTGTGGCCAAAGGTTCTCTATCTGCACCCCTGGATCAACTATTGACCTCTATTTTCTCCTCTCAGTTCTAGGGAGGTCTGCAGTTGTCTCTCCTCTCATTTCTTCTTGAGTTGGCAACACTCCTCGATCTGGAAAGACAGTTCCTCAAATCTTGTTGGGGGTCGAGCCTAGCCAAGGATTACCCTATTCTTAGCCTATCCAAGGCTGATGACCATCATCTTCCATCTCATCTTTGCCGACTCTCTTGTTCCCTACTCGATTGTAAAAGGATAACTGTGTCCTTAGAGATCTGATATGGTTCACAACATTCCCTCTCTTCGTAATCCTCATAGGGGTCGTCTCCCACCTCATCATCATGGAGTTCTTGACCTTACCTCCCTAGGCGTAGACGCCTGGGGTCAACAGTATATCTCTTCCTCTACTGTGGAGGGAGGTAGTTTTTAGATACCGGGGGTAGTCCTCTGGCTTGTTGATCAACAACGCCTTCTCTGACGGTCGGAGTCACAAACTCAGCTCCAGCCCCGCCGGTCCAGTCCGCGAAATTTTGGCTAAACATAGCAAATTGGTTTTGCATCTGTTATTGGATAGCTATGAGGGAGCGGAGAGCCATCGCTACCTCAACCATTTCTGATTGAGGTGGTGCTTGAATGGAGCTAGAACCAACCCCGTGTGGTATTGCTAGTTGATTTTCAGGAGGAGAGGGATGATCTATAGTCATTGGTGTAAACTGTATGAGATGTCAGCTGAAGAAGGAGAGCTTAAAAGTTCAACAAGAGCTCCTTCAATGGTAAAGCATCTCCACAAAGAGGGAGGACAGGTTTACCACCAGAGACTCCGATGAGTATAAGCTAAAACAGGAAAGAGATGACTATCGTCGTTCCCACACACGACGCTAAATCGATGATAATATAATCAGCACCACCAGATTAAGATAAGATTATGCATAGCTTAAGCTCAATCACAACACAACAATGGAGATGGATATATGTATATATGAGAGAAGGGGATGAGGATAAGAAGTTGAACACAATGATTTAAAGTGGTTCAGCCAATGAGGCCTACATCCACTGTGTTAGTGTGTGAGAAATCCACTAAACAGGGGCACTAATGGCCATGGATACAACTCTCAAAAGCTTTATCTCTCTTCTATATACAATTGGACAGAGTTCTGTTAGGGTTTTGAATTAAGAGATATCAATCATCCTCTCATGGAGAAGATCAAGTGTATATATAGGGCTTGGAGGGTGTAATGTACCCCTTAAGCATATAATTAGCACGTGCATGAAGAACCTCAAAATAAGATGAAGACACATGTCCCTCACACAAAGCTTAAGAGACCTCCAACAAAGTGATCCTCTCTCCCTTTTCTTGTTTATTTTGCTGCCCCCTTTCCTGTTTATTTTTCTGCCCACAGAGGCTCTTAGTAGATTGTTATCAAAGACAATACAGGGTGGGTGGTATAATTTTTTTTTTGGTAGAGGATGGCTGGGGATATGGGGTGGTAGTTTCTCCTTTTATTCAGAAGATACTCCATTATATTTTTTGGTGAAGGGGCAAATTCGGGCTTTGAGGTTGGTGCTTCTGTTGTTTGGCGAAGAGTGAGATTATCTCTAGAGAGAATGCGGTTGATATAGAGGGTCAGGGGTGATGGGGTGTAGAGTTGGAAGTCTACCATCTTACTATGTGGGCTTTACCTCTTAGAGCTAGTTTCCAAGTTTAAGTCGAGTTGGGACCCAGTGTTGGAGTAGGCGGATAGGAGGTTGGCGGGTTGGAAAGGGGCGCACCTATCAATGGGGGTAGATTGATTATAATTAAGAGAACTCTAACTTTCATACCTATTTCCTTTCTATTTTTTTTGGTGGTCGTGAGGAAGAAAATGAAAAACTGACGAGTGATTTTCTTTGGAGGGCGGAGAGGACTTCAAATACAACATGGTCAATTGGGACGAGTGTAAAGCTCTTGCAATAAGGGGTTGAGAGGTTTTCGGATCCTCGATCAAGTGTTGCGTGGTAAATAGTTATGGAGGTTACCTTTAGAGGAGGTGAGGTTGTGGTGGAAGGTGGTAGTTTCACATTTGTGTTGGGGAATTGGGGTGGTGTTCGGGTCATCCTTGAGGTCCACAAGGGGGGGTGGGGTTGTGGAATAATATTTTGGCTAGGTAGGGCAACTTTAGAAAATTTGTGTCGTTCAGACTGGGGAATGGGAGTAGGGTAAGGTTATGGGAGGATCCTTGGTGCGGTGATCATCCTTTGATGGTTTGATTCTCGGTCTTATATTAGTTGGCGACTGATACGAGGGCCTTGGTTGAGGATTATGGTTCTTGAGTGGGAGAGGGTCAAGGCGTCAATTCAATGATTTGGAGTTGGAGGAGGTAGGGGAATATTTGGAGACGCTGGAACAAATTGACATTGCTAGTGGACGATAGGTAACCTTTGTAGGTAAATGAACCATTCTCACAATAGATAATCTAAGGAGGAGAAAGGTTTGTGTTAACCTTTGTAGGTTGTACAGACGCAATGGTGAGTAAGTGGATCGTTTAATGCTCCACTGTGACTTTTCTAGAAGGCGTGAGAGGTGTTGATGACCTTCTTCGGGGTGTTGTGGGTGATGTTGCGATCGGTGGACGACATGTTGAGATTATGGAGTAAGGCTAAACGGGATGCTCGGAGGGTGTGCTTGATGTGCTTAGTGTGGAAGAAACAGAATAATATGTGCTTTGAGATTGTGGAGTCACTGTCTCTCTTTATCTATGGTGTATAGTCCAGAATATTTTTTAGAGTCATTCTGAATGGATGATCTCCATCTAGGGGATTGATTTTTGTTTTGTATTGCCTAGGCGAGGCTGTTCCTCCTAATTTTGTGATTCGTATACTATATGTATATGGGTTCTGTACCATTGAAAGTTTCTTATTGAATTTAGTATTGGAAAATGATAACATTGAGCCTCAAAATAGCAAGTATGAGAGCTCTACATGAGTATTTGTATCCTATTAAATGTATGTCGGAACTCTGTCCTTACTATTTTCGGGGGATTAGTGTGTCCCATTAGTGCACATATTATGAGGACCCTTTAGTATTTATAAAAATATGTAATTTACAAAAATTCTTGGGCCAAAATGTAATATACAAAACTGTGGAGGTCGAATGTATTTATAAAAGGTTAAGGGTATAGATGCAATTTATAAAAAGGTCAGGGGTCCAAATATAATTTTGGGTTTAAAGTTTTTTTTTAACAATTTGTAAAAAACTTATTATAGTTGTAAACTGTTTTCTAATTTTCTGTTTAGAAATATATCAAACTTTAATGGATTTCTTAATTTTCCCTTTTGTAAAAGAAAAAAATAAAATAAAATATGGGCCTAGTTGTTTTATAGATTAACTAAAATAACATTTTCATTGTGCAGGACGAGGATGCTTTTGCAGCTATATTAAGGAGGATTTCCAAGATACAAAGGACCATTGGGGCTCAATATATTGTAATGAGATATATATTATGTGATAGTACTTTATATTATCTTTTGCTAGTATTTTTTATTTGTTTTGGCTTTCAGGAATTAAAAGCTGTGAAAGAGGAAATAGTTCCAGCTCCAAAAAATAGAGCGAGTGCAAAAGATGCACCATCACCTTCAAAACATGGGTTGCCATTATCATCAGGACCGGTCGCAGAAGATGAGATTAGGACCGTCTCATTGCTTAAGACACCAACGACTACACATGATCTTGTTGCTAAATTCAAATCTATACTAAAATTGGAAGAGGTAAGTCATTTCATGTTTATTCAAGGTCCTTTCCATTCTTACATCTTATTGCAAAGTCCATCTTTGGTATTATAATTTAGTCACTATTATCTGTCAAATTATTAATTTGGGGAATAAGGTATATTCACTTACCCCCATTTCAAGGAGTATCTAAAAATATTGTACTGTCAAATAAAATCTTCTATAACCATTGTTACCCCTATCTACACCCACTATGGGGGCAAGTCAACAATCAGTTACGAAAATGGAGTATCTCAAATTTCACATATCACATCATTAACAGCAAATCTAAGTACAAGAATCCCAAAATTAAATTATTTTTCACAAATATCTACTGCTTCCTTGCTAGTTATCAGGTTGTTTTGAAAAATATAATATATGATACAAATATTAATTGTAAGTAAGAACATCTATTGTTTATTGTATTTATTGCACATTCTTGTAGGTGCACTCCTACCTTTGCTCATAGTCTTACAATATTCTAGTAATAGTTATTTGGAGCAATATTCTCTTTATTTATCTTTTTATGTCTTTTTACTCCTTAAAATATACAAGCCATTAAGTATTGAGGTAATAGTCTCCATTCTGGTTATTCAATACATTGAAGAGACTTTGATTCCTTTTTGTCATTTGTGAATGTTCATTGCAAATTTTGTTGCTCTATGTGTAAAACACATTATAATTATGATTAGTTTAGTTTCATGGTGTTGGCAGTTCAAATGACCGAATTGGCAAGATTAATGCTTGAAATGTTGCAAGTTATAAATATCGATGGTGAGATATAGGAATTTCACAATAGTGTTGGTGTGTGTTTGGGGAGGGGGAGAGATGATTATTTATGGAACTAGAATATTTTAGAAAACACATTCATTTGGTAGGAATAAATTTTTTTTCCAAAATGTAATTCGTATAGTTCTGGGTTAAAATTCACTTTATAGAAAGTTTAGGGGACAATTTAATTTACAGATATTTTAGGGGACAAAATATATAATTTATAAAGTCTGGAGGTCAAAATGAATTTACAAAAGGTGAAGGGTCTAAATGCACTTTATAGAAAGTTCAAGGGTCCAGATAGAATTTTTGGTTTAATTGTCATTTGGTAATTGGTGAAAAACTTGCTATAGTTGTTACTTTTAGATTGTTTTCTAATTTTTTGTTTAGAAAAATATAAAACTTTGGAATGCAATTCTTAATTTTTCGTTTTATAGAAAACATAAAAAAAATTGGGCACAGTTATATTTATAAAGTAACTAAAATTGATAAATATGGGCCCTTTTTAGGGTTTTATTGCATTTTATTTTACTTTTGTTACTTTCTTTTATTTTATTATGTCATTGTTTCTTTTTGCTTTTGTATTTAGAGGTAGGAGTAGCAAAGGCTAGTAAGGGCACTTTTGTAATTAGAATATTAGCTTAGGGCCTAAGCTACTCTTGCCCTTTTCATACCCCCTTGTATTCCTCATTCGAGGAAACTCTCCATTTTGAATATAAGAAATCTCTTGATTCTCTCTATAATAGCTAGAGTTTGGTTTGTTTTATTGACCCTTGACGTGTAGTTTACGTCAATTGGTATCAGAGCGAGGTGTCGCTCCAACATTGGTGTTTGGTGTACGGTGTATCTTTATCAAATCATACGCTACATTCAATGGATCCAAGGAATTCTACCAAGAGATGACGCGAAGATTGGATAGACAACAATAGCAAATTGATGCTCTCTTTCAATGGCTTCAGAATCCTAAACCTAGCCTAGCCTCCACCACCCTCCCCCACCCCTACCTTACCCATTTCCCAGCCACCCTACCCCTGGCAGCTACCCCCACTCCGGCGGACCCAAAAAAAATCCCAACCCCGAATCCTCGCCCCTCTGCCTAGCCGCCGACCCCCCTGCAGCCCCTAGCCCAAAACCCTTGATCCCCGACCCAAGAAAATCCCTTTCCGCTGCCCAAAATCCACTGGCCAAACATCCTTGCCAGCCTCTTTGTTGCTGCCACCCTAAACCACACCCCATCCGAACCCAAAAAGCCACTGACACGACTCGCCCTAACCCCAAACCCAAATCCAAACCCTAGTGCCCCGATCCCAGCCCTAGCCCCAAAATAACCCATATTCCCCCTCAGGCCACTCGGATCTGGCCGGATTCCACTTCCTCTTGGCCAAAACACTGCTGCCCAGTTTGGACCACCCCAAGACCCTCATGGCAACTCCAAAACATTAGTTTTTGACCCTGGAGGAAGCTTTTAGGGCTGTTTTGGGTGAAGCAAAGAGAGAAGAAGTTTGAAGAAGAAAACTGGTGGATTGGACAATCCTCATCTTTCAGAAAGTAATTTTTGATCTCCAACAAGTTTTGACATTTTTTTGGAGTTTCTTCACGAGTCCCCAATTTTTTTTTGAACACTCGAGGACGAGCTTGGTCTTAAGAGGGAGAGAGTGATGGAAATGAGTCATTTTTAGGGTTTTATTGCATTTTATTTTACTTTGTTCTTTTTTTCTTTTATTATGCCATTGTATTTCTTTTTGCTTTCGTATTTAGAGGTACGAGTAGCAAAGGCTAGTAAGGGCACTTTTGTAATTAGAATATTATCTTAGGGCCTAAGCTACTCCTCCCCTTTAAATACCCCCTTGCATTCCTCATCCGAGGAAACTCACTATTTTGAATATAAGAAATCTCTTGATTCTCTCTCTAAAAATTACGGATTTGTTTATTTTCTTGGCCGTTGACGTGTAGTTTATGTCTAAAATGAATTTTGCGTTGTGCACGACAAGGATGCCTTTGCAACTATTATAAGGAGGGTTTCCATGACAAAGAAGATTAATAGGCTAAAATTTGTCATAATGATAGTCAAATGATGTGATACGACTTGATATTTTTCTTCTCTAATTTCGTAATTTGTTTTGGCATGCAAGAGGTAAAAGCTGTGAAAGAGGAAACTGTATCTTCATTTGGACTGGTCACAGAAGATGAGAGAAGGACTGTTTTATTGCAAAAGCAACCTGTGACTCCACATGACCTTATTTCTAAATTTGAATCTAGACTAAAATCGAAAGAGGTATGACATTTCATGTCTAATCAAGGTCCTTTTTCCATGCTTGCTTCTCATTGCAATGTCCCTCTGTACTATCATGATTTTATTAACTGTTATCAGTTTGGAGAATAAGGTCATCTCCTTTGAGCATCTTTAGACCCCATTTTTTCATATTCAATTCTACTTATCCCTCATTCAGTGTTCTAGAAGGCGCTAGCGCCTAGGAGGGGGCCTAGGCACTTTATTTTAATAGAAAACTATAGGGACTAATTATTAGCAATTTAAAACAGCTTCTCATGTAAACATCACACAATTTATTGCGCCTTAGGGCGTATTGAAGCGTAAGCCTCAAATTCAACCCTGGGCCTTAAGTCTCAAGGCGATTTTTTAGTCATTCGCCTCAAATGATTTTTAAAACATTGCAAAGAGATATAATTTCATGCATGTAACAATGGGGAAAATATTTAGATGTGATAAAACAGGAGTTGATTATGTATAAACATAAATCCTTAATTAACAAGAACTAAAAAATATGGAGAAGTGTCATTTAAGTCATATAAATGGCTAACCAATGTAAGAATTTAAAGCCACGATGATTTGAAGATCAAATATGAACAAAACTTAAATGTGAAATGTTCTAAAAGGTCCTAGGCGAAGTGGGGGTGGAGGAGGTTGGCTAGCGCCTAGGCAGTTGCCTTGGCAGTTTTTACTATTATTTTTTTGTATATATAATGTTTTAAAAGTTAACTTTTACCATAGACTTAAAGTTTAACACGAAGTAGTAATAAGAATACATACATCAACATAGTGTGTATATATATATATATATATATATATATATATAAGGTGGCGGGGCGAGGCATAGCGCCTAGTCAGCCCTAGGCTTGGTATTCCAGAACAGTGCCCTCATTTCAGCGGGTATCTAAAAATATTGCAGTATCAACGAGGTTGCTATCAAATAAAATCTTCAATAACCATGGGAAGAATAGGGCGTGACAATTACTTGCCATCACAATTGAATGGAATAACTCTTCTCGTTTCTTAAAGTTGAGCACCTAACTAGATTAAAGCCATACATACCATTATATTACATCGAATTTTTTAAGCCTATTTTCTAATCCTCAAAGTAATTCATTAAATCCCAATAGATGTGGAATAAATATGATAATTTCCTTACCTTGGTGGCTCAAATCTAGCAGTCTTCTTTAGATTCTAATGGTGGGGCTTTTTACAGGTGGAATGCTAAACTCAATTTGCTGAAAACGTTCTGGGAGCGTAGATAATAAGTGATGTGTATATATATATATATATATATATATATATATATATATATATATATATATATATATAGGATTAAATTTGAGCTAGAGAATTGGCACCTCAAGAGGATAGCAGTTGATAAATGTTGTATCTGGTAAAATGTTGGAAACAATTTTTTTTTATAAATGTTATATCTGGTAAAATGTTGTATGTTAAATATATATGGTGAGATATATGCGTTAGTCAATAGTGTCCCTAGAGTGGATTTCGACTGGGTTTCAAGGTTCAAATCATAAGGCTTTTGATTGCTTAGATGTGTAGGTGGCGGTGGTGTTAAGGGTGGAGGTGGCGATCGGGGTAGAAGGAGATGGGTTTGATTTTCCGGTGGGGGTGGTAGGCGGAGCGGAAGTGGGGGAGTGGAGTGTGTGTGTGCGTGTAAGAGGGTGAGTTTATTTTTTTAATAGTTTTTTTTGCTTTAGTCTCATCTACAAAGATGTATTTAGGCTCCACTCCCAGTTGTTTTTAGAATTGTAAAAAGTCCCATAACCACAAAAAATCGCCTAGAACTACCCTGTAACCATCCATCCTTCTTTTTGCAGATAATGACACTTCGTCTCATATAGGACCAACAACTAAAAAAAAACATGGAAGTGGCGACAAGTAAATATTTATAAATAGGACTAAATACTTAAGATCCTTTTTTTCTTAATTGTTTCTATCTTTTTTGAGTTATTATTAATGTAAAATATTTTCTGTTCAATTTTTTACTTTATTAGATTTTCTAAGGTGGTTTATTTATTTAAATTTAAAATGCCATGATGTTGTCAAACTTAACAGTTTTCTAATTGTTTTGGGAAAAGTCTAATTATCTAAAATTAGTAATGTATTCAAGTCTAATATCTAAATTCGTTTTTAAAATGTAATTTACATAACGTTTTGAGTTAAATGTTATTTACAGGAAGCTCAAGGGCTAACATGTAATTTTTATGAAGGTCAAGAGATGAATGTATTTTATAGGTATTTGAGGGTTAAAATATATTTAACATAAAATCCAGCAAATAAATGTAATTAAAAAGTTAAAATGTAATTTACCAAAGGTTAAAATGTATAGAATGTTAGAAAGTTCAGGGGTTTAAAACCAATTTTTGGCTTAAAATAATTAAGACTTTTTGAAAACTATTAATAACATTCTATTAAGAAAAATATGAAACTTGAATGAAATTATTTATTTTTCACTTCTATACAGAAGTTTAAATGTTTTATTCACCCCTAAACAGGGGCTAGTTGTTTTTGTCATGTAACTGAAAGAAAATTTGCATTTGTGCAGGACAAGGATGCTTTTGCAGTTTTACTAAGGAGGATTTCCAAGATACAAAAGACCAAGGGGCTTAAGTATGTTGTACTTGGAGACAAAGACAAATGATGTGATTCTGTGGAAGTGTTACTGGAGGTTTCTCATAAAATAGAGTGAATGGGGGGAGCGATGTTTTTAGTTTAAGAGAGAGAGAGAGAGAGAGAGAGCGGTGCTTGAAGTTTTTTTTTTTAATACAAATTCTTATCAATTTTGGTCACAGATTTAAAGAATCTGTCTTTGAAGAGTAAATTATCTTCACATTTTGTTCGGTGTAGCATTTAATTTTTAATACTGCCTATGTTTGTTCCTTTAGTTACATATTGTAAAAAGCTTTCTCATTCTGAAAGTATAAAAGTTTTTGTACGGTTTGATTAAAAAAATAACAATTTGACCTTGTAATCTTATGGTAGACAAGAGTATAAATACATCAATTAAATGTTATATATATCCTGTGAATGTGTTGTAAAATAATGAAATTGGGCCTGCCCGAGAGCGATCCCGAAGCTCGTAATATTTGCGAACTGAGTTGAGCAAATGCATGTTCGGTTCACACCCAACCCGATTTATAGGTCTACTTTAAACTATATTCAGTTTTTTTGACAATATTTTATACCATGAAGTATATCACCAGTATGACATGTTTGGAGATTCAGCCATTGTAACATGACTTCTTTGGATGCCAGTGACATCATGCCATAGGATTCATCAAGGTAGACACGTCCCTTATTGTATTGGCCTTTGCCAAGCTAATCAGTGGCGAATTCAGAAAATGGAGGGGTGGGGGATGAATACAAACAGGGCCGGCTCTATAATTTTCTAGGCCTAAGCAAAAGAATAAAATTAGAATCCTTTTACAAATGACTGGGAAGAGTGGGACAGCCTCTTTTCATTAGAATCATGTATTTTTAGATGAGAAGTTCTACATGATCCGCATGTAGAACAACATTTTTGTCCTTTTCCTTTTTTTAACAGTTTTATATATATATATATATATATATATATATATAATTAAAAAAAAGTCTTTTATAAAATTAAAAAAAAACAGTTTTTATATATATAAAAAAAGCAGTTTTCCTATTAATATTAATTTTTTTTTATTAAAATTAAACAACTGATGTGGGTCCGCGTTAGCGACACTAATAATTCGCGATATTTTATTAAAAAAAATATTGCAATTAATTAGTGCCGCTGGCGCTGACCCACATTCAACAAATGATTTTGGTTTGGGAATGTGGGTCCGCGCCAGCGGCACTAATTAATCGTGATATTTTTTAAAAAAATATCGCGATTAATTAGTGCCACTGGCGCGGACCCACATTCAACAAATGATTTGGGTCCGAGAATGTGGGTCTGCACCAGCGACATTAGGCGATTAATTAGTACTGCTGGCGCGGACCTACATTCCCGGACCCAAATCATTTGTTGAATGTGGGTCCGCGCTAGCGGTACTGATTAATCGCGATATTTTTTATTGAAAAAAAAACTGTTTTATAGAGTTTTTTATCAATAAAAAACACTTTTCTTTATTTATGAAAAAAAAATTAATTTTAATTAAAAGTTGTTTAATTTTAATAAAAAAACATATTTTTTATATTAATAGGAAAACTATTTTTTTTTTTAATATAAAAACTGTTTTTTTTTTAATATAAAAAACTGTTTTTATATGAACAAAAGAAATATAAAAACTATTTTAATATTAAAAGTTAAAAACTTTAAAGGTAAGATGCTTAATAAAAAAAAATGCATGCGGTCGCTAGGCGGGCTATACATGCAGTCCATGTAAAGTTTCTCTTTTTAGATTATAATTTTCTACACACCATAAATGTTTGGTGGTCAAATACCTGAGTTTTTTGTATTATTCATGTTCGATCTGTTCAAGTCCGGACAAATCTTTGAACACTGATATGAGTACGTGTCAAAGCAATACTCTTGCCAGTTCTATGAGGCCCCATGCTGCCCATGTGGATGGTATTCTCTACAGTCGTGTAGTCTCTGTCAATAGCTACAGGGTGTGTACAGATGTAGCATTTGATCTCAGGTCTAAAGAAGTTGTCCTAGGCGGTCATGGGTTATCGTAAATCAAATAAGGTCATATCTCCCCTTGTCAGTGAATCTTTGGCCATAAGAGAAGCATGCTTGATGGCAAAGGCAGTAGGTTGTACTATCCTTGTGTTTGAAAGCTACTGCTCCTCCCTTATCACTAGTTGCAACAATAAGTGCACAGTGCCTTGGGAGATTAGCTCCATCATCTCGGATATTAAGGAGCTGTGTTCCGGCTAAAATGTTTCTTTCCATTGGATTCCTAGGCAGAATAATGTTATTGCCGATTGGATATGTGTTGGACCCCGAGTCTTTTCATAACGTGGAATGGTTTGTATGCGACAAGCATTTTTGACATAATAATGAGACTTAATGATGTGCCATTATCACATAATTAAAAAAAAGCACACCAAATTCATGTAGAAACTCACTTTAAATTCATTTTTTTTCAATATATATTTTTCAATCTATATTTTGAGTTTATTTTTTTATGATTCACCTGAAATGTTTAAATACCACAGAGTTCATTAAAAAATGTTTAGATACCATTTTTTACTATTATAAAAATAATATTTTTACTATTTAGAAAAAATGGTCCGTGCCAGCGGCATGAAAAAAATACGACTAAATGTCATGTCTCGTTTTATTTGGGTCGTGATCGTGTTAGTTAAAAAATAAAATATTCATAATCGTATTGTGTAATTTTTTAATTGATTTGTATTAAGTAAATAAATGATCAATTACCAAAAAGTTCCCCAAACATAAGCTTTTTTATTTTGTTCCAAAAAGCCCCTCAAACATCCATTTAACCAATATTCTCTTCTTTTTAAAGGTTCGCGCCAGCGGCACACACTGAGTGTTTTTATGTGGTGAGTGACTTTTTGGAAAAAAATAAAAAGGCTGTGTAGTAAACGTGTATTGAAAAATATTTGAGGGACTATTTGGTATGACCAAAAAAATTAACACAATGATGTATTTTAAGACATATAATTTGAGTTAAGTTTTTTTTTGTGTGTGATATTTAAACATTTCATGTAAAACATAAAAAAAATCAATTCAAAATAATTTTTTTTAGATTAATTAAGTGCTTTTTTTTTTAATACTTTTTTATATTAGAATAGTTTTTATAATTTTTTATATTAGAATAGTTTTTTTTGTTTTATATTATTTTTAATTAATTTAGTTTCTCAAATACCCATTTACTCAATATTCTTTTATTTTTAAAGGTCCTCGCTAGCGGTACCCCTTATTTACAACATTGAGTGTTTTTATGTGGTGAGAGACTTTTTGACTTAGTTTTGAAGTCCGCGCCAGCGGCACACATTGAATGTAATAAAAAGATTTTTGATTTATATTAAAATAAATTTTATTTTTAAAAAAAATATCTTTTTTATTTTAAAACAGTGTTTTCTAACAACTTTTTTAATTTATAAAAAACATTCTTTTTTAATAAAACAGTTTCTTTAAATAAAAAAAGTCAAATAACTATACCTGAATGATGGAATGGATGAGGAGATGGCGGTATATTAAGGACGTGGCAAAAGCCACGTCTTTAAGTATGTGTTTTATGTACAAAACCAAGTCGCTGTAGTGCTGCTCTATTCAAAATACAAAAGAAAGGCACGTAGGTCTGTTGCTTAGGTTGAAAATCCGTTGCTTTATAGTCTGCACAATATGTGACTAGACTTCAGCAGAAAAATGAGGAAAATTTATATCCCTAATAAGTGTAAATGTTGAAACATTTAATCATCTCACCTACCTCCATTAAATGACCATCCATCCACGGCTTAAATTTCCGCTCTTAAAGTTCAGATTTTTTTTTTGTTGAGAAGAATACTTCTCACTTTTATTACCTCCACTCTAAAATGCTTTACATGTTACATGGTCGATCCTCGAAGGTCCTTCAAGTTTTGGAATGGTTGGTGTAGGCAAGAATGAGGTTAGAAATAATTTTATTAGAGTTATTGTATATTATGTTACGTAACTGTTTTTCATGTAAATCTAACTTTTTATTACTGCTTATGTTTGTTCCTTTAGCTACATATGATAAAAAGCTCTCATTCTGAGAGTATAAAAGTTTTTGTACGGTTTGATTAAAAAAATAACAATTTGACCTTGTAATCTAAGGTAGACAAAGAGTATAAATACATCACTTAAATGTTATCTACATTCTGTGAATGTGTTGTAAAATAACGAAATTGGGCCTGCCCGAGAGCGATCCCGAAGCTCGTAATATTTGCGAACTGAATCTGAGTTTGGGTATATGATATTTATTCAGGATGAGCTTGGGCATTGGTAGGTTATTTCCGGGTCTTGAGCAAATGAATGTTCGGTTCACCCAACCCGACTTATAGGTCTACTTTAAACTATATTCAGTTTTTTTGACAATATTTTATACCATGAAGTATATCACAAGTATGACATGTTTGGAGATTCAGTCACAGTATTCAGTTATGTAGACACGATCCTTATTGTATTGGCCTTTGCCAAGCTAATCAGTGGCGAATTCAGAAAATGGAGAGTGGGTGGGGGATGAAAACAAACATGGCCGGCTTTATAATTTTCTAGGCCTAGGCAAAAGATTAAAATTAGAATCCCTTTACATATGACTGGGAAGAGTGGGACTGCCTCTTTTCATTGAATCATTTATTTTTAGATTATAATTTTCTACACACCATAAATATTTGGTGGTCAAATAGCTGAGTTTTTTTGTATTATTCATGTTCGATCAGCTCAAGTCCGGACAAATCTTTAAACACTGATATGTGTACCTGTCAAAGCAATGCTCTTGCCAATTCTATGAGGCCCCATGCTACCCATGTGGATGGTACTCTCTATAGTTGTGCAGTTCCTGTCAATTGCTATAGAGTGTGTACAGATGCAGCGTTTGATCTCAGGTCTAAAGAGGCGGTCTTTTCAGAAGCTCTGATGGGTTTTCATAAATCAAATAAGGCCATATCTCCCCTTGTCAGTGAATCTTTGGCAATAAGAAAAGCAATGCTGATGGCAAAGGCTGTAGGTTGTATTATCCTTGTGTTCGAAAGCAACTGCTCTTCCCTTATCACTTTCTGCAACAATAAGTGCACAGTGGCTTGGGAGATTAGCTCCATTATCTCGGATATTAAGGAGTTGTGTTCCGACTGGAATCTTTCTTTCCATTGGATTCCTAGGCAGAATAATGTTATTGCCCATTGGATATGTGTTGGACCCATAACGTGGGATGGTTTGTATGCGACATGCATTTTTGACATAACAATGAGACTTAATGATGTGGTATTATCACATCATTAAAAAAAAATACACTCCAAATTCATGTAGAAACTCACTTCAAATTCATTTTTTTTCAATATATATTTTTCAATTTAAAAAAAAAGTTAATTAATTTTAAAAAATTAATTTTGAGTTTATTTTTTTATGATTCACCTGAAATGTTTAAATACCACACAGAGTTCATTAAAAAATGTTTAGATACCATTTTTTACTATAATAAAAATAATATTTTTACTATTTAGAAAAAATGGTCCGTTTCAGCGGCATGAAAAAAATACGACTAAATGTCACATCTCGTATTATTTGGGTCGTGATCATGTTAGTTAAAAAATAAAATATTCATAATCGCATTGTGTAATTTTTTAATTGATTTGTATTAAGTAAATAAATGATCAATTACCAAAAAGTCCCTCAAACATAAGCTTTTTTATTTTGTTCCAAAAAGCCCCTCAAACACCCATTTAACCAATATTCTCTTCTTTTTAAAGGTTCGCGCTAGCGGCACACATTGAGTGTTTTTCTGTGGTGAGTGACTTTTTGGAATAAAGTAAAAAGGCTTGTACTAAACGTGTATTGAAAAATATTTGAGGGACTATTTGGTATGACCCAAAAAATTAACACAATGATGTATTTTAAGACATATAATTTGGGTTAAGTTTTTTTTGTGTGTGTGATATTTAAACATTACATGTAAAACATAAAAAAAATCAATTCAAAATAAATTTTTTAAAATTAATTAACTGCTTTTTTTTTTTAATTTGAATACTTTTTTTATATTAGAATAGTTTTATAATTTTTTATATTAGAATTGTTTTTTTGTTTTTTTCTTATTATTTTTAATTAATTTAGATTTTCAAATACCCATGTACTCAATATTTTCTTATTTTTAAATGTCCTCGCCAGTGGCGATTTGTCAATAAAGATCACATACATTGAAAGATTAGAGCATATAAAGCAATACCATGGCAATCGAGTAAGCAAGATTCTTATCTAAGATATCAATTTTCCGTCTGTATCTGACCTGAAGTTCCTTTTATTCAATAAATGGTGATCATAAAGGAGGACTAGTAGTCGCTTATGGGGGAAAAATCCTAAATTTGCTCAAAGAGAGATCTTAATCTGACCCAATACGATCTAAACCTCATACTTAATGAGGTGAGAACAATGAGAGGAAGACAAATCATTTCATAAATATATATATTTATAAACCCCTAACATGTACACAAACATACATACACAGAATCACACGCACAAACACGTATTACCTCAAAGAGAGATTGGGAAATATCAGGGGGGTGATAAAGAAAAATGATAAATAAGTAAGAGATGAGTTAAATAATATCTCGATTGCAATCACACCCCATTTTGATTTACACAATATCTCGCTCACTCTCTGTGGTCCACACACTTTCTCATCCATTGCAAATCAAAGATATTACTAAATAAAAACTATAAGTTTGTTGTTTGCTGGCCATTGAAGTGTCTTGAATAAAAATGAAACAATATTTAAGTGATTCCCTGAGAAGGTGATAAGGAAAAATCACAGAATTCACGAGTGGGAATATATATATATATATATATACACCCCAATACCGAAGAGCCATTATATGTCGTGAGCGATAAATACTGCAATTGACCAGATGATAAGGAAACACCATTGCGGAAACAGCAGGTGATAAGGTAAAATCATCGAATTCATGAATTGGAACAAATGTATATAATTATCCGCCAATACCGAAGAGCGCACACACAATCATGTATGAGAAGTAAGAAATTCATATAGAAACACAAAATCTATTGATGAAACGGAAAAATAACCATATAAAGAAAAGAGAAATCTCAAATTCAACAATATCTGAGGAAAACTGAATCGCCACAAATCCCCACATGATCCTTATTAACATTGTACATACTGGTACTAATATTAACACCAATATGAAGAATAACTGTTCCAACTATTTTAACAGCTAGCAATAGTGGCCACAACAATACCTGTTATTCGGAAAACATAGGAATTATGAATAAATTTAATAATTTCTACTTAAGAAAGGTGAAGCAAGTCAACACTAATAAAAATTACAATATGTAATTGCTTCATACTGAATTAGACTGCATTTAGTGAGTTGCCGTGAAGATGACAATACAAAAACAGAACTGCAAAAAATGGGGACATTAAACAGTTTAAGAAACATATCATAAGTGCAAACATTAAGGAATATTTAAACAAAAAAATAAAACTATTACACTAAAGTAAAAAGGCAAAAAGTGTGACAAACCAAAAATGGTAGTCTCGTATTTTAATCCAATGATCGAGATACGAGATACAAACAAAATGATAGAAAGAATGAGAAGTACTTCTAGAAAGGCAGTGGCCTTCAGATGGTTAATGTAAAAAAGAATCATGATATGTAAAAAAACCTAATTTCAAACCCCAAAAGACTGAACAGAAAAATTCAATCCTAAACGAATCTAGCAACTAAAGACACTTGAACCCAAAAATCGACCTTATTATAAAATCTCAAAAATGAAACTAAAGAAACATGTGGAACCCAGCAAAAGAACTCCATCATGAACCCCAAAAAATGCTTGACCTCCCTAAATCCTATTTTCTTAAATCTGAAATGAAGCCAAATATTAAACTATAGAAAACTTCTAAAAACCAAAGCACATTTTGAACTACAGAAAACACTGATTTAAACCCCCGAAAAACATTTGAATCCAAAAACAAAGACAGAGTTATAATCCATAAACAAAACCATAACAATGAAAAATGAAGTTGAAACTTAGGAAACCTTAGTCTAAAAGTCAAAAAGCTGAAACCAATGAACAAAAAAAACAATGGCAGACAGCATACATATAGTGCCTTGGTGCGTGCTAGGGTGTTTGAGAGGACCAATATGATGCTACGGTCGTTAGATAAACAGAGGGGGTTCCCATTCGTAGGTAGTGCTGAAACAACCATTTTACTTTCAAAAGTTTCCTCTCGAAACTCTGAAAAGTTCTTTCGCGCTTGCCAAAATACTGCTCAAGGATAAAAGTCCTTTTTGTCATGATATTTCGGGTTTTGATTATTCCAAATGCACCAAAGAACAACCACAAAAAAGTCCCACTGATCAGCTTCCATTACTTGGTCCACTCAATGGAACCAGTTTGCAATGTGATGAGCTTTCTTTCATGAACAAGAAACTGTAAAATTTAGTATTCCCATTTCAACAACCTGACGGCCCTAAGCACGTGCAAACTTGTATCGTGGGATTTTTCTCATAAACAACAAGTATCATTTAGTCGTATGAAGTTAGCCATCGTGGGAAGTATATTGTTCCATGCACGCCAAATCACTCTCTATTTTTGCTCATTTGACGACAAACAATTACACATGAGGGAACGAAGATCGTCGCATACTTATTTTGGGAATCTGAAGCAAACTCATGGCATACGTTGGGCAGGTCTGTGCCATAGCTTTAATCATCACTTCCTTGCCGAGTCAGGACAAAATGCTTTGTTTCCAGACCTTGACCTTTCTCCACATTTATCTCACAGCCCCGCAACCATGGATTTCTGCGAGTTCCCCACTATCGAAGGCAGCCCAAGATATTTCTCAAGGCTGTTAACTTTGGAAACCCCCAACAAAGCTGATACCTGAGCCTTTACCACCCCTCTTTGTGTTTTGATGAACATAATGTCGCATTTGTCGAGGTTTATCTGTTTACCTGAAGCTCATTCATACTTATTTAGAATATCTTTTATGGCCTATGCTTCATTTGGTAACAACTTTTCTGAATACGATGCTATCATCGGCAAAAAGAAGATCAGATACTATTGGTAATCTCCGACTTGCTGTCAGACCTGGCTGATTTTAATAAAGCTGTAGACCTTCTTTACATAGAATAAAGAGATAAACGGAGAGTGGGGGGGTGGGGGGGGTCTCCTTGATGGATCCTCCCCTTGGGGGAGAAGTTCTTCCAGGACACTAATCAATTAAAACTGAAAACGACACCGAGGAGACACAATTCATTAATAATGAAACCCATCTTTGACCAAAACTTATTTTTAGCATAATGTCCTTGAGGAACTGCCATTCACATCGTTCATACGCCTTACTCATGTTCAATTTTAGAGAAAAATGGCGCTTTTCCCTTGGACTTTATGCTTTAAAGAATGGTTTAGCTCAAAAGCCGTTGTAACATTGTCAGTGATCAACCTCCCCGGCACGAACGCACTTTGGGTATCAGAGATGATTCCCACTGGGTTTTAAGCCTATTAGCCAAAAAAATTTGAAATAATTTTATACAAAACGTTACATAGGCTAATAGGGCTAAAATGGACCATACTCGACAGGTTCATAATTTTTGGGAAAAACACTACGAAAGTATGATTTGATTTTTCTACAGGAAGTCTATTAATTAGAATATCAAGTGTCATTTTTGTGATTTCCTTCGTGACAATATGCTAATACATTTGAAACAATAAAGCGGACACATCGGGACCCGGTAACATTTGTTTAAGAGTTTTCCATACATCGGATTCATGAAATTCACTCATCTATTATTCCCCCTAACACTTCCTGTTGGAACAGAAAACTGTAGCTGTGAATAAAGTTAAAAATATTCAATTGCACAGGAGCCACTGTCATCCACTAATTTGGCAATGAAATTAATTTTCCGTCGATGGTTAACTTGAGCATGAAAATAGGTCGTATTTCTATCTCAATCCTTTGCTTCAACTTTACCTCCTCGGATGCACGCATTTAGTCTAGTTTTGTTTCAAGTCTTTAAATCTCCTCCATATTTTCCCTGTTAGTAGAAATATGCATTAAACCTCTAATTTGGTCTCGAATCCAGTTGAGCATATGCCCCCTCCCCCCCACCCCCCCACCCAAAAAAAAAATACCATTAACTTTTAATAATCTGCTCTACCTTAACTTCTTTGGATCACCACGCTTCAAATCGTAAATGTTTAACATTTCTGTTCAAACTTAGCCCCCATGAATTGTCGCAATTGAGAACAGTGGACTCTACTCCAATGTTGCTATAATTCGGTCTAATCTTTCCTCCACCTAACATTCCTCGGCATTTTTGTGGGTCCAAGTATATTTATACCATCTGAATCCCAAATATACAAATTTACAAACATCCATCATTCTTCAAAAATTTTGAAGCTGCCCATTTGGTCTGTAAATCAAGTTCGACTTCTCCGAGTTAGAATTTCGTTAAAATCTCCCGCACACAACCATGAACCATTCCTCTCAAAACATATTTTTTTCCTATAACATCCTTCCTTCCTTTCATTTACATGTTTTTGGGAACCTATAGAACCCAGTAAACCAACTTTTTTAACTGCCATCACCTTCTTTAATTTTTGTGTGAACATGTATTTTGAGAAATTTTAAAATTAGTGATATGACTTGTGGATTGTTGCATGACAGGGTAAATTTTAAACAAATTTACAATATGACCACCTTAGTTTTTGGATATAATATTAGTATTAGATTTTGACCACCTCAAACAAATAGTCTTTGCCCCTGCCCATCCACAGATAAACCTAGCCCATCTAGTATATTTAACCAAGTAAAACTAGAAATTTATAAAGAACATGGAATATGAATGAACTCAACACCCAAGCAAGCATCTCGACCTAGGATGTAACAAAATTCTAAGGGGAAAGATCAAGCGAGTCTAAGTCCACACTAACTAGTTGTTTAAAAAGTTCTATACTTTATGTCGCAAAAAGATGAAAATACCAATTACCAATGATTAATTGGCAGGTTTTATCCTGACCAAAGCCACCACTACTTTCTTAATTCCATCCAGCACCTGAGCATGAAACCTTGTAGCAGCATCAGAATCAGCCTAGATATTTTCCTTGAGGACACTGACAAAGGTGAAGTCTACAAGTAATATATTCAAATATAATTAGAGGGGAAAATATTATATATAAATGTGTGTGTTGTAATCCATGTACTATTGTCAAAAGATAAAAACCACGTACTTTGCTATTTCTTTCGTTGAAATCATCAATTGCCACTTTTGCTAATTTGTCCATCTTGGCAAAGTCCCGTAAATCCTCCTTAATCGGTGAAATCTTATTCAACAGAAATGATGTGGGGAAGGGATCAACATCGAACCCGAAAACAATAACATAAGATGATGAAAAAGGAAATGATTAGATTAAAGTAGAGTATAGTAGATGAAATTATAACTTCATCGCTTTCGACGCATTGTTATAGGTAAAGGGCATACTCATACCTATCCAGTTCACCATACCCATCATCATCGCTGCTATAAGATGCAAACGCATTCTCCTCAACTTTGTCTTCCAATTTAGGAGCATCCAACTCACTATCATACTCATAAGTATCATCACTGCTATAATATTCGACCACATTATCCTCAACTTTGTCTTCCAATTTCGGAGAAGGAGTATCATCTAACTTTGGTGCTAAATCGAAAGCCATATCAACTGGATGACAAAATAATCAATGAAAACCCTATACCACAAATCATGTGAGTATACAAGCAGAAAAGATAAGAGTATCAACAAAAGTACTAAGCAAGCTTAGAATAGAGGAACATTTGCGCATGGGACACAAACTCCCCGAGCATTTATATGTGTGACAAGGATGCAACAGAGCCATGATATTGCAGGGCTATTTCTTGATTTGGGTCAGAAATTCTGAGAGCCTGAAATATCTACCCGAGAAGAGAACACCGATTCCAAAAATATTTCAGGATCTTGCCTTATGACCTTTTACGTTCGGACACCCCAACAGATTGGAGTCTCCATGAAAATAAAGGACACACATCTTCATCCAGTGGACAAGAACGGCTGAAGAGTTTCTCATGTAAATCTGGAAATAGGTTTTGTGCAGATCCAAAATGGGTATCATTAAGTCTGGGTCCATTTATATGCATCAAGTGAATGGATAGATGAGCAAGTTGATACTCTGATAGAATTGGGTGGAAATAGTGCGGTGAATTTGAAGTTTGAAGCCCGCATTCCAGACAACTGTAGAAAACAAAAACCCAATTCTTCTATAGAGGAGCGTTCTGATTTCATTAAGAGAAAATGTGAGCTGCAATAATTTTTGGATTCTGGTGAACAGATGTCCTGTCCCTTTCCATCTCCACCGTCGCCCAATTGCAGCTCTTCAATCTGTAACAATGGTTCAGCTCCAGAAAAGAATTTTGAAAAGAACAGCCACCTTATCCATGGTCTCGGGAAAGCATTTCGCAACAGTTGGAGAAGAAAAGATTCTGAACTCAAAAACACTAAGAATAGTGACTCAACGGCAGGTATGGTTGAATTGTAGGACTGATAAAGGTCAATGTGGTCAGAGGCACCAATTTAGCTGTTCGAGATATGATGACCAGTGATCTATATGTCATCCTCTCATTGGGAAACCAATCAGTGAAGACACTTGTCATAAAGAACAATTTGAACCCTCTATGGAATGAAAAGCTAATGCTGTCAATTCCTGAACATGTTCCTCCTTTGAAGCTGCTTGTGTACGACAAGGATACATTTACAACTAACGATTTTATGGGAGAAGCGGAAATCGATATTCAACCCCTTGTTAGTGCGGCCAAAGCTTCGGAAGATAGCAAAATAGAGGAGTCAATGCAGATCGGAAAGTGGGTGGCGAGCAAAGAAAACACGCTGGTTAGAGATGGTGTCATCAACCTGGTAGATGGGCTGGTGAAGCAGGGCATTGCTCTCAAAATGTTGAAAGGGGAGTTCTACAGATTGAGCTTGAATGTGTTCCTCTCACTCAATAATGGAAGATAGGGAGCCCATAAAAAGCTTTTTTTTTTCTTGCACTTAGGTAATCGCGATAATTGGCAAAGCTAGACGAAGGTGCCTTTTCAAATTTTATACAAGCGTATTTTATTCGTCAAAAAAAAAAAGAGCAAGCTTCGTAGTTCCAATAAAAAACATATATTATAAATTAGCATCTAACGGAAATTAAAAATTCGAGGTTCTACCTCCATAACAATTTGCCATTCCAATATAAACGAGAACTATTGATAGATAGAATTGCCCAAAAATAAAACTATTTCTTAAGAAAAGTAATTTCAAAAATTTTAAATTCAGATTGCTTCTTCATCAAAGGAAATAATAAATAACATGTGTTGCTCTTTCCTAAAGTATGAGTATCCGACTTCATAACAATACGCTCAAAATTTAAATAAGTTGAGTGATTATTGATCAACTAGCAGGTAAAAATTAGATGTAACTAACCAAATAAAAAGATGGATGATATTAAGGTCAATCGTAGCATAAATAAGTCCACCAACTGCTTGGGAATATAAAAATAAACATTGAAGTTGAAATGCAAGGTAATCAATATACTATATTGTTTTTAATAAATAAAACACTACTATATTTAACATAGCAGATCCACTGTTCTAGAAAAGTTAAATGACGAAATAAAAAACCGAACAGAACCTGAAATTACCAAAAAAAAAAGTGTTTCAGAAGTTTCAGGATCAATATTAATGAATACAGAAAAATATATATTTGGAGGGCAGGAAAAATAACAAACTCTTAACTAAAGTTATAAAGGTACACCTGCAATGCATCAACATCACTCATGAATAGCCAACACCCAAATCACCTTACACTTTGCACTGCCACAGGCCACTTCAATTAAACTCACAACACAATAGCACACTAAACTCCCACTTTCAGCAGCCCAAATAACACAGAAATACAACAACTTGTCTACCCAATCAAACCTCTATTATCTTTC
Organism: Sambucus nigra; assembly: GCA_949130495.1. NCBI lineage: Eukaryota > Viridiplantae > Streptophyta > Magnoliopsida > Dipsacales > Adoxaceae > Sambucus > Sambucus nigra. Next base: position 23,968,458 of record OX422208.1, on the reverse strand, counting down.
ATATTATCTTTCATTTTTTTCAGGGGGCAAAAGCCAAAGGCCCCAAAGAATATATTGAAACAAGAGGAAAAATAAAAGGCCAAAAAAAGCTAACTAATAGGAGGGGTATACCCCAGTCTATAAACGAAACAAAAAATACAACAGGTGGAAGAAAAAGTTCTTATACGGATAATACTAACTAGAAATTGAGCACAACTAACGGAGAACGATAAAAATGCAGCCCTAAGTGATCTTCTCGAATAGCCTCGTGAGCACTAGGGGCAAATTTGAATTGTACTAGAAAATTTGAAAGCTTGTAAAAGTATGACCATGTTTGGAGAGAGTTTTCTACAAAATTTTCTTCTCAATATACATGTCTTAGAGATACCGCAGAAGAGATCAGATTTTGAATTTTACACATGTTATGAAGCACTTACCACAAACAATTAACAGTGCTAGAGATAGCCTGAACGATTACCTTAGAATCGGCTTCATCGAATCAATATTGACTTCATGTGTATGAAAGGAGCTTAAACAGAATTCCAGAGCTTTAGCCTCTGCAATTGTGTTTGATCCTGCACCAAAATTTGCTAAAAAAGCAAAAAACAGATCACCACGGTCATTTCGAGTCACACCAGCACTGGCTGCCCTACCTCTAATAGAAGACCCCTCAACATTTAATTTGAGACTAGAGGAAGGAGACCATTTCCACAATTTCCCAGTTTCTTGAGCAGGACGACGCTTTATGATTGCTCCGACTATCGCTATAAGGATGGAATTTTGAAAATTTGGAGCTTTGATAGGAACACGAATAGAAGATACATCAGAGATCCAATGCATCACCTTATTCTTAATAAGAGACTCCATTGTAAAGGGCATCAGTTCTCGCAAGCCAAATTTCCCAACAAGTAGCGCAAACAGTTGCTGCCCTAAGCATACCGTATTGGGATTTCATAAACATTACGTGAAACCAACTATGAAGACATGAAGAATTAAAAGTGACATTAAACTTGCAAGCAAATATCTTCCAGAGATATCTATCCAAGCTTCCATAGTAAAAGAGATGGTCTATAGATTCAGTTGAGGGGGTGTTCAAACATCTAGACTGTGCACTCCCAACTTTTTCCCATATTGGTCGACAGGCACTCCATTTAAATTCAGCTTCCAAACCAAACTCCCCAACTATGGGATAATGCACTTGTTCGAAATAAATTTGGACCAGCCACCAAGCATTGTGGTTTCTATTTAACTCCCAAAAACTAGCTGCTGAGGATTTTCCATTAATTGCATGAAGGCATATAAGATTTTCCTTATAGCCAGAATTGATCAACTCTCTGGAAGGAAGAACTTCAGTCATTATAGGGGAAGGGATGTCATCGTAAAGCAACTCCAAAATAGAGTCTTCAAGTGTTGCCTTAACAGTTATAGAAGTGCTAATGATGTAGTATGAAAAAAGAATTTCCTATCATCATTCATCATGCAAAAGGAAATAGACCATCATTTATTATCCATCTGCTATAATAAAGGATTTCACAAAGTTGGTCTTCAACCAACCTCGACACCTAGGAAGCATATTATGGGGAATTTGAAATGACTCGTTTAGAGGGATGGTCATATTTTGATTGACCCCATAAAGAGTCCCCTTTTATATATGACCGTGCTAATTTAGCATGTAATGATATCATACTTTGATGAAAAGATTTCAACCCTAGCCCTCCGCATTCATAGGTTTGCAAATATCCTCCCAACTGATCCAATGGTTGGGTTTTTCTCCATTTGTACTCCAAAGAAACTTTGTCATATCTGATGAAAGGGAGTCTATCATTGTTTTTGGGACTTCAAGACTGACATGATATGGAGGGGAATAAATTTTAGGGCAGACTTAATAAGAGTGACTTTGCCAGCAAAAGATAGGAGACGTGCTGCCCAACCTTCAGTTTTGTTTCAAATAAATGACACTATATTATTAAAATACAGAATAAGGCCTCTCTCTCTAAACGAAGGGGCTCCCAAGTATTTAAAAAGAAGATTTTTATAAGAGAATCTATTCCAGACGACTATCACCTTTCTTTTGGTAACTGGACACTCATATCCTGTGGTGAAACTACTCTTGGCTAGATTTTCCTTTCGTCTAACACATTTTCATAGTCTTGAATAAATATACTAAACTTCATCAAATTTGTCTTCGTAGAATTTAAAAACAACAAAACTTCATCGATAAATAAAATATGAAAAAAAGAAATATTGCAATGAGACGTTCTATGGTGGATGAAATCTCCACTATTCACCATAGCTTTTATATCTTCAAGAGAAAGCTTCCTGGGCAATGATGAAGAGGGAAGAGGATAAGGGATGCCCTTGTCTAACCCTCTGCAAGATTTAAATAATCCAAATTTATTCCCTTGAAATAGAAGAGAGTTCCAACAATTTGGAAGACAAGCTTTGACCAAAGAACAACAGTGAGGGGAGAATCCAATTTAAGTATGACCCCATCGAAAAAATTCCATTCAAGGATGTCATCGGCTTTAGTCTTGTCTACTTTAAGAATAACATTGCCACCAAAATATTTTTTGTTCAAATCGGCTGTTAATTCCGAAGCAAGAGCTAGGCATTCCTGAAATTTCCTCCCCTTGACAAAGCAAAATTGCTCCATATAAATAATGTTAAGAACTAGGATCCATTCATGATTTGTCAAAGGGTCTTATAGGCAAAGTTGCATAGACTAATGGGTTTGAAATCTGAGAAGGAAGAGGGATTTGTTACTTTGGTGCGGAGGATTAAGTTAGTGGAATTGTAAACCCTTGGCAAAGCATGTCCATTGAAAAAATTCTGAACTGCAGCCATAAGGTCACGATCTATATTGTCTCAAACTGCCCTCTGTAGAAATGGGAAGAAAATCCATTCCGACACGGAGAGCTATCATTGGGACACGGAGAGCTATCATTGGGACCTGGACAGTTATCAGGGCTCAAAGTATCATTTCATAAAGGAGGTTTATTTACCTCCGAACGACGTCAATTGGTTGTGCTGGTGACCAAAGAACAGTTGTGATCTGGTAGATCGTCCCTCTCTCATACTGGAATCGGAGTTTTGTTGCTATTTCAGCTCTTGTGACTCGAATTCTAGGATTTGCAGTCCTAATCTGGACCAATAGTGTGAACCCTCTCCTTCCTCCAAAGGTTTCTTCTTCTAAAGGCAGGAGTAGGGTTTGATTATTTTGTAGGTCAGTTCTGTAATTCTTGGGGTAGATTTTTCACTTTAATAAAAGAACTCTTCTTATCTACCACGGTCGATACATATTTTTGTCCATTTGGAGCAGAGCAGAGATGCCTTATTCTTGTTATGTGAAGTTGTTTTCTTCATTGATAATTTCCAATTGAAGGTATTCTTCACTTCTTTTAATTTATGTGATCTAGAGATTTATTTGTTGTTGCTCTGCTACTTTTTGGGTGGGCTTGGTGTGAGCTGTTTTTCGGGTATCCTATTTGTTATTCTGTTTGTGGTCAGATTTTAGTTGTTCGAGACATAGCATAGCTGGATTGGTCCGTTTTGTCTCGAGATCAACTTATTTGGGTGGGTGTCATTCTTGGCACATGTTTGGGGTGGATGTTGTTTTCGCCTTTTGTGCATTGCGTTTGAGAGAGAAAATTGATTTAGGTTTAACCCCTCTTCGAATTTGAGGGGGAATATTATCTGATTTTTAGGTGTTGTCCTGTAATGGTTTCTTATGTTCTGCATTTTTACGGATGTTGGGATATCCTGAGAAGGATTCTTTTGTTCTGCATTGTTGTTGAGGTTCTTACCAAGCCCTATTAGTCCTTCTCTTATTAACACTGGCAAGCTTTCCTTGGTTGATAGCTACCCGCCAACTTAAGGGGACTGTTGTAATAACTTAACCTTGTAAGGTTACTTTAAGGGGAGCATTGTGATAGTTAGTTTTGGAAGGAAAATTTTGGCAGTCATTGGGTTCAGAATGACCAAGTCTTTTAAAGCCTATATATTGTATTCTCTAGTAAACATAAAAGTGAAACATGCGCAAAACAAGTTATTTCCTTTTTGTAACTTCTAGTTATCCTAAATAAATAAAATCTTGTATTTACTCTATTCTAGCGCCCCACCCCCCTCCCGTTTTTCTTGCCTCTATTTACGTCCCTCCCCCACTTCTTGAAAATCTTGACCTCAACTTAAACTTTATCCTTCTGTTTCCGATGGCACAAGAACTCAGGCATGCTCGGGGGGTGGATGCAGGGTGGACGATTTTAAAGCAGACTCCCCATTCATTAGATGGAGAAGATTGCCAAATTTTCGTGATCTGCTGCCGAACTTATTCCAATTACAAGAGCTCAGATCAAATCAGTATTGATATACCAATTCGATCCAACCTATCTTATTGAATTGCTCATTCAATGAGCTTTCTCAATATTATGCCCGAAGCGGCTATTCTATCTTTGTCCCATGAGTGACCAGCAAGGTGTGTTTCTTGTTCATTTTGCACTCTGTCGTCCAATGTCCCATTCCCCACACTCAGAGAATATGAAATTGGATTGGGCCAGGGGTGGGGTATTCATGGGTTTGGGCATTCCCGATTGTATGATGGTGCCCCCCTCCTTTACTAAGGGATAGCGCCGAGAATAATGTGCTTAAACTTCAATCCATACTCCCATGCTTGTTGTAATGATAAGATCTATGGGAAACTTAATTCGACTTGGTAGCGCATCTGGAGCCTTTGTAAATAACATGTATTTTGCTCGATGTTCTTTTTATGATGAGAATAAATGGGGTGAGATTTGATGTAAATCTAAGAATGCGAAAACGTTATTGTTACACTACACAACTATTAACTTAACAACAATAACAACAACAAATAAACTAAACTAATGAAATGGGTTTCTTTCTCTCTCTATTCTCAATTCTCAATATTCAAGGTGTCATTACAAATGAGGGTCAAGGGCCTATTTATAAGAGAGGTTATCTTGCTAACCAAAGAAAGACCCAAAAAGACTAAAAAAGGCAACTAATAACTAAAAATGACTCATTAGCCCCAACATGCTTGGAGACTAATAAAAGACTAAAAATAAAAGAAAATGACAATAATACTATAGACTAAAAATGGAAAATAAACGATAATCTTCTCCCGGGAGCACAACGACGCGCCACATATCGCTATATATCCCATACAAATCATTCTCCCTGTCTTCGAAAAAGCTCGTCCTCGAGCTTGGAATCATCAATGCCACATGATATGAGCTAAGAAAAAGCTTCGGACCTCAATCAAAATCAACAAAAGGTGGGCAGTCCATCTAGAATGAGTCCTATGCGAATGAACCTCATCAAAAATGGGTCTAATAAACCCAAATCCCGGCGATGTCCCTCTACAAAATCCGAACAACCAAAAACTGACGACCATACACACCTTCTCGACACCACGAGTACATGGTTGCAACTTGGAGTGGTGGACCCTTGAATCTGACTGGACGGGAACTCCGGCTACTGCACCTTTGCGAGTACGATGGCGAAACAAGTGGATTGAAGGCGGCGACATTCCGGAAAACCGAACCTAAACTGGCAAATAATCGGAATATGGATCCCAACTGGGACACATTTTTCATGGAAGTCGTATGTGTTGTCACAAAAAGTCCCTAATACCAATCTTGATCAGATTTGAGGTCAAATAGAGGGTGGGGGATTGGATCGTAGTAAGGAAGCACATTTTTGTCAGCTTTGATTGTGGTTGGTTGGGCATAAATGAGTGGGGAAAACAGTGGGGCTGGTTTCTTGGGGGTTTTAAGAAGGTGGTGGGGTTTGATATCAGAGCGAGGTCATGAGTTTGAGTCACAAAGAGAGGCAACCAGTGACAACCCATGGGCAGGAATTTGATGCAGGTGCATCTAAAATGATGCAAAGTGCTAACAACCAACTTGGCATGCTCCACCCTATAAAAATGGGGAAAGGCTGTCCGAGGCTCTTAAGGCTTGGACTCATGGGCCAGATTCACCCTTTGTATATGTGAATTAAGTTGCGCCATTACTATTAGCTATGGCTTTTAGTACAGGGGTAAGCGCTTGTTCACATCAGTATTTAAAAACTTGATAATATAATAATCTGTGTAATATATCATGTTAAGTATTGAAAGCAGTTTGAGATTCTAACAAACTAATCTAAGGAGAAAACCCTAAAATATCCGCATAGCCCAGCCCAGCCCCGCTACCTTTGCCTAGGCTCACTTTTTTAGTTTAGTCCGATTTTTAGAATTCTTATGAATTAAATAGAGCGCTCTGCTGGGGGGCTAGCGTAAGAAGGATCCATGATATTAGTTCGGGGGAAGAATATACTATACTTATAATGATCAAGAAAATAAAATGGAAGTGCAAAATTGATAAAGTTAAAAGTGACATCTTAACTTGAAATATTTCATACCAAAAAATGTAATACACCGAATTAATCCCTTAAATCTAAGAACAAATGAACAGACAGATAGAAAACTAGTTACTTTAACTGTTGTCGTTTACTCATTTGTAAAATAAATACAAAATCAACACTAAAGAAACAAAGAGGGATTGAAAACGAACACCAAACTAAACTAATAAATATAATCGTATTTCAAAATTAAGTCTAGAACAATTGTTTAAAATATTTACGCGGATACGCTAAGGCACAAAAAATCACCAAATAATACATCAATATTAAATTATGGCAAAAATCACCAAAATAATTCATCAAAATAAGTTGGGCCATTAATCATCTAGATGATTCACAAAAATAAGTTAAGGCACAACAATCACCGAAAACAATTCATCAAAAATAGGACAACAAGCACCGCACAAAGAGGCAGTTACACTTAGGAGGGTTGCTTAGGTTTTTGCTTTACCACGTATATCTCATTGAAGTTTTGATAGTTTTTACCCTCAAGTTTAAATAGAACCTTTAACTTTATAGTTTCACACATATGACCCAAACTTTTATGTTAACAAAAAAATTGAAAAAGTGGCCTAATGTAAATCTATGCCCAAGACACATCAAAAGATAGGAGAATATATACTGTGCAAACTAAGACGCGATATGACAACATTTAGAATCAACCCAATAAGACACGATAGTTAAAGAATGGTTTTGGTGCTAACCCGCTTCACTCGTTACAAATCGTTATGGCCAGTCAAGATCCATTAATTTATGTAAATAATTTATGTCCATTAGTGTTAATTTTCTCATTGAGAATTTTATAAATGAAAATAACATGTTAAACTCTTCTTTTAGATAACAAACACTAAAATTTTGACATTGTCAAGAAGGTTGTAGAAGGTTATGATTCACTACAGGTCTGTTCAAATACGTGATAATATAAAATAAAGCAGAAAAAATAATTAACACAATGTATAGGTTAAGAACAAAATACACTAGGCTGATATTTAATTCATCGGGACATGATTAAATCCTTCCCCTCCCTGAGGAGAAACCCGAGGCCCTTGGATATTATGAACCTACTATTCTAGTCATCTTCGTGTTTCAGGTCTTCACAAAAGTAACTACTGAATGTGGCATCTCTTAGCAAGTCTAGAAGAAAGGTTGTTGGATAACATAGCCAACACCAGACTAATAACCAATCATAAATAGACCTCAAACTCCATTTAGTTCAAATCTCTAACAATCTGATGCCATTTGATAAGATAAAGAGCCTTAATATAACCACTGTAGCTACCCAATTCCAAGCCCTTATGAACCTATTAACCAAAGCATCACATAAAATATTTACGGCAAAATCATATAGGAAAATACGTACCAAGTTATAAATGCTAACATAACTATCATTTAGAGGTAAATATATATATATATATATATATATTAACACTCGTGACAATAATAAACATAATGAGGGCATCAAATTATAATTTATTATGATAATAACGAAGTACTCACATGAATTATTGAATTTTTTAGTAAGTACTTGTTAAAACTCCAAAATAAATTTTAAAAATCAGCTCAGAGACTCCCGCCGTGGAATCCCCGGGATTAAGCCACTAATTTTGCCCCCACTGTCAAAGAATCCTTGCTGTGTTCCTGAATTTAATTAAGGATAAACTCACCAGTGTATAGAGGGGGGAGAGCTGACATTAATTCTAAAAAAAGATCATCAACTAAATAATTTGATGGCACTGCATTACACCAATATCTAATTATATACCTGATCTTGAAAAAGATTTCTGTAATGCTCAATTTTTTTCTTTCATATTTGGGCTTGTTCCTCAAATCCCACAAAGACCACAGCGCAGCCACCCAGTTTAATTGCCGAACAAAAGAGATGATGCCATTATCCTTCCACCAATCCAAGATGCACGAAAAAATTGAGCACCCTGGGTATCCCAAACCAAACAAGTTGTAAAAAGAATTCCAAACCTAATGCATTATCAATAAAATTATGATTAAAAGATGGACAATTTTTTGGAATCAATGCATCCCAGCACAATTTCAAAATGAAACAAGGCTGCCCCCTATTTGTAATAGCCTCCGAGGCAGATTTGATAGAGAAAATATTGGTAGAAGCCTCCGAGGCAGATTTGGGATGCGTTGATTCCAAACCTAATGCATTGTCAATAAACTTATGATTAAAGGATGGACATATTTTTTGAATCAGCGCATCCCAGCACAATTTCAAAATGAAACAAGGTTTCCCCCTATTTGTAATAGCCTCCGAGGTAGATTTGACAGAGAAAATATTGGTAGAAGCTGGGTACCAAATCAAGTTATCCTTATCTATCCAGTAGAGGTTAAATTTTTTTATGAAATTGCGCAACAATCGAACATTGAAAAATTCATGCCTCAGATTCTCATCCCAGTTACCATTTTGGGTCCAAAAGCATTTGGTTTGGGTAGGGAGTTTTTTTGCTTGGAAAATCTCACTAAGGGTAAACTCGCTAGCCCACCTATCATGCCAAATATCAACAAGGACATCACCAAACTTCCACATAATTTTTTACTCAACCTCACCCCCCAGCTTTAAAACCCTTTTCTAACAAGTTGACGAAAATTTTCAAGTTGACAATGGTGGGATGGACAGCGGAACAATATGTTTTTAGCAATTGGATATTTAAAGGGGCTGAATCACAAATTTTAAATTACATAGAAGAACAGACAAAAAGAGGAGAAAAAAGAGAAGGACAAAAAAGAGGACAAAAAATGGTAGTCAAAAATTGCGTCCACAGCGAATATCCTTGAAGAAATTTAAACCAATGTTTCGTAAACAACATCAAAGTCAAATCGATAAGATTTCTCACCCCCAAGTCCCTTTCCTAGGTCGGGATACTGCATCTCTATCAACATCTAGTGCTTCTGGTGGGCAAACTTATTTCCCCACCTGCTCACCCCCACCCCCAAAAAAGGGCAAACAACCTGTGGATTCCTTGCACAACCTGCTGGGGGACTTGCTTGAAAATAACATGATTTGATTTTCTCCTAAAAATAACTCGAACAAGGACAGGAGCTTGAGGTTTTAAATGATTTAATACTCCCATTAGCAAATATAGGGAAGTCATCAGCATATGATAAATGAGATACAAGAGTGCATCCTCTCGGAGTGCTTAAAGATATGATACATCCTTTGCCAATATGAATAGAAGGGGGGACGTGGGGTCCCCCTTTCCTCTCCTTGTTAGATTTGAAGAACCCACAACTTTCACCATTGATCAAATTGAGAACCAATTATTCAATATGTTCGAGAATTCAGATTTGCTAAGAACTTTTATGATAAGAAGCCACGAGATAAGATCACATGCTTTGGAAAATTTTAATTTGAATAAGGCATTTATACCCCAAAGCTTTTTTATTTATGTAGGTCACCATCTCTTAGGCCAGTAAAAAGTTGCTAACGTTGCGGACCCAAAAAACGTACAATGCTCTTTAGAGATGATTTTCTAAAGAAACTCACCCAATCTCTAGCTATAATAATTTTAGTGATACTTTTATTCCACCCCGTACAGAAATTTAGTGTCAATAGCCTCCAACATCTGACGGAGAAGAAATTAGTGGGTTTAACTCACAATACATGTGCTTGTGATGTTTTTAGATAATCACAACCCAAGAAAAAGTTCTATATGGCCGTGATCAGGTCTTATTTCGTATAATATTTTATTTCATTTGAAAACGAATGTTTACATGTGATTGCTGGTGCAAAATAGAGTGATCGCAGCTGTTGCGATCCTTTGGACATAAATTTTTAAAAATCTTTGTGTTTTGTCATGTAGATTATGGTCTCTGTCAGTAGATTATGGTCTCTGTTAATTTCCTGCTTCCTTTACATTTGGTTATATCTTGGTATATTTTTGTACTTGGATTGATGTGAGTTTCCAGTGTCAACGATTTTGGCTTTTTTGTTGACAATTTTTATGCATAATTTTGTCTAACTTGTTTTATGACTTTGTTTTTATTCATTTGTTGATATTCTAGGATGGTGTATTATCTGTATCAGTCATGCGGAAATTTAAATCCCATAAATATTCATGCCAAAATAAAGATCCCATAAATTAATGTGAAATGAAAGATATGTGCACATGCATATTTGTATATTGTGTGCGTATAACTCTCTATGGACCATGCCTGTGCAATGCCATTTAAATCTTTAATTGATAAATTTATAAGAAACTTAGTTTTCTAATGATAATGTATATATGCTATGAACAATTTAAGTGATGTGGATAAGGTATTTAAACAAAATATGATCGTAGCTATACAAAATACCTTATCTAATGGTGGGGTATAGCGATTAGATTTGACACGTGGAGCACCCATGTATTTTCTCCTCGTGATCGAAGCTAACAAAATCTAAGACTTGAAAGCAGGAAACGCAATCAGTTAGTCAATAGTAATAATCATTTAAAGAAGTATGAAAGCACCTCAAAACTACATAACCTAAAAGAACTATGAAACAATAAGGCCACTTTCTTTTCAGTGGCATAATTGATATCTAGTATATTTAACAAAGCAAAACTGGAAAGTTATAAAGAACATGTCATATATATGTATCTCACATACTAACTAGTTGTCTGAAAAGTACAATAACACTCGATGGCGCGCAAAGATGAAGATAGAAATCACCTATGATTAATTGGCAGGTTATTCTTACCAAATCCACCTCTGTACTCTCAATTCCATCAAGGACCTGAGCTTGAAACATCGTAATAGCATCGGAACAGGGGGCCTTGGCCTCAAAGGTAATATAGTATAGTATTTCACGAACAGCCTGAGCATTTACCTTGAGGACTCGCACAAATGAAGTCTCGTTTCTACAAGAAATAGATTCATCCAAATATAAGTAGGGGTAAAAAATCGTATATAAATGTGCGTGTGTTGTAATGCTTGCAAAAGATAAAAACGACGGACTTTATTGTCATTATTCTTGTTATAATCATCAATTGCCACTTTAGCTAAGATGTGTACGTCGGCAAAGGCCTTTGAATCCTCCCGCATCGGAGAAATCTTATGGAGCATAAATGCTTTGGGGAAAGGATCAACATCGAAACCCTAAACAATAACATAAGATATATAAATTGGATGATGAAAAAGGAAAATATTAGAGTCGACGGAAATTAGGTGTTCATCACTTACGTCACTTGCATTGCATTGTTTTACGTAAAGAGCATACTCATCCTTGGTCATAATTGAAACCTCTTAATAGCATCGGAACCGGGTGCCTTGGCTTCAAAGGTAATATAGTATAGAATCCCATAATCAGCCTGAGCATTTGCCTTGAGGACTCGCACAGATGAATAGTTTCATTTCTACAAGAAATAGATTCATCCGAATATATGTGGGGGTAAAAAATTGTATATAAATGTGCGTGGGTGTGGGTGTGGGTGTGGGTGTGTATATATATATAAATGAGCATGTGTTGTAATGCGCGTAATACTTGCAAAAGATAAAAAACATGGTACTTCAGTATTATTTTTCTTGTTATAATCATCAATTGCCACTTTAGCTAATATGTGCAAGTCGACAAAGTCCTGGGTTTGAGCAAGGGAAAGGAGTAAAACACATCTGTATGTCAACTAATAGGTAAATCTAGACCAGTACAGGATTCTTCGAACACATTTTGGTACACTCTGACATGTCATGCCACCATTAATTGGTGATTTAAATGATAATGAGTTGGCCCCAAACACTAACCAATGTAGAAACAACACTTGAGTGTATATCAAAATGTGTCATAAATCATGTGTCAATCTAAAATTACTCCTCAACTAATATATCAAAAAAATGAACAAAATACAATCAACCACAATCTACAACTAGCTTCAAACATGGATTTGTATTTCAAGTTTTTGATGCGAGTATATGTTATTCGACATTAGAGTAGAAGTAAGGGTTGCTTTGCCTCGACTTCTCCAAGAGTGGATACGTCTTTTCCCACTAGAGGAGATTAATCAATTCAGCCAATTTCTATACTTCAAACGGATCAAATAAGGTTGAAGCCAAAGAAGAATTTTTTTGTCTAAAACATGGACTAACAAACTGCTCATAATCTTACAATACAAGAATACTACTTCGTCTCTAAGAACCAAAATACACGGGAACAATACAGACTCGACATTTCAACATATCTAAAAAAATTAGGACATAGATAGTAGGAATATGATTTGTCTTGGTTGTCTGAATCATTACGTATAAATAAATAAATCAAGAACAATTCTCTGAAGTGTTGGACATGTGTCCAATTCGATACACGCCCAATACGGACGTGTCACCCCTATAGGAGTGTCGGTGGTTCATAGCTTTGGCTGAACAGGACATATATTATGAAATATGACACTTGCAACATTACTGAAACCATAGAAACTATTGTCACTAACATTACTTTTGAGACTAATACAATTTCCAGCATACGTCTTCTAAAAAAAGAACTTCAAGCATATCTCTTCTAAGAAAAAGAAATTTCAGAATATCTCTTAAAAAAACAGTTCCAGCATATCTAAAAACTTAATCGACTAAACCAGGTTCAACATTAATAAAAGCCCAAAATAACTCAATCCATCTTCATTTTGTTTGCCTCTCTGTTGAACCTTCTTCTTCCAACAAATCCCCAACCTGTTAAAAACCATATAAACAAAAAGATAATAAATCAATAGATAATTTGAAACAAAAACAGGTTAGAAATATGAAATTTACATCTTTCACCCCATAACAAATTTATCAATTAGCTGGAATATTTTTCTCACAAACATTAGGAAGTAGATAATTCACTCATTAATGATAATACATTCATAGGATCAGGCAAGTTGTTGTCGATAAAATTTGTGGTGCACCACGTGTCAAATCTACTTGGTACACCCGCTCCACTCTCCTTTTTTTAGGTTTCTTGTTAATGGAAGTTAGCATTTTCTCTTGCAGGTTGAACGTGGCATTCAAATCTGAGTTTTTTTGTTTCTAGTAAATGCTAACTTCCATTAACAAGAAACCTAAAAAAAGGAGAGTGGTGTGGGTGTAGTAAGTAGATTTGACACGTGGTGCACGGTGCACCCACGTATTTTCTCCTTGTGATCAAAGATACTGAAATCCAAGACTTGAAAGAAGGAAACACAAACAGTTAGTCAATAGTATTAATCATTTAAAGAACTATGAAAGCACCCTAAAAACTACAGAACCTAAAGAACTATGAAACAATAAGGTGACTTTGTTTTCAGTGACATAATTGATATCTAGTATATTCAACCAAGACAAACTGGAACGTTATAAAGAACATGGCATATACATGTATGTCGCACACTAACTAGTTGTCTGAAAAGTTCAATACTCTGAATGGCACACGAAGATGAAGATAGAAATCCCCTGTGATTAATTGGCAGGTTTTATCTGGACCATATACACCTCTGTAGACCAAATTCCATCCAACACCTCAGCTTGAAACGTCGTAATATCATCGGAACAGGGTGCCTTGGCCTCAAAGGTAATATAGTATATTATCCCATAACCGGTCCGAGCATTTGCCTTGAGGATTCGCATAAATGAATAGTCTCCTTTCTACAAGAAATAGGTTCATCCAAATATAAGTAGGGGTAAAAATCGTATATAAAGGTGCATGTATGTAATGATGGCAAAAGATTAAAAACACGTACTTTATCGTTATTCCTCTGGTTATAATCAACAATTGCCAAATTAGCTAAGATGTGCAGTTTGGGAAAGGCTTTTGAATTTTGCCGCCGGATCGGTATAATCTTATGGAGCATACGTGCTTTGGGGAAAGCATCAACATCGAACCCCTAAAACAAAAACATAGGATATATATAAATTTGATGACGAAAAAGGAAATGAATACATTAAAGAAGAGTTAGGAGTTCAACACTTACGGCACTTGCGTTGCATTGTTTTGGGTAAAGAGCATACTCCTTGTCACTGCTTGAATATTCGACCACATTCATCTCAGCTTTGTCATCAAATTTAGGAGTATCCACCTCGCCATCATACCCATTATCATCGGCGCTACTATAATATGAAACCACATGCTTACGTTTTTTGTCATCAAATTTAGGAATATCATCTTTTTCACAATCCTCATCGACTTCTTCAACATAGATCATTGGAATGTCATCAAACTTAGGAGCAGGAATGTCATCTTCACAATCCACAGATTCCAACAACACTGGTTCCAAGTCGGAAGCCATTTAGAACTCAACACAGTGACAAAACAAATAAGCCTTATATATGGCACAAATCCTGCAATAAGTAGATTCAATACAAAAGTGCGTCAACAAAAGAAACCGAGGGGTTTGAAAACTAAACAAATAATAAACCCAAACTGATTTCAGAATTAAGTCGAAAACAATTCATCCAAAATTAGGGGACAAAATTGAATCACCCAAATAATGCATCAAAATAAAGTTAGGGTTGGGGTCATAGAAGAATTGGTCAAGGAATTGAACAAAAATAAGATAGGGCACAATAATCGACAGAGAGGATGCAACGTAGAGATGATGGTCAATTAAACATATAATAAACTTAATATGATTTTAGATTTAAGTGCAAGACAAAAATATACAAATAACTTATCAAAAATTCAAGTCATGGCACAAATATCACCCAAATAAATGCACACAAAAAAAAGTTAGGGCTAGGGTATTAATCTTCACAGAAATCACCCAAGCAATTCTAACAAAACATGATAGGGCACATCAATCAAAAAAGAAAGAGGGTAATTAAGTAAATGGTGGGCACAACAATCACCAAAAAGACCCATTAATAATTATAGTTTGTATTCGCCAAAACATGATATTGTACTCAGAAATTTTTTACTCCTTAATACAAAGAAGAGTAAATAATTCTAACCAATAAATTCTGACTTGATTCAACTAAAACTCCTACTTCTATTTGGAGTCTGAAAATTACGACATTTGTAGCTAAAGTACTCGGAATTTATACACCAAATAACATGACTTACAGTATAGGACCCATAAAGAATTACAATTATATTCACCCTTGATGTTTAACACGGAACAACTTAAGAGTCCATAATACAAAGAATAAATGATTTTGACTGACAAATTCTAAGTTATTATTATCATTGTATAGGACGAGTCTATGAAATTCTAGATGTTTACTTGTAACCATAACCATCAAATAAGCATATTTTCTTTTCCACCCTTTTCATTTTTTGTATTGTTCAAATCCTTGCAATAATTTTAAAAAAATGTCATTGGTTGCATATTACGGATTCTCATCCAAACAACAAATTTGCCAAAACATAATAGCTTCTTATCTAAACCAAAACACCTTTATATTACATTTTATCAAGTCACGAAGTCATGCTGAAAATGGACACAACCAAAACTTATTAAATTGAGACTTCACATTCATATCAAACTTCTTTTGTACTCATCCTATCCCTCACATATTCAATCTCTGTCCTTTTTGTAATCCACTGTAATGCACGTATAATTAAAGGTGGGCTCTCCAACATGTAGGATAGATCTATAGAAAAATTCATTTCTCATAATATTATTATTATCAATTCTGCCTTTCCTGTGGAGTTTGGCTTTAATTTCGTGCAGGGTACTCTTCATACATGGGGGTACTGTTTATACGTGGTCTACTGTTTATAAGTGATGGTACTGTTCATACACAGGATGTTGTTCATCGTGTTTTATTGTTCGTACTTTCTCAAGCTCACCACAGCAAATTATCTACGCTGGACAACCCAACTCCTCCTTTTTGGTGGCCAAAATTTATTTGGCTTTGCTGATGTTCCCATTATTAAACTTCACAACTAAAATCAAATATACATAGAAGGAAACATGTAGATATATGTTTATACATGTGTTAGGGGGAATGTAGACATTTTTATACATGAACGCAATTTGGATTTTCTCTTCATATTTGAAAAGCCTAAATTATGTTTTTAAAAGCTAAAACACCAATCTGTAAGTGCAGTTATGCTTAGGGATTTCTATTCTTGTTTTTCAGTTGTGTTTCGGGCTCGTATAGTGGTGAAAGTTTTCGGAATGACATGAAAACATGACACAGAACAATACAAAATTAACACGAAGTTGACACGATATTTCATATTCGTGTCGGGTCTTTTTGACACAAAGTCGTTACGTGTTATGTTCGTGTCAAAATCGTGAGTTATGTTATTGTGTCTTGCCGTGTCAGCTATGTTTTTATTTAGGTTATCATGCCTCTTATTATTTACTTAAGCATAAAATTTATATAAAAAATTTGTTAATTGTGTCATGTTCTATACGGATCGTGTTCATGTCAGGTAAAAAAACATGTAGTCTTGTCGTATTTGTGTCCCAAAAATCATCGTCGTATCAGTCTGAAACTCGACCCAAAAACACAAATTCCACCCCAAGCCTCACTCGACATGACACAACACGACAAGCATCATATAGACACGAACACGCACGAAAAAAATCGTGAGTAAAAACACGACCAGCACACCATAAAAAATGTAATGAATATAAACTCAAAAACTCAATCTCTATTTAATTTAATATAAACTCAAATATTCAAGTAGATATATAATCAATTTTTATACTCGTAACAAAATGGGCTTATCATTTACTAAATCAATAACCGTTTAAAACAGAACCCACACAGGCAAAAGAATAGTGGCCCTTAGTACTACTGTGTTGTAGTTAAATAATTGAATCTAACACAACTTTCAAGTTTCATATCCCATCATTAAACCCTCACAACCAAACTCAAACATACATAAAAAGGAAGCTGTAGATATAAGTTTATACTTCCTTTTGTTAGAGTTTAAATGAGAACTATATTATTGTATTAGAAGAAGAAGTGATGAAAAAAGCAAGAGATGTATTATGGAGAAGATAATCTTTTCATTTCCATCTTGCAAAGTTCTGGATAGCTGAATACATATAAGAAAACAGGGGAGATACAATTATTGTTCTGCTAATTTTACTACCCTATAACATATAATAATAGGAAGTCTAGACTTTAGGACCACTAAGGCACTCATTAAGGACCACTAGGTATAGCAGTAGCTGATTTTAGGACCACTAGATACAGCAGCTACAAAACAGCTATGCATTAATTTTAACACCTTTTGGGGGGAATGTAAACATGTTTATACACAAGCACAATCTAAATTTTCTTTTAATATGTGACAACTGAAATTACACTTTAAAAAAAGCTAATATACTAATATGTAACTACAACTATTTAGGTGTATCAATTCGTGTTCTTTGGTTGTGTTTGGGTCTCACACAGTGCTAACAATTCTCAAAACACACGAAAATATGCCACAAAATGATAAAAATAAATCCGAAATTTACACGATATTTCGTGTTTTGTGTCGAGCCTTTTTTACACGAAATCATTCGTATTGTGTTCGTGTCAAAATTATGAGTCGTGTTACCGTATCTTGTCACGTCAAATGTATTTTTATTTAGTATATCTTGCCTCTTTTTATTTAATTGAGTATAGAAGTTAAAAAATTGTTTTAGTTGTGTCGTGTTCTATACGGGTCGGGTTTGTGTAATGTAAAAAGACACGAAGCCTTGTCGTGTTTGTGTCCAAAAAATCATTGCCATGCCGTGTCGCATCGGTCTGAAACCCAACCCATAAAAGCGAATTGCACCTCAAGCCTCACTCGACACGACGACAAGCACGAGTCAATATTTTGATACAAACACTTTCGTCTCAAAAAACCCAACAATAATAGAGCATATATATGTCAATTTTGTGGTGTGTTATGGTGTCGTGTGACCACTTCTAATATTTCCACCCGACAAAAGGGAGGGGATGCAAACAGAGCTGGTTTTTAGGGGAGGCAAGAGAGGCGACCGCCTCGGGCCCCCGATTTTCGACGTATTTTAAGGGCCCCAAAATTTTATATGCGTGCATAGATTTATTTTTTAAATGTCCCCAAAACAATTTGTTGAAAATTGAACGGACAAACATTTAAACTTGACGCAACTTCCAATAAATAAATTGGCATCTTTTCGGTTAAAAAAACTAAAATATATAAATTAATAAAAAAAATCTCTTAAATATGGGGTCCCCAATTCAAGAGTTCGCCTCGGGTCCCTAAAATCTCGGGACCGGCCCTGGATGCAAAGTGTTATGTATAAGTGCAGTTATGTTTAGGGATTTCTATTCTTGTTTTTGAGTTATGTTTCGGGCTCGTATAGTGGTGAAATTTTTCAGAATGACATGAAAACATGACACAGAACAATACAAAATCAAGCCTCACTCGACACGACACGACAAGCACGAGTCAATATTTTGATGCAAACACTTTCGTCTCAAAAAACCCAACAATAATAGAGCATATATATGTCAATTTTGTGGTGTGTTATGGTGTCGTGTGACCACTTCTAATATTTCCACCCGATAAAAGGAAGGGGATGCAAAGTGTTATGTATATGTGTGAATTTGAGACACAAGTATCAGAATTAGTTACATATTGCAGAGAGCGACAATGATTCAATTAAAGTCCCAATTAGTTTTCGTAAAGCTATATGTGAAGGAATATTATGTTTGAAGATATAGGTTGAATTCGTTAAGGAAACTAATGAAAAGAAGAGCGCAATAAAATAGAATAGAAAAAAATAGACGTTACCTCTGCTCTACTTTGCTGCATTTGTGCCGTGGAGGAACAAAATTTGGGTTGATATGATCGCTTTGTGCCAGTTGTGGTGCCAGCTTTCAAGAGAAACCCAAAGGCCGAAACTTACACCATGACTTCGACTTTTCGAATCTCCCCATGCAAGAGGATTAAGAAAAGGGTGCCCACAAAATCTCCAAAATTCCACATAAAAATTAAACCTAAACTTTAGTAACGACATCCAAAAGTATTATCTCTAGGGTTGTGTTTTTTCCGAACATTTCGATTTTTTTGATATCCGATCCAATATTTTTCGATTTTGGAACGTATATAAGGTTTCCGATTTTCGATTTTTCCGAAAAAAATTGAATCAAAAATTGGAAATAATTCTGAATTTCTAATTTTCCAATTTTTTCGATCCGATTTTTCCGAATTATTTCCGATTTTTTTCGAAATATTTTCCAATTTTCAATTTTTTCAATTTTTTTAAACATTCTCATGTGTCCCACATTCGCTAGGAATGGAAGAGAGGTCCAAAAAAGTCCTCTATAAAAGGAGAATATCCCGCTATCCTCTATACAAATGAAAAAAATTGTTAAATCCTTATATATTTACATATTAGGTTAAATCTTTTTTTCGATTTCTTTAAAATGAGAATTTCGAGCAATCGAAAATGCTATATTAATTTTTTTGAAATTTTAGTATACTTTGAATTTTCGATTTTTTTCCGATTTTTCGATTTTTCCGAATTCGGAAACTTTTTTGATTTTCCGAAAAAATTGGATAGGAAATCGGAACAAATATTTTATTTCCGAAAAAATCGGATTTTTTTTCCGAAGGGTCATTTTCCGATCCGATTCGACCGAAACACAACCCTAGTTGTACCTTTTATTTTCTTTAAAATGTCTAATATACCCAAAAAAATTACACACAAACTCACACAACATTATCTAAAACATCACAATCAACCAAAATCAAATCGGTTGCTCTTTCCACCGAAAACCTCAAACTCTGGGTTAAATCTAGCCAAAATCATCTTCACCATTTTTTTTAAAATTTTCATTTTCGTGTGTTTGTTGTGGTCTTTATTGTGTTGTTTATATACAGAAACCAATGATCAAGGGGCTACATTGCAATGGGGGATGAAAAGAAACTTGATGATCAAGCTTCCCAAACTCAGAATATCCAATGCTCGTTTGATGATTTTGAAGTATTAAAACACCTCTACACACTATATAATCTGTAAAACAACATTTAAAATGATGAAAAGATGAAAAAAAACTGGACTGATTGCACTTACGGTTGCCCGTCACCGTAAGTGACAACGAGTTTCGGTCACAAGATGTCGTGTAATGATAGCTCGCGGTTACAGTTGACCGTATACTGATGTCACACGGTTACACTTGACTGTGTAAGGATACTTGACCGGAGTTTTATTTTCACGGTTTCACTTGGCAGTGGTTATATATTCACGGTTTCAGTTGGCCGTGATAAGTTCAACACGGTCTTATGTGGTTGTGGTATTATACCCACGGTTGTAATTTGACTGTGACAAGTACCCCACGCTTTCTATTGACCGTGCTTTTATATCCACGATTATAGTTGACTGTGATATTATTTTATATATATAATTTCAATATAGATGTAAAATTTGCATATAGATATAAATATTCAATAAAAAAGTATAAATATTCAATATAGATATAATTCATGTAACGGTTATTATATTGCCATTCATTCATGTACTGATTATTGTATTGTTGTTTCACTTAGATGACTCAGTTCTAAATGATACATTTTGGCAAGATATAAACAATCTCATTGTACCGAGTGTATCTACTGAATGTGCTTCCACCGAGAAAGCGAATATGCGTGAACCAAGTATGAGCAAACAAGCAACGACATCAACCTCACCAAAATGTTTGCGTGATTTGTTTCCAGATTTCACATCGTCTATGGTAAAAAACCATATCACGTAGTTAATTTCCAATACTTTGAGATATTTAATGTATGACATTATTGTATAACTTAATTTGATTATGTGCATTGTTAGGATGCGGAAATAAAAGAAGGATTGGATATTAATGCGATTAATCAAGACCATACAGCCGAATTCACCACTGAGGAGGCATGTTTTGTTTATTGATATTGTACTCAACATGATTTTACAATTATACTTGAAATATCCATTTAAATTGTCCTTTCATTTAACAATGTTCGTCTTGTGCAAATTTTTTATGACCGGAACAAGATGATTGATTGGTGTCAACACGTTGGTCACAAGCTTCATGCGGTAGTGATAATTCTGAATTTTGATAAGGTCAGTATAGTCCGCATGGGTAGGGTCGTACTTGGGTGTGAGCGAAACGAGCTTCATAGACCCAAAAAAGATGAGGTGTTAGAAAAGAAGAGGTAGCGTTCTTCTGGAACGCGAAAATGTGATTGCCCATTTAGATTGAAAGGGGTTCCACACGATAATGGTTATTGGGGGGTTGAAGTTCTCTGTGGGGTACACAACCATGTGGTGCCAAAATCACTTGTTAGGCACCCATATGCCGGTCGACTCCCCCAAGAAGAGTGGAACATTGCAAATGAGATGATAAATACTGGGGTGCTCCCGAAGGAAGTAGTCCAGACATTGAAAAAGAGGTCGGAGTACAATTGTTCATCAATACGAACAATATATAACGCTAAAAGAAAAATGAAGAACGTTGAGATGCAAGGTCTCACCGCCATGCAATAGTTGATGTATTTGCTCGGGGAGAATAATTATGTCCACTAGCATCGAAGGAATGAGCAAACCGATGTGGTGAAGGATTTATTTTTCGCACATCCCACCTCTTGCTTATTGGTGAAATGCTTCCCGAGTGTGCTTCTAATCGATTGAACTCACAAGACCAATCGTTATAATATGCCATTATTTGAGATGATTGGGGTCACTTCTACCGGGCAATCTTTTTGCATTGCATTTGTATTTCTAAAGAGTGAGAAGGAGGAGAATTTTAGATGGACTCTGCAACATTTGCGGTCATTATACGAGCTAAAAGATTTGCCGCAAGTTGTTGTCTCCGACAAATAACAATCTTGTTTGAACTCTTTGCCAAGTGTGTTTCCACTTTCCACCATTCTTCTATGCTTATTCCATGTACAAAAGAACATTGAAGGTGCATGTGTAAAACACAACATTAAAGATCAGGACAAGAAGGTATTCATGCAAGGTTGAATTGGGGTGTTGGAGTCAGAGACTACAAATGACTTTGAGAATGCATGGATGGCTTTCCGCCAAAACTAGCAAGAAACCCAAATATGGTTGGGTATATACAGAAGAATTGTATACTTTTTCGTTTTCAGTTCACGTATGCATTGACTAATCGGGTACCCCACCGTGGCAATCGAACAACTAACAGAGCGGAGGGTGCCCATATGCAACTAAAAAACACTTAAGAAAAAGCACCGGTTCACTTGCGATGGTGTGGAAGGGTATGGATGCATTATTTGACCACCAAGTAACTCAAATTCAAACTGAGTTTCAGAAATCACTTCAATCCACCAAGCATGGACACAGTGACACATTATTGCGCAAGATCCGTGGTAGGGTATCACACTATGTATTGGATCTAATTGTTGTTGAGATAGATTCCATGCGATCGGTATTGAGAGCATCAGGTGCTAACACCCAATATACGGAGATACGATGCTCCCAAATACTTCGCACCATATACGGATTACTATATGTCCACGAGTTGGCCCAATGGGAGAAGCTAGGTCAAGCAATTACACTATGGGCACTAGATGATCATTGGAGGAAACTTGCCATTATTCTGAACATCCCTCGGTACCGTAACCTTGACTATACACCCGAGACGATATTGTTTAAGAAAAGGTGGACTGAGGCAAGTGAAGCCGTAAGAAAGATGATGCTAAGCAAGTTAATGGAGATTGATGAACCTCCAACACACCCTTGATGGAGCCCATATAAATTCGTTAAAAGGGTAGGCCACCTAAGGGGAAAAAGTCTGCCGATATATCTACAAAAAGAATTCCTTGTGCGTGGGAGCAAGACGTATCGTCCACAGTGGAACTTAAAAAAGTCTTCACAAATAAGACCCCATTGACAGGCGTGAAATCGGAGACGTGGTCTCAGGAGAAGAAGATGTATATGAAGGACGTTCCCGAGTTTTTCCAATCATTTGTGAACTATATATATGATGTAAAATCTGATGGTAACTGTGGATATAAGGCTATTTCTAAAGGTGCGGGTGTTGGTGATGGACTGGAACATTCTAATGCTATTCGTAGTGCTTTGTTATCTGAACTGCGTAGGGATAAGACGTTTTGGGTTGTGGTGATGACCTCCTATGATATTGATGAGTATGAGAGGAGATTGGACTATTTTAGACACGCATGCACAAGCGAGCGATGGTTTATAATGCCAGAGTTTGGATACCTTGCGGTGAATGCATTCAAGTTAATGGTTGTGTTGATATCCAAAATTCAATGCTTAAGGTTTGTTCCATTCGACATTGGGCCAAAACCTAAGATGGAAGACAATCGCATCATCTATATCCTGAACTAAACAAATATTCATTGGGTGAGTTTGAAATGCACACGATTTTGCCCCTACCACCAATTGCCTCTAACTGGAAATCAAGGTCCAGTCAAGATGCCCTTCAGTGGCCTAGTTTGTTTAAGTCTCACTTTCTAACGTTTCATAATCTATGTCCTAAAGACATTACGACGAGAGATGAACCGTGCTTGATATCGTCGGATGAGGACGAGGACTTGACGACGATTTAAATTCAGTGGTGAAAGTATTTTGTAATTATCAGAATTGAAAATTTTGGTTATATGTATATTGGTTGTTGGAGAAAGTCTATGGATAATGATTGTAAATTTTTGTAACTTTTTACAGTCAGTGATTATATGTAAATGGATTGTAAACGTTTGTATCTATTTGCATTCATTTATTATATGTAAAGTCTTGTGGCTCTTAACAATTATGTGATAAATTGGAATGTTTTACAACCATTACTCCAATATAAATTGGTTATATGTGATAAATTAGAAATCTTGTCATATTGTAAGCAACTTACGATCAAATACAACCGTGAATAAACAACCCGCAGTGAGTTTTAGCCATAAGAATAGATCACACGGTTTGATATCACCGTGTGATTTATATAGTGTCTTGGTCAAATTTTCACCCAAAAATACACGGTCAAATGAAACCATAAATTCACAACACCTGGTGAGTTCTAGCCGTAAATATACATCACACAGTCTGATCTCACCATGCAATTTATACAGTGTCTTGGTCCAATTTTCACACCAAATTACACGGTCAACTGAAACCGTGCATACACAACCCACGGTGACTTTTAGATGTACGAATACATTAAATGGTCATATGAGTCCGTGATATTTATACAGTGTCTTGGTCCAATTTTCACACCAAATTACACGGTCAAATGAAATTGTAAATTCGCAACCCCCGGTGAGTTATAGTCGTACGAATACATTACACGGTCTAATCTCAGCGTGAGATTTTTACAGTGTCTTGGTCCAATTTTCACACCAAATTACACGGTCAAATGAAACCGTGCATACACAACCCATGGAGAGTTCTAACCGTAATGATACATTAAACGGTCATATGGCATAGTGATATTTATACAGTGTCCTGGTCCAAGTTTCACACCAAATTACACGGTCAAATGAAATCGTGCATACACAACCCACTGTGAGTTCTAGTTGTAATAATACATTAAACGATCATATGACGCCGTGATATTTACACATTGTCTTGGTCCAATTTTCACACCAAATTACACGGTCAAATGAAACCGTAAATACATAACCCATGATGAGTTCTAGCCGTAATAATACATTACACGGTCTGATCTCACCGTGAGATTTATACAGTGACTTGGTCTAATTTTCACAAAAAATTACACGGTCATATGACACTGCCGTGTTTATCAATATCACGGGGACACCACACCGTAACAATACACTACAAAGTTTGTTCTCATCGTAACAATACACTACAATTCCAAATTGTTAACATTCAAACACTTAACATTATAATGTAATTCAAAATTGTTAACATTCAAACACTTAACAGTATAATGTAATTCAAAATTGTTGACATAACATATTACACAATTTTTTTACTTTACAAACAAAACTTTTAAAAATCCAGTTACATTCAAATTGTTCCAAGAAATTCGAGTTATTTTCTCTTTAACGCTTCTTCGAGGGGGTATTTGCTTGGGGGCTTTTTACTTGGGTGCTAGATCGTGTCGTGCCTTAATTCGAGTTTCCTGATGCACTGTTTCCTTTCCCTTTTTGGTATACGTGTGCTTTCCCTGGACCTCAAGCAGGGCATCAAGCACCGCACATGATAGTGCAAGGACATCAGTAACCTCCTGGTCTGAGTCTCTGTCAATAGCTTCCTGGAGCAGGCTAATGTCTATGTTTATCCCCTTAGCGTGTATATAGATTACCATAAAATGTGTTAGATGATAATTGAACAAAGTAAATCAATTTACGGATTAATTCAAAAATATTTACCATTTTATCCAAGTGCTTTAGCTCCGGCTTGCGTATTCTATGATCGAGATTTTGAATATATGGATGGGATCTTTCTAGGTACCAAAACATGTACCCATCCACACATTCCCAAGGCACGGGACTCACCAAGGTCGAACGTCTAGCATCGAATAGGATATGGTCGACCCAGTTAAGTTGATATCATTTCTCGATATCAAACTTTAATTTGTATCGGACTTAGGTCTTCCCCCTCTCCTCTAACAAAGGGTGCATTGGCGATTTTGGAATTGATTGAACACATCCAGCCTTGCGTAGGACCCTCTTCGGGTAGTAGGGTTCCCCGACACCATAGCAAATAAGGAGGCCATTGTACCATGAGACCTCCTAAAATGGATAGGCCTCACTTTTTTCGAATTAGGGATCCCATACAACCTAAACGAATTTTTGAATGTTAGTATGTACATAAACAAAGAAAAGAAATACTAAATTTAAAGCAACTAATACTTACGTATGAAGCTTTTAAATCATCTAAGGTTTTCCTTAGCTCCAGTATCTGTGCAAAGTCATCACCTGACACCATTTGCGCCCTCCATTTGCATAGAAGCAGCTCACTATGCTAAAAGTCGAGATTTCTAACCCCCTCACCAAATTGAAGTGGTCGTATATCCACGCTTGTAGTTAAAACAAAATAAAATTTCAATATAGACATATTGATTAGGAAATTATTATATTACAAAACAATTTAAAAGCACGTGTAAATTAAAAGTCACAAGATGTCGTGTAATGATACCTCGCGGTTACAGTTGACCGTATACTGATATCACACGGTTACACTTGACTGTGTAATGATACTTGGCCGGGGTTTTATTTTCACGATTTCACTTGGCAGTGGTTATATATTCACGATTTCAGTTGGCCGTGATAAGTTCACCACGGTCTTATGTGGCTGTGGTATTATACCCACGGTTGTAATTTGACTGTGACAACTACCCCACGCTTTCTATTGGACGTGTTTTTTTATCCACGATTATAGTTGACCGTGATATTATTTATACATAAAATTTCAATATAGATATAAAATTTGCATATAGATATAAATATTCAATAAAAAAGTATAAATATTCAATATAGATATAATTCATGTAACGGTTTATATTGCCATTCATTCATGTACTGATTATTGTATTGTAGTTTCACTTAGATGACACGGTTCTAGATAATACATTTTGGTAAGATATAAACAATCCCATTATACCGAGTGTATCTCCTGAATGTGCTTCCACTGAGAAAGTGAATATGCGTGAACCGAGTATGAGCGAACAAGCAACGACATCAACCTCGCCCAAATGTTTGTGTGATTTGTTTCCAGATTTCACATCGTCTATGGTAAAAAATCATATCACATAGTTAATTTCCAATACTTTGAGATATTTAATGTATGACATTATTGTATAACATAATTTGATTGTGTGCATTGTTAGGATGCGGAAATAGAAGAAAGATTGGATATTAATGTGATTAATCAAAACCATACAGCCGAATTCACCACTAAGGAGGCATGTTTTGTTTAATGATATTGAACTCAACATGATTTTGCAATTATAGTTGAAATCTCCATTTAAATTGTCCTTTCATTTAACAATGTTCGTCTTGTGTAGATTTTTGATGACCGGAATAAAAGATGATTGATTGGTGTCAACAAGTTGGTCGCAAGCTTCATGTGGTCGTGATAATTTTGAATTTTGACAAGGCATGTTAAATATTTGGTGCGTATGTTTTATTTAGTGCGTATTATTCTGTTAAATATACGATTTAGGGTTTTATTTATTGCATATGTCTTATTCTGATAAATATTTGGTGCGTATGTTTTATTTGGTGCGTATTATTCATACACAATTAAATATTTGGTGCATATTATTCTATTTGGTGCGTATGTCTAATTTGATAACTGTCTGTTAAATATTTGGTGCGTATTATTCGTACACGATTAATAGTTTGGAATAATGGTGCGTATGTATAATTTGATTACTATTTAATCTGTGATTTTCACCCCAAGTGGGAATTAGCAGTTAAATTAGTGATTTGGGTCTGCCAAATCTGGTTTATGAATAATTGTAAAGAGATTTGGGTTTGTCAATTACATTTCAAAAAACTTATTAAAAAAACTTGGAGAGTCAGAGTCATTGACAAGGTAAACCTTCACTATGTACAGGGTGATACAAACTCCCTGTATAAGAAAAGCACTGCTTGTAACTAAAATTTGGTTTTCTTTTCTTTTTTTGAATCAAGAAGTAATGCTGAGTTGGGGTTTGACGTATTTGGGTTTAAGGTTGGGTGTGTTTATATTATCTTTCGAATATAGAGAAGATTAGTTATGGTTTCAACCATAAAAATATTTAATTTACACTTCATTTGGTTATAAATTCTATTATATGAGATTTTAATATCATGTTATATATGTTGATAAAAAAATTTGTACCAAAATAGGGGTTGTCGGATTGAGTGACTATTATGTTGTAAACTAGTTCATGTTTTCTTGAGAAATCCACTTATAATAACCTTTTTACTTCATTAAACATTCATCAAAGATTGTGAACAATAGACTATTTCTTTACCTGTTGCCTGACCCTTAGATATTAAATAATATATATTAATTTTTTACTAATGTATCTCAACATACAGAATGTCATCGGAAGTTAGTAAAGAGTGGATGAAGGAACGTGAAAGA
Source organism: Sambucus nigra (assembly GCA_949130495.1). Lineage (NCBI taxonomy): Eukaryota > Viridiplantae > Streptophyta > Magnoliopsida > Dipsacales > Adoxaceae > Sambucus > Sambucus nigra. Next base: position 23,940,148 of record OX422208.1, on the reverse strand, counting down.
GGAAGTGCAAAATACATTAATGGGGTTTATACGTTCATTGATTTTGTGAAGAATAACCGTGGTGGCAAAACCTTATTTTCATGCCCATGAATAAAATGTGAAAATGAAAAGTTGTTGGAGCTTGAAGATGTTCATTTTCATTTGCTTCGTTATGGTATATCCAAGTATTACACGTTTTGGCATTTTCATGGTGAAAAGGAAGTTGTTAAAAGAAAAGAAAAAAAACCCACTGAAAGTGTTGAATGCAATGACCCTGTCCTCAACAATCCAAGAATGGAAGAGCTTGTTTACGACGCATTCGAAATGTTTAATCGTGAAGTAGATCACTTATCAAGTGAGCATGTTAGAATGGGGGGAGGTGACAATCGTAACGAGACTAATGAGGAGTTAAAATACGAAAAGTTACATGGCAAGGCGAGTGAACCGTTGTACCCGTCAAGTCCTGAGAAATATACGACACTATATTTTCTTATCAAATTGAATAATGTTAAGACAAGATATGGTTTGTCTGATAATAGTGTTACAGAAATTTTGGGGGTGTTTAAAGAGTTTTTGCCGAAAGGAAATACAGTACCATCCAAGTATCTAGCCATGAAGAAGTTGGTCTGGATTATAATATAATTCAAGCATGTAAAAATGGTTGTATTTTATATTTAAAAGAACATGCAATGAAGGTAAAATGTCCAGTATGCAACCTACCCAGGTATAGGTTGGGAATAAATGGGGAGGGTAAAGTACCTCTGAAGACGGTTAGACATTTCCCCCTGATTCCAAGGTTGAAGAGATTATTCACCATACCATGGATTGCAAATAAGATAACTTGGCACGATAGGGCGCAGTGTAGCACAAATATCATGCGTCCGTCTATATGGAAATCTGCTGATGTGATGTGGCCAGACTTTGCGGCTGAAAAACGTAATGTCCGTCTTAGTATAGAGATTGATGGTTTTAATCCATATGGGAATCTCAGCTCTAGTTATAGTTGTTGGCCATCATTGTTACTCCTCTTAATATGGGACCGTATTTATGCATAAAAATTAAGTTTTCAATGATGTCAATTTTAATATCCAGGTCGAATGATCCAAGCAAAGACATTAATATTTACCTGGCCCCCTTGCTAGATGAGTTAAAGGAATTATGGTTTCAAGGTGTAATGGCATACGACTCATATACAAAAACTAATTTTTCTTTGAGAGCGATGTTGTTGTGGGTTTCCATTACTTTCCTGTATATGGAACTTTATCGGGTTGCACGGTTCATGGTTGTAAGGGGTGCCCAATTTGTGCGAAAAAAGTTGAATCTGAACGACTTACGAGTAGTAAAAAAAATTATTATCGTGGTCATTGAAAATTCCTTCATCGTGATCACAAGTTCAGGGAGGACAAACGTAATTTCAACAACAAGGTTGAACATAGTAAAGCTCCATGAAGGTTATCTGGTTCGGAGGTTGAGATGAAGGTGAAATGCATCAAGATGAGAATTGGTAAACAGATTTCCGGAATAAAAAGAAAACGTAAAGGGGATAATAATGTGGTTAGTAATGTTACCACTCCATGGTATCGAAGGTCTATTTTATTTTATTTGCCCTATTGGAAAGAGTATAGTGTTCGTCATAATCTAGATGTTATGCACATTGAGAAGAACGTCACCGATAATCTTTTGTCAACCATTCTAGACGTTAAAGACAAATCGAAAGATAACGAAAATTTCCGTAAAGATATGAAGACCATGGGGATCAAGAAGAAGATGTGGATGGAAACAGACGAAAGTTTAGGAAAAAATATGATGCCAAAGGCTACATTCACTCTAAACAAAAAAGAAAAAGAATGGTTTTCTCCTATTTTAAAGGAGCTAAAAGTTACAAGAGGTTTTTCTTCTAACTTGAGTAATTGTGTGAGTTTACAACCACTTGGATTGAAGAGGCTCAAATCACATGACTATCATGTAATTATGCAATATTTGTTGTCGTTGCTCTTTAAAAATGTTTATCCAAAACATAAGGACTTGTGAATAGCAATTCAACGGTTAAGCTTCCTTTTCAATGTGTTATGTTCCAATGTGATCAAGAGGGATGTTTTGGAGTCGGCAAAGAATGCATTGTTTGAGGCTATGCGTATTTTGGAGAAATATTTTACGCCTAGATTTTTTGTTATTACTGTCCACCTCATTATACACTTAGCAGAGGAAGTGTTGATTTGTGGGCCGGTAAGATATAGGTGGATGTATCCTTATGAAAGGTAATTAAATAGTAAATGATTTTCTTAACCTTTTTATTTTGACAAACATTTTTTTTGTAATCGATATATTTTTTATGCATAGGTTGATGAAAGATTACAAGAAGTATGCTAATAATAAGAGGTATGTTGAAGGGAGCATTGCAGAGAAATATATCGTAGAAGAATCGACCTTATATTGTATGGAGTACATGCCAAACCCTAGTGAAGGAAATCACAAATATACGCGTGAAGATTTTCTTAACAAAGATGAAGATGATGAATGCACAGGCGAGGGTCCTTTAGTACAAGGGAATAATGTGAAGTTAACTCCATTACAATTTTCATAAGCACGTAAATGGGTGTTACACCAATCAGATGAAGTGGAGGAATGGCAAAAGTGAGTATATCAATATGATTTGAGATTTTTTAATTAAAAAATACCGCTCATGTAGATTGGTGCAGGAAGTGGGTTGCCTAAGTGTGGGTATTGAATTGGTGTAGGAAATATGATCTTTATTGGGAATTCACATTTGGGTGTAACCAAAGAGCGTCTACATTTAAGGAAAAGACCGAGGGTTTTATCCCATGGTTGATTAAGGAGGTTCGCTTTTAATTCGACTACGTAATAAAATTTTACATTTATTCATGTATGTGTGTATATATATATATATATATAATCATCTTATGAAATCTTTTTTATAGTTATTAAAAGCGGGATTGACTGATACCGCACTTTGGCGGCTAACAAATGGGTCATTATATGATGTACAATCATATAATAGGTATCAGGTGAATGGGTTTGAATTTTGCACATGTGAGTATGATGAGTCACGGGTAACCCAAAATAGTGGCGTGTCAATGAGGGCCATCACAAAGTTCAGGTCAAGAGAAAAAGATATGAATTATAAGGAAGCGGAGACAACATACTTTGGTATTGTTCTTGGAATATTTGAGTTGGATTATACATCTTTCAAAACAGTTGTGTTTTACTGTGACTGGGTGAGAATTAAGGACAAGGTAAATGGTTTCAAAGTTGATCTTGAATCGAACTTAATGATAGTAAACTTAAGTATGTTGAAGAGTAAGGATATAATCGACGACGAGCCATTCATTCTTGCATCTGAAGCATCTCAAGTGTTTTACTCAAAGGATTTTGAAGACAATGATTGGTCTATAATTTTGTATGAACCACAGAGATTAACAATAAGTGTTGACAAACTTGAGGTTCCTACAATGTATCAGTTTATTCTTGAGGATAATCCCAATTTGAAGAATTTGCTTCAGGACTTCTAGTTAAAGCTAAAGCTGATTTTTATAATTTTTGCTTTGTTTTATTTACTTTAATGCTTTACTTACTATTTAAAAGAATTTTAGACATCGCTTCAAGATTTTTTTTTCTTGTGATCTATTATGTTTATGTACTACTTTAATGCTTCACTTGTATTATAACATGCGACGAATGGACCAATTCTTAGTAAATTTGGACAGATTATGCATTTGGACATATTATATATTTTTAGTAATTTTGGACATAATATGTGAATAATTCATTTAGACATATTATTAATGCAGAATATTTATGCATGGTATATCTAACACTAGTTGAATTTCAGTAATGTCAAATGAAGCTAATGTCTCCGGCCCACACGATGATCCAGATGGATCATCTATAGACACCATAATTTCGGTTGAGATCAATCAACATAATCATGTAATAGGTAGCGAGAAAGGACGATTTATATCTTGACTTGGTAAAGTGGTCCAGGCTCAGGTTCCAATATCATATACTGATTGGCGTAAGGTTCTAGAAACATATAAGGAAGATGTTTGGAAAGAGATGAAAGTGATACTTCTTATGTATACTTGATTTGTTTATTATATTTGCTTTTGTATAACTGTACACATTTTTTATAATTTAAAAATATCAATTGTCTTGATAGAGAACATATGGACTCCCAGATAGTTACAAGATTAGTTGCTGCAAAAGTATGTGCAGCCTACTTAAAACATATAAATCCACGTTACGGAAGAGCTATTATGATAAATATTCCATGGATGCCGAAAGATTGGCCAATGTACCTCCAGGTGTTAAGCCAGAACAATGGAAAGAGTTCCTGGAGCATGAGAATACGGAAGAGGCTAGAAAAAAGAGGAAAGCGGGGAAAGATAATAGGGCAAAGATTAGGGCCACTCACACAAGTGGGCGTGATGGGCATGCCCAAGTCGAGTACAATATGGTACGTACGACTATGTTTTACTACTTTGTTTGATTACTATTACCTTGAAGATAATATATGTTATGTTTTTTATTTGTAGACAAATAAATTTCATAAAAACCCATTGCATGCTGATGTATGGATAGCTAGCCACACATGTAAAGATGGGTCAGTCAAAGAGAGCATTGTTCTTATCATGGTGATTTTCTATAAATACTGAATGATGATTGCTACATGAAAGCATTATACGTTCAAATGATTAGGCTTGACAATTCTATATATTTGGCATTTCACAGGACAAAGTGCTCGCGAAGAAAAAAGAACTAGAAGAAAGTTGTAGTGATAGCACCAACCATCCACAATCATTGAGAAATGATGCCTTGTTTGAAGTATTTAGTATTGACAAGCGAGGGCGCACTCGTGGTGTGGGTTCCATAGTTTTGCCATCATCCATCGAGGCTTCAGCTCCATCTTTATCTTTGCTTGCAGGTGAAAAGGCCAATGGAAACCAAATAAAAGATCGTCTCGATACATTGGAATCCGAGATCAAAGGCATGAATAATAAAGTAAGCAATATAGAGACAATGATAGGTATGGTGTTGGGGAAGTCCCATTCCTCCCCAACTATTAGAGCAAGTGCAAGTAATGGGACAGTTGTATTATTTAATGTAGAATCCTGATCACTAGAAGATGGTGTCTCATGTGATGTGCTCGGGCTTAATGGTAAGGTTATTGGCAAGGGAAGGATAGACGCTACCCCTCGAGACGTAGTGCACAATCATATAGTGAATTACGAGAAAGAGGTGGTATTATTAGTGGACAAAGTGCTTGAGGAAAATGCTTCTCTTTACTTGGGAACACAAGGTGGTGCTGAGCTTCTCGGAGATGTTGGTGGTGGAAGTTGGGTGGTGTGGCCGAAGAGTTTAGTCACGCGTATTGTTGGATCCCAATGACTTCTTGCTTTTAATTTTTGTTAGCGACTTATTAAAGTCATGCTTATGTTGAGTATGCTTTGGACTTTATTATGCTAGTATTTGCTATGGACTTTATTATGCTAGACTTTATTATGTTATGGACTTTATTATGCTAGTATTTGCTATAGACTTTATTATATTCCTTATGTTTTGCATTTTTGAATTACTTGAGTTGTTTTTTGCTATATGGTATAACCTTTTTTAACTCCGCCAATGCAAATATTTCCTTTGCATCGCCGGTCCTAAGCCCGGATAAAGGAGGAGGGAAGAGGTTTGTTCTTTTTTTATATTTCTTATGATACGCATATCTATAATTTGTATGATAACTTCATGGGTGTTGTGTTGCATGATGAAACTATGCATTCTAGGGCAGATGTTGAGGCCTTCATAGCTCCCTTAAATAGGGACATTGTTGGTTAATCTATTAGATGGATTTTAATTTGTTTATACAACGGTAATACATATAGTTTGGAATATATATTGATCTCGTTAAATTCTTGCATTTTTATTTACCATTCGCATATATGGTTTCGAGGATTGCCATTTGTATACTTTCTGATGATGTCCTTCATATAGATAACATTTTAAAATGTAACTTGAAACGTAGGTCACACGTGCGTGCACCAACTAGTAATTTTACAGTTTGTTATCGTTAAATATCCTCAATTAGTTCAGTTATGGGATTTCTTGTATACTTTACTTGTTGCCTTCTTATGCAACTCGTTTGGAATAGGTAACTAGTTAGATCCCCTTCATCTTAGTTTATATATGTATGTTGCTTGATCACACATTTGGATCTCCTACATCTTACTTCTGAATTAAAGTATATTGAGTATTTTATAGTGTGTTAGAGTATACAGAGTGTATTTCTTTTTCTTAATTCTTGGAGAACTAATTAGGGATTTATTTCTGCATGTTGATATATTTCGTTTGATTCACCTGGAACTATATGTTGGAGCTTCGTCTTTACCTTTACGATGCGACTTTACTCTTGGCTTTGTACCCCCATCAAATTTTATGCTTTAGGTTGCTGTAGCCACTCTAGAGGTTGTAGTTTTTTAATTTTTCATTTACTCTTTGGCATTCTTAAAGCATTGATATGTATAACGCATTTTCTTTACCACCCATGGATATGCTTGAGTTTCATTAAGCTCTTATTTATTATTTTCTAGAATATTTGTTATTTCTCTAATTTTTCTGTGCATGTGGTGCATCCTCAATGATATGCTTAAGTTATGTGTATTGTGAGTGTATTGTGAGATGTCAGATTTCATTCTTATAATGTTGTAGGTATGTGATTGGCTATTTAGAGCTTGCGAGGAAAATGGTAGGATGATCCTTTATGATGGTCTGAGAGACATCAAAGACATTTACGAGTGCACTATGAAGGCTAATTATAAGAAGTTGGGCATAAAATTACCTGCTTGGTCCATTTTGCAATGCATCCTTTCATCAGTTAAGCCTGACTCTTTTGGTTTGATTATTGGTTGGCCCTTTTCTTTACATTAGTCATTTATTAGTATGTTAATTTTTAGGGAATTTATAGCTGATGAGATCGAGTTGACGCGGTCTAATGGGCCAAAGAAATAACTGTAGATCAGAATGATATAATCCAGTCAAGATCCAAGAGATATTTCCTAAATATAAGGCGTAAAATGAGAGCGCCGACATCACTCTCTTTAGCACGAGTACTACAAACTAATTTCTTAGCCTAAATAATTATTTTGTGGACCATGTTTGAACAGGAGATGCCAGGAAGCAGTGTTGGAAAATGCAGAAGAATGCGAAAATAATTTTCTCGTAGCTATTCTCGTAGGAAACAACACATGGATGTAGTTGAGATTTATTATAAATATTTTATATTAATAAGAGTTTAATTTTGTTTTATTGTAGGAGGATGATGACGAGTAAAAATGGTGAATCTAGTAGAGATTGGAGAGAATGGGGCACATTCAGTATGACTTCATATGTTGACAAGCTATTTCAGATCAGTATTCTCTTGATAAATAGTTCTCTTTTTTGTTTTTGGTTTCTGAGAATGGTTGTTGTTAACGAAAGAATGAACCCCTGATGCATAAAAGCTTGTGCACTTAATCATATTTTACTACTAAGTTTAATGATATGTTAGGTTGGAGTTTAATCTTATTAAAATCAGTTCTTTCTAATTTGGTGTGAATTATTTCAAAAAAATCATGCAAGTGTGGTGTATGGTAGGTGTCAGTGCTCAATCTGTTATCTGGCCGTGTATTAGATTTCATCAGATTACTGGAGTTCCATGTAATATAAATTAATAATATAGTCCTTTCATTACCACTTTTTATACAGGGTCCAGGGCCACATTTACAATGTGTCTGATATGTTGTTCACTGCAATTATCTTACCATTCTGTGTTGAGTTTTTTAGCTATAGATTGTGAATGAGTTGAGTAATTTTATTATATACTGAACTTGTTCATCGAGTGGTTAACTTGATATAATTGATAAATTTTGCGTCAATTGGACTGATGTGACGTGGGAGTTTCGAGAAATGAGAAGTTTAGGGAGTTTAGTGGAAGGGGTGGAGTTTTGTATCGTGTATTAGATCTCTCTATGGGCACTGCATGGTTCTAAGATGCATATAAATGAATTTTAATATATGATATATGTAGATTTTTGTTGGTCATTGCTTGTATGGACTTGGCGGGCTCCTTTGCTTTTCTTTGAAGTGAACCAACACTAGTTTTGATTGTATGGTTGATCCTTTGTTGATATGGCATATTGTCACTTTGTTCAAATGAAAATATGTTTGATGTGACAATGTAGTATTCCATCATGAGATGCTCTTATTGTGTTTTTGTTTGGAAAATGCAAGTGTATTGGAACTCACTTGACCTAGTTTTTTATATGTTAATTTACCTCTAGCATACTAAATGAATTTGACAAGTTCTTGAGGACAAGGACATGGTACTTTGGACATGGTAGATTACTGAACTGCTTATAATCTCCTGCACTTACACATACATGGTACTTTGGACAATTGTTGTTGGCACCATTTTACACTCATGCTTCTTCTTTTATGTTATATTATCTGCATTTTTGTTGAACTTTTGTAGTATTAAGCTGCTAGAAACTAACTACTAGTTGTTGTTCCTTAATTATTTCTTGATCGTCAAATACGGCATGGTTCTATATAGAAAGCACATTTGTTTTTTGATGTTCAAGTTGTGAAAATGATGCGTAAATAGTTTAAATATGCTACATTCTCAAACCCCATTCTCGACAAACCCCAACATCATCATTTGATCTCTCAAGTCTTTCAATTGCGCGACAAACTACACAAAGTCTTTCAAGTCCTAGTGAATATAATTCATCTTTTTAGTAGGCTGATTACAACTAATGCTTGGCATTCCTTGAACCCACATCGAGTCAGCCTAGTTCTGCATTAATTTATGCCCACAAATTCCGGGGGATGCAGTGTTGAGTCTTGGGTGAAAGAAGTTACACATTCTACTCCTCTTCACGCCTCCCTGGAGCTTAGGCGCACCCGATTGAAGTAAGGCACACACTGTGTAAAACATGCGGAAAGTTTTTCTTATATGATCTTTAATAATGTAGTGTTATCATCTAAATTTGGAACGTATAGAATAATTTGCAATAATGTACTTGTGCAAAAATTTAAAACAATTCAACCATTCAAGCATACAAAGCATCCAATATTCCAATTATTGAATAAAGAATAGAAGGAAAATAACCAAATATTCTAAAATGCACTCCTGTATTTGTTAAAAGTGAAATTAAAACAAATATGTGGTCTAAGATTACTTCGCAGCTGTGGATGTTTCAATCTCTTTTGCCTCTTCCACATATGTTATCTCCGTAGAGAGTAAAATTTTGCTTGTCCATCTCATATTGCTTTGATTTTGGTCAATCTTGGGATCTAAGTGATCTGATGCCACACATTCAATCTCGTATTGCTTTGACTTTGGTCAATCTTGGGATTTAAGTGATCTAATGCCACAAGTTCATTAGAAAAATATTAAACTCAACATATAAATTGATCTAAGATTGCAATTAGAAATTCTTTCAGAAAATACAAGGCTTTTGCGTCCTAGGAACCCACTTGACAACACTGAGCCGTAGCATTTTAGTGATACCGTAATGCACAAATCAAAGTTAGTTGAGATGGATCTGGTTCAAGATCATGCCCATCCTAGCACAAACCTGCATAAAAAGTATTTAAAATGAGTTAGATCTCTCCCTCTCTCTCTGGTCTATATTTTTTAGTGCATTTGGCAATGATCTTGTTCGCCTTACCTGTCAAATCACATCGTTTCTTATTTACAGCACTGTCATTTTATATTTGAGTTAACGGATTTTCCTTCCCTTGTAGTCTATAATCGAGCATGGTTCACGTCCATGGCTGTTGAGCTTATTGACCCATAATCATAAAAAGAGCATCAAGAAAGAATTCTGTTGGACAATCTCAAACAATACTGTTGGAAACAGAGATCAGATACAGGTAAACGTGTAGTTCTTAGCAATTTAAAGTTTGAAACTATAAGCCATGCTAAATAGAAATTTTCAAACAGTTTCCTTTTGAGTTTATACCATGTATTTGAACATTTAAGCAATGCTGGATTGCAATGTTAGACCTCTCCTCTTTAAATTTTTAGTCCTTTTTGTGTCCCTTGATCGAAATGCCCACATGTAATTGATTAGTAAGAGATTATTTACTTATTCCCTGAACTTTGTAATAACAGGCTATAATTGAAACTTAGTTCATTGGTCCTCTGGTCAATCTTCTTCAAAATGATGAGTTTGATATAAAGAAAGAGGCTGCTTGGGCAATTTCAAATGCCACTTCTGGTGGAACTCATTAGCAAATCAAGTATTTTTCATCTTCTCTTCATAATATGTTGCCTTAAAAATTCCATTCCTTGATGTAAATTTGGAGAAATTTCCTGCATTATGGTTGATAGGTACTTGGTGAGTCAGGGTTGTATATGAGATCTCCTTGTCAGTCCTGACCCGAGGATTATAACAGTCTGTTTGGAAGGGCTAGAAAACATCTTGAAGGTCGGGGAAGCTGAGAAAAACTTGGGTAACTCTTGGGATATTAATTTCTACGCTCAGTTAATAAATGAAGCCGAGGGTTTAGAAAAATAGAGAGCTTTTGATTTTAATCATATGAACAAAAATTAAAATTATAACACTCTTTTGGTTCTATATTATAAACTTTTGATTGGTTTTGTTAAAGAGTTACTCTTTACATGGAAAAATAAAATCATTTCTCAATACCAACACTAACAGGGGATGTTTTTGTTCAGTGAACAAGAGTTGTAGTCACTTGTTTAAAATGAAATTGTATGCTTCTAAAGTATGAATAAGTTGTAGTCATTATACTATTATCAGTGTTGAATATTCGTTGGAAACCGATAACTCACATTCAAAAAAATATATGTGCTTCATATAATTCTCGTTTGTGAAAATCAAATTATTTACCTTTTTATTTACCCGACTCTTTTGGATACAATAATTTCTTATTTATTATATCATAAAGCGCTAATATAGTTGTTGCTTTGTCTTTTTGTAGTCAGAGGAATCGTGGTGGGGTATAATGAAAGGTCGTGGCAACAATAGCGGACACGTACTTGAAGGATCTCGAGTCTACAGTCCCACTACCCGATCTCGCCTCACGATTTTTAGCTCAGCATTTCAAGGGGCTGCCTATGTAGTTTGTAACAGTCACAGTGACGGGGATCAAGATGTTGAGGTTTGGGTCATGAAAGAGTATGGAGTCAAAGAGTTGTGGGAGAATTTATTCAATGTCATCTTGAAACTCATCATCTCTTTCTTCTTGGGATTAATCCGAATTTTATATTACTTGTGGATATTGAAATATATGATTCTGAATATTACTTAGTAATATTTAAGTATAAAATGAATATGATGTTATTTATATTGTCGTGAGTTACTAATATGGTAATTATGATACTTAAGTCGGGACGCGGTATGGAATGTGTCGGGACTAATTTAAATAAATGAAAAGGAAACATTATTTTATATCAATCTTATGGTCGTTTTGAGTGCGTCGTTGCATCCAGAAGGGTCAAAATAGTCAGAAAAGTCTATTTGGGTGTTGGATTTGGGTCTCGGGTCACTTTGGAGATGAAAGGACACCCCGAATGGGCATTCATTTTATTTGGGAGATGAATAGTAATTTCGAGATTTGTCTTATTATAAAGGTGATGTATTAGAGGAACGTAGGTTCATTTCATTTTATCATAATACATTTGAGAGGTATTAGTGTGAAAAAAAGTGAAGAGTTTCTTGGGAGGAGAAGAGGTTGCTTAGGAAAGAGGAGAGACTTTTGGGGCAAGACAAAGGGGATTAACCACCTTCTACCACCAACACCACCACCACCACCGAAAATTCGCCGGAAAATAAGGAATGAATTCTACACCATCATTACCAAAGGATCGGACCTACATAATTAAGTCTAGTGTAATTCTTACTTTATTTTATTGCTTACAATATCCTTGCTAGATAAGTTAAGTAAGAAGTGTGAACTTACATGATTTAAGGTTGAACTATAGAGTTTTTGAAATTTGTTCTTGATATGAAAATTAGATGGAATAAATATCTTTTAGTTTAAATGATTTAATCCACAAATTTTGGGTTTCAAACGATAAAAGAAGTCTGAGTTAATATGATTTTTGGAGAAATAAAAACCTATGAGAATTCTGGGAATAATATGATTTAATCTAAACTATTTGATGATTTTAGGTTGTTTGATTATTAATAACTCATCATATATCTTGATATATCAATTGAGATGAATTAGGAGAAGTTCTGAATTGATTTGTGTTGGTTTTGATGAGAAAGAAAATGGATAAAACGCATGAAAAAAATTGTTGAAAAGGACAAACATTCTATGATAATTTTAGGATTGTTTTAATAGAAAATGGGCAGTATGCTCGCTTGTTTTTATATAAAATCACATTTTGCACAACTTTGCAGTTTTAAGTTTTTTCAAAATCGGAGCAGAAAAGCCTAAAAATTGTAATTTTATATTTCTGGCAGAATGTAAAAAAAAAGTTTGGAAAATGGTAATTTGTCCCTTGGTGAGATTTTATTAATTTTGGTACATTAACAAGGAGCAAGGAAATTGGGTTAATGTTGGAAAATTATTTGGATTTGAGGATTAAATTTTGTGAGAGATATCTACATAATTATTATACGATTTAGAGGAGAATAATCGTTATAGTAAGTACGGGTAATATTGAGGATATATACGAGTACTTGGGTTGGATAAAAGATCATGTGAGTAATAACTACATAATCAATGTATGATGATAATCGTGATTACAAGTGTGGGTAGTATTCAATAAATACGGCAGGTACTTGTGATAGGATGAATTCCTAATATGATATAGGTAGTGTAAGTACCTAATTTTATATAGGTAGATGATAATGCCTATTTGATTGATTGATAATTTATGTGTATGACATACCTAGCTTACTTGCTATCAACGGGAGGTATACGCGTGACGGCAGTCTTATCCTGATGAATATATGGGAACTTCGACTTGTCGCTCGAGAGCATAGGACTTACGTCGATTACCATTAGTGAGAACAATGCTATCAAACGGTCATTTGGGTGCGTAGGTATGTGCGTAGCCCAAAGGCTAAGGACTATGTTCGCCTCCATTATTTGTGATTTAATATTTGTGGTTCAAGGGATCTTTACTGAACCTATAGTCCCCTATACAGTGACGAGATGTATTGGGACAAGATAGTAGAGTAATGTAGCATCGCAGCTGTGTCTCGGGGTATAGTATAGTGTGTGTATATATATATATATATATGTGTGTGTGTGTGTGTGTGTGTGTGTGTGTGTGTGTGTGTGTGATGATATCTAGTGTGTGGCTAAAGTAGAAATGTAAGATAGTTACGTATGAAAACACTTAATTGAATTGTATTAACAAGGGACTTATCCATGTTGAATCTAAATGGATATATATGTTTATAACATCATTATATGTATTATAGGTTTAATACGTTGGAATGAATTGGGTTAAAAAGAATGGATATAATGGGTTAATCTAGTTAGCTTGAGAATTATAACTAGAATGGCTTAGAGGTACGTTAGGTGTGCACTCTAGATGAGAGGTGAGAATCACAAGAGAGAGTCCGATAATCTAACATGTATATTATAAGTGATAGATATTGCCATTATTCACTTGTTGTTTTACAAAACTATTTTTAGCATCGAGCTCTGACCTGTTTCCTTGTATATTCTCTTTTCTCTCTTGTATCTCATATATCAGGTGTCTAGCCGCAGGGAGGCCAGCCATAGAGGATTAAGATGGTTGACGAGCTATGGAGCTATGGAGGATTATTTAGACGCACTCATTTATTTGATTCGTACTCTGTAGTGATCTTTCATTTAGGGTATATCACCCCAGAGGATTTTAGCTGTTTCCTTTCTATTTGAGTCAAAATTTTATACTCGTGTTGTTGTGATACATTTATTATTGTCGGTATTTATGTATTGTGATATTTTCTGGAAAGTTTATTGCAGTTGCCTTTAAATTCTATGGTGGTATCTATTCAGTTTATTATTGTTGTGGAACGGAATGTGTGGAATTATTCTAAATGGCAAAATAAATTTTACTAAATTAAAATTGGAAGGTTTTTAATACCAGCTTAATTGAGTATTATGTGATAGGAAAATGTTTTCGACAGTGATACTAAGAATGAACCAACTGTATATATTGATTTAATTGGGTATGGGACTGATCACCCAAAATTTAATTAGGCGGGGTGTTACAGACAACAACTTATTGGGGTCAGAGATGATTTGGGACACCACTACCAATATCGAGCTAATTTGAGGGCGTATCCGCATTGCTCAGAACAGGCAGAAGAGTTACGTCGATGCAGACAGGTGGCACATAGAGTTGGAGGTCGGTGACCGGGTGTTGGTGCGGGTGTCTCCTATGTAGGGAGTCGTGTTGTTCAATAATAAGGGGAAGCTAGCGCCGAGATACGTGGAACATTTTCGATCATTGAGAGGGTGGGACCAGTGGCATATAGGTTGGGACTACTAATTAGGCATAAATTCTTCGTATTTATCCCCGTAAATTAGAGTCTTTTAACATTTTCTGCGATGTAATTCGAGTTGATTTATCTCATATCCTTGTTACTGACATTTTCTAACGAGTACGCCAAGTTTGGTGTATTTCTCATCGATCTTGCAGGTATTTAGTGCACGCGAAGAAAGAAAGAAAGAAAGAAAAAAGGCAAAGGTCAAAAGAGTAATTTACATCTGGTATTCGGACGAGAATCCAAATAAGAGTTGAAGACCTCGAGTCTACGATAACATAGGAAGAAACGACAACTAAATTCGAGTCCCGGATCACAAGTTATGAAGCTTCGAGGATGAGAAAAAATCACAAGGAAGAAAAATGTTATGCACAAACCAAATCGAACCCATAAAGAAGAAACTGGACTGGTCCGGTGCTTGGTGAATTTTCTATAAAGGGAGAACCAAACCGATGATGTTGAAAAATGAACCGATCCGGTGCAGGGAAAACTTTATGTAAATGTAGAATTGAACCGATTGTAATGAAAAACGAACTGTTCCGGTAGTATAAAATCCTTTGTATAAAGCGAACATAATCGATGTCTCGAAACCCGAATCGGTTCGGCTGTCGAAATTCAGAATTATCTTCTTCTAAAATTAGAGTTGTGCATGGATTCAATTCTTGTAAAAATGAAGTCTTTTTATTCCAGCGTATTCCCTGACTTGAAGGAGTTCTTGGAGAGTTCTTTTATCATAGTTTTAGAGAGAGAAAGTATGGAAGAACTCTAGGAGCTTAAAGTTTACAACTTTGTGAATCTCAATTCAGATTTCTTCAATAAAGTTTTCTTCTTCTTCTTCTTCTTCTTCTTCTTCTTCTTCTTCTTCTTCTTCTTCTTTATTGTCTGAATTCATTAATAAGTGCATAGTTTATTTATTTCCAAATGATTCTTAATTTCTCTTTCTCATCTAAGTTTAATTTCGTGATGGTTTTGATTTCCTGCATAGTAAAAAATATAATTGTAGTTAATTGCACTTTGCTAGGCTAGATTTTTAATGGTTGGGATACATGAACCCAACCCGATGTGGTTTACACAAATAGAAAATTAGTTATTTGAATTAAATAATGATTGAATCGTGTTATGTAGTGATCAAAACCGTCGTAGGACTTTTAACCTCGTTTGCCCAAGGTAACCGGGGTGTTTAAGAATGTGACGCGCGTGTTCGCTATTTCGACACCGCTTTATTCTTGCTCTTGATTATGTATGATGCGGGCTAGTACCCTCATATATGTAATGCTTGAGATTAATGAAGACTGGGTTTAATCAATTATCTAATTCACAACTAGTTTTATATCCAGTAAACAATACTTGGGTTCGGGGGATTGTATTCCAACCTATTGTTCTCGTTCGTATTTTTTTAATCTCAGTATTTTTAATTCTGCTCACATAATTTATTTAGTAGTTTACTTTATTTTGCATTTAGTTAGTAGAGATCAATCTTCAAATCATCATATCTTTTTCTCTTTTTCTAGAGTCAATTTAGGGTTAGTCATCTTTCCTATCGTCGTCATGTTTTGCGTCCTATTTCCCTGAGGATTCGACCCCATCTTATCGGGTTTATTACTTACGCGATCAATTTGCACTTGAACCGATATAAGCACGCACTAGAGACATAATTTCAATCGCGTTAAGTTTTTGGGGCAATTACCGGGGACTTAGATAGACTTTTAGGTTAGCTGATTTAATTCAAAATTGATTCCAAATCTTAAAAAGTCAAAAAAATCCAAAATCCAAAAAAATTCAGTAAAGAAAAAAAAAGATTTTTTTTAACATCTCTCAACGTCTGTTCATTTAAAATTCGCAACAAACTCCTCAATCTACTCCCACCTGTATTCACGAAAATCCGATAGTTGAGTACGACCCCAATAGCCCACACACTCCTAATATACCGCAGTTTTGGGTTCCAGCTCCTACACCGCCTAACTCTATCACAAGTCACACCTTAGGTCACACTCCAAGCGCGTCGAGTGAGGATTTTGAGTCATTGGGAGAGAGAGAAATGTCAGATAACGCTAGTTTTGGTATGGGGTAGGGAGATCTGTCGTATCATCCCATAAAAGAACTCTTATATCATCAGCGAACTGTCACCCCTGGATGCATTCTACTTCCATACAATGCACGATAGTTCCACTTTCATAATAGGATGATACAAATTTATCCTACGTTTCACAGCATGGATTCGGAGAAATCATACCTCCACAACTAAGAGTTCGAAGAGGCATGCGACACTCTTAGTGATCAAGCTTGCAGGCAAGACGTCGTTCACCTAAAACCTTTTCCTTTTTCCTTAAAGGATAAAGCTAAGACTTGGATTTGGTCTTCATCACCGAACTCAATTACATCGTGGAAGGACATGCAATCCAAGTTTCTTTTGAAATTATTTCCCCAACATAGAACCAACTCCGTCAAGACTCAAATTCAAGCATTTTGATAACAAGATAATGAGTTGTTTGATTGGTGTTGGGAACGCTTACAAGAGTTAGTTAATGCTTGCCCACATCATGGATTTGAGAAGCATCGCCTTATCTCTTTCTTTCATCAAGGGATAACTATAGCGTCTAAACAACTCGTTCAAACTATGTGTAAATGATCGTTTTGGGAGTTAGATGCAAACGATGCCGATGCCCATCTTTAGTATGTCACCGAGACCACTCAAGCATGGGACACTTTCGATCCTAACACCCAAAACGGGGTTCGATAAACGTCCACCGCTCCTCCCGCGTCCGGTCTTTATCACGTGGATATGGACATCGCATGGAATCTTCGATTTAGTCAACTTGAGCGCAAAATAGAAGGCATACTTGAATCACGGTCAAGAGAAACCCCCGGATCCACTCAATCAAGAGAGAATGTGTGTTCTATTTGTGAGGCGGGACATTCCGCCTACAAGATCATGCTTCAAGAGTAGGGTTGTGTTTTTTTTCGAACTTTTCGATTTTGTCGATTACCGATCCAATTTTTTCCGAAATTGGAATGAAATTTTAGTTTGCCGATTTCCGATTTTCGATTTTTTCGAAAAAAATCGGATCGGAAATCAGAAAAGGTTCTGAATTTTCGATTTTCCAATTTTTTTTATCCGATTTTTTTGAAACTATGCCGATCCGAATTTTCTGAATTTTTTTCTAATTATTTTCCGATTTTCGATTTCTTTTCTGATTTTTTGAAAGTTTCCCATAGCCCACATCGGTTGGGAGAGGGAGAGGGCTCCAAAATATGCTCTATAAAAGGAGAACATCCTCATAACTTCTACACAAATGAAATAATGAGCCAAATCCTCATGTATTTACATATTGGGTTAAGCCATTTTCTTTGTTTCTTTAAAATGAGAATTTCGAGTAATCGAAAATCCATAATTTATTTTTTTGAAATTTTGGAAATTCTTAGATTTTTAATATATTTTGTGAATTTTTTATTTTTACCGATTTTTCAATTTTTTCGAATTCGGAATTTTTTTAATTTTCCGAAAAAATCGGATAAAAAATCGGAATAGTTATTTTATTTCCAAAAAAAAAATTGGAATTTTTTTGGAAGAGGCATTTTTCGATCCGATCCGGCCGAAACATAGCCCTATTCAAGAGCAAGTGAATGCGGTAGGAGATGTTAAAGGTAAATTAAATGCCCCTTATGGGAATTCTTATAACCCTTTGTGGAGGAACCATTTTGGGTTCAATTATGGGAAACAACACGTTGCTATGAATCTTAATTCACACATTGCCCCACCTCCACCTCCTCATTTTCAACAAGCACCACCTATGCAAGAACATATGCAAGTACCACCTCCCCCACCATATGTCACCCCACCACAGAGAAATCTCGAGGATGCTTTAAATCAATTCATCCAATCCCAAAATGCAACCAATGCTAAATATGACCACATGTTCTTCGAGATAAATGCAAATATCTCTAAGTTGCAAGCATCCATGAGTGTCCAAGATAAGGGTAAGTTTTCGGCCCAAGGCTAAAGAACTCCCCAAAGTCAATCTAGTGTTATCACTACATCCCACGAGCATCCTGAGCAATGAAGTGAAATTACCACTCTACGTAGTGGGAGAGTCGTTGATTTATCACCTCCCCCACACGAGGAATCCAAAGATAAGGAGGTTTCGCTTGGCACGAAATAGGCCTAAGATGCCCACTTAAATGAGAGTGACAATGAAGACAACACTAGTCGGCCTAAAGTCATAGTGAAACCACCCATCGCTGCGTTGTTTCCTCAACGGTTGGTTTCATCTTAAAAAGGGACCTCCCGTGACGACGTTCTGGACGTTCTTAAGCAAGTAAAGATCAATTTACCTTTTTCTAGAGACTATCAAAAAAATTCTCGTGTACGCAAAGTTTCTTAAGGACATACTCATGGTGAAACGTAGGCTAAAGGTATAGAAGAATTTGTTTTTAACCCAGAACGCCAGCTCGTTACTATTGAGTGACCTTCCATTAAAATATAAAGATCCTGGAGCACCTACCATTTGGTGCATCATAGGGAATAACCGAATCGAAAGAGCGTTAGTAGATTTAGGGGCAAGTATTAAAATTCTCCCCTATTCCATCTATAAGAAGCTAGACTTGGAGGCCCTCAAGCCCACGAATATGACTCTCCGACTCGATAATCGCTCGGTGAAGATGCCTCGGGGAATCGTTGAAGATGTGATCGTCCAAATTCACACTTTTTACTTCCTGGTGGATTCTGTCATTTGGGATGAGGAGCCATCCGTTATCCCGAGAATTCATGTTCCCGTAATCCTTGGCCGCCCATTCTTAGCTACGGATAACTCGCTTATTAATACTTAAAATGGGTGAATGCAACTGACGTTCGGGAACATGACCCTTGAGATAAATATCTTTAACAACACCAAGAACTAAGGTGATGAGTACAAACCGCGAGAGACATATATTATAGAGGAAGTATGAGATCGTGCGAGGACTCACATGCGAGAGCCGTTAGGGGTATTCCATGTTAAAGTAAGTGAGAGCGATAATTTAGACATGGAGCTAGAGGTTGAAAAAGAAGAGTGTGTAGTGACGAATGTGGAGTGCGAGATAGATCACGTTGTTGCGTGTAAGAGAGAAGAGTTGGAGATTAAGAAAGTGAGAGATGATATGATCCTAGAAAAGGTTGAGAGAAAACTCGGGTTAGTGGATAAGAGCCTTATTGTTGATATCCAATCTCAATAGGAATCATATAATCATGCCGAGGATAGTGAAAAGAAAACTCAGATAAATGAGATTCCTCTTCGTGACCATCCACCCATGCCACTAGAGCCTTCAGATGCAATAGAGAAAAAGACTCAAGTCTCTTTCGGCTTAGAGCCCAACCCAAGCACTCCTGAAGGTGAGAGAGATCTAGGTTTAACAAGTCCCTACCATTTCAACCGAGAGGAGCACTCCAAGATGAGACAAGTTGTAATTCTATTGGGCACCTTGAGAATCCCATTCAGGACACATTTCACGAACCACAGGGTGACTCTTTTACCATTGGGAAAGGTCCCAACTTATTCCGATTATTGGTTTATGATCCTAGGACGGGATAAATAAGGAGAGCATCAGACCCCGTGAGTGGGGTCAGATGAGTTTTTAAGATTATGAGAGGTCGCCGCACCCCGGATGTGTATGGGGTGACTCTTATGTACACTAGTTAGAGTTAGGATAGGGTCGTTAGGAGTCCGTAAGTGTAAGTCGTGAGAGGATAGGAGTTCAAACAAGCATTTCGTGAGGACATGGATAGTTTCGATGGAGTTCATTTGCTAGAATAATTACGGGAGTGTTCAAAAAATCGAGAGTGAAAGAATTCGTGTTTAGAAAAGGAGAAGAGAGGTTATGTACAAGGCGAATCGAACCGATACCCCTGGATCGAATCGATTCAGTTTGGGAAAATGAGAAATAAAAAAGGGGGAACTGGACCGGTTTTCCCCTGAGGACTGGAACAGTTCGCCCTCTGCAGATTTATGCCCCTTCCCTAGGTGCTTCCCCCCTTCTGCCAATCTCTTAATTTCCCCTTTTCCCTATTTTTCCCTCCATTCTTCCCCCTTTTTCCCTCTAAATACTCCCCCTCCACCCACACCGCCTATAAATTCACACCCTCTCCCACCCCTTTCTCCACACTCTAGAGACTTCCCTCCCATACATACTCTCTCTCTCTCTCTCTCTCTCTCTATCTATCTATCTATCTATCTATCTATCTATCTATCTATCTATCTATCTATCTATCTATCTATCTATCTATCTATCTATCTATCTATCTATCTATCTATCTATCTATCTATCTATCTATCTATCTATCTATCTATCGATCTATCTATCGATCGATCTATCTCTATCGATCTATCTATCTATCTATCTATCTATCTATCCATCTATCTATCCATCCATCTATCTATCTATCTATCTATCTATCTATCTATCTATCTATCTATCTATCTATCTATCTATCTATCTATCTATCTATCTATCTATCTATCTATCTATCTATCTATCTATCTATCTATCTATCTATCTATCTATCTATCTATCTATCTATTCTGGCAGCACTAAGATTTCCCATGGCCAACTGAGTTATCCCCGCCAAATACACATCCACCGAAGTCCTCCCCGATGGTAACGGGAACTTCCGTTATCGCATAGAACGAATATGGTGTTAGCATTTTTTTAGCTCCTCCCAAAAACTCCACATTGTGCGACTAGTTAAATGGAATGAACTACCCCCCCCCCCCCACGCACACAACGTCACCAACCTTTTGAAAAGGCCCTTTAGTGTGAACTTTACGCAAAAACAACTTTGTTCCAATTTTTAGTTAAAACAAATTTTAACTTTTTAAACCTTAAACACGCATCTAAGTGATTAACTCCATTCCATGAATATAGCATGCGGTTAAAAGAAACAATTTCAGGAAAAATCCCCGAAGGGAAAAACCTTTTTATTTCACTATAATTTATAAGACACAACTTACACGGATTATAATGAAATAGGGTGACATACGAAATATCCGTAGGTGTCGGTTTCGATGTCGTCGGCTGGAATCTCCCGCAAGAACTCCAGATGGGCAGCAATGAAGAAGAGACGACTTCTCCACAAGTGTAACTTTATAGAGATTCCCTCCATAATATCACGCAGCTCTCCGGTTGTAGAGTTCTCCCCACAAAGCTAAAGCTTCAACAAACTTGAATCTAGGGTTCCAAAACAATTCACTAAAGGATTGGGATGTTTTGTGAATTGAAAATCAAAGGTTAAAAAATCTAAAAGAAGAAGACAAAAGAATTCTGCAGAAGCAGTTTCGTAACAATTCAAAGACGCATGTCTTCTTATGAAAAACAGAGTTGGAGACTCCTATTTATAAAAAATTTAAGGCGGCGCGTCGCTCGAATGAGATTGCTAAGTCGTTCGAACGAGAAACATGACACGTGGCAAATGTCGCTTGAACGACTTCTCACGAGATATCTATGTCATTTGAACGACAAAATTAGGTCGTTCAAATGACCTATTAAACAAGATTTCACGCGTCTTGTAGATAATTTCGATACAAACGCGTGGCCGCCAGTTTCATATTTTTCTGATTTTTTATGAATTAGTTATGATTTCTCTAAAAAAGGTGTCCGAGAACAAAATCTTAAAAAAAATATTTGATAAAAATACCCCAACACTTTAAGTGAAATGCTAAGGAATTAAAACTCAACCTTACCAAACTTAACCTCGCGGAGGCTTGAATGTTGAAGATCTTGATATTCGGATCCGTCTTTGATGCTTGAATGATCTTGAATGCTCTTTGACGGTGTAGCGGTTAGGGATGGCAATTTTCCCCGAAAACCCGAAAAAAATCCCCGAAAAATCCCCAAAAAATCGGGGATCGGGTCGGGTTTGGGGATTAAAAAAATCCCCGAAATATTTCGGGTCGGTTTCGGTTATACCCATGGGTCTCCACGGGGATACCCGATTTATTAATATATAATATAATATTTATATTTATATTGTAATAAATATATAACTATATAAACTTCTAAAAAAAATAAACCCTATATCTTCTCTCTTTACTCACGCCGCCCTCTCCTCTTTTCTCTCTCACGCATGAAGGATTTGATCTGAGTTGAGCTCCCCCTCTCTTCTCTCTCACGCACGCAGCCTCTGAGTTACCCCTCTCTTCTCTCTCACGTAGCAGCTCCCAGCCTCATTTTGTGTAAGGTAATGTCTCTCTCTCTCTCTCTCTCTCTCTCTGTCTCTGTGGTTACTGATGTGTGTGTGATGTTAGTTACAGATTGTTAATGTTATTGTGTGTGTGATGTTAGTTACAGATTCTAATAAGTTTTTAATAATTTTTTTCAAATAAGTTTCTAATAAATTCTAATGAGTTTTTAATGCTTTTTAGTTTAATGAATTGGGTTTTTAGCTATGTAAGGTTTTAACATTTAGATTTGTATATACAATAGAGGTTTTGTTTTTGGTCACTTTGATTGAGCATTGAAAGTTTCAGTTTTCCATTTAGAGGGTTTTTTTAGAATGATTCACGGACAGTTTCAGTTTTTCTTTGATTGGGAATGCTTGGCACAAAGTTAACCAAGATTTTGAGTGTAAAAGGCTTGTTAGGTTGATAGATCTGTCAGGTTTTATACACATTATTGTCAAGGGGGTTTGATGCCGTTTAAGTCTTAAAATAACAATATACCGATGATTCTAATAATTTTTTAATGAGTTTTTTTCTAAAAAAAATTTCTATGCTGGGCAAATCTTGCACTCCATGATGATGGAAATTTTTTCTAATAAGTTTGTACATAATATGAATAATTTCCTTTTAAAAAAATAAGAGCTCAAAGAGCAATACTTCAAATTTAGGGTGGTTCTTAAGACTATGTTAATGCAATTACTAATTAGGAAATATAAAGTTGATGTTGACTATGTTGTTATGTTTTCATTAGTTCAGATTTCGTTAGGTGCTTAAGGAAGGGTTAAAAAAAAAACAGGTTCCTCGCGAGGAACCCCATACCCATTTTAAACGGGGATGGGGATCCCCGAACCTGTTACAATGGGGAACGGGACGGGGAATGGTTTTTCTAGCAGGGACGGGGACGGGGAGTTAAAACCCGACCCCAAACCGACCCGTTGCCATCTCTAGTAGCAGATACGACACACTAAATTGATAACGGACTTATAAAATAATGTCCTTACACCTTTTCCTCCAGAGAGCGTGGTGCCTGTTTCTCAACGAGCCCCACAATGTGGTATGGGAAGAGGAGGTCCTGTATTTCTATGGCTCTCTCATCCGCATGGGCAAGTTCGAGCCCCAAGCTTTTGTTGACGGCCATCCCATCCCCTTCACCTTGGACATTTTGTCCCGAAAGCTTGCCGAAAATGGGGTTTCGATCTCGAAACATTTTGGCTACCCGATTAACGCGAAAATTGGGTCCGGAAAACTTTTCAGTGGGACGCCTAAAGGATAAGGCCCGCATCACCTTCCACATTGACTGCGCCAACCTACTCCAAATTTCAAATGATTCGGTGATGCGCCATCGCCAAGCTACACTCTTCACAACACTATCATTCACCTTGGCCGCACATTCTACGCCGATATCCTTTATGCCACCTTGGATCAAAAGGGTAAGGCCCCTCTCCCATAGTGCCGCCTCATCACCTCAATCCTCGCTGATACCGGCATTGAGCCACCCCAAGCGTTTCCCTGTCTCCCACAGGCCATCGGGTAGGAATCACGCACTCAGAGTGCAAAAGAACGGGAAGTTATAAGAGCAGCGAGGGTAGAGGATGATGAGGCGGAGGAGGAGGAGGATACTGATGACAAGGAGGAGGTAGAGGAGGAGGAAGAAGCTAAGGACATTGAAATTACCTAGGGCGTGGAGGAATAATAGGATGAAGTGACCAATTCTGACTACGAGCCGGAGGGAGCGGAGCTTGATAGTTGCATTTTCGCGCTGGAAGCACGCTTTGACAGGTTCATTAATGAATACCGTACCGACCGCCAAGTAGACCGTCAAGCGTACTAGCGTGAAATAAGTATGATGCATCGCCACCAAGCTGCGTTTTATTGACTGCATATGGGTGTGCCACCACCGACCTATTCTCATGACCCATATGACCCCAATGCTCCCGGCTCGTCCAACCAACCCCCTCAGTATCCCAATGGTTGTTTGTCTTATTTAGTTCTTCCAATTTTATGTACTTAAGTGCTTGTATTTTTTTTGTAATGGAGAACTATGAAATTCCTATCCTTTCATTTCGTGTACTTTCTTGTTATTAAAGTTGCATTTTGTCCTTTGTTCTTTTTTTATGCATTCTCTCTTTATTTTAGATTTTAGTCCTTTTACATAGGGACTTTGCAAAAGTCTAAGTTAGGGGGGTACGCATGCGTTTTAAAATTTCAAAAAGTTCAAAGTGCCCAAAAAAACAAAAAAAATAAAAAATTTTGAAAAAGCCAAAAATATTTTTCTTCAAAATAAAGAAAAATTAGAATTTAAATTTTTCGAAAATGGCACTAAAATTTTGTTTAAAGTCTCAAATTGTAAAAATCCAAATGCACAAAGCTGAAATTGACCAAATATGGAAATTGAAAGAAAACTGACGACTTTACGAATAAGTGTGGAGATTAATCAACCCGGTGAGATTTTGAGCTTATCACTTTTTGCGAGTTTTTAAATCAATTCGATTTAATGGTTAACTCAAAGTTAATTTAAGCGTTTTAAAAAGTCGTTAAGGATCTCAATTCCTTTATTTTGATCGGTTACAAGAAACGTGTGAGATGTTGTCTTGAAAAACGCACTAACATATCTCTAAACTTTATAAATCTCGAGACGTATATGGTAATATGATTAGTAATTCGGACAATGAAGTTAATCCCTCGTTTGTTACCCCAAAAAATAGTAGCCATAAAAAGTTGGAAAAAATTTTCTCTCTGCAACCCAATTTGAGCCTAATAAAATTTGTCCTTTTGATTTGATAACCCGAAAAACCCATTTAGCCCGGAATTGTGAAAAATTAGGAAAGTCAAAATTTAAGTCCAAATGGTACAATAAAAAGGGTCAAGAAAATTAGTATAATGCTCAACAAAAATAGTAAGAAAAGAAAAGTGTGAAAATAAAAGAAATAAAAAAAGAAGAAAACAAAATTGAGTAAAAGCCAGAAAAAGCACTAATGGACATCCTAAGTAAATTTTCCAATTTCGACCTTCCCAACGAATCCCAATTTTACCCAATACACCTTATAACCCAAGAAAAATCCTAACCTAGTCCGAATTGCGAAATCAATTACCGGGTGGAGAGCCTAAAACACAAAAAAGATAATAAGAGAGGTTAATTCGTGTGAATAAGAGACGATGTTTCCTGTTTTCCAAATGGTCGTATTCCAATAAAGAGATCCTTTCACCAAAATAAATTTCGTCTTTCCAATTTGTGTTCGTGAATTTGTGTTCCATTATACTTACTCTTATATATCATGCACACCGAGAGAAAATAGCCACATTTCAAGTGATTCGTTTGTGAGCGTATCCTGTGAGAAATTGAATCAAAGTGAATTTTTGAAAAGTAACGTAATGATCAATCGGTGGAAGTTAGTGGTTAAATTTTCATCTTCGTGCGCGCACACACACACACACTACAAATTGAGACTTTAAAATATGAATTTACGGTGACCATTTTTAGAAAGGTATAAATTGTATAACTTTTAGGTATTTTGATTTTTTTTTTAGTAAGAAAAACGAATTTTGTGGGTATATTCACTGCAAACCCTCACGAAACACAACTCGTCCTACTAGGGTAACCTAGGAGTTTAAAGGCATGTTACATACGCTAAATGAAATTGCTTGCCCGTGAAAGAGGTATTATATCCCAATCAAATGTTTGCTAAGAGTTTGGCCTTGCTTAGATTCTTTTACATTGTGTGGGACGATCAAAGTTCTAAGTTAGGGGGTTTGATTTGGCATAAATTCTTCATATTTATCCCCATAAATTAGAGTCTTTTAACATTTCGTGCGATGTAATTCGAGTTGATTTATCTTTTAACATTTTCTAATGAGTACGCCGAGTTTCGTGTATTTCTCATTGATCTTGCAGGTATTTAGTGCACACAAAGAAAGAAAGAAACCCGAAGAAAGAAAGAAGAGAAAAAAAGAAAACTCAAAGGGACAAAGAGTAATTCGCATGTGGAATTCGAACGAGAAGCGTAAAGAAGAGTTGAATACCTCGAGTTTACGAGCACATAGGAAGAAACAATATCCAAATTCGAGACCCGGATCATAAGTTATGAAGCTTCGAAGATGAGAAAAAATTACAAGGACGAAAAATGTTCTCCATAAACCAAACCGAACCCATAAAGAAGAAACCAAATCGGGCCGGTGCTTGGTGAATTTTCTGTAAAGAGAGAACCAAATCGATGATGTTAAAAAACGAACCAGTCCAGTGCTGTGAAAACTTTATGTGAATGTAGAACCGAACCGATGGTAATGAAAAACGAAATCGGTCCGGTAGTGAAAAATCCTCTATATAAAGCGAACCGAACCGATGTCTCTGAACCCGGATCGGTTTGGCTGTCAAAATTCAGAATTATCTTCTTCCAAAATTAGAGTTGTGCATGGACCAAATTCTTGTAAAAATAAAGTATTTTTATTCCAACATACTCCCTGACTTCAAGGAGTTCTTGGAGAGTTCTTTTAGCATAATTTTAGAGAGAGAAAGTATGAAAGAACTCTAGGAGCTTAAGTTTACAACTTTGTGATTCTCAATTCAGATTTCTTCAGTAAAATTTGTTTCTTGTTCTTTTTTAATGTTTAAACTCATTAATAAGTGCATAGTTTATTTATTTCCAAATGATTCTCAATTTCTCCTTCTCATCTAAGTTTTAATTTCATGACGGTTTTGATTTCTTGCACAGTAGAAAACATAATTGTAGTTAATTACACCATACTAGGCTAGATTTTTAAGGGTTGGGATGCATGAACCGAACCCGATGTGGTTTACACGAATAGAAAATTAGTTCTTTGAATTAAATAATGATTGAATTGTGTTGCGTAGTGATCACAATCGTCGTAGGACTTTTAACCTCGTTTGTCCTTTATAACCAGGGTGTTTAAGAATGTGACGAGCATGTTAGCTATTTCAACACCGCTTTAAAATTACTCTTGATTATGTATGATGCGGGATAGTACCCTCGTGTATGTAATGCTTAAGATTAATAAAGATCGGGTTTAATGAATTATCTAATTCATAACTAGTTTTATATCCGGTAAACATACTAGTGTTCGGAGGATTGTATTCCAACCTATTGTTCTTATTCGTATTTATTTAATCTCAGTAGTTTTAATTCTGCTCACGTAATTTATTTAGTAATTTAATTTAGTTTGCATTTAGTTAGTAGAGATCAATATCCAAATCATCATCGTTTTCGTTCTTTTTCTAGAGTCAGTTTAGGGTTAGTCATCTTTCCTATCGTCGTCCCGTTCTGTATCATATTTCCCTAAGGATTCGACCCTATTTTATCGAGTTTATTACTTACGTGATCGATTTACACTTGAACTGATATAAGCAAGCACTAAAAATGTAATTTTATTCACATCAAATACCGAAGTACCTATAGTGGATCCACAATGTGTTCCACATATCATCGTTGAAGAAGTACCAAAGGAGTGAGCGAGCCTTCTAGCATGTTCTATTAGAGGAGATCGACTTGCATCCACATATTCCATTATTTTATAGTGACTCAGATGGTTATTTCGAGGTCACATTTGATTCCAAAAGGGTCGAAATAGACAAAATAATATATTGGGGCATATAGATTGGATTCCGGAGTAATTTTAGACCAAACCGCCACCGAGAATGCATTTTGGTCATTCGGGAGTTTGTAGTAGAGAGAAATCCAAAAATTAAAGGAGTATATAAGACCATGGGAGTGTAGGGTTAGGTTTATATCAATCTTTAGAGAAAAGAGGCCAGAAGGGAGGAAGAGAAAAGAGTTCTTGCAGGTGCAACACATTTTCTCTCCACCAAAGTTGGCGAAATTGTGATCGAAAGGAAGGGAAGGCATTCTCATCACACTCAAAATGAAATCTGACCTGCTACTGATAAGGCAAGTGTTTATATTGAATATTATAATGCCCATGTAGTGTAGGGATCTTGATTTGATGATAATTGATGATATTCTTGGAATTTATGGAATAAAACTCATGATTTGGGGTAGGATTGCATGTAGAGTGAATCCACATACGTAGAGGACACGAAATCAGAAGATATGTGATAATTATTATGGAAGAAATCGAGGTAAACAATGGATTATGTATGGAGAAAACCATAACTAGGGTTTGTGTAGAAAACCTTGATGAAATCTTTAGATTTGTAGATTTAATGATGTTTTAACATTAGAGATTCATTAGAAATGTTATACATGTTCTTATATGATGTTGGGATAGACTGTAATGGAGTTTGGGTGCATTGCATGAGGATTTGTGGGATAAAAATGGAGGATAAATGTAACAGTTAAACGAAGAAGACGAACAGTGGCATTTCGAATCAATTTGGCTCAATGAGCAAATCGATTCGGTCAGCGAATCGATTCGAACTCTTCATCGAATCGATTGGGTTACCCAGATTTCACCAATTTCTTTTATTTATGCCCGAAATTTATGAATAATTACTCAAGAGACTTTTAAATTATTCTTAAACTATAGTGACGGATATAGGGGAATTCAGTAGACCCATGATGAATTTTAGAATTAGCCGAAAGGGGACGACTAAGGCTAGAACCTATCGGGTGAAACGTGAGATTTAATACATTTACGACATAGAACGGATCACATAGAGATAAGTGAACCAATGATTTAGACCCAGGTTCTAAAAAACACAGGGCGTGACCGAGGCGTGGAGGCCAAGCCTTAGAAACCTAGGCAGGCCTTAAGCGTAAAAAGGCGTGAAAATGCGTTTAGGCCTTTTTTAATATATTTTAATATTTTTTTGACTATGACAAGGCTATTAAAAATACTAAAATGATACATACCTTAAAAATATTCCTAAATATTTGTAAGTTAAAATACTATTTTTTTAAAATACAAGAAAAAAATCTCATTTTTTCACGCCTTTACTTCTAAAAAACTCGCATTTTTTCATGCCTTACCCCCAAAAATGCGCATTTTTTCACGCCTTACCCCAAAAAACGTTGACCATCATTGACCATGCCTTAGTCCACGCCTAGGACCAAAACTTGGCGTATCTAAAAAGCCTCACACCTAGGCGAATTTTTAAGAACACTGATTTATACTAGTAGTGCACAAGGGTAGTAACTATTGATATTTTTAATGGGTAACTAGGACCCTTTGGGTAGCGAGTGATACTCGAGATTATATGAAAGGAGGTTTTAATTAGTACGTTGAGTATTCGAGGGTTATATTCTACGTGTGGATTTATATGTAAGGGTTGTATGTATACCTATTAAATAAAATGTGTATATAGGTTGTGTGAATACCTATTATTATGATTTGATTATGTGTGTGAACATACCTACGCTAACTGCTATTAGGGGGTTTCCCCGCAGAGGGCGATCCCACCTTGGCGATTCCATCGAGGTTTGGATTTGAGTCCTAGAACATGGAATTAGGGAGGCTCACTATGTGTCATGTATTAGTGGGACCGATGGGTCATTTGGGTACGTTATGTATGTACGTATCCCAAAGGCTTAGAACCATGTTCACCTCGAGTGTGTGTTGATTTATTTTTGGGTTCGAGGAGACATTCTGAACTAATAATCATTGATTTAGTACGAGTGGTACATGAACTTGATAGCAGAGTATGCCTGCATCACGAGGGGCCATCCAGAGGATGCTATAGTTGTATATTTTATATGTGTGATAAATATATACATTCGTAATATGTGTACTTATGTGTGATAGTAGAATTGATAGACGGTGCATATCTAAAAGTAATTTAAGTAGAGAGACTTAAATAATTGACTCAATAATATTACATGGAAAATATTAATTATTGATACTTTGGTAGCGCGTCGTATGTGTCATACGAGGGAGTTAGACCTTTTGAGGTTATTTGGATACTTTATCTAGTTGGGTTAGGTATCATAGCTAGGTAAGAGACGTTAGGCGGGCACATTAGTTGAGAGGTGAGGAACTGGAGGGAGTGTACGTTGAACTAACATGAGTATATAATAACTGATTTAATCTGTGATTTAAACACATGCCAAATATTTTCAAACTATTTTATTGGGATCCGACCCATGTCAAAATATTTTCATAACCTTTTAAGTGTCCAGCCACAGGGACGCCAAGCTTGATGATTCTACCAGGGATGTGTAGATGAAGCACATGTGGAGGCTTGGAGGAGTTGCTTTAGATGCTTCAACTCATTCATTTTAGATAGTAGATTCGTCAGTATATTGTAAGGACACAAATTTCCAATTGAGTCCTTTGTAGTTTTGGCTCAATTCCGGACAAAAACATTTGAGTCATAGGATAGAGTATATTGATCATCTTTCAAGCCTATGATGTGTTTGTTGAAGACGTAGCGGCAAAGAGTATAAAGCTTCATCAAAAGCCGTGGTTTATGTGCCTCGTTTCAACGTCATCAACAGTGGTTCCATGCTCCCAAGGTATGAATGCATTACATATATATATATATATATATATAGGATCTTGAAACATGTTTATATTGGGTGTTAGGTTTCAAAACTATATTTTGTTTTTAGATGTCTCTATTAAAATTTATATATAAAGTATATAATGTTTCTGGGCTTAAAAAGAATTTTTTGAACATTCTGTGAGTTAATTCGAAGTGTCGTTCGAACGAGATTGTCGTTCGAACCACAAGTCATTCGAACGAGATTGCCAACGACTTCCCATTATGGCATACTGGAATGTCGTTCGAACGAGATGGTCGTTCTAATGAGTTCATACTGGTACTCCGTTAAAAGGCTCGTTCGAACGAGATGTCGTTCGAACGAGATGCCAGGCGGGAACAGTTATTGGCGGTTTTAAGCAGTTTTTAACCCATGTTCCCCACTTCTTTCCCCACTATCTTTTCACAGCACATCTAAGTGCAGGAATCATTATTGAAGGTTTAACTTTTTCATATCATACCAACCTCTAGAGAGTGTTAGAGAGAAAAATTGTTTTTGAAAAAGTTCATTGTTTTGAGTGTTAATTTTCAAGGAGAAAATCTTGTATCACTCTTGTTTACACCCATAGTTTTGTTTAACCAAGTTCATATATATATATATATATATATATATATATATATATATATATATATATATATATATATATATATATATATATATATATACATACATACATCTTGATTGGAGTTTGGCACCAGGTTTATCTCTACATTAGTTTGAAGAGAAGTTTGGTTTTGCTTCTAAATCCCACAAAGAAAAAGTAATTTTCGTGATTTACCGTCTTGGAGAAAGGCTCCTAGTTCGGGTGACGGTGACCACATAAAGTCCGACGGCAGATTCCGAGACCGCGGTGGAGCTCCGGAGTTATTCGCTAAGTGGAGGTGTTTGCAAGAAGGAGCGTCGAGGCTTGAGAGGGATCGAGTCGTGTGAAGTAAGTATTTTGTCTTGTAATTATAAATTTCGTACTTAGTGGATTTGAGGCTAGGGCCGCCCGAGGTTGTTTCCCGTCTTGGGATTTTCCTCGTACATCACAGCATAGTGTGATTGATTTACTTTTATCTTCCATTATGACTTAGAACGCATGCTTAGATTAATTCAAGATAAAATTGGTTTTAATTGTCACACTTAATTTAATTTGGTGCATAACTAAATTTGGGTAAAGTCTATTTAATTCAAGTCTATCGTTAAAACTGATTTGGCCTAATTTGGTAATATTAATAAATATGACTTAGGCAAATGCTAGGACTTGGACTAATTATTAACGGCGTTGAAGTGAAATTAAATGAGTGTGTGTTTTAATTAATTTCACTCGGTTTAATTTTAATTTTGGAGTAAATTAAAATTTGGTGTTGTTAAGTTGTGAACCATCACTTCTTTACGCTTCCGCATCTCAACAAGGAATTTGATTTTAAAGTATAAAGAATTAGTTTATTTTAAAATCGAGGGCCCTTGGGCCACTACAACTTGGTATCAAAGCCAAAGCGATAAATTATTTCGTTAAAGATCTTTTAAATAATTTTTGGCTAAAATGGAATTTTCCCCGTTTTCTAAATTTCCTATTTTCGATGGTTTTAACTATGCGTATTGGAAAGCGTGAATGAAATTGACACTAAAATATATCGATGAGAGAGTTTGGATGTCTGTTGTTAACGGGTGGTCCCCACCAACTCACTTAGTTGAAAATGAACGTGTTCCCAAACCGGCCGATAGATTGAGTGAGGGTGAATTTAAACTTTCTAATTTTAATTCCCATGGTTTAAATGCCTTGCTTAGCGCTGTCACACCGGATGAATTCTGACGCATTATGACGTGTGAGACCGCTAAAGAATCTTAGGATATTTTACAACTCACTCACGAAGGTACAAGTGTCGTTAAAGCTTCGAAACTCCAAAACATAACCACTCAATTTGAAACTATCAAAATGAACGATAATGAAACTTTTGATGAATTTTATGCTAGACTTTCCGATATTGTCAATTCATCTTTTAATTTGGGAGAGAAAATACCCGACAACCGAGTTGTAAAGAAAATTTTAAGGTCCCAACCCGATAGATTTATTCCAAAAGTGAATTTTTTAAATTATTTACCAACTTTAGCCTCTACGAAATTAGAAGAGCTTGTAGGTGATTTACAAACCTATGAACTAGACATGTTTCCCTCTAAAACTGAAAAGAAAATAGAAAAAAGCGTTGTTTAAAAGCCCGAAAAGAGGTCAAACAAGTAGTAGAGAGCGAGAGTGATAATGACTCGGAAAACATGGCCTTGTTTGCTCGGAAATTTAGAAAATTTCTTAAATTTAACAAAGATAAATTTAAAAATGATTTTAAGAAATTTGGAACTTCTAAGCATGACAAAGTCGAGAAGATCCCTAAACCTATTAATGAACAACTAAATAGGGACGAGTCTAATAGGTGTTTTGGTTGTGAGGGTTATGGCCATAGGGCTTCTGAATGCCCCACTAAACTAAGGAAAGAGGGTAAGCTACCTATTTCATATAATGCGACCCTTAGTGATAGTGATAAGGAAGAGGGACCTGATTCCTCCACTAAGCCCAACTTTGTGGCTTTTATGGCTAGTCATGTGAGTGATAGTGAGAACTCGTCGATTGATGAAACTTCAACACATGACACTTCCAAGGTCAAAGTTTTTTATTCCCTTATTTTTTATGATAGTGAGAGTGGAGAAGAAAGAGAGAGTGAAAATGAAGAAGAGATTAATGTGAGTGAACTTTAAAATGTTTTTCAAGAACTTTATAGAGAATCTATTAAATTAAAAAGGGCTAATTTGAAGTTAGAAGCTAGTTTGAAAGAACGTGTCAAGGTCGTTGATAATAGTATGTTGGTTGAAGACCTTAGGACACGAGAGAAAGCTCTTCTAGAGAAGCTTGTATATATAGAAGGCGAGAGAGATAGACTTAGGGGTTTAATGGAATCCTTAAAAAAGGAGCTTATTGCTTTTGAAGAGCGAAATGTTTTATTAGAGTCTAACATTTTAGAATTGCAAAATAAATTAAAAGACTTTAGTAATGTCAAATTTGATTTGGAGTGTCGTTCGGAAAAATTAGATAAAATATTAGGAACGGTCCAAATTAAAAATGACACTTGTGGTTTAGGCTTCAATACTTGTAATGAATTTACTCATAATGCCAAAACCATTGTTTTAGGAGAATCTACTAGGAAAGTCTTTAGAGATAATTTCTTAGGTACCAAATTTCGACGTAATTTTACTTGTACACATTGTGGTCGAAAAGGTCATCTTAGAAAATTCTGTTTTGATCTTAAACGAATTCCTAGAAAATCCCATCGTAAAGTAACCACGGTAGTTAAAGTTCCTTCAACCCAATATAGTCATTCGTCATTAATTTGGGTTAGGAAATCCGACTTGGTTGCCTTGCAAAATAGAGTTTTTGATTCTCATTTACTTTCACATCACTACACTAAATCTGCCGAATTATCAAGGTCATTGACCTTGACAAATCCAACTTGTCAAGGTCAATGACCATGACATTTCGAGGCGAGACAACTTTTTTTGTCACGATCGTGTCACGGTCATTGACCTTGACACAAAACTCGCGTTTTGTGTCACGGTCGTGTCGCGGTCAATGACCGTGACACGTTTGTCACGGTTATAAACCGTGACAAAGACGTGACCCTTTTTAAAAAAATTGTCACGGACAATGACCCTGACACGTCTGTGACAACTTTTTATCACGGACGTGTCACGGTCATTGACCGAGACAATTCTGGGCGGAATTTAAAAAAAATCTGATGGGCAGTATGGCCACTGCCACTGCCCAACAGTATATTTGTACCTATTCCAAACATCATATATCCAAACAAACTAAAGATAATGCAAATATATATTCAAATAGAGACAATATACATCACGATATAATGTAACAACTTAAAACAATTCAATTCAAACTTAAAATAATTCAATTCAAACTTAAAACAATGTCACTACATGTCTGGTGTATTGTTAAAACTGAGGAGGTGAGTAGGCTACACGACATACGAATTGACGCACCCACTAATATACGTCGTGCCGCATTGTTCGCGCAACCACAGTAGGGAGTTCTCCTTCCCGGGTATGACATGAGTGACGAGCACCCTGGACTCCATCTCTTGAAGCGCACGTCCATGAACTATTCCACCCTGGACGATATTCGGGTCCCTCAACCCCCGCCCTATCCGTTGGCCATCAAATACGTCCAATATGAACACGCTCGGCCAACCAAGTGTCGACATTGGTCTGTTGAAGGGCGCCAAATAGGGAAGTGGATCATCGAAGTACGAACGTACTGGTGACGAAGCAGCGAGGTCCACATCCTCGTCCTCCCGCACCTCCTCCTCCACCGCCTTCTCCTTCCCTTTCCCTTTCCCTTTCCCTTTACGGTCTCCGCCCAACGTACGCTTCATGAATGCGTACATATCTTGGACCGTCGCCTCCAAACGGGACAGCTTCGCGTCGTGTGAATCCACCATTCGAGCCAACCCGGTGTCGCTCGTCTCCAATCCGATGATCCTAGATTTGGTCACCCGCGAGCTCACCCCCCTTGTCCTCCCCTTGCGATCAGAGCCAAGCACTTGGCTGAGTGCATCCGTGGAGAAAGATGCCTTGTCGGCATCAGACTGCGACTCATGCACTTCCTTAAGCTTTGCCTGAAACGACAAAAAGCACATGATTAGTAAAATAAGTAAACTAAAAAATTATAACGTAATTAACAAAAATTAAACTGTCGGATTACTTACAATCGTGGCCGCGACGCTCGGGGACACCTCCTTGTCCTTCCCCTTCTTCGTCCGAAGAGCCACATAAGTATCGAGCCTATGTGGCTTACCCCCTGGCCCACTCCCTACCCCCTGAAATAAAATAAAGTAAAGTAAAATTAGTATCGGCCCCGCAAAGTAAAATAATGAAGAATAATATATTTCTGTAGTTATAGAAAAATTAAATCTTACCTGCATCCTATGCTCCACCTCGGCGTAAGAGGTCCGACCGGAGTTGTGCACGTCCGTCTTTTTTGCCCGGTTTTCCCTCCCCGATTGGCGAGATGCCAATTTTAGATCCTCGATCTCATTGTCAATGAACTGCTGCCATTGTGCCAATGAGATCGGCTCCTCGGGGGGGACGGATTCACGCCATTGGATAATCGACTCTCGTGTTTTCCCAAAGTACCGTGCCCGCATATTTTTTTCCACGACTTGAGTTGCTCCCTAATCTGCTCCAACACGGGATCGCGTAGCTTTGGATCCAAGTTGAATTGTTCCTGTCCAACAAATACAATGTTAGTTGCGAATAAATATAAATATAAATATAAATATAAATATAAATATAAATATAAATTAAAATTGAAATTGAAATTGAAATTGAAATTGAAATTGAAATTGAAATTGAAATTGAAATTGAAATTGAAATTGAAATTGAAATTGAAATATTCATATAAATATAAATATAAATATATTACCTGTAGTGCCGCCCAAACAGCTAACTTGAGCTCATATGGCACCTCCTTCCAACTCATAAATCCCGGGCCGATGACCGTCTTTAGCAGAACGAGGGATCTCGCTAATATCTCCGATTTGTTCTCGACGGTAATCTCATATTTCCCATATTTGGGGAGCCTAGGGGCGGAAGAGCCCTCGTCGCCTCCACTACCACCGACCCCAGAAGACATCATCATAAACAGCATCATCATCTTCGCCTTAATATCTGAAGGAGACATTTGCTGTAAAAAAATGTTATTAGTACAGATATAATATTATCACAATATGCATATCTTATAAGAGAGTCGGGTTTGGCATTAATAAAGTGAGAATTACATTTAAGACTTTCTAACAACATGCAGGTGTATATATATATTGTGAATTACATCCCATATTTAAAATAATCATACCCCACCCACACCCCAACATGTTTACGGGCTTTCATCACCCGTCATAAAGTTTTCGGTCCGTGACTTACTGGCCAGTTGTCTTGGGTCTTTTAGTCCCTTAACATTACTTTAAAAATTTTACCCAATCTAAATACCACATTTTCTTTCTTGTTATACACTTGAACACATTTTGTTATTTAGTCCTTATTAATTTATCTTTAATGTATTACCAGCATCTTTACTTTTATAAACTTTATTTAATTTTCAATTTTAAGGACTATTTTCATCACTTAGTGTTCATCTAAATTCTAGTATAACAAGTTCCCATAAAATTTTAAAAAAGTGTTTTTATTTAAACCCCACTTTTCTTTCTATAACTCCTATTTTATTAAACTTTAAATATAATTAGGGGTGTATAGAAAGAAAAGTTAAATAGGAATAAAAACAACATTTTTAAAATATGAAGGGCTCACCAATTTGATCAAATTTTTCAACAACATAGACTAAATGATCTTTATTATAAGACAATTACTACAAATTTATGCACATCGCCCGAATTCAAAAAGTAATTTAATGACTAAAGTAACTTTTTTTTTAACTTTAGTTATTCACCACAAATCTTAAAAAATATTTTATTTTTCATGCCTTTAGCAACTTCGGATGCCATTTTAACCCATATTGTAGTTTTTTAGTTTTCATGCTTTTATTTGATGGATATAAAGTCATGTGATTATTTCACCATATAAAGTCAATAAAAAATGCCATATATGGATTGATTTTGCATTTAGATCGATTTTCTTTGAGCTATATCCCTTTGCTTTGCATTTAGATTGATTTTCTTTTGGTTACCTCTTAAGTTTGTCATTCATTCGGTATTGCATTACCAAAGATCAAAGTTTTGGTCATACATGATTCTAAAAACCAAAATTTGTACTGAATATAGATCAATTTAACAAAATTTGTCAATAAAAAAATTCAAACACTACCCCCACCCTGCCCCACCCCCTACCCCCACCCTGCCCCCACCCAAAGTTTTAAAATCTTATAAATAGGTCTAAATGTTTTCTTAACTCACAACGGATTTTCGAAAAACTCGTGGGTGCGACCGCCCCGATTCGGGATGGAGTTGGTCCACCCTTGGGAGGTACGAGATTTGGAAGGTGCATCCTAAAATTTGCTTATGGTTTACTTAGGAAAATTATTTGGTCATCGTTCATCTACGCAAAAATATCATCTGTATGTGTGACATAGGCATGCCCAACTAAAAAAATTACAAATATATTAATTATATTTTACTGGAAACAAAGTTTTTCCTTCTAACATTTTTTTAATTATGTTTGAGAAAACACGTATTTTTTGTACGTCATAAATCACTCCCTCCACCGAATTTTTAGAATTTTATTCCATCTCTAGCTATTTTCAAAATATTTGGGGTTCTAGTATAATTTATGTGATTGTTATTGAATAAATATTTGAAGCATTGATATTTTGGTACAATGATGGAGCCAAGAATTTACATTGGGGCAGGCTAATTTAACAGCGAATTCCTGGGGTTTGGGGAAGGGAGGCACTGAGCGGATTTTTTAGGTTATTTTGGAGTATTTACCAAATAATTACTTCAAAAAATATGAAAACTAATGTTAATACTAAAAAGGTAATGTAAAACAAGTAATAATTTGCATATATCACCAAAAGTATCAAATAAAAACCATGATTCCCTTACATTTTAAACTATTAGGGGTGGGCTTAATTTGAAATTGCAAAAAAATTAACCCTATTTTTTTTTAGACTACCCCCACCCTGCCCCACCCCCTACCCCCACCCTGCCCCACCCCCTACCCCCTACCCCCCACCCTACCCCCACCTTGCCCCACCCCACCCCCTACCCCTACTCTGCCCCACCCCCTACCCCCACCCTGCCCCACCCCGCCCCACCCCCTACCCCCACCCTACCCCACCCCTCACACACGCACACACACACGCACATATATACACACATACACACATATATATACACACAAACATATATATAAATGGAAGAGGGAGAGAGAGAGAATTAAACCTGAAAGTAGAGAGAGAGAGAGAGCAGCGTCGAGAGAGAGAGAGAGGGAGGGAACGGCGGGAGGGGAAAAAGAAGGGGGAAATGGTTTTTGCTGGAAACATTGTCACGGTCGTGTCAAGGTCAATGACCGTGACAATTCTTTGTCACGGTCGCGTCAAGGTCAATGACTGTGACACAAAACGCGTGTTTTTTGTCACGGTCAATGACCTTGACAAGGGTGACCGACTGAAAGGTGACAATTTTATCATTTTGGTGTAGTGCATGCTTCCTCTCTTGCTAAATCTAAAGGATGAATGTGTTAGTGTTTGTATACTTTAGCTTTTGTACTTCATGCTATATTCACATGCTAAATGTATGCTTGTTTAATCATTTTCTAGTCATTACTTTATATCATATTACATGCTAGAATAATGATTTTTGTTTATCTTTTGTATTTTTATTTCTTCATTTTGTTTGCATTAATTGAAAAATACAAAAAGATTTTTATTTATCATTTGAAGTTTTTACCTCTTGATAATTTAAGCTTAATGAAAAGTTCAAATGATTTTTGTTTGTCTTTTGAGTATATATTTTTTTTGGTTAAAAATTTCAAAAACTCAAAAAGATTTTATGTTGTGTGTATTTTAGTTTGACACACTTTAGGTGGCATATACTTGTGTTTGAATCCCTTCTTTAACGCTCCAATGTGGCTAGAACTTTTGGTTTAGATTGTCAATCCTTAACATGTTCTTTACCATATTTTTTATGGAGTAGTTGGATTTTGTATTGATTAAATGGATTCTATTTTTATATGCCTCTATTCACACATGCACGAGCTCTTTTGAAATTTTAATGTCACATGTTATATTTGAGCTTTGTGAGATGTTCTCCTACCAATCTAGTAATCTACATATTTATGACCTAGGAGGACTTGTGCATGTCAAAATCCGTTGCACGTGAGTTTGTGAGATATAAAAATAATATATAAAAGTGGACGGGGAAGGGCTCCGAAAGGATTATTATCCTCTGCGATTGTAAGCCACCGTTTGAAATGGACCTAAAAGAAATACGTGGTCCAAAGGCCTAAAAACAGAAATATGGCATTAAAAAGAAAAATAACTTGCCAAGGCCTATGTTTGATAAATATATTTATTCAAATTTAATATAAATGCATATTGAGGGAGATTGGATGGTATATCAACGGTTTGCACAATGTCTGTTCATCCTAGTTGCGTATTTCATGTCATGACTCTATTGGTTTGTAGAATCATCAATATGCAAGGCTTGTATGCATTGTGTATGTTTGTTCATTAAGTTCAATTTATATTGTCACATGAGGTTATATTCAAATGTGATGAAGTTTGCAATCAATTGAGAACTCCGTGAACATGTTTTAAGTCATTGGGTCTAAATTTAATCGTTACTAGTTCACACCCCAACACTTCCGGTTTCATATGACACATTTTTGTCATACGATTGTGAAAGACTCCTATTATATTTTGTTTGTGTCATTCGTGTGTTTATATCTATATATGTGTACTTGAGTCTCTTTGATATATATTATGTATACATATATTTGATATTTTTGTTTAGTCTTTGCTTTGATTTCTAATCCATATATGCTTTGATTCATACTTGGTATCCATCTTATTGCATTCTTTGTTGATATCACATGCTTAATAATTTATATATCACATTGGTATCATTTTATTGCATCCTAGTTGGTATCCGATGTTATTGTTTGGATTAGTTGAATTTTTTTTCCCATATGCTTTAACGTTCTCATCACTATATGCACAATTACATGTTTTAGCTTGTTATTCCATTCTTTTATCCCTTGCGTAGTTTAGAGGGTGTATATGCTTTATTTGGGGGAGATAAGTCAATTTTTTATTCTTTAGCCTTTGTCTATTCCGGAACAAAAAGGGGGAGAATGATAGGAGGAGAAATGGTATCTAATCCTATTATTATCGTATCTTAGTTTGGGGGAGATTTATCTTAGGGGGAGACGTCTTTCTAAGTAGGTCATTTGTTTGATAAAGGGGAGAATTAATTTAGGGGGAGTAATTATTTAATTGCATTTAATATTTTGATATTCCCTATGCGTTTGATAGTTTGCTTAAGTGTGCAGGAATACTTCAAAATGACAACATTCAACATCGGCAAAGATATTGATCCTTGCGTTGTTTGTGTCAAGCATTGTATTTTTATTTTGCGTGGGACATTGTTTTTGAGTCTAGTGAGCTTGACGGCCCTTTAGGATTTTTGTTTGGTTTTGTCCCGGAATAGCCAAAGGGGGAGATTTTTAAGGACACAAATTTCCAATTGAGTCCGTTGTACTTTTGGCTCAATTCCGGACAAAAACATTTGAGTCATAGGATAGAGTATATTGATCATCTTTCAAGCCTATGATGTGTTTGTTGAAGATGTAGCGGCAAAGAGTATAAAGCTTCATCAAAATTCGTGGTTCATGCACCTCGTTTCAACGTCATCAATAGTGGTTCCATGCTCCCAAGGTATGAATGCATTACACACACACACACACACACACACACACACACACACACACACATATATATAGGAGCTTGGAACATGTTTATATTGGGTGTTAGGTTACAAAACTATATTTTGTTTTTCAGTTATTCTCTATTAAAACTTATATATAAAGTATATAATGTTTTTGGGCTTAAAAAGAATTTTTTGAACATTCTGTGAGTTCGCTCGAAGTGTCACTCGAACGAGATTGTCGTTCGAACCACAAGTCGTTCGAATGAGATTGCCAACGACTTCCCATTATGGCATACTGGAACTTCGTTCGAACGAGATGGTCGTTCTAACGATATTTCTAACGAGCTTCTAACGAGTTCGTACTGGTACTCCGTTAAAAGACTCGTTCGAACGAGATGCGAGTCGGGAACAGTTATTGGCGGTTTTAAGCAGTTTTTAACCCATCTTCCCCACTTCTTTCCCCACTATCTTTTCACAGCATATCTAAGTGCGGGAATCATTATTGAAGGTTTAACTTTTTCATATCCTACCAACCTCTAAAGAGTGTTAGATAGAAATTTTTTTTTAGAAAAACTTCATTGTTTTGAGTGTTAATTTTCAAGGAGAAAATCTTGTACCACTCTTGTTTACACCCATAGTTTTGTTTATCCAAGTTCATATATATATACATCTTGCTTGGAGTTTGGCACCAGGTATTTCTCTACATTAGTTTGAAGAGAAGTTTGGGTTTGCTTCTAAATCCCACAAAGAAGAAGAGGTTTTCATGATTTACCCTCTTGGAGAAAGGCTCCTAGTTCGGGTGACGGTGACCACATAAAGTTCGATTGGTGGATTCCGAGACCGCGGTGGAGCTCCGAGGTTATTCACTAAGTGGAGGTGTTTGCAAGAAGGTGCGTCGAGGCTTGAGAGGGATCGAGTCATGTGAAGTAAGTCTTTTGTCTTGTAATTGTAAATTCCGTACTTAGTGGATTTGAGGCTAGGGCCGTCCAAGGTTGTTTCCCGTCTTGGGTTTTTCCTCGTACATCACGGCGTAGTGTGATTGATTTACTCTTATCTTGCATAATGACTTAGAACGCATGCTTAGACTAATTCAATATAAAATTGGTTTTAATTGTCACACTTAATTTAATTTGGTGCATAATTAAATTTGGGTAAAGTCTATTTAATTCAAGTCTATCGTTAAAACTGATTTGGCCTAATTTGGTAATATTAATAAATATGACTTAGGCAAATTTTAGGACTTGGACTAATTATTAATGGCGTTGAAGTGAAATTAAATGAGTGTGTGTTTTAATTAATTTCACTCGGTTTAATTTTAATTTTTGAGTAAATTAAAATTTGGTGTTGTTAAGTTGTGAACCATCACTTCTTTACGCTTCCGCATCTCAACAAGGAAATTGATTTTAAAGTATAAAGAGTTAGATTATTTTAAAATCGGGGGCCCTTGGGCCACTATATATATCACTTGGACGTGTTGCCCCTCAGACTATTTAGTTATCCAGTTATTTATCAGACATTATTCAGATTTTAGTTTTCTTTACTTCAGATTGCGGTTGGATTATGCACTTTGGGACCAGATAGTTTATTTTGTATTTTTCATTATGTCGTGTGATTGTTCAGACTATATTTGTGTGGATGGTTTGGTTAATTTGATTTACTTTCGCATGTTATTATAATGACGAAAGATAAAATTTGACTACGGCTTAATTTAACATAGGTGAATAATAATTAAAAAGTTTTCGACGGTGATGCTAAGAATGAACTAAATGAGACTCCTATTTGTTTTAATGAAGGACTAATCACCCAGGATTAAAATAGGCGGGGTGTCACATATGGTATCAAAGCATCAGGTTCTAGTGTCCATAGGATCTGTACAGCTTGCTACGATTCCAGCATAACGTTCCTTGACATAGAGCCCTATTATATTAAGACTGTTTTGCATTCATGATTACGCATTTTAAACTTCGCCCTTTTGCTATTATATTTGTATTGATTGTGAACTCATACGATTTGATATATTTTCTGATGCCACCCAGGAAAGGACGACTAACGAGGGGAGCAGGCGCCACAACCACCACATGGGTCAGTGTGAGTAGCGGAGGTGGCAACGATTATGGCGCAGGTAGTTAATGCATTGATGACTGTCGTGGCTCTCCATTTTCCTAAGGTCTAGTATCCACCATAGCTAGTGGCACCAGTTGTCCAGGCCCACTCGGGGCCATAAGATTGGTAGAGAGTTAGGGAGGCTTTTCAGAAGGTCCACCCACCCGAGTTCCAGGGTAGTTCAGATGTGATTGCATCGTGCCAGTGGAAGAAAGATATCCAACGCCACCTGCACATAGTAGAGTGTAGAGAGGTATAGAAGTAGGTGTTGGCCACTTTTAGGCTGGTTGAAGCAGCGTTATAGTGGTGGGAGTTAGTTACTACTATTGAGGAGAGGGACACGATGTCCATTGGCGAGTTCTAGGCACGGCTTGGCCACAAATACTTTCTGCCAGCATTTGAGACAAATACGAGGAAGAAGTTAAGTGACGTGAATCAAGGTGATCGTTCAGTGCCCAAGTACAAGGAGGAGTTCACTCGTTTGTCTAATTTTGTTCTAGACGAGGTTAACAATGAGCAAAGGAATAAGATAAAGTTTATGTATGGTTTAGCCCGGAGCATCAGGAAACATTCGATTGGCAACCCTGCATTGGTGACTTATACAAACTTCGTCAATGCTGCACTTTTACACTGCTAGGATCATCGCTTCCATGTGAAGGGAAGCAAGAGAGGAGGTAAGCCTAGAAAGCTGATCAAGGCAGTAGGGAGTGGTGCTAGTGGAGCACCACAACAACAGCAACATTCAGGCAAACACCAGGGGAAGGATTCCCGATGGGGGGATCAGTCCAAGAGGTTCAGATTTGGGGGTTATCGACCCCAAGGAGGTTACGGGCAGGGCCAAGGGAACAATGGGGGAGTTCAACGGGGTCGAGGCCACCAGGCCAACAACAGGGTCAGCACCGTCAGGGCCATCAGGGCCAGAGACAAAGAGATTTTTTAGGAAAGTGCTTTATTTATGGACATATGGGCCACAAGAGGAAAGACTGCCCACATCAGGGTAGAGTACCACATCAGAAGGGTGCCCCGTTGGAGAAGCAGGATCAGAGGCCACCTGCTACACCAGTCCCACCCACCCCACCACAGCAGGGATAATTATAGTATAGACATGTTTATAACTTCTGAGATGCCGTCATATAACAGGCACCACCAGTAGTAGAGGGTACATTTGCTATTCATGGGCTTGAGGATAGGATTCTATTTGATATTGGGGCATCGTATTCTTTTATAGTGACCTAATTTGTACGAGCTGTCAGCCTATTAGAGATAACCAGTAGTCTTGTTATGTG
Source organism: Sambucus nigra (assembly GCA_949130495.1). Classification (NCBI taxonomy): domain Eukaryota; kingdom Viridiplantae; phylum Streptophyta; class Magnoliopsida; order Dipsacales; family Adoxaceae; genus Sambucus; species Sambucus nigra. Next base: position 23,895,204 of record OX422208.1, on the reverse strand, counting down.
TGTGGAGTCATCGATGGGTAGTGGGTTGCTTATACACTCGATCTGTAGGGGTGTGAATGTCGATGTGGGTATATTATGTTTAGCTGCCGACCTTCTCGTGTTAGATATGGAGGGGTATGATGTTATTTTGGGTGTGGATTGGTTAGTTGTATACCAGGCGATGGTGGATTATTTTGGGAGGACTATTGTGTTCTCAATTCCATGACAGGATATGTTCTTAGTGGCAGTGCCTCTTCCTGAGAGAGGGTCGAGCATAAAAATACTACATTGAGGAGGAGACCTCATAGGAGGAGGTTGTTTTCTTAAACTCAATTCCAGTAGTGAGGGAGTCTGAGGACATATTCCAGGAGATACCCGGGTTATCGCCTAGCTGGGAAATTAAGTTTGTTATTGACCTAGCACAGGGTACTAGCCCTATAGCCCGAGTGCCTTATCTCATGGTCCAATCCTAGATGAGGGAGTTGAGGGAGAAGATTCAACAACTCTTGGGGAAGGGTTTGTGACACCCCGCCTAATTAAATACCGGGTGATCAGTCCTTTATTAAATTAAAAATCAAGGTGATCGGTTGGTTCATTCTTAGCACCACTGTCGCAAAATAATAATTCCAATTTGAACACCCTAAATAATTAAGCTAAGTGTCAAAACAATTCAAAGTCTTATTTAATTCCAATATGAAAACCTTTTTAATAAACAATAGTTTAAGAATCACATAAATAATAATAAGGGTGACAATCACCACACAAGAATTAAGCCATCTAGATAAACCAAACCGAGTTATGAACTATAAATGAAATCATCCTCGCAAGAGTTAACTCCAAAAGAGTACCAAATACTGGAAATAACATAAACATAAGTCTCTAAAAAATTCAACGGGATAGGAAATTGGGCGACACATGCCCTAAATATGAAAGACTAAAATAGAAACTGAATCAATGAAAAGGTCGTCTAAGCAAGAGCCTACAACTTCCACATAAGCTGCAGCACGTCCAATCCAAAGAACCTAAGTATGACACCCCTGTGGCTGGGACCCTGTAATACATACATATATATACACGAGAGAGAACATGACAGAAAATGGATCAGAGCCGGAGTGTAAAACAGTTTAAAATAGTTTATCAAGCATTTAAAATGCTTACCGGCTAATGTAACAACCATGTTAGTATGCGACACTCTCTTGAGAATTCTCACCTCTCCTCTAGTGTGCACGTCTACCGTACTACTAAACTCATAAACTTAACTCTTATTTTCCATAAAGTTTTATCCCAAGGAGTATAAAGTTATAATAATTAGTATTAGAAAGTCACTCTCTTCAAAATTTATTACGTTACTTTGAGCAACATCATACTGTTACAAAGTTCCTGAACCCTTATTATAAAGTTGAAGTATTTATTTATTTCTTAACTACTTATACACACAGTAGAAAGTTTTCATATATATATATATATATATATATATATATATATATATATATATATATCACTCATATAATATATATACTATCGGCACCCCACATAAATCTATGGTGCTGGCATACTCTGCTATCAAGTCCCCGTATCACTCAAACTAAGGAAAATACTAGTTCGGAATCAGTCTCGAACTGTATTAACACAATACACAAACAAATGGAGGTGAAGCATAGTTCCAGGTCCTAAGAGGTCATCACATAGCCTCACGTCTCTTAGAACATATGACTCTCATTCTCAGATAGCCTGTATCGAGGATACTATCTTCTAGGGTACGAGTCAATACCCCCCATAAAGGTCCAATCGAGAAAAGACTGTCCCGGCGCGAAAACCTCCGTGATAGCAAGTAGCTCAGGTATGATTTTTACATAGATACATAATATATGCACAGTCACACAGTCATATATATAAATATTCACATTTTCTAAATTAGGTGCGCCCACGACCCATAATTATAATTAAACGTTCTTAGCACAAATTACTCAATTATCTCGCATAACGAATTTGTCTCATTTATTCCCATTTATAATTTATTTCATACATACTTCTCATCTCTCGAAGTATTCTCTTGCTAAATACAATTTCAGTAGGTATACCCTCTCTAACCTTCTGGTTTAAGACTTTCACGAGTCCCTCAATTCATTAACGAACTTACACACAATCTCTAATGTGTAACGAAATTCCCCGTTAACCCACAATTTCATCCCATATTAAATTTCATTCAACGGAGTCTATTTAGACCCTACTGGTCCTCCTCACGACCCATTACACTCTATAAATAATAATCAAGGGTTCCCACGTATTTAAATCGGATTAAACAAAAAGGGGACAAATATGTAGTTTTCCAAGAGCGGTCGATCGATCGAGGAAAGGGGGTCGATCGATCGATGTTCTTTTGTCGATCGATCGATCAAGCAGTTCTTGTCCAGAAAGTGCAATTTCAACCTACGGGTTTCATCTTCCAAATTTCTCCAAAACGCCATTAACGATTCTCAAACTCCCAAACAACATTACTACTTGTTACATATACCTATATACATGATTTCTTACGTGAAACATGTCCAAATTCATCAAATGTATTGAATTAATGTGGTAAATCATCACACCCTAATTTTTATAAAACTTTCATTATTTTAATTCTTTTCCAGATTTCTTTCCTCTAAACTCATGCAAATTCGTGGGTTATTCTCTACATATGATTGGGATGTCCAGAATATAACTATTTCCACCAAGACATGTGATTAAATCTTAAAATTCCTCAAATTCTTTTATAAAACATGTGTATAACAGTCCTAATCTAACATGGATGAAAAAATAACTAAAAGAAAAGCAAGATATATACTTGCCTGGAGATAAAAGGGTTTGATTTGTGGATAAAAAAGGTATGGTTGCATTCCTCTTCATGCGATCTACGTTTTGATGGTTGTTGCGGTATAAACGGATGAGTTCTTGGCCTTGGATTGCTTGGAAAGCTTCCTATCTTCTTCTCTAATGGTCGTTCTTAAGTTTTGTGATTGTTAACCCTAAAATACTAACTCAAATGGTTGATATGCCTTAGGGAAATTCGTGGGTTTAATTAACCAAAAATACAAAATGTCTAAAATACGCTCCCGGGATGCCAATTAGGCCTAAAAATGCCCTGAGGCCCAAACTAAACCCCCGGGTATACTTTTCTGACTATCTCGACCCTTCCGGATACATTGGCGCACTCGAAATGTCCATACAGATGACTTATAATATATTCACTTTTAATAATAATAATTTAGATCTGACCCGACACTGGCACGTCCCGACTTAAATTTTCATAATTGCCATATTATTCACTTGTGACAATACTAATAAAATCAATCTCATATATTACTTTACTCATCCAGTAATATCCAACAAATTCCCCATAATTACTAACTCTCATCACGCTAGTAAATATTTAAAATGAAATTCCGGATTGATATTAAATTAATATCTCAATTAAATTTAATAAATTCCTAATTTTAAAAGCCATAAAAATACGGGGTATTACATACTTTTCCCCTAATAACGGAATTTCGTCCTCAAATTTGGTAACTAAGGCATACCTGGTAAAAATAGATCTAGATACTTTATCAATACTCAAAACGGACTTTCGGGTAAGGCGAATTTCTATAGTCCCCCGCCTCACAATAAGCTTATTTAACACTCTCAATACTAACAATTATGGCTTTTAAAATTTGGGATTTATTAAATTTAATTGAGATATTAATGTAATATTAATACATAATTTCATTTTAAATATTTACTAGCGTGATGAGAGCTAGTAATTATGGGGAATTTATTGAATATTATTGGATGAGTAAAGTAATATATGAGATTGATTTTATTAGTATTATCACAAGTGAATAATATGGCAAATATGAAAATTTAAGTTGGGACGCGCCTGTATCGTGTCGGGACTAAATTATTATTATTAAAAATGAATATATTATAAGTCACCCATATGGACATTTCAAGTGCGCCAATATATCCGGAAGGTTCGAGATAGTCAGAAAAGTATACCGGGGGGTTTAGTTTGGGCCTCGTGGCGTTTATATGCCTATTTGGCATCCCGGGAGCGTATTTTAGACATTTTGTATTTTTGGGTAATTAAACCCACGAATTTTCCTAAGGTATATCAGCCATTTGAGTTAGGATTTTAGGGTTAACAATCACGAAAATTAAGAACGGCCATTAGAGAAGAAGATAGGAAGCTTTCCAAGCAATCCAAGACCAAGAACTCATCCGTTTATACCGCAACAACCACCAAAACGTAGATCGCATGAAGAGGAATGCAACCATACCTTTTTCATCCACAAATCAAACCCTTGTATTTCCAGGCAAGTATATATCTTGCTTTTCTTTTAGTTACTTTTTCATCCATGTTAGATTAGGACTGTCATACACATGTTTTATAAAAGAATTTGAGGAATTTGAAGATTTAATCACATGTCTTGGTAGAAATAGTTATATTTTGGACATCCCAATCATATGTAGAGAATAACCCACGAATTTGTATGAGTTTAGAAGAAAGAAATCTGGAAAAGAATAAAAAGAATGAAAGCTTTATAAAAATTAGGGTTCTTGTAAAATGTGATGATTTACCCCATTAATTCAATACATTTGATGAATTTGGACATGTTTCATGTAAGAAATCATGCATATAGGTATATGTAACTAGTAGTAATGTTGTTTGGGAGTTTGAGAATCGTTAATGGCGTTTTGGAGAAATTTGGAAGATGAAACCCATAATTTGAAATTGTAGTTTCAGGGCAAGAACTGCTTGATCGATCGATCGAGCCAAGAACATCGATCGATCAACCCCCTTTCCTCGATCGATCAACCCCTTCTAGAAAACTACATATTTGTCCCCTTTTTATTTAATCCGGTTTAAATACGTGGAAACCCTTGATTATTATTTATAGAGTATAATGGGTCGTGAGGAGGACTAGTAGGGGCTAAATAGACTCCATTGAATGAAATTTAATACGGGATGAAATTATGGGTTAACGGGGAATTTCATTACACATTAGAGATTGTGCATAAGTTCGTTAATGAATTGAGGGACTCGTGAAAGTCTTAGACCAGAAGGTTAAAGAGGGTATACCTACAGAAATTGTATTTAGCAAGAGAATACTTTGAGAGATGAGAAGTATGTATGAAATAAATTATAAATGGGGATAAAAGAGACAAATTCGTTATGCGAGAAAATTGAGTAATTTGTGCTAAGAACGGATAATTATAATTATGGGTCATGGGCGCACCGAATTTAGAAAATGTGAATATTTATATATATGAATTTGTGACTATGCATATATTATGTATCTGTGTAAAAATGATACCCGAGCTACTTGCTATCACGGAGGTTTTCGCGCCGGGACAGTCTTATCTCGATTGGACCTTTATGGGGGATATTGACTCGTACCCTAGAAGATAGTATCCTCGATACAGGCTATCTGAGAATGATAGTCAGATGTTCTAAGAGACGTGAGAGTATGTGCTGACCTCTTAGGACCTGGAACTATGCTTCGCCTCCATTTATTTGTGTATTGTGTTAATACAGTTCGAGAGTGATTCCGAACTAGTATTTCCCTTAGTTTGAGTGATACGGGGACTTGATAGCAGAGAATGCCAGCACCATAGATTTATGTGGGGTACTGATAGTATATATATTATATGAGCGATTGATATATATATATATATATGGAAACTTTCTACTATGTGTATAAGTAGTTAAGAAATGAATAAATACTTCAACTTTATAATAAGTGTTCGGGAACTTTGTGACGGTACGATGTTGCTCTAAGTAACGTAATAAGTTTTGAAGAGAATGACTTTCTAAAACTAAATATTATAACTTTCTACTCCTCGGGATAAAACTTTATGGAAAATAAGAGTTAAGTTTATAAGTTTAGTAGTATGGTAGGCGTGCACACTAGAGGAGAGGCGAGAATTCTCAAGAGAGTGTCGCATACTACCATGGTTGTTACATTAGCCGGTAAGCATTTTAAATACTTGCTAAACTATTTTAAATTGTTTTACACTCGGGCTCTGACCCGTTTTCTGTTATCTTCTCTCTCTTGTATATATATGTATGTATTACAGGTGCCCAGCCACAGGGGCATCATGCTTAGGTTCTTTGGATTGGACGTGCTGCAGCTTATGTGGAAGTTACAGGCTCTTGCTTAGACGATCTCTTCATTGATTCAGTTTCTATTTTAGTTTTTCTTAGTTAGGTCATGTGTCGCCCAATTTCCTATCCCGTTGAATTTGTTAGAGACTTATGTTTATGTTATTTCCAGTATTTGGTACTCTTTGGGAGTTAACTCTTATCAGGATGATTTCATTTATAGTTCATAACTTGGTTTGGTTTATTTAGATGGTTTAATTCTTGTGTGGTGATTGTCACCCTTATTATTATTTATGTGATTCTTAAACTAATGTTTATTAAAAAGGTTTTCATATATGAATTTAATAAAATGAAAATAAGACTTTAAATATTTTTGACACTTAGCTTAATTATTTAGGGTGTTCAAATTGGAAATATTATTTTGCAACAGTGATGCTAAGAATGAACCAATCGGTCACCTTGATTTTTAATTTAATAAAGAACTGATCACCCAGTATTTAATTAGGCGGGGTATCACAGGGTTTTATCAGACGGAGTACTTCACCGTGGGGTGAATCGGTGTTGTTCGTCAAGAAGAGGGATGGATCTCTTTGGTTGTGTATCTATTACAGAATGCTGGATAAGGTCACGATCCAAAATAAGTACCCACTCCCTTGGATCGATGATCTGTTCGACCAGCTGAGGGGAGAAACCTACTTCTCTAAGATTGATTTGAGGTCTAGTTATCATCAGTTGCGCGTAAGGGAGGAAGACGTTCCTAAGATTACTTTTGTTTCACGATATGGGTCCAATGAGTTTAGGTGATGCCATTTGGGCTCATTAATGCGCCAGCGGTGTTCATGGATTTGATGAATCGAGTTTTTAAAGAGTTCCTTGACCAGTTTGTGACTGTGTTCATCGATGATATTCTGGTTTACTCTCCCTCTGAGGATGAGCATGCTGAGCATCTGCGGATGGTTTTACAGACACTACGGGATCACCAGTCGTATGCCAATTTTGAGAAATGTGGGTATTGGCTTCGAGAGGTGCAGTTTCTGGGCCACATTGTGTTTGACAGGGGTATAGCAGTTGATCTGAGTAAGGTATCGATGGTGAGGGAGTGGGGATATCCCATGACATCAACCGAGGTTCGCAGTCTTCTGGGGATGGCCGGATATTATAGATAATTCATTAGAGGTTTCTCGAATATTACGGGTCCATTGACAAATCTAACTCACAAGGGGAGGAGTTTGTTTGGGACGACCATTGTCAGTTATCTTTTGACAAGCTAAAGGACAAATTAACTTCAGAACCTGCACTAGCATTGCCTAGGGGAGGAGTGGAGTACCGTGTCTACATTGATGCATCCTTACAGGGACTTGGGGGTGTATTAAGGCAGGAGGAGAGGTTTATGGATTATGCATCTCACAAGCTTAAGCCCCACGAAAGGAATTACCCCACGCATAACTTGGAGTTAGCCGCTGTTATTTTTGCCTTGAGGATTTAGAGGCATTATCTGTTGGGGAACAGTTTACTTTGTTCACGGATCACAAATCACTTCAGTATGTGTTCACGCAGAAGGATCTGAACATGAGGTAGAGGAGGTGGTTAGAGTTTATGAAGGATTACCAGTTTGATATTAAATATCATCCTGATAAGGCTAACGTGGTGGCAGATGCGTTGAGCCAACGACCTGCTGGGGACATAGCAGAGATTTTTAAGGCGAAGTGGAGAGAGCTTTGACACGATGATGAGATTACCAGGGTTTGTATATCTGTATTAGTTGTCACGCTCGAGATTGTGATGTGGGTGGTTAAAGCACATGTAAGGGATCAGTATTATCAAGACAAGATTTGCCAGTTATTAGCTGATGGGGCAAAGCCGTACTCAATCAGTTCAGAGGGTGGTTTGCATTTTAATGGGAGACTCGTGGTTCCATAGGATGAGAATTTGAGACATACAATTATGTCAGAGACTCACAGGTCCAGATTTATGGTACATCCCATTGGGATAAGATGTACCAGGATATGTGCAGGCAGTATTAGTGGTCGGGGATGAAGGGGAACATAGAGAAGTTTATCTCGAAGTGTGCTACCTGTCAGCTAGTGAAGGTAAACCACCAGAGACCGATATGGATGTTGCAGCCACTCGAGATTTCCGTGTGGAAGTGGGAGAGTATCTCCATGGATTTCATTACAGGGTTACCGTTATCGCAGCGAGGTCACAACTCCGTATGGGTGATAGTGGATCGGTTGACTAAGGTGGCTCATTTTCTTTCAGTTCGTATGGATTTTGAGAGGAGGCAGTATGCACAGTTGTTCATCGTTGAGATAGTACGATTACATGAGGTTCTTATTAATATTATGTCCAATTGGGACAAGATCTTTGTGTTCCATTTTTGGCAGAGCTTTTAGGAGGCCATGGGCACAGATTTGCGGTTGAGTACAGTGTATCACCCACAGACAGATGGGTAGCACTATACCAAAAACACTAAATTGTCACCTTTCAACCGGTCATCCTTATAATGGTCATTGATCGTGATAAAAAAACACGCATTTTTTTGTCACGATCATTGATCGTGATAAGGCCGTGACAAGGGTTTGTCATGGTCAATGACTGTGACAAGGTCGTGGCAAGTACAGTTGTCACGGACTTGTCACGGTCATTGACCGTGACAACTTTAGAAAGTTGTCACGATCAAAGACCTTGATAGGTCCGTGATGACTTTCTCAGTAAAATAACCCTACCTCCTCTTTTTTTCCCACCGTTTTATTTTCCCCTCTTTCTCTCTCTCTCTCTCTCTCTCTCTACGTTTTCAGGTGAGTTTTTTTTCTCTCACTCTCTTTCCTTTGTATATGTGTGTGTGTATATATGTGTATATGTGTGTGTGTAGAACTGCGTGTGTGCGTGTATATAGGTGTGTGTGTGTGTGTGTCTGGGGGGGCAGGTGTGTGTGTGTGTGCAAAGGTGGGGCAGGGGGTTTGGAAGAGGTGGGGCAGTGGGGGGAGTGGGGGGTCAGTGGGGACTGATGGGGGTAGTGGGGGAGTGATGGGGGGCAGTGGGTGGGGGTAGGGTGGGTGTGTGTGTATAGGTGTATGGGGGTGGGGTGGGGGGCAGGGAATAAGGTGGGGGGGTTGTTAGTTGGGTATTTTAGGAGTTAAATTAATTGGACATTATAAATGTTGATTGGGTATTTTTAGTTTAGGGCTTGCAATTGATTGGGATTGAAATTAATAGGTATTATTAATATTTTGTGAATCTTGTATTGTTATTGAGGTTTGAAATTAATTTGACATTATAAATATTGTTTGACATTATAAATATTTTGTGAATCTTGTTGTTTAGAAAATGATATATACTTTAAACCTTTAATATAATTAACATGCTTCTAATGATGGGCATTCCACGCACGGAGTTTAGATTTCACTTCCGGGGGGGTCATTGTTTGGATTTCACCTCAGTTAGACATTCCACACACGAAGTTTAGTGGTGGGCAGGACAACTAAAATCTTTTAATATAATTAACATGCTTTTAATGTAGCATCGTATTTCACGAGAAGTCACATAGTGTTACCATCCCTTAGCTCCTTATGAAATGGACTAAAACATTTTATAGTTCTTATGCGTACTTTAAATTAAATGAAACATAATTTAAATTACATAATTAAATGAAATCTCTCGAATGGTGATAAGACATAATTAAATGAAACATGCTTTAAATTAATTATAGTGCGCATAGATACTAGCTTTCTAGTTCTTATGCGTACGCATTCAATAGCCCGTAGACCCATTCGAGAGTCATTGCCCCTGTAATGAGATCTCTTGAATTGTCCCGTTTGGGCAATTTGGGACTGCATAGTTTCTGTATAATAATATTCTTAGTGGCTTAAACTTGTTACTTTTGGGGGAAGTTTTGCAGTCATATCTTAATGTTCTCTGGGTACATACTAGATGATGCGATGTTAAGTGTTATTTCAATTGACAAATTGAAATAACACTCACACTTGCGAATCTATGTCGTGTACTTGGAGAACTATGGGAATATGTTGCCGAATTTTCCTCAAATTGGAATAATGTGCATGAGCCGTTAAGTATATTACATAAATATACGATCTTGAATGGGATAGGACCACTTATACTTTAGAGGAGATGGATGAAATAGGAATTTGAATGCACGAATAAATTTACATTAAGTCAACTTCTTATATAACACTTGCTTCGGGGGGTACATGCATGCATGTATTCTCATTTGAATGGACGACATTTATAACTAATTTAAATTACATATAATGCGCATATATACTAGCCTTCTAGTTCTTATACGTACGCATTCAATAGGTTATTGTTTATACTAATGAGAACTAAATGTTCACACTTTTGTTTATACTAATCCACGAATATACATTTATTACCCATAATAGTTGATTGTTTGTAGTAGTTGTGATGGGATATCCTATATACAAAGAGTGGATGGGTGAGACAAATAGATTAGGGGATGTGTTTCGCAGAGATGCTAATGAATTTGTGAAATACGCAAAGAGATGTGATAATGAAGAGTTTTCTTGTCCGTGTGCTAGGTGTAAGAATGGTAAGGTGTTTGAGTGGAAACAGTTGGACTACATTTGTTAAGATGGGTTATGCAAGATATTTATCGAATTTGGGTTGTCCCCGAGCAACCTTCACAACAACCTTCAATAAGTAGGATAGATGTACAAGGGGAGTATGATAATGTAAATCATAATATGCTAGAGGATTTAGTTGGTGACGCGTGTGGAGTTCATGAAGTGGAAGAGAATGAGGTCACTGACGATGTACAAGGTTCAGGTGCTCATGAAGATATCGGGATAAACCTTGACTATGACTACCAAAGTTTAAAATTTAAGGTGATCCAGCCGTTATACTCTGGTTGTGAGAAAGATCAAACAACTTTACATACCATGGTTGGTTTGCATAGTTTAAAGACCCAATATGAAGCCTGTGATAATAATAAAAGACGAAAAACAATGGCATAATCAGACAACAAATTTAGGCTGTGGTTGTCACACGAGGTAATTATAATGAAAATGGTTGTAATTAAATGTCACATTATAAGAAAGCTTTACAACTAACCTAATTAATTTATCTATATTCTCAGCTCTTAAATACGGGTAAGAGTTGAGGATAAAAATGCTTGTAAAGTTGATCCTGACACCAATTTGATCATGGTTGAATTGTCCAAATTGAAGAGCAACGAACACGTGAGCGATGAGCCATCTGTTTGTTCTTTTCAAAAGGCCAAACAAGTATTTCCCTCGGAGTATATCAACAAAGAGCCGTGGTCAATTGTCCTGCATGTAGGGGTGTGCACGAACCCGAATAGACCGAATGGACCGAAAAAACCGAACCGAACCGAACATACATTTGCGGGTTATTTTTAATTCGGTCCAAAAATATACAGGACCGCATAATTCGGGTCGATTTCGGTCCTAGATTATAAAAAATGGTTTTGGACCGGACCGGACCGCTTTCATTATATATATATATATATATATATATATATATATATATATATATATATATAGTCTGGCTCTCCAACATACCTCATAGCAACATACCTTTTTTTAAAATAGTAAAAAAAATCATTTTGAGTTGATATTTTTTATATGGGTTCATGATATTTAAACGAGCCCCTATGAAAAAAAATCAGAACAAAATAATGTGTTTTGATATTTTTAAAAAATAGTTAAAAAAACTGTCACTTTTTACGCTTTAAAACTCTCAGTTTTTTTACCTATTTTTTAAAAATATCAAAACACATTATTTTGTTCTGATTTTTTTTACACGAGCACATTGAACTATCATGAAGACATATAAAAAATATTAACTAAACATTATTTATTTTTTTAGTATTTTTAAAAAATAGGTATGTTCGTAGGTATGTTGAAGAGCCTAACTCTATATATGTATATTTTTTTTTAAATTACCACACACGCACGCACCACTTCACTCACACACGCACACTGCTACTAATCTATCTACACACGCACACTGTACACTGTTAATCTATCTACACACGCACACTGTTATTAACATTACATACTTCTCTCTCTCTCTCTCATATCTAAGGACAAAGGAAAAAAAACCTAACCTAAGCGGCGGCAACCCAAACCCAAAACCTCATCTCGTCCCGTCTGCAGCCCCACTCGATCGCTCGCCTACGCCGACAGCAAACCCCCATCCAGTGGCTGCAACCCAAAACCCCATCCCGTCCCGTCTGCAGCTCCACTCGTTGCTCGCCTACGCCAGCGACAAACCCCCATCCAGTGGCCGGCGGCAAACCCCCATACAGGTGCAAAAATCTTTATATTTCTCCTTACATTTTCAGAGACAAAAACACTTGATTGGGTGCAAAAATGGGTACAAAAAAAATCACAGAAAATGCAATAATACCTCATTCTTTTTCTTTAATATTCATTATAGAGTTTTGATTTGTGTGATGATTTGTGTAATTTTCTTTTAGAGTTCTGATTATAGACTTTTGATTTGGATGCTTTGGATGGTTGTATGATTTGGAGACTTTTGATTTGAGTGATGCTTCTGTTTGGATGCACAAAGAAATATATTTGTATGATTTGGATGTTTTGTGATGATTCGTGTGATTTTCTTGTCTTTCTCTCCATAACAGAGTGTTAAGTTTTATGTAATGAAATTGAGTCATATTGTATTGTATGGAATGGTTAAATTGAGTCAACTGAAATGTTGAAATGTCAATTGAAAATTTTATTTTGATTGTAGGTTGAATAATACCTTTTTTATGGAGGAACCACAAACAAAATCAAAGGTATGGATAATTTTTTTTTATGGAGATATATTGTTTTTTTTAAAAGAAAAATAGTTGTTTTTTACAAATAAAATAGCTGTTTTAATGCAGTTTTTAATAAAAAAAACATATGCTATTTTTTAATGCAGTTTTACATGTGCTATTTTTTAATAAAAAATGTAGTTTTACAAAAAAAAAGTGTTGTTTTTAATAATTAAAAATGTGTTGTTTTTTATTGGTATGGACCGAATAGGACCGAGACCGAACACGGACCGTTTGAAAACCGAATAGGACCGAGACCGATAATTTCGGTCCGGTCTCGGTCCGTAATTTTTTAGGACCGATTAATGCGGTCCGGTCCCAAAAATACCCCAAAATCGGACCGGACCGGACCGCGAACACCCCTACCTGCATGCGCCAAAGCGTCTAAACAGTAGTGTAGATGACTTGGCTGCACCTACCGAATATCAATCCATTTTTTATGATAACCAGAATTTGAAACAATTTTTAGATTTGTAATAAGTATTCAAATTATTTGTAATGACCAATGCCTATATTACTCTAGTGCTTTATTATTATCGGACGACAATTTAATGGTTTTTATTCATTTGTACTTGATCATTTTAATTAGGATTTTAATTAATTTAAGCATTAATTCAAAGTCCATGACCGGGAATGTGTGTGCGGGGGGGGGGGGGGGGGGGGGGGGAGACAGTGTGCGTGTGTGTAAATTGAATTTGGTATTGGTATAAATTCTTATAAATTGGTATTGGTATAAATTCTTATAAATTGGTATTGGTATATAAATTGGAATTGATATAAATTAATATTGGTATTGGTATGTATTGTTATTATCGGATTTGAGCATTAATTCAAAGTCCATACACATGTTTGTACGACTAATAATAATTTTTGCAGAAAATGACTTCATCCGGGTGCGGTAGCGGAGGCGACGAGGGCTCCTCGTCCAGTAGGCCCCCCAAATGGGGAAAATTGGTGTCCGTCGTCGATTATAAGACGACATTATTAACTAGAGAGGTAGAGTTACATAAGGCGATCGTTGGCCCGAGGTACACTGATTGGAGAGCCATGCCTATTGACCTCAAGATGAACATCTGGGGGGCACTACAGATAGTGTATTTATATTTATAAGCAACTAACACTTACTCTCTTTTTGGTTTGTATTTATTTGATAGGAACAATTCGGCCTTACCCCACAACTCCGCGACTCCACGTTAGAACCTTGAGGGATCAATATAAGACATGGAAGATGAATTTGTGGGTCTGGTACTTTGGGAAGACTCGAGAGTCCATTCTGAGACTACGTGACACCATCCCCCCGAAGGAGCCGATCTCATTGGCCCAGTGGCAAAAGTTTATCGACAATGAGATATCTGAGCAGTAATTGGCATCTCGCCAATCGGGAGAAAAATTGGGAGAAAAAGACGAATGTGCACTACTCCGGGCGAACGTCTTACGCCGAGGTAGAGCACGGGATGGTAAGTTTGTATTTTTCTATAATTTTAGTTTTATGTTATTCTAATTTAGCATTACTTTGCATTACTTACTAATTCTGTATTATTTTATTTCAGGAGAAGGGGAGTGGCCCAGGGGGTAGGCCACATAGGCTCGTTGCCTAAGTGGAAATTCAGATAAAAAAAGGGCAAGGACAAGGAGGTGGCCCTGTCGCAACCACCATTGTCAGTTATAAATGTTTAATTTTTTTAATTACGTTATAATTTTTTATTTACTTAAGGAAGTGCATAAGTCGCAGTTCGATGTCAAAAAAGCATATTTGGCTTCGAACGCACTCAACCAAGTGCTCGGGACGGATCTCAAGGGGAGGACTAGGGGGTGAGCTCGCGGGTGGGGGAATCGAGGATCATCATAATGGAGACAAGCGACAACGGGTAGACACATAAGGTGGACGGACATGACGAGAAACTATCAAGGTTGGAGGCAATGGTCCTAGATATGCACGCCTTCATGAAGCGCCAGTTGGGCAAGGGCAAGGGCAAGCACAGACTCGGCTCCATATGATGATCCATTTCCCATTGTGACCCCTGTCCAACGGCCTATGTCAACAATCGGTTGGCCGAGCGTGTTTTTACTCGACATATGTTGTGGGAAGCCGATGGCGAGGGGGTTGAGGGATCTGATCTTCCTCCCAGGTTTGCTGGTTTATGGATGTCCCCTCCAAGACATTGAGGTAAGAGTGCTCGTCACGCATGTGGTGAAGGGAAAGGAGAATTCACCTTTGTGGTTGCGCGAACAATGTGGCGTTAAACATATTGGGGGTGTCTCAATTCATATGTCGTGTGACCTTCCTTCCTCCTCCGACCTGCTCCTTCTTCATGATATTATTTCTATCTTCTTATTTGGATATTTTGATATTGGATTGTATTTGCATTTTTTTTATTGTGGTACATGTTGGTTTGGAGTGATGGATATTTGCATTTCTATTTTATTTGGATATGGATTATATATGCTATGATTTGGTGTATTATCTCAATTTTATTTGGATATATGTTATTTGGAAAGGTATAATTTACTATAAAAGATACAAATATACTGCTCAGCAGTGGCCATACTGCCTAACAATTTTTTTTAATTCTGCCTAGAATCATTACGATAAAAAACTGTGATAAGTCCATGACAAAGAAACTTGTCACAAACTTGCCACGGTCTTTAACCATGACAATTTTGTTAGTTTTATCACGGGCTTGTCATGGTCTCTGACTGTGACAACACTTATCAAGGTCAAGGACCGTGACAAATCTAATGAACTTATCACGGTCTTTGACGGTGATAAGTTCGTGATAAGGAAGTTGTTACCCCCAGACTTGTCATGGTACAAGACCTTGACAAGTTGGAATTATCACGATCAAAGACCTTGACAAGTTGGACTTATCATGGTCAAAGATCATGACAAGTCAGCTATTTTGGTGTACTATAGACAAAAAGAGTTAATGAGATGCTAGAGGATATTTTGAGGATGTGCATACTTGAGTTCGGGGGATGATGGGAGCAGTATCTTCCTTTGGTGGAGTTTACGTATAACAAATCCTACTAGTTCACCATCGGCATGGAACCATTTGAGGCATTATATGGTCGGTCTTGTCATTCATCCAGTTGATAGTTTTAGGTGGGGGATAACAAGTTATTAAGTCTAGAGATGATTCAGGACACCACTGTCAAGATCGAGCTGATTCGGGACGTATCTGCATGGCTCAGGACCGGCAGAAGAGTTACGTCGATACAAATAGGAGCCACATAGAACTGGAGGTCGGTGACCAGGTGTTGATGCTGGTGTCTCCTATAAAGGGGGTCATGAGCTTCGACAATAAGGGTAATCTAGCGCCAAGATACATGGGACCATTTTTTTTATCATTGAGAGGGTGGAACGAGTGGCATATAGGTTGGGACTACCGGAGCACCTATAGTGGATCCACGATGTGTTCCACATGTCATCGCTGAAGAAGTACCAGATGAGTGAGCGAGCCTTTTGACATATTCCATTAGAGGAGATTGACTTGCAGCCATCTATCTCATACGAGGAGAGACTGGTGGCGATACTTGATCGTAGTGAGCGTAAGCGGCGGTCTAAGGTGGTACCCTTGGTTAGAGTTTAGTGGGGGCACCATAATGTGGATGACTCGACGTGGGAGCGGGAGGATTTCATACGCGAGCAGTATCCAGAGTTATTCACCGTAGGTACATCCCAATTTTAATGGCGAAATTCCTCTGCAAGGGGAGAAGTATGTAACCCCCCGTATTTTCCAGAGTATTAAGGATTGAATTAATTGGGTTAAATTTAAATTACACGTGTGATGTAATTTAATGAAATAAAATATGTTGTTTTGATAAAATTATTAATCGGAGAGAAAATGATTAATTCTTATAGAATAAAATTACTAAGTGAATAATGATTTAGTATTTTTCATCATAGCGAGTGATAGTGACGTGAAAGTGGTATATCTCAACCGAGTGTCGTGTGTAGACTATGTGAGGTTGAGTTAGAAAATTATTTTAGAGTGACTGGATGGTGATTTTGAGGTCACGATTTATTTCAAAAGGGTCGAAATAGTGAAAATAGTATACCCCGGGTGTATTGATTGGGTTCCGGGGCGATTTTAGACCAAACGGGCACCACAAGAGGGTTTTTCGATCATTCAGGAGTTTGTCACAGAGATAACTCCAAAAATTAAAGTATCATATCAACCCATGGGAGTGTAGGGCTAGGGTTATATTAATCTTGAGAGAAAGGAGGCAACAAGGGAGGAAGAAAAGAGAGTTCTTGGAGGTGCAACACCTTCTCTCTCCACCAACATTGCCGGAATAATGATCGAAAGGAAGGGAAGGCATCCTCATCACACTCAAAACGAAATCAGACGTGCTACTGATAAGTCAAGTGTTTATCTTGCATATTTAATGAGTTATATTTCCTATGTAGTGTAGGGATCTTGATTTGATGATAATTGATGATATTCTTGGAATTTAAGGAATAAAACTCATGATATGGAGTAACATTGCATGTAGTATGAATCCACATATGTAGAGGACACCAAATTAGAAGATATGTGATAATTATTATGGAAGAAATCTGGGTACACAGTGGATTATGTATGAATAAAACCACAACTAGGGTTTGTGTAGAAAACCTTGATGAAATCTTGAGATTTTTAGATTTAATGATGTTTTAACGTTAGAGATTCGTTAGAAATGTTATACATACTCTTATATGATGTTGGGATGGACTATAATGGAGTTTGGGTGCATTGCATGAGGATTTGTATGATAAATGGAGGAAAACATAACAGTTAAACGAAGAAGACGAACAGTGGCATTTTGAATCGATTTGGCTCAAGGAGCGAATCGATTCGGTCAGCGAATTAATTCTGCCTCTTCACCGAATCGATTCGATTACCCAAATTTCACCAATTTCTTTTATTTTTGCTCAAAATTTATGAATACCTAATTGAGAGACTTTTAAATTATTCTTCAACTATAATGAGGGATATGGGGGAATTCAGTAGACCCCTGATGAAATTTAGGCTTACCCGAAAGGGGAGGACTAAGTCTAGAACCTATCGGGCAAAACATGAGATTTAATACATTTACGAGATAGAACGGATCACGGAGAGATAAGTGAACCTATAATTTAGACCAATAGTGTATGAGGGTTGTAACTACTGACATTTTTAAGGGGTAACTAGGTCCCTTCAGGTAGCGAGTGATACACGGGATTATATGAAAGGAGGTTATAGTTAATACGTTGAGTATTCGAGGGTTATGTACTACATACGGATTTATATGTAAGGGTTGTGTGTATACCTACTGAATAAAATGTGTATATAGGTTGTGAGAATACCTATTGTTGTGATTTTATTATGTGTATGAACATACCTACGTTGCCTGCTATCAAGAGGTTTCCGCACAGAGGGTGATCCCACCTTGGCGATTCCAGCGAGGTCTGAATTTGTGTCCCAGAACATGAAATTAGGGAGGCTCACTATGTGTCGTGTATTAGTGGGACCGACATGTCATTTGGGTACGTTAGGTATGTGCGTATCCCAAAGGCTTAGAATCATATTCACCTCCAGTGTTTGTTGATTGATTTTTCGGTTCGAGGAGACATGTCGAATCCTTGATTTACTACGAGAGGTACATGGACTTGATAATTGAGTATGCCAGCATCATGAGGGGCCATCCAGGGGATGCTATAGTTGTATATATTATACGTGTGATAAATATATACAGACGTGATATATTTACTTATGTATGTTAGTAGAATTGATAGATGGTGCATATCTAAACGTAATTTAAGTAGAGAGACTTAAATAATTGACTCAATAATATTACATGGGAAATATTAATTATTGATATTGTGGTAGCACGTCGTATGTGTCATACGAGGGAGTTAGACCTTTTGAGGTTATTTAGATAGTTTATCTAGTTAGATTGGGTAGCATAGCTAAGTAGGAGACGTTAGGCGTGCACATTATTTGAGAGGTGAGGAACTCAAGGGAGTGTACGTTGAACAACATGTGTATCTAATAACTAATTTAATCTGTGATTTAAACACTTGCAAAATATTTTCAAACTATTTTATTGGGCTCTGACCCGCGTCAAAATATTTTTAAAAACTTTTAGGTGTCCATCCACAGGGACGCCAAGCTTAATGATTCTATCCAGGGATGCATAGCTACAACACTTGTGGAGGCTTGCAGGAGTTGCTTTAGACTCTTCAACTCATTCATTCTAGATAAGAGATTCGTTAGTATAACACTGGGGCATGTTTCCCCTCAGACTATTTAGTTATTCAGTTATTGATCAGACTGTATTAAGATTTTAGTTTTATTTACTTCAAATTGTGGTTGGATTATGTAATTTGTGACCCGATCGTTTATTCGGTATTATTCATTTATATATTTGTCGTGTGATTGTTCAGACTATATTTGTGCAGATGGTTTGGTATATTTGATTTATTTCCGCATTTTGTTATAATAATGAAAGATAAAATTGGACACCGACTTAATTTGACATAGGTGATTAGTAATTAAAAAATATTTGACAATGATGCTAAGGATGAACCAAATGAGATTCCTGTTTGTTTTAATGAAGTACTGATCACCCGTGGTTAAAATAGGTGGGGTGTCACAAAATCAAAACAAATTCCTAACAAAAATAAGATATAATATTTTATCTTGCCTTCTGATCCCATATAAACTGTTAAACGACGGGGTTGCATTATATTAGAATATTGTAGAATTTACTTAGTATCTAGTTGTTAGATAGTGTCAAGTCCTTCCTTGCAAATTATTATAAATGAGCATATGTGTATGACTATGAAGCATGGACACGTAATACGTGTTTCGACACACGACACGTGATATATATATATATATATATATATATATATATATATATATATAGAGAGAGAGAGAGAGAGAGAGAGAGAGAGAGAGAGCGAGAGAGAGAGAGAGGGCATTCTTAAAATGAAATTAAGAAAATGGACCAAAGAAAACAAAATTCAAACATACTTTGACATTAAAAATCATAAATAAACCAGAATCACCATCACATGAGAAAAAGATTAAAAATAATAATTTCACGTGTCCAAAGTGTTTCTCTGCGTGTCCTTTTACGTGTCCAAAGCGTGTCCAATCTAAATAAAAAAAGGACTTACAAGTCCCAACGTGTCGACAACATTTCAGAGTGTGTCGCGTGTCCGACTTGAGTCAAAGCTGACTCGTGACTTCCGGGAGAATGTCTGTGCTTCATAAGTGTCTGACATGTTGTCGAACACGGATATATTTCCTTCTGAGAAGTGTCCGTGCTTCCTAGGTGTATGATGACCAATTGATATTATTCTTGATTGTTGTTAGATGATCTTCAAAATCCAATTTGAAGACAAAGAAATACTGTCGCTGATGGTTTTGCTAAGTCGGGAGCTTCTGGCACATCTGGTATTTATAACTTTTCCTCCTTCAATTCATAATAAAAGGGAAGTTCGATCAAAATCACAACCACTTGTGGTTTTGACACCCACAAACAATGGAAACAGAGACCCACACATTCCCACAATATTTATTTTATGATACCCACAAACAATAGAAACAAAGACCCACATATTCTCACAATATTTCTTACTCTAATACATATTTGAAAAGAAATTGAATGAGACACATATACCGCTATTATTAAGATTTTGACATTAACATAATGCTATATTTTCACTCACTGTTAAATTATACATGGATGAGAATTATAACATAGGGTATGGAAAAAAAGGAAAAAAAAAATTTACCTGTGGTATATTGTTTTCTAATCATACATGCCATTCCACACACTTCATGAAAAATATAAGAAATTACAAATAAGTTTTACACGTTTTGAAACTAACTGTATGTGACCCGGGTGAGGCACGTCAGTGTGTAGCATCAAAATGTGTCGATTTTGGGTGGACCTAGAATTGTCCTTAAATAAATATTCTTTTATCACGTGAATCTGTCACAATTTGAAAAATACCCAATTTTATTATGTTTATTACAAAATCTGCCCAAGGTTTGTTTACTTTTAATCTCATCCCTTAATTTTCTTTCCTAATTATATCTGCCCGAACATTAAATATGTACCCCCACCTGTCTTTTCACACACTGATTCACCTTTCTAAAACACACCATTGTGATTTATTATATAAATATCCTCAAAAGCTGCTAATTATGTATTAAACGTGCATTATTGTCTTTAAAAATTTGTAAATGGAATAATAAAAACGTAATGGTGATCCTAGAAAAAAATAACTTTGAGTTGTGTTATTTTTTTGTACATGTGTTTATTTCATGGGATTTATTACAAATAATGAAACTATGCCAAAAATTTGCTAGGTACTACTCTTTCTACATAAGAATTCAGTATACGCCTCTATATTCTTGGGTTTCATCATTTTCCAACATGCAATATTTTGAAATAATAGTAATTGTGAGTACCTCGATTTGTCACTTTGGCCCAGATGAGTAGCCCAATTAAACACGGCCCAAAGTCCAGAGGCCTCATGCCCTGACTAATTCTATTGTGACCCAGTCAGTTCCTCAAATCTCTCTTCAGAGATACTTTAGGGATTATGGAATAACGTGGAGGAGTCCCACACCTCCACTCTCCGAAATAACATGTATATATCAAACCCTTAGCCCGGGGCAAAGGGCATGCAATTTTGTAAACACTCCCCGGAGTAAAGAGAAATAAAGCACTGAGAGCACCACCATGGACATAGGCCTTCTTGCAGAACCACGTACATCTTGTAACTTTGGCCCAGACGAGTAGCCCAATTAAACACGGCCTAAAGTCTAGAGGCCTCGCACCTTGACTAATTTTGTTATGACCCAGTCAGTTCCTAAAATCTCTCTTCATAGATACTTTAGGGATTATGGACTAACATGGAGGAGTCCCACACATTAACTCTCTGAAATAACATGTATATATTAAACCCCTAGCCCAAGGCAAAGGGCATGCAATTTTGTAAACACTCATCGGAGTAAAGAGAAATAAAATACTGAGAGCACCACCGTGGACGTAGGCCTTCTTACCGAACCACGTACATCTTGTGTTGTGTGTGATTGCGATTCTTTCAAAAATCTTTATTTATTCTGGTGATTGCCTTTGTTTGTTATTTTGTGTTAAGTTTAATTGTCATCACAATTGGCACCGTCTGTGGAAAACGTCTGTTTTCCTTTAAGAAAGCCTTTACCAAAAAGAATTTGGGATGTATGGTCACAACAGCAATGACCCTTAAGCAGGGGATATTCAAGAGCAACCTGCCCCTCGCAGGATCATATCTGAAGTTCGATGTTCAAATCCTAGGGCTCGCCCAAAATGGCAAGCTTCGGAAGAAAGCCAAGGATCGGCCAGGTCCACACTAGTCTTCGGGCTGATCGATGCCTATGAGGCCAGGCTCCAAGAGCAAAAGGAGTCCACTCGTAAGCAAGAAGCTGAGAATGCTCATCTTAAAAGAAGATTGGAGAAAATGGAGAGAGAACTCCATCGCAGGACCAGGCAACGCCAATATCGCACTCCTAGCCTCAGGCGAGCATGTCTCGCAGCCGAGGATGGATCCCTAGACGTGGATCTCAAAGATTTGAGGAACACATGTCAGATGATAACTTGCTCGAGCAAGCGCAACTAGCTCACCGTTACAGGAGCCCAACTCGAGGAAATGATGACATACGGAATTTGGTCCGGAGATAAATGGACCAGCACCCAACACATCGGGGTGTCAGATCGACCAGAGAGCTATTCAGGCGAGCTCTTAGGACCCAGATGAAATCCTCTTTCTCAAGGGAGATAGAAGAAGAATAAGCCCCCAAGAAGTTCGTGATTCTTAGATTCAAGATCTACGATGGAAAAACTGGTCCTATCGACCATATTAGGCAGTACAGGCAGGCCATAACCCTTTGGAACCATAAGGATGCACTAATGTGCTGGATCTTTCCATCGTGTTTGCAAGATGTGGCCAAAAAGTATTTTGAGAGACTCCCTCATAATTCCATTAGGAGATTTGAGTCCCTGGCAGAGCTCTTCACAGCTCGCTTCATTACCAGCAGCTCTTATCCAAAGAGGATAGATGCCTTGTTGAAAATGAAGAAAATACCCCAGGAGAGCCTCGGGGACTATGCAAAAAGATATTAGGAGTTATTCAATGAGGTCGAGGACTGCTCGGAGTGGGTCGCTGTAGCATCCTTTAAGATTGGTCTACCCATCTCTTGCCTCATGCACCAATTCCAAACCAAGAAGGAGGCCACACCCATTGACGACCTAATGGCTCGTATTAAAAAATACGCCAAAGTTGAGGATGCGACCCGCTTCAGTGCAGGGGAGAATGGTCTCACTAAGTTCGTTGGCAAGGGCAGCGACAAAGCTGAGAACCAGAAGAAATGAAGTAAGAATGGGGGAAAAAGTGGCTCCAAGATCGGGAACAAAAATGATACTTTAAAAGCATTTCAGGCAATGAACATTATCTTTAAGGAGACAATCTACAATATTCTAGCAAAGATCAAGGACGAGTCGTTCGTTAAGTGGCCTCGAAAGATGGGAGGAGACCCCTAAAAATGAAACAACGCACTGAGATGTGCTTTCCACAAAGAGGGTGGGCACAAGACCGAGCACTGCAAAGCTCTCAAGTCTCACCTTGAGGAGTTAGCCCAGACTAGACATTTGAACGAATTTATGAAAAAAAGGAAGAGAAGGTCACTGTCAATGGAGACTCGAGGCTCTACAACGTGCTCGAGGAGGATGTTGGCCATGAGTTTGCAGTGATTCATAGGGCATTGGACCTGAATCAGATTCAGGGAAACTCAGCTCGGATGGAAGTTAAAAAGCTTACGGTAGTGATGTAAGCTTTTCAAATCGACCCAGCTAAAATGCAGGCAGGGAAGCATCGACGAGTAGATGAAGTCCACTACAACAAGCACATTATATTCACGGATGAATACCTAGTGGGAGTAAGGACCCCACATCATGATGCCTTGATCATTACACTCAGGATAGCAAACTACGATGTCGACAAGTTACTCTTCGACCAGGGTAGCTCATCCGAAGTAATGTATCTCGACCTATTTAGAAATTTGAAGTCAAGCGTCGTCGACTTAAATGAATCCACTGTCTCTCTACTTGGCTTCGCTGGTAAAGTGACCATCTCTTTGGGAAAGATTGTACTGCCAGTAAGGGCAGGAAGTGTCTCCAAAATGATCGAGTTTCTGGTGGTCGACAT
Organism: Sambucus nigra; assembly: GCA_949130495.1. Taxonomy (NCBI): domain Eukaryota; kingdom Viridiplantae; phylum Streptophyta; class Magnoliopsida; order Dipsacales; family Adoxaceae; genus Sambucus; species Sambucus nigra. The sequence goes on along the minus strand of OX422208.1, from coordinate 23,871,054 downwards.
TGACTCGCCCTACCAGGCCATCCTTGGTAGAGGGTGGATACATGCGATGAATATCGTCCCATCTACCTACCACCAGAAACTCAAATATATGACTGATCAAGGAGTGACGGAGATCCATGGAGATCAGGCGATGGCGAGAAAGTGCTTCAAAGCAGCCATCCGCCCAAAGTCGGAGAAGAGGGTCGAGAAGGCCAAGGAGAAGATTGAAGAACATGAAGGTTTTATGCATTCCAAATAGCAGCTAAAATATAGAAGACCTGGAGTGGAGGAGACCAAGATCCTCCCCTATGAGCAGGTCATTGAAAACCTGGAAGAGGTCTCAGCCGACGGCAGTAAGAAAGATAGGATGTTCTTGATCGGTGCCTCTTTCACAGATCGAGATAAGAAGGAATTAACAGTACTTTTGTGGAATAACTTGGACATTTTCATGTGGGAACCCTATGAACTGCCTGGGATTGATCCCAGTATAGTTTGTCATCAGTTGCACGTCGATCCGACTTTTAAGCCGATTGTATAAAAAGCACAACGAACTGCACCCGAGAAGGCCAAGGCTGTGGAGAAAGAAGTTGAGAAGCTGCTGGATGCAGGATCCATACGGGAAATTCAATTCCCTAAGTGGATGTCCAATCCAGTAGTTGTCCCAAAGAGCAATGGAAAATGGAGAGTTTGTATTGACTTCACTGACCTTAACAGGGTGTGCCCTAAGGACAGTTTTCCTCTCCCAAAGATCGACCAGTCGGTGGACGCCACAGCAGCTAATGAAAGAATGAGTTTCTTAGATGCGTACTCCGAGTACCAATAATTCCCTCTACACGAGCCAGATCAAGATAAGACAACATTCATCACCACCATCAGGTTGTATTGTTACAAGGTCATGCCCTTTGGGCTAAAAAATGCAGGAGCAGCCTACCGGCGGTTGGTCACCAAAATGTTTAAGGACCAAATAGGAAACACCATGGAAGTCTATATCGATGATATGCTCGTCAAGAGTAGGCATAAAGAAGAGCACCTCTCAGGCCTATCAAGGACCTTCAAACTCCTCAGGAAATACCGAATGAAGCTTAACGCAAGTAAGTGATCCTTCGGTGTCCAGTTAAGAAAATTTCTCAGGTATTTGGTTAGCAAGAGAGGCATTGAAGCCAACCCGTACCAGATTGACGCCATCAATAGGTTCCAGCCCCCACGTATGATCAGAGACGTGTAAAAGATCACAGGGATGCTCGTCACCCTAAATCGGTTCATCTCGAAGTCATCCAAAAGGTGCCAGCTATTTTTCCAGTTGTTGAAGTAAAGAAAAAATATGGAGTGGAGCAAGGATTGCTCGAAGGCATTGGAGGGGCTGAAAGCTTACCTCAGTGCACCACCCTGCTTATAATACCTCAAAAGAATGATTCCCTGTACCTATACCTCACAGTTTCCATCCACGCTGTCAGTTCTGCACTAGTATGTGAAAGAACAGGAATCCATTACCCAGTTTATTACACGATCAAGACTCTCTTGGACGCCTAACAACGATACCTACCACTGAAAAATCTCGCCTTTGCACTAGTGGTAGCCTCAAAGAAATTGAAACATTACTTAGAATCTCATTTTATCATCGTCCTTACCTCTCACCCCCTTAAAGCAGTCCTGTGAAAAGCAGATATGTCCGACAGACTATCAAAGTAGTCAGTCGAGTTCGGGCGATTTAATATCCAATGTTAGCCAAGGAATGCAATCATGGGACAGGTCCTCGTCGACTTCATCACCAAATTTACAGGAGAACATCCTTGCGACCAACTTAAACCTATTGATTAAAGGGAAGACCACTCGGCACAAGGTGGTTAGTGACTGTTCGTTGACGGAGCCTCTCGCTCCAAAGGGACATGAGTAGTCATCGTGCTAGTTACCCCTGAGGGTGCAATCATCGAGCAAGGAATCAGGCTTGGATTTGAAGCCTCCAATAATGAAGGAGAGTATGAAGCATTGATAGAAAGACTACAAATGGCACGGGTACTGGGGGCAAGACAACTCCAAGTATTCGGAGACTCACAACTGGTCTCTAACCAGATAAGTGGAGACTTCAACGCGAGCAATGAGAGAATGGTGGCCTACCTCGCCACATCAAAGAAATTAATGTCTAACTTCGAATAAGTCAGCATCCAACAATTTCCTAGAGGATAAAATATCCATGCTGACGCCCTAATGGCCTTGAGATCAGCGATTAATTCTAACTTAAAGAGAACAATTTTGGTTGACTTCCTCGCCCAGCCAAGCATTAACCAGAGCGGTGAACTACAAGACATATGTCATATTCTCTAGATTGAATCAACCCCCAGTTGGATAGACCCCTTAAGGGATTATTTGAAAGATGGTGCCCTACCAGACGATAAGAAGGTCGCTCATCAAATAAGAGTTAAAGATGCTCACTTTCACTTATCTCCTGAGGGAAAACCGTATAAGAGATATTTCATCGGTCCTCACCTCCAATGCGTTCACCCGAAGGACATCGAGCGAGTTCTGCGTGAGCTCCATAAGGGAATCCGTGGGAGTCATATTAGGGGTAGGTCGTTGGCTTTTTGAGCAATGAAAGAAGGCTACTGGTGGCCGTAGATGCAAAAGGATTCTAGGATATATGTTCATAAGTGAAAAAAATATCAACTCCACACTCCTATGGTTCACCAACCGGCCAACGACCCAAAGTACCTTACTAGCCCATGACCTTTCGCCCAATGGGGTATGGACATCGTAGGCCCTCTTCCTATCACTACCGATTATTGTAAGTACTTGTTGGTCGCGACAAACTACTTCACCAAATGGATAGAGGCAGAGCCGCTAGAAAACATCAAAGACGCGGATATGATGAGGTTTATATAGAAAAACATTATCACCCGCTTTGGGATCCCCACGAATATCATCACCGACAACGGAACCCAGTTCGAAAGTGGCCTCTTCCAGGGTTTCTGTAACGACCACAGGATCAGGCACCATTTCAGCTCGGTGATATATCCTCAGAGCAATGGACAAGCTGAAGCTTCCAACAAAATAGTGATTAATGGATTGAAAAAACGATTAGAGTGAGCCAAAGGGGTATGGTTGAGCGAGCTGCCACACATCCTATGGCCCTACCGGACTACCCAAGGCGAGCAACCAGGGAAACCCCATTCGCACTGACATATGGTATGGTGGCAATCATTCCCTTAGAAGCCGACCTCCCCACCATGAGGTCCACCCTGGTAGACCAAGGCCAGAACGATGTAGCATTGCTCGCTGAACTTGACCTAGCTAAGGAACGAAGAGAGCTGGCTCTAGTGATACTAGCAGGCTATCAACAACAGCTAGCAAAGCACTACAACAAAAAGGTAAATCCAAGAGAATTCCAAGTTAAGGACTATGTCCTAAGGAAAGTTCTTGGCAGCATAGTAAAACCATAGAATGGCAAGCTAGGACCAAACTGGGAGGGACCATTCAAGGTGATCAGGGATAATTTACAAGGAGCCTATCACTTGGAAACGCTGGAGGCTAGGGAGATACCTCAAGCTTAGAACGCAGCCAATTTAAAGAGATTCTACTTCTAGTTTTTTGTGTTGATCTTTTATTACAATATTGAAATTTGCAATTCATTTTCGATTAATAAAAGATTATTTGGTAGTAGCATTCTACAAAATGTTGATTTTATCTCAAATACTTTTTAATTCATGCACCTTTTCCAAGTTATAGGCTCCACGATCAACATATAAAAGTAGGATATTACCCTCCTTGGGTTTTCGTTATCAAACACGAATAACCTCATAGCATTGCCCCTGGAAATATATGAAGCCCTACAGGGGACCCTTAGGCAGCTCGACCAACCCAGGTTGGTCGCCAAACAATGTTTGGCTTAAAAAACCTGCTCAGATAGACTATCCAACAGCAGGTGTGTCCTCACCATCGCCACACTTAAGCCTAAGGAAGTGTGACGATACAACCTAAAAGGTAAAGTGAAGCAGAATGGCATCTTATAAGCATACTGGACTGGGGGGATACTCACTCAAAAAATTAACTTTGCCTATATTAAATCTAGTCGGCTAAGAAGAGCCCAAGATAATCAATCAAATAAGAAATCAATGAAGTGAAAAATACACAACATATGTTTAGTTGGAAAATTGCCCAAAACATAATTATTTTATTACTTCACTACATTTACAAAGAGTTACATTGATTGAATTGAACAAATCCTAATGAGTAATAGGTCACCCAGCAAGATAGTCAGCCACTTGCACTTTTCGACCATCGTCTGGATGAGGAACTAATTCCTCCCCGACTTTATTTGCATCTGGCACCAGTAGCTGCCTGGGGATAGCATCTATGGGGACCCACTGATCATCCTTCCTGAATGGGTTAGGCATCAAAGTTGAGGGGGAGATCTCATAGTATTACCAGAGAATCGAGTTCCTAGGGACCTACAACTCCCTAAGAGTACTCAACCATCCTCTAACGAAGAATAACTCCTCGACCTCCTTCAACTTCACTGGTGCATAGATCCAGCCCTGATCATAACCATCAGCCCATACCTACCGAGGACCTATCTTAAACAGGTGCCTCAGCAAGGTAACATCTCTTTAGACGCCAGTAGCTATCACATACCCCCTGCGAACATCACCCCAGAGCTTGGCAATCTCCATAGCCGAGCCACTACTATCAGTACTAGCTCACAACCTAGTCAATGAGGAGGAGCCCCGTAAAACTTAGGGGAGTGCTCGGTGCATGATCTCTAAGTCACAAAACCTCTCTCCTCAGAGCGTCATTCTCTTGTTGAAGTACTTCTCCAACTTGATGAATCTCGGAGGCATCTAGAAGTTTAGCCCTCAGAGCATTCACTTCCTCTTGAACGAAAGCGCCAACCTCTTCCATCTCCTGAAGCCTATCTTTCAGTTTGGCAATAAGCTCTGACTGGTCCTTAAAGCTCTGATTCCTCGACTAAAGTATTGGTAAATCCTTACAAAGGCTTGGCGAACTTAATTGCTCGCATTAGGATCGAGAATCCTTCCTAGTTAAGAAGTAGCAGGTATATACTCATCAACATCAATCAGCTACAGACCATATAAGCATTAAAGAACAAATAAATCAGTACACGAAAGGGAACTAAATCTCATTTCATTAAGAAAAAGTTCAAAGTACATCATCAAAAGGAAAGAAGAACAAAAAAAATATACAAAGAGCTTCTTAAAGAAGACTAACTTGCAACCTCAGTCTGCTCTGAGGTCGCTGGTTGCTTCCCCTTATCTGCAACAGCAGCAGCTGCAGACGCGCCTCCTCCAGACGGAGCAATCGCCTCCCCCTAATCAAGGGGAGCATTAGAAGTGATGATCGGAATAATAGGAGCAGGCACCTCATCCAAAACAGGCTTAGGACCAGGATCGTGCTCGTCAAAGAGTGGAGAGTCAATATCCTGAAGGGGCTTCTGTTTCCCTTTCCCCTCAGCTGGCTCCGTCAGTGCTTGAGAGATCATTTTTTTCGGGAAGATCAGATACCGGCACCAGAGATTTTCCTGCCTTTGTTCTCACCTCTTCCCTCTTTTTTTCTTCTTCTCTCTCCTTTTTCTCTTTCTCTCCTCCACCTTCTTCCTATCCTCTTCTTTCTTCCTCTCTTTTTCTTTCTTCCTCTCTCTTTGTCTCACTTGTGCCTCCTCCTCCTTCTTCCTCTCCTGCTCATGAGTAGCAGACTAGGAATCGATCGCAATATCCCCGCTCCCTGATTTGTAATTCTTCGATCGGCGAGAAAGAAGCACGTTGTCTTCATCATCATCTGGAATTAAATTATTCTTAGGAGGAGCAATAGCTTCCTCGCTTGACCTACTTGAATCCCCTGAAGACACTTGAACCTCTGAACCCTCTTTCGAGATGGAAGATTCTTCACTACTAGAGCTCTACTCACTAGAACTACCTTCAGTACCGCCCCTGTTAGCACCCTCGCTTTCCTTACCAGAGCTGCTTTCCTCCTCGTCCAATTGGATTGGGTCGGCAACAACCTCTTCTATAATGTCTAGCCCAGGAATGCTATCCATAGGTCACGCAATGAAACTAAACCCAACGTTCTTATATTCCAGAAGGAACACCGCTGATCGAGGATGCTCACCGTCAGCTAAGAGTTCTCTGATTTTCCAGGCCTTAACCAACTCGGCAGCATGAATCTCGTGAATATTCGGTTCTGAGTTCTTTATCTTCACTAAAAAAATAAAAAGAGAAATATATGAGAAAAACCATACATTAACAAAGGATCAATGATCAGAACAAGAGTTATGCCAACCTATATATTCCTCCCTATAAAAAGAAATCATGAATCTCCCAAACCTCGACCCTTAAGTATGGGGAGGGAACTGTCAATTTCTGGCAATAAACCCCTCATGCCAGTAGTCCTTGTGGGAATCAGGTAGGTTCACTACCAATACCCTATCAGGACTCCTGGACTTGAGGTAAAGAAGACCAGAGCTTATTCGAGAAAAAGAATAGCAGAAACAGATTTCAACAAGCCCTAGATTGGTGCCATATAGCTAATTGATTCTATGCACACCATTGACAATTTTCCAAACATTTGGCGAGCACTGTGCAGGAACTATATCGAAGTAACTAAAAAAGTGCAGGAATAAATAATTTGGGGGGAAAAGTAAGACGCCCTTGGGACAACAAAAGAACATGTATCCAATGACCGTCCTCAATGTCTGTGACATTATGAGGAACAGGGGCATATTCAATGTCCACCCAGTTTGGAATATTATAAAATTTTCTAAACTCAGTTATCGACCTATTGCCTATCTTTGTCATCAGAAAAGAGAAACCCTAGTATTGAATATGAAGAAATTCCAGCAGAAAAAGAAAAAAGAAGAAGCGATAAGAACTTATGAAATAAGGGTCAGCTTGAGACGATGCAAAGTCGCAAGTAGGAACGATGAAGAGATAAGAGAGAAGCTTGAAGATGGAAGACGAGACCTGGGAGTAAGAAAGTTATGAAAAGCTGTCACTTAAGTCGTTTAATTCAAGATTAAACTATCTACGTAACTTCGAAATATTTTTTGGGGAAACTCTTTTCTTTAAATCAAACAGATTAATCACAAGATGTGTTTAATAAAAATATGTACGAGATATGTTCAAGATTATGTAACTAGTTTTAAAAAACAAAACTAAAATAGTTTCAATCAATTTAAATCAGTACACCAATAAAAATGAGACGAGGTGATGTAGAAAGATTAAGTACACACAGTTTTTAAAGTGGTAAAACCTCACCCCAACTAAGGAAACATCCATGGTGACTTCGAAGTCACAAACCAAAAATCCACTAAAATAAAATATACAAGTTACAAGCTATTAACACACATGCAAACAAAATAGACCTACAAGTTTAGAATATGTACCCACTGGTTTGATTCTAACTTCTCTGCAATTCTAATGTTGATGTGGCTTTCCCAGCTTGCTAACTTCTCAACACTTTGTTCCCGCTTTACGTCGACTCTTGATGTTTCAAGATCTTTTCGCCAACACTTCTTGTGTTATAGTGTGTCAAGTGTTTGTGAAAGTGTCCTAACACATGCGTGCACACACACACACACTTATTTATACAAACAAGTCCTATCAAATTGCAGAAAGATCTAAATGATTAAGGTTTTCAGTTTCTCTCTTCTTTAGAAACAACAAACTTTCTTGATCTTTCAAACTAACCCAGAATCAAAGGTTACCTTGCTCAGAAGACGACCAATGTCTTAAACAACTTCAGAGGGTTTTAAAAGTGTTTTTGAAATTATAAACCACCAATTGCGATTCCAACTAGATCATAAGTCTTGTTTTATAAGAACTAGAAACATAAAAGGAATTTGTTCATTCTTGAGTTGTGAAAAGCATTTACAGGAAAAATAATCAACAAATATGATTTCTCTAGATGAGAAATGAAATAATGCAGATCTAAGAGATATATAACTTTGAACAGCAAGATCTACAGTTTCTATAAAAAGAAATAGAGATCAAACTTAAAATGTCTAAGTTGGTTAAAAGATATCAAACTCAGAGGATTCAACCTACGAACAGGCTTCAAACCATCTCCAAAATAACTTTTAAACACTCAGGTTTGGTTTTGGTTGTAAACTGATTTTGGATTTAAAAGAAATTTAGGGTTTGAAACGAGATTAGGGTTTGGACGATTTTAGGATTTTCTCTCTCTTTTTCTCTCTCTGTTTTTCTTTTCTTAGTTTTACGAACTGGCAAAAAATTCTAAAATGCTAAGGCTCAACCTCATTTTATACTAGGCAAGGAAGGATTGTGAACATCAGCTCAAATATAATGGTTGAGATTTGGTCTTTGGCATTTGACATTCATCCAACGGTTTAACATCAGTGGTGGATTAAACGTTTGCTGATTGGTCTAAAGAGGGTTCACGCGGATTAGGATAAAACACATGCAAAACGTTGATAAAAAAGATCCAAGGGCTGAGATTGAGTATAGGTTCTGAGTCTAACAACAAACACAAATCAAGCCGCCGTAACATTGACGGGTGTAAGGCTCAGATGAAACTAAAATGCGTGTTTTAAAACTAATTACACACGCATCCTCAAGTCTCAAGCGCATTCGGATTCTACCCAACCTAAGATTCATGCAAGTTTAGCTAAAACCAATAATCACAAAATGACCCCAAATGTTTTAAAACCCAACTTTTATTAAGTATAAAATCATTTAAAAATTGTTTAAAGAAAATCCCAAATTTAATAAAATCTTAATTAAAAGGGAATTAACTCACATATGCAATTAATGCAATATATATATATATATATATTATGAATGCAATCCTAGTGTGTGTGTGGTTGAGAATTTACCTTTAAATGAATCAATTGAGACATCATGTGTAGAATCTGAGGTTCTTTGGAATCTAGAGGATGGGACTAAAATTTTGTCACAATTTTCAAACTAGATGATCACTCATACAATGTAGACTCAAGTAAGTTAAGAGTATAAGGTGATTCAATCTCCCCCTTTGGAAATATCAGACAAAATCTCCTTTGAACCAACTAGGACTCGTAGGGATACGAACAAAAATAAGAAACACCTATTCCTATACAAAATTATATCTACCCATATCCTAGAAAAAGAAAATTACATAACTCAACTAATTACAAACCAGTACCCTAATAAAATTTGTTTTAGACAACAGTACAGATTCCTACAAATAAGACTAAGATCAAGCTTTTTAGAGATATGTACAAGAAAAAATGAACTCATAAGACTCAAATTTCTCCCCCATTTTGTTTCAAATGGACAAAGGGAAAAAAAACTTTAAGTCACACGAGATTATTCAGCACAAATCATTCCTATCGATTTTCACAAAGAATGAAATCTATTGTAATCCAAAGGTTTTGTAAACATATATGCGAGCTGCAAATCAGTAGGAAGATAATTAATTTCTAATTCCTTAGTCTCAACTAATTCGCGTATAAAATGATGTCTAATATTTATATATTTTGTTCGCGAGTGTTGAACATGATTTTTAGAAAATACTGATCGCGCTTTGGTTATCACAATAGAGATGAAATTGGTCTTCTTGAATGCCATAATCATTTAGCATTTGCTTAAGCCAAAGTAATTGGGCACAACAACTACCAGCAGTAATGTATTCAGATTCAGTTGTAAATAATAAAATGCAGTTTTGTTTCTTACTACTCCATCCTACCAAATTGTTACCGATATAGTAACACGCTCCTGATGTGCTCTTACTATCATCAGTACAACCTGCCCAGTCGACATCAGTGTATCCTATTATAGTACTAGGAGTATCATTGGTGTACAGAAGACCCAAATTTAGAGTGCCTTTTATGTATTTAATGATTATTTTTACACATACTAAGTGGCTCTCTTTAGGATTATTTTGATAACGGGCACACACGCAAACTGCGTACATAATATCAGGACGCGAGGTAGTAAGGTATAGTAAGCTTCCTATCATACTACGATATGGATTTTCCACTCTCATCTTTAGATAATTTGACCGTAGTACTGATGGGAGTTCTAGCTTCTTTGGCACTTTCAAGCCCGAATTTTTTAACAATCTCTAAAGCATATTTCAATTGTGAAACAAATAAACCTTTTGAATTCTGTTTGACTTGAAGACCCAAGAAAAAATACAACTCCCCCATAAGAGACATTTGAAATTCTTTATGCATAATTTCAGAAAATGATTTAACTTTTGAAGGGGAAGTTGATCCAAAAATGATATCGTCGACATATACTTGAGTTATAATAACATATTTGTCAAAATATTTGACAAATAGAGTTTGATCATTTTCGCCTGTCTTAAAACCTTTATCTAAGAGAAAGTTGGAAAGACGCTCATACCAAGCTCTTGGTGCTTGTTTCAAACCATACAACGCCTTTTTAAGACAATAAACATGATTTGGATAATAAGGGTCAACAATCCCTTTGGGTTATTCAACATAGGTCTATTCAGTCAAGATTCCATTAAGAAAGGCTGATTTTAATCCATTTAGTAAAGCGTAAAGCGCAAGTAACAGGCTATAGTAAAGAGAAGACGAACATATTCTAAATGAGTAACTGGAGCAAATCTCTCGTTAATATCTATGCCTTCAATTTGAGAATATCCTTGAGCCACTAATATGGCTTTGTTTCTAATAATTATCCCACTTTCATCAGTTTTATTTTTAAATAGCCAACGTGTGCCAATAAACTTTTTATGATCAGGCCTAGGTACAAGATACCAAACATCATGAATGATAAATTAAAGAAGTTCTTCCTACATGGCAGAAATCCATTGTGGGTCATTCAATGCCTCATTTACAATATTTGGCTCCATAAGGGAAACAAAACATGCATAATGAGCATACTTTCCGAATTAAGATCTTGTACGTACAGGCTCACAAGGGTTACTAATAACATTATCTATGGGATGATCTTTAGAAACCCAGTTAGGTACTTCAGGTTTCTCAATTTGTAAAGAATCATCTATTTATGGAGAGTCATTTTCTAAAATAATTTCATACTCTTCCACAATAGTTGGTTCTCTAGTCTTACTCTCAATAGTAGTATCACTTACAATAATGTTTATGGATTCCATTAAAGTCTTTGTGCGAAGATTGTAGACACTGTATGCTCTACTGTAAGGAGAATATCCTAGGAAGATAGCTTTATCTCCACGAGTCTCAAATTTGGATAAGAGTTCTCTATCTTTACAGACGTAACATGTACTACCAAAAGTTTTAAGGTATTTAGGATTGGGCTTCTTCCCATACCATAGTTCGTAAGGAGTTTGTTTAGAATTCTTCCTAATATAGACCCTATTAATAATGTGACACTCATTACGAATTGATTCTACCCAAAAATATTTAAGTAAACATTTAGCATGAATCATAACACGTGCCATATCTTGAAGGGTACGATTCTTTCGCTCAGTAATTCCATTTTATTGAGGAGTCTTAGGAAACTAAATTCATGTTTGTAACCATTATAGTCACAATACTCTATAATACATGTATCCATGAATTCTCCCCCTCTATCCCTAGGAATTCTATTTACTTGAGTGTCCTTCTCATTTTCAATACGAAGTAAGATTTTCAAAACAGTTCTAAAAGTGTCTGACTTTTATTTTAAGAAGGCCACCCAAGTAAACCTAGTGAATCCATATGCCATAACTAGAATGTAATTGTGTCTACATAGCCTAACAGTACGAGATGGACCCATTAGGTCCATATGGATGAGCTCCAAGGGTTTAGAGGTAAGGATATCTTTAACGTTCTTATGAGGTGCCTTAACAATTTTTCCTTACTGACATGATCCACAGACAATGTTAGAGATATGTTTGATCTTAGGAATTCCTCTAACTATTTCTTGTAAAGATAATCTACTAAGGCTATCGTAATTTATGTGACCCATCCTATTATGCCATATTTCATTATCATCCATTCTGGTAATGTTAAAGACTTCAGTATTGTTCTAGACAGTATAACAATTGTCGGGAGTCCTGAGTCCTGTAATTATGCACTCACCCTTTCATTTAAATCTTGCAATTATTTTTTGAAAAGGTGACAGTATGATTTGAGTCAAAAAATTATGAGATACTAAGTAGATTAGCCTTAAGACATTTTACTAGAAGAACATTTTTAGGCAGAGGCAATCCTTCTTCTTGGAGTGTTCCTTTACCAATGATTTGAGATAATACACCATCATCGAAAATAACTTTTCCTCCAGCAAAGTTGGTTTCGTTTTAGAGTTTTGTATCATCCCCAGTCATAAGTTTTGAACACCCAGAGTCCAAATACCAACCAGAAGGAGTGTGTTCAGCTTTTAAAGCAGTAATCACAATGTTACACTTTATATGGAGTAATAACTCATCGTTTCTAACCCAAATAGTTCTTGTTTTTATTTTGCGCATATTTGCTCTCATTTGATAAAACTTACGAGCATTAGATTTTTGTTGAAAAATATTTTGCGCATGCATTTGATTTTTATGGAGGATATGAGCATTTGGTTTTGAAAAGTTCTTAGGAATTCCTATTGTAAATGATCTTTTAGGTCTGATCTTTCTCTTTCTATAGTTAGAGTTTTTGTCTGGTTGTCTAGGTAGAACATAATTGTTATGGCTTCTCCTAGAGTAGTTAAAGTTTTGGTATAAAGGAGTATTATAGACAAGATTAACTAAACGTCTAGAGTATCAACCTTCGAAAGAATGTCCGTATATGTCTTAATAGGAGCAATATAGATTGCTTGAAGAGGGTATCTCCTTAGGGAAGTCTCTAAACATAGGTTTCATGGGATTTTGACGTTGAACCTTATTCCTAGGGAGCACAGTTTGGAATGCAAAATCACTCTTCCTGATCGGAGGGCAGACGTATTTAGCCTTAGGTAGACTATCACACTTATAGTGACTTGATTCCCCAATATCCAACTTTTGTTATTTTTTTTATCAAACTCATCATTTAGGGATTGAAAATCTGGACAAGTTTCCATAGGTCTTTTACCACCTGACACAAACTTGATTGATTCAAAGTTTTTAATTTGTGGCTTTGAATTTGGGTAAAATCCTATTCCAGTTCGATCATCATAATTGGTTTTTGAATCAGTAACAAAATCATCAAAACAATTGGAATTATTTCAAACTTAATAATTTTTTTGAAAATAATTGTTGTCTTTTCTTTAGCTTGTTCCAATTCTAATAATGTCCCTTTATATTTTTTCTCCAGAGTTTCATTTGTTTCGATCAAAATTTTCAATTTTTGATCCCAATGTCTAACTCATAAAAATGAAGTCAAAATTTTTGATCAAAAATTTTGACTTCATTTTTATGAGTTAGACATTGGGTGGTATACTCTTCAGCGTTAAGTTTAACCATTAGACTTAGATCATCTACTTTCTTAGTGAGGTCTTTCACTATCTTCTCTAGTCTAGAGCTTTTCTTGAGAGTTTTGGCATAAAGTGTGTGAACATCAGGGAGGTCTTCAGTGTCCGAATCACTAAGTGTAGTGTGTGAAGTGACCCCTAAGGATTCTTCAATTCTTAAACCCACACACACATTGACATCGTCATTATCGCTTTCCCTTTGACTCACACACCCCGCTGTAGAACTAACAACGTTCTAAAAAATTAAAGAATCTAAACCAGTAGCAACATGATTCATAACGACACAAGTAGAACTACTAGCATCATTCTCATACCTAGGCACATGCATATCATCATTATAGATTATCTTGGCAAACAAAGACATGCAAGGATCAAAAACATCAGATGACTCAGGTTCCTCATTATCAGAGTCACTTGAATCATCCCATGTCTTACAAATGTTGGCCCTAGTATGTTTATTGGTCGTGTTCAAGTTAGCTCTACAATCTTGTTCTATATGACCCAATTTTCCACATCTAAAACATTCAATATTCTTAAAATCTTTGTTAGGTCTTGTATGAATGTCCTTGTGATGTTTGTCTTGACCTTTCTCATGAGGTTTGTGATTAGACTGAGCTGGATAATTTGGCTTACCTTGTCTGGTTGCCATTTTATTATTAAATTTCACAATTTTCTTAAACTGTTTTGACATCAAGGCAATCTGATTATCCAACCTATCTATATCACATTCCTCATCAGAATAAGAATCATTATTGGGAATACTATGCTTAGGTTTTATCAGTTTATAGGAAAAACTCAATTTGAAACTAGTCTGTCTCCTATGGGGCTGGGTTAATTGTTTCTTGAATTTTAGTTCCATTTCCACAGTTCTCGGTTTACTACTGAGTAATTAAGGAGTGAGATTTTGATAACTCATTTCCTCAATAACATATCTTTTGTTATCAAATTTCTATCGCAATGACCTTAGAATTTTCGAGACAATTTCATTTCTATCATAGATTATCCCATTAGAATGTAATTTGGTCACAATGTTAGTCAAATTCATGTAAAAGTCATCATCAAATGATTAAGAGTCTGAAATGATTAAAGAGTTGTACTACTGGATAAGTATCTGTGTTTTAGCAGCCTTAACTCTGGTGTCACCTTTATTTGCAGTAACCAGTGTATCCCAATCTACCTTAGAAGTGGTACAAGATGAGATCCTTTTGAACTCATGTTCATTTATAGACATAAAAATGGCATTCTTTCCTTTGTTATTGTTCAGAGAGGCTTGCTTCTCTTCTCGAGTGAATTCACTTAATACTTTCTTAATCCTCTCATTGCTTCCTTCAGTGGCTGGTTTTATAGGATAAGTATATCCATTTTCAACAATGTCCAAGACATTATCTCCCAAGGTTCCTTGTATGAAAGCAACCATCCTTACTTTCTAGTAAGGAAAGTTATTTCCATCAAAGAGAGGGGGTCTGGATAAGTTACCAAATCTTTCATATTTCTCGTCCATTATTTGATTTTAAGAAAACAATTTCAGAAACACAAGATCTTTAAAGAAAATTTTCAAAGCTCTGATACCAATTGAAAAGCTGTCACTTAAGTCGTTTAATTCATGATTAAACTGTCTAAGTAACTTCGAACTATTTTTTGGGGAAACTCTTTTCTTTAAATCAAACAGATTAATCACAAGATGTGTTTAATAAAAATATGTACGAGATATGTTCAAGATTATGTAACTAATTTTGAAAAATAAAACTAAACGGTTTCAATCAATTTAAATCATCACACCAACAAGAATGAGACGAGGTGATGTAGAAAGATTAAGTACACACAGTTTTTAACCTGGTAAAACGTCACCCAACTGAGGAAACATCCACGGTGACTTCTAAGTCACAAACCAAAAATCCACTAAAACAAAATATATAAGTTACAAGCTATTTAACACACATGCAAACAAAACAGACCTTTACAAGTTTAGAATATGTACCCACTGGTTTGATTACAACTTCTATGCAGTTCTGATGTTGATGTGGCTTTCCCAGCTTGCTAGCTTCTCAACACTTTGTTCCAGCTTTACGTCGACTCTTGATTTTTCAAGATCTTTTCGCTAACACTTCTTGTGTTGTAGTGTGTCAAGTGTTTGTGATAGTGTTCTAACACATGCATGCACACACGCACACTTATTTATACAAACAAGTCCTATTAAATTACAGAAAGATCTAAATGATTAAGGTTTTCAGTTTATCTCTTCTTTAGAAATAACAGACTTTTTTATCTTTCAAACTAACCCAGAATCCAAGGTTACCTTACTCGGAAGACGGCCAAGGTCCTAAACAATTTCAGAGGGTTTTAAAAAATGTTTTTGAAATTTTAAATGACCAATTGGGATTCCAACTAGATCATAAGTATTGTTTCATAAGAACTAAAAACAAAAAAGGAATTTATTGATTCTTGAGTTGTGAAAAGGATTCACAAAAAAATAATCAACAAATATGATTTCTTAAGATGAGAAACGAAATAATGCAGATCTAAGAGATATATGACATAGAACATCAAGTTCTACAGTTTATATAAAAAGAAATAGAGATCAAACTTAAAATGTCTAAGTTGGTTAAAAGATCTCAAACTCAGAGGATTCAACCCACTAACAGGCTTCAAACCATCTCCGAAATAACTTTCAAACACTCACGTTTGGTTTTGGTTGTAAACTGCATTTGGATTTAAAAGGAATTTAGGGTTTGAAACGAGATTAGGGTTTGGAAGATTTTAGGGTTTTCTCTCTCTGGTTTCTCTCTCTGTTTTTCTTTTCTCAGTTTTACGAACGACAAAAAATTCCAAAATGCTGAGGCTCAGCCTCCTTTTATACTAGGCAAGGAAGGATCGAGAACATCAACTCAAATTTAATGGCTGAGATTTGGTCTTTGGCATTTGACATTAATCCAACGTTTTAACATCAACGGTGGATTAAACGTTCGTTGATTTGTCTAAAGAGGGTTCACATGGATTGGGATAAAATGCATGCATAACGTTGATAAAAAAAGATCCAAGGGCTGAGATTGCATATAGGTTATGAGTCTAACAACAAACACAAATCAAGTCGTCGTAACATTGACAGGTGTAAAGCTCAGATGAAACTAAAATGCGTGTTTTAAAACTAATTACACACGCACTCTCAAGTTTCAAGCGCTTTCAAATTCTACCCAACCAAACATTCAGGCAAGTTTAGATAAAAACCAATAATCATAAAATGACCCCAAATGTTTTAAAACCCAACCTTTATTAAGTAGAAAATCATTTAAAAATTGTTTAAAAAAAATCCCAAATTTAGTAAAATCTTAATTAAAAGGGAATTAACTCACATAAGCAATTAATGCAATATATGTATTATATATGCAATCCTAGTGTGTGTGGGGTTGAGAATTTACCTTTAAATTAATCAATTGAGGCATCATGTATAGAATCTGAGGTTATTTGGAATCTAGGGGATGGAACTCAAATTTTGTCACAATTTCCAAACTAGAAGAGCACTTATACAATGTAAACTCAAGTAAGTCAAGGGTATAAGGTGCTTCAAGCTACAGTGAAAGTTTGGAGAAATTTAGAGAATACGAAGAAGTCTGAAACGACGTTCAGGGAATGACCACTCCAAGATGATTTAAACCTTTCTAATTATAATGCGCTGGCAACGAGGCAATCTGCCGCTTAAATCAATTCGGGAAGGGCGCTTCAATCCCAAAGTGTTGCACGATTCCCAAAAATGCCATTAAGACAAATCATTTAAAATTATTGAGCCCAAATTGTGACCCAAAAATTTTAGGGGTAATTGTGAGTACCTCGATTTGTCACTTTGGCCCAGACGAGTAGCCCAATTAAACATTGCCCAAAGTCCAGAGGCCTCGCGCCTTGACTAATTCTATTGTGACCCAGTCAGTTCCTAAAATCTCTCTTCAGAGATACTTTAGGGATTATGAACTAACGTGGAGGAGTCCCACACCTCCACTCTCCGAAATAACATGTATATATCAAACCCCTAGTCTGGGGCAAAGGGCATGCAATTTTGTAAACACTCCCCAGAGTAAAGAGAAATAAAATACCGAGAGCTCCACCATGGACGTAGGCCTTCTTGCCGAATCACGTACATATTGTGTTGTGTGTGATTGTAGTTCTTTAAAAGTTCTTTATGTATTATGGTGATTGCCTTTGTTTGTTATTTTGTGTTGAGTTTAATTGTCTCCACAGTAATATTTTACATCTTGTTGCCAAATTATGTAATTACATTATCGTATATTTAAATTCAGGATTTGGGATGAAATTTAATGATCTCGAACTAAACAAGCTCGGTGGAAAATGGTAGCTACGCGGGTACTTGATTCATTATCCCATAAGTACTTTCACCGATCATATATAAAACTATAATTGATATTTTTAATTTTGTTTTAATTATTTTTGAAAGAGAAATTGAAGAATAAGAAGCATAAATATGTCATTAACTTTGGAAAGGTAATAACATAAGTAAATATGAAATTTAATAATTCTTAGACGTTGAACTTATATTGGTGATTTGTTGAATTTGATGTCCCGCCTTTGATCATACGATGATTGAATTTAAGGTTATTTCATTATATGCAATCCACAAAGGGTTTAAATGAGTTGCTGAATTTGACATTATTTTTTAAACCAAAAGATCTTGTAGGCCTCCATGAAGGTTTTTAGAGGTAATTCCACATGGATTTATTGTAGCCCCAATACCGAGTTATTGGGGCAAAAATGCTATGAAGTATATTTTGAGAAGTCATTTATGATAATTTAATAACATAATATGAAAATGGTGTCTATGAGTGTAGTTATGCCATGTGGCTTTCATTAATGTTTTGTTATTTGAAGCCTCTCCTCTCCACATCTGCTCAAATACAGGCCTCCCAAAAATGGCTCTCTTTGGACGTCCCAAAATGAAACGACACGTCCACTCCCCTTATTCATCCATTCCCTTTCCCCAATCTCTTTCACTTCTGATGTTTCCCATTTTCTCTCTATATAACCGGGCATTCCCCATGATATGAAGCTCCAACTTTTTAGTTTATAAATTTATCAAACCCCAAACCCCAAGCTCCAACTTCTCAATTTTTCCCAAACTAACATTAAATGCATACCGATTGTTAGAAATCTTACAGAGCTGACCCACATCTTTCTAAGAGGTTGTACAGAAATGGAGAGACTTCGCAAGATGAATGCACTAAAAAATCTTCAAGTTCTTGATCTTTTAAGTGCGAGCAAATTTAATGTCTTCCACGATCAATCCTTAGAAAATAAATCCCACCTTGACATCCTTGATTTATCAGGAACTGATATTAAGCAGATTCTTTCCAACATCAGCGATCCCCGTCATCTCTATCTGAATGGCTGCAAACAACTAAAAGAACTGAAGTTCACACAGAGGTTGGGTTTTTTTTTTAAATTTTATCCAAATCAAGTGGTTACTTCTACACTTTTTATAATGATAGATAGTTTTGGGTTCAAAATTCAGTTTTTTATAGAATATATATTCATAGTTATATCGATTGTTATGTGTTTGAAGAAATGTCAGTACTTGGTTCGTTCCCAAAGTGAATTCAATAATTTTGTAGGCAATTAATTAGTTAACAGTGCAATGATATTGTTCTTTTTATTATTTATATTTTTATATGCATATATTTTAGTTACAAAAACAAGGTAAAAATCGTATCACTTTGTGAATAAATCAATCACTATTATCGATTTTGTTATTTGTGTTGTGTGGCTTTTGGATGTGAGTGAACCGTGAATGCTCTCCTTTCTACTGGTATTAATGGAAAATATAGATTGAAAACAATAGTAATATTTGTAATACCTGCAATTCATAAATGTACAGACTATGAGTTAAGCTTAAAATTGTTGCCATCTAATCATTGTTATGATAATGCTAATTTCTATTATGCTCCCCATATCAAAATTTTCAACTCATTTATTATATACATCATGTATTAAGCTCTATAAAGTGCCCGCGCTAAAAACTAGTGATCAACAATTTTCCTAGACCTTGTCATGATAAGTACACACATGGAGATGCAATGCGTACAACCTTAGTGTTACATATTGCAAATAAATTAATTTTCTAGTTCATTGTAATATTTTCTTGAGTTCACTAATTGTTAATATTATTTTTTGTAGGTGGTAGATGCTTGTTACAAAGAATGTTTGGCCTTATGTAAGAGGGAAATTAATTGGATGGAGTTCCTTATTTTGATCATAAAATGGGATACAACAAATGCTCGACTATTCTGGACGAGAAGATATTATGGAGCTCTTTTCATTTTTTTTTACAGTTTTGGATATTGAATCGTTGCATTTTATTTACATATGGAAACAAATAATTATGTATGCCGAATGAATGGTATTAATTTTATACGAATATAATTTGCTCTTGATTTTGTTGGTTTTAGTTTGAGTCATGATGCTGTAAACTTTTATTAAATGTTATGTCGCATGTATAATTACAATATCAAAGGCTTCAATAATAATTTTCAACATGAAGTAGATCGAGCAAAAACATTATCGGCCAGTAAGAAATGTAACAATAATAAAAATGACTGTTGTGGCATTTATATAATGACGCAAGATAATTTTTCAATATTGAAAGTAATGCCGTGATATAATTTTCACCGCATTAGTTTCATGTCATCGTAGCTCTTTCACATCAATTTTAGAAATGCCACAATTGACTTTTTTGGCATTTGTATAAAATGATGTAAATAGTTTTGCGACAATTGTTTAAATTCTGGTAACAAATGTCGTGAACCTTTCTCCGCATTTATAACAATGTCGAGAATTTTTACGACATTGGTTATTATGACACTCCAACAAATGTCGGGATTTTTTTTTTCCGGAATTTATGCTGGCTTTAATGACGCTTCATTTTTGTTGAGAAAAATCCATTTTCTCGTAGCGACGGCTTACTTAGTGACCATCTGTTAGGCTAATATTTTCTAAAAAAAATTTATGTCAATTTTTTTTTATCAAATTTATATAGTAAGTTCATTAAAACGTTGCACTTCAAATATAAGCAAAATTATTTAATGCACTCGAAATACAAACTTGATATATTTTTTTTGATAATTATTGCATTACTCATATTTTCTCTTACTCAAGTTCAGCTAGATTTTACTAAGATGTGTATGATGGCTATAGAAACATTGTCCTTTTGTATCCATTTACCTCGCTCGAACTTTTCGACTTCTCTTATGAGACCCTTCTTTCCCCTCTTTCAATTTCGATAGAGTAATTATAGGCAGACTCAAATTTTGATTCACACACTGATGTGTCATGCTTGTATTATTTTTTGTGATTATTAATGAAGCCCAAACACAATATAATGCAAAAATAACACGTTAGTGTGTCGCTAGCCCCGACGATTTGGTGGGTTAAAAACGAATTTGAATAAATTTGGGTGGGTTAAGACGGAATGGAGATGGCCTTAGAGCCCCTGTTTCTCATTCTCATTCTCTCCGACAAATGCCCACCCTTCACCTTGGTGTTCTTGCTCGCCCAAAAATACCCAGGTTTGCACATCATATTTCTCTCTCTACTAATAAATTAACATCCCGTCTCCATATCCCAAATTACTTTATTACTTACATTTCTTTTCTTTACTTTGTTATGAGAATTGTAAATTCATCTATGTGTTACATGTAATATGTACATACCGCGTGTATCTGTGTAGTGTGTGTGTGTGTGTGTATTCCATCAGCCTTTATTGATGAGGTGAGGTTTCATTACATTAGTCTTTGTTCATTGGATTTCTTCACTTTTCCTCCTTATATCATTACTTCTTTCATTTATCACAATTGCTCTTCATCATTCCTTCCGCTATCTACTAATTAGGGTTTTATTTCTACCCACTCAATTCTGTGCAATCAAATTTAACATATCAATAATTAAATCAGACTAAATTACACATTTAGTTCCTAATTTATGATTTAAGATAACTTCATTTTGTCCCAGTTAGTCCTTCAACTAATAAAACTGGTTCAATTTGGTCCTTTCGTTAAATCAGTCCGTTAAGTTTAACGGAATGGAGGACAAATTTGTCAAATTCACTCAAAATATATTTAAATCTAATTAAACTCAAAATGTATATATAAAACCTATACTTATAACCGAGATCACACCATTCTTATCTTAAATAACCTAATCTTGTAAGAGAATAAACATTCTATTTAATTAATCGCAAATCAAGTCCTCCCACCCCCCCCCCCCCCACACACACATATATATAGGGAGAGGATCACAAGTGGACCTAAAAAGCAGACTTTTTAATGGACCTTAACAAAAAACACTTAACAACCCATTAATTTTAATTCCTTTGTTATAATTGGTCCGCGCCAGCGCCAATTTTTTTTAAGTAGTGGTCTGCCATGGTGGGGGTGGGGGTGGGGGGTAAGGAGGTCTCGTGTCACACGCGTGTCCGTTGCCGCTGGCGCGGACCAATTATAACAAAGGAATTAAAATTAATGGGTTGTTAAATGTTTTTTGTTAAGGTCCATTAAAAAGTCCAGTTTTTAGGTCCACTTATGATCCTCTCCCTATATATATATATATATATATATATATATAACTTTTGCTTTCTCTTTCCTAAATCAAACAATACATACACATATACACACACACACACATCTCAATACATACACATATAACTTTTGCTTTCTCTTTCCTAAATCAAACAATACATACACATATACACACACACACATATCAATACATACACATATACACATATACACATATACACACACACACACATATATATATATATATCCATTTCAGGTCGTCGAAAATTGAGTCGCTGAGCAAAAATGGGTTACTGTCTCTTTCTCTGCCTCTGAGCCCACTCCCCCTCTCTCTCCCTCCCCTCTTTGAGAGGGTGATTTGATCTATATTTTTTTGTTGGGTATAGCTTTGATCTGCATATTTGTGTGATTATATGTATGTATATACATATAACATCGTGTCTGCGGTTTTATCTTATTTGGATATGAGATTAGTTACTTGAATTTCATGTTTTTTTATCATTTTTGTATGTGTATGTGAATCTGATGATGGTTTGGCACTGATTTGAATTTGAGATGGAGGTGGCGGTGGCTTAAAATTTATAGTTTTTTTGGTTTTAGTCCTATATCCGAAGATTTATTAGGCTTTTATCCCATATGTTTTTATCAATCACGAGTGCGAAAAGAGAAGATTAATCCGCGAACTAGGTGGTGGAACTTAAAAGAAGAGAAATTAGAACTATTTAAAGATAAAGTATTAAATGAAGCATCATGGATACTAAAGAAGAGACTAACATAATATGGAATAAGATGGCCACATGCATTAGGATAATTTCAAAAGAAATTCTTAGAGAATCAAAAGGCAAGGGGCCACAATCTAATGAAACTTGGTGGAGGAATGATGAAGTACAAAATTTAGTAAAAATCAAAAGAGAGTGCTTTAAAACATGGTAAACTAATAGAAATGAAGAAAATTTTGAGAAATATAAATGGACTAAAAAGGAAGTTAAGAAAGTGGTAGGAGATGCTAAGTTAAAAACGTATGATGATCTTTATACAAAATTAGGAACACAAGAAGGGGAAAAAAGTATTTATAAGCTTGCTAAACTTAGGGACATGAAAACAAAAGATTTTAATAACGTTAAGTGTATTAAAAGTGACGATTCGAGAGTCTTAGTTAAAGATGATGAGATTATGGAAAGATGGAAAAAGTAATTTGAGAGGTTATTAAACGGAGATAATGGGAGCAGATTAGATATAGAAGAACTTAGGGAGACTCGAGAAAATATATTTTTTCGTAGATTTAGGACAACAGAGGTTAGGATTGCCCCAAAAAAGATGAAAATAGGGAGGGCTTTAGGACCAGATGGTGTCCTTATTGAGGTTTGGAAGTGCTTAGGGGAGGAAGGAAGGAGTATTTTGGCTTACAAAATTATTTAATAGAATTATAATGACTAATAAGATGCCTGAGGAATGGAGAAAGAGAAAGAGTGTTTTAGTACATATTTATAAAAATAAAGGGGATATACAAAGTCGTTCAAATTATCCTGGTATTAAGTTAATGAGTCATATAATCAAACTTTGGGAGATAGTGATTGAATATAGATTGAGATTGAAAACAACAGAATCTGAGAATCAATTTGGGTTTATGTCTAGGAGGTCAACAATGGAAACAATCTATTTATCGAGGACATTACTGGATAGGTATAGTGAATTTTCAATTACTGTAGGTCTACACCAAGGTTCAACAATAAGTCCTTATCTCTTTGTTCTTGTTATGGATGAGTTGACTGGACAAATACAAGATGAGGTGCCATGGTGTATGCTATTTGTATATGATATTGTTTTAGTGGATGAGACTAAGATGGAGATTAATGCTAGGTTGGAATTGTGGAGAGAAATTCTATAAACAAGAGGATTTAAAATAAGCAGGACTAAAACAGAAAATGTGGAGTGCAATTTTAGTAGTAATAGGAGGACAAATGGAGCTGTGGTGAAAATTGGAGGGTTAAGAGATACCTATAAATGATCATTTTCATTATTTAGGCTCGATTATCCAAAAATATAGAGATATTAGTGATGATGTTACTCATAGGATTAGAGCAGGCTGAGTCAAGTGGAGAAGTGCTACCGGTGTATTGTGTGATAAACGTATACATTTGAAGTGAAAAAGAAAATTTTATAGGACGATCACCCGCCATGTTATATGGGACAGAGTGTTGGGCAACCAAGAAACAAAATGTGTAGAAAATGAGTGTGGCGGAGATGCGAATGATAAGATGGATTTGTGGTAAAACTCGAAAGGATAAAATTAGAAATGAACGAATTCATGAAACGGTAAAAGTAGCTCCTATAGAAGATAAATTGAGAGAAAATCGACTTAGATGGTTTGGACACGTCAAGCGTAGACCAATGGATGCTCCCGTAAGGGAGATTGATTTAGTTAGTATTAATGGTAACACAAGGGGTAAAGGTACGCCTAAATTGACTTGGTGGGATATTATAAAAAAGGACATGATATCACATGGTTTAACAGAAGATATTGCGCTGGACACAATGGAATGAAAAAAATAGGATTAATGTAGTCGACCCCAAATAATTGGAAAAAGGCTTTGTTGAGTTGAGTAAGTCATATAACCACCCAAAACTGCTTATAATTGGGAAAAGGCTTTGTTGGGTTGTGTTTGGTTGGACACCAACACGACAAGAAATCGTGTTCTATTCAAAAGACAACAATACACACATATCATGATTAATTTTTACACCCAATTAATCACTATAAGACACAAAATATAGACGAGTAGCAACAAAACATGATACGACGACTATCACGAGTCATAATTGCAGAAAAACTGACACGAAGACATATCATGTTAAATTATATAAGGACTCGTTGGAAGATATTTTCTGTACAAATGAAGCATCTTTCAATGAATGTAATGGGCCCCCAAAATGTGTCATTGTAGAAGTATTTATGTTGATATGGTTACTGTGCATTGTTGGGGGAAGAATTTAAAGCTTTTAGAAACATAAAATTAGTGACCATGCTCCATTGTGTCAGCGAAAATGACATCGAATTAGAAAAAACGATTTTAGAAGCAAAAAATACTTTTTTTGTCTGTGTTTGTGCGCTATACAGCGTTCCAATTTTATTTGTTCTTTTAACATGTTATTTCGAATTAAGAAAATTTGTGTGCATGCCATGGAGTGGTAATTAGATTTAGCTTTTAAACATGTCAAAGTTGCCTTAACGTAAGCATTTCTACTGTAATTTGAGCCTTCACTGGTATGTTGAAAAATTTCTACTCTGCGAACTAAAGTTTTTATTTGTTAGTAAGGTTGATGATCATTCTGTATTAAAATATACAGTAGGTTTATTAACCTTTCTGAATTACAATTTGTTGTTTACTAAACTTGATGATCTCTATCAAATATTTCTGTGGCCATTAGGAAGTTGAGCTTGAGCGTGTGTTGTTTGCTTATTATTGGGCATATATATATATATATATATACCATAGGATTTTTCAAGGAGAAAATGAATATTATTCAAAATTTTATATTTAAAAAGAAAAGTAGTGTGGAGAACATCTGGAAATAGTTTTTCAGGCAAATTAGTACATAACATCTAGGGATCCAAAATAAGTAAAAGATTCATGTATATGGGTTCTTTATTTTTTCAAATTACTGTAATAGTTGAGTGCCTCATGGTTAAGGATACAAAGTTCATTAATTTGTATTTCAAAATTTTGTGTGAGATGGTAATTTTCTCTGTTTATGAAATGAAGCATGTGTTTGGTTTATTAGCATAAGGAAGGTCTGTGGGGCTTGTAGTTAAACGTAGAGATTGTTTTCGAATGTAGGTGGTGAAGGAAAAAGATGAGAAAATTAGCATAAAAAAGAAAAAAACATAAACAAGAACAAAGAACTTGAAATGCAACAATTTCAAGATTTTTTTCAAAGCCAACAAACCATGGAAGCTTTGGAATCGTTTTGAAAATTTTGATTGACAGAATTTCCTACTAGAAAGCAAAGTTTTGAAATTGATTTTCACGTTTTCATTCTTTAAAAATAACTTTTGATTTTCAACTTAAACTATTATCCTGTAAATTTATAAAATGGAAATGATGGAAACGAACAATAATTTTTGGAATCTTTTTCCTTGAAAATGAAAGTAGAAAATATTGTCGGTAAGTAATTTGAATTTCTACCATGGTCCAAAATCTCCTGCATTTCTTTCCTTTCTAATTGCATAGATTTAAGGTTTTCAAATTCTATGTAAGAAATTGTGAATCGCATATTGTTTACTATTTTGCTAATTGGAGCCTTAACTTCTCCAAATCATGATTTTCAATGAATTGTGTTTCTAGTTACGTATATGTATCCGTCTCTGTGTTACAGGAATAGCAATGTTGAATGATTTGATGTTTAAGCCATCATGTAGTGGTTGTGGAGTAATGGTGGAACTGTACGAAAGCAATTGCATGCACTTAACATTGTGTATCCTGTGGCAAAACCATGGCTGTGAACAAAGGCAAATGCCACGAATGTGGTGCCAGCACCACTCCATTAATTCTGGTTTGGTTTCCTTAAACATATATGCATGCATATATACGTCTATGCATATACATACATATAGACATAGTTACATAATCTTTATGGTCTGTCTAGAATTGATGTTTGTATGTCATTCTAGATGCTTTTGGTGTGTTTTCTTAGTGTGGAATCATATGCAAGCCCTAGTCTTATGGGAAGATTAATGAGATTCTATATTGGTAATATCTCATTTCCGTTCTGTTAATAGCTTCAATTAGTTTTATTAGTTTATTTGGTAGTCAATGTTGAATTCTTTGTTTCGTTCTCCATTTGGTTTATCGAGAAAGGAACTTGTGATAAGGAAAGAAAATGAAAATTTTATGGGTTGAAAGTCGGGGTTCCAAAATATCAAGAGACAAAGAATTTCCTCCAAAAGGAAAATTCAAATAGTAAAGCAGCAAATAGGACATTGGCCCGCCTCACACCCCACCTTCCTAGCTTCCTCCACGTTAATGCCCGTTATCAAAGATTTTGACAAATTTATTCTTAATCCCGAAAGACAACAAAAGAGGTTTAATGTTTGCCATTAAGTTCTCAAGGTTATCTTTTCTTACGATAAAAAAGATTGTGTCATCTTGAATGAAGGTGAGTTACTTTCACCTTCCTTTTTCCCATTCTGGACCCCTCAATAGCACCACAAGAAGTTCCTTTCTCAACCAGTGTACTTAGCACATTCCCATTTACTATGATAAGCCCTAAATTTTTTCCAGGGCTCCCCGTTGACAAATATGGAAAAATTGACTGAGGTAACACACCTTAGGCCCAGCATATTGTACAAGATACAAACCAAGCTTATTGGCCTAAAGTTCATCAACACCACACATTCACCACACCACTCTCATGAAACTCCTCTTAAAAACTAATCACATCCTCTCTCACCACATCCAAATTTTCTTTTAAGAAAGCCATTGGAAACCAATCTAGGTATAGAGATTTCCCCATTGAATTCCCAAATTTCTCTCTTGTTCTTCTCTTCTGTGATCTTCCTTACTATCGATCTAGCTATTACACCCTATATCGGGTTCCATTCCAATCTCTTTAACCCCATCAAATCGCTACGAATTAAGCATATTCCTGAAGATGTGTTAGAATAAAAAAATAATACTTACCTTTGCTTAGCTGTTATGGGTTATCCTTGGGGGCCCACTTATTTTACAAAGCATATGCTCCAATTTGAATTACCCAGTCCAAATGTCTCTTATGGTTATCAACATATACTAGGAAAGATAGGTTTTTCGTTCGAGTTAAGTCCTGCAAGGGATGAAGAGATTAGGGATGTCATGAAATCAGCTTCAATGAGTCCTTACTATTAAGATTGGCAGTTAAACTATTAGTTCGTACTCAATATGTAAATTAAATACCTAAAACTTTAGAATAAGTTTTGCTAAAAATTTAAGAATTATATTTAAAACACTGTTAAAAATAGGGTTAGCTGGTCTTGGTCCTATTCTTTATATTTTTGAGCGCATAGTTTCACCTTATACTCTTGGTTATATAGATCCCCATCAACCATTTAACCGTATACCTGTATTATTAAATGACACTAATCCCCTTATTCACTTTACAACGTTTTATGACATATGCTATTAACATCCATTCAGAGGTTTCAGAGGCATGTTAATAGTTTTTCAAGAACATGTTGACAATTTTTTCAGAGTCATATTACTAGTTTTGTATAGATATGTCAATTTTTGAGATGCCTATATTCATTTTTCAAATATATGTATGTAGTTGTATGGAGACATGTTATAAATTTAAAGAGCTATATTATCATTCTTTAATTTCTTTCAACTCATGTACACTTTTACAATATACCTCCTGCTAAGCAATTCAAATTGCTGGATTAGATAGAGACATACAATACATCTACTACTTTAAAAAAAAAATCAGAACCTCTTATCTGATTTTACAAACAAATTCGTCAACGTTCACCTAGAAAAATGAAGATAAAGAATCAAAGGTCCAACACGGTCACAAACCAAGAAACTCGAATCCAAACAAGAGAGGTATAAACCCAGATCTGATCGGCAACGCGTTGGTTCTATATTTCAGGCGATGAATTTATTTCCCGGAGGGAACCACTTGAGAGAGAGGGAGGTCTAGGATGTATTGCAAAATATCTATTAAAAATACCCCTTACACCGCCCGGGGGGGGGGGGGGGGTCTAAATACATACTATGGGCTTTTCGCAACAGAGATGGACTTCCGTTACATGACCCAAGACGAGGGTTTGCCTAATTATAAACACGGGGGCATTTCTTAATAAAGATTAATGAATCACCCCAGATCCATTTTCCATTATAAATTGTTACTAAATCCAATGTGCAATTTCACCTAATACTTTTTTTTCTTTGTGGTATTCACAATAGTTTTCTTTGTTTGGTTCGTCCAGGTGGAAAAAGAAATTGGTCTTTCGCCAGTACTAGCTCCAAAGCAAAATGATGATCCTAAAGAAGAACCTGCTGACAACAGTTCCTTAAAACCAATTCCTTCTGGTTATGCTTGTGGAGCCCTGTCTGCGTCCAAGTGCGCAAAGGGAAATATAAAAACAAATGGCGATGATACACAAGCAACTAATGTTGCACCTCCAAAAATAGTGAAGACGGAACATGTAATGTTTAATTTTTATAAGTGTTTTTGATTTATTTTTTACTTATTTACTTTGGTACTTCACTAATTTGCATTATTAGATTTTGGTACAATAATAAAAAGTCAATGGTTTAATTTTAAAATAATTACGGGTCTTGACATTTTTCCAAAAATAATTTTTAGCCCTATAGTGACGTTAGCGCAGCAAGCTGTTTCATTTGTCGGAACGTCACCGGAAAATTGTTATATGACACTGCCACGTAATCACCGGTGCTCAGATGTTAATGCCAAGTTTGCCAGCTAATGTCACTATTCACTATTGGGATTTTTGTTAGTTTTTCAATATAAGATGGATAAACCATTAGATGGAACATATCTTTAGGGACTAGACATTAGTTAACCCCAAAAAATCAGACCGGTGTACTTTTTTCATGTCTTAGTCCCCAAGTTCCGTCACTGTGTGTAACTATGAACGACGAAAAAGTACCAAAGTCAAAATATTAATTGAAGTCTAATAATGTAAATTAATTTAGTACCAACATAAAAAAAAATTATTGTTAAAGTGATGGTCCTACTTGATATTCTCATTTGCTAACCTTTTGAATTTTCTTGGCATGCAGGAAGTAAAAGTTCTGAAAGAGGAAATTATCCAGGCTCCAAAAAATAGTGCAAACGCAAAAGCTGAACCATCACCTTCAAAACCTGGGTTACCATCATCACCAGGACCATTCACAGAAGACGAGATTAGGACTGTTTTATTGCAGAAGACACCGTGGACCACATATGATCTTGTTGCTAAATTCAAATCTAAACTAAAATCGAAATAGGTACACCATTTCATGTTCAATCAAGGTCCTTTTTCCGTGCTTTCATCTTATTGCAAATTCCTCTTTATTGTTATGATTTTAGTTGCTATTTGAAGTTCTATTTGGGTCAAATAATTGATATTCATTTCACTTGCCCCTCATTCAGAGGGTATCTTAAAATATTGCAGTATCAAAGAGAGGTAATGCCAAATAAAATATTCAATAATCACTAGACATACCCCTACCCCCACCCCCACCCATAAGGGGGAAAGTCAATAGTTATGGAAATGGTCTATCCACATTTCACATCATTGACAGTTAGCCAAGTAAAAAAATCTTAAGGTAAAATTTTCTCAAATATCTATAGTTTCCTTGTTAGTTTAATTATAGGGTTGTTTTCAAAATATAATATCCATTGTTGACCACGTCTTGAAAGAATATGATGCAGATATTAGTAGTGATAAAGTACATTTATTGTTTATTTTTATTTATTGCACCACCATTCCCTTAGTTTTATAATATTATATTATATTAGTTATTTGGAGGAATATCCCTCTTTATTTGTTCTTTTTATGTCTTTTTACGCCCTAAAAGCTATAAGCCTATAAGTGTTAATGTAATAATAGTCTTCATTTAGGTTATTGAATACATTGAAGAGACTTTTATTCCTTTTGGTCATTTGTGAGTGTTTATCACTGAATTTGCCGCTCAATGTATGTTTACATTGGAACAATGATTAGTTTAGTTTCGTTGTGATGGCGGTGGAAATGACCGAATTAGTAAGTTTAATGCTTGCAAGTTTATTTGCGTGGCAGTGAGATATATGCATTGCAAAATAGTGTGTGTGTGTGTGTGTGTGAGAGAGAGAGAGAGAGAGAGAGAGAGAGAGAGAGAGAGAGAGAGAGAGAGAAAGAGAGAGGATTATTTGTGAAAATTTTATTTTTCATTTTCACTAAAATATATTAGAAAACAATTTCATTTTATAGGAGAATTTTTTGATAAGCAAATGGGTCAATAAAACAAACTCGCCTAAGGGGGCGGAAACCCGCATACAGGGAGTATACAAAACATAAAGCAAAGAAATGAAGCCCATAACAGACTAGCCACAAACCTAGAACTCCTCCAAGAACTGTAGGAGGTGGGATAACGACGAAACATGCCTTTTTCTATACCAAGTAAGAAGAAGACTTAGGAAACTATACCGAATTCGAGCAGGGTCTAGATCTACCCCCTCGAAGCACCTCTTATTCCATTCCTGCCTGACAGTCCAAAAAATACAACGAGGGACCATTCCAGGCCACCCGAGGACAAGTCCAACCCCTAGGCCTCCTCCAAGGCGCCAACACCTCAACCACCATATGCGGCATAACCCATCGAATCTGGCAAAGGGAAAAGATCAAATCCCAAAGGCTCCTAGTCACCTGGCAGTGTAGAAGAAAGTGATTGGTTATCTCCCCCTCCTTCTTACATAACCAGCATCTGCTGGCCAACCTCCTCCCTCTGCTTTGAAGCCCCTCAATAGTCAAGATAGCCTGTCTAGCAGCGGTCCACACAAAGAAGCAAACTTTGGGAGGCGCCTGACTCTTCCAAATGGTCTTCCATGGGAATGACCCACCCCCACGACCCCTCAGCACATAATAATAATTCTTGACTGAAAACCGACCATCATGATCACATAATAATAATTCTTGACTGAAAACCGACCATCATGAGCGCCTGACCACTTCAAGCCATCTACCCCAAAGGATGGAATTAGCGCCAACCGCAGCCACTCAAAAAACTCCTCTGCCTCCTCGAACTCCCAATCTCGGAGACCCCTCCTAAACTTTGGGTCCCAGACAACACGACCCCCTTCCCTTCGCCTATGGACCTCAACTGACCCCTCTTTGTCACCGCCAATCCGAAACATCCCTGGGAAGAGCTTCTCTAAAGACCCCCCTCTCCCCATTTATCCCTCCAAAATCAGATACGCCTCCCATTCCCGAGCTGGCAGGAAGTGAGTAAAGAGAACTCACCCCACCTCCGAGCAATAAACCTCCATCATCCCACCCCATGAGCATATCGACCCACGATAGGCCCCCACCCAAGCCGATTGACCCCAACCCTAGCTACCACCACTTTCCTCCAGAGTCTGTCTCCCTCCCTGTGAAACCGCCACAACCACTTCCCCAGTAAAGCCAGATTGAAATGGGCTAAGCTCCTTACTTCGGCCCCACCCACTTTGAGTGGCCTGCACACCTCGTCCCAACTCACCAAATAATATTTGAACTCATCATCGGAACCTCTCCATAGGAAGTCCCTCAACTTATCTAGTCTCTTGCCGACGGAAGTAGGTAAAGGGAGCACATACATAAAATATTTCGGAAGGCTTGATAACACACTCTTGATCAACGTCAACGGACCGCCTTTGGAAAGATAACTATGCTTCCATCCCGCTAACCTCCTTTGGACCCTCTCAAGGACCGACTCCCACATCGAAGAAGACTTAAACTTAGCCCCCAAAGGGAGACCATGATAGGTAGATGGGAGCGATCCGACCCTACAACCCAGAATACTAGCCAAATAGTCCACATTACCCACATCTCCCACGGTAATCATCTCACTCTTCCTGATATTGATACGTAAACCCGACACAGCCTCAAAACACACCAACAGCATCCTCAACGTCCTTACCTCAACCTCAGACTCCCCACAAAAAATAATAGTTTCATCCGCAAACAGAAGGTGAGAAACCTCGACCGGATGGGTGCCACGACTCCCAATCATAAATCTCGAGACCAGACCCCCCTCGACCGTACGATTCATCATCCGAGAAAATGCCTGCATGACCAAAATAAAGAGGAATGGGGACAATGAGTCACCCTGCCACAGACCACGAGAGCTCGAGAAGAATCCTTCCGGGACCCCATTAACAAGGACAAAAAATTTGACAGACGAAATACACCTCTTCATCCATCTGCAACACCTCTCCCCAAACCCCATCCTCCTGAGCAGATAACCAAGGAACTCCCAGCTCACATGATCGTAAGCCTTCTCAATATCAAGTTTGCAAATAATACCCGGATCACCACCTCTCATTCTGGACTCGATGCACTCATTTGCCACCAAGGCCGCATTCTGGATCTGTCGCCCCCTCAAAAAGGCGCTCTGGGCGTCGGAAATAAGAGGATCAATCACCTTTCTAAGTCTAACCGACAAGACCTTGGAGATGAGCTTATACACGCTGCTGACCAGGTTAATAGGCCCGAAATCCCTCACATTTGTCGCCCCTCCTTTCTTGGGGACCAAAGTAATGAATGTGGCGTTAAAACTTCTCAAAAAATACCCCCTATCATAGAACTCACTGAAAACAACCATCACATTCATCCTGAGCACCGCCCAACACTTCTGGTAAAAGGCCATAGTGAACCCCGTCCGGACCTGGTGCCTTATCACCGCACATCGACTTCAACACCTGAACCACCTCCTCCTCTGTGAATAATCTTTCCAACTGATCCACCTCGGCCCCCGAAATGCTCGGCATTGGAAGCCCATTTATCTTAGGATGTCAGGGCTCATCCTCCGTATACAAGCGCTCATAAAACTGTCTAATCTACCTGCGAACCTCTCTCCCCTCGGTGAACTCCACCTCCCCTATAACTACTTTCCTGATATGGTTAAAGCGGCGATGAGAGTTAGCCTCTTAATGAAAAAATTTAGTATTGTTATCCCCTTCCCTAAGCCAAAGATTCCTAGACTTTTGTCTCCAACTAATCTCCTCCTGAATCAATTTCGTCCCCACCTCCCTTTTCTTCTCTTCCCTAGACAATCTTTCAGCCCCCGACAGACCGCCCGACCCTCTTTCTCATCGAGAACCCGGACTTCCTCCATGGCCTGCTCAATCAAAGCCCCACATTCCCGAAAACATCTCTGTTCCATCGAATGATGTTCCCTTTGAGACGGAACAATTTAGACGCCAATCTGAAACTCGCATTCCCCTCCACCTCATACCCCTGCCACCACTCCTGAACCCTCTCCACAAAATCCTCCTCCTTTAACCACATATTCTCGAATCTAAATGGAGTCCTCCCTCTGCCGCCCCCACCGCACTCCAGGAGAATTGGCGAGTGATCAGAAGTAATACGAGGCAAGCAAGATTGAGTTACCCCCGAAAAAAGCTCCTCCCACTCAATAGAAAGTAAAAATCGGTCAAGCCGAGATAGCGAGGGCTCGTCCCTATGACTAGACCATTGTTGTTTAAGGCGCTAGGCGCACCTAGGCGCAAAGGTGTCTCTGGAGCCTAGGCGCAAGGCGCAAGGCCAGGCGCGCGCCTGATTGAAGATAGGCGCACCTTTTTTGAAAAAAAATAAAATAAAAAATTTTAAGCAATATATTGATGTTTTAATAATATCATGACATCAATGATAAACTTAATGGCATAATTAAGATTCCAAAATTTAACATATTATCATGTAAAGCTATACTTTAACCAAAAGGCAACCATACAAAAACTAATTTCCATTCATCAAACAATATGAAATATACTATAAAAACAGTAATGAAATTGCAAAACAAAGAGTTAAATGGTTAAATTGCAAAACAGTAATGAATTAAATTGCAAAACAGTTCTAAAAATATCAGTCTTTTTTCTTTCTTTATATTTCAACTGATATTTTTTCTTTCTTTTTACAAAAAACAGTAATTAATTAAATCGCAAAATAGTTCTAAAATTAAAAAAAAAAAGTCAGTATTTGTTCTTTCATTTTATTTCAACTAATATTTTTTGAACCAATATTTTTTCTTTCTTTTTTTACAGAAAACAATAAAACAACTCAGAAAATGGAAGAAAAAACAGGGAGGAAAGGGGGAAAAAGTTGCCGGAAACAGGAAAAAATGAAGGAAAAAAAGAAAAGAGAGGAAAAGACTAACAGGAAAACAGAAAAAATATAGAAAAGGAAAGAAAAACAAAAAAGAAAGGAAAAAGAAACAAAAAGGGAAAAAAGAAAACAAAAAAAAAAAATAGATACCTGTTAAAGAGAAGAAAGAACTTGCGCCGGAGAGAAATAAGAGTCGCCGGAGAAGAATGAACAGCCGCCCGGTGAAGGAGAGAAGATAATAGCTGCCGGAATACAGAAATAGAAGAGTTTGGAGAGTTTTGTGAGACTAGGGTTCCTCTTTTTTGTTTTTTGATATTTTGGTTTGTTTTGTTAAAAAAAACGTGCGGTTATGTTTTACAAAAAGGAACCGGGTTTTTACCAAAACTAATGAACCAAGACACCTGTTAAAAAAAAAAAAAGACAGAAATGGAGAAGCGCGCCTGGGCGAGCTCCCGGAGCCTAACTGCGCCTAGCACCTTTGTCCAATAGGCGCGCGCCTCTCTCAACTCGCCTCGCCTGACCCCCTTTGAGGCGCCTGCCCTGCGCCTGTGTGCGCCTTGCGCCTAGGCGCGCCTTTGACAACTATGGACTAGACCAAGTGAAGCCCCCTCCCACCAATGGAAGGTCCACTAGCGCCAACTCATTGATGAACGTTGAGAAATCTCTCATAAAAGAATTCGACCTCCCCCCACCGCTCCTCTCCGAGGAAAAGCGAACGATGTTGTAGTCCCCCCCCCCCCTTGCACCAAGGATCATCCCACACACTCCTAACCCCTGCCAATTCGTCCCACAACTCCCAACGCATCGAGTCCTTTACTGGCCCATAAACCCCAGAAAAGCTCCACTCAAGCCCATTGTCTACAATCCTGAATAAACAGGAGATAGACCAAGTACTCACTAAAGCATCAATTTTTTCCACCACTCTGTTGTCCCACATTAAGACGATCCCTCCCGACGCCCCCTCTGAATCTAGGCAGCACCACTCAATCCTGCGTCCTCCCCAAATAGACCGTGCCATCTCATTATTCATAGAACCCAACTTCGTCTCTTGCAGGCAAACAATATTCGGTCTCCACCGCGAGAGAGCACCACTAACCACTCCTCTTTTGCCGAGATCATTCAACCCCCGCACATTCCAAGTGATGAGTCGTAACTTCATTGGAAACTTCTTTAAAGCCCTCCTTCCCCCCTCCCCACCCCTTCCGCTCTCTCCCTTCGCATCTCCTCTATGTTACGGAACACCCTAAAGGCCTCCTGTTCATTCCCCATGAACGTAATCCCTAAAAATTTGCTAAACCCTCCTACGACACTTGAGACCCATTGCTCCTTCTCTCCCTCCACGCCCGTCTCTGTTAACCTCCCCCTAGTACCTCCCCTTCCCCGGCCGATGATCCTATTTCAACCCACAACCTTGGAGACATATTTTCCAAATTACTGAACTTTTCCTGCCCGCACCCTACCGTCCCCGAGGCACCCAAATAACTCTGAGTAATATTCCCCCCGTCCAAGTCTCCTTCACCCTCCTCCACTATCGTGCACAGAGAATCCCCTCTCTGAAGTAACGCCCCTACCCAACAAACTGTACTACGACCCTCTGCCGCATCGAAAATTGAGGCTGCCCCATCATAGAAACACTCACCTCCCAAGTCAACTTTTTTACCCTTATCCCCGACATTTTTCTCCTTAAAAATATCCAGAACAACATCCCCTCTATTTTTATATATATTTTTACTTTTTTTTCGAAGTGCTCCATTTTTCAGCACCTGCCCCGAACTAAGTGAAGGTCCAATCATTTTCAAAAAGGGCCGATGTTTACAATTTTTATCTGCGGCAGCATCAACATGTACCAATTTAGTCTTTCCCCCTATATTCCCCCTAATAGGCTCACCCGCGGACAACAAATTTTGTGGTCCATCATTGATCTCACAGTTATTAAGGGTCGCCGATGTCATGTCCCCTCTATTTGTTCCACAAACCTATCCCACAGTTATCATGGAGCCCAGAGTGTCACGCATGTTACTCCCGTCTTTTGAAATCCTCCTATATTTGTCATCAACCTGTAAATCAATAAACAAAGCTCCTTGATTTTTTTAATGGCAGAAAAGTGTCTGCCACGTTCCCTATTTTAGTGCCCGTTTTATTCCCCTTAAAAAAGGACCCTGACATGAGTGGAGATGCTGACACCCTTTTTTTTAATTCTGAACTAGACACCAAAGCAGACTTCTTGCCAACCCCATTACCTTTAACATTAACTTTAAGCCTATGAGTTGGACACACCCCCGTAGACATTGTGCCATCAGCATGCCCGCTGACCGCTCCACACCGGCCCATGCAGCTGCTATTGCGCATGCTGTCAATACAACCACCGTGCTCTCTCTCCACCGATATCGAGCTACGTGAAAACGGATCAGCCACCACAGTCGGTGTGCAGATGCAGGCCTCGGTCGCACAAACACTGTCCGAAACAACAGCAGGCTGGCCGCTGGGCAGCTCCGACGTTGCCACAACGGGCCCGGAGGCAGCCTTCGTGTTGGTGTTGCGATTATCCCCATCTTGCATCGCTCCCGCTGCGGCATTTAGCATAATCCCAGTGCTCTCTTTCCCGTCGTTTGCTGAGGTAGCACTACCGGTAACAGCTGTTGCTCCATGGACTTGGGTAAAGTGATTAGCAGCCTTGCTGAGCGTCTTATCTTCTCTGCGTAGCAGCTTGTATACCTGCGAGGTTTGCACACCCGCCTTTAACACCCCCATAGCAGCCCTTGAGCCTATATGGTTTTTGTAGATTGGCACACCCATGGTTGGCACACCTGCCTTTATCACCCCCGTTGCACTTTTTGAAGCAAATGGAGGTGTATCCTTCCTTACCTGTGTCTTCAACTCTGCTGGGCGAGTATAGCTTCCTGTCAACCTGGTTCTACCGCAAGTATGAGTAGCCTTCACAATCTCATATACTTCTGCCTCCCCTCCCATGCACATGACAGATTTCTCCGCATACACGGGGACATTAAAACACCACCCACCCGCCTTGATATATATAGTTTCCGGTAATGACTCGCACCCTTTAACGAGAATCCTTGTCCACCTTAATTCTAATCTCGCTCTAGTGTCTTAATCAATATTTACCCCAAAAATGCAATGGTAGACCCTCTACCCTGATCCATCTTCCAGCTGGTCTTATTTCATTTTTTCATTTTTTGAACAGCATCCCAGAGGATGCCACTTGTCAAGAAAAAGCGGCACTTCATTCACAAACCAGCTTCTCTCCTTTAAATATCTAGCAGCCCCATGTTCAGATGCAAATATGAAGCTAAAAAGAGAGGAGTTGATGTACCTCACCACCACTCCGCCAACTGGTCTCCAGTATTTGTCTACCCATGTCCTCAGTTTCTCTAGCGATGGTGGGAAGCTTTCTGAACTACCCATGTCCTTAAAAGGGAAGAGAGCCCTTAAAGAAATTAACTTTGGATATACACGAATCACCCCCAATGGTTATCTCAGGTTCCACCAGAGGGTTGTCTATCACCCTCAATGAAGAAAATGGCCAATACTCTACTGAAGCCGCCTGAAGACACGTTTTCTCACCAAAAACATCTCTTGTAGTACCCATCCCTTCAAATTAGGACATTGGCCCGCCTCACACCCCACCTTCCTAGCTTCCTCCATGTTAATGCCCGTTATCAAAGATTTTGACTAATTTATTCTTAATCCAAAAATAATACTTCCCTTTGCTTAGCTGTTATGGGTTATCCTTGGGGGCCCACTTATTTTACAAAGCATATGCTCCAATTTGAGTTACCCAGCCCAAATGTCTCTTATGGTTATCAACATATACTAGGAAAGATAGGTTTTTCGTTCGAGCTATGTCCTGGAAGGGATGAAGAGATTAGGGATGTCATGAAATCAGCTTCAATGAGTCCTTACTAGTAAGATTGGTTGTTAAACTATTAGTTCTTACTCAATATGTAAATTAAATACCTAAAACTTTAGAATAAGTTTTGCTAAAAATTTAAGAATTATATTTAAAACACTGTTAAAAATAGGGTTAGCTGGTCTTGGTCCTATTCTTTATATTTTTGAGCGCATAGTTTCACCTTATACTCTTGGTTTTATAGATCCCCATCAACCATTTAACCGTATACCTGTATTATTAAATGACACTAATACCCTTATTCACTTTACAACGTTTTATGACATATGCTATTAACATCCATTCAGAGGTTTCAGAGGCATGTTATTAGTTTTTCAAGAACATGTAGACAATTTTTTTAGAGTCGTATTACTAATTTTGTATAGATATGTCAATTTTTGAGATGCTTATAATCATTTTTCAAATACATGTATGTAGATTTATGGAGACATTTTATAAATTTAAAGAGGTGTATTATCATTCTTTAATTTCTTTCAAATCATGTACACTTTTACAATATACCTCCTGCTATGCAATTCAAATTTCTGGATTAGATAGACACATACAATACACCTCCTACTTTTATAACAAAATCATAACCTTTTATCTGATTTTACAAACAAATTCATCAACGTTCACCTAGAAAAATAAAGATAAAGAATCAAAGGTTCAACTTGGTCACAAACTAAGAAACTCAAATCCAAACAAGTGAGGTATAATCCCATAGCTGATCGGCAACGCGTTGGTTCTATATTTCAGGCAATGAATTTATTTCCCCGAGGGCACCACTTTAGAGAGAGAGAGAGAGAGAGAGAGAGAGAGAGAGAGAGGATGTATTGTAAAATATCTATTAAAAATACCCCTCACACTGCCCGGGGGGGGGTCTAAATACATATTTTGGGCTTTTCGCAATGGACATGGACTTCCGTTACATGACCCAAGAGGAGGGTTTGCCTAATTATAAACACGGGGGCATTTCTTAATAAAGATTAAAGAATCACCCCAGATCCATTTTCCATTAAAACTTGTTACTAATCCAATGTGCAATTTCACCTAATACTTTTTTTTCTTTGTGGTATTCATAATAGTTTTCTTTGTTTGGTTCATCCAGGTGGAAAAAGAAATTGGTCTTTTGCCTGTACTAGCTCCAAAGCAAAATGATGATCCTAAAGAAGAACCTGCTGACCACTACAGTCCTTTAAAACCAATTCCTTCTGGTTATGCTTGTGGAGCCCTGTCTGCGTCCAAGTGCGCAAAGGGAAATATAAAAACAAACGGCGATGATACACAAGCAACTAATGATGCACCTTCAAAAATA
Organism: Sambucus nigra; assembly: GCA_949130495.1. Lineage (NCBI taxonomy): Eukaryota > Viridiplantae > Streptophyta > Magnoliopsida > Dipsacales > Adoxaceae > Sambucus > Sambucus nigra. The sequence goes on along the minus strand of OX422208.1, from coordinate 23,831,087 downwards.
GTGAAGACGGAACATGTAATGTTTAATTTTTGTAAGTTTTTCTGCTTTATTTTTTACTTATTTACTTTGGTAACTAATTTGCATTATTAAGTTTTGGTACAATAATAAAAAGTCAATGGTTTAATTTTAAAATAATTACGGGTCTTAACATTTTTCCAAAAATAATTTTTAGCTCTATAGTGACGTTAGCGCAGCAAACTGTTTCATTTGTCGGAACGTCACCGGAAAATGCTAATGTGACACTTCCACCTAATCACCGGTGCTCAGATGTTAATGCCAAGTTTGCCAGCTAATGTCACTATTCACTATTGGGCTTTTTGTTAGTTTTTTAAAATAAGATGGATAAAACATTAGATGGAACATATCTTTTAGGGACTAGACATTAGTTAACCCTGAAAAATCAGACCGGTGTACTTTTTTCATGTCTTAGTTCCCAAGTTCCATCACTGTGTGTAACTATCAACGACGAAAAAGTACCAAAGTCAAAATATTAATTGAAGTCTAATAATGTAAATTAATTTAGTACCAACGTAAAAAAAAAATTGTTGTTAAAGTGATGGTCCTACTTGACATTTTCATTTGCTAACCTTTTTAATTTGTTTGGCATGCAGGAAGTAAAAGTTCTGAAAGAGGAAATTGTCCTGGCTCCAAAAAATAGTGCAAGCGCAAAAGCTGCACTATGACCTTCAAAACCTGGGTTACCATCATCACCAGGACCATTCACAGAAGACGAGATTAGGACTGTTTTATTGCAGAAGGCACCATTGACCACATATGATCTTGTTACTAAATTCAAATCTAGACTAAAATCGAAAGAGGTACACCATTTCATGTTCAATCAGGGTCCTTTTCCGTGTTTTCGTCTTATTGCAAATTCCTCTTTTCTGTTATGATTTTAGTTGCTATTTGAAATTCTATTTGGGTCAAATAATTGATATACATTTCACTTGCCCCTCATTCAGGGGGTATCTTAAAATATTGCAGTATCAAAGAGGGGTAATGCCAAATAAAATCTTCAATAAATCACTAGACATACCCCTACCCCCACCCACAAGGGGGATAGTCAATAGTTATGGAAATGGTCTATCTCAAATTTCACATTTCAAATCATTGACAATTAGCCAAGTAAAAAAATCTTATGATAAAATTTTCTCAAATATCTATAGTTTCCTTGTTAGTTTAATGTTACAACTTATCGCATCAGAACGATGTCGCAATATTATATGCATGGGACCACGAGCTTATATTGGACTTTTCCAAATATTAGAAAAATGTGGCGGTCTCCGGCCAACACAACGAGTGTCAGTTGAGGAGAAAGTTGTTAAGTTCCTTCACATATTGTCAGAACATATGAGGAACCGTGCAATGTCATTTTTCTTTCGACGATCCGGTGAGACTATTAGTCGTCATTTTCACAAAGTTTTGAGTGCAACCAAAGCGTTAGAAGATATATTTTTGCGACAACCAACCGGAGAACATGTTCCTCCTCTAATACTCCTCAAGAAAAGATTTTACCCTAAAGTAATTAAAATTATTTGAATATCTTTTTTTTTTTTATAATTTTACATAAATAGAACTAAATAAAATATTCATGCACCCCATTGCTATCAGGACTGTGTTGGGGCAATTGATGAAACCCATGTTCGTGTCAAAGTGTCCAACACTGAAGCGGCTAGATATCGTGGTAGAAAAGATTTCCTAACACAAAATGTGTTGCGGCATGTACGTTTGACTTAAAATTTACGTATGTATTGCCTGGATGGGAAGGGACTGCCTCTGACTCAAGAATTATTAAAAATGCACTTACGAGAGAAGATAAACTAAAAATACCTAACGGTAATAATTTATTTAAAAAATATTTTTTTTGCATATTATCTTAGTGTCTGTACCAATTACCCTTTTGTTTTTAATAGGTAAATACTATCTTGTTGACGCGGGATTTATGCATAAAAAAGGGCTTATGGAACCCTTTAGAGGTGTTTGCTATCACTTAAAAGAGTACTCCCAACGAAACCCACTTGTAAACCCTCGAAGCGTCGATGGGATAACTCAGTAGATGATATCGAGGGTGACACAATCAATGCGATCGATTTGGATGACGATATTACTATAGAAGGTTTTGGTACTGATGTAGGCGAGGGTGTTGACGCGATATTGAATCAAGCAAGGTCTAAACATGATAATGCAACACCTTCAAAGGGAAAAAAAAGAAGGCTTCACAGACTGATCAAGAAAATGAGTTGTTGAAAGGTGCTTTTGACAATGTAGCTCATGCAATTAGAGAGGGTAATACGGTTATTAGGGAATCTCGCCCACGTGTTTATTCAGAGTCGGAAATATTTGAAAAGTTGGTGACTATTGTAGAGTGCACTCGCATATGATCGATGGGGCGTATCTTTTCCTCGCACAAAATCCTGACAAAGCAAGAATTGTATTTGGTTGTCCAGTTGAGAGACGCTTAACAATTTTGGAGAAATTGATGGCTGAGGCTCGTCTCATATGAAATTAATGGCTTTTTGCTATTTTTTAATTTATTGAGATTTTGAACTTATTAAAGATTTATCGTATTTGAATCTTTATGTTTTGCCACTTATTATTATGAAATTATCGTGTTAAGACTTAACATTTATTTAATATGTGTGAACGGTTATTTAATATGTTTTTCAATTGATTTAATAATGTAAATAACACATGCTCTTAATTATAAAGTTATAGTAGTAATTTCTCAATTATTTCTTTTCTTTTCTTTCCTAACTCCCAAACAAGGGAAAGGAAAATAATTTTTTCTCCTCTTATGAACTCCCAAACGGCAGAAATAAAATTTATTTCTCTTCTCTTCTTTTCTCTTCTTTTCTTTTCCCTCGTAATAAAATTTTCCTTTCCTTTCCTTTCCCTTCTATTCAAAACTCCCAAACAGGCTGTAAGGGAGTTGAAGAAGTTATAATGGTCAATGGACTATAATGGGGGTGGGGTGAGGGGGAGAAAGGTGGTTAGGATTGTGGATTTCGAGGAGTGAAGTTTTTTTTGTTTTGTTATGTAGCCTAAATTATTATAGTGGAACGTGGGAGGGGCGAGTGATTCAGCGAAAAGAGATGTAATTAATCCATCCATTGAAATGTGGCGACCGGACTTTGTTTACTTGTAATGGACCAAAGTTTGTTCTATGATGAGTAGGCTAGAGAGGAGTTTGTGAAGAGGAGGCCAGGTGAGTTAGTGTGCTGTAGACGCTCGTGGTAGATCAAGATGTACTACGTCATGTGGGATACTAGGATGGTAGTAGAGTATCTCGAGACTATAAGGGCTATACTACGTCATTTGCTAAAAGGATTATGGTTTGGTGTCAGATATGCACAATGAATATGGGCTTTGTCTTGCCCCGTAAGTTGAAGTGGCTCAAGGAGGGCTTAAAGAAGTGGAATAAGACAGGTGTTTGTCAATATGAGTCTTAGCATCCCATCGACTTTGGAGGACATTAGAGAGGGTGGAAGATAGTACTTTATCGAGAGAGGAGTAGCTGAGCCGGGATAGGATACGGTTTTAGGGAGGAATATGGTGGAGGTAGAGATTAGTTGGCGCCACAAGTACAAGGTATTGTGGTTAAAGGAGGAGGACCCAAATACCAAGTTCTTTCACAGGGTGGCTAACTCATATGGATGGAATAATCATATCGGGAATATGGTCATTTATTGTATGTTATTACAGGGGATGGAGATCTATTAGAAGTTGTTTTAAGAGAAGGTGTGGCATCCATCTTTGGAGGGAGAGGCGTTATATTTTATATATGAGGAAGATAAGAGGGGTTAGGGGCCCAGTTCACAAAGGAAAAGTTGGCCATGATGTTACGTTCTCTAAATGGAGATAAAGCGCGGGACCTAGACGAGGTTTCAATGTTAGGAGGTGGCGAGGGAAGGTGTGATGGTAGTTTTTGACGAGTTCTTTCAGAGGCTATCATGAGAAAAGCCTTAACCCGTCGTTTATCACCTTGATCCTGAAGTTTGGTGGGGAAGAGAATATTCATGATTTCAAACCTATTTTATTGGGAAGTTTATATAAGTTGTTTGCCAAAGTGTTATCTCGGAGGAGGTAGAGGAGGGTTTTAGATTCTATGGTTTCGGAATCAGACGTGTTTGTTGGGAGTAAACTGAAACTTGATACTATTTTGGTTGCCAACGAGTGGGGGTGGGGGGGGGGGGCTATACAAAGGTTTTTTGTTCCTAGTTTTAGGTCATCTATAAAATTGAGATTGAAAAGGCGTATGACTATGTGAATTGGGAGTTCATGTTGATGTCTTTCAATGATTGGGTTTGGGGGGTGGAACAAGAGTTTTATCTCGCCAGTCAGGTTCTCGGTTATGGGGAATGGCTCACTTGACGATTTCTTAGGAAGCTCAAGAGACCTCCAACAAAGTGATCCTCTCTCCCTTTTCCTGTTTATTTTGCTGTCCCCTTTCCTGTTTATTTTTCTGCTCACAAAGGCTCTTAGTAGATTGTTATCAAGGACAATAGAGGGTGGGTGGTTTAAATTTTTTTTTTTGTTGGAGGATGGCTGAGGATATGGGGTGGTAGTTTCTCCTTTTATTCAGAAGATACTCCTTTATATTTTTTGGTGAAGGGGCAAATTCGGGCTTTGAGGTTGGTGCTTCTGTGGTTTGGCGAAGAGTGAGATTATCTCCAGAGAGAATGCGGTTGATATAGAGGGTCAGAGGTGATGGGGTGTAGAGTTGGAAGTCTACCATCTTACTATGTGGGATTTACCTCTTAGAACTAGTTTCCAAGTTTAAGTCGAGTTGGGACCCAGTGTTGGAGTAGGAGGATAGGAGGTTGGTGGGTTGGAAAGGGGCGCACCTATCAATGGGGGTAGATTGATTCTAATTAAGAGAACTCTGGCCAACTTTCATACCTATTTCCTTTCTATTTTTTTCGGTGGTCGTGAGGAAGAAAATGAAAAACTGACGAGTGATTTTCTCTGGAGGGCGGAGAGGACTTCAAATACAACATGGTCAATTGGGGCGAGTGTAAAGCTCTTACAGTAAGGGGTTGAGAGATTTTCGGACCCTCGATCAAGTGTTGCGTGGTAAATAGTTATGGATGTTACCTTTAGAGGATGTGAGGTTGTGGTGGAAGGTGGTAGTTTCACATTTGTGTTGGGGAATTGGGGTGGTGTTCGGGTCATCCTTGAGGTCCACACGGGGTGGGGTTGTGGAATAATATTTTGGCTAGGTAGGGAAACTTTAGAAAATTTGTGTCGTTCAGACTGGGGAATGGGAGTAGGGTAAGGTTATGGGAGGATCCTTGGTGCGGTGATGATCCTTTGATGGTTTGATTCCCGGTCTTATATTAGTTGGTGACTGATACGAGGGCCTTGGTTGAGGATTATGGTTCGAGAGTGGGAGAGGGTCAAGGCGTCAATTCAATGATTTGGAGTTGGAGGAGGTAGGGGAATATTTGGAGACGCTGGAACAAATTGACATTGCTAGTGGAGTGGAGGGACATGCTTAATTGAAGGGGCAATGGATAAGGGAGGTTCTCAATCAAATCTTTTTTATTCTCTCCTTAATGACGTGGGCACAAATTCTTTTCCTTGGAGGGCAGTATGGAGGACGATGGTTTGTTTAAAATTAGCCTTCTTCACTGGACGATAGGTAAATGAACCATTCTCACAATAGATAATCTAAGGAGGAGAAAGGTTTGTGTTAACATTTGTAGGTTGTACAGACGCAATGGTGAGTAAATGGATCATTTAATGCTCCATTGTGACCTTTCTAGAAGGCGTGAGAGGCGTTGATGACCTTCTTCGGGGTGTTGTGGGTGATGTTGCGATCGGTGGACGACATGCTGAGATTATGCAGTAAGGCTAAACGGGATGCTCGGAGGGTGTGCTTGATGTGCTTAGTGTGGAAGGAACAGAATAATATGTGATTTGAGATTGTGGAGTCACTGTCTCTCTTTATCTATGGTGTATAGTCCAGAATATTTTTTAAAGTCATTCAGAATGGATGATCTCCATCTAGGGGATTGATTTTTGTTTTGTATTGCCTAGGCGAGGCTGTTCCTCCTAATTTTGTGATTCGTATACTATATGTATATGGGTTCTGTACCATTGAAAGTTTCTTATTGAATTTAGTATTGGAAAATGATAACATGTGCCCATAGGGCACATGTTTTGAGCCTCACAATAGTAAGCATGAGAGCTCTACATGAGTATTTGTATCCTATTAAATGTATGTTGGAATTCTGTCCTTACTATTTTCAGGTTGTTAGTGTGTCCCCTTAGTGCACATATTATGAGGACCCTTTAGTATTTATAAAAATATGTAATTTACAAAAATTCTGGGGCCAAAATGTAATATACAAAACTATGGAGGTCGAATGTATTTATAAAAGGTTAAGGGTATAGATGCAATTTATAAAAAGGTCAGGGATCCAAATATAATTTTGGGTTTAAAGTTTTTTTTTTACAATTTGTAAAAAACTTATTGTAGTTGTAAACTGTTTTCTAATTTTCTGTTTAGAAATATCAAACTTTAATGGATTTCTTAATTTTCCCTTTTGTAAAAGAAAAAAATAAAATAAAATATGGGCCTAGTTGTTTTATAAATTAACTAAAATAAAATTTTCATTGTGCAGGACGAGGATGCTTTTGCAGCTATATTAAGGAGGATTTCCAAGATACAAAGGACCATTGGGGCTCAATATATTGTAATGAGATATATATTATGTGATAGTACTTTATATTATCTTTTGCTAGTATTTTTTATTTGTTTTGGCATTCAGGAATTAAAAGCTGTGAAAGAAGAAATTGTTCCAGCTCCAAAAAATAGAGCGAGTGCAAAAGATGCACCATCTTCTTCAAAACATTGGTTGCCATTATCATCAGGACCGGTCGCAGAAGATGAGATTAGGACCGTCTCATTGCTTAAGACACCAACGACTACACATGATCTTGTTGCTAAATTCAAATCTATACTAAAATTGGAAGAGGTAAGTCATTTCATGTTTATTCAAGGTCCTTTCCATTCTTACATCTTATTGCAAAGTCCATCTGTGGTATTATAATTTAGTCACTATTATCTGTCAAATTATTAATTTGGGGAATAAGGTATATTCACTTACCCCCATTTCAAGGAGTATCTAAAAATATTGTACTGTCAAATAAAATCTTCTATAACCATTGTTACCCCTATCTACACCCACTATGGGGGCAAGTCAACAATCAGTTACGAAAATGGAGTATCTCAAATTTCACATATCACATCATTAACAGCAAATCTAAGTACAAGAATCCCAAAATTAAATTATTTTTCACAAATATCTACTGCTTCCTTGCTAGTTATCAGGTTGTTTTGAAAAATATAATATATGATACAAATATTAGTTGTAAGTAAGAACATCTATTGTTTATTTGTATTTATTGCACATTCTTGTAGGTGCACTCCTACCTTTGCTCATAGTCTTATAATATTCTAGTAATAGTTATTTGGAGCAATATTCTCTTTATTTATCTTTTTATGTATTTTTACTCCTTAAAATATACAAGCCATTAAGTATTGAGGTAATAGTCTCCATTTTGGTTATTGAATACATTGAAGAGACTTTGATTCCTTTTTGTCATTTGTGAATGTTCATTGCAAATTTTGTTGCTCTATGTGTAAAACACATTATAATTATGATTAGTTTAGTTTCATGGTGTTGGCAGTTCAAATGACCGAATTGGCAAGATTAATGCTTGAAATGTTGCGAGTTATAAATATCGATGGTGAGATATAGGGATTTCACAATAGTGTTGGTGTGTGTTTGGGGAGGGGGAGAGATGATTATTTATGGAACTAGAATATTTTAGAAAACACGTTCATTTGGTAGGAATAAGTTTTTTTTCCAAAATGTAATTCGTATTGTTCTGGGTTAAAATTCACTTTATAGAAAGTTTAGGGGACAATTTAATTTACAGATATTTTAGGGGACGAAATATATAATTTAAAGTCTGGAGGTCAAAATGAATTTACAAAAGGTGAAGGGTCTAAATGCACTTTATAGAAAGTTCAAGGGTCCAGATAGAATTTTTGGTTTAATAGTCATTTGGTAATTGGTGAAAAACTTGCTATAGTTGTAACTTTTAGATTGTTTTCTAATTTTTTGTTTAGAAAAATATAAAACTTTGGAATGCAATTCTTAATTTTTCGTTTTATAGAAAACATAAAAAAAAATTGGGCACAGTTATATTTATAAAGTAACTAAAATTGATAAATATGGGCCCTTTTTAGGGTTTTATTGCATTTTATTTTACTTTTGTTATTTTCTTCTATTTTTTTATGTCATTGTATTTCTTTTTGCTTTTGTATTTAGAGGTAGGAGTAACAAAGGCTAGTAAGGGCACTTTTGTAATTAGAATATTAGCTTAGGGCCTAAGATACTCTTGCCCTTTTCATACCCCCTTGTATTCCTCATTCGAGGAAACTCTCCATTTTGAATATAAGAAATCTCTTGATTCTCTCTCTAATAGCTAGAGTTTGGTTTGTTTTATTGACCCTTGACGTGTAGTTTACGTCAATTGGTATCACAGTGAGGTGTCGCTCCAACATTGGTGTTTGGTGTACGGTGTATCTTTATCAAATCATACGCTACATTCAATGGATCCAAGGAATTCTACCAAGAGATGACGCGAAGATTACAACAATAGCAAATTGATGCTCTCTTTCAATGGCTTCAAAATCCTAAACCTAGCCTAACCTCCCCCACCCTCCCCCACCCCTACCTTACCCATTTCCCAGCCACCCTACCCCTGGCAGCTACCCCCACCCCGGCGGACCCAAAAAAAATCCTAACCCCGAATCCTCGCCCCTCTGCCTAGCCGCCGACCCCCCCCCCTGCAGCCCCTAGCCCCTAGCCCAAAACCCTTGATCCCCGACCCAAGAAAATCCCCTTCCACTGCCCAAAATCCACTGGCCAAACATCCCTGTCAGCCTCTTTGTTGCTGCCACCCTAAACCACACCCCATCCGAACCCAAAAAGCCACTGACACGACTCGCTCTAACCCAAACCCTAGTGCCCCGATCCCAACCCTAGCCCCAAAATAACCCATATTCCCCCTCACGCCACTCGGATCTGGCCGGATCCCACTTCCTCTTGGCCAAAACACTTCTGCCCAGGTTGGACCACCCCAAGACCCTCATGGCAACTCCGAAACGTTAGTTTTTGACCCGGGAGGAAGCTTTTAGGGCTGTTTTGGGTGAAGCAAAGAGAGAAGAAGTTTGAAGAAGAAAACTGGTGGATTGGACAATCCTCATCTTTTAGAAAGTAATTTTTGAGCTCCAACAAGTTTTGACATTTTTTTGGAGTTTCTTCACGAGTCCCCAATTTTTTTGAACGCTCGAGGACGAGCTTGGCCTTAAGAGGGAGAAAGTGATGGAAATGAGTCATTTTTAGGGTTTTATTGCATTTTATTTTACTTTTGTTCTTTTTTCTTTTATTATGCCATTGTATTTCTTTTCGCTTTCGTATTTAGAGGTAGGAGTTGCAAAGGCTACTAAGGGCACTTATGTAATTAGAATATTATCTTAGGGCCTAAGCTACTCCTCCCCTTTAAATACCTCCTTGTGTCCCTCATCCGAGGAAACTCACTATTTTGAATATAAGAAATCTCTTTATTCTCTCTCTAAAAATTACGGATTTGTTTATTTTCTTGGCCGTTGATGTGTAGTTTATGTCTAAAATGAATTTTGCGTTATGCACGACAAGGATGCCTTTGCAGCTATTATAAGGAGGGTTTCCATGACAAAGAAGATTAATAGGCTAAAATTTGACATAATGATAGTCAAATGATGTGATACGACTTGATCTTTTTCTTCTCTAATTTCGTAATTTGTTTTGGCATGCAAGAGGTAAAAGCTGTGAAAGAGGAAACTGTATCTTCATTTGGACTGGTCACAGAAGATGAGATAAGGACTGTTTTATTGCAAAAGCAACCGGTGACTCCACATGACCTTATTTCTAAATTTGAATCTAGACTAAAATCGGAAGAGGTGTGACATGTCTAATCAAGGTCCTTTTTCCATGCTTGCTTCTTATTGCAATGTCCCTCTGTACTATCATGATTTTATTAGACATGAAATGTCATACCTCTTCCGATTTTAGTCTAACTGTTATCAGTTTGGAGAAAAAGGTCATCTCCTCTGAGCATCTTTAGACCCCATTTTTTCATATTCAATTCTACTTATCCCCTCGTTCAGTGTTTTAGAAGGCGCTAGGCAGTAGTCGGACAGCGAGGGGCCTTCCAGCACCTAGGAGGGGGCCTAGGCACTTTATTTTAATAGAAAACTATAGGGACTAATTATTACCAATTTAAAGCAGCTTTTCATGTAAACATCACACAATTTATTGCGCCTTAGGGCGCATTGAAGCGTAAGCCTCAAATTCAACCCTGACCCTTAAGTCTCAAGGCGATTTTTTAGTCATTCGCCTCAAATGATTTTTAAAACATTGCAAAGAGATATAATTTCATGCATGTAACAATGGGGAAAATATTTAGATGTGATAAAACAGGAGTTGATTATGTATAAACATAAATCCTTAATTAACAAGAACTAAAAAATATAGAGAAGTGTCATTTTAGTCATATAAATGGCTAACCAATGTAAGAATTTAAAGCCACGATGATTTGAAGATCAAATATGAACAAAACTAAAATGTGCAAAGTTCTAAAAGGTCCTAGGCGAAGTGGGGGTGGAGGAGGTTGGCTAGCGCCTAAGCGGTTTGCCTTGACAGTTTTTACTATTATTTTTTTGTATATATAATGTTTTAAAAGTTAACTTTTACCATAGACTTAAAGTTTAACACGAAGTACTAATAAGAATACATACATCAACATAGTATATAGTGGGGCATAGCGCCTAGTCAGCCCTAGGCATGGTATTCCAGAACACTGCCCTCATTTCAGCGGGTATCTAAAAATATTGCAGTATCAACGAGGTTGTTATCAAATATAATCTTCAATAACCATGGGAAGAATAGGGCGTGACAATTACTTGCCATCATAATTGAATGGAATAACTCTTCTCGTTTCTTAAAGTTGAGCACCTAACTAGATTAAAGCCATACCATTATATTACATCGATTTCTTTAAGCCAATATTCTAATCCTTAAAGTAATTCATTAAATCCCAATAGATGTGGAATAAATATGATAATTTCCTTACCTTGGTGGCTCAAATCTAGCAGTCTTCTTTAGATTCTAATGGTGGGGCTTTTTACAGGTGGAATGCTAAACTCAATTTGCTGAAAATGTTCTGGGAGAGTAGATAATAAATGATGTGGAAATATATATATATATAAACAAGTTGAGGATTAAATTTGAGCTAGAGAATTGGCACCTCAAGAGGATAGCAGTTGATAAATGTTGTATTGGTAAAATGTTGGAAACAATTTTTTTTGATAAATGTTATATCTGGTAAAATGTTGTATGTTAAATATATATGGTGAGATATATGCGTTAGTCAATAGTGTCGCTAGAGTGGATTTCAACTGGGTTTCAAGGTTCAAATCATAAGGCTTTTGATTGCTTAGATGTGTAGGTGGCGGTGGTGTTAAGGGTGGAGGTGGCGATAGGGGTAGAAGATGATGGGGTTGATTTTCCGGTGGGGGTGGTAGGCGGAGCGGAACCGGGGGAGTGGAGTGTGTGTGTGCGTGTAAGAGGGTGAGTTTATTTTTTTAGTAGTTTTTTTTTGCTTTAGTCTCATCTATCTACAAAGATGTATTTAGGCTCCACTCCCAGTTGTTTTTAGAATTGTAAAAAGACCCATAACCACAAAAAATCGCCTATAACTTCCCTGTAACCATCCATCCTTCTTTCTGCAGATAATGACACTTGTCCTATATAGGACCAACAACTAAAAAAATAAAAACATGGAAGTGGCGACAAGTAAATATTTATAAATAGGACTAAATACTTAAGATCCTTTTTTTTTTATTGTTTCTATCTTTTTTGAGTTATTATTAATGTAAAACATTTTCTGTTCAATTTTTCACTTTATTAGATTTTCTAAGGTGGTTTATTTATTTAAATTTAAAATGCCATGAAGTTGTGAAACTTAATAGTTTTCTAATTGTTTTGGGAAAAGTCTAACTAAAATTAGTAATGTATTTAAGTCCAATATCTAAATTTGTTTTTAAAATGTAATTTACATAACGTTTTGAGTTAAATTTATTTACAGGGGCTAACACGTAATTTTTATGAAGGTCAAGAGATGAATGTATTTTATAGGTATTAGAGGGACAAAATATATTTAACATAAAATCCAACAAATAAATGTAATTAAAAAGTTAAAATGTAATTTACAAAGGTCAATAGTCTAGATGCAATTGTTAGAAAGTTCAGGGGTTTAATTTTCGGCTTAAAATCATTTAGACTTTTTGAAAACTATTAATAACATTCTATTAAGAAAAATATCAAACTTGAATGAAATTATTTATTTTTCATTTCTATACAGAACTTTAAATGTTTTATTCACCCCTAAACAGGAGCTAAGTTGTTTTTGTCATGTAACTGAAAGAAAATTTGCATTTGTGCAGGACAAGGATGCTTTTGCAGTTGTACTAAGGAGGATTTTCAAGATATAAAAGACCCCAGGGGGTTAAGTATGGTGTACTTAGAGACAAATGATGTGATTCTGTGGAAGTATTCCTGGAGGTTTCTCACAAAATATAGTGAATGAGGGGAGTAATGTTTTTAGTTTAAGAGAGAGAGAGAAGTGCTTGAAGTTTTTTTTTTTAAATACATTATCTTATCGATTTTGGTCACAGATTTAAAGAAACTATCTTCACATTTTGTTCGGTTGGTAGCATTTAATTTTTATTACTGCCTATGTATGTTCCTTTAGTTACATATAGTAAAAAGCTTTCTCATTTTGAAAGTATACAAGTTTTTGTACGGTTTGATTATAAAAATAACATTTTGACCTTGTAATCTAAGGTATACAGAGAGTATAAATACATCAATTAAATGTTATTTACATTCTGTGAATGTGTCGTAAAATAACGAAATTGGGCCTGCCCGAAAGCGATCCCGAAGCTCGTAATATATGCGAACGGAGTGAGTTTGGGTATATGATATTTATTCAGGATGAGCTTGGACATTGGTAGTTTATTTTCGGGTCTTGAGCAAATGCATGTTGGGTTCACCCAACCCGATTTATAGGACTACTTTAAACTATATTTAGTTTTTTTGACAATATTTTATACCATGAAGTATATCACCAGTATGACATGTTTGGAGATTCAGCCATTGTAACATGACTTCTTTGGATGCCAGTGACATCATGTCATAGGATTCATCAAGGTAGACACGTCCCTTATTGTATTGGCCTTTGCCAAGCTAATCAGTGGCGAATTCAGAAAATGGAGGGGTGGGGGATGAATACAAACAGGGCCGGCTCTATAATTTTCTAGGCCTAAGCAAAAGATTAAAATTAGAATCCTTTTACAAACGACTGGGAAGAGTGGGACAGCCTCTTTTCATTAGAATCATTTATTTTTAGATGAGAAGTTCTACATGATCGGCGCGTAGAACCGCATTTTTGTCCTTTTTTTTTTAACAGTTTTCTATATATAAAAGAAAAAGTTTATTTTTTTAAAATTAAAAAAAAGTCTTTTATAAAATAAAATAAAAAACAGTTTTTATATATATATAAAAAAAGCAGTTTTCATATTAATATTATTTGTTTTTATTAAAATTAAAGAACTGATGTGGGTCCGCGTCAGCGGCACTAATTAATCGCGATATTTTATTGAAAAAAATATTGCGATTAATTAGTGCCGCTGGCGCGGACCCACATTCAACAAATGATTTGGGTCCGGAAATGTGGGTTCGCACCAGCGACATTAGGCGATTAATTAGTACTGCTGACGCGGACCTACGTTCCCGGGCCCAAATCATTTGTTGAATGTGGGTCCGCACCAGCGGGACTGATTAATGGCGATATTTTTTATTGAAAAAAAAAACTGTTTTATAGATTTTTTTATAAATAAAAATAATTTTCTTTATTTATGAAAAAAAAAGATAATTAAAAGTTGTTTAATTTTAATAAAAAAAATATTTTTTTATATTAATAGGAAAACTGTTTTTTTTTTTTTAATATAATGACTATTTTTTTAATATAAAAAACTGTTTTTATATGAACAAAAGAAATATAAAAATTATTTTAATATTAAAAGTTAAAAACTTTAAGGTAAGAAGCTTAATAAAAAAAAAATGCATGCGATCGTTAGGTGGGCTATACATGCCGTCCATGTAAAGTTTCTATTTTTAGATTATAATTTTCTACACACCATAAATGTTTGGAGGTCAAATACCTGAATTTTTTGTATTATTCATGTTCGATCTGCTCAAGTCCGGACAAATCTTTGAACACTGATATGAGAACCTGTCAAAGCAATACTCTTGCCATGAGGCCCCATGTTGCCCATGTGGATGGTATTCTCTACAGCCGTGTAGTCTCTGTCAATAGCAGATGCATCATTTGATCTCAGGTCTAAAGAAGCTGTCCTAGGCGGTCATGGGTTTTCTTAAATCAAATAAGGCCATATCTCCCCTTGTCAGTGAATCTTTGGCCATGAGACAAGCATGCCTGATGGCAAAGGCTGAAGGTTGTACTATCCTTGTGTTTGAAAGCGACTGCTCCTCCCTTATCACTTGCTGCAACAATAAGTGCACAGTGCCTTAAGAGATTAGCTCCATTATCTTGGATATTAAGGAGCTGTGTTCCGGCTGAAATGTTTCTTTCCATTGGATTCCTAAGCAGAATAATGTTATTGTCCATTGGATATGTGTTGAACCCTCGAGTTTTTCCATAACGTGGGATGGTTTGTATGCGACATGCATTTTTGACATAATAATGAGACTTAATGATGTGGTATTATCACATCACTAAAAAAAAAAAACTCCAAATTCATGTAGAAACTCATTTCAAATTTTTTTTTAATATATATTTTATAATTTTTTTAAAAAAGTTAATTAATTTAAAAAAAATTATTTTGAGTTTATTTTTTTATGATTCACCTAAAATGTTAAAATACCACACAGAGTTCATTAAAAAATGTTTAGATACCATTTTTTACTATCATAAAAATAATATTTTTACTATTTAGAAAAAATGGTCCGTGCCAGCGGCATGAAAAAAATACGATTAAATGTCACGTCTCGTATTATTTGGGTCGTGATTGTGTTAGTTAAAAAAATAGAATATTCATAATCGCATTGTGTAATTTTTTAATTGATTTGTATTAAGTACATAAATGATCAATTACCAAAAAGTCCCTCAAACATAAGCTTTTTTATTTTGTTCCAAAAAGCCCCTCAAACACTCATTTAACCAATATTCTCTTCTTTTTAAAGGTTCGCGCCAATGACACACATTGAGTGTTTTTATGTGGTGAGTGACTTTTTGGAACAGAATAAAAAGGCTTGTACTAAACGTGTATTGAAAAATATTTGAGGGACTATTTGGTACGATCCAAAAAATTAACACAATGATGTATTTTAAGACAAATAATTTGAGTTAGGTTTTTTTTGTGTGTGTGTGATATTTAAACATTTCATGTAAAACAAAAAAAAATCAATTCAAAATATTTTTAAAAAAAATTAATTAACTACTTTTTTTAATTTGAATACTATTTTATATTAGAATAGTTTTTTTTATTTTTTTTATTATTTTAAATTAATTTAGTTTCTCAAATACTCATTACTCAATATTCTCTTATTTTTAAAGGTCCTCGCTAGCGGCACCCCTTATTTACAACATTGAGTGTTTTTATGTGATGAGAGACTTTTTGACTTATTTTTTAAGATCCGCACTAGCGGCACACATTGAGTGTAATAAAAAAGATTTTTTATTTATATTATGTTTACGTAACTGTTTTTTCATGTAACTCTAACTTTTATCTTAACTACTTTCTTTCACTTGAAATATTATATTACTATTATACCGCGCTTGTAAGTGGCCATTGGAGAGGCTTTTTCTCCACCTATTAATAAAATATGTACATTTAAAAAAAAATGCTTGTATCTGATGAGAAAATCCACCATGAGCATTAGTGTTTATAGTTTGAAAATGGAGAAGAAATAAAATCCTACCGTGAAAAGAAAACACTTGCTCACCTTCCTTATTTCGTAAAACATTATTTTTATGGAATATTTTGAATGTAAGCCATTATCTAATTAGTAATCGTATTTACCTTACGCATAGTGATTATTTTTAATTTTTTTTATTCAATGATATTATTTTTTGAATTTGTACAAGCAAGCAAAATGTTTATGATAACTGATTTTTTAGATAACCGTAGCATTTATTGTATATGTTATTATGTTTTACGGAGATTATTGTAATGTTATTTTTTCGCTTTATGAAGATTATAATTTATACCTGATTAAATAGAGCTGGTACATCTCATGTTTGATAAATTTTCGTACGCAATACAATATGGATGTTCTATATGAGCCATAAGGGTTTAAGTTTTTGCTATGTATTCATAGATGAAATTATGCATTGTTTTCTTAGTTTGAGATTTTTTTATTGGGGTTTCTTTAATGACAGTTTGAGTATGTATTACACCAACTCTCATGTTTCGAGTTTATTTACTTCAATCGGTTTCTATGGTTTTGCTTATATATCTTGCTGTTGTAGGAAATTAGAGCTGTGAGGTAAAGTAGGAAACTCATTTCTCATATTGCATTGAAGTTTTCCTTTTTGTTATGTTTTATTTTAATGCATATTAATAGAATTTAGTTGTTTTTCTTTTCCTTCCGTTTTCCAACTACTTAAACATCATCCCCCACTAATGTCATCTCGACAAAATAATTTCCTTTTTGTTATGTTTTATTTTAATGCATATTAATAGAATTTAGTTGTTTTTCTTTTCCTTCCGTTTTCCAACTACTTAAACATCATCCCCCACTAATGTCATCTCGACAAAATAATTCATCGCCAAACCACATTGACATTCTGAATTTTAGAGGATGTGCTAAAGTGATAAATAAGATGATATTGGGCAGTTAAAAATATAATAATAACTGGATTAAACGAAAAATACACATATTTTAGTATTTATTTAACAAATACAAAGGCAATTCATTTAAACAAAAATGATAACATTGTCCAATAATAACATAACAACCACATGCTGAACAAACACACACACACACACACACACATCTTACATGTATTATCTTACTCCTATTTTATGGAGAACTATCATCCATTTATTTGATAATTCTGTTTGAAATTAGATTAATTTGGGCAACCAGTGTACGGTTGGATTTTTATTTAATGAATAACACGCGTTGTGAACTCATCATCAAGATATAATCACTAACTCAAAACTTCAGTATTCAAAATTGCATACATATGTAAAAGATGTCCCTGCACCATTATTTATTTACTTAATTTTGGGTATATTAATACCATATTAGATAAATAAAAGCTCAAAGGCATTTTGTTCATCAAACTTGGTTTTCATGCCTCAGCCTCCCTCTTTTTTTTTGTAGGATCCACTAACTGAACCAGGACTTTCTATCATTGAGAGAGCTGATGAAGGTACTCTCTCTCTCACACGCGCGCGCGCGCGCACATCCACACACACACAGTCCTTCAGTAGCTAATCTTGCCCCCTGTTTGTTTACTTTCGAAGGTTTATATGAATTTTCACGGCCTAAATTACGCTTCATTTAACCCCACCCGATGCGCGGGCGAGTTATAAATCCTTGTGTTTTTCACATTTTGGACAAATTTATAAATGTAAATGCAACATGAATTATATTTATAATTATGTTTGATATTAGATTAATTTGGGCAACCTGTGTACGGTTGGATTTCTATTTAATGAATAACACGCATTATCAACTCGTCATCTAGATAAAATCACTAACTCAAGACTTCAATATTCAAAGTTGCATACATATGTAATAGATGTCCTTGCACCATTATTTTTTTACTTTACTTTGGGTATATTAATACCATATTAGATAAATAAAAGCTCAAAGGCATATTGTTCATCGGACTTGGTTGTAATGCCTCAGCCTCCCGTTTTTTTTTGTAGGATCTACGATCAAACCGCCTGAACCAGGACTTTCTGTCTTGGTGAGAACTGATGAAGGTACTCTCTCACATGCACAACACATACACAATTAACATTTCTTGCAGCTCTCTCTCTCACACACACACAGACACAAGTAACTAAACCTACCTCCCCTTCTTTTTAGGTCCTTATGCCATCGTTGCTAGGTTTATGACAACCAAACTTCCATGTTTCTACCAACATGAATCAAGTGAATATCCACAGGAGAGTGTATACTTCTTTTAAAGCCAGGTATTATTTTTTATAACTTCATGTTAGCTTTCGAACTAATTATGAAACCAAATGTCAGATGTTACTTGAAGTTATTGCCTGCCAAGTAAATTCTGAAACCTAGGAGTGAACTAATTATGAAACCAAATGTCAGAATTTATTTTGGCAGGCAATAAAGTTGACATTTGGCAGGCTCTCGAACAAAAGTTGACATCTAATGCTCTAATATAGTGCACAAGATTTGAAATTTGTTATCTGTTTTAAAATTTTGTTTTCTTTTTTAGCATTAATACAAATATCTACAATTTCAAAATATATTTGTTGATTAAATATAATTTTACAAGCAACCAAAACTCGTTAACAATATTTATGTTCCATTTTGAGATTTTTTTAATATTAAAAATAGGTAGCTAATTTCACTCCTAGGCTTATTATCTTTTAATATATGTGGTTTTAAATTTATTGTATTGGTTAACAGGGTGGATAGTCATTGCGCGAAGGAGCAAGCAATGGTAGACATTGAGTTATTGCGCGAAGGAGCAAGCAAGAAAGAGCAAGCAAGGATAGTCATTACGCGAAGGAGCAAGCAAGGATAGTCATTACGTGAAGGAGTTTTTATTTTTTTACAAGTGAAATGCTGGAACTTCTAATAGTCTTAAAACTTGAAAGTAATCTTAGTGACATCAGTTTGTATTGTACTTTTAGTGTTACCCCACCCCCTCTTTTTTTTAATTGAATATTCTTCGGGAGAAAAGGAATCAACGTGAACACTTATATAGGTGAAATTGTACCTTTTCCTAAAATTGGTCGTTTTTTCCTCTATTTGGTTTGGGTATGTTTTGTCAAAACCAGTTTGAGAAATTTGATGAGGTTTGAATACTACTCATTGTTGAAACAATGGTGTGGGTGTGAGAGTTACCGGTGGTTATGAGTCGGTTTGGTTATTATCAAATACCATACGATTTTTTTTATTCTATATTCAATTACCGTAATTTCGATCTAGTTTTTTGAAAGAACTTCTCATATGGATTTGGCAAAAACACGACAGTTATTGCCCATAATTTTGATGAAGGTGCAACTCCACATGCTACAAATACCTCTTTTGTTCACGCACTGCCAGTTGGGTACATTGGTCTTGAACAGGTCCTTATAGAATGGGTCTATAGATATTGTCTCTACAATTCCTTTTAATATCAAAGGGTTCAATTTTTTGAATTTTTGTTAATTTTTCTGTTTTGGTTTTCTTATTTTTTAATCATTTTATAGTTTTTGCACTGTTCGGTCTCTAATATTTTCAATTATCAAATATAATAACATAAACTTTCAAATAAATAACATGTTTCTTCTTAATAATATACAAAATATCAAATAATTAAGGGATAGAGTTGAATTTCTCAAATAAGAATTGAAAAGATCTTGTAGTGTAGGCAAAACAAATGCATAATCATGTATGCCTAATTTGGAAAACTACTACATATAATTTATAAAATTAGTAGGCCAAGTGGATAAAAAATAACGACACTTGTCAACTTTACCATTGTACCTTCAAACAACGGGTAAATTTGGTTGACTCAAATATCTCTTGGTCAGTTGCTTAGCCGATCACATCCATGAAGATGAACCATCGGTAATGTGAATAAATATTCAGCTATATATTATCATGTAAAGATGTAAATACCTAGTATATAAATGTCTTTTTACTTTTTAACTTTCAATTGTTAATAATACACTGCTACTCTTAGTTGGGAGAGAAATAGTTGGTTCTAAAGCTAATTACTATTACTAAGACTCTTGTACTAAATCTTAGACATATAACGACATTACTTCATGTAGGGCGGTCAATGGACAGGGGATGGACTTGGAACCGATTCGAATTAGTGGATTTGAGTAAAATATATAAACCAGTTTACTCGATTAATTAACGGATCGGGTCTAGATATATATGACTCCGATCCGATAAGGACTCGACCCAAATGTTATATATATATATATATATATATATGGAATTTACAGTCGGGTAATCGGGTCCTTAATGGATCCTGGTCTGGATCCATTTACTGAGACCCGTTGGGTAAACGGGTAAGACCCGATCCGCTAAAGAAAAATACCCGGATCGGATCTGGATATACCCTTACCCGATCCGTTTACACCCCTAACTTCATGTATGTAGGCACCATTCCTGTGTAGAACCACGTAAGATTCTTGTGTCTATTTACCATTCTTATATTTCTTTAGCATAACTTATCTATTCGTGATTACAAGTTTGGGTCACTTAAGCTAAGTCCTTCCTAAATTATAAAACTCAAATTTAGACATGAACAAGTTGGCGCCCTCTGTGGGAATCTCGACAAGCAATTGTTGTTTCCTACCAATTTAATTTAAAACCCCATTTTCACCTCTATAGTATATGACATACATCCCAAAAAACAGTCTTGTTGGAGGCAATGCCCTCAGTCCTTCTGCTCCTCCTCACATAGGAGATCTTCAAGGGATTCTACTAAACATCGTTAAAGGGCAACACGCAATGCAAGAAACCCTAAGGTAACTTACTCAAAATACTCCAAGCCAGGCCCACTGCTGCCCCATCTTCCAGGAGGGAAATGCCCCCTCCACCTTCCAGAAAAGAGAGAAGCAGATCTAGGTATTTCAAATTTGACTTACTGCCTTGATGTGCTGTACTACCTCGTGTAATTTAATATTTAGGTTGATCAAGCGTGACACCCCACCTATTAAAATAATGGGTGACCAACCCTCTACCAAAATAAAATCGTAGTCTCATACGACTCATTTTTAGCATCACTGTAGAAACATGGTTAATTACTAACCACCTAATTAATTTAACAACCAGTGCCAATTTTTATCTTCCATTAACATATAATAATATTGACCAAGGTTCTAAAAAATTTGGGCTTGATCGAGGCGTGGAGGCCAAGTCTAAGACTTAGAAGCCTAAGAGGGCTTTATGTGTAAAAAGACGTGAAAAAGCGTTTAGGACTTTTTAATATATTTTAATATTTTTTAACCATAACAAGGCTATTAAAATACTTAAATTGTGCATATCTTAAAAACATGTCTAAATATTTGTAAATTAGAATATTATTTGATTATTTTGGATAAGATAATAGTCCAGTTTGTAAAAAAATTCTTTAAAAGGCGATATCGTTTCACTAAAGCATTGTTGTTTTCAGGAAAAAATGCGTCTTAAGGGTTTTACCTAGAATAAGACGTAAAAATCTTAAGGTGGGGCGTTTCGTCCAAGCCTCAAGCCTCAAGCCTAGGCGGGTTTTTAAAACACTGATATTAACCAATCCCCAATAATTTCATACATAGTAGCCAATATAAATGAAATCACAATATAAAGTCAGAAGCTGAGATAAATAGATAAAGTCCTCGAATAAAACATCGGGTAAAAATCAAATACATCCAATCCAACTGACTAAAATAATTTGAAATACATAAGTTTGAATAAAACGAGCAACACTCCCAACCAATACTGAAATAGAGAACCTAATCTAGAATGTCAATAATAGAATCGGTTGCTCAAAAATCCTGCAAGCCTCCACACCAGCTGCAACTACGTAATCCTTAGAAGATGAATCATCCTTGGCATCTCTGTGGCTGGACACCTATAAGTTTTAGAAAATATATTTGATACGGGTCAGAGCCCAAAACCTTTAAAAATATTTTGCAAGTGTATAAATTGCGTAAATGAAAATGGTAATCAATTTTCATATTAATAAACCGGTAGCGCACTCTCGTGAGTCACCCCTCATCCATCATCTAATGTACGCACCTAACGTATGCTATTGAGCCCTCCTAGTTGTGCTACCCATCCTAACTAATATCATACCTAATATCAATGTAACGTATTACCCTACCTCGAGTATTTTTTATCACTGATTTATCAATTAGCTTACTCGCCTGCTTAATTATTTATCGCATTATGAATTATTCCCATAACTTTACTCCAGTTACTTATAAACATTCATACTCAAGGTATTATTCCCTTATATAAATTTCTACATCTTCATATACGTATAATCGAAACACATCAAATGCATATAAATAGATATATTGACCACTACATGTATGTAACCGCTATCCCTTCGAGATTTACCTCGCTGGATGTGAAATCGCTATCATGCTTGGGAGTCCACCACAACCATGGCAACTCGATCGAAATCTTACCACCAAATTCAAAATCGTAACGAAAACTGGAGGCGGCCATAGCCTTAAGTCCATAGTCATAACTATACCACATTATTCTACAGGACTCCAACCTTACACAATGTTTGCATGCACAGACCTATGACCTAGGAGAACAGTACTGCCTCTACTGTGATTCGCAAGAGTGACCTCCCATGGACTTGGTTTTAAAAGCTCAAAGGCATATTGTTCATCGAACTTGGTTTTAATGCCTCCGCCTCCCGCTTTTTTTTTTGCAGGATCCACGACCAACTCTTGAATCACGACTTTCCTCCATAGAGAGAACTGATGAAGGTAGTCTCTCTCTTCACACATGCACAACACACACACAATTAAAACATTACGTTAGACTAGGTGATGGAAGTACTCTCTCCCCCCCCCCCCCCCCACAAGTAGTTAAACTCACCTCCCATTATTTTTAGGTCCTAACGCTGCCCTTGCTAGTTTTATGGCCACCAAACCTCCATGCTTCTTCCAACATGAATCAAGTAAATATCAACCGTGTAACACCCCCTGCAAAACACATGGAGCTACTATGATTAAATCTTAAGTTAATCCTCAACAATTAATATAGAGCATCTATATTCCACAAAAAATATAATTAATCCAAAATTTACAGTTTGAAAATAATTACAATTAAATTTCACTCGAAAGTAATACTAAGCTCGCCAAATAAATTACACTTCCAAGCTACACAAAATTTAAATCTTCCAAATGTCGTGCTATAAAATCCTCCAAAAATTCATAGCATTAAAATCCACGCTAACTATTCACAAAAAGAAAAATACGGAGAAGTACATAATATGACAAGAATAGTTGTTCAAAACAATAATGGTGAGTAAAATGTAACAATGCAACTAATAATTCAAGTCCAATGCGACATTTGAGCATTGTACAACTTTAATTTCTCAATAACACATCAATTGGTTACCAGTCCTCACCTCACCTAAGCTTCGTAAAGCCTCATCCATGCTATTGGACAATTGGCGAGTGACAATTCTCCGTGCCATATAAAAATTTCATGACACCGCCCATTAATAAATATAATATCTCAAATTGAATCAATATTTTAGATTCCAATAAACATCATGATATCAACAATATGAGTAGAAATAAATGAAGAATAAAAGGAGTACTCTCGAGAGATTCAAGGAGCATATTGTGTAAATCCCGCACCTTTAAATCATCATAAGAAACTCATAAGATTGTGCCTCAAAATCCTGATCATACCACTGCGTTCCTCGCGTGAAAACAATAAAAAATCGTTTTAGCCCAATCTCGAGAAAACATTTTAGCCTTCAAATCATGAGTTGAATCTTGGTTTAAATGGGGCTGAGGTTTTGTAGATGGAAGGGGATGAAAATAAAAGAGGCCATTGATATTTGAGAAGGCTAAAATGTGTTTTAAAGGTCCTAAACCCGTCACTTTATGTTTATATACCAAAAAGAGTTTGAGTTATAATCAAGCACAAACACTTGAAAATTTATTACGGATGATCGGGCAGTCGGAATTAGCTGAAATTTTATATGTTGTTGCTGACGGGGAGACTGTTGCTCTAATAAATTCCGCTCGATCGGACGGTTTAATTTTTATTTTTTATATTTCTATATCCTCCTTAGGTTGATCCTCCCCTGATTTTTATACAAAAAGTTATAATTTCCAAATTTTAATTCCAATTTAAATAGAACTTAAAACCTTATTTCTATATACAAAAACCAACATTTTTACATACCAAAATTAAGTAGATTCCAAAAAAAATTATTTTTTAGAATTCCAAATAAATTTAATTAAATCCGATTTATAAATCATTGGTTATTACACATCGGCGAGTGTACGCCTCGTTTAAAGCTAGGCATTTTTTTTATATAACTTCATGTTAGCTCTTGAACTAATTATGAAACCAAATGTCAAATGCCTCTAATGCTCAAATAGTGAACAAGATCACAAGATTTGAAATTTTGTTTTCTGTTTTCAAATTTTGTTATCTTTTAATATATGTGGTTTTAAATTTCTTGTATTGGTTAAGAGGGTGGATAGTAATTTTGCGAAGAAAGAGCAAGCAAGGGTAGACAAAGGACAAGTTGAGTTCTTTGGGCTCTGATGAGCGTATTTTTTGATATGATCAAGCCCTTTTCTATTTTTGATAGTCAATAGGCGAAGAAGGAAAGCGCAAGCAAGTGTAGACCGGTTGAGTTATTTTGGGCTTTGATGTTAGTGGCATTGGTTTCTAATGTACTTCTTTGAGTGTTACTCCAAGATTCATGTTTCAGATCGTGTTCCATATTATGTCATTATGGAGTGACACATTAATGAGATTAAACCCGTGTCACGACACTTCAATCCGGATAGGTATCGAACACAGTCGCGACAGGCCATGAACAAGACTAATTACACCGCATCCCAAATAATGGCTTAAATCAAAATCATTTATAATTGTATCATGAGTTTTTATCAGAATTATTAACTGATCAAACTCAAACATAATAGTTTTACTCTTGTTTGAAATTCACTATCAGTTAATGTTAGATTTTTGTATGTGTAAACTTTATTCCCTGGCAAAGTATCAGAATTTTAGGTGAATTGCCTTCCATAAATTTAAACACGTGTCTTGACACTTCAGTGTGGATAGATCTTCGACACAGTCGTGATAAAACATGGGTAAGACTAATCACATCGCATCCCAAATCAGGGCTTAACCCGAAATCATTTACAATTGTATCCTGGGTTTCTATCAAATTTATTAATAGATCAAACTCAAATGTAATAGTCTTTCTCTTGTTTGAAATTCACTATGTTTCAACTTTATTGCCTGCAAAGTATCAGAATTTGGTGTGAATTTCATTTCCCCCACCTTTCCCTTCCTCTTCCACCTTTTAAATCTCTTTTTTTTTGTATTTTAATTTAATTAAATATTCTTTGGGTTAAAAGGAATCATCTTGGACACTATTATAGGTGAAATCGTATCTTTTTCTAAAGTTGGTTGTTTTTTCCTTCTATTTTTTTATTTTCTTTCTATTCTGTTTTGTTTGTTTTTTCCTTCTATTTTTTTAGTTTATTTCTATTATGTTTTGTTGAGATGTAATAAATTAGTTGAGATCTTATATGTTTTGTCAATATCAGTTTGAGAAATTTGATGAGGTTTGAATACTACTCATTTTTGCAACAGTGGTATGGGTGTCAAAGGTACAGGTTGTTATGAGTGGATTAGTATTTGACTTATATCAATACCATATGATTTTTTTATTCTATGTTCAATTACGGTAACTTTTATCTAGTTTTTTGAAAGCACTTGCCAATATCAAACAATTCAATTTTTTTGATTTTTTTAGTTGATTTTTACTTTTGGTAATTTTTCAGTTTTGGTTTTCTTATTCATTAATCATTTATAGTTTTTGTATTTTTTGGTTTGTAGTGTTTTCAATCTCCAAATATAATAATGAACTTTTAGAATTAGTAATATACAAAAATATCAAATAATTAAGGGATAGACTTGAATTTCTCAAATAAGAATTGAAAAGATCTTTGTAGTGTAGGCAAAACAAATGAATAATAATGTATGCATAATTTGGAAAACTACTACATATAATTTATAAAATTATTAGGTCAAGTGGACCAAAAAATAGTGACACTTGTCAACAGTACCATTGGACCTTCAAATAGTGGGTAAATCAAGTCGACTCAAATATCTCTTGGTCGATCGCTTAGTCGATGAAATCCATGAAGATGAACCATCAGTAATGTGAATGTAATGTGAATAAATATCTAGTTATATATTATCATGCAAAGATGTAAATACCTAATATATAAAGGTATGACATCTCTTTAACTTCCAGTTGTTAATAATACATTACTCTTCTTAGTTGGGAAAGAACTAATTGGTTCTAAACCTAAATACTATTACTAAGACTTTTATACTAAATCTTAGACATACAGTGGCATTACTTCATGTATGTTGGCACCATTCTTGTGTATAACCACGTAAGATTCTTATGTCTATTTACCATTTTATATTTCTTTAGCCTAACTTATTTATATGTGATTACAAGTTTAGGTAACTTGAGATAAGTCTTTCCTAAAATATAAAACTCAAATTTAGTCATCAACAAGTTGACGACCTCGGTGGGAATCTCGACAAGCCATTGTTGTGTAATACCTCGTGATTTTAGGACTGAAAATTTAATTATTTTTGGGAGAAATAGTGTTTATTTAAATTGGAGAATTTAATTCGGCAGATGAGGGCAAACAAAATTTGAGTATGTTAGAAAGTATTTCGAATGACGATTCTGAGTGTGCGATTGATCCCGGATGGGTCGAGATAATCGAAATGACTGTACTTGGATCTTATTTGGGTTTCGAAATATTTTAAGTTCGTTTTACTTGAATTGGAGTAACTGAGTCATTTAAAGTGTGTATTATCATTTAAAGTCAGTTATTTTGGAGATAATGCTTAAAAAACCTACGGGAGATAACAACCTCATTTGTGAGATTGAGAGAAATCCCTAGAGAGAGAGAGAGAGAGAGAGAGAAGAGGACAGGAAGAAGAGAAGAAGAAAAGCTTGAGGATTCTGACCAATACGTGATTTCGAGAAAGATTCAACCTCTACAACTTTGAGGTAAGTGATTAATCTTGCTAAATAATCTATGTGTGTAATTTATTTCATGATTTGTGGAGAAAATTATGGATTTTGGGTTATTATGTCAAAAACCTATATTTTTGGTTAAATCTTGTATTTGAGGTGTGGGTATATGGATTTAAGGTTTTATAATTAGTTGGGTGGGAATATAATGAGTTTTAATGTAAGAAACCTGTTTGGGTTGAAGATTGGTAGATGGTGTGACACTCCGACTAATTTAAATACCGGGTAGCTACTCCTTTATTAAATTAAATCAAAATGCCAAGTTGGCTCAGTTAATAGCATCACTGTCGAAAACATTTTATTATTACTAACCACCTAGTATTTAAAAAGTAAGTTGCCAAATTTTTAATTAAAGTCTGATTAACATGCAGTACAAGATTTAAAACAAGAATAATATCACCATTCACCATAACGAAATAATAGGATAACCATCACATGATATAATTAAATCCGGAGGAAAACTCCTCACAACAAACTCCACAACTGAAATGAATAACTAAATACTGAATCAATACATGCCAAGTCTGAAAACTGAAATGGAAAAGTCTCTAATAGAATTTGGGCAACAGGCCCTACAACTGAAGAATACTGAATATGGAATCCAAATGGTAGAAGCGTCTAAAAGCAAATCCCTGTAGCTTCCACAAATAGCTAAAGCTCGTCACCTGAATGAGTATCCTATGCATGGTGCCCTTGTGGCTGGGCACCTAAAATGGTTTTACAAAAAAATAGATTTGAAAGCAAACGGGTCAGAGCCCGAATGTGGAGATATTTTAAAAACCTTCAAGTGCTTTAAAAACATTTAAAACATTAAATGCAAAGTACATGTTAGGACGTGCACTCACATGAAATTCTCACCTCTCGTCTAACTGTACACTCCTAACGTAAGTACCCATCTAAAATGACACAACCCACTAGCTAAGTAACATCATATCTAACTAGACTATCATAGGTTCTACCCTTATTACTCGGTTCCCATTAACATTATAACGCTCGCAATTAAATAGGGGCTTAACGTAAATTCAGGTTCTCACATAAAAGTAATACAACTCTATATAGATCATCCCTTGTGTTATTCCATAGTTATACACACAATACCATATGAAAGTTCCCAGTTTATTAAGTGTATATTTTCCACAACATAAATATACAATATAAGCACCCCGAGACTAAGCTGCGGTGCACACATACTCTGCTATCCATTCCGGTACATCACGTACATAAGGAATCATGTATTCCGAATCTCTCAGGAATCGTTCAGAAAACACAAATCACAAATAATGGAGGCGAACACAGTCACATCACATGGGTCACGCATATACCTGCGCCCCCACGATCAGCAAACTTATTAACATCCCAATAAGTCCTTCTCTGACCTATGTTCATCGAGGTAACCAGTCTAAATCTGGGCAACACAAGGATTAGAGGGCCCTAAGCGAACGCAAACCTCCCGTGATAGCAAGTATGGTAGATATGTCATACACACAAATAATATATCAATACTAAGTAAACGCGCATCTTAGTAATCACCGTATTTTAATAGTAGTACATATCGCCTTCTCGTACCAACTTATAATTTATACAATTTATATAATCCCAGTCCATATTTATACGCGCCATAATTTATTCTCACGTCGTAGTAGGCACTCACGTCTCAGCTCAAAATGTCTATTTGATTTGATCCACACTTATATAATTTACTCCTCATTATATCCCAAATGTCCCAAGTATACTAATACGCCATCAAAGGAATGTTATCTCCATCCTCGAACAAATTTACGGGACTCCCAAAATCAAAATAGGCCAAAAAGGCCTAAACTGCCAGCTCGTTAGAAGTCTCGTTCGAATGAGGCTGTTCGAACGAGATTTCGTTCGAACGAACTGGCTATCTAACGAGATCTCGTTCGAACGAGATTATCGAATGAACATCCCTCTCGTTAGAATCCCAAACTGTCAACTCGTTAGAAGCTCATTCGAACGAGCTCATTCGAACGACCTGGGTAGGTCTTCTAACGAGTGACCAGATTCAAGCCCAGAAATCCTATCTCGTTTTTCACCAATTTCTACACCTCAAATCTCAACCAAAATTCATCCCAACAATGTTGAAAGGTCTCTAATCAATCCTAAACATATTAAAATTACATACTAACATTTTTTAAGGGATTAATTCATCCTCGACATCATTAAATCATCAAGTCTCATCACTTTTCCCCAAATTCTCAAGAACATAAACCCTAGAATTTTAAATCTTCCATTCCCAGAAATAGATCCGTTTTTGTATCACATAAATTAGTAATTCTCTTAATTCGATCTTCCAATAACATTTCTACATGCAAACCTATCTCCAAAATTAAACTAATAACTCCAATTTTATGGGTTTTTTAATTATCTCTCAAATAATGATGATTATGGAATTGTCTAAGCATGGAAGAAGCATTTACTGCATAAAAATGTAAATTAAACCACTTGCCTTGATTCAATATCTGATTTTGATGATGATTTGAAGAAGTTCTCTCTCTCTTTCTACAGAATTCCCTTCTATCTTTCTCTCTCCAAGGTTTCTTCTCCAATGGCTATGGTGGCTAGGGTTTGCTTTGGGAAATATTAGAAAACCTAATTCTAATAACCTATGTAGCCTTCTAGGTTAATATGGGTTGTTAATGGGTTAAGTGGGTCAATTCCCAATCAGATAAAAACTCTTAATTTTCGTCACTTTTAATTCCCAAAAATACAAAATTACCAAAATACCCTTTATGTTGCCGGTATGGCCTAAAAATACTCCGGGACCCAAACTAAACCCCCGGCTAGTGTTTTCTGACTATCTCGACCCTTACGGACGCGTTGGCGCACTCAAAACGACCATACGGTTAATAGAATTTAAATTCACTTTTATAATTAAAATAATTATATCCTGACGCGACTGTCACATGCGTCCCAATAAAATGTCCAAATTGCCGTATATCAATCTCACGACAAATTGCCGTATATCAATCTCACGACAAATTTCATAATTCAATATTCACATATCATCATATATACTCAATATAGTCAAATACCAACTCACATCTCGCTAGTATTTTATCCGGATTAATTCCCAATTAATTCTCATTTAATTAATTAATCCCAAAAATAAATATCGCCAAAAATACGGGGTATTACAGATGGAAGATAATATATTTGGGTTTTGAAAATTTTGGTTTTGGAGAAAATAAGCTATTTTCATAGCTACTGAAAATACCGAATCGATTCGGCCCCTTTCCGAATCGATTCGGAATGTTGTACACTTACAGGTCTGAGTGATCGAATCGATTTGGACCCAAAGCCGAATCGATTTGGCCTAAGATAGACTTACAGGTCCTTTGGACCGAATCGATTCGCATTAGGGGCGAATCGATTCGCTTTGAGGACCGAATCGATTCGGAAGCAGGGTTGTTTTGTGAGGTTTTTCAAGAGTGAGTTTCACTCCGTTCTGATTGGGTTTATCGATTTGGAACCTTTATATATGTTACGAGAAGTACGTCTTGGAGATTTTTAGGGAGTTTCACATATGATGAAACATTGGGGGCGTATCGAGTTATTATGAGAGAGTACAAATTGAAGATTATCGTATTGACTAGTGGGGAATCCTACTATCATCGAGATTTTTATTTGGAGATAATTATGGGTTAATAACAGAGAAGTAGGATGCGCTTAGTGAAGTTGGACTTTTGGATTAAATCACAAATGTGATAACGTTAATGGTTCGTATGATCAATTGAACCGTAATCTGAAGTGGGAATATTTTAGCATGTTACCGACTAGAATAAGTCGTATATCTACTTATAGCCGGGTTAATCACTATATATCAGTGTGTATATATATATATATATATATATATATATATATATATATATATATATATATATATATATACTTATTGTGTGATCATAGCCTCCAGTGCCATCATGGGAAGTTGCGCCACGTGGGTGAGGGCCCTGGCTTGAGGAGAAGGGTGTGTATAGTCCCCAGGTCATAGTCGTCCATTATTTATTGCGTGATTTTATTCTGGGTGAGAAGTCTTGAGTATGATTCGTTCTCACTTTCAGGTTCGGAACTATGACCGCGTCCTATACGTTGTGATTTGTTTTTATTATCAGGGCGGTGTGATAATAGTCCGGTGACTGGTAACCCGAGATAAAGTGAGTAATTCCTGGAAGATGATAGCATTGTGGAGTATTTTTATATCCATAAGTGATTGGGTTTTTGATATTTACATGTACGCTAAGTGCGTTATGTGTACGTGCTTGTTAGGGTTGAATGATTGTGGTTTATAACTAAAATGATGTTTTATAGACCCTAAAGGTTCGGTGCACTATCTTATTTGTGTAATTAGAGATTGTTGCTCATAATAAGTTGTTAAAGTTATGTGTTGGGTACTGAGGGCATAATGGATCTCAACGACCAACATTGTCAAGGGGTAGTGTATCGGGGGGGGGGGGGGGTTCCTTATTTGGATTTCGTTTTGAAAGACGTCCCACGCACGAAACACAATGCAATGTTGGGAGTGGGGAGAAGTTCAGTACTTAGTACGCAAATTTATATGTTATAGCAAAACAATTCTTTATGAGAATAAATTAGAGTAGTACTTTAAATAAGTAGCTGATGTTATATGTGTCGTGCACTAAGGGCGTAATGGATCTCGACGATCAACATTATTAAGGAGTAGTGTATCGGGGGGTTCCTTATTTGGATTTCGCTTTGCGAGATGTCCCACGCACGAAATTTAGTGCAGTGTTGGGAGTGGGGATAAGTTTAGTCCTTAGTACTCGGATTTATATGTTATAGCGAAACAATGCTTTATGAGAATAAATTAGAGTAGTACTCTAAATAAGTAGTTGATGTTATATACGTCGTGCACCAAAGGCGTAATGGATCTCGACGATCAACATTGTTAAGGAGTAGTGTATTGTTTGGAATTCATTTTGTGAGACGTCCCACGCACGAAACGTAGTGCAATGTTGCGAGTTGGGAGAAGTTTAGTCCTTAGTAGTGGATACAAATAACTTGTTTAAGCTAATAACTAGAGTCCGATGAATTCTAGTAAGAGATATGCATGTGTGTATATATATGTTAACATAAGTTCAGATGGATACTTGAGTTAGGGTAGAATACGGAGTTTATGGTTATGTTTTAGATGATGGGTTACGCGAGTGTGGACTAGGCGTAGGTTAGATTGAATTGTACCTAAAACATGTTAGGTAGTTTAATTGAGGGCCATGTGTATACGTTTAGGTGCGCGCTGTAGTTGAGGGGTGAGTTGGAGTTCCAGGAGAGTGCGACTCCACTTTAATCATGTTATAGTGCATTTATAATTATTATGCATTTTAATGCACTTGCTAAAATGTTTTCACACCTCGGGCTCTGACCTGTTTTATTTTTCTCTTGCTATACATATATTGTATTATATTTTAGGTGTTCCTCGGCAAGGACACCAATAATGCTTTTCTATCCAGTATTCGTGGAGCTGTAGTAGATGCTGACTGTTGCGGTATTTTGTTATAGCCATTTCCTATATTTTGTAAATCTAGTTTAGGATTCAGTTTGTATACCGGGTTTACACCCAAGGGTTGTGTAGGTATCACTTTTATATTTCTTTCCTCACGTTATTGTGTTGTCTGTGACCCGACAACATATTCGGGTATTTCCTTTTGTGTATTTCTAGCATACTATAAAACTATTTCCTTTTATCTTAGCATGTGTATATACCTTATCATGTTCGGTAGTTATTATGTTATTGGTTGGTTAATGTTCAATGTATGTTTTATAAAAAAATTTGGCACCCGGTTTTTATAGTATTGGGTAGTTAGCTATGTTTATTTTAGTATCGACAGTAGATGCTGAGAACGATCCACTTTAGATTACTGATTTATTATAGTATAGGGTTGGCCACTCGTTATTATTTAAACTGGGGTGTCACAAGTGGTATCAGAGTATCAGGTTCTAGTGTCTTTAAGATCTGTGCGGATTTTCTGCGTTCTTCCGTAAGCGTTCTTGATGTGGAGCCCTACTATTAGGATTGTTGTGTTCATTACATTTATATCTTATTCTTCGATGTGTAAACACTTTAATGACGTTCTTATATAGTTCCTCTTGTTTCAGATGCCACCGAAGAGAGGTCGCCCAGGCAGGGCAAACAGAGGGGCTGAGAATATGGAACCCCAAATGCCTCAAGGGACTGTGACCACATCCGAAGTTACCAATATTATGGCACAAGCAGTAACTGCTGCCATTTCTACGATGGAACATCAACCTACAACCCAAGCAGCCCAATCCCACCAAGGGCCATCTACGTGGGAAAGAGTACGTGAAGATTTTCGAAAGGGACATCCTCCAGAATTTTTTGGGGGAGCTGATACGATAGTTGCAAGTCGTTAGAAGAAGGGTATGCAAAGGCACCTTCAAATGGTGGAATGCAGTGAGGTGCATAAGCAATTACTTACCACCTTTAAATTAACGAAAGAAACTCTCCAATGGTGGGAATCAATCACCACATCAAAGCAGAGAGATGCAATGCCCATAACAGATTTTTGGGAATGCTTTGATCGAAAGTACTTTCCTTCCTCGATCCATACGAAAAGGAGGAGGAGATTGGTGGATGTGTCTCAAGGTGATCGAACGATGGCTGAGTACGAAGAAAAATATGCTTGATTGACGAATTTAGTGTCCGATGAGGTAAATATAGAGGATAAGCAAATAGTGAAGTTCGTGGGAGGTTTAGAATGGAGAATTCGGCAGCATTTGTTAGGGAACCCGACATTATTGACTTTTATCGAGGTAGTGAATGCTACATTGTTAAAGTGTTAGGAATATCGTCTTCGTTCGCAAAGGGGTAAGAAATTTAATGACTCGGGTTCATCAAGTAAGTTTGGAGAAGAGGATGCCGGTGGACCAAGATGGTATAAGATGGATTATCAAGGGTCGTAACAACGTCTTGTTCCTCAGGATGGGCACGGAGGATTCGCTTGTAGAAGTTTCTTTTATAAAGAAATAGGCCATTTAAAGAGGGATTGTCCCGAATGATGTAGAGGGAAACTTTTTGAGGAGGTTTTGGATGTGCAACCCCTACAGTAAATCATAGGCCATGTTGGGAAGCAGGACTTTGAACAAGAACCCATCGATGAATCGATGCAGTCGGACTATGAAGGTATTATGTAAATTATATTTTTCCTTTGTGGTTAGGTTATTCCTTGAGGGATATTAGGATTGTCGCAAGTAAGATTTTAATGAGAGATTAGTTGTTACAATCCTATTATGTATGGAATGACCTGGAAGGGAGGAGTGAGCAAGTGGGGCACTTAAACGATATCTTTCGGAAGAATAGATTGTCTTGTGATGTACTAGTAGAGAGTTACGACTTTGCTTTAAATGTAGGAACCATTGAAACTTTTTGAGTAGTAATGGTAAAGTTATCGTTTTATAGTTGTGCTGGACTTATGTATTTTTAATGTTCCAATTGTGTAAGGGCCTAGCGTATGGAAATGTTTTATTAGGATGTAAAGGATTTTGTTCCTGAAGTGATTCGGGGTTTAACGTGTATTGTTAAGATAGGAATTTTAGCTCAAGGTTGTGCTAGTTTTGAGAACTAAAGTTTGGTAAGAGTATTGTATTTGTTGGTGCCTTGTGTCTTGGGCATAAGGTATTTAATTTGGATGTCAAAAGACATAAACTGTTTTTAATATTACATTATTTTATAGGCCTTCAGGCAATATCAAAATGATTTTAAAATATTTTTTTTAAAACTTTAGTCCTGGTCTAACTGATCTCAATCCCCAATAAAGCTACACAGTAGTGTATTGAGAGGGTTTCTTATTTGGATTTCACTTGTGAGACCTCCCCCGCATGAAAGTAGCGAATGTCAGAAATTGAGAAGAGTTAAATCTTCGAACATTTCAATTTTTTTATATATGATTAGTAAGTTATAATGGATTAATTTGTTTTGAGTTATTTTACGATTTGAGGTTAAGTGGAGCCGGATAATGTTTATACAGTTGATCTCGGGTACATGGTGTATAGGCGCCCTGGTTAACTGATTTGGTTTTAATGAAAATAATTCGCCATGAGAAGTGGGAGGAATAAATATAGTGATCTTGAGCGTTGGTGTCTTAGGAGCTAGTTGAGATTTGGAGTACTAGGCTGAACTTAATTTCGAGGATGAAATTCTTGTAAGGGGGAAGTCCGTAATCCCCAGTGATTTTAGGACTGAAAATTTAATTATTTTTGGGAGAAATAGTATTTATTTAAATTGGAGAATTTTAATTCGGCAGATGAGGTAAATTTTTTTTGAGGATGTTAAAAAGTATTTCGAATGATGATTTTAAGTGTGCGGTTGATCCCGAATGGGTCGAGATAGTCAAAATGATTGTACTTGGGTCTTATTTGAGTTTCGGAATATTTTAAGTTTGTTTGACTCGAATTGGAGTAACCGAGTCATTTAAAGTGTGTATTATCATTTAAAGTTGGGTATTTTGGAGATAAGGCTTAAAAAGCCTACGGGAGATAACAGTCTCATTTGTGAGATTGAGAGAAAGCCCTAGAGAGAGAGAGAGAGAGAGAGAGAGAGAGAAGAGGAAAGGAAGAATAGAATAAGAAAATCTTGGGGATTCCGGCCAATACGCGATTTCGAGGAAAATTCAACCTCTACAACTTTGTGGCAAGTGATTAATCTTGCTAAATAATCTATGTGTGTAATTTATTTCATGATTTGTGGAGAAAATTACGGATTTTGGGTTATTATGTCAAAACCTAGATTTTTGGTTAAATCTTATATTTGAGGTGTGGGTATATGGATTTAAGGTTTTATAATAAGTTAGGTAGAAATATAATGAGTTTTAATGATAGAATGAAGATTGGTAGTTGGAAGATAATATATTTGGGTTTTGAAAATTTTGGTTTTGGAGAAAATAAGCCTTTTTCGTAGCTGTAGAACAGGCCGAATCGATTCGGCCCCTTTCCGAATCGATTCGGAATGTTACAGACTTACAGGTCTGAGTGACCGAATCGATTCATACCTAAAGCCGAATCTATTCGGCCTAAGATAGACTTACAGGTTCTTTGGACCGAATCGATTCGCACTAGGGACGAATCGATTCGCTTTGAGGACCGAATCGATTCGGACTGGGCCGGATCGATTCGGTAACATAGCTGTTTTGCTAGATTTTTCTAGAGTGAGTTTCACTCCATTCTGTTTGGGTTTATCGATTGTGAAGCTTTTTATATGTTACCAGAAGCACGTCTTGGAGATTTTTAGGGAGTTTCACATATGATGAAACATTGGGGGTGTATCGAGTTATTACGAGAGAGTACAAATTGAAGATTATCGTATCGACTAGTGGGGAATCCTATTATCATCGATATTTATACTTGGAGATAATTATAGGTTAATAAGAGAGAGGTAGGATGCGCTTAGTGATGTTGGACTTTTGGATTAAATCATAAATGTGATAACGTTAATGGTTCGTATGATCAACTGAACCGTAATCTGAAGTGGGAATGTTTTAGCATATTAGTGACTAGAATAAGTCGTATATCTACTTCTATCCGGGTTAATCACTGTATATATATATGGCATGAATGTATATTCCTTGTGTGATGGTTTGCACATATATGATGTGATTGCATATATATCTAGTGTGAATGATATATATATACTTATTGTGTGAGCATACCGTTCAGTGCTATCTTGGGAAGTTGCGCCACGTGGGTGAGGGCCCTGGCTTGAGGAGAAGGGTGCGTATAGTCCCCAGGTCATAGTCGTCCATTATTTATTGCGTGATTTTATTCTGGGTTAGAAGTCTTGGGTATGATTCGTTCTCACTTTCAGGTTCGGAACTATGACCGCGTCCTATACGTTATGATTTGTTTTTATTATCAGGGCGGTGTGATAATAGTCCGGTGACTGGTAACCCAGGATAAAGTGAGTAATTCCTGGAAGATGATAGCATTGTGGAGTATTTTTATATCCATAAGTGATTGGGTTTTGGATATTTACATGTACGCTAGGTGCGTTATGTGTACGTGTTTTTTAGGGTTGAATGATTGTGGTTTATAACTAGAATGATGTTATATAGACCCTAAAGGTTCAGTGAACTATCTTATTTGTGTAATTATAGATTGTTGCTCATAATAAGTAGTCGAAGTTATGTGTTGGGTACCAGTACATAATGGATCTCAACGATCAACATTGTCAAGGAATAGTGTATCGGGGGGTTCCTTTTTTGGATTTTGCTTTGTGAGACGTCCCACACATGAAACGCAGTGCAATGTTGGGAGTGGAGAGAAGTTTAGTCCTTAGTACTCGGATTTATATGTTATAGTGAAATAATACTTTATGAGAATAAATTAGAGTAGTACTCTAAATAAGTAGCTGATATTATATACGTCATGCACCAAGGGCATAATGGATCTCGACGATCAACATTGTTAAGGAGTAGTGCATCAGGGGGGGGGGTTACTTGTTTGGATTTCATTTTTTGAAACGTCCCACGGACGAAACGTAGTACAATGTTGAGAATTGGGAGAAGTTTAGTCCTTAATAGTGGATACTAATAACTTGTTTAAGTTAATAACTAGAGTCCGATGAATTCTAGTAAGAGATATGCATATGTGTATATATATATATATATATATATATATATATATATATATATATATATATATATATATATATATATATGTTAACATAAGTTCAGATGCTCACTTGACTTAGGGTAGAATACGGAGTTTATGGTTATGTTTTGGATGATGGGTTACACGAATGTGGACTAGGCGTAGGTTATATTGAATTGTCCCTAGAACGTGTTGGGTAGTTTAATTGAGGACCATGTGCATACATTTAGGTGCGCGCTCTAGTTGAGGGGTGAGCTGGAGTTCCAGGAGAGTGCGATTCTAATCATGTTATAGTGCATTTATAATTATTATGCATTTTAATGCACTTGCTAAAATGTTTTCACACCTCGGGCTCTGACCGGTTTGTATTTTTCTCTTGCTATACATATATTGTATTATTCTTTAGGTGTTCCTCTGCAAGGACACCAATGATGCTTTTCTATCCAGTATTCGTGGAGTTGTAGCAGATGCGGACTGTTGCGGGATATTTTTTATGGCCATTTCCTATTTTTTTTAAACCTAGTTTAGGATTCAGTTTGTATACCGGGTTTACACCCAAGGGTTGTGTAGGTAGCACTTTTATATTTATTTCCTCAGGTTGTTGTATTGTTTGTGACCCGACAGCATATTCGGGTATTTCCTTTTGTGTATTTGTGGCATACTATAGAACTATTTCCTTTTATCTTAGCATGTGTGTGTACCTTATCATGTTCTGTAGTTATTGTGTAGTTGGCTGGTTAATGTTCTTTGTATGTTTTATAAATTTTTTTGGCACCCGCGTTATATAGTGTTGGGTAGTTACCTATGTTTATTTTACTATCGACAGTAGATCCTGAGAATGATCCACTTGAGATTCCCGATTTATCATAGTATAGGGCTGGGCACCCGTTATTATTTGAAGCAGGGTGTCACATGTTGTTTCCTACTAATTTCTTTTAAAACCCCATTTTCACACCTCTATAGTATGGAAGGCTTCCCCAAAAACAGTCTTGTTGGAGGCAATGCCCTCAACCCTCCTGCTCCTCCTCACATAGGAGATCTTTAAGGGATTTTACTAAACATCGCTAAAGGGAAACAAGTAATGCAAGAAACCCTAAGGTAACTTACTAAAACACTCCAACCCAGGCGCACTATTGCCCGATCTTTCAGGAGGGAAATGTTGCCTCCACCTTCCAGAAATGAGAGAAGCAAATACAGGTATTCCAAATTGAACTTACTGCGTCGTTGTGCTATAATAACCCGTGTAATTTAAAATTTAGGTTGATCAAGCGTGACACACTGCCTATTAAAATAATGGGTGACCAACCTTATACCATAATAAAACCGTAGCATCACTGTCGAAACATGGTTAATTACTGACCACCTAAATAATTTAACAGTTAATGTAAATTTTTATCTTCCATTAACATACAACAATATTAACCAATACACAGTACCCAATATAAATGAAATCACAATATAAAGTCAGAAGCTGAGATAAATAAATAAAGTCCCCGAATAAACCATCGGGTAAAAATCCAATACATCCAATCCAACTAACTAAAATAATTTGAAATACACAAGTCTGAATAAAACGATCAACATGCCCAACCAATATTGTAATAGATAACCTAATTTAGAATGTCAATAATAGAATCAGCTACTAAGAAATTCTGCAAGCCTCCACAACAACTGCAACTATGTAATCCCTAGAAGATGAATCATCGTTGGCATCCTTGTGGTTGGACACCTATAATTTTGTGAAAATAGATTTGATACGGGTTAGAGCCCAAACCCTTCAAAAATATTTTGCAAGTGTATAAATTGCGTAAATGAAAATGGAAATCAATTTTTATATTAATAAACCGATAACTCACTCTCGTGATTTACCCCTCACCCGTCATTTGATGTGCGCACCTGCTCTTAACCCCTCCTAGTTGTGCTATCCCACCTAACTAGTCTCATTTATAATCTTAATGTAACGTATTACCGAGCCTCGAGTATTGTTTATCACTGATTAATAAATTACCTTACTCGCTTGCTTAATTAGTTATCGCATTATTAATTATTCCCATAACTTTACTCTAATTACTTATAAACATGCACACTTAAGGTATTATGCCCGTATATAAATTTCTACATCTTCATATACGTATAATCGAAACACATCAAATGCATACAAACACAAGTATTGATCACTATATGTATGTAACCGCTATCCCTCCGAGCTTTACCTCGCTGGATGTGAAATCGCTAGTATGCTAGGGAGTCCACCACAACCTGGGCAACCGGGTTGAAATCTCACCACCAAACCCAAAGGCGTAATGAAAGTCAGAGGCGGTCATGACTTTAAGTCCGTAGTCACAACCATAACACATTATTCTATGGGACTTCAATCCTATATAATGTGGACATGCACAAACCTATGATCTAGGGGAACGATATTGCCTCTACTGTGATTCGTAAGAGTGACCTCCCATGACGCACAACCTCCACCGATAGCGTATACGCTAGGATGGGTATGTTTTAAATAAAATATTATACACACAGATATTAAATAAGTACACACACACAGCGGATATGGTTCAAATAAAATATTGTACACACAGATATTAAATAAGTATACACACACACACACACACACACACACACACACACACACACACACACACATATATATATATATATATATATATATATATATATATACTGCCCATATCTGTATATATATAGTCATATTAACCGACTAATCCATGCCTATCAGCTGAAGCACTAGTCTAATAACCCAAGTCTATCCCCAACTCTTATTTAATTAAATTCTTCACTTAATTAAATAGTTAACATTACTTCTCATTAGTGGATTCTCCCGAATTTTCTTAACTAGTCGTAAATATGTGAACCGAAAATCACTATATCCGTTAGATATCCCATGCCTCGAGTATTATTATCTTTCAAATACCCTACGTACAAGTAAATCGAGTTAATTCTCATCTACCTGAATTACCCTTACTGATCACATCTCCAAAAGTATTAAAATTAATCATTTGGCCTCAACTAATTTTGCCAAACTTCAAATGTACCCTTTATTCACAATAAAATACCAAGATGTCCCTCATAACAGGTCCGAATCGATTCGGGTTCATAGCCAAATCGATTCGCCTGCCGAATCAAATCGCCTATGAAGTTCGAATCGATTCGATTCTGGGTAGGAGCCCAGATCTTGTACCAAAGTGACGTATTTCATCATATCAAGTCACCCAATTCCACCCCAATTATGATCTAAACAAAATT
This sequence comes from Sambucus nigra, assembly GCA_949130495.1. Lineage (NCBI taxonomy): Eukaryota > Viridiplantae > Streptophyta > Magnoliopsida > Dipsacales > Adoxaceae > Sambucus > Sambucus nigra. The sequence goes on along the minus strand of OX422208.1, from coordinate 23,789,999 downwards.
TCAAGTCTTTTAATGATTTCCTATAGGAGCCTTATCAATTTCCACTCTTATATTCATTAACAACATCATAATCCAATCCAAATTTCATTAATTCAATCATCAAGAATGTACCAAAATTTCCAGATATCTTTCCTTGTTCAATCATTATTCTTATAACAATTCCAATCTAAATTTCCAATATGTAAATTCAGATTATAACATAACCTATAACCCTTGTAAATTCTGATTAACTTCCATTAATCATTCATGTAGGTTTGTGTCCCCAAAACTCGTTTTTCACATAGCAACACCCAACCCAAAGTTTAGTTAATTACCATCAATTTTTACATGAAAGAATATTACACATAAATCAAGAAAGCAAGATATAAACTTTCCTTAAATTTTTTGGATTATGAATTCCTTAATGTCGGGTTGAAGACGGGAAGAGTCCTCCTCAATTTCCTTCTCCAAATCAAGCCATTTGGATCTCCTAAGTGTTATGCCTCCTTTTTTTCTCACAATAACTCTCTATAGGTTTTTGGTGTTTTATGGTTGTCTGCCTAACCCTAGTCTCCTTCCTATCTCAATCCAAAAATAGCCTACCTGTATACCCCGGTGGAGATACCGTTAATCCTCGTCGTTTCTATTCACTAGGACGTACTAATAATTAATCAAATTTAATTTACTTAATCACACTTGGTAAATTTTATTTACACATAAATATTAATTTTATTCTCACTAATTAATATTTATTAAGTATGTAATATTATTACGAGCACACGTGTAATTAAAATGCTAAAATTATTTATTAAAAAATATGGGGTGTTACATACTTCCCCCCTTGCAAAGGAAATTCATCCTCAAAATTTGGATGTACCTGCGGTAAAACGCTCTGGATACTGCTCTCGCATATCATCCTCCCACTCCCATGTCTACTCATCTACATTATGGTGTCCCCACTGAATTCGAACGAGGGGCACCACCTTTGACCACAACTTACACTCACTACGATCAAGAATATCAACTGGTCTCTCCTAGTATGATATATCTGACTGCAATTCAATCTCCTCCAATGGGATGTGCCAAAAATCCCTCTCACTCCTCTGATATCTCTTCAACGATGACAAATGGAATACGTCTTGAATCCTTTATAGATGCTCTGAAAATTCCACATCCTATAAGGAACTAGATATACTCTCTCAATGATCAGGAAATACCTAACATATCTCGGCGCTAGCTTCTCCTTCTTCCCAAACCTTAGGACTTATTTCATGGGAGACACGTGTAGCAAGACTTAGTCCCCAATCTCTATCTCTATGTGTTTCCTATCGGCATCAACATAACTCTTCTACCTATCCCGAGCTATTTGTATGCATACCCAAATAAGCTCAATCTTGGTAGTATCATCCTGAATCATCTCCGGTTCTAACATCTTATTGTCCCCCACCTTTAACCAACAAGTGGGCGAACAACAAGGCCATCCATAAAGTGCCTCAAATGGTGCCATGCAGATGGTGAATTGGTAGGAGTTGCTATAATCGAACTCCAATATTGACAGTTATTGCTCCCAACCTCCCCCAAAATCGAGTATACATGTCCCGAGCATGTCCTCTAACATCTGATTAACCTGCTCAGTCTGTCCATCTGTCTGTGGATGATGCACCATAATCAACCGTAAATCAATGAACATCACCTTCTGAAAGATCTACCAAAAGTGGGACACAAAAATCTTGTCCCTACCGGACACGATATTAATCGGTACCCCATGTAACCTCATTATCTCGACAATAAACAACTGCGCGTACTATCTCATCTCAAAATTTATATGAACTGGCAGGAAGTGGGCCACCTGGGTCAGGCAATCCATGATAACCCAGATGGAATCGTGACCCATCTGTGACGTTGATAATCCAGTGATGAAGTCCATTGAGATGCTCTTCGACTTTCAGAACGGAACCTCCAACGACTGCAACATCCCTGTCGGTGTCTGGTGGTCTATCTTCACTAACTGGTGCGCACTGCACTTCGAGAAAAACTCTGCTATGTTCTGCTTTATCTCTAATAATCAGTACCGTTAACACATATCCTTGTACATTTTATCTCCATTGGTATGTACTGCAAACCTCAACCCGTAACACACGATCATCATTGAATGTCTTAAATTCTCATCCTCTAAAAAAAGAGCTCCCGTTGAAGTGTAAACCTCCCTTTGAATTGATCGAGTAGGACTCTTCCCCTTTTTCCAACAACTGGCGCACCCTATTCTGATAGAATTGATCCCCGTCTTGTGCTTTCACCATCCGCATAATGATCTCGAGAGTGATAGATAATCACTACACCAAATCCTGCGAATGGTCACCCCTAGTGGGTCGCAGACTTGGGCCGTGAGCAGCTGGTCGCGGACTTGGGCCGTGACCCACTCAATATTTGGCGTGATCATATTTATTACCACACTAAATTATCCATGCTCTGGAAGTGGTCACGGACTAAATCCCTGACCACAGTGGGTCACGGACTTAGACCGTGACCTGGGCGTCACTAGCTTGGCGCCAAAATTCCCTCCAAACTGGTCGCAGATGGGTCACGGACTTGGGCCATGACCAAAGACATGATGAAGCAGAAAACACACACATTGAGGGTCATGGCTGGGGGCCGTGACCATTTCTTGGTGTGGGTCACGGCTATGGGCCGTGACCATACCTCATTCAAGTAGCAGGGAGGGTCGCGCATGGCGGGTCACGGATCTTGGCCGTGACCAGGTGCAAGCTAGGCCACCTCTTCTCATTTATTAGTCGTGCGCTTGGGGGTCACGGCTCTAGGCATTGACCAGAGTCAGGTATTAAAAACAAAAAAAACCCCGCTGCTTTGTCATTTCGTTGCTGCGATTTTTGAGGATGTCTCGTGCGATATCGTGGGGATTTAAGTTCGATTTGCAAGGTCTCTTGCGATTTCGTGTGGATTTAAGTTGGATTTGTGTGATTTCAGTTGGTTTTCATTTGGATTAACCCCTGGTATGTATTGATTCATTTTGATTTCATTTGGATTTCGTGATTTGCCCTAATTTTTGTGTATGTATGTGTAGATTTATGTTTGTATGTGTGTATGTGTGTTTATGTATAGATTTATGTTTATATGTGTGTGTATGTATAGATTTATGTGTATGTGTATGTTTATGTGTGTAACTATGAACAAATAAATTATTTTTTTTATCAATAAGCCCTATATTGTATGTGTGTGTATGTATAGATTATATGTGTGTGTATGTATAGATTTATGGCAAAAAAAATATTAGGGTTTAGTAAACCCTAAATAGTATGTGTGTGTATGTATAGATTATGTCAATAAACCATAGATTGTATGTGCGTGTATGTATAAATTATGTCAATAAGCCCTAGATTGTATGTGTGTGTATTTTTTTGACAAAATATTATTCAAAACCCTATACATTATATTTTTTTAAAAAAAATATAATTAAATGGATTTTTAACATGTAAAAAAAATTACATCCACCTTGTTGTGGGTTATATGCATGTCATCATATTATATTGGGGGTTATATGCTTGTCGTGATTTTTTTTGACAAAATATAATTAAATGAATTTTTTTGACATACTAGTCGCAAACATGTGTGCACATTATTATAGTGAGGTATTATTGTTGGATACTATGTTGGATTTATTGAATTGATACTAGTGTCGATAAGTGTACATGTTATTAAATTTGTTGGGTGTGTACTTGATTTGCCTATGAAAAAGTATATCACTTATCTTGCGATTAATGTGCATTTTTTGACGTTTACGTCAAGATATTAGGAGACTACAACTTGACATGGAACAAAGGCAACTTGATTCCGTTCATTCATATTTTAACTTGACATGTATGCCATAGTTTTGTTGATTGGATATGTATTTAAAGCCTTAAAATGGCGACTTAATAATCACAGCTACATTGATATTATAGGCATCAGGTTGATATTATAAATTTTTGTTCTCCTTTGCCTTCGTGTACTTTTCTTTACATATTATAGGTAGCAAGTTACTCATGTTCGTTCGAATTGTGATGTTAAAATGGGGGAATAAATCCGCGTCATATGTAAATCTATGACATATTATAGGCAGCAGATCTAATTCTTCAGTGGTATTGTGAGGTACTTTCTTTAATTTTACATACCCGTTATTCATAACACATTGTTTACGCATTGCAGATATAACCAATTGGATATCAGTTCTTCATTACATACTAGTTCTTCATTACACACCAGGTACTCTTTACTTTAACTAAAGTAGTTATATAATAGATATGCATTATCTATTAAATCTTTTAGATGATAGAAGGAGTACAAGATAATTATTCGTTTTGTTCGATTTGGCTGTTGGTTAATTATTGGTTGTTGGCTTGTCGTTGGATAGTATGCTAGAAAGTATGGGATAATTAGAAGGAGTACAGGATAATTATTGGTTTGATTGATGGATAATATGTTGAAAATATTTTAGACTCCCATGAGTGGTACCAACACCTCGTACGACACTAATGTAACTCGTACGAATTGACCGCGAGATCATGGGACTCCTGGTTTGAGAGTACGATGATAATTTGCATATTTTTAAACTTAGGCTTAAAAACATGGCGTTAGTGGGCGAAAACCCGAAACATCTCCCGAACGGCCCCGTGAGTGGAACCAACACCTTGCACGGGACCAATGTAACTAGTAGGAACTGATCGCCCATTCCCGGGACTCCCTCTTTGAGAATACGACGATAATTTGAAATTATGAGAACTCAAGCTTAAAAATAAGGCGTTTGAGGGTGAAAACACGAAATATCCCCAGTACGGTCCCGTGAGAGGCGCTGACACCTCTAACGGGACCAATGTAACACGTAGGAACTGACCGCGCACTCACGGGACTTCCAGTTTGAGTATACGATGATAATTTAAAAATATGAGGACTTGAGCTTAAAAACAAGGCGTTAAAGGGTGAAAACATAAAACAACCCCCGTACGGCTTCGTGAGCGGCACTCACACCTCACGTGGGACCAACGTAACTCGTAGGAACTGACCGTGCAGTCACGGGACTCCTGGTTTGAGAATACGACTATAATTTGAAAATATGAGGATTTAAGCTTAAAAACAAGGCGTTAGAAGGTAAAAACTCAAAACAGCCCCTGAACGGCCCAGTGAGAGGTACCAACACCTCACACCGGACCAATGTAACTCGTAGGAATAGATCGCATAATCACGGGACTCCCGATTTGAGAATACGACGATAATTTGAAAATATGAGGACTTAAGCTTAAAAATAAGGCGTTAGAGGGTGAAAACACGAAGGAGCACTCCTACGATCCCGTTAGAGGCACCAACACCTCTCAAGGTACCAATGTAACATGTAGGAATTGACCGCGTGATCACGGGACTTCCGGTTTGAGAATACGATGATAATTTGAAAATATGAGGAGTTGAGCTTAAAAACAAGGCATTAGAGGGTGAAAACATGAAACATCCCCCGTACAGCCTCGTGAGAGGCACCAACACCTCACACGAGATCAATGTAGCTCATAGGAACTGCTTGCGCAATCTCGGGACTCTCAGTCTGAGAATACGACTATAATTTGAAAATATGAGGACTTAATCTTAAAAATAAGGCGTTAGAAGGTAAAAACCCGAAATATCCCCCGAGAGGCCCGATGAGAGGCACCAACACCTCACACGAGACTAATGTAACTCGTAGGAACTGACCGCGAGATCACGAGACTCCCGATTTGAGAATACGACGATAATTTGAAAATATGAGGACTTAAGCTTAAAAATAATGCGTTAGAGGGTGAAAACATGAAATAACCCCGGTACGATCCCGTGAGAGGCACCAACACCTCTCACGAAACCAATGTAATACGTAGGAACTGACCGCGCAGTCACGGGACCTCCGGTTTGAGTATACGATGATAACTTGAAAATATGAGCACTTGAGCTTAAAAACAAGGCATTAGAGGAAACAACCCCCGTACGGCTCCGTGAACGGCACCCACACCTCACACGGGATCAACGTAACTCGTAGGAACTGACCGTGCACTCACGGGACTCCCGATTTTAGAATACGACTATAATTTAAAAATATGAGGATTTAAGCTTAAAAACAAGGCGATAGAAGGTAAAAACTCAAAACAACACCCAAATGGCCCAGTGAGAGGCACCGACACCTCACACGGTACCAATGTAACTCGTAGGACGCGATCACGGGACTCCCGATTTGAGAATTCGATGATAATTTGAAAATATGAGGGCATAAGCTTAAAAACAAGGCGTTAGAGGGTGAAAACACGAAATTGCCCCAGTACGGTCCCTGAGAGGCATCGACACCTGTCACGGGACCAATGTAATACGTAGGAACTGACCGCGCACTCATGGGACTTCCGGTTTGAGTATACGATGATAATTTGAAAATATGAGGACTTGAGCTTAAAAACAAGGTGTTAAAGGGTGAAAACATAGAACAATCCCCGTACGGCTCAGTGAGCGGCACTCACACCTCACACGGGACCATTGTAACTCGTAGGAACTGATCGTGTAGTTATGGGACTCCCGGTTTGAGAATACGACTATAATTTGAAAATATGAGGATTTAAGCTTAAAAACAAGGCGTTAGATGGTAAAAAATCAAAACAGCCCCCAAACGGCCCAGTTAGAGGTACCGACACCTCACACGGGACCAATGTGACTCGTAGGAATAGATCGCGCGATCACGGGACTCTCGATTTGAGAATACAACGATAATTTGAAAATATGAGGACTTAAGCTTAAAAATAAGGCGTTAGAGGGTGAAAACACGAAGGAGCACCCGTACGGTCCCGTGAGAGGCACCAACACCTCTCAAGGTACCAATGTAACATGTAGGAATTGACCGCGGGATCAGGGGACTCCCGATTTGAGAATACGATGATAATTTGAAAATATGAGGACTTGAGCTTAAAAATAAGGCATAGAGGGTGAAAACATGAAACATCCCCTGTACAGCCTCGTGAGAGGCACCATCACATAACACGAGATCAATGTAGCTCGTAGGAACTGCTTGCGCAGTCTCGGGACTCTCGGTTTGAGAATACGACTATAATTTGAAAATATGAGGACTTAAGCTTAAAAACAAGGCGTTAGAAGGTAAAAACCCGAAATATCCCCCGAGAGAGGCACCAACACCTCACATGGGACCAATGTAACTCGCAGGAACTGACCGCGAGATCTCAAGACTCCCAATTTGAGAATACGACGATAATTTGAAAATATGAGGACTTAAGCTTAAAAACAATGCGTTAAAGCCCCCATACGATCCCGTGAGAGGCACCAACACCTCTCACGAAACCAATGCAATACGTAGGAACTGACCGCGCAGTCACGGGACTTCTGGTTTGAGTATACGATGATAATTTGAAAATATGAGGACTTGAGCTTAAAAACAAGGCGCTAGAAAGTGAAAACATGAAACAACCCCCGTACGGCTCCGTGAGCAGTACCCACACCTCACACGGGACCAACATAACTCATAGGAACTGACCGTGCAATCACGGGACTCCCAGTTTTAGAATACGACTATAATTTGAAAATATGAGGATTTAAGCTTAAAAACAAGGCGTTAGATGGTAAAAACTCAAAACGGCCCCCGAATGGCCTAGTGAGAGGCACCGACACCTCACATGGGACCAATGTAACTCGTAGGACACGATCGAGGGACTCCCAATTTGAGAATACAATGATAATTTGAAAATATGAGGACTTATGCTTAAAAACAAGGCGTTAGAGGGTGAAAACACGAAATAGCCCCAGTACGGTCCTGTGAGAGGCACCGACACCTCTCACGGGACCAATGTAACACGTAGGAACTGATCGCGCACTCACGGGACTTTCGGTTTGAGTATACAATGATAATTTGAAAATATGAGGACTTGAGCTTAAAAACAAGGCGTTAAAGGGTGAAAACATAAAACAACCCCCGTACGGCTCCATGAGCGGTACTCACACCTAACACGGGACCAATGTAACTTGTAGGAATTGACCGTGCAGTCACAGGACTACCGGTTTGAGAATACGACTATAATTTAAAAATATGGGGATTTAAGCTTAAAAACAAGGCGTTAGAAGGTAAAAACTCAAAACAGCCCCTGAACGGCCCAGTGAGAGGTACCGACTCCTCACACGGGACCAATGTAACTCGTAGGAATAGATCATGTGATCACGGGACTCCCGATTTGAGAATATGACTATAATTTGAAAATATGAGGACTTAAGCTTAAAAACAAAGCATTAGAGGGTGAAAGCACGAAGGAGCACCCGTACGGTCCCGTGAGAGGCACCAACACCTCTCAAGGTACCAATGTAACATCTAGGAATTGACCGCGTGATCATGGGACTATCGGTTTGAGAATACGACGATAATCTAAAAATATGAGGACTTGACCTTAAAAACAAGGCATTAGAGGGTGAAAACATGAAACATCCCCCGTACAGCCTTGTGAGAGGCACCAACACCTCACACGAGATCAATGTAGCTCGTAAGAACTGCTTACGCAGTCTCGGGACTCTCGATTTGAGAATACGACTATAAATTGAAAATATGAGGACTTAAGCTTAAAAACAAGGCGTTAGAAGGTAAAAGCCCAAAATATCCCCCGAGAGGCTCCGTGAGAGGCACCAACACCTCACACGGGACCAATATAACTCGTAGGAACTGACCGCGAGACTCCCAATTTGAGAATACGACGATAATTTTAAAATATGAGGACTTAAGCTTAAAAATAATGCGTTAGAGGGTGAAAACACGAAATAGCACCCGTACGATCCCGTGAGAGGCACCAACACCTCTCACGAGACCAATGTAATACGTAGGAACTGACCGCGCAGTTACGGGACTTTCGGTTTGAGTATACGATGATAATTTGAAAATATGAGGACTTGAGCTTAAAAACAAGGCGTTAGAGGGTGAAAACATGAAACAACCCCCGTATGGCTCCGTGAGCGGCACCCACACCTCACACGGGACCAACGTAACTCGTAGGAGCTGATCGTTCACTCACGTGACTCTCGGTTTTAGAATACGACTATAATTTAAAAATATGAGGATTTAAGCTTAAAAACAAGGCGTTAGAAGGTAAAAACTCAAAACAGCACCCGAATGGCCCAGTGAGAGGCACCGACACCTCACACGGGACCAGTGTAACTCGTCGGACGCGATCACGGGACTCCTAATTTGAGAATAAAACGATAATTTGAAAATATGAGGACTTAAGCTTAAAAATAAGGCGTTAGAGGATGAAAACACGAAGGAGCACCCATACAGTCCTGTGAGAGGCACCAACACCTCTCAAGGTACCAATGTAACACTAGGAACTGAACGTGCGATCACGGGACTCCCGATTTGAGAATACGATGATAATTTGAAAATATGAGGACTTGCGCTTAAAAATAAGGCATTAGAGGGTGAAAACATGAAACATCCCCCGTACAGCCTCGTGAGAGGCACCAACACCTCACACGGGATCAATGTAGCTCGTAGGAACTGCTTGCGCAGTCACGTGACTCTCGGTTTGAGAATACGACTATAATTTGAAAATATGAGGACTTAAGCTTAAAAACAAGGTGTTAGAAGGTAAAAATCCAAAATATCCCCCGAGAGTCCCCGTGAAAGGCACCAACATCTCACACGGGACCAATGTAACTCGTAGGAACTGACCGTGAGATCAGGGGACTCCCAATTTGAGAATACGATGATAATTTGAATATATGAGGACTTATCTGCAGCATTAGACTCCATACATTTGATGAAATCTTCTGCAGCATTAAAGTCATAAGGTAGACCTCCTACCTTATCTGTAGAAGCAGACACTGTATTGAAGTCACCTCCTACAAACCATAGATTCAATGTATGAATGGAATTTAAATATACCCATAAAACTATTCTATCTCTTCTAGTGCATTTAGCATAGACCAAGGAAACTTGAATAACAGAAGACAAAACAGGATGAGAGACCTTTAGAGTTAAGCATTGAGGAACTTGAGATTCTATCGACACAGAGATATCAAAAGAGAAAAAACTCCGAGAAAAAACTCCAAATAGTGTTGACTTCATTAGCAATACTTTAATGAAACCAAACTTGATTCTAAATTCTTCAAGTCTAGCTTGGTCTACTTTAGGTTCTAAGCAGACTAACATCAATTGTTTGTGTATCTTTACAAATTTGTTAATTATTCTACGAACTATTTTCTTTCCAATGCCTCTCACATTCCAAATCATCAACTTAATCATTTAAAGATAGGTTTTAGGAGATTCTTTGACGCAAACCTTAACAAAATTTTCTCTGTAGTTACAGTATTTTTCGGTAATAAATTCTTCTTCCTTTTATTAGTCACTTGAGTCCATCCCTCTATAGCTTGTTTAGGTTGATCCCCCTCATCAATAGGAATTTTTCTTGGAGATAAATACAAAATATCAGTCATGTCATCATTTTTCTCTTCATCTCCTGTTTCCTCCTTTTCATTCCCCTTTACATTTTCCTCTATAACAGGTTCTTGTTCCTCTTCTACAATGTTTGTGTAATTATGTGATGGATGGTTGGCCTTTTCAATTGATTCCTCACCATTGATAACTTCACATGTTTCTTCTTGTGGGGAATTACCAATTCGGACTTGAACAGTTATATAACTGTTGTTATATAACTTTAATATAACAACAATTATATAATTGTTATATTAACAGTTATATAACCGTTGTTATATAACTGTTAATAACAGTTATAACTATTGTTATATAACTGTTATTAACAGTTATATAACAACAGTTATATAACTGTTATTAATAGTTATATAACAACAGTTATATAACTGTTAATATAACAGTTATATATCAGTTGCTATATAAAAACAGTTATATAACTATTATATAACAATTATATAACAACAAGTTTGCGGCCTTCTTCAATTGATGCTTGCTCCTTGTGGCATTACATAAAATTAGGAGTCCGTTGTAGTCCATATGTATCGTTCTAAAATTTAAAGATGTGTGATTGTGTCGAGTCGCATTGTGATTACTGAATTTGCAACATATATTCTTGTACTTATAGGCTTACTGAATTTGGTCATACACCTCGAAGGAAATTCAGTGATTTTGCTATGTAATGCCATACAAGTACTTATAAGCTTTCTTTTAATTATTAGTGTACACTCTAAATCAGTTAGTATGTAAGGTTTATCAATTTTTTATTTATTAAGTACATGAATACCCCCTCAACTATATCCCTTGTGTCAGTTGAGCCTCTAAACAAACACACACCTGAACTATATCCCTTGTGTCCGTTGTAGTCCATATGCATATATGCATCAGTATATATGCATCAACATATATGCATCATATATCCATATATGGAGGCTGCACATATATGCGCATATATGCATATATGTAGGCTGCATATATGCAACATATATGCACATACGCATCTGCATATATGCAGCATATATGCATCTGCATATATGCAAACATATATGTATTCTCTATGGATTGGTTTATATATTGAAAGCGAGCGGATCGAGGTTTACATATTGCTTACTTGGATTGGTTTTCATTTATTTTTCAATTTTACATCTTGTATTCGTGGAATGATGTTATCAAATTGTTGTGGATGACTCATTTCACACTATTCAGGTAATTCCCATTGAGGTCTCTGTATTCTTTGGTAATGTAGGTATAAAGCTTGGGGTTCTCTTTTAGGATAACAGTTGGCAGAAAGAGACATTATAGTGGCATGCATTGATTATAGGTGAACGTCATTTCACATTCTAAATATACTTTCTTAGCCAAAATTAATACAGTTTCTTTGATATTCATATAAATTCCAGTCTACTCTGTGCAAGAGTACCTAGTTGAAGTAATTATTCCTAGTTAACAATAATGTACTCAAGACAGAAATGAAAGCTTCATGATACCTATATATAAACAATTATCCTTACTTGAGGTAATCCATTAGTGTCCAAAACAATTATATAATTGTGACATTTCAAATGCACAATACCAATCCTTGTCTAGATTGAGATTGTACCCTCATATGATATATTTAATTCAAATCGTGAAATATCTTAATGAGGTAACACTCCTATTATATAGGTGGGATTGATTATACGCTATCATGCCTTTAGCGAAAAAAATGTAATGTAGAATTCATAATCCACTTAAGATAATCTATTAAAACCCCCGACGGTAATTTGCATATTTCTAGACTTAAGCAAAACATGGCGTTAGAGGGTGAAAACTCAAAACAGCCCTCGAACGGCCCCGTGGGTGGCACCAACACCTCCCACGGGACCGATGTAACCCATAGAAACTGACTGCACAGCCGCAGGACTCCTGATTTGAGAATACGACGGTAATTTGCATATTTCTAGAAATAGGCATAAAAACATGGCGTTAGAGGGTGAAAACCCAAAATAGCCCCCGAACGGCCCCGTGGGTGGCAGCAACACCTCCCACGGGACATATGTAACTCATAGGAACTGATCGCGCCATCGCAGCACTCCGGGTTTGAGAATACGATGATAATTTGTATATTTTTAGACTTAGGCATAAAAACATAGCGTTAGAAGGTGAAAACTCTAAACAACCCCCGAACGGCCCCGTGGGAGGCACCAACACCTCCCACGGGACAAATATAACTCGTAAGAGTGGACTGCGTAGCCGCAGCACTCTTGGTTTGAGAATACGACGATAATTTTCATATTTCTAGACTTAGGCATGAAAACATGGCGTTAGAGGGTGAAACTCGAAAAAACCCCCGAACGAACCCGTAGGTGGCACCAACACCTCCCACGGGACCAATGTAACTAGTAGGAACTGACCGCGCAACCGCGACACTCCCGATTTGAGAATACAACGGTAATTTGCATATTTCTAGACTTAGGCATAAAAACATGGCGTTAGAGGGTGAAAACTCGAAACAACCCCCGAATAACCCCGTGGGTGGCACCAATACCACCTACGGGACAAATGTAACTAGTAGGAACAGACCCCACAGTTGCGGGTCTCCTGGTTTGAGAATACTACGATAATTTGCCTATTTCTAGACTTAGGCATAAAAACAAGACGTTAGAGGGTGAAAATTCAAAACAACCCCAGAACGGCCCCGTGGGTGGCACCAACACCTCCCACGAGACCAATGTAACTCGTAGGAACTGACCACGTAGCCATGGGACTCTCGTTTTGAGAATACGATGGTAATTTGCATATTTTTAGACTTAGGCATAAAACATGACGTTAGAGGGTGAAAACACGAAACAACCCCCAAACAGCCCCGTGGGTGGCACCAACACCTCCCACGGGACCAATGTAACTCGTACGAACGGACCCCGCAGTCGCGGGTCTCCCAATTTGAGAATACGATGATAATTTACATATTTCAAGACTTAGGCTAAAAAACATGGCATTAGATGGTGATAACTCGAAACCGCCACTGAACGGCCCCGTGGATGGCACCAACACCTCCCACGGGACCAATATAACTCGTAGGAACTGACCGCGCAACCGCGACACACCCGGTTTGAGAATACGATGATAATTTGCATATTTCTAGACCTAGGCATAAAAATATGGCGTTAGAGGGTCAAAGCCCAAAACAGCCCCCGAACGGCCCCGTAGATGGCACCAACACCTCCCACGGGACCAATGTAACTCGTAGGAACTGACCCCGCAGTCGCGGGTCTCCCGATTTGAGAATACCATGATAATTTGCATATTTTTAGACTTAAGCAAAACACGGGGTTAGTGGGTGAAAACTCGAAACAGCCCCCGAGCGGCCCTGTGGGTGGCACCAACACCGCCCACGGGACCAATGTAACTCGTAGGAACTGACCGCACAGTCGCAGGTCTCCCGGTTTGAGAATACGACGATAATTTGCATATTTCTAGACTTAGGTTTAAAAACATGGCGTTAGAGGGTGAAAACTCGAAACAGGCCCTGAACGGCCTCGTGGGTGGCACCAAAACCTCCCACGGCACAAATGTAACTTGTAGGAACTGACCACGCAACTGCGGTACTCTCGATTTTAGAATACGATGGTAATTTGCATATTTCTAGACTTAGGCTTAAAAACATGGCGTTAGAGGGTGAAAACTCAAAACAGCCCCCTAACATCCCCGTGGGTCGCACCAACACCTCCCACGGGACCAATGTAACTCGTAGGAACTGACCACGCAGCCGCGGGACTACCATTTTGAGAATACGAAGGTAATTTGCATATTTTTAGACTAAGGAATAAAATTGACGTTAGAGGGTGAAAAGACAAAACAGAACCCGAACGGTCCCGTGGGTGGCGCCAACACCTCCCACGAGACCAATGTTACTCGTAGGAACTGACCCCACAGTCGTGAGTTTCACAGTTTGAGAATACGACGATAATTTGCATATTTCTTGACTTAAGCAAAACATGGGGTAGTGTGTGAAAACTCGAAACGACCCCCGAGCGGCCCCGTGGGTGGCACAAACACCTCCCACGGGACCAATGTAACTCGTAGGAACTGACCCCCCATCGCGGGTCTCCCGATTTGAGAATATGACAATAATTTGCTATTTCTAGGCTTAGGCTTAAAAACATGGCGTTAGAGGGTGAAAACTCGAAACAACCCCCGAACGTCCTCGTGGGTGGCACCAACACCTCCCACGGGACCAATGTAACTCGTAGAAACTGACCATACACTCGCGGGTCTCCCGATTTGAGAATATGATGATAATTTGCATATTTCTAGACTTAGGCTTAAAAACATGGCGTTAGAGGGTGAAAACTCGAAACAACCCCCGAACGTCCTCGTGGGTGGCACCAACACCTCCCACGGGACCAATGTAACTCGTAGAAACTGACCACACAGTCGCGGGTCTCCCGGTTTGAGAATACAAAGATAATTTGCATATTTCTAGACTTAGGCTTAAAAACATGGCGTTAGAGGGTGAAAACTCGAAACAACCCCCGAACGGCCTCGTGGGTGACACAAACACCTCCCACGGGACCAATGTAACTCGTAGGAACTGACACCGCAGTCGCGGGTCTCTCGGTTTGAGAATACGACGATAATTTGCATATTTTTAGACTTAGGCTTAAAAACATGGTGTTAGAGGGTGAAAACTCGAAACAACCCCCGAACGGCCTCATGGGTGGCACAAACACCTCCCACGGGACCAATGTAACTCGTAGGAACTGACACCGCAGTCGTGGGTCTCCCGGTTTGAGAATACGATGATAATTTGTATATTTCTAGACTTAGGCTTAAAAACATGGCGTTAGAGGGTGAAAACTCGAAACAACCCCTGAACGGCCCCGTGGGTGGCAACAACATCTCCCACGGGACCAATGTAACTGACCGCGCAGTCGCGGGTCTTTCGGTTCGAGAATACGATGATAATGTGCATATTTCTAGACTTTGGCTTAAAAATATGGGGTTAGTGGGTGAAAACTCAAAACAACCTCCGAGCGGCCCCGTGGGTGGCACCAACACCTCCCACGGGACCAATGTAACTCGTAGGAACTAACCCCGCAGTCGCGGGTCTCCCGGTTTGAGAATACAACGATAATTTGCATATTTCTAGACTTAGGCATAAAAACATGGCGTTAGAGGGTGAAAACTCGAAACAGCCCCCGAACGGCCTTGTGGGTGGCACCAACACCTCCCATGGGACCAATATAACTCATAGAAACTGAACACACAGTCGCGGGTATCCCGATTTGAGAATACGATGATAATTTGCATATTTCTAGACTTAGGCTTAAAAACATGGCGTTAGAGGGTGAAAAGTCGAAACAACCCCCGAAGGGCGCCGTGGGTGGCACCAACACCTCCCACGGGACCAATGTAACTCGTAGGAACTGACCCTGCAGTCGCGGGTCACCCGGTTTGAGAATACGACGATAATTTGTATATTTCTAGACTTAGGCTTAAAGACATGGCGTTAGAGGGTGAGAACTCGAAACAACCTCCGGACGTCCCCGTGGGTGGCAACAACACCTCCCATAGGACCAATGTAATTGACCGCGCAGCTGTGACACTCCTGGTTTGAGAATACAATGGTAATTTACATATTTCTGGACTTAGGTTTAAAAACATGGCGTTAGAGGGTGAAAAATCGAAACAGCCCCTGAACGGCCCCGTGGGTGGCACCAATACCTCCCACGGGACTAATGTAACTTGTAGAAACTAATCACACAGTCGCGGGTCTCCCGGTTTGAGAATACGATGATAATTTGCACATTTCTGGACTTAGGCTTAAAAACATGGCGTTGGGTGAAAACTCGAAATAGCCCCCGAACGGCCTCGTGGGTGGCACCAACACCTCCCACGGGACCAATGTAACTCATAGGAACTGACCGCACAGCCGTGGCACTCCGGCTTTGAGAATACGACAATAATTTGCATATTTCTAGACTTAGGCATAAAAACATGGCGTTAGAGGGTGAAAACTCGAAACAACCCCCGAACGTCCCCGTGGGTCGCACCAACTCCTCCCATGGGACCAATGTAACTCGTAGGAACTGACCACACAGCCGTGGTACTCCCGTTTTGAGAATAAGACCGTAATTTGCATATTTTCATCTTTTTAGACTTAGGCATAAAACATGGCGTTAGGGGGTCAAAACCCAAAACTGCCCCTGAACGTCCCCGTGGGTGGCACCAACACCTCCCACGGGACCAATGTAACTCGTAGGAACTGACCCCACAGGCACGGGTCTCCCAGTTTGAGAATATGATGATAATTTACAGATTTTTAGACAAGCAAAACATGGGGTTAGTGGGTGAAAACTCGAAACAACCCCCGAGCGGCCTCATGGGTGGCACCAACACCTCCCATGGGACCAATGTAACTCGTACGAATTGATCCCGCAATCACGGATCTATCGGTATGAGAATACAATGATAATTTACATATTTTCTAGACTTAGGCTTAAAAACATGGCGTTAGAGGGTGAAAACTCGAAGCAATCCCCGAACGGCCCCGTTGGTGGCACCAACACCTCCCACGAGACCAATGTAACTCGTAGAAGCTGACCCCGCAGTCGCGGGTCTCCCGATTTGATAATACGATGATAATTTGCATATTTCTAGACTTAGGCTGAAAAACATGGCGTTAGAGGGTGAAAACTCGAAACAACCCCCAAACGGCCCCGTGGGTGGCACCGACACCTCCCACAGGACCAATGTAACTCATAGAAACTGACCACATAGTCACGGGTCTCCCGATTTGAGAATACGACGATAATTTTCATATTTCTAGACTTCGGCTTAAAATCATGGCGTTAGAGGGTGAAAATTCGAAACAACCCCTGAACGGCCCCGTGGGTCGCACCAACACCTCCCACGGGACCAATGTCACTTGTAGGAACTGACCCCGCTGTCGCGGGTCTCCCGATTTGAGAATACGATGATAATTTGCATATTTGTAGACGTAGGCTTCAAAACAAGGTGTTAGAGGGTGAAAACTCGAAACAGCCCCCGAATGGTCCCGTGGGTGGCAACAACACCCCCCACGGGACTAATGTAACTGACCGCGCAGCTGCGACACTCCCGGTTTAAGAATACAATGATAATTTGTGTATTTCTAGACTTAGGCTTAAAAACATGGCGTTAGAGGGTGAAAACTCAAAATAGCCCCTGAACGGCCCCGTGTGGGGCACAAACACCTCCCACGGGACCAATGTAACTCGTAGGAACTGATCTCACAGTCGCGGGTCTCTCGGTTGGAGAATACGACGATAATTTGCATATTTGTAGACTTAGGCTTGAAAACATGGCGTAAGAGGGTGAAAACTCAAAACAGCCCCCGAACGGCCTCGTGGGTGGCACCAACACTTTCCACGGAACCAATGTAACTCTTAGGAACTGACCGCTCAGCTGTGGCACTCCGGGTTTGTGAATACGATGATAATTTGCATATTTCTAGGCTTAGGCATAAAAACATGGCGTTAGAGGGTGAAAACTCAAAACAGCCCCCGAACGTCCCCGTGGGTTGCACCAACACCTCCCACGGGACCAATGTAACTCGTAGGAACTAACCACGCAGCCGCGGGACTCTCGTTTTGAGAATACGACGATAATTTGCATAGTTTTAGACTTAGGCATAAAACATGACGTTAGAGGGTGAAAACCCAAAACAGCCCCCGAACGGCCCCGTGGGTGGCACCAACACCTCCCACGGGACGAATATAACTTGTAGGAACTGACCCCGCAGTCGCGGGTCTCCCGGTTTGAGAATACGATGATAATTTGCATATTTCTAGACTGAAAGAAAACATGGGGTTAGTGGGTTAAAACTCGAAACAACCCCCGAGCGGCCCCGTGGGTGTAGGCCTGTCAATGGGTCGGGTCTGGACCCGGAACCGACCCGAATCCGATCTCTCTAATAGGGTCTGAGCATATTTTTTTGGACCCGAGACCCGAATACCCGAATATCCGTAGACGCGTTTATTAAATGGGTGGGGTCTGGATCTTATACAAGACCCGAACCCGAAGACCCGACCCGAATTGTACATTATTATTTTGTATATATACATTTATACTATAAATTTATATATATTTATAAATATATCTTAACAATATAACATGTAAGTATTATATATAAAAATATATATTTTTGTATATAATAAATATAAGTAGTATACGTTTTATTTATACAAATAGTATTCTACAATACATTACAAAATATATTAATTTAAGATTAAATAATAAAGAATGGGGATAAAATAAAACAAATATAAAATAAATGTACATATTTGAGCAGACCCGGACCCGAACACCCGAACGGATCCGGGTCTGGATCCAATATTGTAAACCCGATGAAGACCCGAACCCGAACCCGATGAAGACCCGATTACACGGATCTGGATCTCCCTAAACCCGACCCGTCTCTGACCCGTTGACAGGCCTACGTGGGTGGCACCAACACCTCCCACGGGACCAATGCAACTCGTAGGAACTGACCCCGCAAATCGCGGGTCTCCCGGTTTGAGAATACGACGATAATTTGAATATTTCTAGACTTAGGCTTAAAAACATGGCGTTAGAGGGTGACACCTCGAAACAACCCCCAAACGGCCCCGTGGGTAGCACCAACACCTCCCACGGGACCAATGTAACTCGTAGAAATTGACCCCGCAGTTGCGGGTCTCCCGGTTTGAGAATACAATGATAATTTGTATATTTCTAGACTTAGGCTTAAAAACATGACGTTAGAGGGTAAAAACTCGAAACAACCCCTGAACGGCCCCGTGGGTGGCACCAACATCTCCCACGGGACTAATGTAACTCGTAGGAACTGACCCCGCTATCGCGGGTCTCTCGGTTTGAGAATACGATGATAATTTGCATATTTCAATACTTAGGCTTAAAACATGGCGTTAGAGGGTGAAAACTCGAAACAGCCCCTGAACAACCCTGTGGGTGGCACCAACACCTCCCACGGGACCAATGTAACTGATCGCGCAGCTGCGACACTCCCGGTTTGAGAATACAATGATAATTTGCATATTTCTAGACTTAGGCTTAAAAACATGGCGTTAGAGGGTGAAAGCTCGAAACAGCCTCCGAATGGCCCCGTGGGTGGCACCAACACCTCTCGCGGGACCAATGTAACTCGTAGAAACTGACCGCGCAGTCATGGGTCTCTCGGTTTGAGAATACGACGATAATTTGCATATTTCTAGACTTAGGCTTAAAAACATGGCATTAGAGGGTGAAAACTCGAAACAGCCCTCGAACGGCCTCGTGGTTAGCACCAACACTTCCCACAACACCAATGTAACTTGTAGGAACTGACCACGCAACCACGGTACTCGCCGTTTGAGAATACGATGGTAACTTGCATATTTCTAGATTTAGGCTTGAAAACATGGCGTTAGAGGGTGAAAACTCGAAATAGCCCCCGATCGTCCCCGTGGGTCGCACCAACACCTCCCACGGGACCAATGTAACGCGTAGGAGCTGACCACGCAGCCGCGGGACTCCCGTTTTGAGAATACGACCGTAATTTGCATATTTTTTAACTTAGGAATAAAATATGGCGTTAGAGGGTGAAAACCCAAAACCGCCCCCGAACGGCCCCGTGGGTGGCACCAACACCTCCCACGTGACCAATATAACTCGTAGGAACTAACCTCGCAGTCGCAGGTCTCCCGGTTTGTGAATACGACGATAATTTACATATTTTTAGACTTAAGCAAAACATGGGGTTAGTGGGTGAAAACTCGAAACAACTCGCGAACGGCCCCGTGGGTGGCACCAACACCTCCCACGGGACCAATGCAACTCGTAGGAACTGACCCCGCAGTCATGGGTCTTCCGGTTTGAGAATACGATGATAATTTGGATATTTCTCGAGTTTGGCTTAAAAACATGGCGTTAGAGGGTGAAAACTTAAAACAACCCCTGAACGGCCCCGTGGGTGTCACCAACACCTCCCACGGGACCAAAGAAACTCGTAGAAACTGACCCCACAGTCGCAAGTCTCCCGGTTTGAAAATACGACGATAATTTGCATGTTTCTAGACTTAGGCTTAAAAACATGGCGTTAGAGGGTGAAAACTCAAAACAACCCCCGAACGGCCCCGTGGGTGGCACCAACACCTCCCACAGGA
Organism: Sambucus nigra; assembly: GCA_949130495.1. Taxonomy (NCBI): domain Eukaryota; kingdom Viridiplantae; phylum Streptophyta; class Magnoliopsida; order Dipsacales; family Adoxaceae; genus Sambucus; species Sambucus nigra. The sequence continues at coordinate 23,769,380 of OX422208.1, read as the reverse complement.
CTAATGTAACTTGTAGAAACTGACCCCGCAGTCGCGGGTCTCCCGGTTTGAGAATACAAGGATAATTTGCATATTTCTAGACTTAGGCTTAAAAACATGGCGTTAGAGGGCGAAAACTCGTAACAACCCCCGAACGGCCCCGTGGGTGGCACCAACACCTCCCACAGGACCAATGTAACTCGTAGGAACTGACCCCGCAGTCGTGGGTCTCTCGGTTTGAGAATACGATGATAATTTGCATATTTCTAGACTTACGCTTAAAAACATGGCGTTAGAGGGTGAAAACTCGAAACCGCACCCGAACGGCCCTGTGGGTGGCACCAACACCTCCCACAGGACCAATGTAACTCATAGAAACTGACCGCGTAGCCGCGACACTCTCAGTTTTAGAATACGACGGTAATTTACATATTTCTAGACTTAGGAATAAAAACATGGCGTTAGAGGGTGAAAACTCAAAACAGCCCCCCAACGGCCCCGTGGGTGGCACCAGCACCTCTAGGGGACCAATGTAACTCCTAGGAACTGACCCCGCAGTCGCGGGTCTCCCGGTTTGAGAATACGATGATAATTTGTATATTTTTTGACATAATAAAAACGTGGGGTTAGAGGGTGTAACTCGAAACAACCCCAAAACGGCCCCGTGGATGGCAACAACACCTCCCACTGTACTAATGTAACTCGTAGGAACTGACCCCTCAGTCGCGGGTCTCTCGGCTTGGAAATATGATGATAATTTGCATATTTATAGACTTAGGCTTAAAAACATGACGTTAGAGGGTGAAAACTCGAAACATCCCTCGAATGGCCCCGTGGTTGGCACCAACACCTCCCACGACACCAATGTAACTCGAAGGAAATGACCACGCAACAACGGTACTCCCGGTTTGAGAATACGATGGTAATTTGGATATTTATAGACTTAGGCTTAAAAACATGGCGTTAGAGGGTGAAAACTCGATACAGCCCCTGAACGGCCTCGTGGGTGGAACCAACTCCTCCCACGACACCAATGTAACTTGTAGGAACTGACCACGCAACTGCGGTACTCTCGGTTTTAGAATACGATGGTAATTTGCATATTTATAGAGTTAGGCTTAAAAATATGGCGTTAGAGGGTGAAAACTCAAAACATCCCCTGAACGTCCCCGTGGGTTGCACCAACACCTCCCACAGGACCAATGTAACTCCTAGGAACTGACCACGCAATCGCGGGACTACCATTTTGAGAATACGACTGTAATTTGCATATTTTTAGACTTAGGCATAAAACATGACTTTAGAGGGTGAAAAGCCAAAACAGAACCCGAATGGCCCCGTGGGTGGCACCAACACCTCCCACGAGACCAATGCAACTCGTAGGAACTGACCCCGCAGTCGCGAGTTTCCCAGTATGAAAATACGACGATAATTTGCATATTTCTATACTTAAGCAAAAAATGGGGTTAGTGGGTGAAAACTCGAAACAAACCCCGAGCGGCCCCGTGTGTGGCACCAACACCTCCCACGGGACCAATGTAACTCGTAGGAACTGACCCCGCAATCGCGGGTCTCCCGATTTGAGAACACGACAAGAATTTTCATATTTCTAGACTTAGGCATAAAAACATGGCATTAGAGGGTGAAAACTCGTAACAACCCCCGAACGGCCCCGTGGTTGGCACCAACACCTCCCACGACACCAATGTAACTCGAAGGAAATGACCACGCAACAACGGTACTCCCGGTTTGAGAATACGATGGTAATTTGGATATTTATAGACTTAGGCTTAAAAACATGGCGTTAGAGGGTGAAAACTCGATACAGCCCCTGAACGGCCTCGTGGGTGGAACCAACTCCTCCCACGACACCAATGTAACTTGTAGGAACTGACCACGCAACTGCGGTACTCTCGGTTTTAGAATACGATGGTAATTTGCATATTTATAGAGTTAGGCTTAAAAATATGGCGTTAGAGGGTGAAAACTCGAAACAGCCCCCGAATGGCCCCGTGGGTGGCAACAACACCTCCCACGGGACCAATGTAACTGACCGCGCAGCTGCGACACTCCCGATTTGAGAATACAACGGTAATTTGCATATTTTTAGACTTAGGCTTAAAAACATGGCGTTAGAGCGTGAAAACTCGAAAAAACCCCTGAACGGCCTCGTGGGTGGCACCAACACCTCCCACGGGACCAATGTAAGTCGTAGGAACTGATCGCACAGTCGCGGGTCGCCCGGTTTGAGAATACGACAATAATTTGCATATTTCTAGACTTAGGCATAAAAACATGGCGTCAGAGTGTGAAAACTCGAAACAGCCCCCGGACGGCCTCGTGGGTGGCACCAACACCTCACATGGGACCAATGTAACTCATAGAAACTAAACACACAGTCGCGGGTCTCCCAGTTTGAGAATACGATGATATTTTGCATATTTCTACACTTAGGCTTAAAAACATGGCGTTAGAGGGTGAAAACTCGAAATAACCCCCGAACGGTCCCGTCGGTGGCACCAACACCTCCCACGGGGCCAATGTAACATAAGAACTGACCCTGCAGTCGCGGGTCTCCCAGTTTGAGAATACAACGATAATTTGCATATTTCAAGACTTAGGCTTAACGACATGGCGTTATAGGGTGAAAACTCGAAACAGCCCCCGAACGGCCCCGTGGGTGGCAACGACACCTCCCACGGGACCAATGTAACTGATCGAGCAGCTACGGCACTCCTGGTTTGAGAATACTATGGTAATTTGCATATTTCTAGACTTAGGCTTAAAAATGTGGCGTTAGAGGGTGAAAACTCGAAAAATCACCTGAACAGCCCCGTGGGTGGCACCAACACCTCCCACGGGACTAATGTAACTCGTAGGAACTGATCGCACAGTCGCGGGTCTCCCGGTTTGAGAATACGATGAGAATTTGCATATTTCTATACTTAGGCTTAAAAACATGGCGTTAGAGGGTGAAAACTCGAAACAGCACTCGAACGGCCTCGTGGGTGGCACCAACACCTCCCACGGGACCAATGTAACTCATAGGAACTGACCGCACAGCCGCGGCACTCTGGGTTTGAGAATACGATGATAATTTTCATATTTCTAGACTTAGGAATAAAAACATGGTGTTAGAGTGTGAAAACTCGAAACAGCCCCCGAACGTCACCGTGGGTCGTACCAACACCTCCCAACGGACCAATGTAACTCGTAGGAACTGCCCACGCAGCCGCGGGACTCCTGTTTTGAGAATACGACGGTAATTTGCATATTTTTAGACTTAGGCATAAAACATGGCGTTAGAGGGTGAAAACCCAAAACAGCCCCCGAACTGCCCCGTGGGTGGCACCAACACCTCCCACGGGACCAATATAACTCGTAGGAAGTGACCTCGCAATCACGGATCTACCGGTTTGAGAATACGACGATAATTTACATATTTCTAGACTTAGGCTTAAAAACATAGCGTTAGAGGGTGAAAACTCGAAACAACCCCCAAACGGCCTCATGGGTGGCACCAGCACCTCCCAAGGGACCAATATAACTCGTAGAAACTGACCCCACAATCGCGGGTCTCTCGGTTTGAGAATACGACGATAATTTGCATATTTCTAGACTTAGGCTGAAAAACATGGCGATAGAGGGTGAAAACTCGAAACAACCCTCGAACGGCCCCGTGGGTGACACTAACACCTCCCACGGGGCCAATGTAACTAATAGAAACTAACCACACTGTCGCGGGTCTCCCGGTGTGAGAATACGATGATAATTTGCACATTTATAGGCTTAGGCTTAAAAATTGGCATTAGAGGATGAAAACTGGAAATAGCCCCCGAACGGCCTCGTGAGTGGCACCAACACCTCCCACGGGACCAATGTAACTCATAGAAACTGACCACACAGTCGCGGCTCTCCCAGTATGAGAATACGATGATAATTTGCATATTTATAGACTTAGGCTTAAAAACATGGCGTTAGAGGGTGAAAACTTGAAACAACCCCTGAATGGCCCCATGGGTGGGACCAACACCTCCTACGGGACCAAAGTAACTCGTAGGAACTAACCCCGTTGTACTGGGTCTCCCGGTTTGAGAATACGATGATAATTTGCATATTTCTCGACTTAGTCTTAAAAACAAGGCCTTAGAGGGTGAAAACTCGAAACAACCCCTAAACGGCCCCGTGGGTGGCACCAACACCTCCCACGGGACCAATGTAACTAGTAGGAACTGACCCCGCTATCGCGGGTCTCCCGGCTTGAGAATACGATGATAATTTATATATTTCTAGACTTAGGCTTAAAAACATGGCATTAGAGGGTGAAAACTCGAAACAGCCCCCGAACGGCCCCATGGGTGACAACAACACCTCCCACAGGACCAATGAAACTGACCGCGCAGCTGCGACACTCCCGATTTGAGAATACAACGTTAATTCCATATTTCTAGACTTAGGCTTAAAAACATGGCGTTAGAGGGTGAAAACTCGAAACAGCCCCTGAACGGCCTCGTGGGTAGCACCAACACCTCCCACGTTACCAATATAATTCGTAGGAACTGATCGCACAGTTGCGGGTCACCCGGTTTGAGAATACGAAGATAATTTGCATATTTCTAGACTTAGGCTTTAAAACATGGCGTTAGAGGGTGAAAACTCGAAACAGCCCCCGAACGGCCTCGTGGGTGGCACCAACACCTCCCACGAGACCAATGTAACTCATAGGAACTGACCGCACAGCCGCGGCACTCCGGGTTTGAGAATACGACGATAATTTTCATATTTCTAGACTTAGGAATAAAAACATGGTGTTAGAGTGTGAAAACTCGAAACAGCCCCCGAACGTCACCGTGGTTCGTACCAACACCTCCCAACGGACCAATGTAACTCGTAGGAACTGACCACGCAGCCGCGGGACTCCTGTTTTGAGAATACGACGGTATTTTGCATATTTTTAGACTTAGGCATAAAACATGGCGTTAGAGGGTGAAAACCCAAAACAGCCCCCGAACTGCCCCGTGGGTGGCCCCAACACCTCCCACGGGACCAATATAACTCGTAGGAAGTGACCTCGCAATCACAGATCTACCGGTTTGAGAATACGACGATAATTTACATATTTCTAGACTTAGGCTTAAAAACATAGCGTTAGAGGATGAAAACTCGAAACAACCCCCAAACGGCCTCGTGGGTGGCACCAGCACCTCCCACGGGACCAATATAACTCGTAGAAACTGACCCCACAATCGCATGTCTCTCGGTTTGAGAATACGACGATAATTTGCATATTTCTAGACTTAGGCTGAAAAACATGGCGATAGAGGGTGAAACCTCGAAACAACCCTCGAACGGCCCCGTGGGTGACACCAACACCTCCCACGGGGCCAATGTAACTAACAGAAACTAACCACACTGTCGCGGGTCTCCCGGTGTGAGAATACGATGATAATTTGCACATTTATAGGCTTAGGCTTAAAAATTGGCGTTAGAGGGTGAAAACTGGAAACAGCCCCCGAACGGCCTCGTGGGTGGCACCAACACCTCCCACGGGACCAATGTAACTCATAGAAACTGATCACACAGTCGCGGCTCGCCCGGTATGAGAATACGATGATAATTTGCATATTTATAGACTTAGGCTTAAAAACATGGCGTTAGAGGGTGAAAACTTGAAACGACCCCTGAATGGCCCCATGGGTGGGACCAACACCTCCTACGGGACCAAAGTAACTCGTAGGAACTAACCCCGTTGTCCTGGGTCTCCCGGTTTGAGAATACGACGATAATTTGCATATTTCTCGACTTAGGCTTAAAAACAAGGCCTTAGAGGGTGAAAACTCGAAACAACCCCTAAACGGCCCCGTGGGTGGTACCAACACCTCCCACGGGACCAATGTAACTAGTCGGAACTGACCCCGCTATCGCGGGTCTCCCGGCTTGAGAATACGATGATAATTTACATATTTCTAGACTTAGGCTTAAAAACATGGCGTTAGAGGGTGAAAACTCGAAACAGCCCCCGAACGGCCCCATGGGTGACAACAACACCTCCCACAGGACCAATGAAACTGACCGCGCAGCTGCGACACTCCCGATTTGAGAATACAACGTTAATTTCATATTTCTAGACTTAGGCTTAAAAACATGGCGTTAGAGGGTGAAAACTCGAAACAGCCCCTGAACGGCCTCGTGGGTAGCACCAACACCTCCCAGGTTACCAATATAATTCGTAGGAACTGATCGCACAGTCGTGGGTCACCCGGTTTGAGAATACGAAGATAATTTGCATATTTCTAGACTTTGGCTTTAAAACATGGCGTTAGAGGGTGAAAACTCGAAACAGCCCCCGAACGCCTCGTGGGTGGCACCAACACCTCTCGCGGGACCAATGTAACTCATAGGAACTAACCGCACAACCGCGGCACTCCGGGTTTGAGAATTCGACGATAATTTGCATATTTCAATACTTAGGCATAAAAACATGGCGTTAGAGGGTGAAAACTAGAAACAGCCCCCGAACGTGCCCGTGGGTTGCACCAACACCTCCCACGGGACCAATGTAACTCGTAGTAAATGACCACACAGCCGCGGGACTCCCGTTTTGAGAATATGACGGTAATTTGCATATTTTTAGACTTAGGCATAAAACATGGCGTTAGAGGGTGAAAACCCAAAACAGCCCCCGAACGGCCCCATGGGTGGCACCAACACCTCCTACGGGACCAATGTAACTCGTTGGAATTGACCCCGCTGTCGCGGGTCTCCTGGTTTGAGAATACGACGATAATTTGCATAGTTCTAGACTTAAGCAAAACATGGGGTTAGTGGGTTGAAACTCGAAACAACCCCCGAGCGACCTCGTGGGTGCCACCAACACCTCCCACGGGACGAATGTAACTCGTAGGAACTAACCCCGCAAATCGCGGGTCTCCCGGTTTGAGAATACGACGATAATTTGCATATTTTAGACTTAGGCTTAAAAAGATGGCGTTAGAGGGTGAAAACTCGAAACAACCCCTGAACGGTCCCGTGGGTGGCACCAACACCTCCTACGGGACCAATGTAACTCGTAGGAACTCACCCCGCTGTCGCGGGTCTCCCGGTTTGAGAATAAGATGATAATTTGCACATTTCTAGACTTAGGCTTAAAAACATGGCGTTAGAGGGTGAAAACTTGAAACAGCCACCGAACAGCTCCGTGGGTGGCACCAACACCTCCCACAGGACCAATGTAACTGACCGCGCAGCTGCGACACTCCCGGTTCGAGAATACAACGGTAATTTGCATATTTCTAGACTTAGGCTTAAAAACATGGCGTTAGAGGGTGAAAACTCGAAAGATCCCCTGAACGGCCCCGTGGGTGGCACCAACACCTCCCACGGGACCAATGTAACTCGTAAGAACTGATCGCACAGTCGCGGGTCTCCCGATTTGAGAATACGACGATAATTTGCATATTTGTAGACTTAGGCTTGAAAATATGGCGTAAGAGGGTGAAAACTCAAAACAGCCCCCGAACGGCCTCGTGGGTGGCACCAACGCCTCCCACGAAACCAATGTAACTCAATGTAACTGACCGCGCAGCTGCGACACTCCCGGTTTGAGAATACGACGATAATTTGCATATTTCTAGGCTTAGGCTTAAAAACATGGCGTTAGAGGGTGAAAACTCGAAACAGCCCCCGAACGGCCTCGTGGGTGGCACCAACACCTCCCACGGGACCAATGTAACTCATAGAAACTGAACACACAGTCGCGGGTATCCCGATTTGAGAATCCGACGATAATTTGCATATTTCTAGACTTAGGCTTAAAAATATGGCGTTAGAGGGTGAAAACTCGAAACAACCCCCGAACGGCGACGTGGGTGGAACCAACACCTCCCACGGGACCCATGTAACTCGTAGAAACTGACCCTGCAGTCGCGGGTCTCTCGATTTGAGAATACGACGTTAATTAGTATATTTCTAGACTTAGGCTTAACGACATGGCGTTAGAGGGTGAAAACTCGAAACAGCCCCCGAGCGGCCCCGTGGGTGGAACCAACACCTCCCACGGGACCAATGTAACTCGTAGGAGCTGACCACGCAGCTGCGGGACTCCTGTTTTGAGAATACGACCGTAATTTTTATATTTTTAGACTTAGGAATAAAACATGGCGTTTGAGGGTGTAAACCCAAAACAGCCCCCGAACGGCCCCGTGGGTGGCACCAATACCTCCCACGTGACCAATGTAACTCGTAGGAACTAACCCCGCAGTCGCGGGTCTCCCGGTTTTATAATACGATGATAATTTGCATATTTCTAGACTTAAGAAAAACATGGGCTTAGTGGGTGAAAACTCGAAACAACCCGCGAACGGCCCCGTGGGTGGCACTAACACCTCCTACGATACCAATGTAACTCATAGGAACTGACCCCGCAGTCGCGGGTCTTTCGGTTCGAGAATACAATGATAATGTGCATATTTCTAGAGTTTGGCTTAAAAATATGGGGTTAGTGGGTGAAAACTCAAAACAACCCCCGAGCGACCCCGTGGGTGGAACCAACACCTCCCACGGGACTAATGTAACTCGTAGGAACTGACCCCGCAGTCGCGGGTCTCCCGATTTGCGAATACAATGATAATTTGCATATTTCTAGACTTAGGCGTAAAAACATGGCGTTAGAGGGTGAAAAGTCGAAACAACCCCCAAACGGCCCGTGGGTGGCACCAACACCTCCTATAGGACCAATGTAACTGACCGCGCAACTGCGACACTACCGATTTGAAAATACAACGATAATTTGTATATTTCTAGACTTAGGCTTAAAAACATGGCGTTAGAGGGTGAAAACTCGAAACAGCCCCCAAAGGTCCCCGTGGGTGGCACCAATACCTCCAACGGGACCAATGTAACTCAGAGAAACTGACCACACAGTCGCGAGTCTTTCGGTTTGAGAATACGATGATAATTTGCATATTTATAGACTTAGGCTTAAAAACATGGCGTTAGAGGGTGAAAACTCGAAACAACCCCTGAACGGCCCCGTGGGTGGCACCAACACCTCCCACGGGACAAATGTAACTCGTAGGAACTGACCCCACAGTCGCGGGTCTACCGGTTTGAGAATACAATGATAATTTGCATATTTTTATACTTAGTCTTAAAAACATGGCGTTAGAGGGTGAAGACTCGAAACATCCCCCGAACGGCCCCGTGGGTGGCAACCACACCTCCCATGGCACCAATGTAACTGACCGCGCAGCTGCGACACCCCCGGTTTGAGAATACAATGGTAATTTGCATATTTCTAGACTTAGGCTTAAAAACATGGCGTTAGAGGGTGAAAACTTGAAACAGCCCCTGAAAGACCCCGTGGGTGGCACCAACACCTCCCACGGGACCAATGTAACTCGTAGGAACAGATGCACAGTCGCAGGTCTCCCGATTTGAGAATACGACTATAATTTGCATATTTCCTGACGTAGGCTTAAAAATATAGCGTTAGAGGGTGAAAACTCTAAACAGCCCCCGAACGGCCTCGTGGGTGGCACCAACACCTCCCACGGGATCAATGTAACTCATAGGAACTGACCGCACAGCCGCGGCACTCCGGGTTTGAGAATACGACGATAAGTTGCATATTTCTAGACTTAGGCATAAAAACATGGCGTTAGAGGGTGAAAACTTGAAACAGCACCCGAACGGCCTCGTGGGTGGCACCAACACCTCTCACGGGACCAATGTAACTCATAGGAACTGACTGCACAGCCGCGGCACTCCGGGTTTGAGAATACGACGATAATTTTTCATATTTCTAGATTTAGGCTTAAAAACATGGCGTTAGAGGGTGAAAACTCGAAACAACCCCTGAACGGCCCCGTGGGTGGCACCAACACCTCCCACGGGACCAATGTAACTCGTAGGAACTGACCCCACAGTCGCGGGTCTGCCGGTTTGAGAATATGATGATAATTTGCATATTTTTATACTTAGGATTAAAAACATGGCGTTAGAGGGTGAAGACTCGAAACAGCCCCCGAACGGCCCCGTGGGTGGCAACCACACCTCCCACGGGACCAATGTAACTGACCGCGCAACTGCGACACTCCCGATTTGAGAATACAATGGTAATTTGCATATTTCTAGACTTAGGCTTAAAAACATGGCGTTAGAGGGTGAAAACTCGAAACATCCCCTGAAAGGCCCCGTGGGTGGTACCCACACCTCCCACGTGACCAACGTAACTCGTAGGAACTGATGCACAGACGCAGGTCTCCCGATTTGAGAATATGACGATAATTTGCATATTTCTTGACGTAGGCTTAAAAACATGGCGTTAGAGGGTGAAACCTCAAAACAGCCCCCGAACGGCCTCGTGGGTGGCACCAACACCTCCCACGGGACCAATGTAACTCATAGGAACTGATTGCACAGCCGTGGCACTCCGGGTTTGAGAATACGATGATAATTTATATATTTCTAGACTTAGGCATAAAAACATGGCCTTAGAGGGTGAAAACTCGAAACAGCCCCCGAACGGCCTCGTGGGTGGCACCAACACCTCCCACGGGACAAATGTAACTCATAGAAACTGAACACACAGTTGCGGGTATCCCGATTTAAGAATCCGACGATAATTTGCATATTTCTAGACTTAGGCTTAAAAATATGGCGTTAGAGGGTGAACACTCGAAACAACTCCCGAATGACGTCGTGGGTGGCACCAACACCTCCCACGGGACCAATGTAACTCGTAGGAACTGACCCTGCAGTCGCGGGTCTCCCAGTTTGAGAATACGACGTTAATTTGTATATTTCTAGACTTAGGCTTAACGACATGGCGTTAGAGGGTGAAAACTCGAAACAGCCCCCGAGCGGCCCCGTGGGTGGCACCAACACCTCCCACGGGACCAATGTAACTCGTAGGAACTGACGTCGCAATCGCGGGTCTCTCGATTTGAGAATACGACGATATTTATATATGTCTAGACTTAGGCTTAAAAACATGGCGTTAGAGGGTGAAAACTCGAAACAACCCCGAACGGTCCCGTGGGTGGCACCAACACCTCCCACGGGACCAATGTAACTCGTAGAAACTGACTCCACAGTCGCGGGTCTCCCGATTTGAGAATATGATGATAATTTCCATATTTATAGACTTAGGCTTAAAAACATGGCGTTAAGGGGTGAAAACTCGAAACAACCCCCAAACGGCCTCATGGGTGGCACCAACACCTCCCACGGGACCAATGTAACTCGTAGGAGCTGACCACGCAGCCGCGGGACTCCCGTTTTGAGAATACGACCGTAATTTGCATATTTTTAGACTTAGGAAGAAAATATGGCGTTTGAGGGAGAAAACCCAAAACAACACCCAAACGGCCCCGTGGGTGGCACCAACACCTCCCACGTGACCACTATAACTCGTAGGAACTGACCCCGCAGTCGCGGGTCTCCCGCTTTGAGAATACGATGATAATTTGCATATTTCTAGACTTAAGAAAAACATGGGGTTAGTGGGTGAAAACTCGAAACAACCCACGAACGGCCCCATTGGGTGGCACCAACACCTCCCACGGAACCAATGTAACTCGTAGGAACTGACCCCGCAGTCGCGGGTCTCCGGTTTGAGAATAGGATGATAACTGGAATATTTATAGACTTTGGCTTAAAAACATGGCGGTAGAGGGTGAAAACTCAAAACAACCCCGAACGGCCCCGTGGGTGGCACCAACACCTCCCACGGGACCAACGTAAGTCGTAGAAACTGATCCCGCAGTCGCGGGTCTCCCAGTTTGAGAATACGATGATAATTTGCATATTTATAGACTTAGGCTTAAAAACATGGCGTTAGAGGGTGAAAACTAGAAACAACCCCCGAACAGCCCCGTGAGTGGCACCAACACCTCCCACAGAACCAATGTAACTCGTAGGAACTGACCCCGCAGTCGCGGGTCTCCCGGTTTGAGAATACGATGATAATTTGCATATTTCTAGACTTAGGCTTAAAAACATGGCGTTAGAGGGTGAAAACTCGAAACAACCCCTAAACGGCCCCGTGGGTTGCACCAACACCTCCCAGAGGACCAATTTTAACTCGTAAAAACTGACCCCGCAGTCGCGGGTCTCCCGGTTTGAGAATACAATGATAATTTGCATATTTCTGGACTTAGGCTTAAAAACATGGCGTTAGAGGGTGAAAATTGGAAACAACCTCCGAACGGCTCCGTGGGTGGCACCAACACCTCCCACAGGACCAATGTAACTCGAAGGAACTGACCCCGCTATCGTGGGTCTCCCGATTTTAGAATATGATGATAATTTGTATATTTCTTGACATAAGCAAAACGTGGGGTTAGAGAGTAAAAACTCGAAACAACCCCCGAACGGCCCCGTGGGTGGCACCAACACCTCCCACGGTACCAATGTACCTCGTACGAACTGACCCCGTAGTCGCGGGTCTCTCGGTTTGGAAATACGACGATAATTTACTTATATCTAGACTTAGGCTTAAAAACATGACGTTAGAGGGTGAAAACTCGAAACAGCCCTCGAATGGCCCCGTGGTTGGCACCAACACCTCCCACGACACCAATGTAACTCGAAGGAAACAACGGTACTCCCGGTTTGAGAATACGACGATAAGTTGCATATTTATAGACTTAGGCTTAAAAACATGGCATTAGAGGGTGAAAACTCGAAATAGCCCCCGAACGTCCCTGTGGGTGGCACCAACACATCCCACGGGACCAATGTAACTCGTAGCAACTGACCCCGCAATCGCGGGTCTCCCGGTTTGAGAATACGTTGATAATTTGCATATTTCTAGACTTAGGCTTAAAAACATGGCATTAGAGGGTGAAAACTCGAAACAACCCACGAACGGCCCCGTGGGTGGCACCAACACCTCCCACGGGACCAATGTAACTCGTAGAAACTGACCCCGCACTCGCGGGTCTCCCGGTTTGAGAATACGATGATAATTTGCATATTTCATGACTTAGGCTTAAAAACATGGCGTTAGAGGGTGAAAACTTGAAACAACCCCCGAACTGCCCCGTGGGTGGCACCAACACGCCCCACAGGATGAATGTAACTTGTAGGAACTGACCCCACAGTGGCGGGTCTCTCGGTTTGAGAATACGACGATAATTTTCATATTTCTAGTCTTAGGCTTAAAAACATGGCGTTAGAGGGTGAAAACTCGAAACAGCCTCCGAACGGCCCCGTGGGTGGCCCCAACACCTCCCACGGGACCAATGTAACTCATAGGAACTGACCGAGCTGCTGCGACACTCCCGGTTTGAGAACACAACGATAATTTGCATATTTCTAGACTTAGGCTTAAAAACATGGCGTTAGAGGGTGAAAATTCGAAACAGCCCTCGAAAGGCCCCGTGGGTGGCACCAACACGTCCCACGGGACCAATGTAACTCGTAGGAACTGACCGCGCAAATGCGACACTCCCGGTTTGAGAATTCAACGGTAATTTGCATATTTCTAGACTTAAGTAAAACATTGCGTTAGAGGGTGAAAACTCGAAACAACCCCCGAACGGCCGAGTGGGTGGCACCAACACCTCCCACGTGACCAATGTAACTCGTAGTAACTCACCACGCACTCGTGGGACTCCCGATTTGAGAATACGATGATAATTTGCATATTTCTAGACTTAGGCATAAAAACATGGCGTTAGAGGGTGAAAACTCGAAACAGCCCTCGAACGGCCCCGTGGGTGGCACCAACACCTCCCACGGGACCAATGTAACTCGTAGGAACTGACCCCACAATTGCGGGTCTCCCGATTTGAGAATATGACTATAATTTGTATATTTTTAGACTTAGGCTTAAAAACATGGCGTTAGAGGGTGAAAACTCGAAACAGCCCCCGAACGGCCCCGTGGGTGGCACCAACACCTCCCACGGGACCAATGTAACTCGTATGAACTGACCACACAGCTACAGAACTCCCGATTTGAGAAGACTACAGTAATTTGCATATTTCTAGACTTAAGCAAAATATGGCGTTAGAGGGTGAAAACTCGAAACAGCCCCCGAACGGCCCCGTGGGTGGCACCAACACCTCCCACGGGACCAATGTAACTCATATGAACTGAACACAGCTACGGAACTCCCGATTTGAGAAGACTACAGTAATTTGCATATTTCTAGACTTAAGCAAAATATGGCGTTAGAGGGTGAAAACTCGAAACAGCCCCGTGGGTGGCACCAACACCTCCCACGTGACCAATGTAACTCGTAGGAACTCACCACGAACTCGCGGGGCTCCCGGTTTGAGAATACGACGATAATTTGCATATATCTAGACTTAGGCATAAAAATATTGATATGTTGATAATTTTAACTCATATATGCAATTTTTCAGCTTGATTAATTTTTTTGTAAAACTACTTGGTTACTGATATTTTTTTTATGTATCCTATCATTTGTAGGATTTTTGACTACGGAACACATGAAGGAGGCAATGGTTTAGAACATGAAGATTGTTTATATGTTGTGGACATTCGGGATTTTGTTTTTTATGTGTTACAGCCATGCGGGCTTTATTATTTAGTTTTATGGTCGTGCGGGCTTTTATAATTTGATTATTGAATTTTATGGTCGTGAGGGCTTTATAATAAGCAGGTTTTACATTTACAGGTTTTGGAATGTCAAGAAAATAGAGGAAACTTTGCCCAATTTTTATTTTGGTCTTTGAATTATTAAGACGTGCAATATTTTTTAGTTTGTATATATATTTGTTTATTAACAACGTTCTCGGTTCGTAATTTGTGATTTTTTTAATTGTTTTTCCAATAATAAATATTTGTAATACCTCGTACGCGTCCAACGTTACACATAGCAACTGACGGTGCACTCACCCGACCCCCAATTTTAGGATTGGACCAAAAAATACATTTATTTTTAAAATTATAGTTAAATATGGTAATGGACTTTGTCCATGACCATTTTTATTTTTTTCGTCACGCATAAAATGGTCACGGACAAAGTCCGGGACCATTTTTTTCCGTCACGGTTGTGGGTCACGGACTTAGGCCGCGACAAATTTTTTATTTTTTTTGTCACGGTCATGAGTCGTGGACTTTGGCCGCGACCAATTTGTCACGGTTGTGGGTCACGGATGAGGACCGTGACCAATAGTTTTTATATTTTTTTGTCACGGTTGTGGGTGGCGGACTTTGGCCGCGATCAATTTGTAACGATTGTGGGTCACGGATTAGGGCCGCGACCAATTTTTATTTTTTATTTTTTTGTCACGGTTATGGGTCGCGGACTTTGGCCGTGACCAATTTGTCACGGTTGTGGGTCACGGATGAGGTCCGCGACCCTTCACGACATGGGTCATGGCCTAAGTCCACGACGATCTGCCGTGACCCCTTTCGGCCGTGACCATTTTTTGGTCACGAACTTGGGCTGCGACCCACGAAAATGGTCACGGCCCAAGTCCGCGACTCGCAACTTTGGTCAGGGATTTTGGTCGTGACCAATCGCCAGCTTTGGTGCAGTGAATACTACCATACATGCTCTGGTAACCTCGTCATCATGTTAAAGCTCATGCCACTTCACCTTTCAAACCTCCGTTATCTCCCCCATAGGTCGTTGGCTCAACGCATCTGTCACCAAATTGACCTTGCTAGGATGATACTGAATTTTAAACTGGTAATCCTTCACAAACTCTAACCATCTCTGTGTAGCAACCCGTGCTTTTAGGAATAATTAAATTCCATAATTGGGTATAAATTGAAAATTTGGGGAATTTTCCAGGAATAGTAATTTTTGGAATTTTTAAGGATTTGACGATTGTCGATGGGTGATATATTTACTTTTGGGATTAATTAAATATGTCAGAGTATTTTAATTATATGTCGCCATTGAGTAAAGCGACAAAAGAAAAGATTTTAATTGGAAAACCCGCATTAAGTTGTGTGGGGTTAAATTAGTGAGTTGCGATCAAGTACTTTCGGATGGAAATTTTGACTACGCAGTGAGTCTCGAAACGGCCGAGATAGTAAAAAAAGAGTGTCCGATGGTCGAAATTGAGTTTCAGGAATTTTTGGGCTATTAGGAACTCGTAATTGACTAAACGAGTCATTTTTGGGGTTTAAAGGGGAAACCCTTATTTTCTCCCTATCTAAAGAGGGAAAGGGGGAGAGAACAGAAAGAAAAGAGAGAAGAGAGAGAGGAGGAGAGAAAAGAGGAGGAAAATGGAGATTCCGGCCAACCTCCGCGGGATTCGACTCGGGATCGTAGGATTTTATCCACGAGGCAAGTGTTTACTTGCTTTATTAACTTTTAAGCATAAATCTCATATCATATTTTGGTATGAACAAACCCTAAAGATTTTGGGTTGGGTTTTCGTGGATTAAACGGATTTTCGGGAGTTAAAACGAATAAACCCCAATAATTTTCCAATTCGATAAACTTAGGATTTAATCGAAATTAGTTGTTGGTTTCGGGTTCTAGGATGTTTAGAACCCTTTTTATATGTGTATATGTTATTGGTTGAGTTTGTAGGCTGTCGGGAGAGGAGACAAAAGCTTGGGGGAAGCTTTAATGGCCGAAAGAGTCTCGGAGAAGACGATGGACACTAGCCAGCGTCCTTATCGAATCGATTCGGCCTAGAAGAGGATCGATTCGGCTCTTGGTCAAAAAATAAAAATTGTATATCTTTTCGCTACGGTCGCGTGGACGCTGACTACATATTTTTCTTATTTTTTTTGGATTTATAATGATTTTGCTACGGAAGGTTATCCGAGATCGAAATCGTTAGTTAGAAATCAAACCTGATATTGGGAGAATTAAGGATAGAATTTTTTGGAGATAAATATTAGGGGTTCCTATATATAGAGTGGGGACCTCTAGATTACTATTTGAGCGTAATGTAGTCCTTGGGTTTGTGAAAAGAGAATCCACAACCTATTTAATTTAAGGTTGTTCGGGGACGAACATCAATTGGGATAATTTTAGTGGCCATTTGGGTCAAATATAATTATGCGTGTGGGAAACCGTAATTATATATCGATTATGGATGAGAAAAATCCTATGAGGCTAATGTGATGGAATTTGGGTTATAAGTTAAAGATAAGTTGAGGGTATTCTTATCATACGATTATGAATCGGGTATTTGGAGAGTATATAAATTCCAAATAGTGATTAAGGTGTGAGTAATATTTAAGAGAGAGAATACTTAAATATTATTATGTGATTGGCAATTATGGCCATATATATATATTCGAGGAGGAATATATAGTATATATATACTATGTGATTAAAGTATATGTAAAATATGATACGAATGTGTATGTATATATATCTTTATGTGATGGTATATATATATGTGATGCATACCCCCTCTAATGCTATCATTGGGAAGTTGCGCGATGAGGGTGAGCCCCCTGGCTCGAGGATCAGAGTGTGGATATTCCCCAGGTCATAGTCGTCCATGTTTTTATTTTGTGATATACATTTTTGGGATGATACATGGTGGGTATGTTTCGTCTCATTGCCGGTTAGGAGCTATGACCGCTTCCTAGGCGTTGTGATTTGGTTTTAACCACGAAGTAGGTGTCATTTAGTCATACCAGTGGTCCCCAGTATGCTACGTGAGCCGGGCACTGGAAGATGATATCATTGAGAGACAATATCCTCGAGTTATAGCTCGGTGGGATGGTTATTATACTGGTGTGAATAGTATATTACCTGTGTATGAGAACAATGCAATATATATCTCTAATGAGAATAAAGAGATAAAGATGAATATAGAGTAAACCTCAGTCCGGGAGATAGATCCGGATGTGTATTATGAAGATGAATATGGAGTAAACCTCAGTCCGAGAGATATATCCGTATGTGTATTATAAAGATGAATATAAAGTAAACCTCAGTCCGGGAGATAGATCCGGATGTGTATTATAAGATGTATATCATTGTATAGTATGTATATACATTGTGTACTGAGGAGCTAATGGATCTCGACGATCGATCTTGTCACGTAGTAGTGTATCAGGGGGGTTCCTTGTTTGGATTTTTCTCTGCGAGACACCCCACGCACGAACATGGCATAGGGTTGAGACTGGGGGGAAGCTTATCCCTTAGTACTTGGGATAACTAGGGTTGTTAGAAGATGGGTGATAGACTAGTTAGGCAGGGTAGCTTGACTAGGGTATTTTTGTTAGGATGCGATAGGGGTGCACCATTAGAAGAGAGGTGAGGGTTATCTCATGGGAGTGCAATACCAATTTAAATATGAGATAAAACATATTTTTAAAAATAAAACATTTATGCACTTGCAAAATATTTTCACAACTCGGGCTCTGACCCGTTTCTATATTTTTCTTTCTTGCTATATATATATATATATATATATATATATATATATATATAGGTATCCACACATAGGGATGCCTAGATGAAGATCCTTTCGAGTCAGACGTCTGCTGCAGCAGATGTGGATGTATGCAGGTTTACCGTAGACGCTTCTATTCTTGTACTCTAGATAGGAGATATTGTATAAACATTCGGGATAATAACCCAACTGCATTTATTTATCCTTTTACCGCCTTTTAGTGCGGCATTCGATATGGTTGTATGATTTTAAACCGAGTGTTCGGTAATTTTATTTCATTTTCAGTTTCATTTACATAAACTGTGTGGATGTTTTAAATTGTAGTTGTTTAAAAAGAGTAGTTAAGTAAAATTTTGACTCCAGCCTAATAGGTTATTAATAATTAAATCGGTTTTCAACAGTGATGCTAAGAATGATCCATATGCGCCTTCTATTTTAATTTGGTACAGGAGTGATCGTCCGGTATTTTATTAGGCAGGTTGTCACAGATGGTATTAGAGCATTAGATTCTAGTGTCCTTAGGAATCTGTGCGGACGTACTACGCTTTCAGCGTTGCTCTCGATTTATTATAGAGCCTTATGATTAGGATTGTTGATTCCTTTTGTGAGATTTCATTATCCTGCTATGACATAGGATTATAGTAAATCTTTTGCGTGCTCGCCTGAGATTCATGTGTTGATCGAGGAAGGGCGACCAAGGAAGGCCTTGATGAGGGAACTAGGAGGTGGGGATTAATTGGAGCTGTAAGTGAGGTAGGGGATGGGGACCGTAGTAGAGGTCACTTCCTTTGTGTTGTTTGAATGGGATTGTCGCAACGACTACTAAAGTGTAGTAGTTGAAAGTATCCAAGTACCGCTGTGGTGAAGAGTGGTACTAAAGTTGAATCACCCTGTGAAGCTAAGGGTTCGAAAGGGTCTTTGATAAGGACCATATGTTGAAGTTCGGTTGTGTAAAGTAAGTGTAGCACTACCCAGTGGAAGTAGAAGGCTCGAGAACTTGGGATTAAAAATTCTTCACTCGTTGGAGCAATGTTGAAATGGCGAAAATGATGGTCACCACATTTGGGGGAAACATGATGTTTTTCTCATGGAGGAATTTTACGGACGGTTTTAATCGTGAGTGCCTTTGGTTGATTAGGAAGAGAATGAAGTTTTGGATTATTCACATTAGGATCGGCCAGAGGCCGATAGTGGATAAAGGGTGATATGGAGAAGTGAACCTTGTACCGAGGTGAGGTAGGTACAATGAATAATGAGTCCTTTCGAGGAATGATAGGCTCATTAGAGAAATGTTGCGAACGCTTACGGAAATGGTAGGTGTGTTCATGTACCCCATTCGTGGACATCCACATGGGGAGATTTATTGAAACAGGGATGTTGAAATCGATAGGGGGGTTTCCTTTTGATGAAGAAGTTAAGAGGACTAGTAAGATGATTGTAAGGAGCGAGGCTATAGAGTCAGATGATACTGATAACTTTATCATGGTCAGGAAGGCCAGTGATGAAAATAGTGATGTGGAGTGCGGAGCCGCACGGTTAGTCCTTTCCCGATAGGAATAAATGACAAGATTAGAGTGCCTAGATGGTGCATAGAGATACGTAATTTTGGTTCAGTTAGGACAAGTGTACCATGTTCGGGAACCTTTTTGGAGTAGCTAGGGAGATAGACAAAGTTGTTATTATGAGTTTCACCTCAAAAGGAAGAGGTATAATTGGTGTGTCTAGATAAAGTCGCGGTGTTCGTTAGCCCTAGACTCGTGTGTGTAATTTGAGTTTTGTGGCGGTCTCGATAACATTATATAATGTAGGCCTATGTGTTTTCCGCGGTAGCGGAGTTATATTTTCTTTCATTCTCTATAAAAGCGGGTGCTGATATTTTAAATATGTATCTGGTTTGTATTACTCATTTTATATATATTATACTGGTATGGTAATATTGTGAGTATATTATATTCTTCGTTGTTCGGAGCGACAGCAGGCTAATGATGGCAAGACTATCGTGTCCACGGTTCCAGGATGGAACGGGTTGTTGTTGCGATATCTCACCGGGATATAGGTTGAGTTCACCTTTACTATTATGGGTATATGGAACTACGAAGGGCATATGTTTCATGATCGTGGTTCGAGTATGTGGCGACCTTATAGGTGTGATTTAAGGTATGCACGGATTATTGTCGAGCTGTGAGTTTAAGCTCATTATTGTTTGTGCAAGGACTTAGTATGAGTACGAGCGCTTGGTGGTGCGGATCCTATATAAATATGAGAGTTTAGACCACCTTTTATTGGAAGAGGGGATAGGATTATCACGGTTTCATATTTAAAGAAAATGGACCTCCACGACTGACAAAGTTAAGTAGTAGTGTATTGTAGGGGTTCCTTGTCTAGATTTCGCTTTGCGAAACGTCCCACGCACGGAACCAAGAAAATTTTGGAAGTTGAGAGATGCCTTGGGCACTAGGGATATACTTAGGATTGTACTCATTTTGCCTAGGTGGGTAAACGCATAGATCGTAGGATTGTTAGGATGTAAGTTCAATAGAGTAGGTAACGCCAATATAGGAAGATTTTGGGAAGTAAACCACAAGAAGATTGGTTGATTAACCCTGAGGAGAATTGAACTTCGTGGTTTGGGAGGACCTATGTGTGAGTATTACACCGAGGAAAGGAGGCCCTTATTTAGAGAGAGAGTTAGGTGTTGAACGTTTACAAGGGTTGTGCGGATGTGCATGAGTTAAAAAGGTGTATGGGAACCTTAGTAAGTTGGTTTTATATACTGCCTGAAATAGAAAAGGCTTAGTATATAAAGTTGAAGTTTATGCTGTAAGGCAGTCACAAATGGATTTGGAGTATGTCGGATGGAACATCGTGCCCAAGATAAGAAAGGACACTGACGAGAGTGGTCGAGCGTTAGATTAATTTCTTTTTGGGGGAAATTAGATATCCAGATATTGACGAGCGAACGCTTAGAATCGTGTTTGGACGTTAGAGCGGAGGCTGTAGGCTTGTCTTTCTACGTGGGGCACTAGAAATGATAGGTTCCATGTGACGTTATTGGAGTCATTTTACGACCGTGGTAGCCGTATAGTATATGGTTGGGAACCATTGGGTTAATATCGTTTCCCTTGAGGTATTAGGATTTGGAGCAATCCTAGGTGAGTTGTATCTGAATTTATAGGATGAAGTTTCGTTCTAGGGGGAGTATGTAACAACCCGTACTTTTGGGAATAATTAAATTCCACAATTGGGTATAAATTGTAAATTTGGGGAATTTTCCCGAAATAGTAATTTTTAGAATTTTTAAGGATTTGATGATTGTCGATGGGTGATATATTTACTTTTGGGATTAAGTAAATATGTCGGAGTATTTTAATTATATGTCGTCATTGAGTAAAGCGACAAAAGATAAGATTTTAATTAGAAAACTTGCATTAAGTTGTGTGGGGTTAAATTAGTGAGTTGCGATCAAGTACCTAGAATGGAAATTTCGACTGCGCGGTGAGTCTCAGAATGACCGAGATAGTCAGAAATGAGTGTCCGATGGTCGAAATTGAGTTTCAGGAATTTTTGGGCTATTTGGAACTCGTAATTGAGTAAACGAGTCATTTTTGGGGTTTAAAGGGGTAAACCCTTATTTTCTCCCTATATAAAGAGGGAAAGGGGGATATAAGAGAAAGAAAAGAGAGAAGAGAGAGAGGATGAGAGAAAAGAGGAGGAAAAGGGAGATTCTGGCCAACCACCGCGAGATTCGACTCGGGATCGTCGGAATTTATACACGAGGCAAGTGTTTACTTGCTTTATTTACTTTTAAGCATAAATCTCTTATCATATTTTGGTATTAAAAAACCCTAAATATTTTGGGTTGGGTTTTCGTGGATTAAACGGGTTTTCGAAAGTTAAAACGAATAAACCCCAATAATTTTCCAATTCGAGAAACTTAGGATTTAATCGAAATTAGTTGTTGGTTTCGGGTTTTAGGATGTTTAAAACCCTTGTTATATGTGTATATATTGTTGGTTGAGGTTGTAAGATGTCGGGAGAGGAGACAAAAGCTTGGGAGAAGCTTTAATGGCCGAAACAGTCTTGGAGAAGATGATGAACAGTAGCCACCATCCTTGCTGAATCGATTCGGCCTAGAGGCGAATCAGTTCGGCTCTTGGTCAAAAAACAAAAATTGTAGATCTTTTTGATATGGTCGCGTAGGCACTGACCTCGGATTTTTCTAATTTTTTTGGATTTATAATGATTTTTCTACGGAAGGTTGTCCGAGATCAAAATCGTTAGTTAGAAATCAAACCTGATATTGGGAGAATTAAGGCTAGAATTGTTTGAAGATAAATATTAGGGGTTCCTATATATAGAGTGGGGACCTCTAGATTACTATTTGAGTGAAATGTAGTCCTTGGGTTCATGAAAAGAGAATCCACAACCTATTTAATTTAAGGGTGTTCGGGGACGAACATCAATTGGGATAGTTTTAGTGGCCATTTGGGTCAAATATAATTATGCGTGTGGGAAACCATAATTATATATCGATTATAGATGAGAAAAATCCTATGAGGCTAATGGGATGAAATTTGGGTTATAACTTAAAGATAAGTTGAGGGTATACTTATCATACGATTATGAATCGGGTATTTGGAGAGTATATAAATTTTAAATAGTGATTAAGGTGTGAGTAATATTTAAGAGAGAGAATACTTAAATATTATTATGTGATTGGCAATTATGGCTATATATATATATATATATATATATATATTCGAGGAGGAATATATAGTATATATACTATGTGATTAAAGTAAATATAAAATATAATACGGATGTGTATGTATATATATCTTTATGTGCTAGTATATATATATGTGAAGAATACCCCCTCTAATACTATCATTGGGAAGTTGCGCGATGAAGGTGAGCACCCTAGCTCGAGAAGCAGAGTGTGAATATTCTCCAAGTCATAGTCGTCCATGTTTTTATTATGTGATATACATTTTTGGGATGAGACGTGGTGGGTATGTTTCGTCTCATTATCGATTAGGATCTATGATCGCTTCTCAGGCGTTGTGATTTGGTTTTGACCATGAAGTAGGTGCCATTTAGTCCTACTGGTGGTCCCCAATATACTATGTGAGTCGGGCACTGGAAGATGAGATCATTGAGAAACAACATCCTCGAGTTATAGCTCGGTGGTATGGTTATTATACTGGTGTGTATAGTATATTACTTGTGTATGAGAACAAGGTAATATATATCTCTAATGAGAATAAAGAAATAAAGATGAATATAGAGTAAACCTCAGTCCGAGGAATAGATCCGGATGTGTATTATGACGATGAATATGGAGTAAACCTCAGTCCGGGAGATATATCCGGATGTGTATTATAAAGATGAATATAAAGTAAACCTCAGCCCGGGAGATAGATATGGATGTGTATTATAAGATGTATATCATTGTATAGTATGTATATACATTGTGTACTGAGGGGATAATGGATCTCGACGATCGATCTTGTCACGTAGTAGTGTATCAGGGGGGTTCCTTGTTTGGATTTTGCTCTGCGAGACACCCCACGCACGAACATGGCATAGGGTTGAGACTGGGGAGAAGCTTATCCCTTAGTCTTGGGATAACTAGGGTTGTGAGAAGATGGGTGATAGACTAGTTAGGCAGGGTAGCTTGACTAGGGTATTTTTGTTAGGATGCGATAGGGGTGCACCATTAGAAGAGAGGCGAGGGTTATCTCATGGGAGTGCAATACCAATTTAAATATGAGATCAAACATATTTTTAAAAATAAAACATTTATGCACTTGCAAAATATTTTCACAACTCGGGCTCTGACCCGTTTCTTTATTTTTCTTTCTTGCTATATATATATATATATAGGTATCCACACACAGGGACGCCTGGATGAAGATCCTTTCGAGTCAGACGTCTGCTGCAGCAGCTGTGGATGTATGAAGGTTTACCGTAGACGCTTCTGTTCTTGTACTCTAGATAGGAGATATTGTATAAACATTCGGGATAATAACCCAACTACATTTATTTATCCTTTTACCGCCTTTTAGTGCGACATTCGATATGGTTGTATGATTTTAAACCGAGTGTTCGGTAATTTTATTTCATTTTCAGTTTCATTTACATAAACTGTGTGGATGTTTTAAACTATAGTTGTTTAAAAAGAGTAGTTAAGTAAAATTTTGACTCCAGCCTAATAGGTTATTAATAATTAAATCGGTTTTCAACAGTAATGCTAAGAATGATCCATATGCGCCTCCGATTTTAATTTTGTACAGGAGTGATCGTCCGGTATTTTATTAAGTGGGTTGTCACACTCTGCTGCCACATATTAAGGTCCTTCTGCGTGAACAAAGTACAATAGCGATGTATGGTCCGTGCATACATAGAACCACTCATCCAATAGGTAATGCCTTCAAATTTTCAAGGCAAACACAATCGTTGCTAACTCTGTGGGGTAGTTTCTATCGTTGGGATTAAGCTTACAAAAATCATAAGCTATATCCCAATACTCCTACTGAACCACACTCCCAAGTACTTACGCATCGGTGAAAACATTATATTCCATTCCTCCCATCGGAAGTCTAAGTATAGGTGTTGAAGTCAATTTGTCTTTCAGCTAATCAAACTCTGACTGACAGTAGTCATCCCAAACAAACGGAACCCCTTTTGCAAGTCAATTTTTTTTAACGGACCCATAATCTTCGAAAATCCCTTTGTAAAGGGTCGATAATAACTGAATAACCCCAAAAGGCTACGAAACTCCATCGGTGTCATGAACTGTCCCCATTCCCTCACCGCTGATACCTTACTTGGATCCACTTAAATTCCTTTGTCTGACACGATATGGCCTAAAAATTGTAACTCCCTTGCCAGATTACTCACTTCTCGAACTTGGTGTATAGCTAATGGTCTCGTAATGTCCGTAAAATCATACGTAGTTGCTTTGCATGCTCGGCTTCCATCCTAGAATACAACAAAGTAACGTCTATGAACACTATCACAAACTGGTCTAAAAAGTCTTTGAATAGTGATGGTACATTAGTCAACCCAAATGGCATCACCCTGAACTAGGGGTGTTCACGGGTCGGTCGGTTCGGTCGGTTCGGTTTTGGTCGGGTTTTTTGAGCCGATCCGACCAGGTCAGTTTTTAGAGGAGAAGAATCGAACCGAACTGAAACTGTTGAAGAATCGAACCGAACTGAATAGGGTTGGTTTTTGACAGGGCCGATTTAGTTTGCCCATCGGTTTTTAACAGAGCCGGTTATGTTTTTTCATTTATTTTAATAAAAAATATTTTTTAATACCTAATATAAATATAAAATTAAAAAATATAATATAATGTGGCAACACTAATATAAATATAATATAAAATATAAAATTAAGAAGTATAAAAATTAATTCGGTTCGGTTCGGTTTAAAATTGTTTTTTTATACCAAAATTGAAAATCGAACCGACTCCTTCGGTTTTATACCTGATCAAACCGACCCTTAAAAAAACTCGGCCTGAAAATTTTTGGTTCGGCTCGATTTTGTCGGTTTGGTCATTTTTTTGCACACCCTTACCCTGAACTCATATGATCCATATCGCGCTGGGAATGCGGTCTTAGGAACGTCCTCCTCCTTAATGCGCAAGTGATGATGCCCCGATCTCAAGTTTATCTTCGAGAAGTATACTGATCCTCAAAACTGGTGGAACAGGTGATTGATTAGAGGCAACAAATACTTATTCGGAATCGTGACCTTGTTTATCTCCTTATAGTTAAAGCACAGGCAAAACGACCGATCCTTCTTATTTATGAATAACATAGGCGCACCGATGTGCTCCGCCGGATAAAACCCTACTCTAGAAGATGCTGAATTTGATCTCTTAATTCCCATATCTCTAATGGGGCCATACGATATGGTGTTAGTTCAATCGTCGTAGTCCTAGGCGTTAAGTCAATAACAAACTCTATCTTCCGACTGTGTTGCAACCCGGGTATCTCTTAGAAAACATCTGCGAACTCCTTTACTATCGGAATCGAATATAAGGAAATAACCACCTCCTGTGAGGTCTCCTTCTCAATATAATAAAGATGCGTGGTCGACCTACCCTCGGGCTGGGGTGTATCCATGAGGAACATTTCATGTCCTGGGATAAAGAGCACAATTATCCTACCGAAGATATCCATTATTGCCTGGTACCCTGCCAACCAATCCATACCCAAAATGATATCGTACCCCTCCATATCCAAAATAAGTAAGTCTACTGCTAAACATAATCTCCTGATGTTTATATCTACTCTCTTATAAATCGAGTGTATAAGGGCTCCGCTACCCAATGGTGAGTTTACACACATAACAATACTTTCGTCATCTTTAATAGACCGACGGTGCATGAAAAATCTGGTATCTATGAATGAGTGTGAGGACCTAGTATAAAAAAACACCATACCCATATGCCCATGAATATGAAACGCACCTTCTAATGTTGGTGGTGTCTGCGATGCCTGTGGTATGACTTCATCCCGGACATTATAGACATGCTCGTATTGTAATTGACTCTGCTACCGTGGGGCTGGTGGAACTGGTGCTGTAGCTGATAACTATGCCTGATGTCCCCACTGGGCACCCTACTAAGTCCATTTGCCTGGATGTGGGCAGTCTCTCTTTCGATAGCCCATCTCTCCAGAAATAAAATAATGGTCAGTGAAGTCTCCCTGCCTTTGGCCCTATCATGGTTATTGGCTCTGATGGCCCAGACCCTGATGTCCACCATCGTTGTTCCCTTGGCTCCAGCGGCCCTGAAAAACATGCTGATGTTGTTGGTGGTGCTGATGTTGAGGGATTTTATGACCCTGTCTCAACCCACTACCCTCCGGTAAAAAACCTCCCGGTCGAAACCTCTTAGTCGAATCCTTCTGTCGGGAATCTCGCTCCTGTTGTTTTCCCTCGTGCTGTTGCGATGCTCCATCGACACCATTCCCCCCGGCTCTACCTGCTTGACTAGTATCCCCCATTTTCTTACTTCCCCTCAAATGGAAGCGATGGTCCTGGTAGTGAAGTAGTGTGACATTAACGACCTCGGAGTAGGTTATCAATGTTAGGTTACCAAACAAGTGCTGCTTGATCCTCCAAGTGAGTCCATCCACAAACTTCAATATTTTATTTACCTCCATGACCACCTCATCGGTCAAAAAGTTAGCCAAACGGGTAAACTCCTCCTCGTATTTAGCCACCGACCTATATCCCCGAGTAACATCCAGAAATTTCCTTCGCATCTCTATTTGGATCACTGATGGAAAACACTCGAGGTCGAATCTCTCCCAAAACTCAGTTATAGTCATCATGTCCCTCTCCTCTGCCGTGGTAATTGAGTACCACCACAGGTGTGCCTCACCTACCTGCTTAAAAGTAGCCAATGTCTGCCTCTGCATATCGCTGCACTCGACTAGGCAAAGATGACGCGTGATATATTTCTTCCATTGGTTGGAAGCTACCATGTCTGAACTGCGCTGGAATTCTAGTAGATGCTCTTTATGGAAGGCCTCCCTCACTTTCCCCCATGCTCTCCTGGATAGTGGGTGTCACTAGCTGCTGTGGCTTGGTATGCAAAAATGATGTTCCATGGAGGCCATGGTGGCATTAATCGTCTAGGAAACAATAATGGCCACCTATGTGGACGTCATCATCCCCCGTGGTTCCTATTGGGCCTCTCCCTCATTGGCCCTCTTGGTGGACCTAGCTGGTCATCCTCTCTTAGGTGGAATACGAAACATGATTGAAATTTGTATAAGTTTGCAGTAAATTATAAAATAATAAGAGAAGAATGTAAGCACGAAAATGGGTAAGTATGAATGCAACAGTCCTAAAAAAGGGTTCTATATCAATGGACGCTACGCTAGATTCATAGTAAGCCACACAGATCGAAAAATACTTTAGAACCTGATGCTCTCAATACCATCTATGACACCGCGCCTATTAAAATATTGGGTGACCAGTCTCATATGGCTCATTTTTTTTAAAGAAACTAAATTTATCTTAGCTTCACTATCGAAACATGGTTAATTACTAACCACCTAATTAATTTAACAAGCAGTGTCAATTTTTATATTCCATTAACATACAATAATATTAACCAATCTACAATAATTCAATATATAGTAACCAATATAAATGAAATCACAATATAAAGTCTAAAGCTGAGATAAATAAATAAAGTCCTCGAATAAACCATCGGTTAAAATTCTAATACATCCAATCCAACCGATATAGAATGTCAATAATAGAATCGCCTACTCGGAAATCCTACAATCATCCACACCAGATGTAGTTACGTAATCCCTAAAAGATGAATCATCTTTGTCATTCCCATGACTGGACACCTAAAAGTTTTGAAAATATAAATGATACAGGTGAGAGCCCAAAATCTTTAAAAATATTTTGCAAGTGTATAAATTGCGTCAATGAAAATATGAAGCAATTTTGATATTAATAAACTGGTAGTGTACTCTCGTGAATCACCCCTCACCCCTCATTTAATGTGCGCACCTAACGTATGCTCTTGACCCTTGTGCTACCCCACCTAGCTAGTCTTATACCTAACCAAAATGTAATGTATTAGCCTATTTAGAGTATTTTATTATCACTGATTTACTATTTGACTTACTCGCCCGCTTAATTTTTATTTATTTTTTATCAAAGAGGGACGGTACCCCCACACATTTTATTAATGTAATAAGGAGAAAAAGCCTCTCCGAAGCTTACAAACCCAAGCAAATTTAAAATCTAGAGGTTGGGCCCAATACTCTAGATAGAATGCAGTAAATATGGGATTTTATATTAACCCCATTACATAGAGAGAACTTGAAATAAATATGGAGATTTATCTTATCCCCATTTACAACTTTAAAATTCTATGCCTTATTTGAGGAGTATGCAGACTATCCAGCTTAAGTAAACCTTTAACCAACCTCGGGAGAGAGGAATGATCCCAATATAAAAAGTTCGTGTTGAAAAGAGAAGCCCTTGAAGCTAGATGGTCAGCGACTGAGTTTGATTGTCTCCATATATGATTATAAGTAACTGCATCAGAGCATTGGTAGTCTTGAAGAAACTTTCTAGCTTGCCATGGAGGTTTAGCTTTTTTCAATATCACATCTATTAATAGCTTGCAATCCGATTCCACTATCACTTTTTGAATCTTTAATTGAGAAACCAATTCATACCTTCAACCAAAGCCAAACTTTCAGCAAAGAAAGATGATTGAACTCCTATAGACCTTTCAAACCCAACAATGAAGTTCCCATCCGAATCTCTGATCACCCCTCCAATTCCACTATTACCCGGATTACCTTTAGATGCTCCATCAATATTTAATTTAAAAACACCACTAGGGGGATAAGACCAAACGCATTTTATAAGATGAACAACTTTAGGGCTTATTTTAACTTGGAATTGGTTAATGATATGAAGATCTAACGAGTTAGGGAGGTCATAGATTTTTAGATTTTGAAGAACGGAAGAAGCTAAATAAATTATTTGATTGATTATAACATTATCAGAAGACTTATAGTTTTCAAAAACCAATCTATTCCTAGCTTTCCATAATTCCCAAAATATAATTTTAGGAATAATAGCATAAAGAATTTTAAGAAAGTCTTTATTATTTTTAGTCATCCACCAAGATAAAATCATAGCCCTACAAGAATGATTATTAGGAGTAACATTAAAAAGGTGACAAAAATATTTCCAAACTTTTTTAGCTAAATTACAATTTAGCAACACATGAGTATCGCTATCATCATTAGCTAAACATTCCCTGCAAACCGGAGCAAGTCTTATACCAACTTTTTGGATTTCAGTCTCAAAAGGCACAGAATGATTCAATAACTTCCAAATGAAATTAGAAATTTTTGTGGGACATTCTATAGACCAATTTATTTTCCAAGTGAGAGAAATTGGGTTATTTTTCCTACATATTTGAAAAGCTTCTTTCAAAGAGAACTCACCAGAGTATGAAGGAAGCCATATTTGATTTTCAGAATCAATGTGATCATCCGCTAAGCTAGAAATAGATTTTATTCTTCTAATAGTGGAAGATCCTAACTTCAAAACCATAATATCCTTATATTTATGACGCATGAAAGAAGCCCAAATACCTTTATCAAATAAAAATTTCCAATACAATTTCATGCTAGAAGCATTAATAATATCTTCCATTCTTCTAAAATTTAACCCACCTTCTTCAAACGGAAAGCACATGTCATACCATTTAGACCATTAGTAAGGTTTATCTTTATTAACACCACCCCAATAAAATTTAGAAAATATATTATGCAATCTTTTAATAATAGTTTTAGGGGGGCAAATAATAGAAATGATGTGAATAGGGATAGATAAAAGAACACTTCTAATAAGAATAGCCCTACCGACTTGAGAAATAAGCTTGGACGACCAAGAATTAAGCTTCTCTCTAATAGAATTCATTAGATCAGAAAATTGAGACAGCTTAATTCTACCTTTATTAATGTTGCAACCTAAATACTTCATGTGCAATGTTTTGATAGATAAACCAAAAATGGTTTCCATCTTCGTTCTAATAGACGGAGAGAGATTTTTATCAATATAAATAGAGCTTTTAGCTATGTTGATAGACTGACCAGAGGTATTTTCATAGGTTTTAAGCAATTTAGAAATAGCGAGCAAAGTTTTCTTATTCCCATTAGCAAAAATAATAATATCATCTGCATAAGCCAAGTGGGAAATCAGATTACAATTTCTAGGATGGGAAAAAGGAGTGGCTTTACCATTCTTGAACAAATTATCTACATTCCTACTTAAGCATTCAGCAGCTATAATAAACAAGCTAGGAGACAGAGGGTCACCTTGCCTAAGCCCTCTGAAAGATTGAAAAAAACCTTTACTTTGGCCATTTACGGAAACAGAAAACCAATTATTTGAAATTAACCTCCAAATCATGTCAATAAACATTTCATTAAAACCAAATTTCCTCAAAACTTGACATAGGAAAGGCCAATACACTTTATCATAAGCCTTTTCCATGTCTAATTTAATAATAACATTATGACCGCGAACTTTTTTTCCTATAGTTTGAGATAACTCATGAGCAAGAAGAATGTTATCATTAATACTTCTCCCTTTAACAAAACCAGATTGGTTTGGGGATATAATATTAGGAAGAATCACGGCTACTCTGTCATTCAGAATCTTAGAGATAATTTTATTAGAAAAGTTACATAGGCTTATAGGTCTAAATTGAGAGCAATTTATAGGCATATCCACTTTAGGTATAAGAGCAATATTCGTAGCTGACCAGCTTTTAGGAATTTCAGCTCCAGCAAAAAAAGAGTGAATTGCCTTTATAAGATCATGCTTTATGATGTCCCAATATTTCTGATAAAATTCACCCCCATAACCATCAGGGCCAGGAGCACTATCAGTATTCAAATTATTAATAGCTCTAAAACTTTCATCTTCAGATGGGAAATCCGAAAGATTTTTATTATCCTCTTCAGAAATAGCTTTATCAATAACATTAAGAAAATTATTGTTAATAGTGATAAGATCGGATTTCCAAATGTTTTGGAAGTGGGAGACAAACAATCTATCAATGTCCTCTTGTATGTCAATCCAATTGTTATGGGAGTCTTTAATCTTGGTTATGTTCAATCTTCTATGACTGATCTTAACAGAAGCATGGAAAAGTTTTGTATTCAGATCCCCTTGTTTAAGCCATTTTTTGTTACTTTTTTGGAACCAAAATCTTTCCTCCCTTTGTAAAGCAATATTCAAATTTGCTCTAGTTTTAAATAACTCAGTTCTAGAATATGAAGAAGGATTTTGCTCAAAAGCCTGCTCTTTCACCAAAACTTCATCTTCTAGATCAGTGACAGATTGAAACACATTTTTGAAAACTTCTTTATTCCAAATTTTAAGTTTCTCTTTAAGCATTTTATGTTTAATAGAGAAAAGTTTCATCGGAGGGGCATTAACATCACTGTTCCAAGAATTCTGAATAATATCTTTCACATTAGAATGGATACACCACATAGATAATTACCATTCGAGTCGTCAAATATAAATATCCTATCTGAATCCGAAAATAACCTACCTGTATGTCCCGATTGAGATACCGTCAACCCCGTCATTTTTTATTCACTGCGACGTACTAACAATTGATCGAATTTAATTTACTTAATCACTGGTGGTAAATTTTATTTCCCAATAAATATTATTTTTATTCTCACTAATTAATATTTATTAAATATGCAATATTATAACGATCACATGTGTAATTAAAACGCAAAAAGTTAATTCTTAAAAAATACGGGGTGTTACAAGCACACGTGTAGTACTGTCTCGACTGAACACATACATGCATTTAACCAAAGATTCTGAAGCATACATGCGAAACTAATTCTCAACCTAAAACAAGACATCCCAAAATAAACTTGACTGAAAAGATAAATGATAACGTGAGGAGATATATATCTACAATGTCTCTGGAGCTAATGTTCAGAGAGATGAATATCACGTGCTGACTGAATCGAAAGGCAACCTAAGTGTGAGGTTCCACCCCAACACCTAGTTTCCATAAAAAAAAGGGTTAAAACCCTAGCACATAATTTGGCTACGCTACTTAATCAGTCAATAAATAATGTCACAATTTTCATAAATTAATGAGGCCCATCCCATGATCGAAATCTTACAATGTATTATCATATCATTATATCAATTAATTATCCCCATTACTTAATCAACACATAATGGACATGTGCCCCTTATTACTAGCCATTATATATATATATATATATATATATATATAGTCCATCCAGTTCACCAATCACATTATATTATAATTAATCTCAACTTCTTTCATTATTTAATTGTACTCCTTATTTAGTTGCTACGCAACCAACATTCACCCCTTCACCTCTTCCATCTCATTACTATGCGGTGCGCCAAACTTATATATTTGCATTTCACATCCAGACGCCACCTGGTATTCGCATGGCTATGAATATATATATATATATATATATATATATATATATATATATATATATATATATATATATATATATATATATAGAGAGAGAGAGAGAGAGAGAGAGAGAGAGAGAGACCCTCTCCTGTAAGGACTCCTTATAGTACAGACTCTGGTACATACCTTTTTTTTAAAATAGTAAAAAAATGATTTTTTTTATGAAACACCATGGATATGATTTCCATAGTGGGAAGATCATCTTCAATTTTTTTAATCAAAAAATTCAATAAAAAAACCGTTGAGATGAAGTGATATGTAAAAAAATGGTATAAATATGCATTTTCGACCGTTGAAATGTTGGCGATCATCTCACCTACTTTTTGATTGAATTTTTTTGATAAAACTTCACGGATATGATCTCGATATTGATAAGATCATATCCATGAAGTTTCATCAAAAAATTCAATCAATAAAGCGGCTGGCGCCGACCCAAAATTTCAATGGTTGAAAATGCATATTTATACCATTTTTTACACATCACCTCATCTCAACGGTTTTTTTATTGAATTTTTCGATGAACAAAATTGGAGATGATCTTCTTACCATGGATATCATATCCATGAAGTTTCATAAAAAAATTCATTTTTTTACTATTTTTAAAAAATGGTATGTACTGGGGTCTGCACCATAAGGAGTCCTTATAGGAGACTTTCTCTCTCTCTCTCTCTCTCTCTCTCTCTTTCTCTCTCTCTCTCTCTCTCTCTCTCTCTCTCTCTCTATATATATATATATATATATATATATATATATATATATATATATATATATATAAAATAATGATAATAATAAATCATAAATATCACATCTCATGCCCTCGCGCCACTTGATATTCACGTGGCCGGGAATATATATCACAATAAGTCATAAATATCACGTCTCATGCCCTCACTCCACCTGCTTTTAGCGTGACCGAGAATATATATCACAATAAATTATAATATCATGTCTCATGCGCTCGCGTCACCTGGTACTCGCATGGCTCGGAATATGTATTTTAATAAATCATAAATATCACGTCTCGTGCCCTTGTGCCACCAGGTATTTGCATGGCTAAAAATTCACGTATCACAATATCGGAGTGTCCCTCCACGTTTCCCACCCGTTCATGTCCTTTTAAAATGTTCAATTAACATTGACATTTTTAATGCATAATTATTCACTCTGAGAAAACTACTTAAACCTCAATTATCCCAGTTACGCCGACTCGATTATGCTATTTATAATCCATTATACATTATACACGATTGCGTAAAAGGGAAAAGGAGGTAATACATTATGCAAGTGATTCCTTGTGACGAAAAGCATGGAATTGAACGCGTAAATTTTATTAATGATTTAAGTCGTCTCTCCTACCCGTCTCTACACTCAGTGGGTGGGACATCTCATCGAAGTGAGATCAAAATAAGGAACCCTTCCGTTACACTTATGTCTCAATAGGGTAGTTGTTCAGAAGAAATTTATTTACCGTAAATTATGATAGGATATGTCTGAAGATTTAATGTTACTTATGCCATTACGTCAACTAACCCTATGTCACTAATCATTCAATTCAACAACCAACAATTTTTCCGTACTCCTTTTATCGTCTGTATGCTGAACTATCTAACGAACGTAACAATATTCCAAGTTAGGGTTTACACGAGTTCCAAAATAAAAGTCAAATGTAATGAACGTATGAATGGATTTATTCATATTAAATATACTATCAAGTATCCCGTAACAAATTTCAATATTACTACATAAGTTCGTATGACTAAAATAAGATTCCCACGACCATTTTTAACAAGAAGGGACATAAATGACGAAAGTGCTGGTAATAAAGGATAGGGTACTACACTACTAAGCATGCCAAAATTCCTTATAGTATAATCGTTGAATCTTAATCGTCATGTCTTATTAAAATAAAGTGAGGCCCACGCATTAGTTTATTTTTACTCTAGGCCTATAACATTCGTGTATCAGGTAATAATGTTCATAAAAGAAATATTTTGGGAATATTAACATATTTGAATTTCCACTTATTCTTGGACGAGTTTAGATAAGCATCTTTTAAGGTCGCTAATTAATTTCTAACAATAAAATTTGATTTAGGTGAAATAAACCCCTCACGTATAAAAAGGAGAAGAGTACAAAACTACTTGCCACGTAAAGTGTCTCAAAATTTATTTTCCAGGTTAATGATAAAAATCCCTACATAAACACCGTCGAGATCAGCGTCCAAATCCTCAAATAAATACATAAAAGTTTAAGGTTTAATTATTAAATGATAAGAATGTATATGAGGTTAAAAGTGATCGGAGTAAACAATTAAATAGGTAAGGTACCTAAGTTGCTGCTGCCGACTGGTAAAAGGAGATGTAATTCTCACCTAATAAACATTTCCTAAATAATAAGGTTGGAAAAGAAAAGAACCCAAGTGGGTGTGACCAACTGTGTCAATCTCGGCCGCCAACAACTTTAATAGGTTGGTTGTTTAATAAAGGCTAACGCTATTCCCTCTCCCTCATATTTGAAGACACATGTCACCTTTATATATTATACTGCATTTAACTAGCAAGAGTTATCTTAGCAATTATCTCACAGTTAACTTGATAACAATTGTCCAAGTATATTACTAATAATAAAACTTATGTTACGATAAAATAGATAATTAAGATAAAAATCATGTTTTTTTTATATTAGAATTTGTAAGATAATATTTTTCAGGTTTATAAATTTACTCCCTGTGGTACAATAACATTTATAAATTTAGTCCCTGTGATACAATACCCTTTATTTTTTTTTGTCCGCGCCAGCAGCACTATTTTTCACCATTTTTCATGGTGTTTTTAGTACAGGTACTAAATTTATAAAATTTTATGAAGTGTCCTATTTTTATATACTTTAAGCATTATGAGGACCTTTTCCCAAAACCCCCATGATAAAAATATAATAGTAGAAAGCATAATAATAAATGATATTTTATTTTGGTTAATTAGAAGAAAAGGTAATGTACTTTTTCTAATTTTAAACTTGAGGGTAATGCCTTTTTTTTCTAACAAATTTAAGTGTACTTTTCAAATTTTTTATTTAATGAATAATATTTAGGATGTGTTTGATATACCATATTTGTCATGACAAATGTAACAAATAATGTCAATTGAAGGATTCGTCAATTATTTTGTGTGTTTAATTGCTCTTATTTATCATTGAAAATTTTTCATGTATACCCGTGCCCACATGCAGATTTACCATCATTTCTTCACTTTTGTTGGAAAAATTAGTTTATTTTTTCCAAAAAAAATTTCCATTCTTTTTAAAATTGTTTTTTCTTGTTAAAAACTTTTTTTCTTCATTAAAACTACTTTTGTTCAGTTAAAATTGTTTTTATTTTGCTAAAAACTATTTTTATTTTAAAAACAATTATTATTCAACTACAAACTCGATTAATATATTTAGAAACACAAATCGGAATATTAGCAGAAAAAGGCAGATTAGGATAATTTTATGAGCAATAATAACTTAATTGAAAGAATTCGAAAAATTGAAGAAAATCAAGATTATATAAAAGGTTTTTTAGACGTCATTAATAATAATATTACTATAATAAAATTAGAATTAGAACAATTTATTAAACACGAATATAAAAAAGAAGACAAGGCAAAAGAAATAGCTAATATAGAAGAATTAGTTGAAAAATTTAAAAATTTAACAACTGATCCTAAACCTATTAAAAAGAAAATAAACTTATTTTATTCTAAAGATGACATCTTCATCAACAAGTAAAGGAAAAGAAATATATCGCATCGAAAATATATATAATCAAGAAGAAAATACTCAAAAATACATTGAAAAAGGAATTCAAAAAACAAAAGGACAACATTTATATCAAAATAATTTATTAGATTTTACGAATAAATTATATAATCACACTAGTCAAAGAACAATAACTGCTATCAATAGTGAAGTAATCTTAGACTTAATAACTAGCGAATCATCAAAGAAATTAGATAAAATAGACGCAAAATTTATGCATTTAGGCGTGATCGTTATAGGATTAGTAGGATTAACTAGGCTAGAAGCAGGAACTAAAGTATTAGTATATATTTATGACGACAGATGGGATAACCATAAACAAGCACAAATAGCTAGCGCTGAAGTAGACCTATCACATAATGCCGCAGTAATAGGCTGTATACCTAATTATTGTATAGATATAAATGAATTTGGTAAACACATAAAAATAGCAATAAGAACACGAGGATATAATATGACCGGAAAATATAATAATCTCTTAGTACACACTTTATTTATGGGAAAAGTATTTAATCACTATAAAATAAATTTTAAAGCAGAATTTGATTGTATCGTAAAATCATTTAATAGTAAATATGTCGAAATGATAGAAGCACAAAAAATAGACAGTAGTATTTATGAAGAAGTAGAATGGAAACTACCTAATTTAATTACATCTAAACCAAAACAACCTGAAAAAAATAGAATATATGAAAATCAAATAGGACAAAGTAGTATTAAATTCAGTCGCTATAAAACCATAGAAGAAGAAGAAAACATAGAATTAATTGAAGAAATTAATGTCTTAATTATAGAAGAACAAATAGATCATTTATTTAATCTATTAGAAGATAAAATATACGATATAATAATTAATGATTGTGATAATTTAACAACAGAACAATTAAATAAAAAATATGGTAATAAAAAAGAAGATATAATTTCAATTTATTGTGCTGAAGGAACTAATGAAGATAATAAACAAAAAATAATAAACATAGGATTAGATAAATTCTTAGAAGAAAAAGAAATAGTAAAAATATTAGAAGAAATAAATCCAGCAGAAGAAACTACTGAAACCTCAACATCAACTTCAAAATCACCCACTAGCGATTTTTCAACCCATCAACATCTAGGAGCAACACGAGAAAAATACAATGAAAATACTAAACCAACACCAGGTAATAAAAGTAGAAGTAGATATGTATTCGACACTAGTTCTAATATAAATCAATATGGTAGTATATTAAACTTAGATGATATAAACCCATTAGATTGGGAAACTGCAATAGAAGTATGGAAAAAGGGATGTTTTCGAACTACTACACTAATCGAATTCACTAACAAAAGCGAAAGTGAATCATATTTTGAAAATACATTACAAGGTAGCGTCTCAAA
This sequence comes from Sambucus nigra, assembly GCA_949130495.1. Lineage (NCBI taxonomy): Eukaryota > Viridiplantae > Streptophyta > Magnoliopsida > Dipsacales > Adoxaceae > Sambucus > Sambucus nigra. The sequence continues at coordinate 23,730,803 of OX422208.1, read as the reverse complement.
TTGGTATTTAACATTTAAATTAGGAACAGAATATTTAAATTTTAAAGAAAACTTTAATATAGAAAGATTTACTAATCTCATTAAAGCCTCTTTTTTAGGCGGTAATAGACTCATACAAATCACTGAAAAACAAACAGAAGCACTCAGAAATCTCGAACAATTACAAATTTGTAGATTAGAATATATTGGAGATTACACTAGAAAATATATACAATATTGGACACAAACTGGAAAAACTAATGATATAAGTTTATTAGATAGATATATACAAAAAATACCAGGAAAAATAGGTGAAAAAATATGGAAAAATTGGCAAAAAATAGACGAAAATAAAACCGATGCATCTATAGGAGCTCGAGTCAATATAGTTTATAATACATTAAAATCAGAATGTAGAAAATTAAAAGAAAGTAAAGAAATTAGGAAACAATATTATCATACATGTCAACAATTAGACTTACCACCTCAATATGGTTGTGATAAAAAACGTATAATAAATAATAATTATAAACATACCAATAAACACAAAATTAAAAAGAAATATAAAAATTATAAACTACGACCTAGTAAAACATTTAAAAAATCTTATAAATATAATAATTACAAAAGAAAAAGACCATGGTATAAAAAGAGAACACTCCATGATAATAAAAAAGACATAAAAGATACCCCTAAAGGAATAAATAAAATAACAAATTGTAAATGTTTTATATGTGGTGACCCTAACCACATTAGACCAAATTGTCCATACAGAAATAAACCTAATAATATTTCTAAAATTCAAGAAAAAATAAATATTTTAGAAGATATAGAAGAAGAATTAGAAGATACAATAGAATTAGAAAGTATATACGATGAATATGAAGAAATAGACAACATTAGTATATATAGTATAGAATCTATAGAATCTAACGAATCTAGTGATAATGATATAGAAACCTTAGAACAAAGTTTAGATAGTTTAAATCTTTGTTATAATATCGAAGAATGTACTTATAAATTTAACCAATTTCATTTATTACAGTTAGATTGTATCAAATGCAAAAAAGAATATAAAAATATATATATATGTGAAAATTGTAGACAAAGATTATGTACAAATTGTTATAATACAGAAATACTCAAACCAGAAGAACAGGTAAATAATACTAATAAAACTGCTTTAATAACATTTCCTATAAAAATAAAATTTGCTAATAAAACTATAGAGACAACAGCAATGTTAGATACAGGAGCCACTAAAAGCTTAATCCATGTAGATTTAGTAGAACAAGAAGATGCTAAAGATTTAAATTACCCTGTTTATATACATCAATTTAATAAAGATGCTATACCTATAACTAAATGTATACAAAATATACCTATATATATAAATGATGAACAATTTATTTTACCACAAACATACATAACAAATGTAAAAAGCCACCATCCTTTTATATTAGGTTTAAATTTTATTCAATCTTTAACAGGAGGATTTATGTATACACCTTCTGGAATACAATTATTTAAAAAAGGAACACATATTATACCTAACAATCAATCTAACACTATAAAACACGAAAATAAATTAATTCTCAATAATAATATAATATTAGAATCAACTGAACAAATTGAAGACATAAAATGCAATAATGAATTAGATATTGAAACAGATTATTTAAATGACTATCTCCAATATCTTGAAGATAGTGATTGTCTTAAAATCGAATGTAATAATTTAAATAAAATAATTTTTAAAAATACTAAATTAGAATTAGAAGATTTAATTAGATTAGCAGAAAAAACTGAAATAATAGGTGAAGACCCTCAAAAACATTGGAACAAAAATAAAATAGAAGCAAAGCTAAATATAATAAATCCTGACATAACTATAAAAACAAAGGATATTGCCTGTGAAATAATAGATCAAGAAGAATTTAAAATACAAATTAGAGAATTATTAAATTTAAAAGTAATACAAAAAAGCACTAGTAGACATAGAAGCCCCGCTTTTATGGTAAGAAACCATAGTGAAATAAAAAGAAATAAAGCACGAATGGTAATTAACTATAAAAGATTAAATGATAATACCTATGATGATAGCTACAAAATACCTAATAAAGATGAACTAATTAATAAAATCCAAAATAAAAAATACTTCTCTAAATTTGATTGTAAATCTGGCTTTTGGCAGATAAGAATGCAAAAGGAATCAATAGAATGGACAGCATTCACTTGTCCAGAAGGACATTTTGAATGGCTAGTCATGCCATTTGGTTTAAAGAATGCACCACAGATTTTTCAAAATAAAATGGATACTATTTTTAAAAAACATTCTGACTTTTGTATAGTATATATTGATGACATACTAATATTTAGTAATAATAAGCAAGAACATAGAAATCATTTAGAAATAATTTTTAAAGAATTTATCAATCAAGGATTGATTATCAGTAGTAAAAAGATGCAATTAGAAAAACAAGAAATAGATTTCTTAGGACTTTTTATTAAAGGAGGAAAAATAGAATTACAAGAACATATTGTAAAAAAGGTTTTAGAATTCCCAGATAAAATAGAAGAAACTAAAAAATTACAAGCTTTTCTAGGCTTATTAAACTATTGTAGATCTTTTATTCCAAATCTATCTAAATTAGTAGGACCATTATATAGTAAATTAGGAAAAAATGGACAACGATATTTTAATAATGAAGATATAAAACTAGTACAAAAAATAAAACAAATTATTAGTACACTAGAACCATTAAATTTACCATTAGAAATTAATTATAAAATAATACAAACCGACGCATCAGCCTTAGGATGGGCAGGTATATTATTACAAAGACCTCATCAAGAAAGTAATAAAAACGATGAACAAATATGTAAATATTGTTCAGGTAATTTTAATGAAGCACAAGGAAGATTACCATCCACTGACCTTGAAATCTTAGGAGTTATAAATACTATAGAAAAATTTCAATTATTTTTAGGAAAAACTTTTTTAATAAGAACTGACTGTGATAACATAGTCAAACATTTTAATAAAACTAACCAAAGTAAATCAGCTACAAAACGATGGTTAAGCTTTATTGATAATATAACAGGTAAAGGCTTCACACCAACCTTTGAACATATAAAAGGTAAAGATAACCAATTAGCAGATATATTATCTAGACTAATTACTAACTCTTCTTAATTATTTTGCAGATGTCTTTTCAAGGATCTTCTTCAGGAACAAAAGATAGTACTAACCAACTCTTTACTGTTCTTAATGCTAAACAAAAATTCAGGTCCAAATTACCAGTAAATGAAGACCAACAAAAAATGCTTGATAATCTCTGGTTTAACAGAGAATATAATAAAGGTTCTTTTATTCATACAATGAATTACGTAAATACCTATTTTCACAATACTAATAATTATGTGAAAACTCTAGAAGCACAAGTTAAATACTATAAAAGCAAAAGTGATCCACAGCTTATCAAGGACCATGAAACAGTAATAAAATATTATAAAGTTTTAAATCTAAAAAATCAAGAGAATGCAAAGAAAATGAAAACAGTAGATCTTTATTCTAATAATATATTTTTATCAGCTTTTGACCCTTACCACAGATTTATATTAAAAACTAAAGTAGAAACTACTTTACCAAATGAAATAACTGAAAAAATAATCAGATTTGCACAAGAAAAAGATATTTGTAACTGGTTATATATTCAAAATTATTTTCGCTTTAACCCTGAACCAACTGGATGTAAATATAAATATGAACATGTCCATTTAAATGCTGTTAATAAATATGAAACAATGATATTCATAGAAATCCAATCTAATATATTCCAAAATTTTATAATAACCAGACCTAACGTAATATTTCCAAACAATCCAGAGATTGCAATAGAAATAACTATTAGCTTATTACTTGAATACGGTATGGTAAGTAGTATTTTAATACCCCCTCCATGGGATAATATTGATTATAATTTCCCAAAAAGCTTAAAAGAAGCATTAGCAGAGCAACAACCAAAAAGAGTCAGTTCCCTTTATATCTTATTAATAATTGAAAGTATTCCACCAGAATGGATCGGAACTGGACAAATAATACACAGCAGGCACAATATATTTATTGAACACAGAAAAGATAAAATATCAAATTATTATGTACAAGCAAGTAATGATAATTCTCTAATAAAAGGAAAAGAAGCAACAGAAGATTTATTACTAATGTACAAAGTATACAATATAATGAATGAAATACCAGCTGACCCCTGGTATATGATAAAAGAAAATTTTAATATGAGAATATTCATTCCAAAACACCCTTTCAATAGAAACTCAACATACTTTAATAAATCTCAAAATTCTACTGATACCGAAGAAGCACTATTTAGCGAAAGAGAAAGCAACTATCATTATCTGGCATACAGGCATACTGATTCAGATGATGATTCAATGGACTCGGTAACTAGGCACAATATTGATAATATGATGGAACCCTAAAGAAGCAATCATAAATCTAAAAGATGCAATAGAATTATTAAATCATTAATACATCAGCCTACCATCAGCAGAAGACAAAAAGGATGACGCAAGCAATGACGCACGACGACCTTTACTGTGCAAATAGTGAAACGACCTTTACTGTGCAAACAGTAAAATGACCTTTACTGTGCAACTACTGTGCGACCCCTACTATTCATCAACTGTGCACTATTCACTTTTACTGTGCATTCACGGATTATACTGTGCAAGATTCGTTCGAAGCTCCTTTCCTTTGCTATAAAAAGAGAGCTCCTCTTCTTCTCTCAACACATCTCCGAACACACTACTCTCTCTCATCAGCAGCAATTCCTACTACCAAACCTCTTACTTGTAATAATTAAACCTCTCCAGCAATCTTAAGCTTGTAATCTCTATAATTGTAAGTTTACTTTCAAGTTTTTATCTATGGCTTGGCTTGTAAATTATCTGTAAATTAAAGTTTGTACTCACATGCTTAAAGTTCAATAATTATATTTCAAGTTTTTATTAGTACTTTCGGGAAACCCACTCTGAGTACTTAGATAATTTTCTTATTATGTTTTAATATATTACTAAAGGATCCTTGAGGAGTTGTTTTACAAGTTAATATTGATATAAATAGTTTAAACAAACTCTGGAATGATCTTCTGATGAATTTTCCGGTGTCCTGTGATTTGCCATTGTCGCCGTTTTGAGCCATAGGCGTTGATATTGCCGTAGGCTGTGTAACCTCTAGTTAGGTTTTTGGCTTGACTGGGCTGCTACAGTTCTCTGTAGTACTGTGGACTTGAGGGCTATTCATAAGCTATAGTTCAAATCAGTGTCTGTTTCTAAAATTCATATCACTGTTTCTCCTGTAAAAAATATGGTATCAGAGCTTCTTTATTAATATATTATTATATAATAAGATAAATTATTTAACGAAAAGAGTGGAATTACACACCATAAGTTTACATCGATTAATTTTATATGCGTAGTGAAAGAACTCAACTCAAAGAATTATTACGTTACGAATATAAAAACCTTGATTTTTATACACGAAGAGCAATAAACTTTAAAAAACAAAAAGATTTTGCAAGTTTCCTTGTAGTAAATTGGATAGTAGTAGATATAAAAACTAAAATCAATCAATATAAACTAGAAATAGAAATTCTAGGAGAAAAAGGACGATTAGGTTAATATATGTTAACAGAAAAAGAATTTCTCAGAGGAAGATTAATAGCAGAATATAAAATTTTAGATAACGCTATAAGTGAAAAAGATAAAAACATAAAAAATAAAAATTTTATTCAAGCCACTATTAATACGTGGATTATCAGAATAGCAAAAGAAAAAATTTATCAGTATCAGCTAGAATTAGAAATATTAAGTGAAAAAGGAAGATTTTAATGCGTACTGAGAAGCAAAAGTTAAGAATTTCAATAGAATATCATAGAATTTTCGTTAAATTTCAACAACAACATCTTAGACGTCTTGTTCAATTTGGAATATTATCATACATGTCAACAATTAGACTTACCACCTCAATATGGTTGTGATAAAAAACGTATAATAAATAATAATTATAAACATACCAATAAACACAAAATTAAAAAGAAATATAAAAATTATAAACTACGACCTAGTAAAACATTTAAAAAATCTTATAAATATAATAATTACAAAAGAAAAAGACCATGGTATAAAAATTTTTTACAGGAGAAACAGTGATATGAATTTTAGAAACAGACACTGATTTGAACTATAGCTTATGAATAGCCCTCAAGTCCACAGTACTACAGAGAACTGTAGCAGCCCAGTCAAGCCAAAAACCTAACTAGAGGTTACACAGCCTACGGCAATATCAACGCCTATGGCTCAAAACGGCGACAATGGCAAATCACAGGACACCGGAAAATTCATCAGAAGATCAGTCCAGAGTTTGTTTAAACTATTTATATCAATATTAACTTGTAAAACAACTCCTCAAGGATCCTTTAGTAATATATTAAAACATAATAAGAAAATTATCTAAGTACTCAGAGTGGGTTTCCCGAAAGTACTAATAAAAACTTGAAATATAATTATTGAACTTTAAGCATGTGAGTACAAACTTTAATTTACAGATAATTTACAAGCCAAGCCATAGATAAAAACTTGAAAGTAAACTTACAATTATAGAGATTACAAGCTTAAGATTGCTGGAGAGGTTTAATTATTACAAGTAAGAGGTTTGGTAGTAGGAATTGCTGCTGATGAGAGAGAGTAGTGTGTTCGGAGATGTGTTGAGAGAAGAAGAGGAGCTCTCTTTTTATAGCAAAGGAAAGGAGCTTCGAACGAATCTTGCACAGTATAATCCGTGAATGCACAGTAAAAGTGAATAGTGCACAGTTGATGAATAGTAGGGGTCGCACAGTAGTTGCACAGTAAAGGTCATTTTACTGTTTGCACAGTAAAGGTCGTTTCACTATTTGCACAGTAAAGGTCGTCGTGCGTCATTGCTTGCGTCATCCTTTTTGTCTTCTGCTGATGGTAGGCTGATGTATTAATGATTTAATAATTCTATTGCATCTTTTAGATTTATGATTGCTTCTTTAGGGTTCCATCATATTATCAATATTGTGCCTAGTTACCGAGTCCATTGAATCATCATCTGAATCAGTATGCCTGTATGCCAGATAATGATAGTTGCTTTCTCTTTCGCTAAATAGTGCTTCTTCGGTATCAGTAGAATTTTGAGATTTATTAAAGTATGTTGAGTTTCTATTGAAAGGGTGTTTTGGAATGAATATTCTCATATTAAAATTTTCTTTTATCATATACCAGGGGTCAGCTGGTATTTCATTCATTATATTGTATACTTTGTACATTAGTAATAAATCTTCTGTTGCTTCTTTTCCTTTTATTAGAGAATTATCATTACTTGCTTGTACATAATAATTTGATATTTTATCTTTTCTGTGTTCAATAAATATATTGTGCCTGCTGTGTATTATTTGTCCAGTTCCGATCCATTCTGGTGGAATACTTTCAATTATTAATAAGATATAAAGGGAACTGACTCTTTTTGGTTGTTGCTCTGCTAATGCTTCTTTTAAGCTTTTTGGGAAATTATAATCAATATTATCCCATGGAGGGGGTATTAAAATACTACTTACCATACCGTATTCAAGTAATAAGCTAATAGTTATTTCTATTGCAATCTCTGGATTGTTTGGAAATATTACGTTAGGTCTGGTTATTATAAAATTTTGGAATATATTAGATTGGATTTCTATGAATATCATTGTTTCATATTTATTAACAGCATTTAAATGGACATGTTCATATTTATATTTACATCCAGTTGGTTCAGGGTTAAAGCGAAAATAATTTTGAATATATAACCAGTTACAAATATCTTTTTCTTGTGCAAATCTGATTATTTTTTCAGTTATTTCATTTGGTAAAGTAGTTTCGACTTTAGTTTTTAATATAAATCTGTGGTAAGGGTCAAAAGCTGATAAAAATATATTATTAGAATAAAGATCTACTGTTTTCATTTTCTTTGCATTCTCTTGATTTTTTAGATTTAAAACTTTATAATATTTTATTACTGTTTCATGGTCCTTGATAAGCTGTGGATCACTTTTGCTTTTATAGTATTTAACTTGTGCTTCTAGAGTTTTCACATAATTATTAGTATTGTGAAAATAGGTATTTACGTAATTCATTGTATGAATAAAAGAACCTTTATTATATTCTCTGTTAAACCAGAGATTATCAAGCATTTTTTGTTGGTCTTCATTTACTGGTAATTTGGACCTGAATTTTTGTTTAGCATTAAGAACAGTAAAGAGTTGGTTAGTACTATCTTTTGTTCCTGAAGAAGATCCTTGAAAAGACATCTGCAAAATAATTAAGAAGAGTTAGTAATTAGTCTAGATAATATATCTGCTAATTGGTTATCTTTACCTTTTATATGTTCAAAGGTTGGTGTGAAGCCTTTACCTGTTATATTATCAATAAAGCTTAACCATCGTTTTGTAGCTGATTTACTTTGGTTAGTTTTATTAAAATGTTTGACTATGTTATCACAGTCAGTTCTTATTAAAAAAGTTTTTCCTAAAAATAATTGAAATTTTTCTATAGTATTTATAACTCCTAAGATTTCAAGGTCAGTGGATGGTAATCTTCCTTGTGCTTCATTAAAATTACCTGAACAATATTTACATATTTGTTCATCGTTTTTATTACTTTCTTGATGAGGTCTTTGTAATAATATACCTGCCCATCCTAAGGCTGATGCGTCGGTTTGTATTATTTTATAATTAATTTCTAATGGTAAATTTAATGGTTCTAGTGTACTAATAATTTGTTTTATTTTTTGTACTAGTTTTATATCTTCATTATTAAAATATCGTTGTCCATTTTTTCCTAATTTACTATATAATGGTCCTACTAATTTAGATAGATTTGGAATAAAAGATCTACAATAGTTTAATAAGCCTAGAAAAGCTTGTAATTTTTTAGTTTCTTCTATTTTATCTGGGAATTCTAAAACCTTTTTTACAATATGTTCTTGTAATTCTATTTTTCCTCCTTTAATAAAAAGTCCTAAGAAATCTATTTCTTGTTTTTCTAATTGCATCTTTTTACTACTGATAATCAATCCTTGATTGATAAATTCTTTAAAAATTATTTCTAAATGATTTCTATGTTCTTGCTTATTATTACTAAATATTAGTATGTCATCAATATATACTATACAAAAGTCAGAATGTTTTTTAAAAATAGTATCCATTTTATTTTGAAAAATCTGTGGTGCATTCTTTAAACCAAATGGCATGACTAGCCATTCAAAATGTCCTTCTGGACAAGTGAATGCTGTCCATTCTATTGATTCCTTTTGCATTCTTATCTGCCAAAAGCCAGATTTACAATCAAATTTAGAGAAGTATTTTTTATTTTGGATTTTATTAATTAGTTCATCTTTATTAGGTATTTTGTAGCTATCATCATAGGTATTATCATTTAATCTTTTATAGTTAATTACCATTCGTGCTTTATTTCTTTTTATTTCACTATGGTTTCTTACCATAAAAGCGGGGCTTCTATGTCTACTAGTGCTTTTTTGTATTACTTTTAAATTTAATAATTCTCTAATTTGTATTTTAAATTCTTCTTGATCTATTATTTCACAGGCAATATCCTTTGTTTTTATAGTTATGTCAGGATTTATTATATTTAGCTTTGCTTCTATTTTATTTTTGTTCCAATGTTTTTGAGGGTCTTCACCTATTATTTCAGTTTTTTCTGCTAATCTAATTAAATCTTCTAATTCTAATTTAGTATTTTTAAAAATTATTTTATTTAAATTATTACATTCGATTTTAAGACAATCACTATCTTCAAGATATTGGAGATAGTCATTTAAATAATCTGTTTCAATATCTAATTCATTATTGCATTTTATGTCTTCAATTTGTTCAGTTGATTCTAATATTATATTATTATTGAGAATTAATTTATTTTCGTGTTTTATAGTGTTAGATTGATTGTTAGGTATAATATGTGTTCCTTTTTTAAATAATTGTATTCCAGAAGGTGTATACATAAATCCTCCTGTTAAAGATTGAATAAAATTTAAACCTAATATAAAAGGATGGTGGCTTTTTACATTTGTTATGTATGTTTGTGGTAAAATAAATTGTTCATCATTTATATATATAGGTATATTTTGTATACATTTAGTTATAGGTATAGCATCTTTATTAAATTGATGTATATAAACAGGGTAATTTAAATCTTTAGCATCTTCTTGTTCTACTAAATCTACATGGATTAAGCTTTTAGTGGCTCCTGTATCTAACATTGCTGTTGTCTCTATAGTTTTATTAGCAAATTTTATTTTTATAGGAAATGTTATTAAAGCAGTTTTATTAGTATTATTTACCTGTTCTTCTGGTTTGAGTATTTCTGTATTATAACAATTTGTACATAATCTTTGTCTACAATTTTCACATATATATATATTTTTATATTCTTTTTTGCATTTGATACAATCTAACTGTAATAAATGAAATTGGTTAAATTTATAAGTACATTCTTCGATATTATAACAAAGATTTAAACTATCTAAACTTTGTTCTAAGGTTTCTATATCATTATCACTAGATTCGTTAGATTCTATAGATTCTATACTATATATACTAATGTTGTCTATTTCTTCATATTCATCGTATATACTTTCTAATTCTATTGTATCTTCTAATTCTTCTTCTATATCTTCTAAAATATTTATTTTTTCTTGAATTTTAGAAATATTATTAGGTTTATTTCTGTATGGACAATTTGGTCTAATGTGGTTAGGGTCACCACATATAAAACATTTACAATTTGTTATTTTATTTATTCCTTTAGGGGTATCTTTTATGTCTTTTTTATTATCATGGAGTGTTCTCTTTTTATACCATGGTCTTTTTCTTTTGTAATTATTATATTTATAAGATTTTTTAAATGTTTTACTAGGTCGTAGTTTATAATTTTTATATTTCTTTTTAATTTTGTGTTTATTGGTATGTTTATAATTATTATTTATTATACGTTTTTTATCACAACCATATTGAGGTGGTAAGTCTAATTGTTGACATGTATGATAATATTGTTTCCTAATTTCTTTACTTTCTTTTAATTTTCTACATTCTGATTTTAATGTATTATAAACTATATTGACTCGAGCTCCTATAGATGCATCGGTTTTATTTTCGTCTATTTTTTGCCAATTTTTCCATATTTTTTCACCTATTTTTCCTGGTATTTTTTGTATATATCTATCTAATAAACTTATATCATTAGTTTTTCCAGTTTGTGTCCAATATTGTATATATTTTCTAGTGTAATCTCCAATATATTCTAATCTACAAATTTGTAATTGTTCGAGATTTCTGAGTGCTTCTGTTTGTTTTTCAGTGATTTGTATGAGTCTATTACCGCCTAAAAAAGAGGCTTTAATGAGATTAGTAAATCTTTCTATATTAAAGTTTTCTTTAAAATTTAAATATTCTGTTCCTAATTTAAATGTTAAATACCAATTTGAGACGCTACCTTGTAATGTATTTTCAAAATATGATTCACTTTCGCTTTTGTTAGTGAATTCGATTAGTGTAGTAGTTCGAAAATATCCCTTTTCCCATACTTCTATTGCAGTTTCCCAATCTAATGGGTTTATATCATCTAAGTTTAATATACTACCATATTGATTTATATTAGAACTAGTGTCGAATACATATCTACTTCTACTTTTATTACCTGGTGTTGGTTTAGTATTTTCATTGTATTTTTCTCGTGTTGCTCCTAGATGTTGATGGGTTGAAAAATCGCTAGTGGGTGATTTTGAAGTTGATGTTGAGGTTTCAGTAGTTTCTTCTGCTGGATTTATTTCTTCTAATATTTTTACTATTTCTTTTTCTTCTAAGAATTTATCTAATCCTATGTTTATTATTTTTTGTTTATTATCTTCATTAGTTCCTTCAGCACAATAAATTGAAATTATATCTTCTTTTTTATTACCATATTTTTTATTTAATTGTTCTGTTGTTAAATTATCACAATCATTAATTATTATATCGTATATTTTATCTTCTAATAGATTAAATAAATGATCTATTTGTTCTTCTATAATTAAGACATTAATTTCTTCAATTAATTCTATGTTTTCTTCTTCTTCTATGGTTTTATAGCGACTGAATTTAATACTACTTTGTCCTATTTGATTTTCATATATTCTATTTTTTTCAGGTTGTTTTGGTTTAGATGTAATTAAATTAGGTAGTTTCCATTCTACTTCTTCATAAATACTACTGTCTATTTTTTGTGCTTCTATCATTTCGACATATTTACTATTAAATGATTTTACGATACAATCAAATTCTGCTTTAAAATTTATTTTATAGTGATTAAATACTTTTCCCATAAATAAAGTGTGTACTAAGAGATTATTATATTTTCCGGTCATATTATATCCTCGTGTTCTTATTGCTATTTTTATGTGTTTACCAAATTCATTTATATCTATACAATAATTAGGTATACAGCCTATTACTGCGGCATTATGTGATAGGTCTACTTCAGCGCTAGCTATTTGTGCTTGTTTATGGTTATCCCATCTGTCGTCATAAATATATACTAATACTTTAGTTCCTGCTTCTAGCCTAGTTAATCCTACTAATCCTATAACGATCACGCCTAAATGCATAAATTTTGCGTCTATTTTATCTAATTTCTTTGATGATTCGCTAGTTATTAAGTCTAAGATTACTTCACTATTGATAGCAGTTATTGTTCTTTGACTAGTGTGATTATATAATTTATTCGTAAAATCTAATAAATTATTTTGATATAAATGTTGTCCTTTTGTTTTTTGAATTCCTTTTTCAATGTATTTTTGAGTATTTTCTTCTTGATTATATATATTTTCGATGCGATATATTTCTTTTCCTTTACTTGTTGATGAAGATGTCATCTTTAGAATAAAATAAGTTTATTTTCTTTTTAATAGGTTTAGGATCAGTTGTTAAATTTTTAAATTTTTCAACTAATTCTTCTATATTAGCTATTTCTTTTGCCTTGTCTTCTTTTTTATATTCGTGTTTAATAAATTGTTCTAATTCTAATTTTATTATAGTAATATTATTATTAATGACGTCTAAAAAACCTTTTATATAATCTTGATTTTCTTCAATTTTTCTAATTCTTTCAATTAAGTTATTATTGCTCATAAAATTATCCTAATCTGCCTTTTTCTGCTAATATTCCGATTTGTGTTTCTAAATATATTAATCGAGTTTGTAGTTGAATAATAATTTGTTGGGTGTCTTCTTTTAGTTGTGAATTTTGTTGGATTCTAAAATTTTTACTGTTGTTTAAAATATTTAAGAGTTTTTTACTAATGTTTATTAGTCTTCTTGTTATATCTATAATATTAGAATCAACTGAACAAATTGAAGACATAAAATGCAATAATGAATTAGATATTGAAACAGATTATTTAAATGACTATCTCCAATATCTTGAAGATAGTGATTGTCTTAAAATCGAATGTAATAATTTAAATAAAATAATTTTTAAAAATACTAAATTAGAATTAGAAGATTTAATTAGATTAGCAGAAAAAACTTATTAAAAAAACTATTTTATCTTAAAAATACTTTTTATTTCGTTATAAACTGTTTTTATTTCGTCAAAAATTGTTTTGTTTTGTTAAAAAACTATTTTTTTTGTTAAAACCGTTTTTTCGCTACATTTTTTTATTTTGTTAAAAATTATTTTACCTAACATGAACGCAACCCAAATAAAAAACGACAGAACATAAAATCATATTATTTTATCTAACACGATATGACCCATTTAAAACACGAAATAACCCATTTAAAAAATATGATTTTATATATTGTGAGGTTGTGTTTGCGTGAGGTTAAAAAAATATGATTTTATATCATATCGCATTTTATTTTGCACGTGTTCGTGTTAGGTAAAAATATTTTTTTTTACCTAACACGAACACCATCCAAATAAAAGAGAGACGACATGACACGATCCGATATTTTATTCTTTTTACTTAACACGAAAACATCATTATTAAGACAACACAATCTTATTTTTTTTACCTAACACGAATGAACTAACCGAATAAAAGCGACACGACACGAAATCAATTTTTTTTTTAACCAAACACGAACACGACTCAATTAAAAAGAGGCACGACACATAACGTTAAATCATTTTTTTCACCTAAAATGAAAACGATCCAAATAAAAGCAATACGACACAAAATCTTATTTTTACTGAACACGAAAACATTCCAATAAAAACGCGGCCCGACATAAAATCTTACATTTATTTAGCTAACACAAATAAAACTCGAATGAAAGCGACACGACACAATATTTTTTAATAAATAAAATACGAACACAACCCAATTAAAATGCGACATGTTATGAAATCTTATTTTTTTTACCTATCACGAACAAAACCCATGTATATTGTGATACGACACGACCCAATTAAATCACGACACGTCACACCAATGAATCTTATGAAAAATATGTAAAACACCTATATAAAATAACACAAATCATTTTAAATCATAAAATAATATGAAAAATATTCAAGGGACAATTAATATTGAGTCATATGTCGTGTATCTTTTTAATTGACTTGTATTCGTGTTTGGTATAAAAATAAAATTATGTGTCCTGTCGCTTTTATCAGGGTTGTTCGTGTTAGGTAAAAAATAAGATTTTGTGTTGTGTCTTAATATGGACGCGTTCGTGTTATATAAATTTCGTATCTTGCCGCTTTTATATATTTATGTTACTAAAATGTGATTAAGTTTATTAGCAACGAATGGATTCTAAAAGTTTTAATTTTATTAGGCTCGATAAAATTGAAGGATATTTGATATATAAAAAATAAAAAACAAATATTTTTTACAAATAAATATATAAGGATAAAGCATTTTAGATTTGTTTTCGGTAAAACTTAGGTAATAGTGAAATGGGAGTTGTACTTACAAATTTATAATATATACAAAGTGACTTAAAAAATAATAATTTTCATTCCTGGTATTGGAGAGCATAAGACGATTTTTATAGCAAAAGACAATTTTTATATATTGGAGTGCTTTAGTGGGTTTCATGAGGGCTTAGTGTGATTCAAGGGTAATTATGTACAATATTTCATTATTCAAAAAAATGGAGCGAGTAGTTTATGGGAGTGCCAATAGCATTACCCTTTAATAAATGATGATGTATGTCTAGGGATGACAATTCGGGCAACGGATTGTGTTTTGGACCGACACGATATGACACAATAAGATTTTTTTGGACACGAACACGACACGATACAAATTCATATTTTTTTTAGTTGATACGAATACGATCCGAATAAAAAACAATACGGCTCGACACGACACGAATATCAGAATTTCTTAAATTTCATGCTTAAAAAATACGATAACATGACATGACACGACTCATAATTCAGATATGAACATAACACTATACGACTTTGTGTAAAAAAATATGATATGAATATGATATATCGTATCAATTTCATATCGTTTCGTATCATTTTTTTCGTATGAATTTTAAAGTTGAGACACTATGTATATCATTTAAGTCTCCAAGAAGACAATGGCCTCGCTGTCAATAAGTTGTGCAAAGTCCCAAAGCTATCTTCCCAAGTCCCAAGGCTGTCGATAAGGGAGGGAAAATAAAGGGTTTCGAAGGCTTCTTTCCCCTAATGTTCCGTGCCAAAATCACAAGGGGACAATTCCCCCTCTCTCCTCCCATCCGTTTATACTGTCTCTCTATCTCCCTCCCTCCAATGTTGGCCCTCGGCTAAAGTTAAAAACACGGAGTTGACTACTCCTTCCGTTTCTCTCATGAAGTGTTGGTCACACTCAACCCTAGAAGAGTCCTAATGCTCCATAATATAAGTTAAGCACATTATAAAGGCCTTGGGCCTTAAATCATCAACCCGCTCCTCTTAAAAATTAATTTACATTAATTAAACTTTTAAACCCTCATATAAATTTAATTAATAATTAAACCCTCTCCATCCAAAATCTTAACAATTACATCAATTACTCATCAAAATTTCAATTTTACCCCATATAGAATTTATAATCTTAATTCATCAACATATTCTAACTCATTGACACGTAATATATCACGTAGTTAAACTTGATTCCTTGCACAATTAATTTTAATTATTAATTGATTTAAGTACTTAAAATAATGGGGTATTATATGAATTACACCTTGAGAATTAGATGATCATAAAGAATTCAACATACCTCAAGCCATCTTGTCCTTCTTCTCAAAATGTGTCACCCCCTTATATGGATTATACCTTGAGAATTAGATGATCTCCCACTTGAAACTCCACGTCCTTCTAACCCAAGTTCGCATAACTATTTGGCCCTACTATGAGTTGCCTTGTTTTGTTCACTAATCATCTTGATCTTTTCTGAAGCCCCATCAATTTACTCATACCGGATCCAACCAATACACCGGTGACCCACACGGTCACCTATATAATTATATAGTTCCATACTAATCAATTTAAAATAATTATTATTATAGGCGGAGTCAACCAAGGATAAATGTGTCACCCAGTTACCCTTGAAGTCCAATGTGCATGCCCAAAGCATATCCTAAAAAATCTAGTTCCTCCGTTTTGACTGTTCATATATTTGAGGATGGTAGGATGTACTTAAGTGTAACTTTGTCCCCCAAAACCTCCGAAAAACTTCTTAAACGGTGAGGTAAGAAAGTCGGATATTTGTTTGAGATGATCGACAATAATGCCCCCTGTAACCGAACAATCTTCGCCACATTTAAATGCGCATACCGCTCTACCATGAAATTCGTACGAATGGAAAAGAAGTTTGAAGCCTTCATCCAACTGTCCACCATTACCCGTAATAAATTTATGTTCCCTTGGCGTTAAAGGCAACTGACAATGAATTCCATCAAAATGCCACCCCATTTCAACTCGAGAATGGGTAAGGGTAAAATATTTCATGAGGGTCGTTGACGATCCACCTTCACCATCTGACAAGTGTTACACCGGGACACAAGCATAGAAATATCCCACTTTATCCAGGGCCACCAATGTTGTCTTCATATATCCTGGTACATTTTACCTCTACTGAAATGCACCTTAAACTACATTCCCTGGACCTCTTATATAATGTCCATATGCAACACCTTGTTTAACTGAATAACAAACCTCCCTTGTACCATAATCCAATATCTACATCAATAGTGTCGTGCGAAGAGGTAAATTGATGGCCAAAGGCTTATCAACTCATTCTTTACAAAATACATCACTTTTGTATGATCGTACTACCTGTACAAAATATCGTGAGTCATATTGAGCATCCCCATAAACGCATCAGTTAACTTCGTAATTACCTTAATGGAACCCATATCTATCAACTAAAGAGAGGACAAACCGAGAATTCCTGTTACTCGCAAAGTGTGATTTCAACAAAAAATTGCAACACCAATTTTAATTATGCTGAAACGACTTTCAATTGATTTTATCTTGTTTACCCTAAACGTGAGTAAAACAAATAAAAGAAACCACGCAAATAGAACACGGTCAATATGAGAAAAAAACCCTTTCGGGTAAAACCTTTTATTTCACTATAAACTGTAAATTACAACTTACACGGATTACAATGAAATCTGCAATGGATCAACATGTAGAAAATCCATAATAATCGCAACTCTAAATCAAGAAAGAGAACCCTCGAGTCATCCCACTAACCATAGTCATCATCGTTAGCCTAGTACCTTTCTCAAGTGATACCTAGTTAGCCATGGAGTGCCTCTCCACAAGGTGTATGCAAATAGATGCAAACAATCTAGGGTTCTAAACTAATTCACAAGAATCATATTCAAGGATTCTTTATTTGTGAATTAAAAATTGTTTTCACACACAAAACTTGAAAAACTTTTGAACAAAATATGTAGTAACCTTTTCGTCAAAAGTCTTAAACACAATGGTTCATGAAACTAGTATTTATAGTAACCTTAAGGCGACGCGTCGCTCGAACGAAATGTAATGTTGTTGGAATGAGATAGCCATCTCGCTCGAACTAGATGCCTATGCCGCTCAAGCGATAGGCACATCTCGTGAGATGCCTTCGCGCAACAGTGATTGTCGTTTGAACGACCAAAATATTATTTTAATAAACTCCGCCTCAATACTTAGAGAAAATTCTCTTGATTTGATAAAAAAATTATGTTTTTCCTTCTTGAGAAAAATAAACATCCTATATATAATTATATGAATTAATTTAAACTCTAAATTCGTTTTATATGTTTCGGGATGTTAGGTAGTATTCAAACTTTGGAGATCATTGTGTTCGATTCGTCTTGACATTGCGTGACAATGTGTAACGTTATACGCCACCAAACTGTAATACCCCGTATTTTTATGCTATATTAATTTGGGGATTTATTAAATTTAGTGTGAATGATTTATTTAATATAAATCCGGAAATTAATTATGTTATAATTATTAACGTGACGAGAGTTAGTAATTATGGGAAATTTGTTGAATATTACTAATGAGCAAAGTAATATATTATATTGGTTATATTGAGTGTCATGAGTGAATTAAATGACGATTTCGGAAATTTAAGTCGGAACGTGCTCGTGTCACGTCGGGACTAATTTGGTTAAATAAAAAGTGAATATTTTATAAGTTGTCCATATGGTCATTTTGAGTGTGCCAACGCGTCCGGTAGGGTCGAGATAGTCAGAAAAGTGTACCCGGGGGTGTAGTTTGGGTCCCGGGGTATTTTTAGGCCTAATTAGTACCCCGGGAGGGCATTTTAGTCATTTTACATAATTGGGTAATTAAACCCACGAAATTCAGCAACATATATCAGCCATTTAGGTTAGCTTTTAGGGTTAGAATATCCAAAAATCAAGTGACGTCCATTGGAGAAGAGAGGAGAGAGCTCCAAGGCAATTCAAGGCCAAGAAGCCACCGGTTTGCACCGCCGCCACCACCACCGCGTAGATCGCGAGCCAAAATCAGTCGTGAATCAGAATACCAAAAACCCCAGGCAAGTGTTTAACTTGGGTATTTTCGTTAATGCAATCTTCATATTGGTTTAGGATTGATTAGAGATGATAAATATGGAAGAACACCCAATTTGTGTTAGAAAAATGCATGTAGAAATGATTTATATGAAATTCTGGAACCCTTGCCATGTAGAGGAAATAAACCACGAAATTTTGATGATCATAAGAAATAAATTCTGGAGAAAAATTTGTTAGAAAGTTGTTTAAGAAAATTCTAGGGTTCTTGATAATTGGAGATAATTCTAGGTTGAAAACCCATGTTTAAATGATGAATATGTACATGCCTTACGTTATAATCATCTGGTATATTGTTATAAGGTTAGTAGTAGAATTCTGGGACGATTGAAACTTGGAAATATGGATTTGGTGTAATTTTGGTGATGAAACCCGTAACTGCATTCTGCAGAATTTTTCCCAGACCTGCTTGATCGATCGATCGAGCCCAGAGCTTCGATCGATCGAAGGTTCGATCGATCGAGCCCCAATCTTCGATCGATCGACCCCTCCTGGCAGACTCCTAATTCCCTTTTTAAATGAGTTAAATTCAAATTGTCGTGATATAATTCTTGGGCATTCTTGATAAAATAATTTGGGAGACATTGAGGACCAGTAGAGCTTATGAATAAATGTTGGGACCTTTAATCTTCAACGAGAATGGTATTTATGTGATTTTTACTTTAGGGTTTGTAAATTTATAAATTTAAAGGGTGAGGTGCGTAAGAGAGTTACGTTGGAACCAAATAAAGACACTTACTGAATTTCAGATTTGCGAGGAGATAGTCCACGAGTGTCATGTAATAAGTGAGAAAACCCTTCGAGTTAAGGTTAGGGATGAAACCTTATATGAAATACTAATAATGTGTAAATTAAGGATAAATATCGTAATTATGGGTGATGAGAGAAACCTATATTGATATAATGATAAGTAGTATATTTATGTGGTTATGTATGCATATATCATATACGTGTGAAAAATGTACCCGCGCTACTTGCTATCCCTGAGGTTACCGCGCTAGGACAGTCTTATCTCGATGGGACCTTTATGGGGGATATTAACTTGTACCCTAGAAGATAGATATCCTTGGTACAGGCTATCGGACCGATAGTTCAGACGGTCCTAAGAGACGTGAGGGTATGTACTGACCTCTTAGAGACTTGGAATCTATGCTTCGCCTCAATCTTGTTTTGTGTATATATGTTATTATAGTTCGAGAGTGATTCCGAACTTGTATACCCCTTAGTATGAGCGATACGAGGATTGGATAGCAGAGTATGCCCGCACCATAGTTTGTAGGTTGGTGCTGTTAGGATATATATATATATATATATATTATACGAGTGCTTAATATATATATCTGAATTGGGGAATTTAAACTGTTGCTGTAACGTAGTAAATGAGAAATAATTCTAGACTATAAATTATGAATACTTGTTTTGAGAAAGTATAACATGTCACTGGAAAACTTTATTGATTTTTATAAAGTTAAAATGGAGAACTTTGGTTACTGATTGGAACATCCTTTTTAAAATGGAATCGTGGTACGAGTAATTTAAGATGAGATAAATCATTTAGAAAGACTAGTGCGATATATGATAAAACAAACTGTTGGGAAGGTTAGTGCGATAGGTGTGCACTTTAGAAGAGAAATGAGTATTTCTCAAGAGAGTGACGCACTAATATGTTGTTGCATTGGCCTGTATCATTTTAAATACTTGCTAAACGTATTTTAAAATCAAACACACTTTCGGGCTCTGACCCGTTTCTTTTTCTCTCTCTCTCTTGTATATATATGTATATATTTCAGGTGCCCAGCCACAGGGGGGTCTTGCTTAGGATCCCTTGAGAGGAACGTGCTGCAGCTTAGGTGGGAGTTGCAGGTCACTTGCGTAGGCGGCTTCTTTTATTGAATCCACTTCTAGTATTCTCATTTATTGGGCATGTGTCTCCCTTTCCATTATTTCATTGTTATTGGGACATTTATATTTCAGTTGTTTCCAGTATTGTTCTATGGGATTTATTCAGTGGATTTGTGACTTTAGTTTTCATATGTTGACATTCGATTGTCGAATGTATTATATTATTTAGTTTACTGTGGTGTGATTCTTAATTGTAGAAATGTTGTCTTTATATAAATAAATCTTTTTCTTAAATTAAAATTTGGAAAGTATGTATGAAAATGGTTTTGACACTTAGCTTAATTATTTAGGGTGTTAATTGGAAAATTTATTTTTATCGACAGTGATGTTGAGAATGAACCAACTGTTTACCTTGATTTAATTTAATAAAGGAGTGATCTCCCGGTATTTAATTAGGCGGGGTGTCACAGGTGGTATCAGAGCATCAGGTTCTAGTGTCCATAGGATCTGTATGGCTTATTTCGCTTTCAGCTTAACGTTATTAGTATAGAGCCCTATTTTTAGGATTGTTGTATTCTTGCTTTTACGTTTAAGTGTTCAGCTATTTGAGATTTGATGATAACTGTAGACTAATAAACTTGTTCACGTTTCAGATGCCTCCGAGACGTGCTCCGAAAGATAGGCGTGCCCAAGCTGAGCAGCCAGCAGCTCCGGCACCAGGCACAATGAATGCAAACGAAGTAGCCGCCATTGTTGCTCAGGCGGTGAATGCCGCAATAGCGGTGATTCAGCAGGCTCCACCTCAGGTTCAGGCAGTGGCGCCAGTACCAGCACAGCTTCCATCGGCATGGGAGCGGGTTCGGGATGCTTTTCAGAAAGCGTATCCCCCTGAGTTTTCGGGTAGCTCCGATATTATTACAGTTAGCCAATGGAATAAGGACATCCAGCGGCATCTCCGTATGTATGAGTGCACTGACGTGAAAAAGCAGTTATTGGCTTCCTTTAAGCTGGTGGGAACCGCCTTACAGTGGTGGGAGTCCACTACTACTTTGGAGGAGAGGGACACGATCCCTATTCAGTTGTTCTGGGAGCAGTTTGACCGCAAGTATTTTCCACCCGCAGTGCAGACTGAGATGAGGCAAAAATTACTAAATCTGAAGCAGGAGAACCTTACTGTAGCTGAGTATGAGGAGGAGTTCACGAGACTTCTCACAATTGTTCCAGATGAGGCACCTACTGAGAGCAAGAAGATTTTGCTGTTTATCGACGGGTTAGCTTGGAGGATCCGTCAGCACCTTATTGGGAATCTATGCCTGAGTACTTTCACTGATGTACTCAATGCAGCATTACTACATTGCCAGGATCACCGCTTCCATATGTAGGGAAGCAAGAGAGCAGGGGAGTCCAGCCAGCAGGGTAGGACCGGGGGTAATAATGCCGGTGGGGCACCATCTCATGGACAGACTCGTCAGCACGAGCAGAGTTCCCATCAGGGGGACCCTGCTAAGCGATTCCGTTAAGGTGATTCTAGGCAGGGATTCGGGGGTTTCAGGCAGGGCCATCAGGGCCAGCCTAATCAGTAGGGCCAGCAGGGCCAACACCGACCGCAGGGACAGCAACAGGGCCAGTGGCGGGGACATAATGGCCAGCAGGGCCGTGGTCAGCAGGGACAAAGGGGAGGAAACTTCAGAGGTCGATGTTTTGGGTGCGGTAAACATGGCCATAGGCGTCAGGATTGCCCAGAGGGCGATAGGGCCCCACAGCAGTAGGGAGCCCGTAATGAGCCGCAGAGATCACTTTTTCCACCTGCCCTCCCAGCTCCAGCCCAGGTGCCAGCCCCACCAGCCATTCCAGCAGCTCCAGTGCAACAGGGGCAATTACAGTATGGACGTGTCTATAACGTCCACCAGGCAGCAGCTCCACAGGCACCACCCGCGATTGAGGGTATGTTTCCTATCCATGGTACTATGGATCGGGTTTTGTTTGATACGGGGCAACGCATTGTTTTATAGCTACGCATTTTGCGAAGGCCTTAGGGTTGTTAGCCACAGCAGAGAGCACAGTGACGTGTTTTGACTCACCACTGGGGAGTGGGTCACTTATTTTCTTTATATGCCGGGGAGTGGGGGTAGAGATTGGTAGCTTGGTATTACCTGCAAACATGTTAGTCTTAGACATGCACGAGCATGATGTGATTATTGATATGGATTGGCTCGCAGCTTATAGAGCCATGATTGATTGCTTCGGTGGGAGCATTGTTTTTGCCATTCCGGGGCAAGAGATGTTTGTAGTGGCGATGCCTCGCCCAGAGGGAGGTTCGACCGCTCATTTGTATTACATAGAGGAGGATACCTCTAAGGAGGTTGTGATTCCCTTAAATTCGATCCCTGTTGTCAGGGAGTATTTCGATGTGTTTCAGGAGATACCAGGCCTACCGCCCAGTCGTGAGATAGACTTTGTTATAGATTTATTGCCAGATACGAGACCTATAGCACGCGCACCGTACCGTATGGCTCCGGCAGAGATGCGAGAGCTACGAGATCAGATAGAGCATCTGTTAGGTCAGGGCTTCATTCGTAGGAGTACCTCACCTTGGGGCGCTCCAGTCTTGTTTGTGAAGAGGAGAGATGGTTCACTGAGATTGTGTGTGGACTACCGGGAGCTGAACAAGGTAACGATATGGAATAAGTATCCGTTGCCTCGAATCGATGATCTGTTCGACCAGTTGAGGGGAGCAACTTTCTTTTCGAAGATAGATCTGAGGTCGGGGTACCATCAGTTATGTATTAGAGAGCAGGATGTTTCAAAGAATGCCTTCTTATCGAGATATGGGTCCTATGAGTTCAGGGTGATGCCGTTCGGACTCACAAATGCGCCAACCATTTTCATGGACTTGATGAATCGAGTATTCAGAGAGTTCTTAGATCAGTTTGCCATCGTCTTCATAGATGACATCTTGATATATTCACACTCCGAGGAGGAGCATGCCGAGCACTTGAGGCAGGTTCTTCAGACTCTACGAGAGCATCAGTTGTATGCTAAGTACGAGAAGTGTGGATTCTGGTTACGAGAGGTACAGTTCTTGGGCCATGTTGTTTCTGAGCAGGGGATTGCAGTTGAACCGAGCAAAGTGTCAGCGGTGAGGGAGTGGGGACAGCCCACGACACCGACGGAAGTGCGTAGTTTCTTGGGGTTAGCCGGTTACTATAGGAGATTCATTCGGGGATTCTCCAAAATAACGGGTCCATTGACGAATCTGACTCGCAAAGGGGTACCATATGTTTGGGATGACGCTTGTCAATTGGCTTTCGATGAGCTGAAAGACAAGCTTACTTCAGCGCCAGTCCTTGCGTTACCGAAGCCGAGTGTGGAGTACCTAGTTTACACCTATGCGTCTTTACGGGGACTTGGAGGTGTACTCCAGCAGGAGGAGAAGGCTATAGATTTTGCTTCTCGCAAGCTTAAGCCGCATGAGAAGAATTATCCCACCCACGACCTGGAGTTGGCAGCGGTCGTCTTTGTATTGAGGATATGGAGGCACTATTTATTGGGGGAGAAATTCCGTTTGTTCACAGACCATAAGTCACTGCAGTACCTGTTCACTCAGCGAGAGCTGAATATGCGTCAGCGCAAATGGCTAGAGTTTGTGAAGGACTACCAGTTCGATATACAGTATCATCCAGGGAAGGCCAACGTAGTTGCTGATGCGTTGAGCTGTAGACCGGTAGACGATGTAGCGGACGTCTGGAAAGCAAAGTGGAAGGAATTGGGTCACCAGGACGCAGTGGCACGATCTTTCATATCCGTGATGTCAGTCACACCCGAGATTGTTACGAGGGTGATACAGGCACAGACTACAGACCCATTTTGCCAGGAGCAGATTGTGCGACTTCTAGCCGAGGGTGCTGAGTCCTATTCTGTTAGTTCTGATGGAGGTTTGCGGTTTAATGGGAGATTGGTGGTTCTAGAAGGAGCATAATTACGTCATGCAGTGATGACTCATTCTCATGGGTCCCAATTTGCAGTACATCCGGGAGGCGATAAGATGTACCAGGATATGAGGCGACAATACTGGTGGAGTGGGATGAAGAAGGACATCGCCGAGTTCGTACCCAAGTGTTCTACCTACCAGCTGGTAAAGGTGGACCATCAGAAACCGTCAGGATTGCTTCAGCCATTGGAAGTACCCGCGTGGAAGTGGGAGAGTATTTCCATGGATTTTATTACAAGGTTGCCTACATCACAGCGGGGTCACGATTCTATCTGGGTGATTGTAGATCGTTTGACCAAGGTGGCTCATTTTCTGCCGGTGCGGACAGATTATACCACGGGTCAGTATGCTCAGTTGTTCATCGCAGAGATTGTCAGATTACACGGGGTGCCCCTGAATATTGTGTCAGATAGGGACAAGATTTTCGTGTCACGTTTTTGGGAAAGCTTTCAGGAGGCTATGGGTACTGAATTGAGGTTGAGTTCAGCTTACCACCCACAGACAGACGGACAGACAGAGCGTACTAATCAGATGTTAGAGGATATGCTACGCATGTGTGTTCTCGATTTTGGAGGAGGTTGGGAGCCACACCTTCCACTGGTAGAGTTCGCTTATAATAAATCTTATCAGTTTACTATTGGTATGGCTCCATTTGAGGCTTTGTATGGCAGGCCTTGCCGTTCTCCAACTTGTTGGCTCGAGGTGGGGGACAACAAGTTGCTAGGACCAGGAGTGATTCAGGAGACCTCCGCGAGGATTGAGATAATCAGGAGTCGTATTCGGGTAGCCCAGGATAGGCAGAAGAGCTACGCCGATGCGAAACGGTTCTTCCGGGAGTTTAATGTGGAAGACCAAGTGTTATTGCGTGTATCTCCTATGAAGGGGGTGATGAGGTTCGGGAAGAAAGGGAAATTGGCTCCGAGGTACGTGGGACCATTTCCCATCATCGAGAGGATTGGGCCGGTTGCATACAGGTTGGGATTGCCAGAACATTTACATCGCATCCACGATGTGTTTCACATCTCGTCGTTGAGACGATATCTTCGGGATGATATGGCCCATACTCACATTGCGTTAGATGAGATAGACTTACAGTCTGATAGCTCTTATGAGGAGAGACCAGTGGTTATTCTAGACTATAGTGAGAGGAGATTGAGGTCTAAGATAGTTCCACTTATGCGAGTCCAGTGGGAGCATCATAATGTGGAG
The DNA here is from genome assembly GCA_949130495.1 of Sambucus nigra. Taxonomy (NCBI): domain Eukaryota; kingdom Viridiplantae; phylum Streptophyta; class Magnoliopsida; order Dipsacales; family Adoxaceae; genus Sambucus; species Sambucus nigra. The sequence goes on along the minus strand of OX422208.1, from coordinate 23,704,619 downwards.
GAATCCACTTGGGAGCGTGAGGCAGATATACGCGAGAGATATCCAGAGTTGTTTTTACCAGGTATGCCTTATTTTTCGAATTTCGGGATGAAATTCCGTTATTAGGGGGGAAGTATGTAATACCCCGTATTTTTATGCTATATTAATTTGGGGATTTATTAAATTTAATGTGAATGATTTATTTAATAAAAATCCGGAAATTAATTATGTTATAATTATTAACGTGACGAGAGTTAGTAATTATGGGAAATTGGTTGAATATTACTAATGAGCAAAGTAATATATTATATTGGTTATATTGAATGTCATGAGTGAATTAAATGACGATTTCGGAAATTTAAGTCGGAACGTGCTCGTGTCACGTCGGGACTAATTTGGTTAAATAAAAAGTAAATATTTTATAAGTTGTCTGTATGGTCGTTTTGAGTACGCCAACGCGTCCGGTAGGGCCGAGATAGTCAAAAAAGTGTACCCGGGGGTGTAGTTTGGGTCCCGGGGCATTTTTAGGCCTAATTAGTACCCCGGGAGGGCATTTTAGTCATTTTACATAATTGGGTAATTAAACCCACGAAATTCAGCAACCTATATCATCCATTTAGGTTAGCTTTTAGGGTTAGAATATCTAGAAATCAAGTGACGACCATTGGAGAAGAGAGGAGAGAGCTCCAAGGCAATTCAAGGCCAAGAAGCCACTGGTTTGCACCGCCGCCACCACCACCGCGTAGATCGCGAGACGAGGAACGCAACCATACCAAAATCAGCCGTGAATCAGAATACCAAAAACCCCAGGCAAGTGTTTAACTTGCGTATTTTCGTTAATGCAATCTTCATATTGGTTTAGGATTGATTAGAGATGATAAATATGGAAGAACACCCAATTTGTGTTAGAAAAATGCATGTAGAAATGATTTATATGAAATTCTGGAACCCTTGCCATGTAGAGGAAATAAACCACGAAATTTTGATGATCATAAGGAAGAAATTCTGGAGAAAAATTTGTTAGAAAACTGTTTAAGAAAATTCTAGGGTTCTTGATAATTGGAGATAATTCTAGGTTGAAAACCCATGTTTAAATGATGAATATGTACATGCCTTACGTTAGAATCATCTGGTATATTTTTATAAGGTTAGTATTAGAATTCTGGGACGATTGAAACTTGAAAATAGGGATTTGGTGTAATTTTGGTGATGAAACCCGTAACTGCATTCTGCAGAATTTTTCCCAGACCTGCTTGATCGATCGATCGAGCCCAGAGCTTCGATCGATCGAAGGTTCGATCGATCGAGCCCCAAGCTTCGATCGATCGACCCCTCCTGGCAGACTCCTAATTCCCTTTTTAAATGAGTTAAATTCAAATTGTCGTGATATAATTCTTGGGCATTCTTGATAAAATGATTTGGGAGACATTGAGGACCAGTAGGGCTTATGAATAAATGTTGGGACCTTTAATCTTCAACGAGAATGGTATTTATGGGATATTTACTTTAGGGTTTGTAAATTTATAAATTTAAAGGGTGAGGTGCGTAAGAGAGTTACGTTGGAACCAAATAAAGACACTTACTGAATTTCAGATTTGCGAGGAGATAGTCCAAGAGTGTCATGTAATAAGTGAGAAAACCCTTCGAGTTAAGGTTAGGGATGAAACCTTATACGAAATACTAATAATGTGTAAATTAAGGATAAATATCGTAATTATGGGTGATGAGAGAAACCTATATTGATATAATGATAAGTAGTATATTTATGTGGTTGTGTATGCATATATCATATACGTGTGAAAAACGTACCCGCACTACTTGCTATCCCTGAGGTTACCGCGCTGGGACAGTCTTATCTCGATGGGACCTTTATGGGGGATATTGACTTGTATCCTAGAAGATAGATATCCTTGGTACAGGCTATCGGACCGATAGTTCAGACGGTCCTAAGAGACGTGAGGGTATGTACTGGCCTCTTAGAGACTTGGAATCTATGCTTCGCCTCAATCTTGTTTTGTGTATATATGTTATTACAGTTTGAGAGTGATTCCGAACTTGTATACCCCTTAGTATGAGCGATACGGGGATTGGATAGCAGAGTATGACCGCACCATAGTTTGTAGGTTGGTGCTGTTAGGATATATATATATATATTATACGAGTGCTTAATATATATATCTGAATTGGGGAATTTAAACTATTGTTGTAACGTAGTAAATGAGAAATAATTCTGGACTATAAATTATGAATACTTGTTTTGAGAAAGTATAACATGTCACTGGAAAACTTTATTGATTTTTATAAAGTTAAAATGGAGAACTTTGGTTACTGATTGGAACATCCTTTTTAAAATGGAATCGTGAATTGTAAATCTTACGAGTAATCTAAGATGAGATAAATCATTTAGAAAGGCTAGTACGATATATGATAAAACAAACTGTTGGGAAGGTTAGTGCGATAGGTGTGCACTTTAGAAGAGAGGTGAGTATTTCTCTAGAGAGTGACGCACTAATATGTTGTTGCATTGGCCTGTATCATTTTAAATACTTGCTAAACGTATTTTAAAATCAAACACACTTTCGGGCTCTGACCCGTTTCTTTTTCTCTCTCTCTCTTGTATATATATGTATATATTTCAGGTGCCCAGCCACAAGGGCGTCTTGTTTAGGATCCCTTGAGAGGAACGTGCTGCAGCTTAGGTGGGAGTTGCAGGTCACTTGCGTAGACGGCTTCTTTTATTGACTCCACTTCTAGTATTCTCATTTATTGGGCATGTGTCGCCCTTTCCATTATTTCATTGTTATTGGGACATTTATATTTCAGTTGTTTCCAGTATTGTTCTATGGGATTTATTCAGTGGATTTGTGACTTTAGTTTTCATATGTTGACATTCGATTGTCGAATGTATTATATTATTTGGTTTACTGTGGTGTGATTCTTAATTGTAGAAATGTTGTCTTTATATAAATAAATCTTTTTCTTAAATTAAAATTTGGAAAGTATGTATGAAAATGGTTTTGACACTTAGCTTAATTATTTAGGGTGTTAATTGGAAAATTTATTTTTATCGACAGTGATGCTGAGAATGAACCAACTGTTTACCTTGATTTAATTTAATAAAGGAGTGATCACCCGGTATTTAATTAGGCGGGGTGTCACACAAACTAGCTTAAAACTATGCTATGAACATGTTTGAAAAACATGTTCTTACAAATCTCCCCCTTTGGCTATGCCAGTATAAAACAAACAAAATGTCCGAAACTCCAAATTAAAAATAGAAAATATGCTATTACAAAGTTACTAATACCCTTCCCTACCCTAGAAAATTGGAACGGTATAGTTTCTTCGTGTTTAAAAACTTTATCTTCCCTTTTCCAAACATGTCCTCATCCGTGTGTTTGAGCATTCCACAATTAGGTATCTACACACACGAGACAACACAAACATATACCTTCGTAATGCATCGAGTTTGATATGAGATAAACATAAATCAAAATATCAACGAGATAAGTATCAATGAGATAGACATAAATCATATATCAAATCAAATCAAGTCTCCCCCATAATACAAGCTCTTAGCTCCCCCATAAATCAAACTCATTAAAAACTCCATTTTAATTTGCCACACCCTTTGTTTTTATCGAAATAGACGGAACGACAAAAAATAAAAGGATAAGCATTACATGCAAGGAATCACAACAACAAAACACACCAACTATTTTTGAAATTTTCAATTTTTTTCAAGAAAAATGAAAGTTACAAGAATATCATACAATACCATGTATAATATATGCAAAATATACCAAACCAAATTCGACACACATATATAGGTATAAACAACCACAACACGCGACACAAAATACATAAGTCGTGCAAATTAGCATAGTATTGATGTTCCCAAACATGTGGAAATGGAATGAATGGGTGTGAACTAACATAAATGAATTATAACCCAAAAATGCAAAAATGTTCAAGAAGTTCTAATCAACCGCTAAACTTTTCAAAACTAAGCATTAGCCTTTCGTGACAAATAAATTTGAACTAAATTGAACAAAACAAACACAATGCACACAAGCCTGGAATTTTAATGATTCTACAAAAATAGCATCATGACAAAATAAGCTCAACTAGGATACATTGTTATTGTGAAAACCCGTTGATACTTCCAACCAAACTCCCTAAAAATATTTCTTTCTTTTTCTTTTGAATGAATAAATCAAACTAAACAATTCGGACCATTTTTGGCATATTATTCTTTTTATTGCCTTAATTTTTCTCGGGCTCTTTTAAACGGTAGTTTTCACGACGAGTCAATTTTACACTATCACATCCCTTTCCCGTGCACTCATTAATTTTCAATTCAAAAAAAATTCCTCACGGTAAACAGTTCTTACATGCACAAATCCTCCATAGTCAAATAAACATGTAGATGACAAGATTGATAGGAGGATATCTCACCAAGCTCAAATGTACATCATGAAGTCAAAATTCAATAAGCTCGTGCATGTGTGTGTGTAGGCATCAACAAAGTCGAATCCAAAAAGCAAATCAATGTTGAAACAACTCCATAAACATGGTTAAGATCAATTCAAGCATTTAAATGCATAACCAAATGTCCTAGTCACATGAAAATATCGTATTGAATTGGATCCAAACACACCAATATGCGACACCGAATGTGTAAAACTAAAATACACAAAGAACCGAAAATCTTTTTGTATTTTTCCAAAAATTTTCAAACCCAAAAATTTAATACAAAAAGTAAAAGTCAAAACACTAGCAAAAATATATCATGAAACCACAACTAGTATATGGAAAAAATCATGCAAGCAATCAATGATATGAAATAACAAGAGACGCATCATGTGCAAGCATGTGGGAATCAACACTTCTAAAATCTAGCATTTCTAAAAGTAATTTCCTAACCCAAACGGATGTGACACGATAACACGGGTATTAGGGAACCAACAAAACACAAGACTTCGACTTACTAGGACCTCTTCCAAGATCAAAATAATATTGTCTATGGTGACCTTACCTACCACAATGTGAACATGTGAAAACGGGAGGAGTGTTACCTATCATGTGATCTTTTTTAAAGTCCTTGGGATTTGTTGACCCTATAACAAAAATAATGGTCTTGGCTTTAGCAACAGAAGCATTAGGAACATGTGAGCCATTACCATTACTCCTAACACTACTCAAGTCTATCAAATCATTTTTTTAACATCAAAATTTTAGACTCCCGCAAAGAATTTGACTATTCCAAAATTATGGATTTCTTCTCTAAAGTTTCAATTATTCTGAGAAGGTTATCACGCTCAGCCTTAAAATAAGCACACTTATCCCTAAGAGTCTCTTCATGTGCCATAAAATCAATAAAAATATTTTTGTCCTCTTTGGTACAAACACAAACCCCAGAAGTTTTAAAGTACTCCAAATCTTTTTCTAAAAATAGGACTCTATCGTCACTCTCCTTTTTGGACAATATTAAAGCATTAAAGTCATGGTCCAAAGCAACAAAGTTCTCACGATAAAAATCTTATTGATTTTGAACCGTTTGGAAAAGATTCATAGCGGATTTAAAACGAGAATTTTCTTTTTCCAAAAATTTAATTTTTTTCGCAAACGTCAAATTCAAACTATTTATATCGTCAAAACAAGGAGAATCTATCGAGAGGAAAAACAAGCACATGAGTGATGAAAAAAAACACAATAACCAAAAGATTAGTTACAAGATCTAACGCACTAACTTAGAGTAACCCGCTCTGATACCAATTTGAGAATGCCCGTTACTCACAAAGGGTGATTTCAACAAAAAAAATTGCAACACCAATTTTAATTATGTGGAAATAACTTTTCAATTGATTTTATCTTGTTTACCCTAAACACGCATCTTTGAGTAAAACAAATAAAACAAACCACGTAAATACGACACGATCAAAGTAATAAAAAATCCGTTTCGGGTAAAACCTTTTATTTCACTATAAACTGTAAATCGCAACTTACTTGGATTACAGTGAAATTTACAATGGATCAACACGCAGAAAATCCATAAGAACCGCAGTTGTAAATCAGCAAGGAGAACCCTCGAGTCATCCCAATGATCGTAGTCGTCATCATCAGCCCAGTACCTCTATCAAGTGATACCTAGTCAGCCATGGAATACCTCTCCACAAGATGTATGCAAATAGATACAAACAATCCAGGGTTCTAAACTAATTGACAGGAATCATATTCAAGGATGCTTTGTTTGTAAATTAAAAATTATTTTGACACACAAAACTTAAAGAACTTTTGAACAGAATATGCATTAACATTTTCATCAAAATTCTTAAACAAAATGGTTCACGAAACTAGTATTTAAAGGAACCTTAAGGCGGCTTGTCGCTAGAACGAAATGTACTGTCGTTCGAACGAGATAGCAATCTCACTCGAATGAGATGCCTATGTCGCTCGAGCGTCTCGCGGATGCCTTGGCGCTATAGTGATTGTTGTTTGAACGACCAAAACGTCAAAAATATTATTTTAATAAAGTCCACCTAAATACTTAGAAAAATTCTCTTGACTTGATAAAAAAATTAAGTTTGTCCTTCTTGAGAAAAATAAATATCCCATATATAATTATATGAATTAATTTAAACTCTAAATTCATTTTGTACCTTTCGGGATGTCGGGAAGTCTTCAAACTTTGGAAATGTTTTTGTTTGGTTAGTCTTAACATTGCATGACGATGTGTAATAGTATATGTCAAACTAGCCTAAAGTTATGTTATGAATATTGTTGAAAAACATGTTCTTACACAAACTGCCACTAGGTCGTAGGCTCAAAGCATCTGCCAGCATACTGGTCTTCCCTGGGCATGCTGAATCGTAAACTGGTAGTCCTTAATAAACTCGAATTATGTTTGCCGTCGCATGTTCAAATCCTTCTTTGTGAACTAATACTGAAGACTCTTATGATCTTTAAAGAGCCTGAACTTCTCATTTCATAAATAATGTCTCCAAACGTGTTGTTCGAACACGATGACTGCTAACTCCAAATCATGAGTCTAATAGTTTCCCTTATGGGGTTTCACTTTTGAAATACATAGGCAATAGGACGATCCTCCTGCATCAGAACTCCACCTATTCCCAGTAAGGAAGAATTGGGTATAACAAATAATCAACCCCTCTCCTAGATATAGCAAAAATTGGAGTCAAAGTCAACTTTTCCTTAAGAGTGTCAAAGTTAGGTTGGCATCACACAACCCTTGCAAATTCAATCCCCTTCCAATTCAATTCAATTAACAATCCTACAACCTCAAAAAATCCTCAAATAAACCTTTAATAATACCAACCCATTCCCAAGTGGCTACGAACCTCTGTAGGTGTTGTCGATTATCCTCATTCCAAAATGGATGACACCTTCTTTGGATTCACTAATAATCCCGACTACAAAACTATGTGACCTAAAATTCATACCCCTTGTTTCCGAAACTCACACTTATAATTTTTTTATACAACTCATGCTCTCGCTATTGCTAAAGTTAAACTCTTAAGTTATTCATATGTCCCCCTAGGTTCGCAAATAGTTCATTATATCATCACTGAATAAAATGATAAACTAATCCAAATATGATCAAAACACTCGGTTCACCTAATCCATGAACACGGTGGGGGAATTTTCAACCCAAATAGCATGACCCTAAACTAATAGGAAGTATAACGACTTAAAATGAAGTCTTTGGTACGTCCTCCTCATGTACTCTGTGCTGGAGGTATTCCTAATGCAAAATCAATCTTTGAGAATAACGAACCACCCTAAAGTTGATTCAACATCTCATTAATCCTTGGTATGAGATACTAATTGTGACACCCCGCCTAATTAAACATCGGGTGATCAGGCCTTCATTAAATTAAAACAGGTTTCTCAAATGGTTCATTCTTAGCATCACTGTCGAAAACTTTTTAATTACTAATCCCCTAAGTAAAATTAAACCGGTGCCAAATTTTATGTTTCTTAAAATAGATAAATCAACCATGCGGAACAAAGTACAAATAATCATGTACTATATTTCAAACAACAAAGTAAAAGTACGACAGAACTAAAGTATTACCGAATAAACCATCGGCTAAAAAATCCCAAACAACCATAGAGTAACCACTAGTCTGGATCTACAATTTGAGAATAATACCGGATAACAAGTCCATACAAAGAAGAGTATGAGATCCTGTACTAGATCTGAATGAGAGATATCGCCTAGTCAAAATCCTGTAAGCATCCACCGTGCTACAGCTCCAAGTCTCTGGAATGGAATCATCATACATGGCATCCCTGTGGCTGGACACCTAAAAGGTTTTGAAAATATTTTATAGCAAGAGTTAGTACTCAAAATATTTTGAAAATATTTAGCAAGCGTTTATCACAATATAAAATGCGGTTATTGATTACACATGTTAGGTTCTCGTACACTCTCTTGAGTTAACTCACCCCTCATCTTTCGTGCACACCTAACGTTCTACACTTAGTTTATCTAGCCATACTTCCCAAGCTAACTAAAACCAAAGTAGTCAACTGAACTTATCTATACCCAAGTTCCAGTACCGCCCATACAGTACAACCTTTTCACTAACATCTCGCGTATGTTAATTAATTATCAAGTAACATTTCATCTATGTTATTTTTCAAGACTTCCCATTTAGTTTTACTACTAAAATTACTACAATTCTCACAATTGTTAACTTTCCCACTTATGTAATTAAGTTTCGCTACTTGAATTACTAAATAGATTTTCTCTATCTAAAGGTTCATTTCGTAATTAAGTTTCACTACTTAACTTACCAATTCAGTATGTATCTTCAAATACATCAAATATATCAATCTACTAACACACGGAAGTAGAATATCATCCAGTATATATATTTCACACACAATATATATTAAATATCAGTCATTTCTATTTTGTCCTTTTTACACACGTAAAGGACTCTTGGTTCGGAATGATTCATCGACCCCAAGTGAGAGTTGCTTCGGAATTTTCCATCGACCCCAACTATTTTAAAAATATATATATACACATATTCTGGTTCGAGACACTCTCATCGCGACACCAGTTCAAAGTTTGGTTCGGTATTTCTCATCGACCCCAAACATATAATAACTTTATGTTAGTTCGGAATGTCTCATCGACCCTAACATAATCAATTTAGGTATAATCTCTCAACCTAAAAGATCACATAATTCAGTAGGTACACGCCCGACCTATTAATCATATACATACGTAATATTTAAATCTCATATATTTACCGTACAATATTCGCTTTTCGATTTATCTCATTAATCGTATTTATTTGAGTATACACACAACTCTAAGGGTCCTAGTTACCCCTTACATATAATTTCAGTAGTTATTGCTTACCCTACTGGTCTATTACTTAAATTGAATTTACTTCGCCCCGTAACTCAATTTCCGAAGTCCCCGATACTCTACTAAATCGGATTATTCTCCTCGGTCATTAATCCAAGCCCTACACCCAATGGCCTTATTGGACCTCAACAATATACCTACTGGTCTTATTCTTACTCCCATATAAGTATAATGTAAACCCTAGAATACTCATTCATTCCCGAACTCAACGAAGGATTAAACACAAAATTTTTGGGAAAACAGCTTGCGTCGATCGATCGATGAATGGGTTCGATCGATCGATAGTTCAAGATCGATCGATTGATCGAACAGGGACAGACGCAGTCTGTCTTCTTCGTTGATCCTCTCCTCCATTAACAAATCTCCAAACTCCATTATTGTCCACCAAACTTTTACCCAATGATCCTAACATATTTCCACATATACTAGGACAGTTTCTAACGTGTCAATTACATCAAAACTCCAATTACTTTAAAGAAATAATGAATTAAAACCCAGAATTTCTTGAAACCCTAGTTATGGTGTTCTTCTCATATGATCATTCAAAATTCAGATTTTTATTCCGAAAATCATCAAGTCTAATCTGAATATTAATCCTCTACATAGTTTAAATCATTCTACATGCGATTCCTATCCCAACATGCATAAATATCATCTTTCTCCAATCAAAATATTGATTTAAACAAAACTATTCAAAAACCCTACACATGGGTATTATAACTTTATAAATTTTTGCAATAAACAACTTGCCTTATGATCAGTAGGGTCTGATTTCGTGGTTCTTGTTGATGATTGATGATCTTCATCCTTCAATCCTTCTTCCCCAACAAGTTGATGGTAGAAACCCCTTTGAATCCTTCCCAAATCTTCTTTTTGCTTTAGAAAGTTGTGCCTCTCCTCTCTCTAATGGTATTGGTGTTGTCATGGGTGTTCTAACCCTAATTCATCTATCATACAGCTGATATAAAACTCTCAATTTCGTAGGTCTCCATACCCTCTTATGTTAAAAGACCAAAACGCCCCCGAACGGTCTCGGTTTAGTCCAAAATTGCCCCGGGACTCAACTAGTACCCCCGGGTATACTATTTTGACTAATTTGACCCTTCCGGACTCATTGGTGACCTCTAAATTATCATTTGAGTCACTTAAAAATATTACTCGTTCTCACCCCAACACGGTCTACACGCGTTAAGTAACTATTTATCATAATTACAATTTTAAATAAAACTCTTTAAATTACTATTCTTACGTAATTTAAATCAAGATGATATTTTCTCATTTAATTCTCCAATCTAATAAAATGGAATATTCAGAAATACGGGGTATTACGTACTTCCCCCCTTGCAAAGGAATTTCGTCCTCGAAATTAGGATAAGGCTGGTATTAAGGCTAAGGACCTTAAATAAAATTGTATCCTCTAATACCCAATACCAAATCATAACATCCTAACGGTCGCCCCCAAGTACATGCCTTGCTTCATTATAAATCCTTATCGCACTTTGCCCATGCCGCATAACATAATTAAGTCTTACTACTTAATTTCTCCATAGATTTTCCCAATCCAACGTTGATTCTCGAAATTAAGTTTTTCCCTACTTAATTTACCCATTTGATGTATATCTCTATATAACATCTAAGTGTCTACTATCACTCATAAGTAGAATATTTTAAGTTATATATTTCACACACTATATATACTTTAAGGAAAATTGGTCCGGCAAAAATCATCGGCCCCAATAATCCTATCATTTACATTGGTCCGGAAATTCCTCGACCCCAAGGTAAATGTAATGCACATGTCGGTTCAGACCTTCCATCGATCCCAATATTTATCATCGATTTGGTTCGAAAAATCATCGATCCCAAATCGATCCCCCATGTATTGGTCCGGAACATCATCGACCCCAATACAGAGATTAAGCACACTACTATCGCACATAAGTAGGAAAAATCAATAGGTATATATATCTTACACATAACATATACTACCAACACTTATTTTATAATCACCCCCCTTCTATAACACTTTTGGGGTTATTGGCTCGGAATTCCACCTCGATCACCAATAGTTATTAATTACTTGTCTCGGGATCACATCTCGAGCACTAATATATGTATATATATCTCATCGCACATGAGTAGACAATTTGTGAGCCATATATTTCACATTTCATATAACTTAAAATGTCACACTCCAATAGAATGTCCTCATATCACGCGTTAAGGACTAAAAGTTCGAAATGTTTCCTAGAACCACACCCAAAGTACATGTATTGTTCGTAATCGGTACCCACGAACCTAATCCTCATGTACAGTCCATATAGGCGCTCACTCTACCTATAAATATGCTCTTATAGGCATACATTCAACCTATGAATTGATCAGTGGGCTTCTCCAAAATTCCACTATCATAAGGGCGTATCATCATTCTTTCTCACTAACATTGAGTCGTAGGTAGCACAACGTACTCAAAATAAAACTTTATCTCTATTCATTCCTGACCTTCTCTCACAGGGTGGAATTTTAGGATTTCATCCTGATTCACAATCATGTAGAGCGGCATTGTGCACTCTCCCTTATCAACTACATACTAATTCATCCCGGTCACCCCATTTCGCTACCCCCAACGAAATATTGGCTTAATTATGATGTTCACAGCCCATCAATAATTTATAAGTCTGTCGCTTCATTCCATCATTGGGAATGTGGGTTCACTACCACATTCCGGTTGTTCATTTCGAGTCTATCTTGTCTATTAACTAGAGGTGTATCTGGAGACAATCTCACTACGTCTCTCCTCAACATCGCTTCCCACTTACGTCATCTTTCCTGAAGTGGTACTCTATTCCCTTTCTCTCCAGGTTTATTATAATTTACAATCCGTGCACTCTTCGCAATTGGCGCACTTTTTGGGTTGGTTACTTTATAAGGATCAATATTTTAGTAACTCGTAAGTCACTCACAACACTCAGTCAAGTAGCACCTTGCGCTACTTCTTCACCACAGTTAGGTCTCCCATATCAAGAGATAACCTTTGAAAGGTTTCCCACCAACTTTCATCCCATAGGGTGTGCTGGATCTCTCAGCACATATAATCTTGGATTATCGTCAATCTCCCATGACGTTCAACCCATTTCATCGATACGACTTGATTCCTAATTTCCCCACCGTCGTACCAAAAATATTCCGCATCCCTCCATCTCGGATGTCTAAGGAATCTAATTGACTAGGGCGCCCATACACCCCTTTTTTTTCCGTGCACATTTGCAAAAACATTGAAAATGTCGCACCCGTATCATGCTTTTCTTCAACTCTAGCCTAGTCTACACGACGGGACTACAATCTTGTGGGAATTCTCAATACCCTAGAGACAAAAAAATCAAATCTTTGCCCACAAAGTCCCACTTAACCCTTCATGGTGAGGTAAGCCTTTCAGTGTTTCTCCACAACACTACCGGCTCCACTGATGTCCTAGCATCTCACAATGTCTCTTCTCCTGACGTGCATAAAAATTCAGTCGTATTCCCTTTCGCAACCGAACTTAAACAAGGGACTTCTCCCCATGTATTCTTACTGAGCATTATCGGAACAACACATAGTCGATATGCTCAAATTCGATTTCTCGACAATATGTGCAACCATACTCCAATATTGCTAAAGGAGTCAAGTGGCACCGCGCTTATACTATCACTAAGTCTTTAGCACTAACTACAACAGCGAGCTCGATCTCTCCACTCAGCAGTCATACCACAAACATTGACTCACATCATTTAGGTTCCCACACACCGAAATCAATTACTAAGAGAAGTTCATAATCTCCGAAGTTTCTCACATTTTGATGAATAATGACAACTCGACCCTTTTTCAGGTGAGGAGTCGTCATATACCCCATTCACTCGAGGCTAAAACTCATGTACTTCCTTATCCATCGCTCTGGTGATTTAGATGGTTCCCGAACATAACACGCTTGTCCTCTCCGAAATGCAAAACTTATTGGAGTTATTATTTCTTCAAATAACTTCCAGCAAAAAATAAAAAGCGTGGCCCTAGAATCCACACTAGACATCTTTTCAAAAATTCCTGACTCCAGGCCATGCTGACCAGTTTGGGTACCCCTCCTCTCGGACTGGGTAGTCTCGATCCTGAACACTATCATCTTGGTTCCCTTAGTTCTGCTGACCAAGAGGAACGCACTATGGGACTTAACAGTCCCGACTTAGGATCTAATCATTAAATCCTCTAGTGGGTTTCCACTTATGGCTTGCACCAACCCCATTACATTCAGTCTTACTCTTTAACTAAATCTCTAAACTCCCTTAGCTCCTCCCACCCAGGAGCATTAACCTCCACCTTGTAGGAAGTACCATATTGTCTTCATATACATAAGTCGTTCAAGAAGAGTTTTACCTAAAATTGCGAGCTATGACTCGGGAGTCCATTTTCTCAAGGGCTCTTTTCCCTTATACCTATCTCACCGGTACAAGTTCACTTCACAGGATAAATTTCTCTCTCACGATTGGCCTCCACCAGGCTTTCACGTGAGGGGTTCATATATTCCCATTCACTACACTTCTGAATCATCATTGGAGAACTTTGCGGTTAAACTATACGTAAAGTTCTTCTATTTATATATACGGACCCTCGGTCCGAATGTAGTGACTGGTATCCCCACCACGTTGCCTGAAAATTTACTCACATTTTTCACTTCTGAGTATTTCTACTCCGTCCCAAATGCCAAAACCTCTGGACATACTACTTCCATTGGTTAACATGCACAGTCGCCGTTTTATCACATTTACGGCTCATTCTCATCAAATTTTCTTCAGACCTACTCCCACTATCACTGCATTGGGTGGTCTAGACTAGCATCCCTCTTGCCGTCGCGACACTTGGAAAATGCCTGCTATGCCTCAACAACCCTTGCAACAGTTACTTCCATTACCCTCTAGGAGTGACCTCGACCACGGTCATCTCTCCTATGATTGCCATCTTCGAACACCCCATGCTTTATGCCGAGCTCCTCCCTCCTGTAGTCCTGCTAATGCCAATGCTGGACCTACCACCATATTCGACGTATCGTGCCCAATCGGACTCGTATATATATAACACTACGTCTGTTAAATAGCAAGAGAACGTAAACTACGTACGTAGAGGAGTACAATCATCCTAAGATAGGGCTCTATATCAATCAAACGATACGCTGAAAATGTAGTAAGCCGTACAGATCCTATGGACACTAGAACCTGATGCTCTGATATCATCTGTGACACCCCGCCTAATTAAACATCGGGTGATCAGGCCTTCATTAAATTAAAACAGGTTTCTCAAATAGTTCATTCTTAGCATCACTGTCGAAAACTTTTTAATTACTAATCCCCTAAGTAAAATTAGACCGGTGCCAAATTTTATCTTTCTTAAAACAGATAAATCAACCATGCGAAACAAAGTACAAATAATCATGTACTATATTTCAAACAACAAAGTAAAAGTACGACAGAACTAAAGTATTACCGAATAAACCATCGGCTAAAAAATCCCAAACAACCATAGAGTAACCACTAGTCTGGATCTAAAATCTGAGACTAATACCGGACAACAAGTCCATACATAGAAGAGTATGAGATCCTGTACTAGATCTGAATGAGAGATATCGCCTAGTCAAAATCCTGTAAGCATCCACCGTGCTACAACTCCAAGTCTCTGGAATGGAATCATCATACATGGCATCCCTGTGGCTGGACACCTAAAAGGTTTTGAAAATATTTTATAGCAAGAGTTAGTACTCAAAACATTTTGAAAATATTTAGCAAGCGTTTATCACAATATAAAATGCGGTTATTGATTACACATGTTAGGTTCTCGTACACTCTCTTGAGTTAACTCACCCCTCATCTTTCGTGCACACCTAACGTTCTACACTTAGTTTATCTAGCCATACTTCCCAAGCTAACTAAAACCAAAGTAGTCAACTGAACTTATCTGTACCCATGTTCCAGTACCGCCCATACAGTACAACCTTTTCACTAACATCTCGCGTACGTTAATTAATTCTCAAGTAACATTTCATCTATGTTATTTTTCAAGACTTCCCATTTAGTTTTACTACTAAAATTACTACAATTCTCACAATTGTTAACTTTCCCACTTATGTAATTAAGTTTCGCTACTTGAATTACTAAATAGATTTTCTCTATCTAAAGGTTCATTTCGTAATTAAGTTTCACTACTTAACTTACCAATTCAGTATGTATCTTCAAATACATCAAATATATCAATCTACTAACACACGGAAGTAGAATATCATCCAGTATATATATTTCACACACAATATATATTAAATATCAGTCATTTCTATTTTGTCCTTTTTACACACGTAAAGGACTCTTGGTTCTGAATGATTCATCGACCCCAAGTGAGAGTTGGTTCGGAATTTTCCATCAACCCCAACTATTTTAAAAATATATATATACACATATTCTGGTTCGAGACTCTCTCATCGCGACACCAGTTCAAAGTTTGGTTCGGTATTTCTCATCGACCCCAAACATATAATAACTTTACGTTAGTTCAGAATGTCTCATCGACCCTAACATAATCAATTTAGGTATAATCTCTCTACCTAAAAGATCACATAATTCAGTAGGTACACGCCTGACCTATTAATCATATACGTACGTAATATTTAAATCTCATATATTTACCGTACAATATTCGCTTTACGATTTATCTCATTAATCGTATTTATTTGAGTATACACACAACTCTAAGGGTCCTAGTTACCCCTTACATATAATTTCAGTAGTTATTGCTTACCCTACTGGTCTATTACTTAAATTGAATTTACTTCGCCCCGTAACTCAATTTTCGAAGTCCCCGATACTCTACTAAATCGGATTATTCTCCTCGGTCATTAATCCAAGCCCTACACCCAATGGCCTTATTGGACCTCAACAATATACCTACTGGTCTTATTCTTACTCCCATATAAGTATAATGTAAACCCTAGAATACTCATTCATTCCCGAACTCAACGAAGGATTAAACACAAAATTTTCGGGAAAACAGCTTGCGTCGATCGATCGATGGATGGGTTCGATCGATCGATAGTTCAAGATCGATCAATCGATCGAACAGGGACAGACGCAGTCTGTCTTCTTCGTTGATCCTCTCCTCCATTAACAAATCTCCAAACTCCATTATTGTCCACCAAACTTTTACCCAATGATCCTAACATATTTCCACATATACTAGGACAGTTTCTAACGTGTCAATTACATCAACACTCCAATTACTTTAAAGAAATAATGAATTAAAACCTAGAATTTCTTGAAACCCTAGTTATGGTGTTCTTCCCATATTATCATTCAAAATCCAGATTTTTATTCCGAAAATCATCAAGTCTAATCTGAATATTAATCCTCTACATAGTTTAAATCATTCTACATGCGATTCCTATCCCAACATGCATAAATATCATCTTTCTCCAATAAAAATATTGATTTAAACAAAACTATTCAAAAACCCTACACATGGGTATTATAACTTTATAAATTTTTGCAATAAACAACTTGCCTTATGATCAGTAGGGTCTGATTTCGTGGTTCTTGTTGATGATTGATGATCTTCATCCTTCAATCCTTCTTCCCCAACAAGTTGATGGTAGAAACCCCTTTGAATCCTTCCCAAATCTTCTTTTTGCTTTAGAAAGTTGTGCCTCTCCTCTCTCTAATGGTATTGGTGTTGTCATGGGTGTTCTAACCCTAATTCATCTATCATACGGCTGATATAAAACTCTGAATTTCGTAGGTCTCCATACCCTCTTATGTTAAAAGACCAAAACGCCCCCGAACGGTCTCGGTTTAGTCCAAAATTGCCCCGGGACTCAACTAGTACCCCCGGGTATACTATTTTGACTAATTTGACCCTTCCGGACTCATTGGTGACCTCTAAATTATCATTTGAGTCACTTAAAAATATTACTCGTTCTCACCCCAACACGGTCTACACGCGTTAAGTAACTATTTATCATAATTACAATTTTAAATAAAACTCTTTAAATTACTATTCTTACGTAATTTAAATCAAGAAGATATTTTCTCATTTAATTCTCCAATCTAATAAAATGGAATATTCAGAAATACGGGGTATTACACTAATTCCCACATTGTCACTTGTTTAACTCGCAGTAGTAAACACATAACCTTAATGAACCATCTTGTTTTTCCACAAAAGTATTGGGGCTCCTCACAGTGACACACTATGTCAAATAAACCCTTTGTTTTAATAGGTCCTTATTTTACTCTCTCAACTCCTTCATTTTCATAAGAGCCATTCGAATACAATCCCGTGACAATTGGCGAAACACCAGGAGCTAAATCAATAAAAAAAATCAATCTCTCGAGCTGGTGGTACCCTGACACCTGTTCAAATATGTTGGCAAAATCTCGGACAATTCGAATAGAATCTAGTGAAATGGTAGTCCCCTCCAACATCATCTCATCAATAAAATACAAGTGAAAAGAGAACCACTCTCTGGCCTACGCATAACTACAATGTACCTCTCCTAACCTGATGTCGTTGAAAGGATAGTCCGACCTTTAATATATATATATAAACCTTCACTTACACAAATTAGTTTATATCCCAGATCACATCATAAGAGTGGGTGTCTAAAATGAAATCAACCTCAAAACTCAATATACCAATATAAATCTAAAAAATACGGATAGATGCATCTAAAGGAGTAGCTATTGATAAATATCCATCACAATGCATAAGAATCAAATAAATACTCCCCATAAAACGACTTGACATGAATGAGTGTGTGGCATCTGTAGAATCTAATAAATGCTCCCATACTGAAGCTGGGGTTGTTATTGTACAACTGGTGATGCGGGTAGTGATGATTCTGAATGTGTCTTCTTTGCTAAATACTGCTATTGTTGGCGTTAGAGGACATATTGGAACTATCCTTGAAGTTGCCCATAGTGGGCATGCTCCTGGACTGAATGTCCCTAATATTATTGACCTAAATTTCACATTGGGGCAAACCCAAAATTTCTTTCCTCTTTTTCCATATATAAACCATACTACCACAAATGGGGATATATTCATCCCCTATCTATCTCTATTGTTAGCACATCTCATGTTCAGGTCCGAAGTGGCCTCTTTTAACCTTTGTCCCTACTGAAATGGTTAGGGGTGTAGGCATTGGTACCACAGGTAGTATCTCATGCCTGGGTGCCACCAAGCGGGCTTTGACTACTTAGCTAATTGTTCCTAATAAATTATTGTTCCCCAAAGTAATATTTCCATTGGGTATCAGGTTTGGATTACCTGGTATGATAGGCGCTTTGGGTGCGGGGCTATGAAATTATTCTACCTTGTTAGCTCTGGCTAAATAAAAATTTCCCCCTAAGCATCATTTTAAATTTAATATGGACAATTTATACATAACAAAAAGTAAATAAGAGTACAAGGAAAGGAACGAATCAAAGTAAAGGCACTATGTAGAAGTCTAAGAGAACCTATAACCCTTAAGGCCTAAGACTGCTCTAATACCAAATGTAATACCCCGTGTAATTTAATATTTAGGTTGATCAAGTCCAAATATTAAATTTATGCAGAATAATAAAAAGTAATAATATCATTCTTAGCATGAGGAGATCAAAGAAACAATAGATAGGAAATTTTAGGAAACGATGTGACAATCTTCAAATAAAACTTAAAATGTTCAAGGTCCAAAAACTGTAAGTAGTACTGTCTCGATCGAACACATACATGCATTTCACCAAAGAGTTTGAATCATACATGCCAAACTAAGTCTCAATAAAAAATATGACATCCCAAAATAAACTAGACAAAAAAGATAAATGATAACATGAGGAGATAAAGATCTATAATGTCTCTGGAGCTCATGTCCCGAGAGATGTATATCACACCCTGGATGGATCAAAAGGAAATCTAAGTGTGAGGTCCCATCCTAGCACATGGTTTCCATAAAAAGGGGGTTAAAACCCTAGCACGTAATTTAGCTATGCAACTCAATCAGCCATATGTATAGATGAATAATGTCACAGTTTTCATAGATTAATGAATGGCCCATCCCAGGATCGAAATCTCACAATGTATTCTCATATCATAATATCAATTAATTATACCCATTACTTAATCAACACATAATTGACTTGTGCCCCTTATTACCAACCATTATATAAATATTTAGTCCATCCAGTTCACCAATCACAATATATTATAATTAGTCTCAACGTCTTTCATTATTTAATTATACTCCTTCTTTAGTTTCTACGCAACCAACATGCACCCCTTCATCTCGTCAATCTTATAAACATGTGATACGCTAAACTTACATATTTTCATTTCATATCTAGAAACCACCTGGTATCCGCATCATCGGGAATATATATCAGAATAAATCATAAATATCACGTCACATGCCCTCGCGCTACCTGGTATTCGCGTGATCGAGAATATATATCAAAATAAAGCATAAATATCATTTCTTGTGTCCTCATGCACCTGGTATTCCAATAGCTGAGAATATATATCACAATAAATCATAAATATCATGTCTCGTGCACTCGTTCCACCTGGTATTCAAATGGCTAGGATTATATATCATAAATATCACGTCTCGTGTCTTCGCGCCCCTTGGTATTTGCATGGCAGGGAATTCTTGTATCATAATATCAGGGTGTCCCTCCACGGTGCCCACCCCTTCATTTCCATTTGACATGTTCAATTAACATTGACACTTTTAACGCATAATTATTCACTCTGAGAAAGCTACTAAGCCTCAATTATCATAGTTGCCCCA
Source organism: Sambucus nigra (assembly GCA_949130495.1). NCBI lineage: Eukaryota > Viridiplantae > Streptophyta > Magnoliopsida > Dipsacales > Adoxaceae > Sambucus > Sambucus nigra. The sequence goes on along the minus strand of OX422208.1, from coordinate 23,684,394 downwards.
ACTCGGTTATGCCATTAATAATTTATTATACATTATACATGAATTCATAAAAGGGAAAGGGGGTAATAGATTACACAAGTGATTACTTATGAAGAAAAGCATGGAATTAAACTCAGTGCGCAGGACATCTCACCGAAGTGAAATCCAAACAAGGAACCCTCCCAATACACTTACGTCTAGATTGGGTAGTTGTTCAGATGAAATTTATTGAGTTTACATTATGAAAGGACATCTCTAAAGATTTAATGTTACTTATACCATTACGTCAACTAATCAGTTAATTCAACAACCAACAGTTTTCTCGTTCTCCTTTTATCGTCAATATGCTAAATTATTTAACAAAAATAACAATATTCCAAGTTAGGTTTTATGTGAGTTCTTGCATAAAAGTCACATGTAATGAATGTACAGATGAATTTATTCGTATTCGATATATTATCAAGTATCACGTAACAAATTTTAATATTATAATATAATGCGGTATGGCTAAAATAAGATTCCCACGTCCATTTTTAAGAAGAAGGGGCATACATGACGAAAGTGCTGCAAATAGTTTAACTGTTAAGTATTAATCATTGCATATGATTAAAATAAAGTGAGGCCCACACATTAATTTGTTTCTACTCTAGGCCTATAACATTCCTTTATGAGGTGGTAGTGTTCATAAAAGAAATATTTCAAACATATTAACATATTTGAATTTCCACTTATTCTTGGCCGAGTTTAGATAAGCATCTTTTTGGGTCGCTAATTAATTTTAAGCAATAAAATTTAATTTAGATGAAATAAACATCACATATATAAATGGAGAGGAGTATAAAACTACTTGCCTCGTAAAGTGTCTCAAAATTTCTTTAGTGAGTTGATGACAAAAATCCCTTCGAAAACCCCCTCGAGATCAACCTCTAAATCCTCAATGTATATATATATACACATAAGTTTGGGGGTTAATTATTAAATAATAGAAATGTTAATGAGGTTAAAAGTGATGAGGTTAAAAAATTAAATAAGTAAGTTTAATTACCTAAGTTGCTTCTGGCGACTGGTAAAGGGAATAAAACGACAATAATAACAAAATCCATAGATTAAAAAATTAGTTTAATAAAAAGAAATCAACCACTTACTTAAAAATCATAAAAATGGACATCTTTAAAATCTAATAGGCATTTTATAAAAAAAATGCATTGTATTGTCAAGTCTAAACCACCATACAGACTAAACTTCAAAATGTTCTACCTAGAATGGGGGGGGGGGGGGGGGGGGATAATATCTAGAGGGAAAAAAGGAGCACGACGAATCACTAATTTCCATAACATTTGAAAGTATTGATTGTACAATCCAACATGTAAACCTCCAGACTATGACAACCCGCCTATTTTAATACTTGGTGGCTAATCCTCTACTAAAAAAAATAGGAATCTAGTATAGTTTCATTCTCACCATCACTATCGCAACAAATAATATAAACATAATATGAATAAAAACCATACAAATAAATGAATAGGATGAATCAATATGCATTAATAAATGAATAAATATGAACCAAATAAACCATGGACCACCAAAGTAATCATCTAATACAATAAAACTAAATAATGAAATATCTCTCTGACATAAATAAACTTCTATCCAGACTACGGGAAAAATGCCCAAAATGAAATATTAGAAATAAAGGATCCTATGTAGATAGAATGAAGTGAGGAGGCTAAATCAATCATGTAATGTCCACAGCTACTGCAATGGCAAGAAGGATATAATCCATGATGTCCTGGTTGCTGCTGCTACACATTTGGGTTTTAAAAGAAAACAACAAAAAAGTTTGCCCACAGGTCAAAATCCAAAAGGTTTGAAAATATTCTGCAAGTAATTAAATATTTTAAATCGATAAAACACGTAGTGTATTACTTTCGTAATTAATTTATCGATCGTACTCACATGAGATAAAACCTCACCTATCATCTACAGAGCGCACCTAACGCATTCATTTTATTATTCTAATTATACTACCCAATCTAAATATGACATATAACCGCTATCCAAGACCAAACCTACTAATACTCTTTATTAGTCATGTATAAACTACCCTCACTAGGTATACGTTCATAAATAATATCGTAGTGATACACGTGCTATAGATAAATATTCACACAATAAATATAACATAGCTATAATCGCACTATAAGTAGATGCACACACTATCTAATATATATATATATATATATATATATATATATATATATATATATATATATATATATATATATATATATATATATATATATATATATATATATATCTATATAATAAAGTATGAAAGTTGTGTATGTCATAAGCTTCAAGGATGATGTCATCAGATTACACTACCTCTTTTACCCCTCAAATATTTGATTTCCCCCCTTTTATTACTCACTAATTAATTCTCTTTCCTCCACTTTAATTCAAATATAAAGGCTAATTTGGTAAAATAGGAAATTATACACTTTCCACCACACATGAGACACAATCATATGCACGGTTTCATACTATACACAAATTTTTCATCTCTTCACTCTCACCCCACGAGGCTCTGTCTCTCTCTAAAAAATTAGCCATCATTTCCCTACCTATATGGCATTCATTTTATCTCCTCTCACTCGATGATATCTCACGTTACCATCTCCATCAAAGGTACTCGGTCTCTCTACTATGGATTCTATGATTCCCCATCTCCATTTTCGGGTTTTCAAAAAAGGAGGGTTCTATATATATCTTCTTTTTTGGGTTTTCGTCGAGGAGGGTTCTAGATCTGGGTTTTAAACTTAACGTTTCAAGACAATAATTTCGATCTATATAATTTTTTGTATTCATTTTAGATCTGGGTTTCATATGTGACAAACTTAACATTCTAGATCTGGGTTGCCTTTTGTCTATGTTGTTAAGATCCATCTCCATCAAAGGTACTCGGTCTCTCTCCCAATGACGCAAATCCCTAGCTTCAAGATACTCAAAGATCCAACACATATCTCCTTTCTTTATGTATTTATTTATTGCGTTAATTTTTTATTTTTGGTTTTATGGATTTATGATTTATGTGTTTTTATGGGTTTATGATTTGCGTTAAACTTCTGTATTTTTTGGTTATCAGGGGTGAAACAACACTCACCAATCTCAACAGTAATGGTAGTTCTGAGGTTGAAATTGGAGGAGGTGTTTGGCACATCTTTCGTCGATAGGAGTAGTATAATTCATTTTTCTTATCAGGGGTGAAACAACACTCACCAAGTTAATACTTACAGAAGCACATACACAAAATTTTAGGGAATCATTAATGTTATACACAAAGTTTTAGGTAAACATTCCCCCATTATGTAGGTGTTCAAGTTAGTGTACAAGTAATGATTGTTAATGTTTCAAGTTGTTGGAATATATATAAATCTATCATTTTCATTTATGGTATCATTTCCTCCTTTCATTTGAGGTATCAGTTTACGTCTAAATTTTGTGCTATTTGTATATATGCTTTAGTTTTGTTTTACTTCTCTAATAGTTTTTTCATTTGTATTCAACTCAGTTTATGTATTTGAAATACTCCAATTTTGGTTATTATCATTATATTTTCATTTTTACTTCACTTTGTAAGTGGTTATATGTTATACAGGTTACTTCCCCAATAATGCCTTTTGTTGTCAACAATATTGTAGGTTGTTTAATCTATAGTTTAACTATACATTTTTATTATCCATAGGAATGATTATGATACTCTTAAGTCTTACAGAGCTTGAATTTTTTTTACAATGCTGGTTGTAGTGCGATCCTATGGAGTTTCAACGGTTGATTTTCTCTATCACACATAACACACAACAAAGCACCCAACTGGATTGTCACAGGTAAGTATGAACTTAAGTATTTTGCATATTGTTGTTATTCTCACAGTTGACTAATGAACATCAGATAAAAAACTAATGGATGAACCATTACTTTATTCAATGTCAAAATATTTACTTTGAAGAGAAGATAGTGTATATATTCAAGTCACATTTTAATTCTGTAGCAAGTTATTATATGTTCTATTTGAAGTTTTTCCTGATCAACATGTTACTTATCTGTTCAGCATGCTATTGTATGTTCTAATTACTTTTCATATGTTCTAATTAAAGTTTTTTTCCTATTAAGACGAAATTTTAACAATGTGTGATTGTTTTCCTACATCGTACATGCGCTGAGTTTGAGAAGTTAAGATTTCATCAATATAAGTTTGGACTCTAATTTTGGTTTTTATATGTTATATATGAGGTGTAGTAGTGACCTAGACCCTTTTCAAATATTGTATCATTTCTTTTATTTTGGGATGTCCAAAATTAATAGTCCACTTTAATTATTTAATTACTTTTTTCAATGTGCATCCTTTCTTCAATTATTTAGTTACTCCAAGACTATATTCAGTTTGATACTAGAGGTCTGGTGAAGGCTATAAGAAAATAGGTAAATGTCAAAAAAAAAAAATTAGTTTATCTACTGTGCAACTGCCTTTTGTAGATGCTTAGTCATGGTAAACGGTGATGTTGGGGAAAAATAATTTTTTTATGCTCTGATGTAGACTCATTTCCATGTATAATTTTACGCCATGTTAAATTCAATTTCCTTTTTTGATATTTTGTTCATTTAAAGCATCCAAAGCTTGCGTGTGGCAAAGCATCCAAAGCATTTCGAGGGAACCCGACAACGCCACTAAGTGTAAGTTCTCGCATTTCGAATATGAGTGTATTCCAATTTGTATTGGGTATATTTGAGCTTGAAAATCTATAAACTCTTATCTTAGATGCCATTTAAAGGCTATGTTGATGTAATTTAAATATTGGACCATGTGATGTAATCTTGAAAGTGATTTTCATTGTATTATTAGACACGTGTTGAGGTGTTGAATGTATGGTGAGGCAACAACTCAATCTCATTCTGTACCAAACAATGACATTGTTGTATTGCCGATGTTCCCCTAATTTCTAAATCTAATCAAGCCTTTCTAAAGGAAGTTGAGGCTATACCAAGGCAACCACAAAAAGTTGACAATTCTGGATGATATTAGTGGGATAATTAGACCTTACAGGTACACTACATTTTATTTTCTTCCTATTTCCTTTTTCCAACATGATATTAGAGAGATAATTAGAGTTACTTAACTTTATGTTTCTTCTTACTAACTTATTAGTATTGTTGACTGTTCTTTTTATCGTCAATGATATATTAGTGTTCTTTGTTTATATTATGAAGTATACTTTCCATTTAAAGCATTTTCCCATTCTACTGCTCCAAGCATATGATGGTCATCTAGCTTATTGTTTCTGTACAACTTATAGAGCTTACTATTTTTGTTGAATTATAGAGATTATTTATTACTGGAAAAACCTCACTTTTTCCAATTTGTTCCAAATGAAAAATAGGTCAAGGAAGCAAATAAACTTCTTAAGACAATGCTACATAGCGGTCGAAAGAAAAAAGTTGATGGTGTCCCTATTTTCAGTGCTCAAAATTTAAGGAAGACTGGATTAGCACTTAGACAAGTGAGTTTCTTTAATTTTGATAACATTGTATATATTATTATTTCATAGAATTATTTTTAAACAACTATAAGTATTGAACAAATTGCATGGTATTTCCATGCTCTAGGAAAGGATGTGGAATCCAAGGACCTCGGAACCACCTTCTCAAGAGAGGAAAATTTTAAGGTTTTAGTGATTGATCCAATAAAAGGTGCGATTGAGATGGATTGCAGAGATTTTTTTTCGTATCTAAAGTGAATTCCAAATAAAAGCTTTGGAAAAAAAATCGAGCAGATGTACACTCGAAGAGAGGCAGTCATGAAAGCCCTAACAGGTCAACTGTTATCTAATATTTTATATTTTATGGATTTTTGGGTTTAAAATCAACACCTCATCCATTTTCTAATTTTCTTAGTTTCACACTTTTCCAATTTGTAAACTAGGTGGGGAGTGTTTACATCTGTTTCGGGAGGAAGGACACTTAAAATGCGCAGAATCTTAGTGGAAGGTTTTACGGAGGTTAGCTATACTTATTTCCTCATAGATACATATATGTATATGAACTACACCAAAATTTCACTAAAACTTAAACATATATGTATATGAAATACACACTAATCATTGTCTGATTAGCAGGTTTGATGAGAAGGTTTTCCATAATCATTATTTGATGAGCAGGTTTGATGGGTTTCATAAGTGATGTGTAAATTTAATTGGCTTAAAGGTTTCGTTTAACAATAGCTGGTCCTGATTATGTTTTAACTTTGTTTTTACCTCCTTTTTGCAGTTTATATATGGTGGATTGGATTAAATGCAATTGATTCGAATTAATTGGTATATGCACTATATGTTTTAGCTCTTACAATTTCAAAATATATAGGTTTGTTCTGTGTTTTTTCCTTTGCTTATTATACTAAGATTTGTATTAAGAATATATTTATTAGACACAAAAGATTTGTATCAAGAATATATTTATTAGACACAAAAAATATATTTATTTTCAGAAGTGGCTTATCGATACAAAAATAGAGCAGGCGGATACACGAGAATGCTCCAAACTCGAATATGAGGCAGGTACTCTGCTTGATAATAGATTTTAGAATATGGTGTTTACCTTTGTACTCTACTTGATAATAGCTTTTAGAATTGGCATATCTCAATACCTTTACCTTTGTACTCTGCTTGATAACAAGTTTTTTTTCCTGCCCCGGGGTGTGCTCCTTTTGCAGACCTATTTGTGGAAACATTGGCGTTGAAATTGCGCAGAATGGAAGGAGGCGTTTGGCTCTCACTGATGTACTGTTCAAGGTTCTGTTTAAGAGGGAGTAAATGCTTTTTATTATACTGTATTCAGTACGTGTATTCTTCTTTTTACTGTATGATCTCTATATAACTTTATAATAAGGAACTCTTTTGTATTCCACTCATGATTTAATAAAGTTGCCTATGTTTTCACTAATGTGTATATGTTCATTAAATTCATGGTGAGACATGGACACACTCCCTTATTTTCTCTTATCAGACTATAACTATTCCAGATACTAAATAGAGTATAGTAGATATTAGACTAAACATAGTATACTAGATATCATACTATAACTATTATTTTGTATTTTTTTAAAAAGATTCTAATGGTTGATAATGCTCTACTTGATTAAATCCGTGGAGTGTCATAAGCACAGTGGTTTGAGGAACATGTATCAATGTGCACATAAACAATGTTTACTGATCGTAACATGAGGTATGAGGTATTAAGTAGAGTTTGTCCAAAATAAGAAATGTTTATAGTAGTTGTAAAATCTACCCACCATTAGTTGTAACATTTAAGTAAATGCTGATTGGGATGACCGCAATTAACATGAGATTAAGAGAACAACAAAAGGGGGAAAATATGGTAAACTGTAAAACCAACTGGCACCAGTTTATGCATTTACCATAAGTTTGTCTTGCTGTGTATGAAAGCGATAGGTGCAACAGTGGTGGCACAGGTGTTGAAAGACGCTTTCTTGCCAAGGACTTGGAACACCAAGTAAGGTCCAATTCCAGCAGGTTCCATAATATCATTTTTCCTTCAAGAGCTCAGTGCCATCACAACCATATGCAGGATTAAAAATATGAGACAATGGCAGCTCAATATCCCAGGCATTTAACAATGGGAGAAGACACGTGACAACCACTCTTTACACATAAAATTAGCCCTCGAATATGCTCAACTGGAATACGTCGTCTTCACTTCAAATGGATAATAATATAACTATTATAATAGTTATTCAAAACATTTATTATAACTTTATTTATAACTCTGTTTAATGTCTTATTAAATAGAGTATAATAGATATCTGACTATAACTATTATATATAACTATTATAATTCTGTTTAGTATCTTATTAAACCAAAATAAAGTATATTATAGATGGGAATAAATGTGTCTTGAAAAGAAATAAACTTGGCCCGCAGAGCAGTTTTCTTCGTTATCATGATACTAAGGTGAGCCCGCAAAACAACTTTCTTGATTTGGATACCCTTATAAATCATTCAAGGGATATATGCAGCACCTGTACATAATTTTCAGTGTAGCAGCATAATTTTGCTCCATATCTAAAATTTCATTTTCAGTGCATAATGTTCTGCTCTTTTGGCATTCGGAGTTTATACAAATGCCAAATGCTTTCTCTTAATTGTTGGGCGAATGTAAAATTACTCCTCAATATATCATCATTTTTCTTTAATGTTTATCTTATGGATATTAATGGGTGGGGATGTACATATTGGGAGAGGCTAGGGTGGTTTTATGGGTTCGTGGGGTTGGGATTTTATTGGGGCTGTACGATTTGTGAGAGGTTGCTGTGGTTTTATAAGTAATCCCATGAGTTGATGGAAAGTGGATCCTTAAGAAAAAATCCAAACAAGAGATCCAAGCCACAACACAATTCCATGTCTTCAGCTCTCACTTACAGAAAAATCACAATGACAGTTTTGCTACTTTTAATTGCATCCATGATCTCTCTCTTGAGCATTTCATCAAACATGTGGACCACCTTCATATCAAGCTCCCACTGGAACCGGTTTTACGCTATTCAAGTAGTCAACGAGTTCCCTCACGACCCCAACGCCTTCACTAAGGTCTAAATCTTTCTTTACTTTTTTATTGTCAAATATTAATTAGTTTCTAATATTTAACATCGTTAATTGTCAACATAATTGTCAACAAAATTTTCGCCGTCTTGCAATTACGTAGTTTGTAATTTTTGTCGTGACATTCGACAAGGGAATATATGAAGAAGTTGCTCCCGTGTTTCGAACTCGAGACCAGTTGTAACTTTGGCGAGGGCACTTGCCATCGCATCATGGCACGACTTTATGATTTTCAAAATTATCAGCGTGCCTTCAGGCACGGGTATACCCTAGTATATATATATATATATATATATATATATATATAGAGAGAGAGAGAGAGAGAGAGAGAGAGGATCACAACTAGACCAAAAGAATGGACTTTTTAATGGACTTAAAAAAACACTAATAACCCATTAATTTTAATTCCTATAGTTTAATTGGTCTGCGCCAGCGGCACCCGAGACCCCACCTTCACCCGCCTACCCCCCCCCCCCTTCACCCACCACCACCCAACCAATTTGCCAGCTGTCCCACCTGCATCCACAACAACAAAAAAACATAGCAGGTTGTCTTGGCTAAACAAAAAAAAAACGATGAGTGGGTTTGGGGAGGTCGAAGACGGTGGGTTTGGGTGTTGCCAGAATTAGCACCGGACAACACCTAATGCCGAAATCAGCACCAGAAAACACCTCATAAGCACCGGACAACAGTAAAAAAAAATGATGGTGGGTTTGGGTGATACAAACGATGGTGGCTTTGTAGCAGGCCGGTGGCAGGTGGGTTAGAATCAGGTTGGTCTGAGTTTAGGTGGATGGAGATGAGTTCGGGTATGGAGGTTACCGGGCATAGCGGGTGTGGTATTGATTTTGGTAATGGGTACGGCAGGTGTGCTGAGTTCGGGTATGGAGTTTGGATGTTTGTGTTTTGTTTTTGGTAATGGAGGTTTAGAGAGAGAAGAAGAATATGGGAGGATGATGATGGGGGGTAGGTGGTAAGGGGGTCTAGGCTGCTGGTTGGTAGAAGATGGGAGGTTCGTGCAACGCGTGAAGTTTGCCAAAATAGGAGAGGGCCAAAGCAGTAGGCAGATTCTGTCCGAATTTGGTAGGGTGGGGGGGGGGGGGGTGGCGGGGTAAGAGGTAGGGGTGAAGGTGGGGTCATGGGTCTCGGGTATTGCTGGCGCGGACCGATTAAATTATATGAATTAAAATTAATGGGTTATTAGTGATTTTTATTAATTCCATTAAAAAGTCCATTCTTTAGGTTTACTTGTGATCCTCTCTCTCTCTCTCTCTCTCTCTCTCTATATATATATATATATATATATATATATATATATATATATATATATATATATATATATGTGTGTGTGTGTGTGTGTGTGTGTGTGTGTGTGTGTAGAACTGTATCCCTAGAGCACGGACCTCGCAGATACATTCCTCCTGTGCTATCAAGCTCCAGGAATCATGCATTAAATTATATGAATCATGCATCACACTGAGCCACATATAACGGAGGTGGTCATAAACATACGTTCGAGGTCGTGACCATACCACATCGCACCCAAGCGGTCTCCAAACCAACACCTATCCTCACACTTGGATAGTGGTCATACAACAGTATTATAACCTGGAGAATCAATCCAACACCTACTGGTCAACGCCAGGGTGGATTAACCTCTACGCGCAACCTCCTAACGATAACACTACCGAGTAGGTATGTTCAATATAAACACATAGCAATCACAATCACACACACACACACACACACACACACACACATATATATATATATATATATATATATATATGTATATATATATATACAAGTCCCCCGATACATATATATATTACTAATCTCATATGCAATCCCAAAATGTACTAGTCTCCCAAATCCTGAAGCCTAAATTGACTTCACGATTGTACATCTAAGTGTTCACTCACTTGAATTCCTTATTTTCCTCACTCGAACCCATTTATTCATTGGCCTTTAACTCATATCAAACCTTGGAAAGCATTCACCAGTAGTCCCACTCTATTCTGCAAGCCCCTAAAATCATTCCTCAAGCTCTAATGGGTCCGAACAATACACAAACAAAAACTAGGCAGGCTAATAATTTGAATAAGTTCGTTTGGGATGCTTGTCATCTTTTTCCTCAGGTTTTTCTCCTCCAAACCATCCAATGGAGGTCTCAAACCACTCAAAACATAAAATTAACCTCTCACATCATTATATTAACATCCCAAAAGTATTATAAAATATAATTAACCCCGAATCCATTATCGAAACCCTGGGATACTAAATCAAAAATTAATTATATCACACTCAGAATTTAGCCAAATTGGATTTTCATTGATTCAACATTCCTATCAATATTCTACATGCTCATCATTATAAGCCCATATTTAATTTTGAAATTTATACATGATCAACATAAACTAATTATCAATTCTAATCAGATATTAATTTTGATTTACATATTTTAATTAATTAATCAAAGTTTTAACCTTTAAACCTTTAAATCATAGATTTTTATACCATTAATTATGAAAGTGATTAAATACTCAATCATGCAAATTAAGGTAAGTAACTACTTGCCTTAAAGGATTTAAATCCAAATTTCTTACTGTTGTGATGAGTTAAATCCGAAGATGGCTCCTTCTCTTTTATTCTCCAAGCCTCTCTCTCCCTTTTCTTCTTTTCCTCATCTCTTGAACTTTCTCTCTAACTGAATTATGAAAGAGGCAAAAGGTGGGTTTCTATCCATTTCCCCTACCATTCAATACCCCTTTATTACACCTAATACCATTTTCCCATTAAACCCTAGGTGTAAAAAGATCACCATACCCTTATACGGGTCCTGCTATATCTAAAAAGTCCCTGGTACCTAATTATAATGCTGGAGTACCTATTATGGACTATTTCGACCCATTCTTTATCACCGGTGCACTAAAAAAGATCATCTGAGTCACCCAACTATAAATATATATACATATTTCATTAACGGAGCCTGGCTCGTGCATATAGTACGCTTTGCCCATAAAAATACCGATCCATCGGTGGAACACTCTATTGACATATAATAATAAACCGTTGCTTTTCACTCATACACGACATATAATAAATCACATATCTATTTATTTATCACACAGAAGTAAATAATAATAATAATAATAATAATAATAATAATAATAATAATAAATATTAATCCCTTTTCTCACTAATTAATATTTATCAAAATCTAATTTAATTTCCCCTAATTAACTCACTAATTAAAAGCACACGAAAATTAAATAATCATACAAGTACGAGGTATTACATTCTCCCCCTAATAATGGAATTTCGTCCTTGAAATTCGAACGTACATGCTACGAAAAGCTCTGGGTACTTTTTTTCGCATGTCATCTTCATGCTCCCACGTCTACACGGTAACATTGTTGTGTCCCTACTGTACACGCACTAAAGGTACCACGTTTGATCGAAGCTTCCGTTTACTATGGCTCAAAATAGTAACATATCTCTCCTTATAAGACATGTTCGTCTATAACTCAATATCCTCCAACGCTATATGCCGATAAAGCACATCATCCATGAGATCCCTCCCCAATGTCGACACATGTAACACCTCATGAATCCACTGGAAATGATCCGATAAGGTGTGCCTATACGCAACCGATTCTAATATCTCGATGATGGAAAAAGTCCCCACATACCTAGGCACCAACTTCCCCTTCTTCTCAAGCTGCATCACTCCCTTCATGGAATATGTCCACAACAACACCTGATCACCCACCTCAAACTCTAAAAATCTTCAATTCGCATCGGCATAACTCTTCTACCTCCTGAGCTACCCGAATATGACTCCTGATCAACTTAGTCATCGCTGATGTATCCTAAATTAAGTCTATCCTGCGAAGCTTATTTTACCCCGCCTTTAACCAATAAGAGGGCAAACGATAAGGTCTCCCTTATAAAGCTTTAATCGGTGCCATGCCAATACTGAACTGGTACGATTGGTTATGTGAAAAATCTACTAGAGGTAAATACTACACTCAGTTACCCTTAAAAGTCCAAAATACACATCCTCAGCATAGCCTCTAAAATTTGATTCACCCTCTCCATTTGCCCATCAATTTGCGGGTGATATGCCATGCTCAAACACAACTTCATACCCATAACCTCCTGAAAACTCTGCCAGAAGTGTGACAAAAATATCTTATTCCAACTCGAAATAATATTGATCAGTTGCCCTTGTATTCACAGCGTGGCTATGATACTTGGGTATTCTCAGTCACCCCATAAATAATAAATTTGGATTCTCATTAACATCGTTCCTCCCTTCAACTCGCGGTGAGAAGAAATATTTTCAGTGCTCTCTCATGGCACTACTAGCTCTACTAGACTTATATCATAATATAACTTTCAACTCAAAGTTATAACTACATACTTGTATAATAACCGAGGTACTAGAATCGTGGACCAATGGCCAAGCATCTCCCCACTTTCAATGCTCCGTTAAGTTTCGTGTGTGGGACGTCTCGCAAAGAGAAATCCAAGCATGGAACCCTCCCGATACACTACTATTTAACATTGTCGGTCATAAAAATTCATTAGGCCCTTAGTCTATAACATGTACCCCTAAATTACCATCTCTCTCTACAAACTCCATTTACCAAGATCCATGTGCATCTCATCCTGCAATCGTATTTAAATAAGGAACTTTCCCCCAAATGCACTTTCACTCAGCGTTGATGGAAATCACATTCCATAAACCTCAAACACACAACCAGGACTCTCAAAATCCTATCCCCGGACGTATAAATATCAATCTTAACTCCCATATATCTAAAGGAGTGATATAACAATGCGCTCTTCTTATCACCAAGTCCTGAGCACTAAACATAATAATGAGCTAAATTTCTCTACTCAATAATGAATCCAATACACCTTGAATCATATTAATAAAGTCCTTACACACCAAGATCAAATATCTCGAGACAAGCATACTCTACGAAGTCTTTATAATAATATAATGTAAATGTGAGCTCGACCCTCTCGCAGGTGAGACATCGCGAAAACAACACATCATGTCCTAGAGCAACAACCCCTATAGCCTTGTGATAATCTCCCACTATCGATCTAACCATTTTTATAAAATTATATCGAGGACATTATCATACTCATATAACACAACACTAAAACGAGTAATCGCAATAAAAATATACCACTATCCATACACCCGCTGATGGCACCAAGATAACCTCGCTATACTAGGGAAACCATATAAATAATTATAACGTTATCGATATACGCACTAAACTCATCTCCGATGAAAATCTAGCAATAAACAAAATGTAGTGACTCGCTGGTGTCACAAAATGCATGCCTCATTCTTCCAAGCATAAAACTCATATTTCCACCTTGCCAATCACCTGGCTTCTCAAATGGTTCCCGGACATAACACGCTTGTCCGAACCAAACCAAAAACTACTTTAATCATTTCCCTTGCTAGGAACCATACTCTCATCCCTTTACTCTTTTCGGGCAAAATTTATGCATGTGGTTCGACTCTCCACAAAATATCTCTATATATAATCCACTTATCTTCGATCGTACTGACCATATTAGGGTTGTCCTTCTATCTGACTCTGGTAGTCTCAACTCTGACGGCTACCGCCGTTGTTCCCTTAGCTCCGCTTTCCCTAAGGATTACGCTGCTGGCTTTAACATCCCCATCTGAATTCACCGTCACTTGTTAAGAATTCCGCTAACCAAATCATTTAAATAGGTCCCCTGATGGTATCCCCCCTTTGTGGTGTTTCACTTATAGTGTTTTCATCCAGTATCACTCTATGACTAAATCATTCAATTCTTTTAGCTCTCTTCACCAAGAAACATTAATATCTTTACTATCAAAATGCGACATTATCACCATCTTTATCGACCGTCCCAGCATAATTTCCCTCAAGTGCTGGGAGCTCCTCTCACGAATCCATTACCCACTTAATAATTATCTTGTCTATTGTACCTACTCCATCCGGTACAAAATTAACTAGATCCTTAAATTCATTTTTATAAATGGACCTTTGTCCTTCCCTCCTGTGATATGTTCAGAATAACGTCCATATCTCATCCTGAACATCTGATGAAGGAACTTGCGATCAACACATACCTAAGATCTTTCCATTCACACAAAATCTCACTTCTAAATGTGGTGGTTGACTCCCACCATTATAACTTTGCTCCTACGAGTCATGTAAAATTTACCCCAAATTTTTACTTCCTGGTGTACTACACTCCACCATGTGCCAAAGCCTCTGGATATCTAACTTCCATTGGCTAACCCACACAATCTCTGCATTTTTAAAAATTTCCATAGATGGTGTTCTTCAAAGACCCGTCCAACTCTCTCCCATCCCGAGTGAGTCTAATTTGGCATCACTTTCTGCCAAGGTTCTAAAAAACGCGGGGCGTGATCGAGGCGTGGAGGCCAAGTCTTAAGCCTTAGAAGCCTAGGCGGGCCTTGGCGTAAAAAGGCGTGAAAAGGCGTTTAGGGCTTTTTAATATATTTTAATATTTTTTAACCATAACAAGGCTATTAAAATACTAAAATTGTACATATCATAAAAATATGTCTGAATATTTGCAAATAAAAATACTATTTGATTATTTTGGATGAGATAATGGTCCAGTTTGCAAAAAAATCTTTAAAAGGCGATATCGTTTCACTAAATCATTGTTGTTTTTAGAGAAAAAGTACGCCTTAAGGGTTTTACCAAGCATAAGGCGTCAAAATCTTAAGGCGGGGCATTTCTCCCAAGCCTCAAGCCTAGGCGTGCCTAGGCGGAGCCTGGGCGGGTTTTTTATAACAGTGCTTTCTGCTATAGCGGTACTTGGAATTCATATGCAGCACTCTAGCAGCCCTTATAGCTCTTAACTTATTGATCAACAATAGGGGTGACCTCAACTACAGTCATTACCCCTAAAATATTCCATAATCCCAACTGAGCCCTACCTCCTTCTATCCTACCAACGTCCCTCGCCTATCGTAGTTCATGGTTCAGCACACGAACACAGCCGAATGCAAATAAGATTCCCTAATATATATACATTATAGCATGAGAACGAAATCTCACCATAAGAATCAACAATACCAAACATAGGAATCTATATCAAATAGAAGGCAATGATGAAAGCGTAGTACGTCTACACAGATTCCTAAGGACACTAAAACCTGATGCTCTGATACCCCCTGTGACACCCCACCCAATAAAATACCGGGTGATCAGTCCTATATCAAATTAAGACAGGAATATCTTATGGTTCATTCTTAGCATCATTGTCAAAAACACATTAATTACTAATAAACTATTAGGCCCAGTGTCAAAATTTTAAACTTTTTAATATTTTTAACTTAAAGCACAATTTAAACCATTCACATGGTAATATAAACAACAACTGAAATGAATAAATAAATAACTGATAACTCTCAGGGAAACATTTATACAAACAAATCAAATGTGAATATATAAATGTCAAAAATAAAACAAATGACATCAGTTAGGCAACATACACGAGTATTTATTACAATACTATCTATCTAGATCACAAGGATGTAAACGTCTAAATCAACTCCTGCCAACATCCACAACTGCGATAGCAATCTCTAACTCGAAAGAATTTTCATCCAGGCGTCCCTATGTCTGGACACCTAAAGGTTTTTTAAAATATTTGAAAATGGGTCAGAGCCCAATTCTTTTTGAAAATATTTAGCAAGTGTTTAAAATACTTTAATATTCAAAATATGATATTCTCCATAATTAAACTGGTGTCGCACTCCCATGAGATACCCCTCACCTCTCATCTAACAGTGCACACCTAACACATGTATTTTAAACACCCTAGTTACGCAACCCACCCCTACTAGCATCTCACCAAACCATTTTACATCAAACTCTATCTCAACAACCCGCGTACATAATATCCTAAGCTTTCGCCCACTTATGAATTATTATTCCTCATATATCATTTACTCAATTATTATGAATAACTATCACTAGTTATTGCACTACTCACATGTTAGTGTTATTTATCCCGTATATAGTAGCCTCTTCTTATATACGTACATCACATATTTTTATTCTAGATTTTATACTCCCGAATGATCCAGAAATTAACTCGCATTACATTCTTTATCTTAACCCTTATATATATAATACTATAGACATCAAGTATATCTATACTTATATATCATACGCAATATAAGTATAACAACCATCTCTCAGAGCTATAACTCAATGGATGTAGTCTCTCAATGATATCCTCTTCCAAGGCTTACTCACACATCATCTCGGGTACTAGCGGTCAGACTCTCACACTGACTTGGTAAAACCCACATCATAATGTATGGGAATCAGCCATAGTTCCTCACCTAAAAGTGAGATCAAATCATACCTAAGACGTCTCACCCAGAATAAAATTACACAATATCAATAATGGACGACTATGACCCGGGGACTATACTCTCTCTGCTCCTTAAGCCAGGGGATTTACCCACATCGCGCAACTTCCCATTATAGCATTAGAGGGGTATGCTTCACATATATATACTATTCACACACACATATATATTTAAAATCATATCATATATAGACCCGTATATATATTATCAAATTCGGCCATTCATGCCTGTCTCTCGTGGCATTAGCCCATAATCCCGAATATATCAATTCGTAAAAATCTATCAGTATACTGACAACTTATTTACTCCCATAAGTATACACTCACTTATGATGTAACTCTCACAATAATCTTTTACCAAATATTAGATTATCACGACTAGTTAGTATTCTAATATCATCTTGCTCCCACATCCGAATTTACTCCCATATACTCGACATATATATATATATATATATATATATATATATATATATATATATATATATATAAACCCGCTGAAAAAATTTACCAAGTGTTGCTCATCTCAAACACTCTTCCAATCTATACCCCGAATTTTACCCTCACTAATCCAAGGGTTACGTATCTCTCATTTAATCATGTACTGGTCCTCACACTTTATTTAGGATCCCCTATTTCTTATCTCCACTAATTAATTCTTAATTTCCATCCTTAAAACCCAAAGAAAATATCTCAAACCTATTAGGGCCGAATCAATTCGGCAGGGTCCGAATGGATTCTCCTTGACCCGAATCGATTCTCCCTTCATTGAATCGATTTGAAATGGTTCTACTTTGATACTATCTTTAACCAAAATGATTCGAAAAGGTTTGAATCGATTCACCTACAACCGAATTGATTCGTCATTCCCGAATCAATTCGAAATGGTTCAGTTTTGAACCTGTTGCGATTTTATCTTCTTCTTCTTCTACAAATACACACGCAACATACATATAACCTTAACTCCAGGGTTTATAAAAATTCACAACCATATATATTACATGTACACACTAGATTATACCCAAAAAAACCATTAATTTCAAGGGATTCATCAATTTTTAAGAATTTAAACCCTAATTCTTATTTATACAACTTTTCCAATTTCTCACCCTAATTCATTCCACTAACATTTCATATGGAGTTTACATCACAACAATTTCTATGAAATCAATTCTCAAAAACCCATTTTCAATCCAAGAATCCCAACCCAAAATCTTATAGTTTTACACCAACTATGTTATGAACAATAAACACACATAAATAATTAAAGCAAGTTAAAAAGTTGCCTCGTTGGTTAAATCTGGTGTTCTTGTGTCGAGAATCCACCGGAGTTGGACCGAGCTCCTCTTTCTCCCCTTTTCCTCCTTCTTTATCTTATTTATTCCTTTCTCTCTTTTCTTTCCTTCTTTCTCTCTTTCTCACGACTTAAATGAGAGAAATAAGGGTCATCCCCTTATTAAACCCAAAAATTGACTCGTATACACAATTGCGAGTCTCTACTAGTCCAAAAAGTCCTGGGAACCCAAACATTATCACGGGTACTCTATTCTGACTATCTTGGCTCTTCTGATACCAACCGTGCGCTCAAAATTCCTATCCGAGTCATTTACAAAAAAATTACCTGTTAAATCCAATACATCTTCACACGTACTTCTCCGAATAAAATATTATTCCCTCTCGCTTTACCCAACCGCGACCTCTTATAAAATAATTCAACTTTATTTACTTATTCCCATAAGTAAAAGTAACACACTTCAATATTAAATCCAAAACTCGCCAAATAATATTTAACTCACACTTCAAATTTTCTTGCACTTAAATTTCTCAAATCATTTCTTCGATTCTCCGAATATTAAATTACACCCACTTATGAAATTTAAATACTCATAAAGTATGGGGTATTACATCTTCTTTACTTGGGTTGTGATAGGGGTGGAGTTTATAGGGATCACAAGTATCCAAATATTGATGGGAAGAAACATAAGAGATATTCTTTAACAAAAAAGTGAAATTATTAGTTTTCATTGAAGGTTGTTCCCTTAGGCTTTGGTCGGTGGATGTTTGAAGTTTTTAATGGTGTCCACAATCACTCGTTCCCCCAGACTCTTGTAGGCTATCCATATGTCGATTGTTTAACTACTAAAGATAGGAAAATTGTCGATGAGATGTCTCTTAGTGGTGTGAAATATGTCACAATTTTAACCACATTGAAATGATGACATCAATCTAATGTCTAAACTGTGAAGACAATTTATAGTGCTAAAGCAAAGTAGAAGATAAACGAGAGGGAGGGTAGGAGTGCAGTTAAACATTTGATGAAATTGTTAACTGATAAACATTATATATACTGGTATAGGCAAAATGAGAGTACCGGGGAAATTGAATACATATTTTTGCACCATCTCAAGTCCATTTAGCTAGCCAAATGTTTTTCTTCTGTTGTTATAGTGGATTGTAGGTAAAAGATCAATCGTTATAACATGACACTTTTTGAGATGGTCGAGATGACCTTTGTTGGTCGTACTTTCTCTATTGCATTTTCTTTCCTTGTCCAAGAGAAGGTAGATAATTATATGTGAGCATTGAGCATCTAAAGATGATGCTTGATCAGAATGTCGTCCCAGAGGTGTTCGTTACCGATAGTGAGTTTGCATGTATGAATGCATTACAAAATTTATTCTCGCAGGGAAAATACATTTGCACATTTTGCATTGCGAGGAATGATGGATCACATGAAAGGAGATAAATTGTGGATGATGATATGTACTAGAACTTTATTCGAGATTGGGTCCAACTTGTTGAATCCCCTAATAAGCGAAATTTTTTCAAATCTTGGACGTTTATGAAAGTGGATTGGGCTCATTATCATAGTACCATCAAGTACATAACTCAAACATGAATTAGATTAAAGGAATGTTTTATCACCCCTTGGACTAATATTATTAAACATTGTGGTAACTGAACCTCCAAATGTTTCACAGAATGTATTGGTCACAAATTATTAGTTTAGTCATTTTCATATTAATTTAATATGACCAACACCTTAGGATTTTATATTCTTGTCCCACATTCCTCCTTACACTTTATAGTTTATTAGAACAATGTTGTCATCACTAATAGCGTAGTTAGGAATTTAATTCAGCGAGTTCATTTCAGAAATTATTTTCTATATAAAACTTTTGATCTATGTAACCTATCAAAACAACATTAAAAACACAATGTGAATTTGTAATATCTTTAATTTCAAAGAAAGTTAAGCAAATGAGTTTATATATGGAAATTATTTGTCTTACTCTTTGTTACATGATTTTTTTTACACCGCTCTTTGCTATTTTCCCCCCTAATTTTAATGGGTTCAAGTTCCTTCCTAGTCTTAAAAATTGACATTTTACACATATATTCATCATATTTATAAACGTTGATTGGTGTCAATTGACAGCACCGGAGTACACATGGTCCGCCCCTGGTCATCGCACAAAACCAACATTACAACCCACAAACAACCCTTTATAATATTCAAACAACCACAATAATTAGCTTACATATCTGGGCAATATGGAATAGTAAATATTTTGATCCAAATTTCAATTTTTTTTTGAGTTGTTATTGAAATTTGGTCTGGACATCCATATTAAATTTGAAAAAACATTTATGTTCTAATTAGAACAACCATGTTCCCTATTACATAGTTGAAAATCGTGTCCCACATCACATCGCCGACATTCTTATTTTCCATGGTATATGACTTAATTCAGTGCCCCCATTTCTTTATGTGACATATACCTTTCTTTGGGCATATTCTCAATTACTTCAGCTTGTAGTTTATGATATATTAAAGTTTATAATGCTTATTTTTACATAACTGTGTTCATTTTTGCTTTGTCATTCAATTTTTTAGGTTTGTGTGACTAGTTCGAGTTAGCTCAAGCAGAGATTTTTTGGTTTTAATCGAGAACATTTACCATTTTTTATAAAGTGTTGGTGACCATGTTTAATTTTTAAAAGTTTGATCATCCATGTTTATTGGACGGTTTTCGGGCATTTAATGTGTCCATAATCTCAATCCTTGAGTTAGGGGGCATATTTGTAATTCTAAACTATTAGCCTCATCATCATTTTGGCACATTTGGGCCTATTGTCTCATTATGGTCAATTTAGTAAATTTCTGCCATTTGTGGATCGAATGAGCCATTTTTGTAAAATTTGGCCTATTTTGGATCATTGAGGTCTTTTGCAGTTGTAGGTTGTTTAGCGTTGAAATTGAGGACATTTTAGTCATTTGATACTCCCCAAATAAATTCGTCAAATGAATTTTTAATTTTTGAAATGTCGTATGTGTTTGAGGGAATTATAAATTAATTGTGTGTTTAGTTTGTTGTGGCAGTGTCCTCATGGATGGATCCACCACAATTTGTGGATAGGCCCATAGAAAAGAAAAAAAAATATTTAACCCTTTAGTTTAACACTCTTATATCCCCCATTTCAACGCAACAAAACACTCGTAACCAACCTCACCAATACACTATACACTCCACCCCATTCACATTCATTAACCACCCAAACACCTTATATCCCCTCTCGGCCTCCACCCATTCCATTAAACACCCCCATCCAAAAACCATTAACCTCATTACCCCTATGTTGATACCTCCCTTTATCCAAACAATTAAACCCCATCCCCCATTTCATTAACCTATTATCGCCCTCAACCGACCCCAATTTTTTTAAAAGAAAACAAAAGTAGGAAAAAATTGAGAAAAAACTACCAAAAGAGAATAATTTGTTGAAAATGTTGGGTGTGATTTATCAATTGAATTATGTGAAGTGTGTTGTAAAATTATGTGGTTGTTTTATATTATAGTTTTAACCACACTTAAGATCCATCAAACAAGTATTATCATATTTGAAATTAGACTTAACCCCGTAAATGCACATTATCTCACTGGTACCTTATGCATTGAATCGCATGTACATTATGGATATGGGGGTTAGTTTTATTGAACTCCTTAGGGGATATTTATAAATACAACATTATCTCAAGGGGTAAATTAAAATATATCCTAATTTTTTTAGGAAACTAGAAAACATGTTCATTTTCTTGAAATATATTTGTATTCAAATAATATATATATATATATATATATATAATTTAAGGGTCAAAGTCTAATTTACTTAATGTTTAGGGTTAAAATGTAATTACATAAGCTTCAAGGGCTCAAATATAATATACCCAAAATATAGTGGTTAAATGTGATTTATTGGAATGCTAGGGTAAAAAATATATAATATAGAAAGAATAAAGGTTGAAATGTAATTTACCATATGGTAGCACAACTAACAATCCACTTTGACACTCCACCAAGGGAAGGTATAGAATTCTCGAGAAGGATGGGCTAATATTTTTGGGTGATTGTACTTACTGATCTCCACAGTTATTTCAATATTATGTTAAGTAGGGCGTAACACCCCATGTTTTATTAATTAATGATTTTAATTAATTTGGAGAAACATAAAATATTAGATTTAATGGTTCTTAATAATTAAACATGTTGTTTCTATATTTGAGCAATGAATTTTCAACTCGGATTAAATCGGCGTTTTTTTTAAAAAAAAATTTATTTTAAGTTTGGGTCATTCAAACGATACTATATGCCGTTCGAACGACGTAGCATGTCGTTTGAACGACAGTTGTCAGTCATTCGAGTGACATAAGGCGGTGGGTTAATTAGATTCCAATCGCTTTCTAACTCTTAAACCCTTTAAATGCCAAAACTAATACGGGACTGGGACTCTTAAAACACTTTTATCTCAAACTTTTCACCAGTAAGCTTCTCTAAACATATTTTCCTCTCATATTCAACCTCTATCCCTAACATTTAACAAGTTTTAACTCAAGAATTGAAGATTCAGTTGGCGTTTTCTCAAGAGGACTCCAACCATCTACTCAGATTTTTTATTCGACTATTATCAGGCATGAATAATCTATTCCTTTCCTTTGGTATTATGCGTTTTAACTGTTACCTAAACCTTTAATAATGTTTTTCTTAAAAGAGATTAGTGACTTAATTAGGAATAGTGATAACTAATTCTGGACTACTTTTATAAAAAAAATTAATAGGAATAATGTTCATAACCCTTGGGTACGTAGGATTGATGAGTGGATTTTGGGTTTTTAATGGCGTAGGTTGCATGTAGAAAAAACCTAAGTTTTGAATTAAATGATTTCGGGGGCCTATAACTCATAGGAATTGTGTAGAGACAATGGAATTTGAATTTTTTTTTATATAAATGATGAATCTACATGTTATTTAAATTAATATATAATTAATGGGATAAATTGTGTGACTATGATGATGTAATAAATAAATTAAGTTTAATTAAATTGAACTATCATGCGTATATTTACATATTGGTTATTTATGTGTGATTGTGCAACTTGTTGGTATTTTTTTTATTTGCCATTCTGATGAATGGTCGTTGGGTATTTTATGCTCTCCCTATATTTTAGGATTTCCTCTCGGTATGGGATTAGTGGGTAGGCCTTTAGATGATTTACGCCTTCTAGGTATGGGACTAGTGCGGGTAGATTATTGCGATTTTATCATATCGGCAGTGTGCTGATTTTTGATATTTTATCATCATTACGCTAGTCTAGGTATGTGACTAGGTAAAGATTTATATTAGGAATTCATCCTATACATAGGGTAGGATGTATGGGTGATTTGGGGACCCTTATGTATGGGACCAAAGGGTATTTTGAGGATCTCACATCGATTAAAAGGGTGGGGTAATTTGTAAATTGTGAAATTGGAAAAATGAGAATTAATGACTAAGATAAAAAAAAAAGGTATTAAAATTTGTGGCGACATAGGTGTCAGTGACCGACATTTTAAACGGGTCAGCTTGGGCGATTTATTTCGTATCGGGTGTGGAACCTTGTCATATTGCTGGATCGATAGTTTAAACGGATTAGCTGGCTATTGTTAAGGGGAAGCGTGACAATTTGGTGGATTACCACCGGTGGCGGGAGGACCGTTATAATTAAGATAAAAATTGAGGGAAAATGATAAATTGGGTTAATTTACTTAAATTAACATCGTAGGGTTTGGCGATTTAAAATCATAATGGTGTACTTTTCGAAATGGGAATTTCTAAGGGTAGTTAGTCATTTATATTTATCGCGTTTACTTATATTCCTTTTAATTAAAATAATCTATTGTGATATTTATTGCGTATATTGCTATTGTTTGGGTTCACGGACCCTATTTGAGGGGAGTAGTGTGTATTCATGCTCGGGGCTCTGACCTCGTGCGTTGACTAACATTTTTCAAGTACTAGTGCTGGAGTAGTTGCACATGATTTTTTAGAGATTATCTTGGAGGTGCAGTTGGAAGTATTTTAGTTATGCTTAGTAGTGTAGATTAGTTTTACATTCCTTTGCATTTATATTGAGACTCAGTTTATGGTTTCGGTGAGCCATTCGGTTCCATAGTTTTACGATTTTATTGAGATATTCTTAGTTAGATTTTATTCAGTTTTATATTATTGGAGATTGGTTTATTATTGAAGTTTAGCATGGTGATGGATCTTTTATTGCGCAGTTAGTTATTATAATTTGGTTTTGATTAAAATATTTATCTTGTGTATTGATTTTATATGTCTCAATTTTGACATGCTGAGAATGGTATTTATTTACTCGCACCGGGGTTAGTTTTGGTGGCGGCCGACGCCGAAATTAAGCGGGGTGTGACAGATGGTATCGGATCATAGTCTTAGGTCTCGTAGGTTATGAGTCCATTTATCTTTTGCGTTACCGATCTCTGATTCTCTTTGTTGATTCGTACTCTTTAAGGAAGTGGGTGGAGCATGCGTGTTAGCAGTATTTTTGGAGATAGGTTGTGGATATTAGGATGTGGTAAACATTAAGCTTAGAAATGATAATCTTGATGAGGGGAGACTTAGAGATGATGTTTTTAAGATGAGAGTCATTTTGGAGATTACTAGTGCAGATGTAGTTATTGTAAGTACTGATTTTGGCGATGTGAAGAAATTTGAGGACTTTAGTGTTTGGATGACTTCTAGAGATAGAATCGAGTGGTGACTCACGAGAGCGCGTGGTACACAGTTATGTTCATAGTTATATATATATATAGGTGATATATATAAATATATATATATATTTTGTATTTTTGAACGTGGAATTTCGTATTGGTAGGATTGAGTGTATGGGTGCTCAATCCTAGTAGCTATAGGTAAGCATATGTGAGCCTGATTTTTAATTTCACGTAGTTACGCTACTTTGAATTTCGAGGACAAAATTCCTTTGATAGTGATGAAGTATGTAACACCCCGTTTTTTATTAATTAATGATTTTAATTAATTTGGAGATTTTTTTTAGATTTAATGGTTCTTAATAATTAAACATGTTGTTTCTATGTCTGAGTAATGAATTTTCAACAGGGATTAAATCAGTGTTTTAAAAAAAGATTTATTTTACGTTTGGGTCATTCAAACGACACTGTATGTCGTTCGAACGATGTAGCATGTCGTTTGAACGATAGTTGTCAGTCATTCGAGCGATATGAGGCGGGGGGTTAATTAAAGTCCAATCGTTTTCTAACCCTTAAACCCTTTAAATACCAAAACTAATACGGGACTGGAACTCTTTAAACACTTTTCTCCCAAACTTTTCTCCAGTAAGATTCTCTAAACATATTTTCCTCACATCTTCAACCCCTAGCCCCAACTTTTAACAAGTTTTAACTCAAGAATTGAAGAATCAATTGGTGTTTTCTCAAGAGGAAATCCAACCGTCTACTCAGATTTTTTATTCGAATATTATCAGGCATGAATAATCTATTCCTTTCCTTCGGTGTTATGCGTTTTAAGTGTTACCTAAACCTGTAATCATGTTTTCCTTAAAAAAGATTAGTGACTTAATTTGGAATAGTGATAACTAATTCTGGACTATTTTTATAATTTTTTTTAATATGAATAATATTCTTAGCCCTTGGGTATGTAGGATTGGTGAATGGATTTTGGGTTTTCAATGGTGTAGGTTGCATGTAGAAAAAACCTTAGTTTTGAATTAAATGATTTCAAGGGCCTATCACTCATAGGAATTGGGTAGAGACTATGGTATTTGAATTTTGTTATATAAATGATGAATCCACATGTTAATTAAATTAATATGTAATTAATGGGATAAATTGCGTGACCATGATAATGTGATAAATAAATTAAGTTTAATTAAATTGAAATATCATGCGTAGATTTACATGTTGATTATTTATGTGTGATTGTGCAACTTGTTGGTATTTTTTTTTTGCCATTGTGACGAAGGGTTGTTGGGTATTTTATGTTCTCCCTATGTTTTAGGATTCCCTCTAGGTATGGGACTAGTGGGTAGGCCTTTAGATGATTTACCCCTTCTAGTTATGGGATTAGTGAGGGTAGATTATCGCGATTTGATCATATCGGAGGTGGGCTGATTTTTGGTATTTTATCGTCGTTACGCTTGTCTAGATATGAAACTAGGTAGAGATTTTTGTTAGGAATTCATCCTATACATAGGGTAGGACGTATTGGTGATTTGGGGACCCTTAAATATGGGACTAAGGGGTATTTTGGGGATCTCACATCGATTAAAATGGTAGCATAATTTGTAAATTGTGAAATTGAGAAAATGAGAATTAATGCCTAAGATAAAATTGGGTATTAAAATTTGTGGCGACATAATGTGTTAGTGATCGACAATTTAAATGAGTCAGCTTGGGAGATTTATGTCGTGTCGGATGTGGAACCTTGTCATATTCCGGGATCGACAGTTTAAACGAATCAGCTGGCTATTGACAAGGGAAAGTGTGACACTTAGGTGGATTACCACCCGTGGCAGGAGGACCACTATAATTATTATAAAAATTGACGAAAAGTGATAAATTTGGTTAATTTATTTAAATAAACATCGGGGAACTTTGGGATTTAAAATCATATTGATGTGCTTTTTGAAATGGGAATCTCTAAGGGTAGTTGGTGATTTATATTTCTCACGTTTAATTATATTTGTTTTAATTAAAATACTCTATTGTGATATTTATTGCGTATAATGCTATTTTTTGGGTTCACAGACCCTATTTGAGGGGAGCAGTGTGTATTCAAGCTCGGAGCTCTGACCTCGTGGGTTGACTAACATTTTTCAGGTTTTAGTGCTGGAGTAGTTGCACTGGATTTTTTGGAGATTATCTTGGAGGTGAAGCTTGAGTAATTTTAGTTATGCTTAGTAGTGTAGATTAGTTTTCCATTCCTTCGCATTTATATTGAGACTCAGTTTATGGTTTCAGTGGGCCATTCAGTTCCACAATTGTACGGTTTTATTAAGATATTCTTAGTTAGATTTTATTCAGTTTTATATTATTAGAGGTTGGGTTATTATTGAAGTTTAGCATGGTGATGGATCTTTTATTACATAGTTAGTTATTATCATTTGGGATTGGTTAAAAATTTATCTTGTGGATTGATTTTATATGTCTCATTTCTGTCACAAGTTGAGAATGGTATTTATTTACTCTCACCCAGCATAGTTTTGGTGGCGGCCGATGCCGAAATTAAGCGGGGTCTGACATAGGGGTGAATTTAGGGGTGTGACAACCCTTGATTTAATTAACCGTTGAAACGAGACGCATTTGTAATAACTTGTTGACTAATGTAACCATTTTATACTAATTAACTCGGGTGAGGGATATTCGATGCAACCTATAGTTTTAACTCGCTTTCTTAATCTATCTTTATTTTCCCCCGCCTATATTAATATTTCCCTTTTATGCATCTTTTCCCTTTTTGTGTATAATCATCGTTTACACTTTTATTTTAGTAGTATTAAATCCTATAAATTCTAGTAACTCGTTTCTGTGGATTTTCGATACCCGACTTACCGCTACACTTGTATCGCAAGTGTAGTCATAATTTAGGTTTTTGTATTAAGGCGATGAACAAAAAACAACGATCGGCGTTTTGATGCAAAGCCACTTTTCACCCTTAATCAGCGCCATTTTGATAGCCGGTGTAAACTGTGTGTAACATATGTCGTTGGGCGTTTACGCCTCTACACAAATAAATACCTAGACTTGGCACACTAACTACGGAGTGCAGCGGCAAGTAAGGATCGAATCCACAGAGACTAGTTGTTAGAACTCTATTTATTTAATACTTCACGAATAAAAGTGTAAAAGATGATATGTGAGTAAATCATTGACCTATACATGTATTTAAACTTAGATTAAATAAAACGAGTAAAACTATAGGTTTATAATCATCTCCCTCACACGGGCTAAATAGCATAAATGGTTACATGAACATAAAAGCGCTAACGAGATTAATCACATTTGGACAATTAATTAAACCTAGACTTGGCACCCTCTAAATTCTCATAAAAGCTTAATTTGAGTTCAGCGTCAAAGAATATTCTCGGAATTACACATGGAAGGTCGTAAAAACGACGCATACGTGATATACCCCGTTAAATCTCCTGAGTGTCATACAAAGAACAAATAACTCATTAAAACTACCCTAGACTCATCATACCATAGCAAAGCAACTAATTAACCCATGTGAGTTTAACAATCTCAACCTAGATTAAATTACCTACAAAGCATGTTAAATGACATTAATTAAATGCAAGAAAGTAAAAGCAAGAAATTAAATCTAGGTTACAAAGCAAGTAAACTAATTAAAAAACTTGAAAAACAACAATGGAATCTTGGATAAAGTAAGAAGATGATGAATAGTGTTATTACAAACCAAAGTGGGTAAAACCCTAGGAGAGAGAAAAGCAAAACCTAAAATCCCCTCCAAAACCTTCTTCCCTAACCTAAGCTCTCAAAAATCCTATATGAAGAAGATGAAAAAATGATTGTATGAATATATGTCTTCAAATACACAAAACACCCACTTATGTAATAAGTGAAAAAATAAATAAAGATAAAAGAAAAGAAAATGATTTATCCTAAAAATCAAGAAGGAGCTCCTCGGGAAAATGGTCATAACAAGTTCGTTAGGTACCGGATTGATGAACCGTCGGAGGCCACGTGAAGTTGACTCCAACAGGTACAACTTCCGTGAAGAGTTCAGGCACGAAGCTCAAACATTGAAATGACTAAAATGCCCCTGAATTTGCATACTACATTGAAAACTTCCCGAAAAGCACCAATTGCACCGTTAAGCATTCCAATACCTAAAAAAGCTCAATTATACCTCATAAAGCATATAAACATACATAATAGAGGTTGTCTAGTTAACGAGCATAAATACGGAAATTAACGGACACAGTTGTGCTAGAATGCATAAAGATAACGGGCGTAAATATACAATATTCGTGACTAACCAATAGTTCCCTCCAGAAATGAGATCGAATCACACCCAAGATGTCTCACCCCTAACTACGGATGCTATGACCTGGGGACTATACTCACCTTGCTCCTCAAGTCAGGGGATTCACCCACATCACACAACCTCCTATGATAGCACTAGAGGTGTATGCATTTACTAAATATCTTGTCACCGATATTTATAAACACACACACAATATATATATATACACACATACATACTATCACACTACCGTATATATATACATTAAATTTAATTCCATCTATACCGTGAACAATACCAGTAGCACTAGCCTGACTTGCACCCGAGTTCGTATTACGACTCAGATTTAATTAATTACGCATTAATTAATTTATTACCTTAGTGTCACTCAACCAATATACCCGGACTTGCTCTCTTGGCCCAAAGATGTAATATTGAGAATTTATTATTCAAAATTCTCCTTGATAAGTTTTGCATACTTCTTAATTTAAGGTTTTCTAATTACTCAATTTCAACCTTAATTTCCCCTTTGGATTATTTCCCTAATTGTCCTACTAAAATTTCTACACAAAACCAAGTCACAAATACTAGACCATAACTGTAGCCCCTAAAATTTAGCACTCAAACCGATATAGGTGAGGAGGAATGGCATTTGGAATCGCCACGTCGTTCGAACGACCAACCTGTCATTTGAACGGCGGTGGTTGTCGTTCGGACCAAACCCAGGTCATTAGAACGACCCTGGGTTCTCTCATCCTCCTTCATCAGCCAATAGTTGGCAATTAACAAGATTTGAAACCTCAAATTCTGCAAAGATTTCCTTCATTTATCCCTTTAAAACTCATACTAAATCTACCATTTCAAGATCCTCAATCTTAATAAAACACGCACATAAATTGAAGGTTTAATAATTCAAAATCCCAAATCCTCTACAGATTTTAAATCTAAGTTTATTGAAACCCAAATTTAGATATTAAACTAACCCAAAACCATATTATCTTATCACACCTACTATGCTATGAATTGAAATCTGCAATTAATTTAAAAGAAAGTTTAACCACTTGCCTTATAGGATTTGTAGGGACTGAATCTTTTTGGTGTGGATGATGATTTGATGTAGAATGTCCACACTTGCCTGTGATTTAAGCTCAGAAGGTTTCTCTAATTGCTCCATCTTTTGTCCTCTACTTGATTAGGTTTTCTTAAATGAGTTATGGCTGCTACACCCTCTCACTTCTAGGGTTTATTAAGTCAATCCTGTTTTTAGGCATGTGGGCTTTATAAAAAGGGCCCAAACTCCCCTATGTGGGATTGGTTATGCCTAAACATGCTCCGAGACTCATTTACTACCCACGGGTACTCTTTTTTTTACTATTTCGACCCATGCAGACTCAACCGTACACTTAGAATTGCCATCTGAATTATTTTACTAAAAGTTAAATATTCACTTATTAACTTAGTAAGTTATTACTTTTCACTTAGTAAATTTAAATTCCATAAATATTAATCATCTACTCACTGGATCAATTTATAAATAATATTAATAACAATTAATTGAATTAAGTTACGACACATAAGTAATTGAAAATTTACCGAATTAATTAATTAATAAAATGCCAAAAAATACTACGTCTTACAAACATGTCTGGTACTGTTTTATGTATAACAATATACTAATAATGTAAAAATAATGTAATAACAACATGCTAATATGGTACTTTTGGGCTAATATATATTTTCCATCCTATTTAGGATGATATGGTTATTATAATATCCAAATATCGGAGACCATGGGTATACAAAATGATATTCTTTTTTTATGTGAAAGCATTGTAGGACTTTTCACTCCATTTCACTAATGGATTTGTGTTATGTGCTTGATATGCAAGCCGAAATAATAACTATTTACCCTAAGGTCATTCATATTTGAATTTCTTATTTGGGTATTTTGCATTTCAATTGAGTTCTTTTGGAGCACATCCTTTTAAGGATATTTTATAATGGCATATTGGCACATATGATTATTTTCATATCTTTTCTTAGACAAGTACTTGCTAAGATGGTTATATCTATATCCATTTGGATTGCCTGTTGTACATTAAACGTCTTATTCGAATTGAGTACGTATTCCTTGGCTTTGCTTCTAGCAAAGAAAATACTTTTAGAATTTTATTTGTATTCTCTATCTAAGTCCCATATATATAAGTAGTTACAACATTCATGAGTCTCATATAATATATTTCTAAACTGCTAAGCTAAACCAGATACCTTAAAAGTATTTACGGACATAACGGGATGATATATTCGTATGTAATCAATTTTGGATTCCTATTGGAAACCTAATGCCACAAATTGTGCATTTTTTATCAAGTTTCTTACTTCAGTTTCGTATAAACACCAATTCATAACCTTCATAGTTAACGTCTCATGGGGTTTCTACATTAGATCCAAATGCACCACGTATATTAAGAGATTCAAATTGTTCCATCATGGAATTTTCTCATTTTGGCCAATATATTCTTTGTCGACATTCATCATCTTTGACGATCCCACTTTTCTTTTGTATATGTATAAAACATATAGATCTCATTAATATTATATACCTTTGCCTACTTCAGGGGCTTTATAGTCACATCGGGAACTTGTGTCTTTTCATAAACAATAACCTATTTTGGGGTTTTAGAAATAGTGGATCTTTTGTTCATAACCCCTTCTTGAGTGTTATGTATAACCTCTTTTAGAGCGGTATTTGGGCATGATTTTATTAAACCTCCACTATTGGAGAATCACATTGTTGGAACTTATAGGTTTACCACGCTTCTGGCGTGCAATAAATTTATTCGTTGTCGAATTTAGTTTGTCCTCATGGAACAATGATTTTGGTAAACACATTTACAACTAGTCGATGAGACTACATTTTGAGTTTCATATTCATTTGATGTTATAATATCGGTTTCACTTTATTTTCTCATTGAGCGATACGAGGGATTAGATAAGACATAGTGAAATTATTCCACGATAATTCTGTCCATTCTTCAGAAACAATTTGTACTTCAAGTACATTCTATCCTCCCCTAATGGTGGGAAGTGTGTCTCATTAAAATAAAATTGCACATATATGATATACAAAAAAACATTATACTTGTCAATGGTCCAATAAATAGTGAATCATAAGCACCATATATATACCCTTATGATAACAATAGTAAATGACATCAATTAAAATCATAAATATTTTATAAAAAATATCACACGATATCATTTGTAATTTTAAAGGCTTATAAAAAATAAATGAGGTAATCAAAATGGTTATTGTATAATATCACCTAATTGAACCATAAAGCTTCACGCTCATGGCAAAGGAAAATTCTATAATAATAAATGTTGTATAGTATAACCCCGTAAATAATGATAGATTGTTTGCTAGTGTGAGCTTCTGACTTCCAACACTAGAAAATTACTTTTCATTTTTTATTTCATTATGGTACCCATGTATTCTTATGCCCATAAAAATAAATGAATTTCTTCAGGAATTTTTTCTATATAATTCATCCCATATGAATGGGCGGGTACTACATAACAATATCACATAGGCTCTTCTGGAGCCTTAGGTTCAACTATGATTCGAACCTTTACTACATTACATACCAAGCCTGAAAAAACTTCTGATTTTTCAGAATAGTGTGAATTGTTCCTTGTTTGCTAGACACATGTTATTATATAATGACAATTCACAATTTTCTATTACAACATTCAATATAAATTGTGCAGTCTGTGCGAGTCCATATATATATACACACACACTAGCGTATGCCCGTGCCTGAAGGCACGACAAAAATTTTCCAAAGTACGTAATCCCGAAACGACGATAATTTTTCAAAGTACGTAATAGCGAAACGTAAAAATTTTCAAAGTGCGTAATTAGAAAACTACAAAAATTTTGTTCCTCGACAAAACAAAGTGTAATTTAAAAAAAAATTAGCCATAATATCCTTTATTTATAGAACTATCTTGCAAAACGGTAGCGTTCACAATTGGTAATGAAATAGGTAAACAATAATATTTCATGTCATGTTTATTTTGTCAGTAATTGCAAAACAAAAAGTACGTAATTGCAAAAAATTTAAAACGGCAACAAAACAGCAAAAAATTTCAACGTACATAATTTTCAAAATAATTATGGGACTATCCACCCCGTTAAAGAAAAAATGTTTCAACAACACTAATAGAACGTGCCAAAACTTGTGTAAACAACATTGATTTAACTAAAGGCAAGAAGACATATCAACTACAACAGACCACACACTTAACATAATAAAGATAAAACTACCACCATAACATATTTGGTTGGCACTATAATCAATAAACAACTCAAATGCAGTGATCAGTTATATGCCATGAAAACCTTTAAGTCTAAGATTATTTTACAACAAAAATTATAAACAATTTAAAATTTTTGGGCAGAGTTTCCTTTATCTATAGGACTATCCACCATGTTTAAAAAAATAAAAATACTCAACAACAACAATACTACAGTACTAATAGTCCATATTGGACCTCGTTTCAACCACATCATCGTTTTAACCACTATTGATAAGTTCCCCCGAATTGAGTCCCAAGTAACTTGTTGAGTGAAGAACCGTAGTGTAATGAACTCAAAGTAGTACCCCCCCCCCCCCCCTAGATTCTGATTGAGTATACCTGATTAGAGAAATATCTACAAAACAAAATGATACACTAAATTAAATAAATGCAAAACAAATTATATAGATTAGTCGTAAGTCCATAATAAAGCGTGTTAAGAATGAGCTATCACGATACCATTTTGAGGTGCACTATTCTTTCGTTGAGGTTTCTTCAAGTACTGTACCTTTGTAAATAATAAATCATATATTTAAGTGAAAATAGTAAAGAAAATACAATGTACCTTTAACACGCAAAATTAGAGAAAAAATTACATTAACCAAGGTAAACTATTTACACTAATCATGAATATGGATGCATAATATGAAGTTACATTCATGTACAAGTATATGATCATTAGATGGGATAAAAAACTAAACACGTATTATAAACAATCAATCGAAAAACATATTTTTACTGAAGGCACTGGTCAGGGAGCAACTGTGGGCCAATGCCCAAATCAAGTGCGACTGGATCATTGAATTAACTAAAAGCATTTAGACAAAGGCAACTGGGTTCTTTAGATTATCCCTCATTCATTATGTGGCATTTACTTTCACTCTAATAGGACTTTAATACTGAAATTAATTATCCATACACTTTATCGTACTTAGTGAGCAGTTATTTCCTAAAAACTTACCGAGGTTGGTTTATAAATACCTTGTTGTAACTACAAAACGAATGTAACTACCAAAATGTAAAAAAAAACATACAGAGAAGCAGAGTGAGGCAGCGGAGGGAGGCAATGGAGGGAGGGAGGCATATGCATAAATGCAATCTGAATATATGTTGCCTGCATATATGCAATTGCATATATGCATATGCACATATGCAATTCCCATTACCCCGCTACTTCCTCTACTACTAACTACCTGCTACTGCTAGATTTCCCATTACACACATAACTGCCTTGCCCGATACTTCCTGAATTTCATAACTTTATCAAATAGATAATGGTAATACAACAAATATATATTAGCAATAATCAAATAGATAAACAAAAAATAAGAATTTAAGAAACCAAAAAAAAAATTGACATTTACTAATTCCACAAATAACATGCCACATATATCATTAATAAACTATGTCGAAGATGTAGCGTGACTTCCAAAGTTTGGAAAGTTAAAATTAATAGTGGGAAGAATCGTATTACCTGAATTCGCGACATATATTTGTTTCGTGCATAATTCATTGAGGATAAGCCCTGCCTTGGCGGACCAGGTCCACGTTTGTAACCAATATGATGGTTGTATGGTTTCAGTATTAAGGGTGTAACGCCTGTGACTGCATGATAATATCGATTTAATACCGTAAAAACTGGAAATAGGAGATATAATTAGATGAAAAATAAAATAGATACTTGATATTTCCTATCAGTTAAAGAAAGAATTAATCCATAGATGTAAGGATATACATATGAATGAAAAGTACAGAGGGATTGAGAGACCCACGGGACTTTCATACCATGCCTAATAAACATCATATTGTATATAAATCAAATTGTAAGAAAAATGAAATATGTAAGCTATAAGGAAAACTCATATTGTATAAAACTTTTCGAAAGTATAGAAGATCCTTCCTCCACTAATTCATCCACCACATTAATGACATTATGGAGGTTAAACATGTGTAGAATTTTGATTAGAAAACAATGTCAAACAATGATTTCTCTCCTCCATGTTGAACATAATTCAGCAACAGGGCCTTATTTGTGCAAGGTGTAAAATATTTTATTCATGGAAATAAATTCCCATTATGACAATTAATATCTTGTCTAGTACGTGAAAATAAATAAAAAACTAAGGTCCACAAATCAAATGGCATGTGTATATTATAGGAATAGTTCTCTTAGTTAGTATATATTATAGGAATAGTTCAATAGTATATATTATAGGAATAGTTAAAAGGTATATAAGATAAAAAATTTAATTACATATTCTGTTCCACATAGATAAAAGCAAAAAAAAAATGCTTGATTATAGTAAGTCTGTAACCCAGTCTACCCATCCCCCACTCTAAATAATCCACATATAGAAGTAAAGGTGCATAGACAAACTACTTTGAAGTACACGCGAGTTACATTAAGAAAAGAGTATTAATTACAATGCATGCCCATTTAGACATGTTGATGGTCTTAAAAAAATTCACACGCTCCTTTCACAGGGTTCTCTGCACATTCATATAAACTCATTATGAGTAACACAGTCAAGGCAATGTGCAAAAAATGCAAGCATATGTACATAAATTTTAATAAGATAATAATCAGGGGAATATGTCAATGAATATGAGCAACACAGCTAGGGTCACACAAATAATATTTTCAATAGAATGGTTAAAATAGAAATTACATTCTCAACACATCAGGTGACAACATGAAGAGAATTGCCTCTATATTGACCTTGTGTATCAGTTATTTGATCAGAGTACCAAATAATTTCTGATTTCAACACTATGATTAAGCAAATTCAAGATACAATCTTATATTTTCTTGGGGGAAATCAAAACTCGCAATGAATTTTGACCATAACACTAAAACTAAGCGATTAAGGCCTAAAAGAACTCAATATAGGAAAAACATATCATCACCACATGATTGTAACAATATGAACCCTAGATATGAAAATATTAAAACCGACCTATTAAACATAAGAAATAAACAAATTGAGAGAAGGAGAGAGAGAATATACCTTCCACAGGTAAATCCGAAAACACTGAGAGTTCACTATTGAAACCACCAACCTACAAATTTAAAAATAAAAAATTAAGTAGATGAAACCCCTAAATATTAAAGCCTATAAGTTAACCCTGATCATTTATTTATAGGAAAACATTATAAGTTAAAACTAAGATTGGACCCAAATCTTAAAAAATAATCATACCGTCTTGGAGCAGAATTGTGTGGTGGTGGGTCTTGGATTTGGGTCTCAACTGAAATATAAATAACCCACACACGGAGATAATTTTAAAACCCAAAAAGCATGAAAACCCCTTAATTTTGAAACCTAAAAAGCCTCCATACACTTGAGACAAAGAAAATCGTGAAATTTAATATTTAATATTAGGACTATCAGAACTAGTAAATTTTTTTAGCTAAATGGTAACTATCAAATATATATTAGTGAAGACCCATCAAATAATAAAATGAGGAACTAAATATGGACTATCAATACAATACAAAAATTCCCCGAAATTGATTTTTATATAAAAAAAATCAAGTTCGTTTTTTGAGTAAGTCGATTTGGGTTTTTTGAGTCAGTGAACAAAATGAAGATCGTTTTTTGAAATCAGCAAAACCAAACTTAGCAACCAAAACCAAAAGCAGCCAAAATCAAAACCAGCAAAAACAATACATCCAAAATCGAAATCAGCAACCGAAATCAAAGATCATTTTTTGATCGATTTACATCCAAAATCCATTCCTATACAATAAACCCAGAAAATGATTCCATTTATATCCAAATCGGCACCCCCCCCCCCCCCCCCAAAAAAAAAAAAAACATAGAACCCATACATTCATCCAAAACCCATAATCGGGACCCAAACAATGAACCCATAAAATGATTCCATTTCTACCCTAATCGTCTCCCGCCCAAAAAAACATAGCAGAGGTAAAATCATAGAGTGTGTGTACGTGTGTGTGTGTGCGTGTGTGTGCGAGCGTGTGAGTGGGGAAGGGGGAGAGATTTTACCTGACGATGGGAGGGGGCGGTGGGAGGCAGGAAGCGGGAGGGTTTGTCTTTGGGGAATCTGTGTTAGGGGAAATGGAGAAACGGCAGAGAGAGTGAGGTGAGATAATGTGAGAGAATGATTGGATAGAAACGGAGGGGGAAACCCAACACACGATGTGCTTTTACCAAAACAACCCAATTTTTGAATTGAAGGGTAATGTTGTTAAGTAGAAAAAAGGGGGGGGGAACCAAATAATTGAGGGGTAGGATTGTAAAAAGAAAGTAGATATGATCTCAACCATTAAAATATGTAAGGAGGTGGCACACATACTGTTCATATTGTGATGTTTAGGGACACACCATTGCCGAATGTTTTCAAAGGAGACTGTACACACCTACTTTTCAAAACTTTAATTATTCTAGGAAGAGTAAGAACACTTATATGATCCCAAAACAGACCACTCATAACTCTAACCATAAAAATAAGGGAGGATCTAAGACTAAGAAGAAACTATTTAAAAAAATCCATCAAACCTTTTCTAAATTCAAGGCCAATAAAAATTTAAAAACCAGGCCTATTTGGATAAGAAAAGATGATCTATTAGCCCAGCTCAGGTGAAATATTGTCATAACTACTTTTAAGGCACAACACACTTCATTTGGATGGTACTTAGACTCCCGATGTTCTAAACACATGACTAGAGACGAAACCAAATTAACAAATAAGACAGACTTCCTTGGAGGTAGAATCATGTTTGGAGATAATGTTTCATCCCAAATCATAGGAAACGAAACATTGTGCGAGGATGGGCTCCCTAATCTAATTGATGTTCTACTAATTAAATGTCTTAAATCTAGCCTACTAAGCATATCTCAGTTTTGTGATTCCAATCACACAGTTACCTTTTTAAAAACTTATTGAAAATTTATTAATGAAAAGGGAGACTGTATTTTAACAAGAAACATAAATAAGGATAACTGCTATATAGTGATTATGAAATCTAAATCATGCCAAGTTTCTAGATTAGATCATACTGATCTATGGAACAATCAATTCAGAAACGCAAATTTTGATAATCTCCTTATGTTAAGTTCCTAAGAAATAGTTAGAGGACTGCCAAAAATTAAAAATTCTTTTTATCTCGTTTGTGGTGCTTGCCAAGAAGGGAAGATAAGTAAATCTTCTCACAAAAAGGTTAAAGATGTTTTAAATTTAAAACCGTTAGAACCAATCCACATGGATGTTATGGGTCCATCTAAAACTATCAGCTTCTGTGGTAACAGTTATATATTTGTTATTGTGGATGATTTCACACGATATACTTGGGTTGAATTCATCAAAAATAAATTCAATACCTTCCGTGAGTTCTTAAAAAAATTTAAAAATTAAGAATGAGAAGGATACCCAAGTATGTCGCATCTGAAGTGACAGGGGTGGAGAGTTCAAAGACTCAGGTGTTACAGAAAACTGTATAGGCAATGGATATAAACACGAGTTTAGTTCTCGTAAAACACCTCAGCAAAAAGGGATTGTTGAACAAAAGAATAGGACGTTACAAGAGATGTCTAGGGTTACGTTACACGTAAAAAACCTGCCAAAGTATTTTTGGGTCGAAGTCGTATAAACTGCGCGTCATATTATTAATTGTGTATACCTTAGGAAAAATTCCCAACAGACCTCTTATGAACGTTGGTACCACAAAGAGCCTAACTTGAAATATTTTAATACCTTCGAAAGTGTTTGTATATCTGTAAGGACAGGGAACGTCATTCAAAATTTGGCACCCGAGAAGAGAAAGGAATATTTCTTGGTTACTCTCAAACAAGTAGAGCTTATCGAGTTTTTAATTATCGTACCAAAGTAATAATGAAGTCATTTAATGTAATTGTAAATGATACGAGTGTGGAGAGTAGTGTCAGTCAAACAGTAGTTTTGGATGATGTTGAAAATAATTTTACCCCTTACTCTCTAGATATAACTGAGTCACTACCACCTGAGAGTCATTCTGTACCAACTTGGGTTTCTAAAGACCACCCTATTGAAAAGATTATTCGTAACCCTTCTGAGTCAATTAGAACAAGATCCAAACTTT
Organism: Sambucus nigra; assembly: GCA_949130495.1. Classification (NCBI taxonomy): domain Eukaryota; kingdom Viridiplantae; phylum Streptophyta; class Magnoliopsida; order Dipsacales; family Adoxaceae; genus Sambucus; species Sambucus nigra. The sequence continues at coordinate 23,644,493 of OX422208.1, read as the reverse complement.
TAAAAGTGGCAAAATTTTCCTGCTTCATTTCTCTTGAAGAATAGAAAAACATAAAAGATTCCCTTTGTGACTCATTCTGGATCAATGCTATGCAATAAGAGCTTATCCAATTTCAGATTCATGATATGTGGTATCTTGTTCCTAGGCGAAAAGATAAGAAGGTTATCGACACATGATGGATTTTCAAGAATAAAATTGATGAAAATGGGGAGGTCTTAGAAAATAAAGCTAGGTTGGTAGCACAAGGTTATTATCAGTTATAGGGAATTAACTTTGACGAAATGTTTGCCCCCATTACTCGGCTTGAGTCAGTTCGTCTCCTCCTTGCCATATCATGCCATTTACAATTCAAACATTTCCAAATGTATGTCAAGTCCGCTTTTTTAAATGGAATTTTAACTGGGGAAGTATACGTAGAATAACCTAAAATCTTTATAGATCCCACATATCCTGATCATGTCTTTAGACTTAAGAAAGCCTTATACGGTTAGAAAGAAGCACCTAGAGCTTGGTAAGAGCGTTTATCCACCTTTCTAGTCTAAAATGGATTTATTCATGGAGGAAAAGATCAGACTTTATTCATTAGAAAGGCATACAAATATGTCTTAATTACCCAAGTTTACAGTGATGATATCATTTTTGGATCAACTTATGCTAAACAAGTGAAAGAATTTTTGGATATCATGCATGTCGAGTTTCAGATGTCTCTAATGGTCAAATTACAATATTTCTTAGGATTACAAGTGAAATAATGTAATGATGGGTTATATATCAGTTAATCAAAATATGATGCTGATCTAGTTAAAAAGTTTGGGCTTGATAACTCTAAACCAACTCATACACCAATGAGCACATCAATGAAATTATCTAAAGAAGAACATGGGAAAGACCATCGGCCCGACACTATATAGAAGTATGATAGGAATTTTGTTATACCTTACTGTTTCTACAGCTAACATTTCCTTCGTCGTATGTATATGTGCTCACAAATTGTGTACACCTAAAGAAACCCACAAATTGTGTGTTAAAAGAATGATTAAATATGTTAAGGGTACGTTAAACTTTGGTATTTGATATACAAAGGACATCAGTAGTTCCATTGTAGGATACACGGATGCTGATTGGGCAGGATGCTTGAATGATAGCTAAAGCTCGTCCGGAGTCTGTTATTACGTAGGCAATAACCTCGTAGGATGGAGTAGTAACAAACAAAACTGCATATCACTATCTACAACAGAGTCCGAGTACATTGCAACAAGTAGTTATTGCGCCCAACTTTTATGGATAAAGCAGATGGTTAGTGATTACGGTATCGCTAAAACATAATTGACTATGTATTACGATAACCAGAGTGCCATAAATATATCTAAAAATCCTTTTCAGCACTCATGAACTAAGCACATAAAGATAAGACATCATTTTATTCGTGAACTTTATAGACTCCAAAGAATCAAATTTTGAATATCTAAATATTGAAAAACAGTTAGCTGACCTATTTACAAAACCTTTAAACAATATCAGATTTGAGTTCCTTCGGAAAGCCCTAAGTATGATAGTTCTCACATACTATCTTTTTACACAAACTATCATAACCTCAGTAGTTTCACGCTAATAATTAGTTTCTGAGGATTTATGGCATGGACATTCCTTAAATGACAAATGATGCCTCCTAAAATCTGTTGAATGTAGGAAACCCTTAATTCTTCCATTGCTTATGATATTATTTATGTTGGATTCATTTACATAATTCTGTATTATTTACCCCTTTGTCTTTTTGAGAAAAATTAGGGGAGAGGAACTTGAGTACCTGGCTTTCAATTTCATATTTGATCTCAAGACTAACTCAACTAATATGTCATTTTCAAGTGTTCATATTTTTCAGGCATTATTTCAGACCCATCAGTATATCTTGTTGTAATTATTTTGGGTATTGATTTGTATTTTAGTTGAGTAATGTATTTTATTAGCTCTTATTTTTTATTTAAGGATGGGAATGGGTAGTTAGATATTTTGTATAGGAAATTTAGGAATTTTTTATTTTTACCCATGGGTACAGGTTGCTCAAAAGAATTTTGTCTATCATATCCAAAGGAGGAGATTAAAAACACACTATATGGTTGAGAGAAAATATGTTGGACTTTTAAGAGTTACCCTCTCTCAAAGATTCCAAGCTTAGAGATGGAAATCCAGTCCAAGAACCTCAATGATCTACAAAAGGGAAGTATTGCTCTAATGCACCCACAAATAGGACACAGTTAATTCATATATGTGTTATTTTTAGAACATTTTAAAATGATTTTTTAATAATTAAAAATTTGTTTTTAAAAGTGTAAGGGTTAAAATGGAAATAGTTTTTATTCCTTGAAACCTTGTTTGGGTAGAAAACAAAACCGGCAAAAACTTTTGGGTTTAAAAGTTGTATTTTTATTAGACCTAAAACACATGTTTGAAATTGTATCTAGGACATACACGTGTTGATATTGTAACGGTGTGATTTGTGTTTCTTTTGAGTTTGAAATAAGAGATCTAATCGCAACCTTTGATTTGAATTTATCTACGGTCTGCATGTGTTCTTTCACAACCCTGTCTTGCCCAAACCAACCAATCATCGATCAAATAACCATCTCTTTTTATTAACCCTTGGATGAGAAGTCAATAGGTCAGAGTTAATCTCAATCATCTATTTGGTTTGATGTTCTGGATCCTTTATTTCCCACTATAAAAAGGGTTTTAGGGTCAGATTTGAGAAGTTTTTCCAAACGTCTCATTTTGAGAGAAAAAACAGAGACAAAAATAAGAGAGGGAAAAAGAGAAAGAGCAGAGAAGCGAGAGAAAACTAAATCATCTGAGTGAAACCTAAATGTTTTCCTCTATGCATAAACCTCTAAACCTTCCTTTCACCAAAAATCAGAAAACTCTAACCTTGTAGTTAGATTTTAGGGTTCTGAAAATAATAGTTATGAGGATTTGTTCATGTTGAAGATACACTTCAACCTAGATCTCTCTTAGGAAACCTATCTATGTGTAAATCTCATTTTTCTTCATAGAAATTGCGAGATTTTCCTTGAGAAACATTTTCACGTAAATCTTAGGGTTTCTTTCTCCTTTTTGTTGGATCTTTGTGTTATAGTTGTATTTTTCAGATCCACTCTCTGATATTCAAATTATTTTGAAAAATAGACTTTTGTGGTTAAGAAATTTTCAGATCTGAACATTTCATGTTTGAATCGTTATATTTCACAGTTTGTGAAGTCAACTTGTAAAGAAATAAAGTTTGAAACATATTAGATCTTGTTTTAAAGAAACACTTATTTCAAATAGGATCAACAGAGAAGTCTGATTTTAAAAAATAAGGTGAATCATTCTTGTATGTCATATAGTTGATTTGTGAATTCATAGGAATTATTGTATAATAAATTTGAGAGGTGTGAGCTTCATCCCTATATATAGTTCACATCACATACACCGTCACTCTCACACGAACACTTAGAATTAGTAGTTCTTTTGAGAGATCTGGTGTTAGTAGAGAAACTGGAATCAGAAAGCAAAGAAGATGTTGGAGGGTGATCAAAGCTGGTTAGAGGCCTTTGAGAATAGAGTAACTCGTGTAGGTATAATCTCTGAACTTAGTTTAGGATCTTGATATCGCATGCTTAGTGTTGTAACTTGTATATTGTGATTATTTTCTATTGGATTTTTTTTCTTTTGGGTCGTAGAGGACAACGTGAATGTTTTCCCTAATTTGGGGTTTTACCACGTAAAAAATCTTGTGTAAATTTTCTTGAATGGTTCTTATCTATTTCAGTGATTAGTTAATCACTTCAGACTTAGAAGTAGGTTTTATTTTAAAAAAATAAAATAAGAAAACCAAACTAACAAATTTATCATTCTTATTCAGAATTTTCTTTACACATCTTGCGTTATATTTTGAAAAGAGTTTCATTCAAGGAGTCCATATTCGGAGTTTGCTTAAAATTTACATTCAGTTAGAATCTAGTAAGCATTATTTTTCAGTACCCCGTAATTTTTCTAAATTAAATAATAAATATTAATTTGGGATATTTTCAAATATTGGACTAAATTGGAAAATTGAAATGTTGTTATTAAGTTATATTAGTGTGTGATTTATTTTTATATGGCTCGTTATAACATCGCATATATTGTAGAAAAATACATAATTAATGTGTGACACAATTAAAAGCACCCAATGTAAACAAAAAATAATCCGGGACATGTTTTGGGGAACATCTGGGCTCGTTTAGATGTTTAAGACCTTTAAAAATAGTCCCACATCAATGGTATATAGGTTGGAGAATTTTTGGGCTAATTGGGATATGAATTAGGGTCCACTTGGGGGCCCAACTGTGACACCCCGCCTAATTTAACCTTGGGTGATCAAGCCTTAATTCAATTAAAACAGGTATCTTAAATGGTTCATTCTTAGCATCACTGCCGAAAACGTTTTAATTACTAACCACCTAAGTGAAATTAAGCGAGTGCCAAATTTTATCTTCTTTAAGCAGAACAAATAATCCATACCAACACATTACAATTCTAGTAATAATAAAACAGTTGCATAAATAACTAAATGCAGGTAAAGTCTTGCCGAAAACCACGGCCAATAAAAGACAACTCAAAATCCAGAATCAGAATAACTGTAAAAGTAAATATAGGACAACATGTCCCAACTAAGAGTACTAAAACTGAGATCCTGTACTAGAACAAAAAAAAGGAAGCGTCTAAACAATCCCTGCAACATCCACACGTGTTGCAGCTCCCAAATCCCTGGAATGAAATCATGTTGGGTGTCCCTGTGACTGGGCATCTAAAAGGTTTTTAAAAATTTTACATAGCAAGAGTTAGTACTCAAAACATTTGAAAATATTTTGCAAGCAGTTATCACAATTGAGTTATTGATTACACATATTAAAGTTTCGCACAACTCCCTTGAACTTTCTCACCTCTCTTCTATAGTGAATGTCTAACGAGGACATTTAGTTCACCTAGTTATACTACCCATAAGCGTAGGTAACTTATTTACTATTCGTTATCCTTATCCTTGTAATAATTACATCACGCTATAAATTATTACTATGATATTTACAATTCATTTCACTATCTACTATTCTCAATCTGTAGATTATGCACATAGAATACATTATCACACAATCATGTATTTAATATCTGTTATCATTAACATATCCTTTTACCACACATAAAGGACTCTTAGTTCGGAATGATTCATCGACCCCAAGTAAGAGTTGGTTCGGAATGATCCATCGACCCCAACTATTTCAAAATATAAATATATACACATATTCTGGTTCGGGACTCTTTCATCGCGACACCAGTTTAAAGTTTGGTTCGGCATTCTTCATCGACCCCAAACATATAATAACTTTATGTTAGTTCGGAATGTCACATCAACCCTAACATAATTAATTTAGGTAAAATTCTCTTAACCCAAACTTTTATATAATTTAGTAGGTACACACCCGACCTATCAAATCATGCCCGTACGTAATATATTTTACTTATATTCACCGTACTCATTAATTACAATTTATTTTACTATTGTATTTACTCGAGTATTCAGGCAACTCTAAGGGCCCTAGTCACCCCTCCCTTAATTCAGTAGTTAAGTTAACTTTAACCTACTGGTATTTTTTTCGGAATTAAATCTCACTCTTTTCGTAATTAAATTCTCACAATCCCAACCTACGGCTCAATCGTTCGTCCTCCCGTTGGTCCATTTCTCCAAAATTCCCACTCAATCATTTATGAAGAAATCTAATGGTACACCTACTGGTATTTGTGAAGTCTTCTCATAGGTAAAATATCATCACTAAGGTTCCCATTAAGCGACGATAATTAAAAGAAAAATTATTCACAAAATTCTCTAAAGTCCAGCCAGGGTTGATCGATCGATGGGATATGGTCGATCGATCGATCAAGCATTGACAGACCCAGTTCGTCTTCTTCATGCGGGTTTCTCCATTTTTATCTATCTATCTTTCATGATACTCCACCATTTTTACAACCAACAATTTCTAATCATTTCTACATGTTCTGGGATGATTACTAAAGATTTAAAACAACAAAATCATTATAAATCTTGGCCAAATTAACTAAAAATCTTACTAATATTCAAGAACCCTAAAAATACTTTCTTTACATCTTTCATCATAATTCCAGATTTTTAGTTCGATTCAATCATCTAGTTTACTATGATATCAGAATATTTGGAGATCCAAAAACGTTCTACATGCAAATCCCTACCAATCATGGATCATAATCAATTGTTTTTCTCCCAAAAATATCATAAAAACCATGTTCTTCATCAAGCTTAAATATGGGTATTATAACTTAATTTATTTTGCAAATAATCACTTGCATTATGATTTGTAGGGTCGGATTTCGTGGTTGTTGATGATGGTTGATGATTTTGATTCTTCAATCCTTCTTCCCAACAAATATATGGTGAAATCTCCTTAGAATTTCCCTTCCTTCTTTCTTTTGCCTTAGGAAATTACCTCTCTCTCTTCTCTAATGGCTATGGTGTATTTTCTTTCTTTCTAACCCTAGCCTCAACTCTTATAATCTGATTTAGGGTTTTAAAATTCATAGGTCTACTTACCCATAAATGTAAAGAGACCAAAATGCCCTCGAATGATCCCAGTTTAGCCCGAAAATAACCCGGTACTCAACTAGTACCCCCGGGTACACTATTTTGACTAATTCGACCCTTTCGGAATCATATGTGGACTCTAAATTACCTTTCGAGTCTCTTAAAATATTTTTCTCATCTCATCTTCAATTTTTCTCTACGCGCGACACTCGGTTGAGGTAACTCAGGTACGTCCATAAAATCGCTAGACCGTACATATCAACATTCAAAATTTACTATTCACATTTAGTAAATTTTTAATCGTCATATTAATTTTTATTAACATAATCTCACATTAAATTACTCTACTCACGTAATTTAATTTAAAACGTGTCACATTAAATTACTCTACTCACGTAATTTAAATAAACGTATTTTATCACATTAAATTACTCTACTCGCATAATTTAATTAAAACGTACTTTATCATATTAAATTACTCTACTCACGTAATTTAAATAAAACATGTTTTCCTATATCATATTGAATTACTCTACTCACGCAATTTAAATAAAACGTATTTTTCCTAATTATGCAGAATTTCGGGGTATTACATACTTCCCCCCTTAAAAAGGAATTTCGTCCTCGAAATTAGAAAATACCTGCTGTGAATAATTCGGGATATTGCTCTCGCATATCCTCCTCCCGTTCCCAAGTAGACTCATCCATATTGTGATGTACCCACTGTACTCGCACTTAGGGTATCACCTTGGACCGTAGTTTGCGCTCACTATAATCCAGAATTTCCACGGGTCTCTCTTCATACGAGACATCTGGCTGCAAATCGATCTCCTCCAGTGGAATGTGCCAGAAGGCTCTCTCACTCCTCTTGTATTTCTTCAGCGATGCCACATGGAATACATCATGTATTCGCTGAAGATGCTCAGGGAGTCCCAATCTGTAAGCTACCAGTCCCACCCTCTCAATGATAGGAAACGGCCCCACATATCTCGGCGTTAATTTCCCTTTCTTGCTGAACCTCATTATCCCTTTCATAGGAGAAACTCGAATTAATACATGGTCGCCCACATCTAGTTCCACGTGTATCCTACCGGCGTCAACATAACTCTTCTATCGATCCTGGGCTATTCGAATACGCCCTTGAATCAACTCTATTTTGGAGGAAGTCTCTTGTATCATCGCTAGCCCCAATGGCTTGTTATCCCGCACCTCTAACCAACAGGCGGGCGAACAACAAGGCCTCCCGTAAAGTGCCTCGAACGGAACCATGCCGATAGTGAATTGGTAAGAGTTATTCTATGCAAACTCCACCAAAGGAAGGTATGGCTCCCAACCTCCCCCAAAATCTAGGACACACATCCTTAGCATATCCTCCAACATCTGGTTTACCCTTTCAGTCTGATCGTCCGTCTGTGGGTGATACGTCGTACTCAACCGTAAGCCGGTGCCCATGGCCTCTTAAAAGCTCTGCCAGAAATGTGACACAAATATTTTGTCTCGGTCCGACACAAGATTAGTAGGAACTCCGTGCAGCTTAACAATCTCTGAAATGAATAGCTGCGCGTACTACATCGCATCATAATCCGTACGAACCGGTAAGAAATGAGCTACCTTAGTCAGCTGATCCACTATCACCCATATGGAATCGTGACCCTTCTTTGATGTTGGTAACCCAGTAATAAAATCCATCGAGATACTCTCCCACTTCCACACGGGAATCTCCAGTGGTTGTAGCATCCCTGAAGGCCTCTGATGGTCAACTTTTATGAGTTGACATGTAGCACACTTTGAGACAAATTTTGCAATATCTCGTTTCATACCTGACCACCAATATAATCATCACATATCCTGGTACATTTTGTCCCCACCTGGATGAACCGAAAATTTTGACCCGTGTAACTCCGTCATAACGGCATGTCTCAAATCATCATTTTTGGGTACTATCAGCCTACCATTAAACCGTAGTCCGCCCTCTGAGCTGATGGAATAGGACTCTGTCCCCTCGGCCAGTAACTGTCGTACTTTGTCCTGACAAAACGGGTCCTCGGCCTGTGCCCTCACTACCCGTAGAACACTCACAGGAGTGATAGCTAAAACTGTCATGCATGCTCTAGCTATCTCATCCTCGTGTCGAAGTTCACTCCACTTTGGCGTCCAAATTTCTGCCAACTTTCTAGTAGGTCTTCTACTTAATGCATCTGCCACCACGTTAGCCTTGCCAGGATGATACTGTATATCAAACTGGTAGTCCTTCATGAATTCAAGCCACCTCCTTTGCCTCATATTCAGATCCTTCTGAGTGAACAGATACTGCAGTGACTTATGATCCGTGAATAGAGTGAACTGCTCACCCAGAAGATAGTGTCTCCATATCCTCAATTCAAAGACAATCGCTGCCAACTCGAGGTCATGGGTGGGGTAATTCTTCTCATGTGGCTTAATCTTTCGGGACGCATAAGCTATAGCCTTCTCTTCCTGTTGTAACACACCCACAAACCCTTGTAAGGACGCATCAATATAGACTCGGTACTCCACTCCGCTCCTAGGCAAGGCAAGAATGGGTGCTGATGTCAACTTGTCCTTTAATTCATCAAATGCTAACTGACAACTTTCACTCCATACGAAGGGTACTCCCTTTCGAGTCAAGTTCGTCAAAGGTCCGAAAATTTTTGAGAACCCCTTGATGAAATGATAATAATAACCGGCCAACCCCAAGAAACTGCGAATTTCGATCGGTGTCGTGGGTTGTTCCCACTCCCTCACCGCCGATACCTTACTCGGGTCAACAGCAATGCCTCTGCTAGATACAACGTGGCCTAGGAACTGAACCTCCTGAAGCCAAAATCCACACTTCTCAAATTTGGCGTACAACTGATGGTCCCGCAATGTCTGTAGAACCATTCGTAAATGTTCAGCGTGTTCCTCCTCCGTGCGAGAGTAAATCAGAATGTCATCTATGAATACAATCACAAACTGATCCAAAAACTCCCTGAATACCCTGTTCGTGAGATCCATGAATACTGCCGGCGCATTAGTTAGCCCAAACGGCATCACTCTGAACTCGTATGACCCGTACCGCGATAGGAAAGCGGTCTTGGGTACATCCTCTTCACGAATGCGCAATTGGTGGTAACCCGACCTCAAATTGACCTTTGAGAAGTATGCAGCCCCTCTCAACTAATCAAACAAGTTGTCAATCCTCGGCAACGGATACTTATTACGTATCGTCACTTTGTTCATCTCTCTGTAATCTACACACAGACGAAGTGAACCATCGCTTTTCTTTACAAATAACACCGGCGCACCCCATGACGATGTACTCCGTCGAATAAAACCCTATCCTAATAGCTGCTGAATCTGATCTCTCAGTTCTCGCATCTCCGAAGGAGCCATGTGATACGGTGCTCTGGCAATCGGTCTCGTCCCTGGTGCTAGGTCAATAACGAACTCTATCTCCCTGCTGGGTGGTAACCTTGGTATCTCCTGAAAGACATCCTCAAAATCCCTCACCACTGGGATTGAGTCCAGAGAAACGACAACCCCATGTGAGGTCTCCTCCTCAATATAATATAAATGAGTTCGCGACCCTCCCTCGGGGAGTGGCATTGCCACCAGGAACATCTCTTATCCCGGGATGGAGAACACGATAGTCCTCTCATAATAATCTACCATTGCCCTATACTGCGCCAACCAGTCCGTACCTAGGATGAAGCCATATCCCTCCATATCCAGCACTAAGAGGTCCGCCTCTAGACTCAATCTATCGACCATAATGTCCACACCCTTACAAATCTAGTGTATAAGGGACCCACTACCCATTGGTTTACTTTATGAGTGGTTTACTTTTATTTAGTAAGCCCATTATGTTCAATTGAGTTTTATATTTATATATTCACGAATAATCATTTGTTTTAAATTTCAATTTTTCCCATTTATATTTAAATTCATCCGATTTAATTTATTCATAAATTAATATTAAATTATCAAATTTAAATTAGTCGAAATATTTTATACCAAAATTACGAAGTATTACATTCTCCTCCCCTTATAACAGAATTCCGTCCTCAAAATTTTCTAAAGCCCAACCTTATGTTTTTATCCACGTTATAACCCAAGTTTTATACCCAATTTGCCCATACACATGTCGCATGAGATAAAAGAAAAGCTCGCCCATGCCTATCATAACATCACTGGGGTGTTCATATATTCCACATCATATGTACACACATAACATTAACAAAGATGGATAACAAATATACATCTAATTTGTACCATTCATACCAAGCATATCTATACACTAAAAATACCGCCATATATGTACATGAGAAAGAAAAATAATGATCTCAGTATCCGACTTCCCTTAACTCCCAACTTTTTTCAATTTTGTGCGTGGGACGTCTCGCAAGCGAAATCCAAACAAGGAACCCTCCTGATATACTATTCTACGGCTTACTTAGTTATTGAGATCCATCGGCCCAAGATTGAAAGAAAAAGAAATAAACATGAATGTTTGCAGTAATAATATAAATTTTAACTTTTTCCCATTATCAACTAAAGTCTCATATCGCCAAAGGGAGACACTAAATCCTGATAAATGTACCTATTTAATTATACTAATAATCATAACCCACAATGTCCTAGGGTCTAACATCTATTCAGCTCCCGACCTTTGCTACTTTCATGCGTGGGATGTCTCGCAAGCGAAATCCAAATAAGGAACCCTCCCGATACACTACCATATAACATTATCAGTCGCTGAGATCCGTCTGTCCAGGACCCATGTCTATAATGTGCTCAATTAATTTTATAATTCTTTCCAAACCCTATCGTCTCCCATTTAGCCATATTTAAATTCAAAGTGTCACAATTCCTTTAGTATTTTCTGTCGTGAAAATAAACTTTAATGTCAATTAGTCACACCACATTCGACTATTAATTTTAATTATTTTCGTAAAAATCAATGCAAACCCTATGGTTTAAGTTCTCCTGAGGTAAATTATCATACCCTTACATACGAGGCATTTTAGGTGCCTGTACCTCAACTCATGGGTGAAATAATGTAAAGAGCTTAAATAAAACAGAGTCTACCCTCCCCAATATGCAAATGAGATATCATCTACTAAGGAGTACTATGCACTAGTACTAAACTAAGCATATCCTACAAAATAAAAGAATTAAAGATCATAACATCACTGTCTATGCTGGCGCTGGTCCCTCTCCTAATACGAGATGATACACGCACCCGTACTGCAGCTGCGGCTCCTGTCCCTTAGGTGGAACGGGTAGTGATAGCGTGGATGGCACTACCACGATTGGTTGTGCCTGCACTGGTCGGTACTCTCCGTGGGGTAGCCGGTGTCCCCGCTATCCCCCCTGAGGGAACCTCCTGGCGAAGTGGATCTTCTCACCATAAACATAGCATTTGCCCTGGAACTGGTTCCTGTCTAGTTGTAGCCCCCATTAGCCCTAATTTTGATGCCCTTAGCCCTGGTGGCCTCTCTGATGTTATCCCTGCAGGCCCTAGCCCTATCTATTCCCATTATCGGACCCCATAGATCTCTTGTGATGCTCTTAAGGTTGAGGGGACCAATATTGTTGGGCCTCCTGATGTTACTCCCATTCTCCCTACTCTGTTGGTTGGATGTCTCGAAACGGTGTCTCTTCTCCCCCTTATCTTTTTGAAATGCCCTATTATCCTAGCAATACAGTAAAGCAACATTCACTACATGGTTATATATAGTGAAAGATGGATTTCCCAACAGTGACTATCTAATGTGCCAGGTTGTCCCTAACACAAACTTCTCTATCTTCCTTTATTCTGTACTCGCATCCTCCTTAGCAAAATAGGAGAGAGAGGTAAACTCTTCCTCGTATTCTGCCATAGTAAGACTCCCCTGCTTAAGGTCCATGAACTTCTTATGCATCGCTGATTGCATTGCTCGAGGATAGTACTTCCCCTCAAATCTCTCCCAAAACTCATCTATGGTAAGACTGTTCCTCTTGACAATCGTCATAATCGTTTCCCACCATTGAAGTGCGACCCCCATTAATCAAAATGACGATAACATCTTCTTCTGCATGGGTGTGCACTCTACCATCCTTAAGTGTCGCTGTATATATGAACTGCTCGCAAACTCCGACGGTTGGCCTTTAGTAAAGGCCTCCCTCACTCTGTCCCACATGTAACCCGGTGCCTGTGCTGGTATAGCCACCTGCTGTGGTGGTGGCTACTGAGGTGCCTGTGGCGGTGAAAAATGTTGATGCATGGTTGCCATAGTCGTAGAGACCTCCTGAGACACGATGGTGGCTATATTAGCGTGAGTAATAAGTTGTGGGCACTATAACAAAATGTATCATTAGTGACAAAAAAAAATGAGGACAAAAGTATTTTTGTCACTAAAAGTTACCTTTGTCTAAGGAAAACTAATTTTGTCACGAATTAAGTAGGAGGATATTAAAATGGTGACGAGTTCATAATATTTGTCACCAAAGAGTCATAGAAATTTTGGCGCCATAATTCCCGCATGTGAAAATGTTCAACTTATCTATATGTGACAAAATTACTATGCATTTAGTGACAAATAAATTTCTCACAAACAAAAATAATTGGTGACAAGAAATTTCCTCACATATTACTAAAAAAATATATTACAAAAATAACAAACCCACTCGTTCTCATTACTCTCTCCCCCTCTCACCCACTCTGTCCCGGATTCTCTCTAAACCCTCCTCCAAATCACCCCAACGATCTTGGAAACCACGTTTTGGAGGTTTGCAGCGGTAGCGATGAAGATGGGGATTTGAAAATTTATTTTGGAGATTGGATGATTAGAAAAATTAGGGCTTGTGTATAAACGGACGTCTCTCTCTCTCACCTCACTCTTTCTTTCTCCCATCAGCCCACGCTATCTCCCAGCAGCAGCTCAAAAGGTATGTTAGGGCTTGTGTTTTTATTTCATTTAGTCCTCAGATTATTATACATCTATATTCATTTCTTTACACGTCATTGAGGTAGATTTAGCTTATGTCAAATTATTAATTCTCGATTTCGATTAGTTATTCCTGGTATTCTACTGTAAAATGGTCACCTTGTGGTTGTTTCATATGTTTGGCCTATCTTTTCTTGAGTTTTTTTTTTAAGTTATTGCATGATAGGAATTGAGAATGCATGTTTATCACACATAGGAATCTATACATGGGCATAGCTGTGTAAATGTTCTTAATTGGATCCACTGAGATTGCTCCTTTTCAAAAGGTATGAGTGAGGGTTATGCTATCTTTCTTATAATTTTACTATGATGCATTTTCTAGAGCTAAATCTATTCGAACGAAAAAAAAGTCTTTCTTTTCTTTCCTTTTTGCAAAAGTTGTTGTTTTGAATGGTTGGAGTGTTTGTAGTTCTTATAAACTCATTTGAGTTTGCATGATTTAGTTACTAATTAAAGTTAAAAGATCTTTAACTTAATCAATTTTGGTTTTCGTGATATATAGTTAATCGATGCATACCCAAATTTTTTTTTGGGGGGGGTGGGGGTTAAATGCATACCCATTGTTAGAAGTTAATATACTTACGAAAAAGATTATGGACTTTGTCCAGTGACACATTTGTTGTTCTAAAGTATGCTTTTTAAAAAGATGGATATTATTCATCAAAAAGAAGAAAAAAACAGTAATAAAGCGTCCACTATTCCTTATTCCATTTTGGGATGTCCCCCTATTAGGAGTCTCCTTTCCTTTTAGTGGAACATCAGCGGACCAAATGCCATGATAACTAATGTGTCTTTGATCTTGGCCATTGATTAGTGGTGTCCTAAATAAACGTGAAAGGCAAATAAGAATTTTTAAATTGGGACGAAGGGAGCATATTATAAAGATATTATAAGAAGGTATACTTATAGTATGTGGTTTCTAATTTGGTATTGAGGCCAGAGTTAATGTTGCGGTATGACTGGTGTTAGTAAGAGATGGTGCTGGTGGTGTTGATTTGTTGTGATTTTGATTGAAATATGATTTAGTTTTTCATTTAATTTTAATTCTTTGCATTTTTTGAGGTTTTAGAAATTAGGGTTAGTGTTTTAGAAATTCGCTTTCACAGCATAAAACACACACAATAACATCACGAGTGCAAAAATATATGCTTGTAAAGTTGCAGTGTTGGAAACATCACGGGAAAGTGCAAAAGTACAGGTTTTTCACTAAAATATCTTTTTGAAAATTAAATTGATCGGTCAACAACAAAAATTAAGGTCCGAAAATAAAACTTTATTGAAATAAACAGGTTTAACAGACAAGATATCGTCAATGGCCAATAGTACATTCGTTCAAATTACAATGAAAATGTAGCTAAGGGGTATGGTAAAAAAAGTTTCAACTTTCAAGCCTTCCTCTTTTGCTCTCATTGTTCTACATAGCCAACCATTTGGGACCAAATTGAAACGAAATGTTTGTGCAATCATATTTTTGGCCCCACATAAAAGTGGATAAATAATGGGTCCAAAAAAAGCATGTGATTGACACGTAACCATTTGTTCCAATTTGATCTCAAGTGCCGCGTAAATATGAGTTTTCCATACGCGATTGAAGAAAGTTGATCATAACTAGGGCTAGATTACTCGAGAACACTAAAAAGTTGTGCGTTCTTAATTTTACATATCTTGGATGTGCCTTCTCAAGTCCTCGTTTTCCTTATTCAAGAGATTTATGCACGAGTGAAGGACGTTAATCATGGCTTGGGACCGCATCACTTCGATGTTCAACGTCTCTCTCTCCATCGAAACATTAAGGATCTCGTTCTCCAAATTGCCGATGAATTTCAAATACCCGTGAGGAACGGATTTCTTGAGATTAGATGCATAAAATGAACACAAATTAGATGGAGGATGACTCTCTTTGGGTTCTATTGCTTCTAACAAATGGAACTCCAATAACGCATAAGAAAAATTAGTTAATATCGTTGTAGGATCTTGACTTGTGGTTGTAGAATCATTCGACCCGTTTGCATAACTATAGTTTGGATCATTATTTTGCTTTGATATTTTATTTTGGAATAAAGATATGGGTTCAGGATCAGGTACACAATTTAAAGGACAATTGTCTGTCCTTTCTCTCTTACAAATGAACGAAAATGGCTGAGGGTCAATTGGAGGTTGACTTTTCTGGAGAGGAACCTTGTTGGCCAGATTATCCTGTAATAATAAGTCAGTATATAGACACAATAGTAGCATTTATTTGGTTAAGGGTAAAAAAAGTTGGAAAAGGCAGGACATTTATTCAGTTTACTTAACGAACTACATGCCTATATGTCTAGTGGATGAAACGACTAGTTTTGTTCATGTATATATACAGGATTTTATTCATATAAATATGCATTTTTCGTAGGCTTTGCATCTATTGGTTGCTTTTTTTTTTTATGTCACATTGTGCCTTGTTGATGCTGCATATGTGAGTATGCAAAAAAGAGAGAGCTACAGCGGGTGATGGGGTCTTCAAGAGCAAGAGCAGACTCCCAAACCAAAATCCTCGTATGGAAGAGCAGGTGCATGAATGGTGGTACTGATTTCTTCTTGTCCACATAAACAGATGCTCCAGGATCACCAAGACAATGGTGGTTTGGTGGTGGTACTAATTTGACTCCTTACATCTTTGAGTAAGACGTCAAGCACTTCCATCAGTTATAATTACTCGTCATAACATTAAATTATGTTATGAAGCTAAATTTCAACGTCTTCAACTCATATTCCAACATCTAAAAAATTACGCTCTTGTGGACAAAACACATGCGCCTGCATTTAATTTGTTTTAGAAGTTCCAACTACTTTTGTTTGTTTTACATCTAGCAAGTTAGTCTGGTGAGGAAAAAAATAGGAATCTGGTTATCCGCCAATAAAGTTAATTTCCTCTTCAAGAAATGGTTGTTGAATCTGAAGTTGCATTACACGTCATATTTTCATATTGAAAATTCAAAAAAGTTTCAGTGTTAGTTGTTTCCCTCATAATTTTATGAGACAATCTCGTAAAAGTAGTATGATGTTTTGACAGTTCATTCACTAGGGAAGATCAAGAAATGGTGTGATGATTATTTCTACATGAAGGTATGTCTTTTCTAATTTTTAAATTACTATATCACACTTTTTATGCACCCACTTTCCAATATCAACAAGTAGTCTGATACAAATGTAGTATGTGAGTTATAATTTGTAAAATGTTATAGTTCTGCTTTTATGACTATAATAGTTTACTAGCCAATGGTATTAAAAAGAACATCAGGTAGTCATTTCCTTACATATCCACATATGAAGCAGATGAACAATTACCATCATAAGCAGACAGAATTCAATTATGAATTGTTGGAAGCTAAGTGCTCGACACTCTCTTAGCCGAGGACTGTCCTGCCAACTCATTGAGTGATCTCAGATTTTAGCTCACTGGTTAGCTCACTGGTTAGTTGTGTATATTTTTCCTTTCTTTTACTAATCACTTGTTTTTCAGTTTATATTCATTTATTTATTTCTTGTTTTCCACTATTTGAATGATTATAACATGTGATATTATAGAGCCCGTAAGAAATGAATTATTCGTGCCATATGAATTTTATTTTCATGACTCTCTAGTAAGATATTCATTTGTGCCATATAAATTTTAGTTTCACGTTTCTTGCTGATTTTCTGTCATTCACTTCTTGTTAGTAGCCCAATCCATGGAGTCGATACCTGAACAAGACAATTACAATGATATTTATGCACACCTCTCTCCCAGCTCAACAAACTAACTAGCTAGAAATTCACATCCACACATGTTATATATTCTGCTAAAATTCGAAACTTGAACTTGGACTTGTAAAATGCTAAAAATTCAAAGTTGCAATCCTAAAAAAAATAATTGTGTTTGGGTTGATCCTTTTTTTCTTGACTTTTGCAAATTTTTTAGGCTTTTGAATTTTTTATGGATCAAATATCAAAAAGTCCCTCAAATATTTTTTAATACACATTTATTCCAAATTTTTTTGTTTGGGGTAGAGGTGTGTGTGTTGTGTGTGTGTGTGGTGGTGGGGGGTGGGGGGGGGGGGGGGGGGGCGTAGTTGTGTGGAGGAGGCACCAGTGGAGAGACGGTGTTTCGGTTGATCCTTTTTTTCTTGACTTTTGCAAATTTTTTATGGATCAAATACCAAAAAGTCCCTCAAATAATTTTTAATACACATTTTGTCCTTTATTTTTGTACCAAAAAGTCCCTCAAACACCCATTTAACTAATATTCTTTTGTTTTTATACGTCCGCGCCAGCGGCATGGTGAAAGACTTTTTTTAGCAAAATAAAAAGACTTGGATTAAACGTGTATTAAAAAATGTTCGAGGGACTTTTTGGTATATGACCCATTTTTTATAATAGAATATATTCTTTTTTCTTTTCTAAGCTTTAGAATTTTTTTGGTTTTGAATTTTTTTAAGTTTGATATGCCACGTAGCCTTCAAATTTGACAACTTTTCTAACGTTTTTGGCCATAGTATAATTTTTTAATCGAAATGTATTAAAATCTAATATCAAATATTAGAACGTATTAAAAAGAAAGCAGTTTCCCACCTCTAAACAAAACCCTACTACTTTTCCACAAATAATTGGCAAACCAAGAATCTCCTAAAGCAAGCAAACAACCAACAAGAAACACCTCTCTCGCGCGTGCATGTTCAACGAAAGGAGTGCAAATAGGGACACTATTGTCTAACGCATATATCTCACCATATATATTTAGCATACAACATTTTTCCAGATATAACATTTATAAAAAAAATTGTTTCCAACATTTTACCAGATACAACATTTATCAACTGCTATCCTCTTGAGGTGCCAATTCTCTAGCTCAAATTTAATCCTCAACTTGTTTATATATATATATAGGGAGAGGTTCAAAAGTGAACCAAAAGAATGAACTTTTTAATGAACCTACTAAGACATTAAAAAATTGATCCTTAATTTCTTGTTATAATTGGTCCGCGCCAGCGGCAATGAATAATTTTTTAATTCCCCCGCTGGCGCGGACCAATTACAACAAGAAATTAAGGATCGATTTTTAATGTCTTAATAGGTTCATTAAAAAGTTCACTCTTTTGGTTCACTTTTGAACCTCTCCCTATATATATATATATATATATATATATACAGGTAATACATACTATATTTCCACATCATTTATTATCTACTCTCCCAGAACGTTTTTCAGCAAATTGAGTTTAGCATTCCACCTGCAATCTAAAGGAGACTGTCAGATTTGAGCCACCAAGGTAAGGAAATTATCATATTTATTCCACATCTATTGGGATTTAATGAATTACTTTAAGGATTAGAATATTGGCTTAAAGAAATCAATGTAATATAATGGTATGGCTTTAATCTAGTTAGGTGCTCAACTTTAAGAAACAAGAAGAGTTATTCTATTCAATTGTGATGGCAAGTAATTGTCACGCCCTATTCTTCCCATGGTTATTGAAGATTTTATTTGATAGTAACGTCGTTGATACTGTAATATTTTTATATACCAGCTGAAATGAGGGCAGTGTTCTGGAATACCATGCCTAGGGCTGACTAGGCGCTATGCCCCGCCCCGCCGCCTTGCCTAGGCCCTAAACAAATATGTTATATATATACAGAAAGTCTCCTGTAAGGACACCTTATGGTACAAACCCCGGTACATACCATTTTTTTAAAATAGTAAAAAAATGAATTTTTTGATGAAACTTCATGGATTTGATCTCCACGTTGAGAAGATCCTCTCCAATTTTTTTTGTCAAAAAATTCAATAAAAAAACCGTTGAGATGAGGTGATATGTAAAAAAATGGTATAAATATGCATTTTCTACCGTTGAAATATTAGGTCGGCGTCAGCCGCTTTATTGATTGAATTTTTTTATGAAACTTCATGGATATGATCTTCTCACTATCGAGATCATATCCATGAAATTTCACAAAAAAATTCAATCAAAAAGTGGGTGAGATGATCGTCAACATTTCAACGGTCAAAAATACATATTTATACAATTTTTTTACATATCACCTCATCTTAACGGTTTTTTTCTTGAATTTTTTGATGAAAAAAATTGGAGACAATCTTCCTACCATGGAGATCATATTCATGAAGTTTCATCGAAAAATTCATTTCTTTACTATTTTAAAAAAATGGTATGTACCACGGTCTGCACCATAAGGAGTCCTTACAGGAGATGACCTATATATATATATACTATGTTGATGTATGTGTTCGTATTACTACTTCGTGTTAAACTTTAAGTCTGGTAAAAGTTAACTTTTAAAAAATTATATATACAAAAAAATAATAGTAAAAATTGCCAAGGCAACCGCCTAGGCGCTAGCTAACCTCCTCCACCCCCACTTCGCCTAGGACCTTTCAGAACTTTGCACATTTCAGTTTTGGTCATATTCGATCTTCAAACCATCGTGGCTTTAAATTCTTACATCGGTTAGCCATTTATATGACTAAAATGACACTTCTCTATATTTTTTACTTCTTGTTAATTAATGATTTATGTTTATACATAATCAACTCCTGTTTTATCAAATCTAAATATTTTCCCCACTCTTACATGCATGAAATTATATCTGTTTACAATGCTTAAAAATCACTTGAGACGAATGACTAAAAATACCGCCTTGAGACTTGAGGCCCATTGTTGAATTTGAGGCTTACGCCTCAATGCGCCCTGAGGCGCAATAAATTGTGTGATATGTTTACATGAAAAACTATTATAAATTGCTAATAATTAGTTCCTATAGTTTTCTACTAAAATAAAGCGCCTAGGCCCCCTCCTAGGAGCTAGAAGATACCTCGTTGCTCGACTACTGCCTAGCGCCTTCTAGAACACTGAATGAGGGGATATGTAGAATTGAATATGAAAAAATGGGGTCTAAAGATGCTCAAAGGAGATAACCTTATTCTCCAAACTGATAACAGTTAATAAAATCATGATAGTAAAGAGGGACTTTGCAATGAGAAGCAAGCATGGAAAAAGGACCTTGATTAAACATGAAATGTCATACCTCTTCCAATTTTAGTCTAGATTCAAATTTAGAAATAAGGTCATGTGGGGTCAACGGTGTCTTTGGCAATAAATCAGTCCTTATCTCATCTTCTGTGACCAGTCCAAATGATGATACAATTTCCTCTTTCACAGCTTTTACCTCCCCTCCTACATGCCAAAACAAATTACGAAATTAGAGAAGGAAAATATCAAGTCGAATCACATCATTTGTCTATCATAACCACAAATTTAAGCAAATTAATCTTCTTTGTCTTGGAAATCCTCCTTATAAACATCCTTGTCGTGCACTACGCAAAATTCATTTTTGACATAAACTACACCTCAACGGCAAAGAAAATAAACCAATCCCTAACTTTTAGAGAATCAAGAGATTTCTAATATTCAAAATAGAGAGTTTCCTGAGATGAGGAATACAATGGGGTATTTAAAGGGGAGGAGTAGCTTAGGCCCTAAGATAATATTCTAATTACAAAAGTGCCCTTAGTAGCCTTTGCTACTCCTACCTCTAAATACGAAAGCAAAAAGAAATACAATGGCATAATAAAAGAAGAAAAAAATAACAAAAGTAAAATAAAATGCAATAAAACCCTAAAAATGGCCCATTTCCATCACTCTCTCCCTCTTAAGACCAAGATCCTCCTCGAGCGTTCAAAAAAATTGAAAACTCGTGAGGAAACTCCAAAAAAATGCCAAAACTTGTGGGAGCTCAAAAATAACATTTTGAAAGACAAGGAGTGTTCAACACACAAATTTTCTTCTTCAAACTTCTTCTTCTCTCTTTTCTTCACCCAAAACAGCCCTAAAAGCTTCCTCCCGGGTCAAAAACCAACGTTTCAAATTTTCCATAAGGGTCTTGGGGTGGTCCGACCTGGGCAGCAGTATTTTGTCCAAGAGGAAGCGGGATCCGGCCAGATCTGCGTGGCGTGAGGGTGAATCTGGGTTGTTTTGGGGCTAGGATTGGGATCGGGGCAGTAGGGTTTGGGTTTGGGCGAGTCTTGTCAATGACTTTTTGGGTTCGGATGGGGTGTGGTTTAGGGTGGCAGCAGCAAAGGGGCTGGCAGGGAGGTTTGGCCAGTGGATTTTGGGCAGCGGAAGGGGATTTTCTTGGGTCGGGGATCAAGGGTTTTGGGCTAGGGGGGTGGGGGGGTCAGCAGCTAGGCAGAGGGGAAAGGTTCGGGGTTAGGATTTTTTTTTGGGTCCGTCGGGGTGGGGGCAGCTGCCAGGTGTAGAGTGGATGGGAAATGGGTAGGGTATGGGTGGGGGAGGCTAGGCTAGGTTTAGGATTTTGAAGCCATTGGAAGAGAGCATCAATTTTCTATTGTTGTATATCCATTCTTGGCGTCATCTCTTGGTAGAATTCCTTGGAGCCATTGAATGTAGCGTATGATTTGATAAAGATACATCGTACACCAAACACCAATGTTGGAGCGACACCTCGCTCTCGCTCTGATACCAATTTGACGTAAACTACACGTCAAGGTCCAATAAAACAAACCAAACTCTAGCTTTTAGAGAGAGAATCAAGAGATTTCTTATATTCAAAATGGAGAGTTTCCTCGAAAGAGGAATACAAGGGGGTATTTAAAGGGCAAGAGTATCTTAGGCCCTAAGCTAATATTCTAATTACAAAAGTGCCCTTACTAGCCGTTGCTACTCCTACCTCTAAATACAAAAGCAAAAAGAAATACAATGACATAATAAAATAAAATAAATAACAAAAGTAAAATGAAATGCAATAAAACCTTAAAAAGGACCCATATTTATCAATTTTAGTTACTTTATAAATATAATTGTGCCCAATTTTTTTTTATGTTTTCTATAAAACGAAAAATTAAGAATTGCATTCCAAAGTTTGATATTTTTCTAAACAAAAAATTAGAAAACAATCTAAAAGTTACAACTATAGCAAGTTTTTCACCAATTTCCAAATGACCATTAAACCAGAAATTCTATCTGGACCCTTGAACTTTGACCTCTAGACTTTATAAATTATATATTTTGGCCCCTAAAATATCTGTAAATTAAATTGTCCCCTAAACTTTCTATAAAGTGAATTTTAACCCAGAACTGTACAAATTACATTTTGGAAAAAAACTTATTCCTACCAAATGAACGCGTTTTTTAAAATATTCTAGTTCCATAAATAATCATCCCTCCCCCTCCCCAAACACACAACAACACTATTGTGCAATTCCTATATCTCACCATCGATATTTACAACTTGCAACATTTCAAGCATTAATCTTGCCAATTCGATCATTTGCATTGCCAACACCATGAAACTAAACTAATCATAATTCTAATGTGTTTTACATATGGAGCAACAAAATTTGCAATAAACATTCTCAAATGACAAAAAGGAATCAAAGTCTCTTCGATGTATTCAATAACCAAAATGGAGACTATTACCTCAATACTTAATGGCTTGTATATTTTAAGGAGTAAAAAGACAAATAAAGAGAATATTGCTCCAAATAACTATTACTAGAATATTACAAGACTATGGTCAAATGTAAGAGTGCACCTACAAGAATGTGCAATAAATACAAATAAACAATAGGTGTTCTTACTTACAACTAATATTTGTATCATATATTATTGCCGAGTTTGGTTGCACAAATTGTTTGATTATGTAAATTGGTTTATTGCAAATTAGTGAATTATAAATGAGTGAATTTCAAATGAGTTAAATTCAATTTTACACAATGTTTGGTAATTTGAAATTGATGTTAAGGTTCTATGGAAAAAAAAATCGAGGGGGGGAGGGGGGGAGGGAGAGGGGACATGCACTTTATGTTACTCCTATTTCAAATTGATTCATTTCACGTTTTTGTGAAATGATCCAATTTCAAATTTTGCACATGAGCTGAAATGGGACAATTAATGAATCATTTCATTAATGAAACCAAACACAATTAATTGGTCACTTTGTAAATGGATCAATTTATTAATGATCCAATTTACAATTTTGGGACAACCAAACGGGGCCTATGTTTTTCAAAACAACCTGATAACTAAAAAAATAATTTAATTTTGGGATTCTTGTACTTAGATTTGCTATTAATGATGTGATATGTGAAATTTGAGTTACTCCATTTTCATAACTGATTGTTGACTTGCCCCCATTGTGGGTGCAGATAGGGGTAACAATGGTTATAGAAGATTTTTTTTTACAGTACAATATTTTTAGATACTTCCTGAAATGGGGGTAAGTGAATATACCATATTCCCCAAATTATTAATTTGACAGATAATAGCGACTAAATTATAATACCAAAGATGGACTTTGCAATAAGATGCAAGAACGGAAAGGACCTTGAATAAACATGAAATGACTTACCTCTTCCAATTTTAGTCTAGATTTGAATTTAGCAACAAGATCATGTGTGGTCATTGGTGTCTTAAGCAATGAGACGGTCCTAATCTCATCTTCTTCGATCGGTCCTGATGATAATGGCAACCCATGTTTTGAAGGTGATGGTGCATCTTTTGCACTCGCTCTATTTTTTGGAGCTGGAACAGTTTCCTCTTTCACAGCTTTTAATTCCTGAATGCCAAAACAAATAAAAAATACTAGCAAAAGATAATATAAAGTAGGATCACATAATATATATCTCATTACAATATATTGAGCCCCACTGGTACTTTGTAACTTGGAAATCCTCCTTAATATAGCTGCAAAAGCATCCTTGTCCTGCACAATGAAAATTTTATTTTAGTTAATTTATAAAACAACTAGGCCCATATTTTATTTTTATTTTTATTGTTTCTTTTACAAAAGGGAAAATTAAGAAATCCATTAAAGTTTGATATATTTCTAAACAGAAAATTAGAAAACAGTTTACAACTATAGTAAGTTTTTTACAAATTGTAAAAAAAAAACTTTTAACCCCAAAATTATATTTGGACCCTTGACCTTTATATAAACTACATCTATACCCTTAACCTTTTGTAAATACATATCGACCTCCACAGTTTTTTATATTACATTTTGGCCCCGGAATTTATGTAAATTACATTTTTTTATAAATACTAAAGGGTCCAGATAAGATGTGCCCTAAGGGCACACACTAACAACCTGAAAATAGTAAGGACAGAGTTCCGACATACATTTGATAGGGAACAAATACTCATGTAGAGCTCTCATACTTACTATTTTGAGGCTCAAAACATGTGCCCTTAGGGCACATGTTATCATTTTCCAATACTAAATTCAATAAAAAAACTTTCAATGGTACAGAACCAGTATACGAATCACAAAATTGGGAGGAACAACCTCGCCTAGGAAATACAAAACAAAAATCAATCCTCTAGATGGAGATCATCCAGAATGACTCTAAAAAAGATCCTAGAACCCAGACTATACACCACAGATAAAGAGAGACAGTGACTCCACAATCTCAAAGCACCTATTATTCTGTTCCTTCCACACTAAGCACATCAAGAAAACCCTCCGAGCATACTGTTTAGCCTTACTCCATAATCTCAACATGTCGTCCACCGATCGCAACATCACCCACAACACCCCGAAGAAGGCAATCAACACCTCCCACGACCTTCTAGAAAAATCACAGTGGAGCATTAAACGATCCACTAACTCACCATTGCGTTTGTACAACCTACAAAGGTTAACACTAACCTTTCTCCTCCTTAGATTACCTAAGGTGAGAATGACTCATTTAGCTATCGTCCAGTGAAGAACGCTAATTTTAAACGAACCATCATCCTCCATACTGTCCTCCAAGGAAAAGAATTTACGCCCACATCATTAAGGAGAAAACAAAAAAGATTTGAATGAGAAGCTCCCTTATCCATTGCCCCTCCAATTAAGCATGTCCCTCCACTCCACTAGCAATGTTAATTTGTTCCAGCGTCTCCAAATATTCCCCTACCTCCTCCAACTCCAAATCATTGAATTGACGCCTTGACCCTCTCCCACTCGAGAACCGTAATCCTCAACTAAGGCCCTCGTATCAGTCGCCAACTAGTATAAGACCGGGAATCAAACCATCAAAGGATCATCACCGCACCAAGGATCCTCCCATAACCTTACCCTACTCCCATTCCCCAATCTGAAAGACCCAAATTTCCTAAAGTTACCCTGCCCAGCCAAAATATTATTTCACAACCCCACCCCTTGTGGACCTCAAGGATGACCCGAACACCACCCCAATTCCCCAAAACAAATGTGAAACTACCACCTTCCACCATAACCTCACCTCCTCTAAGGGGAACCTCCATAACTATTTACCAAGCAACACTTGATCGAGGGTCCGAAAATATCTCAACCACTTACTGCAAGAGCTTTACACTCGACCCAATTGACCATGTTGTATTTGAAGTCCTCTCCCCCCTCCAGAGAAAATCACTCGTCAGTTTTTCATTTTCTTCCTCACGACCACCGGGAAAAATCGAAAGGAAATAGGTATGAAAGTTGGCCAGAGTTCTCTTAATTAGAATCAGTCTACCCCCATTGATAGGTGCGCCCATTTCCAACCCGCCAACCTCCTATCCGCCTACTCCAGCACTGGGTCCCAACTCGACTTAAACTTGGAAACTAGCTCTAAGAGGCAAAGCCCAGATAGTAAGATGGTAGACTTCCAACTCTACACCCCATCACCCCAGACCCTCTATATCAACCGCATTCTCTCTGGAGATAATCTCACTCTTCTCCAAACCACAGAAGCACCACCCTCAAATCCCGAATTTGCTCCTTCACCAAAAAAAATAAAAGAGTATCTTCTGAATAAAAGGAGAAACTACCACCCCATATCCCCAGCCATCCTCCACCCAAAAAAAAAACTGAAACCACCCACCCTCTATTGTCCTAGATAACAATCTACTAAGAGCCTCTGTGAGCAGCAACATAAACACGAAAGGGGACAAATGATCACTTTGTTGGAGGTCTCTTGAGCTTTCTAAGAAACCGTCAGGTGAACCATTCCCCATAACCGATACAACTCTTGTTCCAACCCCCACCCCACCCCCTAAACCCAATCTCTAAAGGACATACAACATGAACTCCCAATTCACATAGTCATATGCCTTTTCAATATCAATTTTATAGATGACCCTAAAACTAAGAACAAAAAAAACCTTTGTATAGCCCCCACACACTCGTTTGCAACCAAAATAGTATCAAGTTTCAGTTTACTCCCAACAAACACGTGTGATTCCGAAACCATAGAATCTAAAATCCTCCTCAACCTCCTCCGAGATAACAATTTGGCAAACAACTTATATAAACTTCCCAATAAAATAGGTTTGAAATCATGAATATTCTCTGCCCCACCAAACTTCGGGATCAAGGTGATAAACGACGAGTTAAGGCTTTTCTCATGATAGACTCTAAAAGAACTCGTCAAAACTACCATCACACCTTCCCTCGCCACCTCTTAACATTGAAACCTCGTCTAGGTTTCGCGCTTTATCTCCATTTAGATAACGTAACATCATGGACAACTTTTCCTTCGTGAACTGAGCCCCTAACCCCTCTTATCCTCCTCATATATAAAATATAACTCCTCTCCCTCCAAAGATGGATGCCACACCTTCTTCTCTTGAAACAACTTCTAATAGATCTTCATCCCCTGTAATAACATATAATCAATGACCATTCTCCAGATATGATTATTCCATCTATGTGAGTTAGCCACCCTGTGAAAGAACTTGGTATTTTGGTCCTCCTCCCTTAACTACAATACCTTGTACTTGTGGCGCCAACTAATCTCTTCCTCCACCATATTCTTCCCCCAAAACCATATCCTATCTCGGCTCAGCTACTCCTCTCTCGATAAAGTACTATCTTCCACCCTCTTGAATGTCCTCCAAAGTCGATGTGATGCTAAGACTCACATTGCCAAACACCTGTCTTATTCCACTTGTTTAAGCCCTCCTTGAGCCACTTCAACTTACGGGGCAAGATAAAGCCCATATTCCCATACATTGTGTATTTCTGACACCAAACCCTAATCCTTTTAGCAAATCCTTCTTCCTTCAACCACATATTCTCAAACTTAAAAGGCCTCAGCACCGATGACACCCCTTCACACTCCAACAAAATGGAATTTGGTCAGACATGAATCTCAAAAGACAAGACTGAGAAACACCATGAAAACAATCCTCCTAATCACACAAAACCAAGAATATATCAAGTCTCGATAGAGGATGGAATCTACCTGAAGCTTGACAATGTGAACCTCCCCCCTCCAAGTGTAAGTCCACTAGATCGAGCTTCGAGGCAAAATCAACAAACATGGCCTTTGAAAACCTTCTTCCCCATTTTGATTTTAGAACAACATTAAAGTCACCCAAATGCACCATGCCAACAGCCTCTCACCACTGTCAACTCCTCCTATAATCGCCACCTTCCTCATCCTCCACTGGCCCATAAACACCCCAAAAGCACCAAGAAAAATTATCATGCACCGATTTGAACTGACACAACAAAGAGTATAGCCCTTATAGTCTCGAAATACTCTACCATCCTAGTATCCCACATGACGTAGCACATCTTGATCTACCACAAGCGTCTAAAGCACACCACCTCACCTGGCCTCCTCTTCACAAACTCCTCGACAACCTACTCATCATAGAACAAACTTTGATCCATTACAAGTAAACAAAGTCCGACCACCACATTTCGATGGATGGATTAATGGCATCTCTATTCGTTGAATCACTCGCCCCTCCCACGTTCCACTATAATATTTTAGGCTACACAACAACACACATAAAAAAAACTTCACTCCTCCAAATCCACAATCCTACCACCTTTCTCCCCCTCACCTCACCCCCGTTATAGTTCATCGACCATTATAACTACTTCAACTCCCTTAATCTCCAATTACACGGGATCCTAAACTTTCCATGACGTTCATTTCAACCTAAAATAATGTAAATTACATTTTGAAAAATAAATTTGCTCCTATCAAATGAAATTGTTTTCTAAAATATTCTAGTGAAAATGAAAAATAAAATTTTCACAAATAATCCTCTCTCTCTCTCTCTCACACACACACACACACTATTATGCAATGCCTATATCTCACTGCCACGCAAATAAACTTCCAAGTATTGAACTTACTAATTCGGTCATTTCCACCGCCATCACAACGAAACTAAACTAATCATTGTTCTAGTGTAAACACACACCGAGCGGAAAAATCAGCGATAAACACTCACAAATGACCAAAATGAATAAAAGTCTCTTCAATGTATTCAATAACCTAAATGAAGACTATTACATTAACACTTATAGGATTATAGCTTTTAGGGAGTAAATAGACATAAAAAGAACAAATAAAGAGGATATTCCTCCAAATAACTAATGTACTATAATATTATAAAACTAAGGGAATGGGTGGTGCAATAAATAAAAATAAGCAATAAATGTACTTTTTCACTACTAATATCCGCATCATATTCTTTCAAGACGTGGTCAAGAATGGATATTATATTTTGAAAACAACCCTATAATTAAACTAACAAGGAAACTATAGATATTTGAGAAAATTTTATCTTAAGATTTTTTTACTTGGCTAATTGTCAATGATGTGAAATGTGAAATTTGAGATAGCCCATTTCCATAACTATTGACTTTCCCCCTTGTGGGTGGGGGTAGGGGTATGTCTAGTGATTATTGAAGATTTTATTTGGCATTACCCCTCTTTGATACTGTAAAATTTTAAGATACCCCGTGAATGAGGGGCAAGTGAAATGAATATCAAATTATTTGACCCGAATAGAACTTCAAATAGCAACTAAAATCATAACAGCAAAGAGGAGTTTGCAATAAGATGAAAGCACGGAAAAAGGGCCTTGATTGAACATGAAATGGTGTACCTCTTTCGAATTTATTCTAGATTTGAATTTAGCAACAAGATCATATGTGGTCAACGCTGTCTTCTGCAATAAAACAGTCCTAATCTCGTCTTCTGTGAATGGTCCTGGTGATGATGGTAACCCAGGTTTTGAAGGTGATGGGGCAGCTTTTGCGCTTGCAATATTTTTTTGAGCCTGGACAATTTCCTTTTTCAGAACTTTTACTTCCTGCATGCCAAACAAATTAAAAAGGCTAGCAAATGAGAATATCAAATAGGACCATCACTTTAAAAATAATTTTTTTTTTACGTTGGTACTAAATTAATTTACATTATTAGACTTCAATTAATATTTTGACTTCGGTTCTTTTTTGTCGTTGATAGTTACACACAGTGACGGAACTTGGGCACTAAGATATGAAAAAAGTACACCGATCTGATTTTTCAGGGTTAACTAATGTCTAGTCCCTAAAAGATATGTTCCATCTAATGGTTTACCCATCTTATTTTGAAAAACTAACAAAAATCCCAATAGTGAATAGTGACATTAGCTGGAAAACTTGGCATTAACATCTTAGCACCGGTGATTACGTGGCAGTGCCACATTAGCATTTTTCGGTGACGTTCCGACAAATGAAACAGCTTGCTGCGCTAACGTCACTATAGGGCTAAAAATTAATTTTGGAAAAATGTTAAGACCCGTAATTATTTTAAAATTAAACCATTGACTTTTTATTATTGTACCAAAACTTAATAATGCAAATTAGTTACCAAAGTAAATAAGTTAAAAATAAAGCAGAAACACTTACAAAAATTAAACATTACATGTTATGTCTTCACTATTTTTGGAGGTGCATCATTAGTTGCTTGTGTATCATCGCTGTTTGTTTTTATATTTCCCTTTGCGCACTTGGACGCAGGTGGGGCTCCATAAGCATAACCAGAAGGAATTGGTTTTAAAGGAGTGTTGTCAACAGCTTCTTCTTTAGGATCATCATTTGCTTTGGAGCTAGTACTGGCGAAAGACCAAATTTTTTTTTTCCACCTGGACGAACCAAACAAAGAAAACCATTGTGAAT
Source organism: Sambucus nigra (assembly GCA_949130495.1). Taxonomy (NCBI): domain Eukaryota; kingdom Viridiplantae; phylum Streptophyta; class Magnoliopsida; order Dipsacales; family Adoxaceae; genus Sambucus; species Sambucus nigra. Next base: position 23,613,917 of record OX422208.1, on the reverse strand, counting down.
ACCACAAAGAAAAAAAAAGTATTAGGTGAAAACGCACATTGGATTTAGTAACAATTTTTAATGGAAAATGGATCTCGGGTGATTCTTTAATATTTATTAAGAAATGCCCCCGTGTTTATAATAGGCAAAACCTCCTCTTGGGTTATGTAACGGAAGTCCATCTCCGTTGCGAAAAGCCTATAATATGTATTTAGACCCCCCCGGGGGGCGGTGTAAGGGGTATTTTTAATAGATATTTTACAATACATCCTCTCTCTCTCTCTCTCTCTCTCTAAAGTGGTGAGCTCGGGGAAATAAATTCATTGCCTGAAATATAGAACCAACGCGTTGCCGATCAGATATGGGTTTATACCTCACTTGTTTGGATTTCAGTTTCTTGGTTTGTGACCAAGTTGAACCTTTGATTATTTATCTTTATTTTTCTAGGTGAACATTGACGAATTTGTTTGTAAAATCAAATAAAAGGTAATGATTTTGTTAGAAAAGTAGGAGGTGTATTGCATGTGTCTATCTAATTCAGAAATTTGAATTGCATAGCAGGAGGTATATTGTAAAAGTGTACATGATTTGAAAGAAATTAAAGAATGATAATACACCTCTTTAAATTTATAACATGTCTCCATAAAAGTACATACATGTATTTGAAAAATGATTATAGGCATCTCAAAAATTGACATATCTATACAAAATTAGTAATATGACTGAAAAAATTGTCAACATGTTCTTGACAAACTAATAACATGCCTCTGAAACCCCTGAATGGATGTTAATAGCATATGTCATAAAATGTTGTAAAGTGAATAAGGGTATTAGTGTCATTTAATAATACAGGTATACGGTTAAATGGTTGATGGGGATCTATATAACCAAGAGTATAAGGTGAAACTATGCGCTCAAAAATATAAAGAATATGACCAAGACCAGCTAACCCTATTTTTAACGGTGTTTTAAATATAATTCTTAAATTTTTAGCAAAACTTATTCTAAATTTTAGGTATTTAATTTACATATTGAGTAAGAACTAATAGTTTAACTGCCAATCGTACTAGTAAGGACTCATTGAAGCTGATTTTATGACATCCCTAATCTCTTCATCCCTTCCAGGACTTAACTCTGAACGAAAAACCTATCTTTCCTAGTATATGTTGATAACCATAAGAGACATTTGGGCTGGTTAATTCAAATTGGAGCATATGCTTTGTAAAATAAGTGGGGCCCCAAGGATAACCCATAACAGCTAAGCAAAGGGAAGTATTATTTTTGGATTCTAACACATCTTCAGGAATATGCTTAATTCGTAGAGATTTGATGGGGTTAGAGGGATTGGAATAGAACCTGATATAGGGTGTAAAAGCTAGATCGATAGTAAGGAAGATCACAGAAGAGAAGAACAAGGGAATTCAATGGGGAAATCTCTATACCTAGATTGGTTTCCAATGGCTTTCTAAAAAGAAAATTTGGATGTGGTGAGAGAGGATGTGATTAGTTTTTAAGAGGAGTTTCATGAGAATGGTGTGGTGAATGTGTGGTGTTAATGAACTTTAGGCCAATAAGCTTGGTTTGTATCTTGTACAATATGCTGGGGCTAAGGTGTGTTACCTCAGTCAATTTTTCCATATTTGTCAACGAGGAGCCCTGGAAAAAATTTAGGGCTTATCATAGTAAATGGGGATGTGCTAAGTACACTGGTTGAGAAAGGAACTTCTTGTGGTGCTATTGAGGGGTACAGAAAAGGAAGGTGAATGTAACTCATCTTCATTCAAGATGACACAATATTTTTTATCGAAAGAAAAGATAACCTTGAGAACTTAATGGCAAATATTAAACCTCTTTTGTTGTCTTTCGGGATTAAGAATAAATTTGTCAAAATCTTTGATAACGGGCATTAACGTGGAGGAAGCTAGGAAGGTGGGGTGTCAGGCGGGCCAATGTCCTATTTGCCGCTTTACTATTTGGATTTTCTTTTTGGAGGCAATTCTTTGTCTCTTGATATTTTGGAACCCCGACTTTCAACCCATAAAATTTTCATTTTCTTTCCTTATCACAAGTGCCTTTCTCGATAAACCAAATGGAGCACAAAACAAAGAATTCAACATTGACTACCAAATAAACTAATAAAACTAATTGAAGCTGTTAACAGAACGGAAATGAGATATTACCAATATAGAATCTCATTAATCTCCATAAGACTAGGGCTTGCATATGATTGCACACTAAGAAAACACACCAAAAGCATCTAGAATGACATACAAACATCAATTCTAGACAAACCATAAAGATTACATAACTATGTATATATGTATGTATATGCATAGCCTTATATATGCACGCATATATGTTTAAGGAAACCAAACCGGAATTAATGGAGTGATGCTGGCACCACATTCGTGGCATTTGCCCTTGTTCACAGCCATGGTTTTGCCACAGGATACACAGAGCATTAAGTGCATGCAATTGCTTCCGTACAGTTCCACAGTTACTCCACAACCACAACATGATGGCTTCAACATCAAATCATTCAACATTGCTATTCCTGTAACACAGAGACGGATACATATACGTAACTAGAAACACAATTCATTGAAAATCATGATTTGGAGAAGTTAAGGCTCCGATTTGGAGATGTTATGTACTAATTTGATTTTTCAAGACGTTCTCCACACTACTTTTCTTTTTAAATATAAAATTTTGAATAATATTCATTTTCTCCTTGAAAAATCTTATGGTAATTTTTTTTAGAAAACTATTATATATATATATATATATATATATATATGTGTGTGTGTGTGTGTGTGTGTGTGTGTGTGTGTGTGTGTGTGCCCAATAATAAGCAAACAACATACGCTCAAGCTCAACTTCCTAATGGCCACATAAATATTTGATAGAGATCATCAAGTTTAGTAAACAACAAATTGTAATTCAGAAAGGTTAATAAACCTACTGTATATTTTAATACAGAATGATCATCAACCTTACTAACAAATAAAAACTTTAGTTCGCAGAGTTGAAATTTTTCAACATACCAGTAAAGGCTCAAATTACAGTAGAAATGCTTACGCTAAGGCAACTTTGACATGTTTAAAAGCTAAATCTAATTAACCACTCCATGACATGCACACAAATTTTCATAATTCGAAATAACATGTTAAAAGCACAAATAAAATTGGAAAGCTTTATTACGCACAAACACAGACAAAAAAAAGTACTTTTTTCTTCTAAAATCATTTCTTGCTAATTCGATGTCATTTTCGCCGACACAATGGAGCATGGTCACTAATTTTATGTTTCGAAACGCTTTAAATTCTTCCCCCAACAATGCCTAGTAACCATATCAACATAAATACTTCTACAAGGACACATTTTGGGGCCCCATTACATTCATTGAAAGATGCTTCAGTTGTATAGAAAATATCTTCCAACGAGTCCTTATATAATTTAACATGATATGTCTTCGTGTCAGTTTTTCTGCAATTATGACTCGTGATAGTCGTCGTATCGTGTTTTGTCGTTACTCATATATATTTTGTGTATTATAGTGATTAATTGGGGGTAAAAATTATTAATCATGATATGTGTGTATTGTTGTCTTTAGAATAGAACACGATTTCTTGTCGTGTTGGTGTCTAGCCAAACACAACCCAACAAAGCCTTTTCCCAATTATAAGCAGTTTTGAGTAGTTATATGACTTACTCAACTCAACAAAGCCTTTTTCTAATTATTCGGGGTCGGCTACATTAATCCTATTTTTTCATTCCATTCTGTCCATCGCAATATCTTTTGTTAAACCACGTGATATCATGTCCTTTTTTATAATATCCCACCAATTCAATTTAGGCGTACCTCTACCCCTTGTGTTACCATCAATACTAACTAAATCAATCTCCCTTACGGGAGCATCCATTGGTCTACGCTTGACGTGTCAAAACCATCTAAGTCGATTTTCTCTCAATTTATCTTCTATAGGAGCTACTTTTACCGTTTCACGAATTTGTTCATTTCTAATTTTATCCTTTCGAGTTTTACCACAAATCCATCTTATCATTCGCATCTCCGCCACACTCATTTTCTGCACATTTTATTTCTTGGTTGCCCAACACTCTGTCCCATATAACATGGCGGGTGATCATCCTATAAAATTTCCATTTTTACTTCAAAGGTATACGCCTATCACACAATACACCGGTAGCACCTCTCCACTTGACCCAGCCTGCTCTAATCCTATGAGTAACATCATCACTAATATCTATATCTTTTTGGATAATCGACCCTAAATAACGAAAATGATCATTTCTAGGTATCTCTTAACCCTCCAATTTCCACCACATCTCCATTTATCCTCCTATTACTACTAAAATTGCACTCCACATTTTCTGTTTTAGTCTTGCTTATTTTAAATCCTCTTGTTTAAAGAATTTCTCTCCACAATTCCAACCAAGCATTAATCCTCGTCTTAGACTCATCCACTAAAACAATATCATATACAAATAGCATACACCATGTCACCTCATCTTGTATTTGTCCAGTCAACCCATCCATAACAAGAACAAAGAGATAAGGACTTAATGTTGAACCTTGGTGTAGACCTACAGTAATTGAAAATTCACTACTTTTTACGACTGATGTTCTTACTGTAATCATGGCTCCATCATACGTATCATTGATCACTTCAATATATCTACAAGTCACTCATTTTTAAGTAGAACCCACCATATTATATCTCTAGGTATCCTATCAAATGCCTTCTCCAAATCTATAAAAATCATATGAAGATCCTTCTTTTTCTCCCTATACCTCTCCATTAATCTCCTCGATAAATAGATTGCTTCCATTGTTGACCTCCCAGACATAAACCCAAATTGATTCTCAGATTATGTTGTTTTCAATCTCAATCTATATTCAATCACTCTCTCCCAAAGTTTGATTATATGACTCATTAACTTAATACCACGATAATTTGAACAACTTTGTATATCCCCTTTATTTTTATAAATATGTACTAAAACACTCTTTCTCCATTCCTCAGGCATCCTATTAGTCATTATAATTCTATTAAATAATTTTGTAAGCCAAAATACTCCTTCCTTCCTACCCTAAGCACTTCCAAACCTCAATAAGGACACAATCTGGTCCTAAATCCCTCCCTATTTTCATCTTTTTTTAGGGAAATCCTAACCTCTGTTGTCCTAAATCTGCGAAAAAATATATTTTCTCGAGTCTCCCTAAGTTCCTCTACATCTAATCTACTCCCATTATCTCCATTTAATAACCTCTCAAAGTAGTTTTTCCATCTTTCCATAATCTCATCATCTTTAACTAAGACTCTCGAATCATCACTTTTAATACACTTAACATTATTAAAATCTTTTGTTTTCATGTCCCTAAGTTTAGCAAGCTTATAAATACTTTTTTCCCCTTCGTGTTCCTAATTTTGTATAAAGATCATCATACGCTTTTAACTTAGCATCTTCTACCACGTTCTTAACTTCCTTTTTACCCATTTATATTTCTCTAAATTTTCTTCATTTATATTAGTTTACCATGTTTTAGAGCACTCCCTTTTGATTTTTACTAAATTTTGTACTTCATCATTCCACCACCAAGTTTCTTTAGATTGTGGCCCCTTGCCTTTTGATTCTCCAAGAATTTCTTTTGAAATTATCCTAATGCATGTGACCATCTTATTCCATATGATGTTAGTCTCTTCTTTAGTATCCATGATGCTTCATTTAATACTTTATCTTTAAATAGTTCTAATTTCTCTTCTTTTAAGTTCCACCACCTAGTTCGTGGATTAATCTTCTCTTTTCGCACTCGTGATTGATAAAAACACATGGGATAAAAGCCCAATAAATCTTCGGATATAGGACTAAAACCAAAAAAGATATAAATTCTAAGCCACCGCCACCTCCATCTCAAATTCAAATCAACGCCAAACCATCATCGTATTCACATACACATACAAAAATGATAAAAACATGAAATTCAAGCAACTAATCTCATATCCAAAGAAGATAAAATCACAGACACAATGTTATATGTATATACATACATATAATCACACAAATATACAGATCAAAGCTATACCCAACAAAAAATATAGATAAAATCACCCTCTCAAAGAGGGGAGGGAGAGAGAGGGGGAGTGGGCTCAGAGGTAGAGAAAGAGACAGCAACCCATTTTTGCTTAGTGACTCAATTTTCGACGACCTGAAATGGATATATATATATATATATATATATATATATATGTGTGTGTGTGTGTGTGTGTTGTTTGATTTAGGAAAGAGAAAGCAAAAGTTATTTATCCTCAACTTGATGTTCTTCCCACTAGATATGGATTGGTTTATATATATATATGGAGAGGCTCACAAGTGGACCTAAAAAGGGGACTTTTTAATGGACCTTAACAAAAAACATTTAACAACCCATTAATTTTAATTCCTTTGTTATAATTGGTCCGTGCCAGCGGCAACAGACACGCGTGTGACACGAGACCTCCTTACCCCTACCCCCCCACCCCCACCATGGCAGACCACTAGTTAAAAAAAAATTGCCGCTGGCGCGGACCAATTATAACAAAGGAATTAAAATTAATGGGTTGTTTAAGTGTTTTTTATTAAGGTCCATTAAAAAGACTTCTTTTTAGGTCCACTTGTGATCCTCTCCCTATATATATATGTGTGTGTGCGTATGGGACTTGATTTATGATTAATTAAATAGAATGTTTATTCTCTTACAAGATTAGGTTATTTAAGATAAGAATGGTGTGATCTCGGTTATAAGTATAGCTTTTATATATACATTTTAAGTTTAATTATATTTAAATATATTTTGAGTGAATTTGACAAATTTGTCCTCCATTCCGTTAAACTTAATGGACTGATTTAATGAAAGGACCAAATTGAACCAATTTAATTAGTTGAAGGACTAACTGGGACAAAATGAAGTTATCATGAATCATAATTTAGGAACTAAATGTGTAATTTACTCTAATTTAATTATTGAAATGTTAAATTTGATTGCACAGAATTCAGTGGGTAGAAATAAAACCCTAATTAGTAGATAGAGGAAGGAATGATGAAGAGCAATTGTGATAAATGAAAGAAGTAATGATATAAGGAGGAAAAGTGAAGAAATCCAATGAACAAAGACTAATGTAATGAAACCTGACCTCATCAATACACACACACACTACACAGATACACACGGCATGTACATACTACATGTAACACATAGATGAATTTACAATTCTCATAACAAAGTAAAGAAAAGAAATGCAAGTAATAAAGTAATTTGGGATATGGAGACGGGTTGTTAATTTATTAGTAGAGGGAGAAATATGAAGCAAATCTGAGCGACGTAGTAGAATCTTGAAACCGTCTATAATTTTTTCCCGTTCTCCTGCAAATGCACTAAACAACAAACGCAACCTCTTTTAGAGCTTCTCTGTTTCTCCTTCTCATTCTCATTCTCTCCGACAAATGCCCACCCTTCACCTTGGTGTTCTTGCTCCCCCAAAAATACCCATGTTTGACCAAAAACTATCTATTTGCATAAAAAGTGTTGAAGGAACCACTTGCTTTGGATAAAATTTAAAAAAAATCCCCAACCTCTTTGTGAACTTTAGTTCTTTTAGTTGTTTGCAGCCATTTAAATAGAGATGACGGGGATCGCTGATGTTGGAAAGAATCTGCTTAATATCAGTTCCTGATAAATCAAGGATGTCAAGGTGGGCTTTATTTTCTAACGATTGGTCATGGAAGACATTAAATTTGCTTGCACCTGAAGGATCAAGAACTTGAAGATTTTTTAGCGTATTCATCTTGCGAAGTCTCTCCATTTCTGTACAACCTCTTAGAAAGAGGTGGGTCAGCTCTGTAAGATTTCTAACGATCGGTATGAATTTAATCTTGGTTTGGGAAAGCTGAGAAGTTGGAGCTTGGGGTTTGCTAAATTTATAAACTAAAAAGTTGGAGCTTCATATCATGGTGAATGCCCGGGTATATAGAGAGAAAATGGGAAACATCGGAAGTGGAAGAGATTAGGGACAAGGGAAGGGATGAATAAGGGGACTGGACGTGTCGTTTCATTTGGGAGGTCCAAAGAGAGACATTTTGGGAGCCTACAGATGTGGAGAGGAGAGGCTTCAAATAACGAAGCATTAATGAAAGCCACGTGTTATGTTATTAGATTAGCATAAATGACTTCTCAAAATATACTTCACTAGTTGTAAACCAGCGCGATGCGCGGCGAGAAGATTGTGTACACACGGTTAAAAATATATACGTTTTTCAAAAAATAAATAAAGGAATAATGGCACTATAACATTCAATAAAAAAATTTGAACAAATGTGTACCTACAATCCAATTAAAGTTGTGCCAGTAATAACTTCACTTTAAAAATTATTGGCTTTGGAAAACTTCTCCCCAAAATGGCTTTTAATAATTGTTGGAAATGAAGTACAAAAAGATATCTATTTGGACACCATGGTGTATTATGAGGACCTTTGTCCAAAATATATGATCCGAAGGATGATCATTATGAGGGATCCATCTAAGTTAATTTCACAATTAGGCATAATAGTGTAAATATTATTAGAAGAGAAAACCACCCGTTGGGACACTAATAATTGTAATTGGAAGTGAAGTACATGAAAATATCTATTGGGACATCTTGCTATATTTTCTACTATTGCAAAAAGTGAAATACATGACAAATAAAAATTCTTGTAAAGAAGAGTGCACATATTTGACCCTATGAGTAGTACATTTTATAAATATCAATGAGAAAAAAAGTAGATAAACCTAAAAAAGAATGCAAGGCCCCACTTAATATCATATAATGAACATAATCAAATTTACCATAACTCAGTTAACACACTTTGTAAACCTAATATTATAATAAAGGACTGATCAACATCAAGACAAATGACAATATCTTGCAATTGCCATAACCTGATCTTCACAATCTATGTTGTTATTTTTACAATTGAGGGGTACAGATTGGGCTTCAATGCTACAATTGAAGCTAAATAGTCTTTTTTAAAAAGATTGATAAGAGTTACACAGCGACATAAATGAAATTACATCAAACTCGTATCTTCCTCTTTAATACAACTCCCACACCTAATTGACAAAAAAATAGTATTTACAATTAACATACATAGATAATGGAAATTAATAGAATGTATGCCTCCCAAAATTTGATAACAACGTGGAATGAAATTGTGAATTGAGAAGACCACCCCATGTGCTTATCCCTTATCCCCAACCCGCTAACACACGTACCCCAACCTGTTTCCCCCATTCTCCCTTACCATTACACCCAACAACCCCCAAATCGTAAAAGCCCCACCCCAACTTGCATACCCCACTGCCTTCCCATACCCATACCCCACCAGGCCACCCCGCTTCCAAACTCCCTCTTCAATCAAAACCACGAAACGCTCCACACTCAGCACCCTATACCCCTATGCGCCCATAGCCCACTCATCCCCCGTTAACCATTAACCGCTGCTAAGACCCATCCCCACACCTTCCGTCCCAACCCAACAACCCACTCCCATACCCCCGTTCTACTTCCAAAACATCTAAAAAGATTTAAAGGGTGCAAGTAAGTAACTCAATGTATAAAATAAACAACCACCCAACTCAGATTGCGATGACCTGCTTAAATTTTGAAAATCCAAGCTACACTAACCTCTTTTTTTTATGGTTATGGGAGTAGTTGACCGACCACTGGATCGGAGAAGAGGGTGGGGTGGACGACGCTGAAAGTTGTCATCGGTGGCGCTGCTGCTGCTGGAGGCGGGAGGGAGGGGGCAGATGTGGAGGAAATGGCTGAGATGAAGTTAATGGGAGAGTTGAGAAATGGGTGAGATAAGAAACGGCTGTGAGAAATGGCTGCCCACCAGCCAAGAGCAATGGTTCTTATAGAGAGAGATAGAAGGGGAAAAGTTAGAAGAAATAGAGGCCGAAAATACATCTCTCAATGGGTCATGTCGAGTGGTATTCGTGTCGTTTTTTATCGTATTCGGATTTTATTGGTAACTTTTTTTATTGTGTGAAAAAATTATATTCAAATCCGACCCGTTATGTTATCGTGTCGTGTCGTATCGTGTTCACTCGTTAATACCCGTTAAGATATTGAATTGTTTTTAATTGTATACAAGTTGACGTATTATCTTATTGTTGAACCCAAATAGACCCATTAATTCATTGACATTACTAAATCTCTTATTTAGTAAAATTCATTATGATTAAATTAATATTATGCTACATAAATTATTTATATGTTCCAAAAGTATATCTTATTTAATTAAATTAATGGGTCATAACGGATTTTATTGAGTATTAACGGGTGAAGGGGGTCAACCCTAATCCGACCCGTTAACTATCGTGTCTTATCGGGTCGGCACGGATATGACCCGAACACATTAAGGGTCCACCCATTAACTTATAACTTCGTGTTAGTTCGTGTCGTGTTATCGTGTCGTGCCTCATTTTGTCAGGTCTAGCCGAAAGAGATAAGGGTTTAGATGTAAACTTATTAAAGTGACGTTTGAATATACCATTGGACAGGCCTAGTGACGTGGATGTGCTAATAATCAGTTTGCTCATGTGGATAGCGCCTTTGATAAGGGACATAAATGCCTTATTTTGCATTTTATAGTAGTATAGAGATAACATTTTTGCCCCAATAACTCGGTATTGGGGCTACAATAAATCCATGTGGCATTACCTCTAAAAACCTTCATGGGGGCCTACAAGATCTTTTTATTTAAAAAATAATGTCAAATTCAGAAACTCATTCGAACCCTTGGTGGATTTGCTCCCCAGAGGTCTCCAGTTCGAGCCCCGCAGATGATCACGGATCGCGGGAATTAAAAACTCCTGTTATAGTAAGCCTTGTTCGGGGCGAAGGGATTAGTCTCAAGGTGCGCGCAAGCTGGCCCGGGGATTACCCTCCGTCACAGGAAAAAACTTAAATTCAATCATCTTATGATCAAAGGCAGGACATCAAATTCAACAAATCAACAATACAAGTTCAACGTCTAAGAATTATTAAATTTCATATTTACTTATGTTATTACCTTTCCAAAGTTAATGACCTATTTATGCTTATTATTCTTCAATTTCTCTTTCAAAAATAATTAAAACAAAATTAAAAATATCAACTATAATTTTATATATGATTGGTGAAAGTACTTCTGGGATAACGAATCAAGTACCCGCGTAGCTACCATTTTCCACCGAGCTTGTTTAGTTCGAGATCGTTAAATTTCATCCCTGAATCCTGAATTTAAATATACGATAACGTAATTACATAATTTGGCAACAAGATGTAAAATATTACTATTATTTCAAAATATTGCATGTTGGCCAAATGATGAAACCCAATAATATAGAGGCATATAATGAATTCTTATGTAGAGATAGTAGTATCTAGCAAATTTTTGGCATAGTTTCATTTATTTGTAATAAATCCCAAGAAATAAACACATGTACAAAAAAATAACACAACTTAAAGTTATTTTTTTTAGGATCACCATTACATTTTTATTATTCCATTTACAAGTTTGCAAAGACAATAATGCACGTTTAATACATAATTAGCATCTTTTGAGGATATTTATATAATAAATCACAATGGTGTGTTTGAGAAAGGTGAATCAGTGTGTGAAAAGACAGGTGGGGGTAAATATTTAATGTTCGGGCAGACATAATTGGGAAAGAAAATTAAGGGATGAGATTAAAAGTAAACAAACCTTGAGCAGATTTTGTAATAAACATAATAAAATTGGGTATTTTTGAAATTATGGCAAATTCACTGGGATAAAAGAATATTTATTAAAGGATAATTCTAGGTCCACACAAAATCGACACATTTTGATGCTACACACTGACGTGCCTCACCCGGGTCACATACAATTAGTTTCAAAACGTGTAAAAACTTATTTGTAGTTTCTTATATTTTGCATGAAGTGTGTGGAATGGCATGTATGATTAGAAAACCATATACCATAGTAAAATTTTATTTTTTCCTTTTTTTCCATACCCTATGATATGATTCTCATGCATGCATAATTTAACAGTGTTATGTTAATGTCACAATCTTAATAAATGCGGTATATGTGTCTCATTCAATTTCTTTTCAAATATGTATTAGAGTAAGAAATATTGTGGGAATATGTGGGTCTTTGTTTCTATTGTTTGTGGGTATCGTAAACAAATATTGTGGGAATGTGTGGGTCTCTGTTTCCATTGTTTGTGGGTGTCAAAACTGTTAACGAAAATGTATTTATCCCTTAATTAATTTTTAAATTAGTTTAATTATATTTAATGTTCATTTTAGTTTAACTAATAGATTGATTTTGATGATTCCAAACATACTTTTATTATTTTTTTTGTTTGTACAATTATATATATATATATATATATATATATATATATATATATATATATATATATATATATATATATATACTTATATAATAGTTAATACAATTATTAATATATTAATTCATTTCATTTTTTTTCTAATTATGTATCAATATTTTTTTTCTAAGTCGATACTATTTTGTAAAACTATGCTTTCATGAACACTAGTCTTATTATTTCTTTACTCCTATCTACTGCAAACGAACATTGCTTTTGGCCCTTCTCTTGGAACTCATGAAATGGCATAAGTCTTGATTGACACATAGTACAATGATAAAATTGTGTAAAATCTTGAGAAGATATGGATTGTTTGTGCCACCTACTTTAACAGTTGGAGATGTCATTTTGGTAAATATTGTTGCTATTATTTTATTTATTCATTACTCATTTGTGTCCGAATTTTTTTGTGTGTTAATATTACGTTTTATCCATATGTTAAATATGTTTTATTGTTAACTATATTATGTGAAACATTTTCCTTGACAAATCTTTATTTAGCTCCAACGTTAATGTTTATATACGTCCTTTTTTATAATAGCCCCACATGTACTAATCATCTCTTTCTTTATATGTTATGTTTATATATAATATTTATATATTAGTTACTTATTGTACACAATTCGTGCCTTACCTTTTGTCAGCTACGCTTGCTTTTTAAGAGACCCAAATGGGTTATTTCTTTTCAGGATAAAAGTTATCCACTTTTAATGCTTACACCCCTTGTCTTGTCCCATCCGTGTAATGATCCATCAATGGTTGGGAAAACCTCTTAGCACACTTCCTTGAACCATGCGTGCCAGACTATTTGTTGGAATAGAGGGCTTTAGACTTTTGTGTTAATCCCCATATCTGTTGGACGTGACCTTAGCAAGTAGGTTCAGTACCTCTATAATATTTTATCTGTTATTTCATATCATAGATTTTTAGCTTTCGATTTATTTGTTTTTAAACCTTGTAATGACCGAACTGCTACATGCATTCGTCTATTGGTAGTTTCAAACCTGGTGGTGCCTTAATACTTAAAACCTAGCTAAGCTACTATACTTGTTTCGTCCTTTTACTATTGACTGATTTGAATACACCGACTTGGTTCGGCTACTTATTAATTGTGATTTGAACCCTTTTTTTTGCTACTAAGTAGCTTTCTATTGGTGACTTGACTTAACCGAGATTTTATAATCTCTACTACTATTTAACCTTGAAACTCTTATGTCCGTACATTTTTTTTAAAATTATGTTATATTTGCTACGACTATATCAGTACTTTGGTTCTGGTTTAAACTTTAACAGCGACATATATATATATATATATATATATATAGAATTTTGACATATTCTTTAATGCCTGCTATGGTCACTTCCATCCGTACACTCCTGTCTCTGGACCCTGCGACTGAGTAGACTTATATCAGCTATTTGTTATGATAGCTCGGCCTGGTGGTTTAAAGTTTCGTCCTTTACAAATTGTTAAATGATCTACAGACTACACAATTTGTCACTACCGTTCACTTCCGTGTATTATATTTGCCGAAAGCATATACTATATGTGTAATGAGCGTATAAATTTAAATAATTGTTTATATAATCACTTACCACGCACAGTGCTTTTAATAAATTGTGCATCAGATATTTGTATTGTCTATTGACTATTTATATTTGTCGAATAGTGTCTTTGGGACAATTTTTTCTCTATCTCTGACTGACTGGTGACGTTTTGAATAGAGATGATTTCTTTTATTACGTATCTCTCTTCTAACACACTCCATATGAATCTTTTTTTTATCTCACTTGTCTATAACGTTCTCTCTCCATCAGTCTACCAATTATTATTTTGATAGATATCAAAGAAGAAAAATATGGCCTCCATCTTTCAGTTCACAATTAATAAAGCTCTCAAGTTGATCAAGGGTTTCCATCTTTTAAAACCTCCAACGTCTATTTCTTTTAGAATATATTGGCCAGCAGATGCAAGAAGAAAGCAGCTTGAACTGAACAAACAAAAAGAAAGTCAAAAAATAGAGAGCAATCTAATTTTTACTTTCATTATTCAGCTATCTGTTGAAGAAATTCAAAAGCACAAAAGTCATTATTCAGCTACAAGATTTCTAGTGAAGACTTGAGACAAGAAATTGGAATCACTGTGAAGTCTACTCAAATTTGAAGAAGAATCTCATATTTACATTTGCATTTTAAAGAGATTCAACCTCTGAACCGTTGTACTTAAACTCCAAATTTAATTTTTGAAGCTCTGGCTTTTAGCTTCGGAAGTTGTACCTGTAGCCGTTTTGCTACTCAATTGTAAAGTGGTGGTTTGATCCTACCGTATAAGTGGATCAGGAATAGTGAAGTGTAAGGAGACGGAAGCTGCTCTAGGCGCGTGGACGTAGGCCGGGATTTGGCCGAACCACGTTAAATTTCGGTGTATTTATTTTCCCCACTTTTATTTATTTATTTGCACATGCTTGATTGAGTTAATATTTTCAGCACACTATCTTGCAAATAAATTAATTCCTAAATTTGACTTAATAAATTTTAAGGTTAAAATAATTATTTTTGAATTAAATAATTAATTTCAGAATATCACTTAATATTAAATACGAAAATTAGTTTAATATTCTTAGTGTGTTAAGATCTGCATCTCTAGTTGTTTAAATTAGTTGGTTGCATTTATTTGATATTGTTGGATTTATTCTTTATTGTTTGATTAATCTGAAATTTGTCAAAGCGTTATAAATTAAATATTTTTCTGAAATATTAATTTGACTTAAAGTTTGTAAAAACTCAATTCACCCCCCCCCCCCCCCCCTCTTGAGTATAATCTGGGCAACAAAAACCACAAGTGGTTGTGATTTTGATCAAACTACCCTTTTATTATGAATTGAAAGAGGAAAAGTTATAAATACAAGACGTGCGAGAAGCTCCCGACTTGGCAAAACCATCAGCAACAGTATTCCTTTTTCTTCAAATTGGATTTTGAAGATCATCTAACAACAACCAAGAATAATATCAATTGGTCATCATACACCTACGAAGCACGGACACTTCTCTGAAGGAAACATATCCGTGTTCGACAACATGTCGGACACCTATGAAGCACAGACACTCTCCCGGAAGCCACGAGTCAGCTTTGACTCAAGTTGGACACGCGACACACTCTGATATGTTGCCGACATGTTGGGACTTGTAAGTCCTTTTTTTATTTAGATTGGACATGATTTGGACACCTAAAAGGACACGCAGAGAAACACTTTGGACACATGAAATTAATTTTTTTAAATCTTTTTCACATGTGATGGTGATTCTGCTTTATTTGTGATTTTTAATGTCGAAGTATGTTTGAATTTTGTTTTGTTTGGTCCGTTTTCTTACTTTTCATTTTAAGAATGCTCTAATAATGTATTTTTGGGGAAAAAATATTGTATTTCATTGATATATATATATATATAATCACATGTCACGTGTCGAAACACGTATTACGTCTCCACGCTTCATAGTCATACACATATGCTAATTTATAATAATTTGCAAGGAAGGACTTGACACTATCTAACAACTAGATACTAAGTAAATTCTATAATATTCTAATATAATGCAACCCCATCGTTTAACAGTTTATATGGGCTCAGAAGGAAAGATAAAAAATTACATCTTATTTTTGTTAGGAATTTGTTTTGATTTTGTGACACCCCGCCTATTTTAACCACAGGTAATCAGTCCTTCATTAAAACAAACAGGAATCTCATTTAGTTCACTCTTAGCATCACTGTCGAAAACTTTTTAATTACTAATCACCTATGTCAAATTAAGTCGGTGTCAAATTTTATCTTTCATTATTATAACAAAATGCGGAAGTAAATCAAATATACCAAACCATCTGCACAAAGATAGTCTGAACAATCACACGACAGATATATAAATGAATAATACCGAATAAACCATCGGGTCACAAAGTACATAATCCAACCACAATTTGAAGTAAATAAAACTAAAATCTTAATAAAGACTGATCAATAACTGAATAACTAAATAGTCTGAGGGGCAACACGCCCCAGTGATATACTAACGAATCTCTTATCTAGAATGAATGAGTTGAAGCATCTAAAGCAACTCCTGCAAGCCTCCACAAGTGTTATAGCTACGCATACCTGTGGCTGGACACCTAAAAGTTTTTAAAAATATTTTGACACGGGTCAGAGCCCAATAAAATAGTTTGAAAATATTTTTCAAGTGTTTAAATCACAGATTAAATTAGTTATTAGATACACATGTTGTTTAACGTACACTCCCTTGAGTTCCTCACCTCTCAAATAATGTGCGCGCCTAACGTCTCCTACCTAGCTATGCTACCCAAGACAACTAGATAAAGTATCTAAATAGCCTCAAAAGGTCTAACTCCCTCGTATGACACATACGATGCGCTACCATAGTACCAATAATTAATATTTCCATGTAATATTATTGAGCCAATTATTTAAGTCTCTATATTTAATTACGTTTAGATATGCATCATCTATCAATTCTACTAACACACATAAGTAAATATATCACGTATGTATATATTTATCACACATATAATATATATAACTTTAGCATCCCCTGGATTGCCCCTCGTGATGCTGGCATACTCTGTTATCAAGTTCATGTACCTCTCGTATTAAATCAAGGACTATTGGTTCGGCATGTCTCCTCGAAACGAAAAATCAATCAACACACACTGGAGGTGAACATGGTTCTAAGCCTTTGGGATACGTACATACCTAATGTACCCAAATGACATGTCGGTCCCACTAATACATAACACATAGTGAGCCACCCTAATTTCATGTTCTGGGACTCAAATCCAGACCTCGCCGGAATCGCCAAGGTGGGATTGCCCTCTGCGCGGAAACCTCTTGATAGCAGGGAACGTAGGTATGTTCATGCACATAATAAAACCATAACAATAGGTATTCACACAACCTATATACACATTTTATTCAGTAGGTATACACACAACCCTTACATATAAATCCGTACGTAGTATATAACCCTCGAATACTCAACGTACTAATTATAACCTCCTTTCATATAATCCCAAGTATCACTCGCTACCCGAAGGGCCCTAGTTACCCTTAAAAATATCAGTAGTTACTACCCTCATGCACTATTGGTCTAAATTATAGGTTCACTTATCTCTCTATGATCCATTCCATCTCGTAAATGTATTAAATCTCACATTTTGCCCGGTAGGTTCTATCCTTAGTCCTCCCCTTTCGACTAAGCCTAAACTTCATCATGGGTCTACTGAATTCCCCTATATCCCTCACTATAGTTGAAGAATAATTTAAAAGTCTCTCGATTAAGTATTCATAAATTTTGAGTAAAAATAAAAGAAATTTGTGAAATTTGGGTAACCGAATCGATTCGGTGAAGAGGCCAAATCAATTCGCTGACCGAATCGATTCGCTGACCGAATGGATTATCTTCTTGAGCCAAATCAATTAGAAATACCATTGTTCATCTTTTTCGTTTAACTGTTACGTTTTTCTCCATTTTTATCACACAAATCCTCATGCAACGCACCGAAACTCCATTATAGTCCATCCCAACATCATATAAGAGTATGTATAACATTTCTAACGGATCTTTGACGTTAAAACATCATTAAATCTACAAATCTCAAGATTTCATCAAGGTTTTCTACACAAACCCTAGTTGTGGTTTTCTTCATACATAATCCACTGTGTACCCATATTTCTTCCATAATAATTATCACATATATTCTAATTTCGTTTCGTCTACATATGTGGATTCATTCTACATGCAATGCTACACCAAATCATGAGTTTTATTCCTTAAATTCCAAAAATATCATCAATTATCATCAAATCAAGATCCCTACACTACATGGGCATTATAACTCATTAAAATATGCAAGATAAACACTTGACTTATCAGTAGCACGTCTGATTTCTTTTTGAGGGTGATGAGGATGCCTTCCCTTCCTTTCGATCACAATTTCGGCAACGTTGGTGGAGAGAAAAGGTGTTGCACCTCCAAGATGTAATACCCCGTAATTTTATTGATATTTATTTAAGGGATTAATTAAATTAAATGAGAATTAATTAGAAATTAATCCGGGTATAAATACTAACGAGAGGTGAGTTGGTATGATGTTAAAATTTATTATTTTCGAGTACGTATGGTAATACATGAGTATTGATGATATTTAAAATTGTCACGAGGTAACTACACGACAATTTGGGAAATTTAATTGAGACGCGCGTGTTAGTCGCGTTAGGAACGTAATTAATTGAATTAAAAAGTGAATTTTATTTTTATCAACCGAATGGTCATTTTGAGTGCGCCAACGTGTCCGAAATGGTCAAAATAGTCAGAAAACACTAGCCGGGGGTTTAGTTTGGGTCCCGGGGCATTTTTAGGCCAAACCGGCAACTTAAAAGGGTATTTTGGTAATTTTAAAAATATGGGAATTAAAACCCACGAATTTTAGAGGTTTATTTTATATTATTTATGAACCCACTAAGCCCATTATCAGCATTAGGTGAGTTAGAGGACTATGGGAGTTATAGGAGAGTTTGAAGAGGTTCCAAAAGAAACCTCCAACCACCATCTTCAACCTCGGGAGAAAATATGTAGAGAAAAGGGAGAAATTAACCTTCATTCCCCAACATCAATTCTGAAGAACAATCTAAGGCAAGTGATTTGATATCTTTAGTGCATTGAATATTTCTTCCATTTTTAGTGTAGGAATTATCTTATCTTGAAAGTTTTGAAGAAAACCAATGAAATTGTTGGAGAAACTTTAAATTTAGGTTAGGATTTGCATGTAGAATGATGATGGACTAATTTAGTATTCGAAGAGTTATATATGATGATTTAAAAACGGAATTTTGATGAGTAATTGGGCATAATAAAATTTTGGGTTCATGTTCATAGGGTTTGGGGAAATATTTGGAGATTTATGTTAATTCCATGATGATTTGTAAGATTTGACCCCTAAAATATGTTAAGGGGTGATCTAGGGTGATTAGAAATGGTTTATATACGTTAAAACATAAATTGGATGGTCTTAGGGTGGATTTAGAGAAGTGAAGAATGAAGAAAAACGGACTTGGGAATTTCTGTGCTGAAACTGCCATCTCGTTAGAAGACCTGCCCAGGTCGTTCGAACGACCTCGATCGAACGAACTTCTAACGAGATGACAGTGTCCCTTCTAACAAGTTGGTAGTTCGTTCGAAGCCTTTCGTTCGAACGACACTCGTTCGAACGACCTCGTTCGAACGAGACTTCTAACGAGTTGACAGAATGGCCTTTTTGGCCTGAATTTATTTCTAGTATCCCGTAGACTTATTTAAATGGTGAAATAACCTTCCCTTATTAACTAGTGGGTATAGTTGGGAGATTGGGGTACATTGAAGAGTAAAACTTAGGATCTTGTAGTAAACCGGGTGACATTTATAGATTGGGAAGCGAGTAAATAATCACGACGTGAGAAGAGTTGATAACTTAAATACATATAAATCGGGGACTTGTGATTTGTATAACACTAAATGTTGGTGTAAGAACGAGAAGTATACCACTAATAAAATATTGTGATATCTAAGATGTGTGAATGCTTAGTATATGTAGTTATCTGTGTATAACATACCTACCGTACATGCTATCATGGGAGGTCGACGTTCGATCAGGGCCATCTAATCTTTGTGTACCTACGAGGGGATTTAGATTGGTACCTCAAGGACATAGGTCAGAGAAGGACTTATTGAGAAGTTAATAAGTCTGCTGATCATGGGAGCGTAGGTATGTGCGTGACCCATGTGATGTCAACTATGTTCGCCTCCATTGTTTGTGATTTTTGTTTAATGAAACGATTCCTGAGAGATTCGGAATACGTGGTCCTTATGTACGTGATGAATCGGGATTGGATAGCAGAGTATGTGTGCACCGCAACTTAGTCTCGGGGTGCTAGTATTGTATATTTATGATGAGAATAATATACTGTTAATTGAAATGAATTGTCATGAATAAATGTGAGTATAAATAATAGCAATAGTTTGTAAAGTAAAATTGGAAGATCTCTAGTAATTAGTAGTAGTAACATGGGAAACTGTGTAGCAAGTTATAACACTCTGTTAA
Source organism: Sambucus nigra (assembly GCA_949130495.1). Lineage (NCBI taxonomy): Eukaryota > Viridiplantae > Streptophyta > Magnoliopsida > Dipsacales > Adoxaceae > Sambucus > Sambucus nigra. The sequence continues at coordinate 23,593,335 of OX422208.1, read as the reverse complement.
ATAGAAGTTGTTGGTAATTGAATTGGATAATCGTATAGTAATGTTAGATTTTGGTATCGAACTAGTTAGGTATGGCAATAACTAGAATGGGTACGGGTACGATAGGCGTGCACAATTAGTTGAGAGGTGAGGAACTCATGTGAGTGCACACATTATCATGTACTTTATATTCACTATTTAATGATATTAAACACTTGCAAATTTTTAAATTATATTCACAATCGGGCTCTGACCCGTTTTCTTTCAAATCTATTTTCGTAAAAACCTTTTAGGTGCCCAGCGACAAGGACACCATGCATAGGAGTTCTATTCAGGTGACGTGCTGTAGCTGCTATGGAAGTTATAGGACCTTGACAGTAGACGCCAGGGGTTGCCGTGGGCCGGGCCTGGGCAGGCCCGGTCGGGCTCGGGCCGGTCTTGAAAAATTAAGGGCTATCCCAAGCCCGCTCGGGCCCAGATCGGGCCTTATTATGTAATCCCAAGCCCGGCCAAGTTTGAAAGCTCTTTACCCAGGCTCGCCCGATCGGGCCTTAATATGTTAATTAAAAGATTTTTTTTTAAATTAAAATACCTATTTTTTTTATTTTAGGACCAATTTTTTTAATTAAAAATCTATTTTAAACTCCATATATTACAAAGTCCATATATAAAATTTCTCACTCTACATGAAAAGACTTGGTATACGTTTTTATATTTATAAAAGTCCCCCCCCCCCATATATATATATATATATTTTCGGGCCTCGGGCCGGGCCGGGCCTCATCGGGCTTAAGAACTCATGCCCAAGCCCGTCCGGAAAAAAATCGGGCCTATAAAATTTTGCCAAGCCCGCTTTGCGGGCCTATTCACCTTACCCAAGCCCTATTTTTTTATTAGGCGGGCTTGGAGGGCCTCGGGCCTATGGCCACCCCTAGTAGACGCCTCCATTCTCGATCTTGACTCCATTATCTGATTTTTCTCAGTTGTTGGGCATGTCGCCTCATTTCTTTTAGAGACATTTTACTTATTCAGTTATTTCAGACTTTGGGTTGTAATTAATTTAGTGATGCAGACTTGGTATTTATTTATTTCAGTATTCGGATTGCTGTGAGGAGTATTTCCTCCAGACTCATTATTATTTGATGGTTATTCTATTGTGACTATGTTGTGGTGGTTATGTTAGCATTTCATAATTCACTTATTATATGTTAATAAGATTTAATTAAAATGGACAACTCACTTTTTAAATATTAGGTGGCTAGTAATTGTTAAAACGTTTTCGACAGTGATGCTATGAACTGAACCAACTTGGCATTTCGTATTAATTTAATAAAGGAGTAGCTACCTGGTATTTAATTAGTCGGGGTGTCACAGGTGGTATCAGAGCATCAGGTTCTAGTGTCCTTAGGATATGCACGGCTTGTTATGTTTCCGCTGATATTTCTTTGATGTAGAGCCCTATATTTTAGGACTGTTATATTCTTTTGTGTATGCATCTCTCTTCAGCAATTTTGAGATAATAACTGCGAACTTATAAGACTTTACTCTCATTTTAGATGCCTCCACGACGTGCGCAGCGAGTTCCTAGGGATGCACAGCCAGAGCCACAGCCTGCACCAGTTCAGGGCACTATGAATGCCACAGAGGTTGTAGCTATTGTAGCCCAAGCTGTAAATTCCGCCCTTGCCGTTGTACAGCAGGCACCACCCCAGGCGCCGGTAGTCACGCCATTTCAGGCTCATGCATTCCCATCTTCTTGGGAACGCGTTCGTGATGCTTTTCAAAAATCACACCCTCCGGAGTTTGTAGGTAGCTCCGATGTTGTGGTATCCAGTCAGTAGAGGAAGGACATTCAGAGGCACTTAAGGATGTTCGAGTGCACAGATGTTCAGAAGCAGATAATGGCTACTTTCAAGCTAGTAGGATCTGCATTGCAGTGGTGGGAGTCCATTACCATCACAGAGGAGAGGGACGCCCTTTCTATTCAGGAGTTATGGGTGCGGTTCGACGGCAAATATTTTCCGTCAGCTGTTCACACTGAGATGAGGAGGAAATTGATGAACCTCAAGCAGGAGGGGAGGACCGTAGCCGAGTATGAGGCTGAGTTTACCAATCTCTTGAACATTGTTCTCGATGAGATTTCGACTGAGGAGAAGAAGATTCATAAGTTTATGGATGGATTGACTTGGATAATCCGTCAGCACTTGTTGGATAATCTCTCGTTGGACACTTATTCTGATATGGTTAACGCGACACTACTTCACTGCCAGTATCACCGCTTTCACATAACTGAGAGTAAGAGATCAGGAGAGTCCAGCCATCATGACAGGACAGGGGGAAATGGTGCCAGCGGGGCACAATCTTCTCAGGGTCAGCATAGGCAGAGTGATCAGGGTTCCCAACAGGGGGATTCTAAGAGATTCAGATCTGGAGGTTTTAGGAGTTTTCAAGGAGGGTTCAGACATGTCCATCGGGGTTAGAATGGCCATCAGGGCCAGCAGGGTCAGAATGGTCAATAGCAGCAGTTTCAGTAGGGCCAGCATAGCCAAGGTAGGAATGGTAACGGCCATCAGGGCCGAGGGCAGCAGGGACAGTGAGGGGGAAATTTCTCGAGGAAGTGCTTCACTTGTGTCAAGATTGGCCACAAACGCCAGGATTGTCCTGATAGGGGCAGGGCCCCACAGCAGTATCAACAGGGTGCTCGACACGAGCCACAGAGGCCTATGTTTCCCGCCGCCCTCCCAGCACCACCACAGATGGCAGCATTACCACCCATTCCAGCGGTCCCAATTCAGCAGGGACAGCTTCAGTATGGGAGAGTGTATCAGCTCCAGCATGTCGCAGTCCCACAGGATCCGCCTGCTATTGAGGGCATGTTCTCTATTCAGGGGACTTTAGGGCATATTTTATTTGACACGGGGGCCAGACATTATTTCATTGCCATGAGATTTGCACGCACTATTGGGTTGTTAGACACCGCAGAGAGCACGGTTACTTGTGTAGACTCACCGTTAAGTAGGGGTTCCATGATTTCGCTTATTTGTAGAGGTGTGGATATAGAGATCGGGAGGTTTACTTTACCCGCTGATATGTTAGTGTTAGAGATGACTGAGTACGATGCGATTGTTGGTATGGATTGGCTAGTTGCGTACCGAGCCATGATTGATTGTTTTAGTAGGAGTATTATCTTTGCCATTCCCGGGTAGGAGATGTTTTTAGTGGCGATGCCTCACCCTGAGGGAGGATCGTCCACTCACTTGTACTATATAGAGGAGGAAACCTCTAAGGAAGTGGTTATACCACTCGATTCGATTCCAGTTGTTAATGAGTTTGTCGATGTATTTCAGGATATACCTGGACTACCTCCGAGTAGAGAGATAGATTTTGTGATTGATTTGACGCAGAGCACTCGGTCGATTGCCAGCGCACCTTACCATATGGCTCCGGCAGAGATGAGAGAGTTACGGGATCAGATAGAGAAGTTGTTGGGTCAGGGGTTTATCCGGAGAAGTACTTCGCCGTGGGGTGCCCCTGTGTTGTTCGTAAAGAAGAGGTATGGATCATTGAGATTGTGTGTAGATTACCGGGAGTTGAATAAAGTCACGATACGGAATAAGTATCCGTTGCCCCAAATCGATGACTTATTCGACCAGCTGAGAGGAGCTTCATTCTTCTCAAAGATTGATTTGCAATCGGGATACCATCAGTTGCGTATCAGGGAGCAAGATGTCTCAAAGACTTCTTTCTTGACGAGATATGGTTCCTACGAGTTTCGGGTTATGCCTTTTGGCTTGACCAACGCTCCATCCGTGTTTATGGACTTGATGAATAGGGTGTTCAGAGAGTTCCTAGACCAGTTCGTCATCGTCTTTATTGATGACATCCTGGTTTACTCCCAGACAGAAGAGGAGCACGCCGAGCATTTGAGGCACGTTTTGTAGACGCTACGTCAGAACGAGCTTTATGCAAAGAATGAGAAGTGTGGGTTTTGGCTGAAGGAGGTTCAGTTTTTGGGGCATATCATTTCAGACTGGGGGATATCTGTTGATTCGGGGAAGGTATCCGCGATGAGGGAGTGGGGACAGCCCACGACACCGAATGAAATTCGTAGTTTCTTGGGCCTAGCAGGATACTATAGGAGGTTTATTCCAGGTTTCTCAAAGATAGCGGGTCCTTTGACACATCTGACTCGTAAGGGTGTGCCATTCATCTGGAGCGATGCCTGTCAGTTGGCATTCGATGAGTTGAAGGACAAGTTGACCTCAGCACCTGTGTTAGCATTGCCGAGACCGGGAGTTGAGTATCTAGTCTACACCGATGCGTCCTTACAAGGACTTGGAGGTGTATTGAAGCAGGAGAGTCAGGCCATAGCTTATGCTTCCCGTAAGCTTAAGCCTCACGAGAAGATTTACCCCACCCATGACTTGGAGTTAGCAACAGTTGTATTTGCCCTTCGAATTTGGAGACATTATCTCCTGGGGGATAAGTTTCGGTTGTTCACGGACCACAAGTCTCTACAGTACCTCTTTACGCAGAAGGAGTTGAATATGCGTCATCGACGGTGGCTTGAGTTTGTGAAGGATTATCAGTTTGATATCCAATATCACCCGGGGAAGGCTAACGTTGTAGCAGACGCGTTGAGCCGTAGGCCAGTAGATGAGGTGGCAGAGGTGTGGAAAACTAAGGGGAAGGAGTTGGGACACCAGGATGCAGTGGCCCGATCGTTCATGTCTGTAATAACTATTACACCTCAGATTGTTACGAGAGTGATACAGGGCCTGGCAGATGACTCGTTCTGTCAGGAGAAGATAGTTCGATTACTAGCAGAGGAAGCCGAGTCCTATACCGTTAGCTCAGACGGGGGATTACGCTTCAATGGGAGACTGGTCATTTCGGAAGGGGAAGACTTGCGACACGAGGTGATGGCAGAGTCGCATGGCTCACGGTTTGCGGTACACCCTGGTGGGGATAAAATGTACCAAGACATGAGACGTCAATATTGGTGGAGAGGGATGAAGAGAGATATTACTGTGTTTGTTTCTAAATGCACCACTTGTCAGCTGGTAAAGGTGGATCATCAGAGACCGGCATGACTTCTACAGCCATTAGAGGTTCCGACGTGGATATGGCAGAGCATATCCATGGACTTTATCATGGGGTTACCTACGTCACAGAGGGGCACGACTCCATATGGGTAATTATGGACCGGTTGGCCAAAGTTTCTCATTTTCTACCCGTAAGGACAGACTACACTACGGGACAGTATGCCCTGATTTTTATTTCAGAAATAGTGAGACTTCACGGTGTGCCTCTAAATATCGTGTCTGACCGAGACAAGATATTTATTTCACGATTTTGGGAGAGTTTCCAGGAGGCCATGGGAACTGAATTACGATTGAGTACGGCTTATCACCCGCAGACCGATGGGCAGACCGAGCGAACAAATCAGATGTTGGAGGACATGTTGCGTATGTGCATCCTAGACTTTGGGGGTGGATGGGAGCAGTACCTTCCACTGGTGGAGTTTTCTTATAATAACTCCTATCAGTTCACCATTGGTATGGCTCCATTTGAGGCGTTGTATGGTAGACCTTGTCGTTCCCCAGCATGTTGGTTAGAAGTGGGGGACAACAAACTCCTTGGGCCGGAAGTGATTCAGGATACTTCGGCAAGGATAGAGATGATATGGAGTCGCATTCGGGTAGCTCAGGACCGTCAGAAGAGCTATGCCGATGCCAAGAGGTTCTTCAGAGAATTCAAAGTGGGGGACCAAGTGTTACTCAGAGTATCTCCTATGAATTATGCATTTTGGGAAGAAGGGGAAATTGGCAGTGAGATATGTGGGGCCATTTTCTATCATCGAGCGGATTGGGCCAGTTGCGTATAGACTTGGGTTACTGGAGCACTTGCATAGGATTCATGATGGGTTCAATATTTTCTCGCTAAGGAAATATCTGAGGGATGATTTGGCCCATACTCACATTGCGTTGGACGACATCGATATTCAACTCGATAGTTCCTACGAGGAGATAGTACCATTAGTACGTGTTCAGTGGCGGCATCATAATGCTGAGGAGTCCACATGGGAGCGCGAGGATGAGATGCGCGAGCGTTATCCAGACTTGTTTTTACCAGGTATTCTTGAGATCCGAATTCCGGGACAAAATTCTGTTATTAGGGGGGAAGTATGTAATACCCCATAATTTAATTGATATTTATTTAAGGGATTGATTAAATTAAATGAGAATTAATTGGAAATTAATCCGGGTATAAATACTAACGATATATGAGTTGGTATTTGATTATGATGTTAAAATTTATTATTTTCGAGTACGTATGGTAATACATGAGTATTGATGATATTTAAAATTGTCACGAGGTAGCTATACGACAATTTGGGAAATTTAATTGGGACTTGTGATTTGAATAACACTAAATGTTGGTGTAAGAACGAGAAGTATACCACTAATAAAATATTTTGATATCTAAGATGTGTGAATGCTTAGTATATATAGTTATCTGTGTATAACATACCTACCGTACTTGCTATCATGGGAGGTCAGCGTTCGATCAGGGCCATCTAATCTTTGTGTGCCTACGGGGGGATTTAGATCGGTACCTCGAGGACATAGGTCAGAGAAGGACTTATTGAGAAGTTTATAAGTCTGCTAATCATGGGAGCGTAGGCATGTGCGTGACCTATGTGATGTGAACTATGTTCGCCTCCATTGTTTGTGATTTTTGTTTAATGAAACGATTCCTGAGAGATTCGGAATACGTGGTCCTTATGTACGTGATGTACCGGGATTGGATAGCAGAGTATGTGTGCACCGCAGCTTAGTCTCGGGGTGCTAGTATTGTATATTTATGATGAGAATAATATATTATTAATTGAAATGAATTGTCATGAATAAATGTGAGTATAAATAATAGCAACAGTTTGTAAAGTAAAAATGGAAGATCTATAGTAATTAGTAGTAGTAACATGGGAAACTATGTAGCAAGTTATAACACTCTGTTAAATAGAAGTTGTTGGGAATTGAATTGGATAATCGTATAGTAATGTTAGATTTTGGTATCGGACTAGTTAGGTATGGCAATAACTAGAATGGTTACGGATACGATAGGAGTGCACAATTAGTTGAGAGGTGAGGAACTCATGTGAGTGCACACATTATCATGTACTTTATATTCACTGTTTAATGATATTAAACACTTGCAAATTTTTAAATTATTTTCACAATCGGGCTCTGACCCGTTTGCTTTCACATCTATTTTTGTAAAAACCTTTTAGGTACCCAGCCACAAGGACACCATGCATAGGAGTTCTATTCAGGTGACGTGCTGTAGCTGCTGTGGAAGTTACAGGACCTTGACAGTAGACGCCTCCATTCTCGATCTTGACTCCATTATCTGATTTTTCTCAATTGTTGGGCATGTCGCCCCATTTCTTTTACGGACATTTTACTTATTCAGTTATTTCAGACTTTGGGTTGTAATTAATTTAGTGATGCAGACTTGGTATTTATTTATTTTAGTATTCGGATTGTTGTGAGGAGTATTTCCTCCAGACTCATTATTATTTGATGGTTATTCTATTGTGACTATGTTGTGGTGGTTATGTTAGCATTTCATAATTCACTTATTGTATGTTAATCGGATTTAATTAAAATGGACAACTCACTTTTTAAATATTAGGTGGCTAGTAATTGTTAAAACGTTTTCGACAGTGATGCTATGAACTGAACCAACTTGGAATTTTGTATTAATCTAATAAAGGAGTAGCTACCCGGTATTTAATTAGTCGGGGTGTCACATGTGGTATCAGAGCATCAGGTTCTAGTGTCCTTAGGATCTGTACGGCTTGTTATGTTTTCGCTGAGCTTTCTTTGATGTAGAGCCCTATATTTTAGGACTGTTGTATTCTTTTGTGTATGCTTCGCTCTTCAGCTATTTTGAGATAATAACCGCGAACTTATAAGACTTTACTCTCATTTCAGATGCCTCTACGACGTGCGCAGCGAGTTCCTAGGGATGCACAACTAGAGCCAGAGCCAGAGCCAGCACCAGTTCAGGGCACTATGAATGCCGCAGAGGTTGCAGGTCCTGTAGCCCAAGCGATAAATGCCGCCCTAGCCATTGTATAGCAGGCACCACCCCAGGAGCCAGTAGTTGCACCAGTTCAGGCTCATGCATTCCTGTCTGCTTGGGAACGCGTTCGTGATGCTTTTCAGAAAGCACACCTTCCGGAGTTTGCAGGTAGCTCCGATGTTGTGGTATCCAGCCAGGGGAGGAAGGACATTCAGAGGCACTTAAGGATGTTCGTGTGCACAGATGTTTAGAAGCAGATACTGGCTACTTTCAAGCTAGTAGGATCTGCATTGCAGTGGTGGGAGTCCATTACCACCACAGAGGAGAGGGACACCCTTTCTAGTTCGACCGCAAATATTTTCCGTCAGCTATTCACATTGAGATGAGGAGGAAATTGATGAACCTCAAGCAGGAGGGGAGGACCGTAGCCGAGTATGAGGCTGAGTTTACCAATCTCTTGAACATTGTTCCCGATGAGATTTCGACTGAGGAGAAGAAGATTCATAAGTTTATGGATGGATTGACTTGGGGAATCCGCCAGCACTTGTTGGATAATCTCTCGTTGGCCACTTATTCTGATGTGGTTAACGTAACACTACTTCACTACCAGGATCACCGATTTCACATGACTGAGAGTAAGAGATCAAGAGAGTCCAGCCATCAGGGCAGGACAGGGGGAAATGGTGCCAGAGGGGCACAATCTGCTCAGGGTCAGCATAGGGAGAGTGATCAGGTTTCCCAACAGGGGGATTCTAAGAGATTCATATCTGGAGGTTTTAGGAGTGGTCAGGGAGGTTTCAAACATGGCCATCAGGGTCAGAACGGCCATCAGGGCCGAGGGCAGCAGGGACAGCGAGGGGAAATTTCCCGGGGAAGTGCTTCACTTGTAATTTAAGCATTAATCATTTTCTCTCCGATTAATAATTTTATTAAAACAACATATTTTATTTCATTAAATTACGTCACGCTTGTAATTTAAATTTAACCCAATTAATTCAATCTTTAATACTCAGAAAAATACGGGGTGTTATATACTTTCCCCCTTACAGAGGAATTTCACCCTCAAAATTAGGATGTACCTACTGTGAATTACTCTATATACTACTCGCGCGTGTCATCCTGCCACTCCCACGTCGAGTCATCCACATTATGGTTCCCTCACTAAACTCTAACCAAGGGTACCACCTTAAACTGCGGCTTACGCTCAATACGGTCAAGTATCGCCACTGATCTCTCCTCGTACGAGATAGATGGCTTCGAGTCGATCCCCTCTAATGGAACATGCCAAAAGGCCCGCTCACTCATCTGGTACTTCTTCAACGATGACACGTGGAACACATCGTGGATCCAGTGTGGGTTCTTCGGTAGTCCCAGCCAATATGCCACTGGTTTCATCCTCTCAATGATCGAAAATGGTCCCATGTATCTCGGTGCTAGATTCCCCTTCTTGTCTAAGCTCATGACCCCCTTTATAGGAGACACCAACATCAACACTTCGTCACTGACCTGCAACTCTATGTGCCTCCTATTTATATCGACGTAACTCTTCTGTCGGTCCTGAGCTATGTAGATACGTCCCCGAATCAGCTCGATCTTGGCAGTGGTGTCCTGAATCATCTCTGGACCCAATAAATTGTTGTCCCCCACTTCAAACTAGCAGCTGGACGAATGACAAGTGCTACACCAAATCCGCCGAATTGTCACGGTCATTAACCTTGACAAGTTGGACTTGTCAAGGTCAATAACAGTGACAATTCTGGGGGTGATAATTTTTTTTGCCAAGGACTTGTCATGGTCATTGACTGTTACCAGTTCATTAGAATTATCACGTTCGTGTCATGGTCCTTGACCGCGACAAGATTTGTCATGGTCAAGGACCGTGACAAGCCCGTGACATTCTTTAAAAAATTATCACGGTCATCGATCGTGACAAGTTTCTACTTGTCACGGTCAATGACCGTGATAATTCTGGGCAGAATTGAAAAAAAATCTGTTGGGCAGTATGGCCACTGCCACTGCCCAGCAGTATATATGTACCTGTTATAGCAACGTTGTACCTGTTCAAACATTATATATCCCGATAAAATAGAGATAGAGCAAATATACATTCAAAATACAGAGAATATGCATCACCATATAATCCAAATATAATTCAAATGTAATAATTTAAAACAATTCAATTCAAACTTAAATCAATGTCACTAAATGTCTGGGGTATGGTTAACGCTGAGGAGGTGAGTAGGCCACACAATATACGAATTAACACATCCACTAATATACTCCGTGCCGCATTGTTCGCGCAACCACAATTGGGAGTTCTCCTTCTCGGGCATCACATGCGTGACGAGCACCCTGGACTCGATGTCTTGAAGCTCACGTCCATGAACTAGTGCACCCTGGATGATATTCGGGTCCCTCAACCCCCGCCCTATCCGCTGGCCCTCAAATATGTTATTTATAAACACGCTCGGCCAACCAAGTGTCGACATCAGTTTGTTGAAGGGAGCCAAATAGGGTAGTGGATCATCAAAGTTCGCACGTGTCGACGATGAAGTAGTGAGGTCCACATCCTCGTCCTTGTCCTCCCACACCTCCTCCTCCCGCACCGCCTTCTCCCTCCCTTTACCCTTACGGTTTTCACCCAACGAATGCTTCACGAATGAGTACATATCCTGGATCGTCGCCTCTAAACGAGACAACCTCGCGTCATGTGAATCCACCGTTCGAGCCAACCGGGTGTCGCTCGTCTCCAATCCGATGATCCTAGATTTGACCACCCGTGAGCTCACCCCATTGTCCTCCCCTTACGATCAGAGACAAGCACTTGGTTGAGTGCGTCTGTGGACAAAGATTCCTTGTCGGCATCAAACTTCAACTCATGCACTTCCTTAAGCTTTGCCTAAAATGATAAAAAGCACATGATTAGTAAAATAAGTAAATTAAAAAATTATAACGTAATTAACAAAAAGTAATCTGTCGGATTACTTACAATCGTGGTCGCGACGTTTGGGGACACCTCTTTGTCCTTCCCCTTCTTCATCCGAAGAGCCACATAAGTATCGAACCTATGTGGCCTACCCCCAGTGCCACTCCCTGTCTCCTGAAATAAAATAAAGTAAAATTAGTATCGGCCCCGCAAAGTAAATTAATGCAGAATAATTTATTTGATGTAGTTATAGAAAAATTAAATCTTACCATCATCCTATGCTCCACCTCGACGTAAGACGTACGGACGGAGTAGTGCACGTCTGTCTTTTTTGCCCGGTTTTCCCTTCCCGATTGGCGAGATGCCAATTGTCTCTCCCCGATCTGATTATCAATGAACATTTGCCATTGTGCCAATGAGATCGTCTCCTTCGGCGGGACGGATTCACGCCATTGGATAATGGACTCTCGCGTCTTCCCAAAGTACCGGGTCCGCATATTTTTCTTCCACGTCTTGTGTTGCTCCCTCAACTGCTCCAAGACGAAATCGCGTAGCTTTAAATTCAGGTTGAATTGTTCCTGTCCAACAAATATAATATGTTGCAAATAAATATAAATATAAATATAAATATAAAATGAAATTGAAATTGAAATTGAAATATTCATATAAATATAAATATAAATATAAATATAAATATATTACCTGTAGTGCCACCCAAACAGCTTACTTGAGTTCATATGTCACCTCCTTCCAACTAATGTACCCCGAACCGATGATCATCTTTACCAGCTCGAGGGATCTCGCTAATAGCTCCGACTTGTTCTCGATGGACATCCCTAATTTGCCATATTTGGGGAGACTAGGGGCCGAGGAGCCCTCGTCGCCTCCGCTACCACCGAGCCCAGACGACATCATCATAACTAGCATCATCATCCTCGCCTTAATACCTGAATGAGACATTTGCTGTAAAAAAATGTTATTAGTACATATCAAAATGAATTAAAAGAAGACATGCAAATATGTACAATTACTACAAATAAAAATGAATTGTTACTGTTAAACACCTCAATGGACAATAATCCAGTGGTCATACCACTTTTAAAGGTAAAAAGCGTATATTAAAGGTACGAAGCGTATAAACAAAGTAATTTTAAAAAAAAGTTGAAAAATCCCACCCCCCATATGGACAATAATCCGGTGGTCATGGAACTTTTAAAAGTAACCAACCCAACATCGATCCACTATAATCCAACAACAATGTCAACAACAAATGTGTAGTCCGTACTCCTTCTAATTCATCTACTCAATTAATTATTTTCATCAATTAAACTAACAATTAAAGTATACAATTATTAATTTACTAATTTACAATGAGGGGCAATACTACTTACATAATTAATCATATATTAATTTACTAATTTACAATGAGGGACAATCAATCAATTCATTTACAAGGGACATTACGCACAAACACGCACACTACACACACATATACACACACGCGCACGTACACACACACACGCAGCCCCCCACCCCTACCCCACCACACAACTACTTTCAACATATACTATATCTATATCCACCTCCACCCCCCACCCCACCCTGCCCCACCCCCTTCCCCATCCCCCACCCCACCCCCTACCCACCACACACGCGCACACACACACACGCAGCCCCCTGCCCCACCCCCACCCACCACACAAGCACACATACACATACTCACACACACACGCACAGCCCCCCTGCCCCAACCCCTAACCCCACCCTGCTCCACCCCCCACCCACCACACATGCACACACACACGCACATATATAATAATTACATTATAATAAATTTTAATATAACTCTTTCTTTGACTCTAATACCCCCACCACACAACTACTTTCAACACATACTATATCCACCTCCACTTGCCACCAACTCCACCTTATCACATGCCACCATCTCCACCACCACTTATACCAGTGTCACTCGTCTTCACCACAACTTGCCATCAACTCTACTACCACCACTTTTACAAAAAACTCAAAATCATAACTACAAGTACCACAATAATTATACAAGCGTAAGTAATTTGAAAAATAAATACCAAAATAGCCGTATTTTCATAAATCCAAATGGCCTTTTTTCAACTCTTGTAGGGGGGGAAAATTAATTATATCTTAACCAAAAATACAAAGTACCATTATTATTATTATTATTATTATTATGAAAATATGCAAATTAAACCTTGAAGTTTGGGGTTAATTTCAATTTATACTCAACATTTCAAAAGTTACAATGTTAACCCTAAATTTTTAACATTGTTATTAACCAGCAGTTTCTTTCTGTTAAAAACTTAATGCAAATTAGTACAATTCTATGTGTACAACCGATGTGTAATGTATCAATTATTTGCGAAGTAGGTGCAATATAGATTAAAAAAAGTGTTTAAAATTATATTACCATTTAAAATTGCAATAATATATATATATATATATATATATATATATATATATATATATATATATATATATATATATATATATATATATATATATATATAATTTATTGCATTAATAATAAATTAATTAAGATAAAGTTCTTAAATTAATTAAGATAATTTTTCTATATCTCCCCCATGATCTCCATTAGTACACACTTGCCACCGCCCACCCCCCACCCTGTCCCACCCCCTACCCCCACCCCACCCACCACACATGCACACACACACATACGCACACGCACAGCCCCCCCACCCTGCCCCACCCCTACCCCCACCCACCACACACACACACACATATATATATACACACACACACACACATATATATAAAGGGAAGAGAGAGAGAGAGAGAGAGAGAGAGAGAGAGAGAGAGAGAGAGAGAGAGAGAGAGTGTGTGTGAGTGAGTGAGAGAGAGAGAGAGAGAGAGAGAAGGAGGGAAGAACGGCGAGGGAAAAAAATAAGGGGAAAAGGGTTTTTTTACTACGACATTTGTATGGTCATTGACCATGACAACATTATAAGTATTGTCACGGTCATTGACCGTGACAAGTTCGTGACAATACCTTGTCACGGCCTTGTCACGGTCAATGACCGTGACACAAAATGCGTGTTTGTTGTCACGATCATTGACCGTGACAAGGCTAAGCACTGGAAGGGTGATAATTTACCCATTTTGGTGTAGTGAAGACCGACCGTATAATGCCTCAAATGGTTCCATGCCGATGGTGAATTGGTAGGATTTGTTATACGTAAACTCCACTAGATGAAGATACTGGTCCCATCCTCCCTCGAAGTCAAGTATGCACATCCTCAATATATCCTCTAGCATCTCATTAACTCTTTCTGTCTACAATACACCAAAATAGCTGACTTTTCACGGCCTTTGACCGTGACAAGTCCAACTTGTCAAGGTCTTTGACCATGACAAGTCTGGGAGTGATAACTTCCCTATCACGGACTTGTCATCGTCAAAGACCGTGACAAGTTCATTAGACTTGTCACGGTCCTTGACCTTGAAAAGTATTGTCACGGTCAGAGACCGTGACAAGCACGTGATAAAACCAACAAAATTGTCATGGTCAAAGATCGTGATAAGTTTGTGACAAGTTTCTTTGTCTCGGACTTGTCACAGTTTTTTATCGTGATGATTCTGGGCAGAATTAAAAGAAACTGTTGGGCAGTATGGTCAGTGCCACTGTTCAGCAGTATATTTGTACCTTTTATAGTAAATTGTACCTGTCCAAACAATATATATCCAAATAATATAGAGATAATACACAAAATCACAGAATATATAATCCATATTGAAATAAAATAGAAATGCAAATATCCATCATATCCAAACCAACATCTACCACAATAAAAAAAAATACAAATACAATCCAATATCAAAATATCCAAATAAGAAGATAGAAACAATATCATGAAGAAGGAGCGGGTCGGAGGAGGAAGGAAGGCCACGCGACATATGAATTGAGACACCCCTCAATATGTTGAACGCCACATTATTCGCACAACCACAAAAGTGCATTCTCCTTTCCCTCCACCACATGCGTGACGAGCACTATTACCTCAATGTCTTGGAGGGTACGTCCATAAATCGACATACCTGGGAGGAAGATCGGATCCCTCAACCCCCTCGCCATCGGCTCCCAACAATATATGTCGAGTAAAAACACGCTCGGTCAATCGATTGTTGACATATGCCGCTGGACAGGGGTCACGATGGGAAATGGATCATCATATGGCACTGAGTCCGTGCGTATCGGCGATGAAGCGGTGATGTCCTCATCCTCATCCTCGTTCTCGTCTGCCTCTACGTCCTTCTCCTTCCCCTTGCCCTTGCCCTTTCCCAACTGATACTTCATGAAGGCATGCATATCTAGGATTGTCGCCTCCAACCTTGATAGCATCTAGTCATGGTCGTCCACCTTATGTGACAACCCGTTGTCGCTTGTCTCCATTCTGATGATCATAGACTTCCCCACCCGCGAGCTCACCCCTAGTCCTCCCCTTGCGATTCGGCCCGAGCACTTGGTTGAGTGCGTCCGAATCCAAATATGCTTTTGTTGACATCTAACTGCGACTCATGCACTTCCTTAAGTTTTGCCTAAAAAGATAAAAAGTACACGATTAGTTAATTAAGTAAATAAAAAATTATAACGTAATTAAAAAACTAAACATTTGTAACTTACAATGGTGGGTGCGACGCTCAGGGCCACCTCCTAGTCCTTGCCTTTTTTTTGTCTGAATTGCCACAAAGACAACGAGCCTATGTGACCTACCTCTAGGGCCACTCCCCGTGTCTTGAGACAAAATAATACATAATTAGTAAGTAATGCAAAGTATTGCTAAATTAGAATAACATAAAACTAAAATTAAAGAAAAATACAAACTTACCATCCTGTGCTACACCTCGGCATAAGACGTCTGCCTGGAGTAGTGCATGTCCGTCTTTTTTGCCCGATTTTCCCTCTCGATTGGCGAGATGCCAATTGCTGCTAAGAGATCTCATTGTCGATAAACTTTTGCCACTGGGCCAATGAGATCGGATCCTTCGGGGGGATGGTGTCACGTAGTCTCATAATGGACTCCTGAGTCTTCCCAAAGTACCAGACCCACAAATTCTTCTTCCATGTCTTATATTGATCCCTCAAGGTTATAACGTGGAGTCGCGGAGTTGTGGGGGTAGGATGAATTGTTCCTATCAAACAAATACAAACCAAAAAGAAAGTAAGTATTAGTTGCTTATAATTATAAATATAAATATAAATATAAATACACTACATGTAGTGCCCCCCAGATGTTCATCTCGAGGTCAATAGGCACGGATCTCTAATCAGTGCACCTCGGGCCAACGATCGCCTTCCGTAACTCTAGCGCTCTAGTCAATAATGTCGTCTTATTCTCAACGACGGAGCCCAATTTTCCCCATTTTGGAGGCCTACTGGCCGAGGAACCCTCTTTGCCTCCGCTACCGCGCCCGGATGAAGTCATTTTCTGCAAAAACTGTTATTATTAGTACAAACATGTATATGGACTTTGAATTAATGCTCAAATCCGATAATAACAATATATACCAATACCAATATTAATTTATATCAATTCCAATTTATACCAATACCAATTTATAACAATTTATACCAATACCAAATTCAATTTACACACACGCACACTGCCCCCCTGTACACACACTCCTGGGTCATGGACTTTGAATTAATGCTTAAATTGATTAAAATCCTAATTAAAATGATCAAGTAAAAATGAATAAAAATCATTAAATTGTCGTCCGATAATAATAAAGCACTAGAATAATACATGCACTGGTCATTACAAATAATTTGAATACTTATTACAAATCTAAAAATTGTTTCAAATTTGGGTTATCATAAAAAATGGATTGATATTCAGTAGGTGCAGTTAAGTCATCCACACTACTGTTTAGACGCTTTGGCACATGTAGGACGATTGACCACGGCTCATTATTGATATACTCCGAGTAAAACACTTGCTTGACTTTTGAAAAGCAAAAACAGATGGCTCATCGCTCACGTGTTCGTTGCTCTTCAACTTGGACAAGTTAACCATGATCAAATTGGTGTCAGGATCAACTTTACAAGCATTTTTATCCTCAACTCTTAACCATTTTTAAGATCTGAGAATATAGATAAATTAATTAGGTTAGTTGTAAAGCTTTCTTGTAATGTGACATTTAATAACAAACATTTTCATTATAATTACCTCGTGTGACAACCACAACCTAAATTTGTTGTCTGATTATGCCATTATTTTTCGTCTTTTATTATTCTTACAGGCTTCATATTGGGTCTTAAAACTATTCAAACCAACCATGGTATATAAAGTTGTTTGATCTTTCTCACAGCCAGAGTATAACGGCTGGATCGCCTTAAATTTTAAACTTTGGTAGTCATAGTCAAGGTTTATCCCGATATCTTCATGAGCACCTAAAGCTTGTACATCGTCAGTGACCTCATTCTCTTCCACTTCATGAACTCCATACGCGTCATCAACTAAATCCTCTATCATATTATGATCTACATTAACATCCTCCCCTTGTACATCTATCCTACTTGTTGAAGGTTGTTGTGAAGGTCGCTCGGGGACAACCCAAATTCGATAACTATCTTGCATGCCCCATCTTAACAAATGTAGTTCAACTGTTTTCTACTCAAACACCTTACCATTCTTACACCTATCACACGTAAATGGAAACTCTTCATCATCATGACATCTCTTTGCGTATTTCACAAATTCATTAGCATCTCTGCGAAACACATCCCCTAATCTATTTGTCTCACCCATCCACTCTTTGTATTTAGGATATCTCATCACGGCTACTACAAACAATCACCTATTATGGGTAAGAAGCGTATATTCGTGGATTAGTATAAACAAAAGTGTGAACATTTAGTTCTCATTAGTATAAACAACCACCTATTGAATGCGTACGCATAAGAACTAGAAGGCTAGTATCTATTCGCACTATATGTACTTTAAATTAGTTATAAATGTCATCCATTCAAATGAGAATACATGCATGCATGTACCCCCCGAAGCAAGTGTTATATAAGAAGTTGACTTAATGTAAATTTATTCGTGCATTCAAATTCATATTTCCTCCATCTCCTCCAAAGGGTAAGTGGTCCTATCCCATTCAAGATCGTATATTTATGTAATATACTTAACGGCTCATGCACATTTTTCCAATTTGAGGAAAATTCGGCAGCTTATCCCCATAATTCTCCAAGTACACGACATAGATTCGCAAGTGTGAGTGTTATTTCAATTTGTCAATTTAACTAACGCTTAACATCGCATCATCTAGTATGTACCCAGAGAACATTAAGATACGACTGCAGAACTTCCCCCCAAAGTAACAAGTTTAAGCCACTAAGAATATTATTATACAAAAACTATGTTGTCCCAAACTGTCCAAACGGAACAATTCGAGAGATCTCATTACAGCGGTAATGACTTTCGAACGGGTCTAAGGGCTATTGAATGCGTACGCATAAGAACTAGAAAGCTAGTATCTATGCACACTATAAGTAATTTAAAGTATATTTCATTTAATTATGTCTTATCACAATTCGAGAGATTTCATTTAGTTATGTAATTTAAATTATGTTTCATTTAATTTAAAGTACGCATAAGAACTATAAAATGTTTTAGTCCATTTCATAAGGAGATAAGGGGATGGTAACACTACGTGACTTCTCGTGAAATACGATACTACATTAAAAGCATGTTAATTATATTAAAAGGTTTGAGTTATCACTCCTGCCCACCACTAAAATTCGTGCGTGGAATGTCTAACCTAAGTGAAATCCAAACAATGACCCCCCCCCCCCCCCCCCCGAAGTGAAATCTAAACTTCGTGCGTGGAATGCCCATCATTAAAAGCATGGAAATTATATTAAAGGTTTAAAGTATATATCATTTTCTAAACAATAAGATTCATGAAATATTTATAATGTCAAACAATATTTATAATGTCAAATTAATTTCAAACCTCAATAACAATACAAGATTCACAAAATATTAACAATACTTATTAATTTCAATCCCAATCAATTGCAAGCCATAAACCAAAAATACTCAATCAATATTTATAATGTCCAATTAATTTAACTCCTAAAATACTCAACTAACACCACCTTCACACACCCTACCCCCTGCCCCCCACCCCCATACACCTATACACACACACACCATCACTCCCCCACTGCCCCCATCACTCCCCCACTGCCTTCCATCACTCCCCCCTGCCTCCCTTCCCCCCACTCCCCCCACTGCCCCACCTATGCCAAACCCCTTGCCCCCTGCCCCACCTCTGCACACACACACACACACACACCTGCCCCCTTGATACACACACGCACACCCACCTACCTACATACACGCACACATGCAGTTCTACACACACACACACATATACACACACACACATATACAAAGGAAAGAGAGGGAGAAAAAAACTCACCTGAAAACGTAGAGAGAGAGAGAGAGAGAGAGAGAGAGAGAGAGAGAGAAAGGGGGGAAAGAAAACGGTGGGAAAAAAAGAGGCGGTAGGGTTATTTTACTGAGAAAGTTGTCACGGACCTATCAAGGTCTTTGATCATGACAACTTTCTAAAGTTGTCATGATCAATGATCGTGACAAGTCCGTGACAACTGTACTTGTCATGGCCTTGTTACGGTCATTGACCGTGACAAACCCTTATCACGGCCTTGTCACGGTCAATGATCGTGACAAAAAAATGCATGTTTTTTTATCACGATCAATGACCGTGACTAGACTGACCGACTGAAAGGTGATAATTTAGTATTTTTGGTATAGTGCTACCCATCCGTCTGTGGGTGATACGCTGTACTCAACCTCAAATTTGTGCCCATGGCCTCCTGAAAGCTCTGCCAGAAATGGAACACAAAGATCTTATCCCAATTGGACAAAATATTAATCGGAACCTCATGTAATCATACTATCTCAATGATGAACAACTGTTCATACTGCCTCCTCTCAAAATCCATACGAACTGAAAGAAAATGAGTCACCTTAGTCAACCGATCCACTATCACCCATGTGGAGTTGTGACCTCCCTGCAATAATGGTAACATAATAATGAAATCCATGGAGATACTCTCCCACTTCCATATAGGAATCTCAAGTGTATGCAACATCCATGTTGGTCCCTGGTGGTTTACTTTCACTAGCTGACAGATATCACACTTCGAGATAAACTTCTCTATGTCCCCCTTCATCCCTGACCACCAATACTGCCCGCACATATCCTGGTACATCTTATTCCCACCGAGATGTACCATAAATCTGGACCTGTGAGCCTCTGACATAATTGCATGTCTCAAATACTTATCCTGTGGAACCACGAGTCTCCTATTAAAATGCAGACCACCCTCTGAACTGATTGAGTTTGATTCTGCCCCATCAGCTAACAACTGGTGAATCTTGCCCTGGCAATACTGATCCCCTACATGTGATTTCACCACCCTCATCACAATCTTGAGCGTGACATCTAATACAGATATACAAGCCCTGGAAATCTCATCATCGTGTCATAGCTCTCTCCACTCCGCCTTCAAAACCTCTCCTATGTCCCCAATAGGTCATTGGCTCAATGCATCTGCCACCACGTTAGCCTTACTAGGATGATACTGAATATCAAACTGGTAATCCCTCACAAACTCTAACCACCTCCTCTACCTCATGTTCAGTTCCTTATGCATGAACACATACTGAAGTGATTTGTGATCCGTAAATAAAGTAAACGGCTCCCCAAATAGATAGTGCCTCTAAATCCTCAAGGCAAAAACAAATGTGACTAACTCCAATTCATGCATGGGGTAATTCCTTTCGTGGGGCTTAAGCTTATGATATGCATAAGCTATAAACCTCTCCTCCTACTGTAAACAACCCCAAGTCCCTGTAAGGATGCATCAATGTAGACACGGTACTCTACTCCTCCCCTAGGCAATGCAAGTGCAGGTGCAGAAGTCTATTTATAATTTAGATTCTCAAATGCTAACTGACAATGGTCGTCCCAAACAAATGGGACCCCCTTGCGAGTCAGATTAGTCAATGGACCCGTAATATTCGAGAAACCCCGAATGAATCCTATATAATATCTGATCAGCCCCAAAAGACTGCGAACCTCGGTTGGTGTCGTGGGCTATCCCCACTCCCTCACCGTCAAACACAATGTGGCCCAAAAACTTCACCTCCCGAAGCCAAGACCCATATTTCTAAAATTTGGCATACAACTGGTGATCCCGTAGTGTCTGTAAAACCATCCGCAGATGCTCAACATGCTCATCCTCAGAGCGAGAGTAAACCAGAATATCGTCGATGAACACAGTCACAAACTGGTCAAAGAACTCTTTAAAAACTCGATTCATCAGATCCATAAACACCACTAGCACATTGGTGAGCCCAAATGGCATCACCTAAACTAGTAGGACCTATATCGTGTCAAAAAAGCAAGCTTAGGAACGTCCTCCTCCCTAACGCGCAACTGATGATAACCAGACCTCAAATCAATCTTAGAGAAGTAGGTTGCTCCCCTCAGCTGGTCGAACAGATCATCGATCCGAGGTAGTGGGTACTTATTCTGGATCGTGACCTTATTCAGTATTCTGTAATCGATACACAACCAAAGCGATCCATCCCTCTTCTTGATGAATAACATCGGTGCGTCTGATAAAACCTTGCCCTAGGAGTTGCTGAATTTTCTCCCTTAACTCCCTCATCTCGGATGGGACCATGCGATAAGGCACTCGAGCTATAGGCCTCGCACTCGGTGCCAAGTCAATAACAAACTTAATTTCCCAGCTAGGCGACAGCTCGGGTATCTCCTGGAAAACGTCCTCAAACTCCCTCATTACTGGAATTGAGTTTAAGAAAACAACCACCTCCTGTAAGGTATCCTTCTCAATATAGTATAGGTGTGTTATCGACCCTCTCTCAAGAAGAGGCGCCGCCACTAAGAACATATCCTGCCCTGGAATTGAGAACACAATAGTCCTCCCGAAACAATCCACCATCGTTCGATATCCAGCTAACTAATCCACATCTAAAATAACGTCATACCCCTCCATATCTGACACAAGAAGGTCGGCGACTAAACATAATATACCCACATCGATATTCACACCCCTACAGATCGAGTGTATAAGTGACCCACTACCCATCGGTGACTCCACGCACATAAGAAGACTACCGGTTATCTCTAATAGGTTGGCAACTCGTGCAAATTTGGTCGCTATAAAAGAATGTGATGCCCCAAATATCAAATCGAATCCTACCCTCAAGCCCGTGAATAAGAAATGTACCCTCTACTGCTGGCGGTGCCTGTGAGGACTGCTATATGATGAAATCTCAGACGTTATAAACATGTTTATACTATAATTGTCCCTGCAGTGGTGGGGCAGGTGGGACTGGTGCTGTAGGTGGCCTCTGTGCCTACTGCTCCAAGGGGTCACCCTTATGTTGTGGTACTCTACCCTGTTGTGGGCGGCCCCTCCTCTTGTGGCCCATCTGTCCATAAATAAAGCATTGTCTCTAAAAATCTCTTTGTCTCTGGCCCTGATGGCCCTGACAGTGCTGACCATGTTATTGGCTTAGTGGCCTCGACCCTATTGAACTCCCCCATTGTTCCCTTGGCCCTGACGACCCTGAGGAACCTGCTGCTCCTGAGGACTCTATTGACCCTGCCTATAACCTCCTTCGGGTCGATAACCCCCAAATCCGAACCTGTTGGCCTGATCCCACTGTTGGGAATCCTTCCCCTGGTGTCTGTCTGACTGTTGCTGTTATTGTGGTGATCCACTAGCATCGCTTCCTCTTACTTTGCTCATTGTTAACCTCATTTGGAACAAAATTATCCAAACGAGTGAATTCCTCCTCGTACTTGGGCACTAAACGATCACCCTGATTCACCTCACTGAACTTCTTCCTCATATTTGTCTCAAATGCTGGTAGAAAGTATTTGTGGCCAAGCCACACCTAGAACTCACCAATGGACATCGTGTCCCTCTCCTCAACAGTAGTAACTGACTCCCACTACTGTAAATACTAAATACTAAATAAACCACCGGGTCCTAAAGTGCATAATCCAACCACAATCTGGAGTAAATAAAACTAAAATCTGAATAATGTCTGATAAATGACTAGATAACTAAATAGTCTGAGGGGTAACACGTCCAAGTGATATACTGATGAATCTACTATCTAGAATGAATGAGTTGAAGCGTCTAAAGAAACTCCTCCAAGCCTCCACATGTGCTTCATTTACACATCCCTAGATAGAATCATCAAGCTTAGTGTCTCTATTGCTGGACACTTAAATGGTTTTAAAAATATTTTGACATGGTCCAGGGCCCAATAAAATAGTTTGAAAATATTTGGTAAGTGTTTAAATCACAGATTAAATCAGTTATTAGATATACATGTTAGTTTAACGTACACTCCCTTCAGTTCCTCACCTCTCAACTAATGTACCCGCCTAACGTCTCTTACCTAGCTATGATACCCAACCTAACTAGATAAAGTATATAAATAACCTCAAAAGTTCTAACTCCCTCGTATGACACATACGACGCACTACCAGAGTATCAATAATTAATATTTTCGACATAATATTATTGAGTAAATTATTTAAGTCTCTCTACTTAAATTACTTTTAGATATGAACCATCTATCAATTCTACTATCATACATAAGTACACATTTTATGAATGTATATATTTATCACACATATAATATATACAACTATAGCATCCTCTGGATGGCCCCTCGTGATTAGGGGTGGGCACGGTCCGGTCCGGTCCGGGTTTTGCCTTTTTTTTGGACCTGACCGAATATTCGGTCCTCAATTTTTTTTGACCGAGACAGGACCGATTAATTCGGTTAACCTACTAATTCGGTCTAGGCTTTTTTCGGTCCGGTCCGGGGTAAAATTCGGTCCTGACCCTATTTTATATATATGTACATTTTATGAATGTTTTTATCTATTTTTCTCACAAATATATATACAAAAAAATAATACTCGAAAGTCCAAGTGATATTTACATGGGTTTTTTTAACCCAAATAAAAAAATGTCTATACATATATAAAATGTTCCAAATTAAATTCATAAGTTATATATATTAATTCAAAAACTATACATAAGAAACACAATAACATTATTTTTATTATATATATATGGGAATCGGTCCGGTCCGGTCCAAATTGATCTCTTAATATAGTGGACCGCGGACCGGACCGATTTAATTGGTTTTTAATTTTTGTGAACCGATATGTACCTGTTATAGCAACGTACCTGTTATAGCAACGTTGTAAGTGTTCAAACATTATATATCCAAATAAAATAGAGATAGTGCAAATATACATTCAAAATAGAAATAATTTCGTACCTGTTCAAAACTTTGGGATTCTCCACAAAGTACCTCAACTGTTCAACTCCATTGTTCGACCCCAATCCAGTAATTTCGATTGTCTTTAGGTGTGATCTCAAATAATCAGGTACATACCATTCCAACCACGATGTCTCGATTTGTTTACAACAAAATGAAAAACCCTAATATAAGAAGAAACAACATCATCATCAATTATCTAAAATCTACAAACTATTTATCTGGAAGTGATGTTATGAACCCTTGACGTACCTTAAAGATAAGAACCTCTAGAAGAGGATAACTTTTGAGAAAATTCAGCACCAATTTCCAGTTCCATTTCGACTATAAGAATCAGCCACCGCACGACACTGACAAGAGTGTAGTGCCAACCAACAAGTAAATATTCAAAAAAATCGAAATTGAAATTTAAATATTCATATAAATATAAATATAAATACATTACCTGTAGTGCCACCCAAACAGCTAACTTGAGCTCATATGGTGTAACAACCCGCGTAATTTTGGGCTATTTTAATTAATTTCTGGAAAATGGAGGAAAATAAAGTTTTTGATAAAATTATTTTTATTGCTCAAATATGTTGGTTATTATTTTTAAAGGCGAGAATTTCAAACAGTTTCGAAATCGGAGTTAAAACGGATTTTAAAATGATTTTAAAATGTTTTTAACTCTTGGAGTTGTTTTGACTTCCAACTCTTCATTTCTTTGCCTTATTTAAAGGAGTCTTTTGGATTCCAACTCTTCATTTCTTTGCATTATAAAAGGAAGTCGTGGGCAAGCCTTTTAACCTACTTCTGGCACAAATTTTGGCAGCAAATATATTTTATATTCCTCTTCTTTTTATATACACATTGGCCCTTGAGATTTGTGAGTTCCAACCTTAGATTAGAGGTGTTCTTGGGCTATTTTGTTGGAGGTTCTTAGAGGAGCTTTTGTAGATCTTTTGAGTTTATCTTGATGATGTGATCGTTGGTTTCTCATCATGGTTTGAGGTATGGGGTTTTACATAATATGCTCTTTAAATCTCTCGAGAGTTTATTCCGTTGATTTCTTATTAGTTGAACTCATATTTGAATTGATAAATTCATTGAAATCTGGAAAAATAATTGTTGAAATTATTTTAATTCATGTGGCATCATTATATTGTTGTTGAGAACATTGTCATGAGATTTTAATATGGCACGGATGTTGGGCATCCGCCAAAATTCCTGTTTCCCGAGCTATGGCTTGATAAAGCATATACGGATGTGGTGAGGCCTGGTGACCCAGTTAAAGTGTTGTTGAGAAATTATATTGATAAATGCTTTGAGATTTGCATTTCGATTTGAATATTCGTACTCGTGTTGTTACGTTTTATTCATCGCTAACATATATTTGTTGAGCATCTTTCTTGTCGTATTGTGTACTTCCCCATATTTTCTTTTAGTGGCAAGTTAGCGCGGATTTTGGGGATCTATGGAGATTGATTTCAGCGAGGATTGTTTGGAAAAGATTTGTATTATTTTGATGTATAAAGCTTTGGAGATTTGTAATTTTAATTCGAGAGACTTGTTGTAATTGAAGAGATTGAGATTAGTGGATTTATATTATTGTGGGATTTTTAGATGCTCTATACCTTGTTATATTGTGGATTGAGTTTAGTTTTATCGCATTAGCGCCCCGTTCGCCCTCCCCGGGCGGGTGGGGTGTTACATATGGCACCTCCTTCCAACTAATGTACCCCGGGCAATCGTGTCAAATATAATTCCCTTCATATCTGAACACTAAGAAATGCAATAATCCTATGGAGTTATGCTCTGCAAATTCCTTCCAACCGTTGTGCAGCCGAACATCACCAGTTGAAGTTGTCAATTCCACTTTCCATATTTTCCCATGTTTTGCTAGAGGTTCCAAGTGGTGGGGTATGGAAAATGTAATTGACAATTTCAACTGGTGATGTTTGGCTACACAACGGTTGGAAGGAATTTGCAGAGCATCACTCCATAGGATTATGGCATTTCTTAGTGTTAGGATATAAAGGATAGATGAAGAGAATCGGTCTCCTCTCCACAAATAGGACACCCCAAATAACTATGTACTAATCACCTATTAAAGGTAAGAAGCGTATATTCATGGATTAGTATAAACAAAACTTAAATTTCAATTTCAAATTCAAATTCAATTTATAATAAAAAATTCCTCCAAAAGTAACAACTTTAAGCCACTAAGAATATTATACAGAAATTATGCACTCTCAAACTATCCAAACGCATTGTAATATTTCGGTACAAATTGGAATATTTATTACAAATTGAAAAATTGTTCGGGCTATCATAAAAAATGGATTGATATTCGATAGGAGCAGCCAGGTTATCCACACTACTATTTAGACGTTTTAGCGCGTGTTGGATAATTGGCCACGGCTCGTTGTTGATATACTTCGAGTAAAACACTTGGTTAACCTTTTGAAATGCACAAACAAACGGCTCATCGCTCAAGTGGTCGTTGCTCTTCAACTTGGACAATTCAACCATGATCAAATTGGTGACAGGATCAACTTTACAAGCATTTTTATCCTCAACTCTTACCCAGTCACAGTAAAATACAACCTCTTTGAAGCTTATATAATCCAATTCAAATATATTTCGGGTTACACCATGGTAAGTCATTTCAGCTTCAACGAGGTTTTTATCTTTTGCACTCTCTCGAAAGAAAGTAAGAGCCTTGTATGAAATGCCCGGGTTCTGTACATTTGTACGTTCCTCGTACACTTTAGCGCCAAAAATGTAACCGTTCAATCGATACTTTTTGTACTTTTATGCCACGAAGAAGGGTCCAGTGGCTAGACGAGCAAGCCTTGATGTCGTATCACCCGTCTTTAAGAGCTGAGAATATAGATTAATTAATTATATTAGTTGTAAAATTTGAGTGTAATGTAACGTTATATAACAACCATTTTCATTATAATTACCTCTTGTGTCAACCACAGCCTAAATTCGCTGTCTGATTGTAGCATTGTTTTTCGTCTTTTATTGTTCTCACAGGCTTCATATTTTCTGCATATTACAAAATTAATCATGTATAAAATAATCTAAAATAATGTTAAACATTATAATAATCGAAACTTACTTTTTCCATTCTTCAACATCTTCATGTGTGTCAAATAGATAACGAGCTACTTGTTCATGTTACAAACTCGTTAATTCACTCGTTTTTCCATCACATGACCACCATCATCGATGAACTCATCAGTGTCATCAATGCTAGTCGAGTCAGGCATATATTCCTGAGTATATATTTATGACTCCACGGTTATATATTCCTCTGAAATTGATCCTGTAATGTATCGCGTATTCTTGACATAATCTTTAAAAACTTTCATCAATCTTTCAAACGGATACAGCCACCGATATCTAACTGGACCACAAAGAAGTGCCTCGTTGCATAGGTGTACCAACAAGTGAACACTTATGTCAAAGAATGCTGGGGGAAAGTACTTCTCCAACACACAAATCGCTTCGATCACCGCCAATTTTGCGGCCACTATGTGTTCTCGATTGACTACCTTCTCACACAAGAGTGAGAAGGTAATACTAATTTGTATAATAGCCCTCTGCAAATCCTTGTGCTTGGAGAAACAGTTCTTAAACAATAGAGGAACCAATTGCATGATCACATACTAATCGTGGGACTTACACTTATGTAAATCATGAGTAACATAATTCACAATCCTTTGCAAGTTGGACGAAAAAGTAGATGGGGCCTTCAAATTATATATTGTGTCTAAAAGAGCCTTCCTTTCCCCACTCGTCAAAGTAAATGCACGAGGGGGAATTATTGTCCTTCCCCTAATATCTTCTTTCAACCATAGTTGTGGCTTAAGTTTCAACGATTTAAGGTCTTTTTGTGCATTTTCTCCATCCTTCGAGTGACTCCCCCCAAGGCAAGTGCCCACAATATGTTCAACGAAGTTCTTATCTGCATGCATCACATCCAAATCATGGCGCATCAAGTTATTCTTCCAATAAGGCAAGTCAAATAAAATTGACCTCCTCGACCATGCCTTTCTTGTCTCAGTTTCATTCTCAGTTAGGGTCTTATTATGCTTGACATTCTTAAATTTGAGATTCTTACCTGGAATATTAGGGCCACATTTAGAAGATATATTTTTATTTCTGAACCCAAAAGTTATCTCGGCGGTAGCCTATGCTCAACCCCGCCCAATAAAAAATTAGAACCTTTCTCAGATCTGAAACTATGAGCCGGGGGTAAAAACCTCCTGTGGAAATGGTATACATTTTTTTAGCTAAAGGATAGACGAAGAGATTCAGTCTCCTCTCCATAAATAGCACACCCCAAATAACTATGTACTACACAATCGGATAATATCCCATAAGCTGGAAAATCATGAATTGCCCACATTAACATAGCTTTCAACGTAAACTCTTCTTTTCTAAAAGAGTCAAATGATTGCACACCCTCTTCCCATAACTCATTTAATTCTTCTACCAAAGTATCCAGGTAGACGTCGATGTCATCACATGGTGCCTTTGGCCTAGGTATTAACAAAGCCATCATCGAAAATTCAGGTCTCATATACTGTGAAGGATGGAGGTTGAGTGGATCTAGGATCAATGGCTATACACTCTGATTTGTGCTTAGATTTCCAAATGGATTGAAACCATCTATTGATATAGCCAAACGAATATTGCGTTGTTCTCGAGCAAAATCGGGATACTCATAATTCATCCTCCTTCAGGAAGTAGAATCAATAGGATGACGCATGATATTACCCCCTACTTATGCCCTAGCATGCCAAGTCATTGCCTCTGTTATCCATGTTACTGTGAAAAATCGCTTTAATCGAGGCCCAATGGGAAAATATTTCAATACTTTTTGAGGTACTTTTGATCTTGTGCCTTCCTTACTAGTAGATTGGACATATCTAGGTTCATCGCATACCGGACGACGATCGAGATTTTCATTCTCCTTTCGGTATAGTATGCATTCATACACACAAGCATGAATCGATTTATACTTCATTCCCAAACCTTTCAAACTGTTCTTCATAACATGATAGCTATTTGGAAGTGTATTCTCCTTGGGTAATAAGCCCTTCACCCATTTCAGAATTCCTGTCGCGCTATTGCCAGACAAATCGTATTGCGTCTTCAAACTATGCAAACCAACTATGGCATGTAAATTTGTTTGATCTTTCTCACAACCAGAGTATAACGGTTAGGTCGCCTTAAATTTTAAACTTTGGTATTCATCGTCAAGTTTAATCGTGATATCTTCACGAGCACTTGAACTTTCTACATCATCAGTAACCTCATTCTCCTCTGCTTCATAAACTCCGTACGCATCATCAACTAAATCCTCTAACATATTATGATCTACGTCATCCCCTTCTACATCTATCCTACTTGTTGATGGTTGTTGTGAAGGTTGGTCGGGTACAAAAGGAACTTTCAATTCACCGTGAAAACTCCAAAATCTATAACTATCTTGCATACCCGATCTTAAGAAATGTAGTTCAACTGTTTTCCACTCAAACACCTTACCATTCTTACACCTAGCACACGGACATGGAAACTCTTCATCATTATGACATCTCTTTGCATATTTCACAAATTCATTAGCACCAACACATCCCCCATTCTATTTGTCTCACCCATCCACTCTTTGTATTTCGGATATCCCATCACTGTTACCACAACTAATCACCTATTAAAGGTACGAAGCGTATATTCATGGATTAGTATAAACAAAATTTAGATTTATAGTATGTTTCATTTAATTATGTCTTATTTATATTCAAATTCGATTTATAATTGAAATTTCTATTTCCTCCATCTCCTCTAAAGGGTGAGTGGTCCTATCCCATTCAAGACTGCATTTTTCTGTAATATACTTAACAGCTCATGCACATTGTTACAATTTGAAAAAAAATCGGCAGCATATCCCCGTAGTTCTCCAAGTACACGACGTATATTGGCAAGTGTGAGTGTTATTTCAATTGATCAATTGAAATAACAGTCACACTTGTCAATCTAGTATGTACCCAGAGAACATTGGGATACAACTGCAGAACTTCCTCCAAAAGTAACAACTTTAATCCACTAAGAATATTATACATAAATTATGCAGTCCCAAACTGTCCAAACGGGACAATTCGAGAGATCTCATTACAGGGGTAATGACTCAAGAACGGGTCTAAGGGTTATTGAATGCGTACGCATAAGAACTAGAACGCTAGTATCTATGCGCACTATATGTAATTTTAAGTAT
This sequence comes from Sambucus nigra, assembly GCA_949130495.1. Taxonomy (NCBI): domain Eukaryota; kingdom Viridiplantae; phylum Streptophyta; class Magnoliopsida; order Dipsacales; family Adoxaceae; genus Sambucus; species Sambucus nigra. The sequence continues at coordinate 23,562,632 of OX422208.1, read as the reverse complement.
GTTTCATTTAATTATCATACTATATATATATATATATATATATATATATATATTGTTCGATATACAAAGTAATTTTAAAAAAAAGTTGAAAAATCCTAGCCCCATATGGACAATAATCCAGTGGTCATGCCACTTTTAAAATTAAGTAACCCAACATCGATCCACTATAATCCAACAACAATGTCAACAACAAATGTGTATCCCGTACTCGTTCTAATTCATCTACTCAATTAATTATTTTCATCAATTAAACTAACAATTAAAGTATACAATTATTAATTTACTAATTTACAATGAGGGGCAATACAACTTTCATAATTAATCATATATTAATTTACTAATTTACAATGACGGACAATCAATCAATTCGTTTACAAGGGATATTACGTATAAACATGCACACTACACACACATATACACACACTCGCACATACATACACACACACGCGCGCAACCCCCACCCCTACCCCACCACCCACCCACCCATCCCTGCCTCTCCCCCCACCCTGCCCCACCCCCTCCCCCTATCCCCTCCCCACCCACCACCCCACTCACCACACACGTGCACACACACATACACACACACTCACGCACATATATACACACACACATATATATATAAATGGAAGAGAGATAGAGAGAGAGAGAGAGAGAGCAGCGTAGAGAGAGAGAAAGAAAAAAGGAGGGAAGGAAACGGCAGGGGAAAAAGAAGGGGAAAGGGTTTTTTGCTGCGACATTTGTCACGGTCGTGTCACGGTCATTGACCGTGACAACATTATAAGTATTGTCACGGTCAATGACCGTGATAAGTTCGTGACAAATAGAATTGTCACGGACTTGTCATTGTCAATGACCCTGACAATACTTTATCACAGTCAATGACTGTGACACAAAACACGTGTTTGTTGTCACGATCATTGTCCGTGACAAGGCTAATCGCTTGAAGGGTGACAATTTACCCATTTTGTTGTAGTGTGAATTTGTAGGTGGTGTGGGTGGAGGGGGAGTATTTGGAGGGAAAAAGGGGGAAGAATGGGGGGGAAATGGCGGAAGAATGGAGGTAAAAATTGAAATATGGGGAAATGAAGAGATTGGGGGAAGGGGGAAGCGCCTAAGGAAGGGGCATAAATCTGCAGAGGGCAAACTGGTCCGGTCCCCAGGGGCGAACCGGTCCAGTTCCCCTTTTTTTTATTTCTCATTTTCCTAAACTGAATCGATTCGGTCCAAAGGTATCGGTTCAGTTAGCCTTGTACAGAACCTCTCCTCTCCTGTTCTAAACACAAATTCTTTCACTCTCGATTTTTCGAACACTCCCGTAATTATTCTAGCGAATGAAGTCCCTCGAAACTGTCCATGCCCTCATGAAACGCATGTTTGAACTCCTATACTCTCATGACTTACACTTATGGACTCCTAATGACCCTATCCTAACTCTAACTAGTTTACATAAGAGTCATCCCATACGTATCCGGGGTGCGATGACCTCTCACAATCTTAAAAACTCATCTGACCCCACTCACGGGGTCCGATGCTCTCCTTGTTTCTCCCGTCCTAGGATCATAAACCAACAATCGGAACAAGTTGGTACCTTTTTAAATGGTAAAGGAGTCACCTTGTGGTTCGTTATATGTGTTCTGAATGGGATTCTCAAGGTTCCCAATAGAATTATAACTTATCTTATCTTGGAGTTCTCCTCTCGATCGAAATGGGAGGGACTTGTTAAACCTCGATCTCTCTCGCCTTCGAGAGTGCTTAGGTCGGGCTCTAAGCTGAAAGAGACTTAAGTCTTCTCCTCTATTGCATCTGAAGGCTCTAGTGGCACGGGTGGATTGTCACGAAGAGGAATCTCATTTATCTTGGTTTTCTTTTCACTATCCTCGACGTGATTATATGATTCTTATTGAGATTGGACATTAATAATGAGGCTCTTATCCACCGACCCGAGTTTTCTCTCAACCTTTTATAGGTTCATGTCATATCTCACTTGCTGAATCTCCAACTCCTCTCTCTCACACGCAACAATGTGATCTCTCTCGCACTCCACACTCGTCACTACACACTCTTCCTTTTCGTCCTCTAGCTCCATGTCTGAATTATCTCTCTCACTTGCTTTAACATGGAATACCCCTAACGGATCTCACATGTGAGTCCCCTTATTCCTATGTGCTTACTCTATAAAATATTTTTCTCAAGGGTCATGTTCCCGAACGTCAGTTGCATTCACCCATTTCAAGTATTAATAAGCGCATTAGCCGTAGCTAAGAATGGGCGGCCAAGGATGATGGAAACATGATTTCTCGGGATAACAGATGTCTCCTCATCCCAAATGACAGAATCCACCAGGAAGTAGAAAGTTTGATTTTGGACGATCACATCTTCAACGATTCCCCTAGGCATCTTCACTGAGCGATTCGCGAGTTGGAGAGTCATATTCGTGGGCTTAAGGGCCTCCACGTCTAGCTTCTTATAGATGGAATAGGGGAGAATTTTAATACTTTCCCCTAAATCTACTAGTGCTCTTTCGATTCAGTTATTCCCCATGATGCATGAAATGGTAGGTGCACCCGGATCTTTATTTTTTAATAGAAAGTCACTCAATAGTACCGAGCTGACGTTTTGGGTCAAAAACACATTCTTCTATACCTTTAGCCTATGTTTCACCATGCGTAAGTCTTTAAGAAACTTCGCGTACGCGGGAATTTATTTGACAGTCTCGAGAAAAGGTAAATTGATGTTTACTTGCTTAAGAATGTCCAGAACGTCGTCACAGGAGGTCCCTTTTTAAGATGGAACCAACCGTTGAGGGAATGACGCAGCGATGGGTGATTTCACGATAACTTTAGGCCCACTAGTGTTGTCCTCATTGTCACTCTCATTTAAGGGGGCATCTTCGGCCTCTTTCGTGCCAAGCGAAACCTCTTTATCTTTGGATTCCTCGTGTGGGGGAGGTGATAAATAAATGACTCCCAATATGTACCGTGGTAATTTCACTACATTGCTCAGGATGCTCGTGGGATGTAGTGATAACACTAGATTGACCTTGGGGAGTTCTTTGGCCTTGGGCCAAAAACTTACCCTTATCTTGAATACTCATGGATGCTTGCAACTTAGAGATATTCGCATTTATCTCGGAGAACATGTAGTCATATTTAGCATTGGATGCATTTTGGGATTGGATGAATTTATTTAAATCATCCACGAGATTTCTCTGCGGTGCAGTGACATACGGTGGGGGAGGTGGTACTTGCATATGCGCTTGCATAGGTGGTGCTTGTTGAAAATGAGGAAGTGGAGGTGGGGAAATGTGTGAATTAGGATTCATACCAGCATGTTGTTGCCCATAATTGAACCCAGGATGGTTCCACTTGCTCTTAAAATCTCCAACCGCGTCCACTTGCTCTTGAAGCATGACCTTGTAGTCGGGTATCATTGGGCATTCCTCTGTTGAATGTCCCGCCTCACAAATAGAACACACATTCTCTCTTGATTGAGTGGATCAGGGGGTTTATCTTGACCCTGATTCGAGTACGTCTTCCATTTTACGCTCAAGTTGACTAAATCGAAGGTTCCATGCGGCGTACTTATCCATGTGATAAAAACCAGATGCAGGAGGAGCGGTGGACGTTTATCGAACCCGATTTTGGGTCTTAGGATCGGATGTGTCCCATGCTTAAGTGGTCTCGACGACATACTTAAGATGGTCATCGGCATCGTTTGCATCTAACTCCCATGACGGTCTTTCCACATAGTTTGAACCAGTTGTTTAGACGCTATAGTTATCCCTTGATGAAAGAAAGAGATAAGGTGATGCTTCTCAAATCCATGATGTGGGAAAGCATTAACTAACTCTTGGAAGCATTCCCAACACCAATCAAACAACTCATTATCTGTTTATCGAAATGCTTGAATTTGAGCCATGACAGAGTTAGTTCTATGTTAGGGAAAGAATTTCAAAAGAAACTTGGATTGCATGTCCTTCCACGTTGTAATTGAGTTCGGTGATGAAGATCAAATCCAGGTCTTAGCTTTATCCTTTAAGGAAAAAGGAAAAGGTTTTAGGCGAACGAAATCTTGCGTGCAAGATTGATCACTAAAAGTGTCGCATGCCTCTTCGAACTCACAAATGTGGAGGTATGATTTCTCCGAATCCATGCTGTGAAACGTAGGAAGAATTTATATCATCCGTTTATGAAAGTGGAACTATCCTGCATTGTATGGAAGTAGAATGCATCCAGCGGTGACAGTTTGTTCAGGATATAAGACTTCTTTCATGGGATGATACGGTAGATCTCCATCCCCCGTACCAAAACTAGCATTATCCGACATTTCTCTCTCTCCCAATAACTCAAAATCCTCACTCGATGCGCTCAGAGTGTGACTCAAGGTGTGACTTGCGATATAGTTAGGCAGTGTAGGAGCTGGAACCCCAAACCGCGTCACGTTAGGAGTGTGTGGGCTATTGGGGTCGTACTCAACTATCGAATTTTCGTGAATGCGGGTGGTAGTAGATTGAGGAGTTTACAGCGAATTTTAAATGAACGGACATTAAGAGGTGTAAAAAAATCCTTTTTTTTTTCTTTTCTGAATTTTTTTGGATTTTTGATTTTTTTGGCTTTTTAAGTTTCGAAATCAATTTTGAATTAAATCAGGTAACATAAAAGTCTATTTAAGTCCCCAGCAATGGCCCCAAAAACTTGACGCGATTGAAATTATGTCTCTAGTGCGTGCTTATATCAGTTTAAGTAATAAACCCGGTAAGACAGACCGGGTCGAATCCTGAGGGAAATAGGACGCAAAACGTGACGACAGTAGGAAAGATGACTAACCCTAAACTGACTCTATAAAAAGAACGAAAAAGATGATGATTTGGAGATTTATCTCTGCTAACTAAATGCAAAATAAAATAAACTACTAAATAAATTATGTGAGCAGAATTAAAAATACTGGGATTAAAAAAATACGAACGAGAACAATAGGTTGGAATATAATTCCCCAAATCCTAGTATGTTTACTGGATATAAAACTAGTTGTGAATTAAATAATTGATTAAAGTAGGTCTTCATTAATCTCAAGCATTACATATATGAGCGTACTAGCCCGCATCATACATAATCAAGAGCAAGAATAAAGCGGTGTCAAAATAGCGAACACGCGCCACATTCTTAAACACCCGGGTTACCTAGGGCAAACGAGGTTAAAAGTCCTACGACGACTGTGATCACTACATAACACGATTCAATCATTATTTAATTCAAAAAACTAATTTTCTATTCGTGAACACCATATCGGGTTGGGTTCCTCAATCCCAAGCATAAAAAATCTAGCCTAGCAAAGTGCAATTAACTATAATTATGTTTTCTACTATGTAGGAAATCAAAACCATCATGAAATTAAACTTAGATGAGAAAGAGAAATTAAGAATCTTTGGAAATAAATAAACTATGCACTTATTAATGAATTCAGACAATAAATAAGAAGAAGAAACAAACTTTACTGAAGAAATCTGAATTGAGAATCACAAAGTTGTAAACTTTAAGCTCCTAGAGTTCTTCCCTACTTTCTCTCTCTAAAACTATGCTAAAAAAACTCTCCAAGAACTCCTTCAAGTTAGGGAATACAGTGGAATAAAAAGACTTCGTTTTTACAAGAATTGAATCCATGCACAACTCTAATTTTGGAAGAAGATAATTCTGAATTTCGATAGACGAACTGATCCGAGTTCCGAGACATCGGTTCGGTTAGCTTTATATAGGGGATTTTGTACTACCGGACCGGTTCATTTTTCATTTCCATCGGTTTGGTTCTACATTTACAGAAAGTTTTCCCTGCACCGGACTTCGTTTTTCAACATCATCGGTTCGGTTCTCCCTTTACAGAAAATTCACAAAGCACCGGACCAGTTCGATTTCTTCTTTGTGGGTTTGGTTTGGTTTGTGCAGAACATTTTTATTCCTTGTGATTTTTTCTCATCTTCGAAGATTCATAACTTGTGATTCGGGACTCGAATTTGGATATCGTTTCTTCCTATGTGCTCGTAGACTCGAGGTCTTCAACTCTTATTTAGCTTCTCGTCCATATGTAAATTACTCTTTTGCCCTTTGACCTTTCTTCTTTTCTCTTCTCTTCTTTCTTCGCGTGCACTAAATACGTGCAAGATCGATGAGAAATACACAAAACTCGGCGTACTCATTAGAAAATGTCAGTAACAAGGGTATGAGATAAATCAACTCCAATTACATCGCATGAAATGTTAAAAGACTCTAATTTGTGGGGATAAATACGAAGAGTTTATGCCTAATCAGTAGTCCCAACCTATATGCCACTAGTCCCACCCTCTCAATGATCGAAAAGGGTCCAACGTATCTCGGAACTAGCTCCCCTTCTTGTTGAACATCATGACTCCCTTCATAGGAGACACCCCCACCAGTCACCGACCTCTATCTCTATGTGCCACCTGTTTGCATCGACGTAACTTTTCTGCCTGTTCTGAGCTATGCGGATACGCCCTCGATTAGCTCGATCTTGGTAGTGGTGTCCCGAATCATCTCTGACCTCAATAACTTGTTGTCTATAACTCCCCGCCTAATTAAATATCGAGTGATCAGTCCCATACCCAATTAAATCAAAATATGCAGTTGGTTCATTTTTAACATCACTGTCAAAAACATTTTCCTATCACCTAATACTCAATTAAGCTGGTGTTAAAAAAATTCCAATTTTAATTTAATAAAATTTTATTTTACCATTTCGAACAATTCCACACATTCCATTCCACAACAACAATAAACTGAATAGATACCACCATAGAATTTAAAGGCAACTGGAATAAACTTTCCAAAAAATATCACAATACATAAATCCCAACAATAGTAAATGTATCACAACGACACGAGTATAAAATCTTGACTCAAATAGAAAGGAAACAACTAAAATCCTCTGGGGTGACATGCCCTAAATGAAAGATCACTACAAAGTACAAATCAAATAAATAAGGGCATCTAAATAATCCTCCATGGCTCCATAGCTCGTCAACCATCTTAATCCTCTATGGATGGCGTCCCTATGGCTGGACACCTGATATAAAAGATACAAGATAGAAAAAAGAATATATAAGGAAAGGGGTCAGAGCCCAGTGGTAAAAATAGTTTTGTAAAACAGCAAGAGAATAATTTCAATATTTATCACTTATAATATACATGTTAGATTATCGGTCTCTCTCTTGAGATTCTCACCTCTCATCTAGAGTGCACACCTAACGTACCTCTAATCCATTCTAGTTATAATTCCCAAACTAACTAGATTAACCCATTGTATCCATTCTTTTTAACACAATTCATTCCCACGTATTAACCTTATAATACATATAATGATGTTATAAACATATATATCCATTTAGATTCAACATGGATAAGTCCCTTGTTAATACAATTCAATTAAGTGTTTTCATACATAAATATCTTACTTTAGCCATACATTAGATATCATCACACGTATATATATATATATATATATATATATATAAACACTATACTGCACCCCGAGACACAGCTGCGGTGCTGCATTACTCTGCTATCTTGTCCCAATACATCTCGTCACTGTATGGGGGACTATAGGTTCTAGTAAAGATCCCACGAACCACAAATATCAAATCACAAATGATGGAGGCGAACATAGTCCTAAGCCTTTGGGCTACGCACATACCTATGCACCCAAATGACCGTTCTATACCATTGTTCTCACTAATGGTAATAGACCTAAGTCATATGTTCTCGAGCGACAAGTCGAAGGTCCCATATATTCATCAGGATAAGACTGTCCTCACGCGTATACCTCCCATTGATATCAAGTAAGCTAGGTATGTCATACACATAAATTATCAATCAATCAAATAGGCATTATCATCTACCTATATAAAATTAGGTACTTACACTACCTATATCATATTAGGAATTCATCCTATCACAAGTACCCGTCGTATTTATTGAATACTACCCACACTTGTAATCACGATTATCATCATACCTTTATTATGTAGTTATTACTCACATGATCTTTTATCCAACCCAAGTACTCGTATATATCCTCAATATTACCCGTACTTACTATAACGATTATTCTCCTCTAAATCGTGTAATAATTATGTAGATATCTTCTCACAAAATTTAATCCTCAAATCCAAATAATTTTCCATCATTAACCCAAGTTCCTCTCTCCTTGTTAATGTACTAAAATTAATAAAATCTCACCAAGGGACAAATTACCATTTTCCAAACTTTTTTTGTACATTCTGCCAGAAATTTAAAATTACAATTTTGAGGCTTTTCTGCTCCGATTTTGGAAAAACTTAAAATTGCAAAGTTGTGCAGAACGTGATTTTATACAACAAGTCGTGTGCACACTGCCCATTTCCTCTTAAAATAGTCCTAAAAATATCATACAATGTTTGTCCTTTTCAATAATTTTTTTCATGCGTTTTATCCATTTTCTTTCTCATCAAAACCAACACAAATCAATCCAAAACTTCTCCTAATTAATCTCAACTGATATAGCAAGATATATGATAAGTTTCTAATAATCAAACAACCTAAAATCATCAAATAGTTTGGATTAAATCCTATTATTCCCAGAATTCTCATAGGTTCTTATTTCTCCAAAAATCATATTAACTCCGACTTCTTCTATCATTTGAAACCCAAAATTCATGGATTAAATCCTTTAAATAGAAAGAGATTTATTACATCTCATTTTCATATCAAGAACAAATTCCAAAAACTGTATAGTTCATCCTTAAATCATGTAAGTTCACACTTCTTACTTAACCTGTCCAGCATGGATATTGTAAGCAATAAAATAAAGCAAGAATTACACTTGCCTTAATTATGTAGGTTTGATCCTTTGGTGATGATGGTGTAGAATTCCTTCCTTATTTTCTGGCGACTTTTCAGTGGTGGTACTGGTGGTAGAAGGTGGTTAATCCTCTTTGGCTTGCCCCAAAAGTCTCTCATCCTTCTTAAGCAACCTCTTCTCCTCCCAAGAAACTCTTCACTCTCTCTCACACTAATTCCTCTCAATTGTGTTGTGATAAAATGAAATGAACCTACATTCCTCTAATACATCACCTTTATAATAAGACAAATCTCGAAATTACTATCATCTCCCAAATAAAATGAATGCCCCTTCGAGGTGTCCTTTCATCTCCAAAGTGACCCGAGACCGAAATCCAACACCGAAATAGACTTTTCTAACTATTTAGACCCTTCCGAATGCAACGGCACACTCGAAACAACCATAAGATTGATATAAAATAATGTTTCCTTTTCATTTATTTAAATTAGTCCCGACACATCCCATATTGTGTCCCGACTTAAGTATCATAATTACCGTATTAGTAACTCACGGTAATATGAATAACATGATAATCATATATTACTTAAATATTACTAAGTAATATTCAGAATCATATATTTCAATATCCACAAGAATATAAAATCTGGATTAATCCCAATTAATTAATTTAAAATTAATTCTAATTAATCCCATTAACTTTTAATTTAACTCATTTTAAAAGTCATTAAAATTACGGGGTATTACATTGTCCCCCGCTTTTAACTAGTAAGAGGGAAAAAGACAAGGCCGACCGTACACTGCCTCAAATGGTGTCATGCCAATGGTGAACTGGTAGGAGTTTTTATACGCAAACTCCACCAAAGAAAGATACTGCTCCCATCCTCCCCCGAAGTCAAGGAAGATACTGGGATTAATCTTTAGGATTTATTCTTCGAAAAAGAAAATGAGTTTAGTGGAGGTTAAAGACCCAACCAAGTTTATAACTTCTTCTGTAGTAGTGGAAGGAGGGAGTGTGGACTCAGTGAGAAGCTTTATTAGAGCATTTCGGTGTAATTGGGTAGACGTGCAGAGTACCCATAAAGTGATGTTAGCTTGTGTCTTCTTGAGTTGGTCGAGGATTATGCTTTCCTCAATGGTCATTTCTGGTATGGGAAGTTCTTCGACAACTCCCTTTCCCTTATCTGTTCCAGATGATTGAGGATCCGAATCCTTATAATGTTTTCTTGATCTGGTCATGTGCTTTACTGAGGTGGTGAAGAACCAGGACCTCTTCATCTATTTCTGGGTGAATGGCTACTTTACTAATTTCCCCTAATAGGTCTTCGAAGGATATCATTTTACACATGATGATTACTGGACTGACTTTTCCCTAACACGGTTCATCTTCTGAGCTGTCAAATTCATCCCCCCGTCCAGTTAAAATGATGTTTTCTTGACAACAGAAATGTATGCATTCTAGGACCTCAACGGCTTCCACATATAAATCTTCCCACTCAACGGGGAGGTGCAGGAGTGAAGGAACCAACTGCCCTTGCAACTTCAAAGCAGTGAGTAGTTCAGATATGTACTACGTCATCTAAATTGATCTCTTCGGTAGGTACTATCCATTCGTTTCACTCCCGAGCCCATTTTTGGGCTTTCATGAATAGGCCACTGAATTTCTGACAGTCGGTGGTCATCTTGGTGGTTAATTTCATCCCAAACTCCAAAAATTGGTTCAATATGGTTGGTAACTGCATATTTTTCCCTTCAGACCGGGTATGAATGACAATACAAGCCCTTGTGAGGAATGTCAAAGGTTGGTCGGTGAAGCAGGTAGGGTGTAAGAGGAAATAAGGGCAAACTTTGAGTAGTTTGGGTGAGATTACAAGTATGATGGATGCTTTACTGGGCACAATCTGAGTAAAGGGATCAAATTATGGATCAATTTCCAGAAAGATGGCATTCGTATGGGTTAGAAGTGGGTTATGAGTGGTGTTGGGTTTGGGATCTTTTGGTGGTGTGATAAGTCCCCAATCAATTAAGCCTTGAATCACGTTTCTAAGATGGAAGCATTGGTTGGTAATGTGGTATGCGGATTGGTGAAATTCACAGTGGGTATCAGTTTTGAAGTTCTTGGGAAGTGGGTTTGGTAATGGACGGAGGTCCAAGGGTTTGATGAGGTTTCATCTTAACAAGGCCTGGTAGATTTTGGATAAGGAACATGGAGCTCGGTGTATTTCTTCCTGGCGAGATTAGGGCAGCTTTGTGGTGCCTAAGAGATAGCATATTGGGAGATATTTTTTATGGTTAAGACTATAGCACTATTAGGATTCTCATACTTTCGAAGGGTGAACTGTCTGGTCACTTTCTTTGGCTCAGATTCGACTTTGGCAATGCCTTCTTTAATTTTTACACCAGCTTCTCGGAGGGCTTGAAAGTGTGGATAATACTGATCTCCCATAATCGCTCAGATATGGGGTAAGAAATTCTTTTTCATGATACTGAATTATTTTTCTTCGGAGGGTTTGTTGGTCATGGTAGCTTCTTTTTCTTTCCACTTTCCTATGAAGATACTGACGGTTTTGCCTGAGTTCTGCTGAAGAAGTTCTAGATCACACTGTGTAACTTATAGTTCTTCATTATACTTGTATTGAGACATGAATTCTCGGGCGATATATTCCCAACTATGGATTCTGGATTCTTCGAGGGATAGTAACCATCGTAGGGAAATTTATTTCAAAGTCTGTTGAAACATTTGGTCTATTATCTCTTTAGAGGTACCAAAAAGGGTCATGGCTCAGTGATAACTATGAAGGTGCATAATTGGGGGCCATCTGCCCCCAAACTTATCAATAGCTAGCATCTTGAACTTCTCCGACAATCTTACTTTAGGATAGGGAGACATATAGGTGTAGTTCATGCAGTTCCCAGATATCCTAACTGTAGGTACCCAGAATTTAGGACCATGGGCCTAGACGAGTAGCCTAGTTCTGGCGGCCCAAAATCCAGGCCCTCTATCTTTCATATTGGCCCGGTCTCTCCCCACGATCCCATGAAGAGAAGTTATAGGGGAGCACAATCCCATGAAGGGAAAGGATAGGGAAGATGGCTAATATAAAGGAACCCATCATCTCCACTAACTAGCATACACATGTATAAATTAAACCCTAGGTCCGGGGCAAAGGACAAGTTGTATTCTCTGTACCTATTCTTGAGAATATAGAGAAATAATATTGACTGCACCATCATTGACGTAGGCACATCTTTGCTGAACCACGTACACCTGTTGTTGTGTGATTGGCATTTTATTTATTCTTTCTTGGTTATTACCTCTTTCATATTTATTCGTGTTGCACAATAATTGTCACCACAATTGGCGCCGTCTGTGGGAAGCGTTCATCTTTCCCTGAGAAGAGCCCACGCCAAGAAAAAATCATAGATGTCTGGTCACAGCAGCAACGCTCCTCAAGCAGGAGATATTCAGGAGCCACCTGCTCCTCGCAGGATTAGGTCTGAAGTCCGACGTTCAGATCAAGGGGCTCGCTTAGAAAGGCCAGCCTCAGAAGAAAGTCAAGGACCAGCAAGGTCCACGCAGATATCCAGATTGATCGATGCATACGAGGCAAGGCTCTACGAGCAGAGGGAGTCTTCTCGCAGATATGAGGTTGAGAATGCTCGCTTGAAAAGAAAACTGGAAAAATTGGAGAAGGAATTACGTCCTGATACCAGGAGACGCCCCTATCGCACTCCTAGCCCTCAAGCGAGCAAATCTCGCAGCCGAGGAAGGAGCCCTAGGCGGCAATATCCAGGGGACGAAGGTGGCGACTCAGATGATGACCTCCGCGAACAACTAAGAAAAGATCGCCGTTTCCAAAGCCCTGCTCGCAGCGACGACAACATACGGAACCTGGTCCACAGAGAAATGGACCAACATCCAGCTCACCGCGGCACCAGGTCGACCAGAGAACTCGCCAGGAGAGCCCTCAAGATCCATATGAAGTCACCCTTCACGAGGGAAATTGAAGAGGAAGAGGCTCCCAAGAAGTTTGCCATTCCAAGGTTCAAGATTTACGACGGGAAGACTGATCCCATTGATCATGTCAGGCAGTACCGGCAGGCCATGACCCTCTGAAATCACCAGGATGCACTGATGTGCAGTATTTTCCCCTCGAGCCTCCATGACGTGGCCCAGAAATGGTTCGAGAAACTCCCTCACCGATCCATCAGAAATTTCAAATCCCTGGCCGATCTCTTTGCGGCCCGATTCATCACCAGCAGCTCCCATCCCAAAAGGATGGATGCTCTATTATCAATGAAGAAAACGCCTCAGGAGACACTCCGAGACTACGCGAAGAGATACTGGGAGTTATTCAAAGAGGTCAAGGACTGCGCAGAAGAGGTGGCAGTAGCTTCATTCAAAATTGGGCTACCTAGATCTTCCCTCCTTTACCAGTCCTTGACAAAGAAGGAAGCTACGACCATTGACGACCTGATGGCCAGGATTGAGAAATACGCAAAGGTGGAAGATGTCACCCGCCTTAATGTAGGAGAAAATGGTCGAGCCAAGCTCACTACCAGGGGAAGTGAGAAAGTTGAGAAACAGAAAAAAGGAGGTAAAAGTGGAGGCAAGAATGGCTCCAAAAATGGAGAAAACCCTGACGTTACAAAATCATTCCAGGCGGTCAACACCGTCTTCAAAGAGCCAATTTACAAAATTCTCGTGAAGATCAAGGATGAACCGTTCATCAAATGGCCCCGGAAGATGGGAGGAGACCCCTCGAAAAGAAATAATGCATTAAGATGCACTTTCCACAAAGAGGGAGGGCATAAGACCGAGCACTGCAAGGCTCTTAAGTCCCACCTCGAGGAGTTGGCCCAGTCCGAAAATTTGAACGACTTTGTGGAAAAGAAGGTAGAGAAAGTGGCTGCCCACAAAGAGATGAAACCCGACAACGTATTGGAAGATGACGCCGGACACGAATTCGCAGTAATCCACGGAGTATCTGACATCAAGCAAATCCAAGGCAACTCAGCTCGAATGGAGGTAAAAAAGCTGACAGCGGTAATGCAAGCTTTTCAGATTGACCCAGTAAAATCACAGTCAGGAAAATGTCGGCGAGCAGAGGATATCAACTACAACAAGCATATTGTTTTCACGGATGAAGATCTTGTGGGAGTAAGGACCCCACATCATGATGCCTTAGTCATTACACTCAGGATATCCAACTTTAACATTGACAGGCTGCTCGTCGATCAAGGAAGCTCATTTGAAGTAATGTACATCGACCTGTTTCAAAAATTGAAGTTGAACATCGCCGACCTAAAGGGAACCACTGTCCCTCTGGTCGGCTTCACTGGTAAGATGACCATGCCTTTGGGCAAAATAGTACTGTCGGTTCGCGCTGGAAATGTTTCTAAGATGATCGAATTCTTGGTGGTCGACATTGATTCACCATATCAAGCCATCCTCGGCAGGGGATGGCTTCATGCAATGAAGGCAGTCTCCTCGACCTACCACCAGAAACTCAAATATGTCACCGAGCGGGGAGTAATGGAGATACATGGCGACCAGGCGATGGCAAGGAAATGCTTCATAGCGGCCATCCGACCAAAGCCAGAGAGAAAAGCCGTTCAAACCAGCGAGAAGGTCGAGGAAGGTGCAATTCCTTCCAAATAGCAATTAAAATATGGAAGGCCTGGAGTGGAAGAGACCAGGCTCCTCCCCTCCGAGCGTGTCGTCGAGGACCTGGTAGAAGTGACGGCTAAAGAAGGCGACAGCAGCAGAGTCTTCCTGATCGGAGCGTCACTCACTGACCAAGAGCAAAAGGATTTGTCAACCTTACTCAGAAGCAACATAGATGTTTTCACTTGGGAACCCTATGAGCTGCCAAGAATCGACCCCAATATGATCTGCCATTAGTTGCACGTCGATCCCACATTCAAGCCGGTAGCACAGATGGCACGACGAACTGCTCCCGAAAAGGTCAGAGCAATAGAAAAAAAAGTCGAAAAACTGTTGGATGCAGGGTCCATACGGGAAGTGCAATTCCCCAAATGGTTATCCAACCCAGTGGTAGTTCCGAAAAGCAACGGGAAGTGGAGAGTTTGCATAGACTTCACTGACCTCAACAAACCTGCCCCAAGGATAGCTTCCCCCTTCTGAAAATAAACCAACTAGTAGACGCCACCGCAGCTCACAAACGAATGAGTTTCCTGGACGCGTACTCAGGATATCACCTGATTCCCCTGTATGCCCCAGATCAGGACAAAACGGCGTTTATCACGACGGTTGGTTTATACTGTTACAAGGTCATGCATTTTGGGCTAAAAAATGCAGGGGCAACCTATCAGCGGCTAGTAACCAAAATGTTCAGGAATCAGATGGGTGACACAATGGAGGTCTACATCGACGACATGCTCGTCAAAAGCAAGGATAAGGAAAATCACCTCTCGGACCTGCCAAGTACCTTCGAAATCCTCAGGAAATACCGAATGAAACTCAACGCGAGTAAGTGTTCCTTCGGTGTCCAGTTAGGAAAGTTTCTTGGGTATTTGGTCAGCAAGCAAGGCATAGAGGCTAATCCGGACCAGATTGAGGCAATCAACAGAGTGCAACCTCCTCGCACTGTCCGAGATGTACAAAAGCTCACTGGAATGCTCGCTGCTCTAAATCGTTTCATTTCTAAATCCTCTGAGAGATGCAAGCCTTTTTTCCAACTCTTAAAAGGCAGCAAAACAGTAGAATGGACCCCCGACTGCTCGCGAGCATTAGACGAGCTCAAGTCCTACCTAAGCTCTCCACCATTGCTTGTCATACCACAGCAAGTGGACTCTTTGTACCTCTACCTCTCTGTATCCAGTCATACTGTCAGCTCAGCACTAATGTGTGAAGTTACAGGAATCCAACATCCAGTCTATTACGCGAGCAAAACCTTATTAGACGCCGAGCAGCGCTATCTAGCATTGGAAAAGCTCGCATTCGCCCTAGTAATGGCCTCGAGGAAACTGAAGCATGACTTCGAAGCTCATACGATCATAGTCCTTACATCACACCCCCTCAAGGCTATCCTAAAGAAGGCGGATTTGTCTGGCAGACTGTCTAAATGGTCGGTCGAGCTCGGCCGATTTGACATCCAATTTCAACCAAGGACAGCTATCAAAGGTCAAATCCTTGCTGATTTCATAGAAGAATTCACAAGCGAAGAACCCTTCGACCAGCCTAAACCAACAGAAGAAAATAACCAGCCTACAGTGGAAAGCTAGAAACTATTCGTTGATGGAGCCTCCGACTCAAAGGGGGCAGGGGTAGGAATTGTTCTCATCACTCCAGAAAATACAGTCCTTGAGCAAGGAATTAGGCTGGGATTTGCAGCCTCCAACAACAAAGCAGAATATGAAGCCTTAATAGCAGGTCTCCAAAAGGCACAAACTCTGGGAGCAAAGAATTTGCAGGTATTCGGTGATTCGCAACTAGTTTCCAATCAGATAAGTGGAGACTATAACGCGAAGGATGAGAGAAGGGCAGCCTACCTCTCCTTGGTAAAAAACTTAATGACGAGCTTTGAAGAGATCAACATCCAACAGTTTCCCAGGGAGCAAAACAGCCATGCTGATGCCTTAGAAGCCCTGAGCTCGGCAGTTGATTCTAGCCTTAAAAGGATCATCCCTATCGATTTCCTCAGCTGCCCAAGCATTTACCCTAACTGCGAGCTGACAACAGTAAAACCTATACTCCAATTGGAATCAGCCCCCAGCTGGATAGATCCCTTGAAAGACTATTTAAAGAATGAAACGCTCCCAGAGGACAAGAGAACTGCCCACCAGATAAGAGTCAAAGCTGCTCGCTTTCACTTATCCAGAGGAGGCAACTTGTATAAAAGATCTTTCTTCGGCCCCTACCTTAGATGCGTCCCCCCAGGCGATGTCAAAGCAGTGCTGCACGAGCTTCACGGAGGAATTTGTGGAAGTCATGTCGGAGGAAGGTCTCTAGCCTTCCGAGCAATGAAGGAAGGTTATTAGTGGCCATACATGCAAAAGGACTCCGCAGTATATGTCCGCAAATGCCTAAAATGCCAACTTTACGCTCCCATGGTCCACCAGCCCGCCAATGAATTAAAATCCCTGACCAGTCCCTGGCCCTTCGACCAGTGGGGGATTGACATTTTGGGACCACTGCCCACCGCTGCTGGCAATCGCAAATACCTATTGGTTGCAACTGATTACTATACCAAGTGGATCGAGGCAGAACCATTGGCGAACATCCGAGATGCTGACATGATAAGGTTCGTATGGAGAAATATAATCACTCGATTAGGAATCCCCAGAACCATCATCACTGACAAAGGAACACGGTTCGAGAGTGTCCCTTTTCAGGACTTCTGCAACAAACACGGGATCAGGCACCACTTCAGCTCGGTGGCCTACCCTCAAAGCAACGGACAAGCAGAAACCTCCAACAAAATAGTGATCGCTGGATTGAAGAAGCGGTTAGAGCGAGCCAAAGGTGCGTGGACAACCGAGTTACCGCATATCCTATGGGCATACAAAACGACTCCTAGGCGAGCCACAGGAGAAACGCCATTCTCACTAGCATATGGTATGGAAGCGGTCATCCCTCTAGAAGCGGGATTGCCTACAATGAAATCCGACCTTGTCGAGCAAGGCCATAACGATCAGGCTTTGCTCGCTGAACTCGACCTGGCCGACGAGCGCAGGGAACTTGCCCTAGTAAAACTAGCAAGCTATCAGCAACAGCTCGTGAAGCACTACAGCAAAAGGGTCAATCCGAGGAAATTCAAAGTTGGGGACTATGTTCTAAGAAAGGTCATGGGCAACACAGTGAAGCCATCAGAAGGTAAACTGGGCCCAAATTGGGAAGGACCTTATAAGATAATTAGAGATGATCTGCGAGGTGCCTATCATTTGGAAACGATGGAGGACAGAGAGATACCACGAGCATGGAACGCAGCTAATCTCAAGAAATTCTATTTTTAGGAGTTCTATTATTAAATCTTTTATTGTATTCATTATGTGAAAGGACAATTCATTTCTCAATTCGCTAATGAAAATCTCTCAGTTGATCACTCTCTAATTAGTAACAGTTATATCTTATTACACATCCCTTCCAAATCACAGGCATAATGGTTGACATAGCAGGGGAACACCCCTCCTCAGGTCATCGTCATGAAGCACGACAGACCTCTTAGCATTACCCCTGGCAATATATGAAGCCCTACAGAGAATTCTTAGGCATCAAACCTACTTTGGTAAAACGAAATCCTAACCGGATGAAGACATCCAATACCAGGTGTGTCCTCGCCAACTGCCCTACTTAGGCCTAAGGGAGTATGACGACACAACCTAAAAGGTAAAGTGAGGGCACAATGGTATTCTTATACTGGACTGGGCGGACACTCACATGATAAAATAAAAAGGATTGCGAAGCAGCAAAAATATAAAAGGATTGGATGAACACGTTTAGTCGGCAAAATTGCACAAAACTCGAACTTTTCATTAATCTTTTATATTTACAAACAATGATAGTACATGTTCAGTCGGTAAAGCTCGCCCAAAGCATTTACAATTATTAAAAACAAAATCTAAAGGAGGTGGAAGCCTCCGAGCAAGATAATCAGCAACTTTAGCTCTCCTTCCATCATCAGGAGCAGGGGCGAGCTCCTCCACGACCTCATTTGTGTCCAATTCCAATAATCACCGGAGAATAGCATCAATGGGGATCCATCGATCATCCCGCCTGAATGGATTGGGCATCAGAGTAGAGGAGGACATCTCGTGACGATACCACAGCGTTGAGTTCCTCGGGACCTGCAGCTCTTTAAGGGCACTCAACCACCCCCTGATGAAGGATAGCTCCTCGAACTCTGATAGTCTCGTCGGAGCTTCCAGCCAGCCTTGATCGTAGCCATCGGGCCACACTTGTCGAGGACCGTTCTTGAACAAATGTCGTAGACGGGTGACATCCCTCTAGAGCCCAGCAGCAGTCACATAAGCTCGTCGAACATCGCCGCGGAGATCCTCCATTTCCCTCTCACTCTGTTCCTCGGCTTCCCTATTCCTACCCCTAGCACTCCTACCAGGACGCAGGAGGGGAGGCCGAGCAGCTCGCGACGAAGAAGAGCCTTGTAGGACTACCGAAACGATGCTCGGCGAATGCTCCTTAAGCCTTAGGACTTCCCACCTCAAGTCTTCATTCTCCTGCTATAGGAGCTCACCAACATGGTTAATCTCGGTGGCCTCCAGCAACCTTGCTCTCAGTGCACTGACTTCTTGAACTGAAGCACCGATTTCTTCCATCTCCTGGAGCCTGTCCTTCAACTTGGCCACTAGCTCGGACTAGTCCTTATATTTCTGGTTCCTTGACCTAGCAAACCTACAAAGTCTAGAAAAGGCCTGGCGAACTGCAGGGCTTGCATTAGGACCAAGAGTCCTACCTAGTTGAGAGGTAACAGGAATATAGTCATCCACATCAACCAACTACAAGTAAAAGAAAGAGAAAAGAAAGAGATCAGCATAAACAAAAATGAAGTCTTTTCATTAATAAGGAACGAGGTTACATCAGATTGAAAAAGAAAAAATTGCAAAGCAGCCCTATCAATTAGCAACCTCGGGTGGCCCAGAGGTGGATGGTCCCTTGTCCTTATCAGCATCAGCAGGGGCATTACCCTCTGCAGGGGTGTCCTCTGTCCTCTCGACCAAAGGAGCATCAGTAGAAGTCGCCTGAGAGAAAGGATCAGTGCCTTCAGCAGTTGGGGCTGGGTCCTCATCTACGGCTGGCTTTGGCCCTGAATCGTGCTCGTCAAAGAGTGGGGATGAAACGTCCACCCCAGAAGCCACGAGGGCCTTATTCCACCCTTTCTTGAAGTTCAGACGGCTGATATAGCCTATCTGAACCTCAGCGTCCTCATACGCAGCAGCCCAACCAGAGTTGTACGAGTCTTCCTTAAAGGTGGATGCCTGGGCTTTCTCTGCCTCCAGTTGCTCGGCCAGAACCCTGTTCTTCTCTGCAAGGTCTAGCTTGCTCGAGCACACCAGGTCATAAGCCTTCCTTAGCTCGCCAAGCTCCCTGACCGCATCATCTCTCTCGCGGGCAGAATTAACAAGAGCTAGGTCAGATGAAACTCGAGCTGCATCAGCAGCCTTCAGGTCGGCCTCCAGCTGAGAACCCCTGGCTACCAGAGCAGATTTTTGCTATTCCAGCTCACCATTCCTCCTCACCAGCTCGTTGCTAGAGCGATAAAGCACGGCGAAGTCGGTCACAAACTATAAAGAATAAAGGAGGGATTAAGAAGAAGAAACCATCAAAACTTGTTAAAAGAAATTGAGAATTAGAAGAGAACTTTACCAAGGCAAGCCTCTGGCTAGCTTGCAGAGCCAGTTGATCGGACCCCAACGCCCTCTCGCGATCTGCAGGAAGGACTGCTCTCTCGAGCAGCGCAGGGGCAAGCTGAGGAGAGGCGACCACTGAAGCTCCCTCGGGCAAGGCAGACACTGGGACTAGGGCTTGACCAGTTTTGGTCCTTAATTCCATCTTCCTCCTCTCCACCTCTTTTTCTCTTTCCCTTCTCTTTCTCTCTTCCACTTTCTTCTTCTCTTCCACCTTCTTCCTCTCCTCCTCTATCTTCTTCCTCTCTTGCTCCTGAGAAGAAGGCCGAGAACCAGTAGCTATGGCCCCAGAGGCAGTCTTCGGTTTCTTGGACCTCTGTGCAAGGAGCACGTCATCATCATCATCGTCATCTCTGATCAAATTCTTCCTGGGAGGCATCTCTTCACCAGAACTGCTGGAAGTGCTCGACGATTCTTGAGCTTCAGAATTCTCCTCAGAATTAGAAGAACTGCTACCAACAGAGCTCCCTACACCAAGATTACCGACAGGCTCACTTTCAGAGCTCCTCTCCTCTTTGTCCAACTGGATTAGCTTGACAGTAGACTCGTCGAGAGAAGAAAACTCTGGAACACTATCCACAGGTCGTGCTAGGAAGCTGGAACCCACGTTATTATACTCTAACAAGAAAGCGGCAGATCTGGGAAGTTCGCCGTCACCCAAGGGCTCTCTGATGTTCCAAGCTTTAACCAACTCAAAAATTCGAACCTCGCTGAGAGCAGGTTCCACGTTCTTTGACCTCGCTGTAAAAGAAAATGCAGAAAGGGGTTAGAAAATTCATAAGTCAGCAGAGTTTGAAGCAACAGTACCAATATCTACCTATATATTCTTCCCCATAAAAGGGAACAGTGAATCTTTCAGATCTTGACCCTTTAGATTGGGGAGACAACTGCCAATTCCTAACAAGAAAACCTTCCTGCCAGTAATCCTTATGGGAATCAGGTAGATTTACCACCAAAACCCTATCAGGGCTCCTAGCTTTGAGGTACAGGACACCTGAACTAGTTCGAGAGAAGGAGTAACAAAAGCAGACCTCGGCAAGACCTAACCTTGTGTCGTACAATTGATTTATCCTATGCACGCCATTCACTATTTTCCATACATTGGGCGAACATTGTGCAGGTACAATACCAAAATAGCTAAAGAAATGCAGAAATAGATCATTAGGGGGAAAGGTAAGTCCCCTCTGGGAGAGCAACAAAACGTGAATCCAATGTGCATCCTCTATATCCCTAA
This sequence comes from Sambucus nigra, assembly GCA_949130495.1. Lineage (NCBI taxonomy): Eukaryota > Viridiplantae > Streptophyta > Magnoliopsida > Dipsacales > Adoxaceae > Sambucus > Sambucus nigra. The sequence continues at coordinate 23,541,166 of OX422208.1, read as the reverse complement.
CGTTCCTAGGAGGCGAGGCACAACACTCAATCTCTACCCACTCAGGAATGTTGTAGAATTTTCTAAACTCCGTGACTGACCTATTTCCAATCTTCGCCATTGGAAAAACACAAGAAAAACTACAAACCAAAGAGAAAATATAAAGAGCATGAGAAACTTACAAGACAGAAGATCAGGTCAAATGGCGAAGAAGCAACGAGAGTAGAGATCGAAAGCAGAAGGTACAAAGCGTAAGAGTTCTCAGAAGATAGAAGATTGCTGGAAAAGCTAAAGCGACGAAGAGAAATGTGTCTTATCCCAACAAGCCTTCAATTCTAATCATAGTGCACGAATAGCGAAGCGGGTGCTGCCAAAGCAACTCCACAGTTTTCAAAGAATCACAAATCAGCCATAATGGCCGATCATTTAAATTCATTGGACCCATACACATGGCCCAACAAATTTAGGGGCAATTGTAGGTACCCAGAATTTAGGACCATGGGCCTGGACGAGCAGCCCAGTTCTGGCGGCCCAAAATCCAGGCCCTCTATCTTTCATATTGGCCCGGTCTCTCCCCACGATCCCATGAAGAGAAGTTATAGGGGAGCACAATCCCATGAAGGGAAAGGATAGGGAAGATGGCTAATATAAAGGAACCCATAATCTCCACTAACTAGCATACACATGTATAAATTAAACCCTAGGTCCGGGGCAAAGGACAAGTTGTATTCTCTGTACCTATTCTTGAGAATATAGAGAAATAATACTGACTGCACCATCGTGGACGTAGGCACATCTTTGCTGAACCACGTACACCTGTTGTTGTGTGATTGGCATTTATTTATCCTTTCTTGGTTATTACCTCTTTCATATTTATTTGTGTTGCATAATAATTGTCACCACACTAACTTAGTCGAATTTCGTAGAAAACAGTTCGATATCTTCCTGGACCTTATTCATTTCTTCCTCCCTGGGATCAACAGGCACTAGCAAAGTAACCCCTTGCTAGGCAAGGTTTGGCATAGGGAGTTGAGCTAGCGTGACCCATTGGCAGGCGGGGCCCGCGAAGCATGCTGGCATTCCTCTGAGACACAGACAGGCTCGAGAGCGGGTGGACCCATTGCACGAGGAAAGAGGACCTCGGGTTCTTCAGGGATCTTGCCCCAATTTTGCTGCATCTCATGGACCTCGATTTGAAGGTTATCAATCTTGGCACTGAGTTAGACTAAGACTGCCATCAGACCAGGTTCCACATTCGATGCTTGATTGGTATTTTCCACGAAGAGTTGGTGAAAGTAGATTCGAAACTTAGATGAAGTAGCAGAAGAACTAGTGAATCTTTGGGTCAGTTTGACGGAAGATCGAAGCCAATAGGGAGCAAAGCCAAGAATCGGGTATACGATTGACCAGAGAAGGAAAAATGGTTTGAGTTTATTTTTGAAAGTGGGAAGAAAGGATTTTTTTTTGTATTTTTGGAGAGGATGAAAAATGTTTTTGGTATTTTTGATAAAAGGAGGAGAAATATTTTTTGGTATCTTTGATAAAAGGAGGAAAAGTGTTTTTGGCATTTTAGTTTTTTGAGAAAGAATGAGGGACAAAAATAAGAGGAGAATTACCTAAATGCAAAAATGCTGAACAGGAACCGAGCCTGGGAAAATTGGGTTTGAAAAATGTGTAAGACTAGTTTTGAAATAAAGTCAAAATCTATATAAGGAATAAATTAATCGACGATTTGAATATTAAAAAAAATCTTTAAAAGGAAGAAATTTTGTTAGGGAAATTTGTTCAATACACATGTAAAAAGTTGGCAAATGGGTTGAGAAAAAAATAGCCTATCAAATACACCACACAAACTTCTCAAAACATGGGAAAATGAGTTAATTTTCATGGACCAACAGTATATGGAGGTTATTGTTGGGTTTTTTGAATGGGGTGACTTGTAAACCTGTAATAATATAGGGATTTTTAGTGTAATCTTCCGTAAAACTATTTTTCTTAAGGGTTCTGATAAATACACCAAAAATATTACTCCAAAACACCTTTTTGTTCAAAACACCACATAAGTACCCAATATTCGTCCAAAACACCAAAAACACACAACACCATATGTACTTTCACCCATATAAAACCCCAAAAAAATTTAAACCTCACTTTTTCCCTTCCCCCCACCCCCCTCTCTAACTTCTCTACCAAACCATCATCACCCTATATCATACAAACTAGAACACCAAAAACACATAACACCACATTACCCTCAAGCTTCATTTCTGGTATGTTACACTATTAAACCTTACTCCCATTACTGTCATGCTCTTATTTTGTGCTCTCATTTTGTGTATTAAACCCTAACATGCAAACTAAATATAAAAAATCTATTATAAACTCATTAAAATGTAACCCTAATTAATCTAACTAGACATATATTCCATTAAGTTGTTAAAATTTAGGGTTTTACACGATTCGAAAAACCTAGGGTATTCGGATTTGAAAAAAAAAATTGTCTGCATCTTCGGTTTCTCGTCACCGAAGGTGGAAACGATATACGACCTAATCTCATCGTTCTTAACCATATACGACCATTCCCAACCTTAGGTACCTTTTTACGGCCATTTCCAACTGTAGATTGCTTATCATGGCCATTACCAACCGTAGGCTACTTTTCCCGACCATTCACAACTGTAGGTTACTTTTCATAACCATTAACAACCGTGGGATACTTTTCCCTACCATATACAACCGTAAGTAATTATTGTTTCTAATTTGATTTGTAATCTCTTAAAGTACCAATTTATTTCCTATTTCATATAAATGGGTATATTTTTAGTAATTATTTTTTCTAATAAATAGGTTTTACTAATTATTGTTTCTGATTCCATTTGTCATCTCTTCAAGTACCAATTTATTTCCTATTTCATATATATGGGTATATTTTTAATAATTATTGTTTCTAATAAATAGGTTTTTACTAATTATTGTTTCTAATTTTAATTCTAATATCTTAAAGTACCAATGTATTTCCTATTTCATATATTCATGTTGGTACCAATGTTCATTTTCTAATATAATTTGTTAATTTCTTATGTAGGTCATATAAATGGTGAGAAGAAAAAAGCCTCCTACCGCATCCGAGCGAAAGAGGAGGTTGGAGGCGTCTAAGGAAGTACGGCCACTCGTACCTTCCTCTAGTGCCAGTGAGGCCACTAATTCAGGCAAAGGATATTCTCCCGCGACGTCGTTAGATAAAGTGGTAGGAGATTTACTTAATGTTGAGGCGGTTGCTACTTGGAAGTCAATTGAGCAAGTAGTTGAGGAGGTTGTAGGTGATTTGATTGGGGTTAATGAAAGGGGTGAGGTAGGATTGGGAGATAAAGAGGAGGAGAAAGAAGAAGATAAATCATTAGAGAGAGAGAGAGAGAGAGAGAGAGAGAGAGAGAGAGAGAGAGAGAGAGAGGAAGAAAGAGAGACAGAGAGAGATGAAGAGAGAGAGGCAATGAGAGAGGAGGATAGGGAGGAAGAAGGAGAGAGAGGAGGAGAGGAGGAGAGGGAGGAAGAAGGAGAGAGGGGAGGAGAGGACGAGTCTTCTTCCTCGAAAGATGAAATCCAACTGTCCACATCAAAAGGTCCAGAGAAGAAATCCTGTAAAAAAAAAGTCGCTCTGATTCCCAACCGCTCGAGGGGTGCACGCTAAATAACCCCGAACTCCTGAAAAATTATAATAACCATATTGGCTATTCTATTTGGGATAGAGATGGGGATAGGGGAATAATGAAGTGCGTGTACCACTATAAGAAATTTGTTGAGTGGGACATAACCAGAGAGGATGAGTGGGTTATAGAGCTGGTGAGGAACTCGAGTTTGCACGGTCTTATTAAACACTCCTATCGGCACATAGACTATGTATCGGTGTTGGCATTCTTCGAACGGTGGTAGCCGGATACAAATTCATTTCATATGACGTTCGGTGAGATGACCATCACCCTAAATTATGTGTACCATCTCCTCCAAATCTCGATACTAGGTAAACCAGTGTACGGTACTGTTTTGAAGAAAGCCGAGGAGAAGACGACCCAAATCCAATGGCTTACTAAGTACTTGGTTTGTACCGAGGAGGAGGCCAAGAAGGAGTGTAAGTCTGTATATGCTTTTCGTTTTGACTGGATAATGAATTTGTATAAGGGGAAGGTTAATAAGTTGGGGGGACGTACTTCAAAGAGGATTACTAAGCAGGCTGCTATGGGGTACTTGCTTTTAATGGTCGGTTGCTTGTTGTTCCCGAACAAATCATGCAATCGAGTCCCAGTGTACAACCTGCAGTCTTTGCGAAAGGTCGGCAAATGCAAAGAATATACATGGGGGATGGGTGTATTGGCCAATTTATATCGGTAGTTGGGGATTGCCTCTCGGGTAGATGTTCGGTAGGTGGCCAGATATTTTTTCCTTCTCGTGGTGCATATTTTAAATTTAACACGTGCTTTTAATTTTGTTTTGTAATATAATAATTTCCTAATCAATATGTCTATATTGAAATTTTATTTTGTTTTGACTACAGGCGTGGATATACGACCACTTCAATTTGGCAAGGGGGTTAGAAATCTCGACTTTCAGCATAGTGAGATGCTTCTATGCAAATGGAGGGCGCAAACGGTGTCATAGGATGCCCTTGCACAGATACTGGAGCTAAGGAAAACCTTAGATGATTTAAAAGCTTCAGACGTAAGTATTAGTTATTTTGAATTCAGTATTTATTTTCTTTATTTATGTACATACTAACATTCAAAAATTGGTTTAGGTTATATGGGATCCCTACTTCAAAAAAAAGTGAGGCCTACCCATTGTAACAACCCGTCCTTTTGGAGACAGTTAAATTCCATAATTGAGTATGAATTGGAGATTTGGAGAATTTCTCAAAATAGTGATTTTTAGGATTTTCGAGGATTTGATAATTTTTTATGGATGTTGTAATTACTTTTGGGATTAAATAGGTCGAAGTATTTTAATTATATGTCGTCGTGGAGTAAAGTGACAAAAAGGTAAGATTTTAATTAGAAAACCCGCATTAAGTTAAATGGGTTAGAATAGTGATTTGCGGTCAAGTACCTCGGATGAAAATTTTGATTGTGCCGTGAGTCTCGGAATGGCCAAGATAGTCGGAAAAGAGGGTCCGATTGCCGAAATTGAGTTTCGGGAAATTTTGGAGTTAAACGGGCTCGTAATTAGTAAACGAGTCGTTTTGGGGTTTTAAGGGTTAAAACCTTTTTTCCCCTTATATAAAGAGGGAGAGAGTGAGAAAAGAAAAGAGAAGAGAAAGAAAAGAGAGAAGAGAGAGAGGAGGAGAGAAAAGGGGAGACTCCGGCCAAACTCCGTGGGATTCGGCTCGAGGTCGTCGGATTGTATCCACGAGGCAAGTGTTTACTTGCTTTATTTATTTTGAGCATAAATCTCATATCGTAGTTGTGACACCCCGACTAATTAAATACCGGGTAGCTACTCCTTTATTCAAATTAATACAAAATGCCAATTTGGTCCAGTTCATAGCATCACTATCGAAAACGTTTTAGCAATTACTAACCACCTAATATTTAAAAAGTGAGTTATCAAATTTAATAAAATCCGATTAACATGCAATCAGTAAATTACGAAATGCTAACATAAACTCCACACATGATCAAAATAGAAGAACCATAAATAATAATGAGTCTGGAGGAATACTCCTCACAACAATCCAAATACAGGAATAAACCAATACTAAGTCTGCATCACTATAATAATTAGAACCCAAAATCTGAAATGACTGGATAAATAAAGTGTCTAAAAGAAATGGGACGACATGCCCAACAGATGAGAAAAATCTGATAACATAGAGTCAAGATCGAAAGTAGAGGCGTCTAATGTCAAGGTCCTGTAACTCCCACAACAGCTATAGCACGTCACCTGAATGGAACTCCTATACTTGGTGTCCTTGTGGCTGGGCACCTAAAAGGTTTTTTACAAGAAAATATATTTGAAAGAAAACGGGTCAGAGCCCGATTGTGGAAAACAGTTTAAAATATAGAAAGTGTTTTAATGATATTAAAACAATGAATGCAAAATACATGTTAGGACGTGCTCTCACATGAGCTACTCACCTCTCGACTATCTGTGCACTTCTAATGTACCCGTACCCATTCTAGTTATTCCCATATCTAACTAGTCCAAAATAAAATCTAACATTACTATACGATTCACGATTTAATTTCGGTATCTTCATTTAAATAGAGTGCTTTACATTTATTCTCGGTTTCCCGTATTAGTAATACTACTTACTAGAGGCCTTCCATTATATCTTTACATAACGTTGCGATTATTTATATTCACATATATACATGGCAGTTCATTTCAATTAACAGTATATTATTCTCATCATAAATATACAATACTAGCACCCCGAGACTAAGTTGTGGTGCACACATACTCTGCTATCCAATCCCGGTACATCACGTACATAAGGACCACGTATTCCGAATCTCTCAGGAATCGTTTCAATAAACAACAATCACAAACAATTGAGGCGAACATAGTTCACATCACATGGGTCACGCACATATCTACGCTCCCATGATCAGCAGACTTATTAACTTCTCAATAAGTCCTTCTCTGACCTATGTCCTCGAGGTACCAATCTAAATCCCCCCGTAGGCACACAAAGATTAGATGGCCCTGATCGAACGTCAACCTCCCATGATAGCAAGTACGGTAGGTATGTTATACACAGATAACTACATATACTAAGCATTCGCACATCTTAGACGTCTCAATATATTATTAGAGGTATACTTCTCGTTCTTTTATTACCATTTAAATGTCATACGCATATAAGTCCCCAATTCTTATACATTAAAGTTGTCAACTCTTCTCACGTCGTAATTAAGTGCTCGTTTCCAAATCCACAATTGTCCCCCAGTTTACTCCAAGATTCTAAGTTTTACTCCTCAATATACCCAAATCTCACAACTATACCCACTAGTTAATAAGGGAAGGTTATCTCTCCATTTAAATAAGTCTACGGGACATTTGAAATAAAAACAGGCCAAAAAGGCCATTCCGTCAACTCGTTAGAAGTCTCGTTCGAACGAGGTCGTTCGAACGAGTGTCGTTCGAACGAAAGGCTTCGAACGAACTACCAACTCATTAGAAGGGATACTGTCATCTCGTTAGAAGCTCGTTCGAACGACCTGGGCAGGTCTTCTAACGAGATGGCAGAACTCACCCAGAAATCTGCAAATCCATTTTTCTTCCTTTTTCTCTTTTCTAAATCCATCTTATGATCATCCAAACAAAGTCTAAATGTGTTTAAACTACACTAAGTCCTCCTAGGTCACTTTCTAACATATATATGGGGTCAATTACTCCAAATCAACATACAATTTTCATAAATTCCCAATTATTGTCCCAAACCCTATAAACATGAACACAGAATTTAATGTCTACAACTATTCCTTATAAATCCATTTTTAAATCATCAATAGATATATTTTGGATCTGAAATTCTTCATTAACTATTCTACATGCGATTCTCATATAAGATTTCGATTTTCTATCTCCAATTTCATGGGTTTTCATCAAACTTTCAATACGAGACATAGATTCAATTCTAAACATGGAAGAAACATTCGCTTGAATTCATGTGATTAAACCACTTGCCTTAGATGTTCTGATTTGATGTGGAAGGATGAAGGTTGATTCTCCTCTTTCTCTCTGCAAATTTCTCCCAAAGATGGTGATGGTTGCTAGGGGTTTCTTTTGGAACTTCTTCCAACTCTCCCTATAACTCCCGTAGCCCTCTAAATTCCTAATGTTGATAATGGGCTTAGTGGGTTCATTAGTAATATAATATTTAACCTTAAAATTCGTGGGTTTTAATTCCCCTATTTTTGAAATTACCAAAATACCCTTCTAGGTTGCCGGTTCGGCCTAAAAATGACTCGGGACCCAAACTAAACCCCCGGCTAGTGTTTATTGACTATTTCAACCCTTCCGGACACGTTGGCACACTCAAAATGATCATTCAGTTGATAAAAATATAATTCACTTTTTAATTCAAATAATTACATTCCTGACACGACTGACACGCGCGTCCTAACTAAATTTCCCAAATTGTCGTATTTCAGTCTCGCGATAATTTTAATATTTTCAATATTCATATATTACCATACATACACATCATAATCAAATACCAACTCACATCTCGCTAGTATTTATATCTGGATTAATTCTCAATTAATTTAATTAATCCCTTAAATAAATATCAATAAAATTACAGGGTATTATAGTAGTTTGGTAACAATAAACCCTAAAGATTTTGGGTTGGGTTTTCGTGGATAAAACGGGTTTTCGGGAGTTAAAATGGAATAACCCCAATAATATTTCAAATTTAGAAACTTAGGTTTTAATCAAAAATTAATTGGTGATTTCGGGTTCTAGGACGTTTAGAACCCGTATTATATGTGTTGATGTTGTTGGTTGGGGTTGTAGTGCGTTAGAGACGGAGACAAAATCTTGGGAGAAACTTTAATGGCTGAAACAGCTTCTCGGAGAAGAAGCTACCCGCCATGATCGATCGATCATGGGGGATCAATCGATCGAGCCATCGATCGATCGACGGCCAAGGGTCGATCGATCGACCCCTGCTGAAAGATTGGCAATTTTCCTAGGGTGATTTGGATGGTATAGATTCCAATTCACATTGCTTTGAGGTTAATTATGGGGTGATATAAGGGAATTTTTAGGACTATATGGTCCTCTAATTAAGGGAATTTATGAGGGTTTTAAATGTATAACCCTTAAACTATATTTTTGAGGAAAATAAAATAAAGGTAGAATTTGAAGGTTTAGGGTTCCTATCTTAGGGTGGGGACCTTTAAGTGATTATATGGACAAGATGTAGTCCTTGGGTTCATGGAAATGAAAACCATAACCCACTAAATTTAAGGTTGTTCGGGAAAGATAAATCCCTAGGATATTTTGGTGGGCAATTAGGCCTATATAATTATGCGTATAGGAAGCATAATTATAATCATTGGTGGATTGAGTATATCCTACGAGATAGTTAGGATAAATTGGGAATATAGATATATATTCATTTAGTGTGGAGTGTTATATTTGGAGATATCCAATAAATCCGTAGATGGGATTAAGGTATGTATTGATTATTAAAGTAAGGAAATACTTGGGGTTTAGTATCATGCGTATATGATGCATGATTATGATTCTTTGAGAGAATCTTTGGGATTATTGATCATCGTTAGATGTGTTTGGCAAATAGGGCCATTTATATATATTCGGGGAGGAATATATAGTATATGTATATACTATGTGAATAAAGTATATATATGATATGATGTAAATGACTTTTGAAAATATAAAAATGAATGTTTTCAAATGGAAAAAGAATGATTTTCATAAATGATAATTTATGGATACACACCTCTCTAAATCGCTATCATAAGGGAAGTTGCGCGCGTGTGATGAAGCCCCCTGACTAATGAATGCAGGGTGGATATATTCCAAGGCCATATGGGCGATTATTATATGTTTTCACTGCGCTGGTGAGGTAATTCTGGGTGTGGTTATGACTCTCCCGCAAGCATATGGCCGCTTCCCGACGGTTTGGTAGGATCCCAGGTTGTCTTATTTGATAGGTCCTGGAAGATGATAGCCATTTAGGGGTGCGTCCAGTGGGGAAACTCAGAGGGACGGTCTTAGATATGTTAAAGCAATTCATGATAATGAATTGGATTTAAATACATTTCCTGGATGGAAGAAGGGAAATGGGATAAACGTTTTGGCTTCGGATACATTCCCGGAGGGAAGAAGGGAAATGGAAGCATATGGTATGGTAAAAGCATTTTTATGATAATAAAAATGACTTTTAAATACATTTCCTGGATGGAAGAAGGGAAATGGGATGTTAGAAAATGGAAAAGCATTTTTATGATAATAAAACTGACATTTAAAAAGTTATGTGGTATGTTAAAGCAATTCATGATAATGAATTGGCTTAAAATACATTTTCTGGATATAAGAAAGGAAATGGAAAGTTTTGAGATAAATTAATTCCTAGACTGCCAATGTGCCCTTTGTTAGAGGAGAGGGGGAAGACCCAAGCCCGATACAAATTAAAGTTTGATATTGAGAAATGGTCTCAAGTTAACTGGGTCGACCATGTCCTATCTGATGCTAGACGTTCGACCGTGGTGAGGCCCGTGCCTTGGGAATGTGTGGATGGGTACATGTTTTGGTACCTAGAAATATCCCATCCATATATTCAAAATCTCAAGCATAGAATACGCAATCCGAAGCTAAAGCACTTGGATAAAATGGTAAATGTTTTCAAATTAATTCGTAAATTGATTTCCTTTGTTTAATTATCATCTAACACATTTGATGGTAATCTATATACATCCTAAGGGGATACACGTAGACATTTGCCTGCTCCAGGAAGCTATTGACGGAGACTCAGACCAGGAGGTTACTGATGTCCTTGAACTATCACGTGCAGCGCTTGACGCCCTTCTTGAGGTCAAGGGAACGCACGCATATACAGAAAAGGGAAAGGCAAACGTGCATCAGGAAACTCGGACTAAGGCACGACATGATCTAGCACCTAAGCAAAAATCCCCCAATCAAATACCCCCTCGAAGAAGCATTTAAAGAGAAAATAGATAGAATTTGTTGGAACAATTTGAATGTAACTGTATTTTTAAAAGTTTTGTATGTAAAGTAACAAAATTGTGTAATATGTTATGTCAACAATTTTGAATGTTAACAATTTTGAATTACATTATAATGTTAAGTGTTTAAATGTTAACAATTTTAAATTACATTATAAATATTAACTGCTTGAATGTTAACAATTTAGAATTCTAGTGTATTGTTACGGTAAGAACAAATTGTGTAGTGTATTATTACGGTGTGGTGTCCCCGTGATATTGATAAACACGGTGTGGTGTCATCGTCATATTTATACCCACGGCGTCATATGACTGTGTAATTTTGTGTGAAAATTATACCAAGACACTGTATAAATCTCACGGTGAGATCAGACCTTGTAATGTATTATTACGGCTAGAACTCACCGTGGGTTATGTATTTATGGTTTCATTTAACCGTGTAATTTGGTACGAAAATTGGACCAAGACACTCCACAAATATCACGGCATCATATGACCGTTTAATGTATTATTACAGCTTGAACTCACAGTGGGTTGTGTATACACAGTTTCATATAACCATGTAATTTGGTGTGAAAATTGGACCAAGATACTGTATAAATATCACTGCGTCATATGATAATTTAATGTATCATTACGGTTAGAACTCTCTATGGGTTCTGTATGCACGGTTTCATTTGACCGTGTAATTTGGCGTGAAAATTGGACCAAGACACTGTATAAATCTCACGATGAGATCAGACCGTGTAATGTATTTGTACTGCTAGAACTCATCGGGGTTGTGAATTTACGATTTCATTTGACCGTCTAATTTAGGGTGAAAAATAGACCAAGACATTTTATAAATATCACGGCCTCATATGACCATTTAACGTATTCGTACGGCTAAAACTCACCGTGGGTTATGTATGCACGGTTTCAGTTGACTGTGTAATTTGGTGTGAAAATTTAACCAAGACACTGTATAAATCGCACGATGAGATCAGACTGTGTGATGTATTCTTACGGCTAGAACTCATCGGGTGTTGTGAATTTATGGTTTCATTTGACCGTGTATTTTTGTGTGAAAATTGGACCAAGACATTGTATAAATTGCACGGTGAGATCAAATCGTGTGATCTATTCTTATGGATAAAACTCACCGAGGGTTGTGTATTCACGATTGCATTTGACCGTAAGTTGCTTACAATACGCCAAGATTTATAATTTATCACATATAACCAATTTATATTGGATTAATGGTTGTAAAACATTCCAATTTATCACATATAACCAATTTATCACATAATTGTTAAGAGCCACAAGACTTTACATATAATAAATGATTACAAATAGATACAAAAGTTTACAATCCATTTACTTATAATCACTGATTGTAAAAAGTTACAAAAAGTTACAATCATTATCCCTAGACTTTCTCCAACAACCAATTTACATATAACCAAAATTTCCAATTTTGATAATTACAAAATACTTTCACCACTGAATTTAAGTCGTCGTCAAGTCCTCGCCCTCATCCGACGATATCAAGCATGGTTCATCTCTCATCGTAATGTCTTTAGGACATATATTATGAAACGTTATAAAGTGAGACTTAAAAAAACTAGGCCACTGAAGGGCACCTTAATTGGCCCTTGATTTCCAGTTAGAGGAAATTGGTGGTAGGGGCAAAATCGTGTGCATTTCAAACTCACCCAATGAATATTTAATGAGTTCAGGATATAGATGATGCGATTGTCTTCCATCTTAGGTTTTGGCCCAATGTCGAATGGAACAAATGTTAAGCATTGGAATTTGGATATCAACACAACCATTATCTTAAGTGCATTCGTCACAAGGTATCCAAACTCTGGCATTATAAACCATCACTCGCTTGTGCACGAGTGTCTAAAATAAACCAATCTCCTCTCATACTCATCAATATCGTAGGAGGTCATCACCACAGCCCAAAATGGCTTGTCCTTATGTAGTTCAGATAACAAAGCACTACGAATAGCATGAGAATGTTTCAGTCTATCACCAACACCCGTACCTTTAGAAATAGCCATATATCCACAGTTCCCATCAGATTTTACATCATATATATCGTCCACAAATGATTGGAAAAACTCGGGAACGTCCTTCATATACATCTTCTTCTCCCGAGACTACGTCTCTGATTTCACGCCTGTCAACGGGATCTTGTTTATGAAGACCTTTTTATGTTCCACTGTGGGCGTTACGTCTTGCTCCCATGCACAAGGGATTATTTTCGTAGATATATCGACAAACTTTTTCCCCTTAGGTGGCCTACCCTTTTGACGAATTTGTATGGGCTCCATCAAGGGTGTTCTAGAGGGTTCGTCAATCTCCATTAACTTGCTTATCATCATCTTTCTTACGGATTCACTTGCCTCAGTCCACCTTTTCTTAAACAATATCATCTCGGGTGTATAGCCAAGGTCACAGTACCGAAGGATGTTCAGAATAATGGCAAGTTTCCTCCAATGATCATCTAGTGTCCATAGTGGAATTGCTTGACCTAGCTTCTCCCATTGGGCCAACTCATGGAGATATGGTAATCCGTATATGGTGCAAAGTACGTGGGAGCATCGTATCTCCGTATATTGGGTGTTAGCGCCTGATGCTCTCAATACCGATCGCATGGAATCTATCTCAACAATAATTAGATCCAATACATAGTGTGATGCCCTACCACGGATCTCGCACAACAATGCGTCGTTGTGTCCATGCTTGGCGGATTAAATTGATTTCTGAAACTCAGTTTGAATTTGAGTTACTTCACTACACCAAAACAGTCGATTTGTAAGTGTTTTAAACACTTACAAATCGACGGGTTGCAGAAAAATTATAAGTGTTCAAAACCGTTACAAATGTCATTTGTAAGTGTTCATTGGGAACACATATCCGTTTCTGACAACCGTTACAAAAAACTTTGTAAGTGTTCTAATCACTTGCGTATTAAACTTGTGCAAGTGTTTTAAACACTTACAAAAATTTCATTTGCAAGTGTTTAGAACATTTACAAAATTCAGTAACCTTCTTTAATTTACAACGGTTATAAACACTTGCAAAACAAAATATATAATTTTTTTGTAACGGTTAAAAACACTTACAAATATTAATATGTAAGTAAAACAATGTTCATTTTGTAAGTGTTATGAACACTTACATAAATTAAAATACTAAAAAAATAAAAATTATCCACCACATACCACCAACCTCACATATAACAAACAATAAAAACAGTTAAAAACATAACAATTATCTCCAAACACTTTCATACAATACTTCATGATATGTTCAACATAAACATTTTAAACTAATATATGTTAAAATAAAGTAACACTTAAACTAACTTCAAAACTTTCTTTCATAAGAACCTAAAGAAAAAGTTCCGAAAACATAAAAAATTTGATTAAATTTGCAAAGAAGAAAGAGATGATGAGTTTCAAGACGACATTGAATAAATTATCCCACGACTCGTTGACTCTATACTCTTTCATGACCCAAAGCTCAATAGATTGATCCCTGTCACTGTGACCGTTAAAAACTACATAGACAGCCCCTCTAAACACTGAGCTGAAAATCGTGAGACGAGATCGGGTAGTGGAACTGTAGACTGCAGATCCTTTAAGTACGTGGCCGCTATTTCTACTACGGCCTTTCATCATACCCCCACCACGATTCCTCTGACTACAAAAAGACAAAGCAACAACTATATTAGCGCATTACGACATAATAAACAAGAAATTATTGTATCCAAAAGAGTCGGGTAAATAAAAAGGTAAATAATTAGATTTTCACAAACGAGAGTTATATGAAGCACAAATATTTCTTTGAATGTGAGTTATCAGTTTCCAATGCATTGTGACACCCCGCCTAATTAACCCCGGGTGATCAGTCCTAAATTAAGTTAGAACAGGTTTCTCAGTTGAATCATTCTTAGTATCACTGTCGTCTTTTTAATTACTAACCACCTAAGTGAGAAAATTAGTCTGGTGCCAAGTTTTATCTTTCTTTAACTTAAATGAAACCCGTGTGGGAAATAAAGGAACATTATAATCTGAATTAACTGAAATAACCATACACAATTAAATGATTAAAAGAATAAACCATCGGCCCAAAATCCAACGAATATAAAATAAAGACAAGTAATCAATTCTCAACAACTAAATGGACTGTGAGCGACATGCTCGAAATAACTAATAGAAGTCTCTATACTAGAATGAAAGAGTGAGGCATCTATCAAAACTCCCGCAACATCCACATATGCTGCAGCAACGGATTCCTGAATAGAGTCAAGCCTGGCGTCCCTGTGGCTGGACACCTAAAAGGTTTTTAAAATTTTTATAGCAAGGGTTAGTACCCAAAAACATTTGAAAAACATTTAGCAAATGATTTACTTGCAGTAATAAATAAATATGCGTGCTCTCCATATTTTAGTTAGTGCCTCACTCCCTTGTGGACATTCTCACCCCTCCTCTAATGTGCACTACTAGAGCCTTAATTAAATTCACCTAGTTCCTCGTCTTATAACTAGATAAATTTTAAAACCCTTTTCAACCATCCTACTCTAACCGAGTATACCCAAATTGTGATTTTTAAGTTATTATCGGCATCAAATTAATTAAATCATTTCCCTTTTTAATTTCATATAACTTCCACATTTATTATACATATAATGCAACTCATGCTTCGTATTAATTAACCCGTATATAATTAATTACCTAATTATATACTTATAGTCAATTTACAGCATTCACGAACATACTGAAATACACATAATAATAACATCCATCCGAGTAATAACTCAAGGGATATAAATTCTCTAAAGTGCTATCCCACTAGGTATATTCACATCACCTAGGTTACCCCAAGTCAAAATTTCCTCACTAACTTGGTAAGAATAAAATGGGAGGCGGTCATATTCCTTCCCTGAAAGTGAGATTCCCTCACCCATATAATGGACGCTATGAACTGGGGATATACTCACCCTACTCCTTAAGCTAGGGGATTAATCCACTACGCGCAACCTCCCCCTATAGCACTAGAGTATAATAATAATAATATCTATCCACTGATATTAATGTACACACCAGATATATATACTACCACATCCCGTATATATATATATATATATATATATATATATATATATATATAAATATCCCGGCTATGCCGTGTACTAAATCCGTAACACAAGCCCATTTAAATTATTAAGAGTTTATGGTCCAACTCTATTTATTAATTAATTCGCACATTAATTAATTAAGTTACTTTTGTTGACGCTCCCACCATAAATTTGGACTTACTCTCGTAGCTCGAAATAACCTCACCCGAGTCTAAATTCCCGACTCTAAATTATTTAGCCTTCACCTAAATAAAAATTTAACTTTAGTGTGACACCCCTAATTTCCTCCAAACTCTAGTTAACTTTAAATCATGACGTGTCACACAAAAACTCCCTCAAATCCTAATTAATGTTATTCACAATTAATTAGATTTAACTCATGTATGAATTTATCAATAATTATAACATGATAGATTTTATAATATAATTTTCCTTTTTATACACATAACTGGGCGAAGCTGTCAAAATCTGCCGACCCTCGATCGATCGACCCCAAACCTTCGATCGATCGATCGAGCAGGTCTTTGTCTTCTTCGCGAAGACAGATTCAGCCATGGGCGAAAACCTCGAAACCCTAATTCTTTCTAAAAGTAACCTCAAGACTTCTTATCAATAATACATGTTAGAAACCTCATTAGGGACCACTAGAATGTCCACAATCATTATTAATTCGTCCATTATCGACTGATTTCATAATTTGGGGAGAAATCTATCTTTAACCTTTAACCCAATCAAACCTCAAATTTCTTCATTAAATTCATTTCTAGTTATCCAGATTACATCCTACCAGATATATATCAAGTTACTACTATCAGATTTTACATGAATCCTTACCCAAATTTCGTAAATCAGATTATTGGTTTTCAAAACCCCATGTTTATGCCATTAACACCCAAAACGAATTTTAATCAACCACATCGCATAAATATGAATTGAAAAATAGATTCAATACTACATCAAGTTAACCACTTGCCTTAGGTTTTGTAGAGTCTGAATTTGGAGTTGTGATTGTCCAAGGTTGAAAATGAACTCTTTGATTTGGCCCTTCTTTGTCCCCCAAATTGCCTTAACTGCTACTTAGGGTTTCTTAATTTGATTCAGTCGTTCCCTAATTCCTTATATTTGCTTAAATCAGGCTAATCCCGTTTTTTACCTAATGGGCCAAGCCCAAGTGACCTAAATGCCCCCGTGTGGGCCCGACTATGTCTAAAAACGTCCCGTGGCCCGTTTACTACCCCCGAGTACACTTTTTCGACTATCTCAGCCCATCCGAACTCAACCGTATACTTAGAATTGACATCCGAATTATTTTGTAAAAATACTTATTTCTCACCCAATTTAGTCTATACCGACTCCCGGCTGAGATAAGTATATATCCCATCATTAACACCCGAAATGATGTAAATACATTATTACTATTCACTTAGTAAATAAGTTTCCCTAAATATTAACCATTCACTCCCCGATTAATATTTAAATATAAATTTCTCTAATAAATTCAATAAAAATTACGACACACAAGTAATTTTAAATTCCCGAATTAATTAAATATTAAATGCATGAAAACACGGGGTGTTACTCGCATATCCAACACTGATAATAGTATAATGACTACAACTTATTCGACTTTAGAAGCATACAATTTCATTTTAGACAAGTGACTACAACTCTTGTTCACTGAACAACACATCCCCTGTCAGTGTTGGTATAAAGAAATGATTTTATTTTTCCATGTAAAGAGTAACTCTTTAACAAAACCAATCAAAAGTTTAAAATATAGAACCAAAAGACTGTTATAATTTTAATTTCTGTTCATATGATTAAAATCAAAAGTTCTCTATCTTTTCTAAACCCTAAGCTTCATTTATTAACTGAGCGTAGAAATTAATATCCAAAGAGTTACCCAAGTTCTTCTCAGCTTCCACGACCTTCAAGATGTTTTCTAGCCCTTCCAAACAGACTGTTATAATCCTCGGGTCAGGACTGACAAGGAGATCGCATAAACAACCCTGACTCACTAGGTACCTATCAACCATAATGCAAGAAAATTCTCCAAATTTACATCGAGGAATGGAATTTTTAAGGCAACGTAAGATGAAAAGAAGATGAAAAATACTTGATTTGCTCATGAGTACCACCAGAAGTGGCATTTGAAATTGCCTAAGCAGCCTCTTTCTTTATATCAAACTCTGCATTTTGAAGAAGATTGACCAGAGGACCAATGAACCAAGCTTCAATTATAGCCCGTTGTTACAAAGTTCAGGGAATGAGTAAATAATCTCTTACTAATCAATCACATGTGGGCATTTGGATCAAGGGACACAAAAAGGACTAAAAATTTAAAGAGGAGGGGTCTAACATTGCAATCCAGCATTGCTTAAATGTTCAAATACATGGTATAAACTCAAAAGGAAACTGGTTGAAATTTTTTATTTATCATGGCTTATAGTTTCAAACTTTAAATTGCCAAGAACTACATGTTTACCTGTATCTGATCTCTGTTTCCAACATTATTGTTTGAGATTGTCCAGCAAGATTCTTTCTTGATGCTCTTTTTATGATTATGGGTCAATAAGATCTGAAGGCATGGACATGAACCATGCTCGATTATAGACTACAAGGGAAGGAAAGGCTGTTAACTCAAATATAAAATGACAGTGATGTAAACAAGAAACGATGTGATTTGACAGGTGAGGTGAACAAGATCATAGCCAAATGCACTAAAAAATGTAGACCAAAGAGAGAAGGAGAGATTCAACTCATTTTAAATAATTTTTATGCAGGTTTGTGCTAGGCTGGCCATGAGCTTGAACCAGATCCAGCTCAACTAACTTTGGTTTGTGCATTACGGTATCACTAAAATGCTACGGCTCAGTGTTGTCAAATGGGTTCGTAGGACGCAAAAGCCACATATTTTCTGAAAGAATTCCTAATTTCAATCTTAGATCAATTTATATCTTGAGTTTAATATTTTTCTAACGAACGTGTGGCATTATATCACTTAAATCCAAAGATTGACCAAAGTCAAAGCAATACGAGATGGACAAGCAAAATTTTACTCGCTACGGAGATAACATATGTGGAAGAGGCAAAAGAGATTGAAACATCCACAGCTGCGAAGTAATCTTAGACCACATGTTTCTTTTAATTTGACTTTTAACAAATGCAAGAGTGCATTTTAGAATATTTGGTTATTTTCCTTCTATTCTTCATTCAATAATTGGAATATTCGATGCTTTGTATGCTTTAATGGTTGAATTGTTTTAAATTTTTGCATAAGTACATTATTGCAAATTATTCTATATGTTCCAAATTTAGATAATAACACTACATTATTAAAGATCATATAAGAAAAACTTTCTGCATGTTTTACACAGTGTGTGCCTTACTTCAATCGGGTGCGCCTAAGATCCAGGGAGGCGTGAAGAGGAGTATAATGTGTAACTTCTTTCACCCAAGACTCAACACTGCATCCCCCGAAATTTGTGGGAATAAACTAGTGCAGAACTAGGATGAATGGATGTGGGTTCAAGGAGGGGGCAAGCATCAGTTGTAATCAGCATACTATAAAGCTGAATTATATTCACTAGGACTTGAAAGACTTTGTGTAGTTTGTCGCGCAATTGAAAGACTTGAGAGATCAAACGATAATGTTGGGGTTTGTCGAGAATGGGGTTTGAGAATATAGCTTATTTAAACTATTTACGCATCGCTTTCACAACTCGAACATCAAAAAATAAATGTGCTTTCTATATAGAACCATGCTATATTTGACGATCAAGAAATAGTTAATGAAGAACAACCAGTATTTGGTTTCTAGTAGCTTAATACTACAAAAGTTCAACAAAAATACAGAGAATATAACATAGAATAAGAAGCATGAGTGTAAAATGGTGCCAACAATAATTGTCCAAAGTACCATGTCTATGTAAGTGCGGGAGATTATAAGCATTTCCCCAGTCTACCATGTCCAAAGTATCATGTCCTTATCTGCAAGAACCTGTCAAATTCATTTAGTATGCTAGAGGTAAATTAACATATTAAAAACTAGGTCAAGTGAGTTCCAATACACTTGCATTTTCTAAACAAAAACATAATAAGAGCATCTCATGATGGAATACTACATTGTCACATCAAACAGATTTTCATTTGAACAAATTGACAATATGCCATATCAACAAAGGATCAAGCATACAATCAAAACTAGTGTTGGTTCACTTCAAAGAAAAGAAAAGGAGCCCACCAAGTCCATACAAGCAATAACCCACGAAAATCTACAGATATCATATATTAAAATTCATTTTTATGCATCTTAGAACCATAAAGTGCCCATAGAGAGATCTAATACACGATACAAAACTCCACCCCTTCCACTAAGCTCCCTAAACTTCTCCTTTCTCGAAACTCCCATGTCACGTCAGTCCAATTGACGCAAAATTTATCAATTATATCAAGTAGACCACTCGGTTAACAAGTTCAGTATATAATAAAATTACCCAACTCATCCACAATCTATAGCCAAAAAACTCAACACAGAATGATAAGATAAGTTCAGTGAACAACATATCACACACATTGTAAATGTGGCCCTCGCCCCTGTACAAAAAGTGGTCATGAAAGGACTATATTCTTAATTTATATTACATGGAACTCCAGCAATCCGATGAAATCAAATACACAGCCAGATAACAGATTGAGCACTGACACCTACCATATATATATGTAATATCAATCATTCACACACCACACTTGCATGGTTTTGTCGAATCAATTCACACCAAACTGGAAATGATAGATTTTGATAAGATTAAACTCCAACCTAACATATCATTAAACTTAGTAGTAAAATATTATTAAGTGCACAAGATTTTGTGCATTAGGGGTTCATTCTTTCGTTAACAACGACCATTCTCAGAAACCAAAAAATAAAAAAGAGAATAATGATCTAAAATAGCTTGTCAACATATGAAGTCATACTGAATGTGCCCCATTCTCTCAAATCTCTACTAGATTCACCCTCTTTACTCGTCATCATCCTCCTACAATAAAACAAAATTAAACTCGTATTAATATCAAATATTTATAATAAATCTCACCTACTTCCATGTGTTTATTCCTACAAGAACAGCTACGAGAAAATTCTTTTCGCATTCTTATGCATTTTCCAACACTGCTTCCCGGCATCTCCTGTTCAAACATGGTCCGCAAAATAATTATTTGGGCTAAGAAATTAGTTTACAGTACTCGTGCTAGAGAGAGTGATGCTGGCGCTCTCATTTTATTCCTTATATTTAGGAAATATCTCTTGGATATTGACTGGATTATATCATTATGATCTACAGTTGTTTCTTTGGTCCATTAGACCGCATCAACTTGATATCATCAGCTACAAATTCCTTAAAAATTAACATACTAATAAATGACTAGTGTAAAGAAAATGGCCAACTAATAGTAAAACCAGAAGAGTCAGGCTTAACTGAAGAAAGGATGCATTGCAAAATGGACCAAGCAGGTAATTTTATGCCCAACTTCTTACAATTTGCCTTCATAGTGAACTCCTAAATGTCTTTGATGTCTATCAGACCATCATAAAGGATCATCCTACCATTTTCCTTGCAAGCTCTAAATAGCCAATCACATACCTACAACATTATAAAAATGAAATCTGACATATCTCACAATACACTCACACTACACATAACTTAAGCAAATCATTGAGGATGCACCACATGCACAGAAAAATTAGAGAACTAACAAATATTCTAGAAAATAATAAATAAGAGCTTAATCAAACTCAAGCACAGCCATGGGTGATGAAACTGCGTTATATATATCAACGCTTCAAGAATGCCAAAGAGTAAATGAAAAATTAAAAAACTACAACCTCTAGAGTGGCTACAACAGCCTAAAGCATAAAATTTGATGGGGGTACAAAGCCAAGAGTAAAGTCACATCGTAAATGCAAAGAAGAAGCTCCAACATATAGTTCCAGGTGAATCAAACGAAATATATCAACATGCAGAAATAAATCCCTAGTTAGTTCTCCAAGAATTAAGAAAAAGATATACACTATGTTTACTCTAACACACTATAAATTACTCTGTATACTTTAATTCAGAAGTAAGATGTAGGGGATCCAAATGTGTTATCAAGCAACAGACATATATAAACTAACATGATGGGGATTCAACTAGTTACTTATTCCAAACGAGTTGCATAAGAAGGCAACAAGTAAAGTATACAAGAAGTCCCATAACTGAACTAATTGAGGATATTTAACGAGAACAAACTGTATAATTACTAGATGGTGCACGCACGTGTGACCTACATTTCAAGTTACATTTTAAAATGCTATCTATATGAAGGACATCATCAGACAGTATATAAATGTCAACCCTCGAAACCATATATGCGAATGGTAAACAGAAACTCAAGAATTTAATGAGATCTACATATATTCCAAACTATATGTATTACCATTGTATAAACAAATTAAAATCCATCTAATAGATTAACCAACAATTTCCCTATTTAAGGGAGCTATGAAGGCCTCAACATTTGCCCCAGAATGCATAGTTTCATCTTGCAACACAACACACATAAAGTTATCATACAGATTACAGATTACAGATATGCGTATCATAAGAAATATAAAAAAAGAACAAACCTCTTCCCTCCTCCTTTATCCGGGCTTGGGATCGACAATGTAAAGGAAATATTTGCATTGGTGGAGTTAAAAAAAGGTTACACCATATAGCAAAAAATAACTCAAGTAATTCAAAAATGCAAAACATAACGAATATAATAAAGTCCATAGCAAAAACTAGCACAATAAAGTCCATAGCATAACAAAGTCTAGCATAATAAAGTCCATAGCATAATAAAGTCCATGACATAATCAAGTCCATAGCAAATACTAGCATAATAAAGTCCATAGAATACTCAACACAAGCATGACTTTAATAAGTCGCTAACAAAAATTAAACGCAAGAAGTCATTGGGATCCAACAATATGCGTGACTAAACTCTTCGGTCACACTGCCCAACTTCCACTACCAACATCTCCGAGAAGCTCGGCACCACCTTGTGTTCCCAAGTAAAGAGAAGCATTTTCCTCAAGCACTTTGTCCACTAACAATACCACCTATTTCTCATAATTCACTCTGTGATTGTGCACTACATCTTGATGGGTAGCGTCTATCCTTCCCTTGCCAAAAACCTTTCCATTAAGCCCGAGCACATCATATAAGACACCATCTTCTAGTGAGCAGGATTTTACATTAAATGATGCAACTGTCCCATTACTTGCACTTGATTCAACAGTTGGGGAGGAATGGAACTTCCTAACACCATACCTATCATTGTCTCTATATTGCTTAGTTTATTATTCATGCCTTTGATCTTGGATTCCAATATATCGAGACAACCTTTCATTTGATTTCCATTGGCCTTTTCAGCTGCAAGCAAAGATAAAGATGGAGCTGAAGCCTCGATGGAAGATAGCGAAACTATGGAACCCACACCACGAGTGCGCCCTCGCTTGTCAATACTAAATACTTCAGACAAGGCATAATTTCTCAATGATTGTGGTTGGTTGGTGTTATCACTACAACTTTCTTCTAGTTCTTTTTTCTTCGCGAGCACATTGTCCTGCGAAATGCCAAATATATAGAATTGTCAAGCCTAATCATTTGAACGTCTAATGTTTTCATGTAACAATCATCATTCAGTATTTATTATAAATCGCCATGCTAAGAACAATGCTCTCTATGACTGACCCATCTTTACATGTGTGGCTAGCTATCCATACATCAACATGCAATGGGTTTTTATACAATTTCTTGGTCTACAAATAAAAAACATAACATATATTATCTTCAATGTAATAGTAATCAAACAAAGCAGTAAAATATAGTCGTACGTACCATATTGTACTTGACTTGGGCATGCCCATCACGTCCACTTGTGTGAGTGGCGTGGCCCCAATCTTTGCCCTATTATCTTTCCTCGATTTCCTCTTTTTTCTAGCCTCTTCCATCTTTTCATACTATAGGAACTCTTTCCACTGTTCTGGCTTAACACTGGAGGTACATTGGCCAATCTTTCGGCATCCATTGAATACTTATCATAATAGCTCTTCCGTAATGTGGATTTATATGTTTTAAGTAGGTTGCACATACTTTTGTAGCAACTAATCTTGTAACTATCAGGGAGTCCATATATTCTCTAACAAGACAATTGATATTTTTAAATTATAAGAAATGTGTAAAGTTATACAAAAGCAAATATAATAAACAAATCAAGTATACATAAGAAGTCTCACTTTCATCTCTTTTCAAACATCTTCCTTGTATGTTTCTGGAACCTTACGCCAATCTGTATATGATATTAGGACCCAAACTGGAACCACTTTACCAAGTCAAGACATAAATTGGCCTTTCTTGCACCTATTACCTGATTATGTTGATTGATCTCAACCGTAATTATGATGTCTATAGATGATCCATTTGGACCATAATGTGGGCTGGAGACATTAGCTTCATTTGGCATTACTGAAATTCAACTATTGTTATATATACCATGCATAAATATTCTGCATTAATAATATGTCTAAATGAATTATTCATATATTATGTCCAAAATTACTAAAAATATATAATCTGTCCAAATTTACTAAGAATTGGTCCATTCGTCGCATGTTACAATATAAGTGAAGCATTAAAGTAGTACATAAACATAATACATCACAAGAAATAAAATCTTGAAGCGATGTCTAAAATTCTTTTAAATAGTAAGTGTGACACCCCGCCTAATTAAATACTGGGCGATCACTCCTTTATTAAATTAAATCAAGGTGAATAGTTGGTCCATTCTTAGCATCACTGTCGAAAAATAAATTTTTCCAATTTAACACCCTAATTAATTAAGCTAAGTGTCAAAACCATTTTCATACATACTTTCCAAATTTTATTTAAAGAAAAATCATTTATTTTATTAACAACATTCAATAAGTAAGAATCACACCACATTAAATTCTGCAACATAATCCAATTAATTTAATACATTCTTCAATCGAATGTCAACATACGAAATCTAAAGTCACACAACCAAACTGAATAAATCCCATAGTAACAATACTGGAAATAACTGAAATACAAATGTCCAATAACAACGGAATAATGGAAAGAGCTACACATGCCCAACTAGATGAAAGTACTAAGAGTGGATCCGAATGAACGAAGTCGTCTAATCAAGAGACCTGCAACTCCCACCTAAGCTGCAGCGCGTTCCTTCCAAGAGATCCTAAGCAAGACGCCCCTGTGGCTGGGCACCTGTAATACATACATATATATACAAGAGAGAGAGAGAGAGAGAGAGAGAAACGGGTCAGAGCCCGATAGTGTATATGATTTAAAAATTGTTTAGCAAGTATTTAAATTGATACAGGCCAATGCAACAACATATTAGTGCGACACTCCCTTGAGAAAATTCTCACCTCTCTTCTAATGTGCACACCTATCGCACTAACCTTCCCAATGGTTTGTCTTATTATTTATCGCACTACTCTTCCCAATGATTTAACTTATCTTAGATTACTCGTAAGATTCAACATTTAACGATTCCATTGTTTGGAAAGAATATTTCAATTAGTAACCAAAGTTCTCATTTTGACTTTATTAATCAATAAAGTTTTCCAATTTCATATTATACTTTCTCAAAATAAGTATTTACAATTTGAGTCATCAACCATATCCTACATATCAAATCACAGTAGGAAGTTCCAGATTTCAGAATTTCATATATATATATATATATATATATATATATATATATATCATAACAGCACCCCACATAATAACTATGGTGCGGGCATACTCTACTATCCAATCCCCGTATCACTCGTACTAAGGGAATACAGATTCGGAATCACTCTCGAACTGTATTAACACATACTCAAACAATATTGAGGCGAAGTATAGATTCCAAGTCTCTTCGGACCGTCTGAACTATCACTGCGATAGCCTGTACCAAGGATACCTATACACAAATAATATGAGGCGAAGCATAGATTCCATGTCTCTAAGAGGAAAGTACATACCCGCATCTCTTAGGACCGTCTGAACTATCATTCCAATAGCCTGTACCAAGGATATCTATCTTCTAAGGTACAAGTCAATATCCCCCATAAAGGTCCCATCGAGATAAGACTGTCCCAGCGCAGAAACCTCAAGGATAGCAAGTAGCGTGGGCATGATTTTCACACATAGATAGTATATGCATACACAATCATATAACTATACTAATATTACCATATCAATAATGGGTAAATTCTCAATTCCCATAATTACGTCATTCGCATTTATTTCACATAATATATTTATCACGTATAACCATTCACATCTTACTTTAATTTGAGGAACTTTTCCACTTACTACATAATGCTTCATGGATTCTATCCTCCCAATTATAAAATTCAGTAGGTATACACATTTGTCCCAAAGTAACTCTCTTACGTGTCTCCCTCTTTAAATCATAATTTCACCGACCCTTATGTAATTATCCCAAAATACAATCTTTGCCCGACATCAAGGGT
The DNA here is from genome assembly GCA_949130495.1 of Sambucus nigra. Lineage (NCBI taxonomy): Eukaryota > Viridiplantae > Streptophyta > Magnoliopsida > Dipsacales > Adoxaceae > Sambucus > Sambucus nigra. Next base: position 23,514,750 of record OX422208.1, on the reverse strand, counting down.
CCCAAAATCTATTCACATGTCCTACTGGTCTTTCCTATCTCCCCAAAACATTTTATTAAGGATGCTCAAGAAACTTCTCACAATAAATTGAATTTAACTCATTTAAAAAAAAAATAGGAGTCTTCTAGGAGGGGTCGACCGATCGAGGTCTGGGGCTCGATCGATCGAACCTTCTATCGATCGAAGCTCTGGGCTCGATCGATTGATCAAGCAGGTCTGCGAAAACTGAAATTCTGCAGTTACGGGTTTCATCTCCAAACTTCAACAATTTCCATACTTTCTAGTCCCAATCATCCCAGAATTGATACTACCAACCTTATATCATCATATTAGGTATTTTCAACGTAAAGCATGTCAATTTACGTCACTAAACATGGATTAATCATGCCATAATTCATCTAAATGTACAAGAACCCTAGAAATCTCTAAATCATGGTTCCAATCTGTTTTTCCAGAAATTCCTTCTTATACTACATTAAAATTTCGTGGATTATTCTCCTACATCACCAACAATTTCCAGAATGAGGTTTAAGTCATCACTACATGCAAATTCCTATCACAATTTAGGTTTTCTTCAATGAAATTCATCCCTAACCATCCCTAAACTAATATAAAGGATGCACAAAAGAAATAAGCAAGATAAACACTTGCGTGGGATTTTTGACATTCTGATTTGCAGATGTTTTTGGTGTGGTTGCGTAGCCCGTTGCGCGATCTACGCGTTGGTGGTGGTTGCGGTGCAAACGGGTGGATTTCGGGCTTGAATTTGCCTTGAGAGCTCTCTCCTTCCTCTCCTATGGCCGTCACTTGTGTTTTGAGTTTCTAACCCTAGATGACATTCCAGATATCTGATTTAACCCTTTGAATTTTCGTGGGTTTAATTACCCAAAAAGGTGAAATGTTCAAAACGCCCTCCCGGGGTACCAATTAGGCCTAAAAATGCCCCGAGACCCAAACTAAACCCCCGGGTACACTTTTTTGACTATCTCGACCCTTCCAGACGCGTTGGCACACTCAAAATGACCATACGAACGACTTATAAAATATTCACTTTTATTAATTCACATTTAGTCCCGACACGACACAGGCGCGTCCCGACTTAAATTTTCACAATTGTCATTTTATTCACACGTGACAATATTATAAAAATAAATCTCATATATTACTATACTCATCCAGTAATATTCAACAAATAACAATTTCCAATAATTACTAACTCTTGTCACGCTAGTAAATATTTAAATTAAAAAATAAATTAATTTATCTCAATTAAATTTAATAAATACTTAAATTTAAAAGCCATGAAAATACGGGGTATTACAGTAAGTAAACCAATTAAGTAAATAAAACTAAGCAAAAATTATAAAAATCATCTTTAACTTTAACTAGAAGTCATGAAGCAAATTCTTCAAATTGGGATTATCCTCAAGAATAGACTAATACATTGTAGGAACCTCAAGTTTGTCAACACTTATTATTAATCTCTGTGGTTCATACAAAACGATAGACCAACCATTGTCTTCAAAATCCTTCAAGTAAAACACTTGAGATGCTTCAAATGCAAGAATGAATGGCTCGTCGTCGATTTTATCCTTATTCTTTAACTTACTTAAGTTTACCATCATTAAGTTCGATTCAGGATCAACTTTGAAACCATTTACCTTGTCCTCAACTCTCACCCAGTCACAGTAAAACACAACTGTTTTGAAAGATGTATAATCCAACTCAAATATTCCAAGAACAATGCCAAAGTATGTTATCTCCGCTTCTTTATAATTCATATCTTTTTCGCTTAACCTGAACTTCGTGATAGCCCTCATTGACACGCCACTATTTTGGCTTAACCGTGACTCATCATATTCACGTGTGCAATTATACATCATATAATAGCCCATTTGCTAGCTGCCAAAGTACGGTATCAGTCAATCCCGCTTTTAATAACTACAAAAAAGATTTCATAAGATGATTATATATATATATATATATATATATATATATATATATATATATATAGAGAGAGAGAGAGAGGAAGGCTCACCTACATCAGGATGTATACATCACACCATACACCACACCTAGTTCTAGGCCCTAAGAAACTTTTTTTCCAATTTTTTTATTTTTCACTTCAAATTAACCTTCCTATCAGCCCATATTCAAAAAATTTGGTCAAAATACATTTTGTAGCTATTTTTAAAAAATCCACAAAAAATTGTGGGCGCAGACCCTTATAAATAAGGTATTTTGAGCAGTTTTTTGTGGATTTTTTAAAAATAGCTACAAAATGTATTTTGATCTAATTTTTTAAACAGTGATTTATTGTAATGTTAACTTCAAAAAAAAAATAAAAAATTTACAAAAAAAAAATATTTTTAGGGCCTATAACTAGATGTGATGCATGGATGATGTATAGAGCATGATGTATGTGAGCCTTCTCATATATATATATATATATATATATATATATACACACACACACACACACACACACACACACACACACACGAATAAATGTAAAATTTTATTATGTAGTCGAATTAAAAGCAAACCTCCTTAATCAACCATGGGATAAAACCCTCGATCTTTTCCTTCAATGTAGACGCTCTTCGATTACGCCCAAATATGAATTCCCAATAAAGATCATATTTCCTACACCAATTCGATACCGACACTTAGGCATCCTACTTCCTGCACCAATCTACATAAGCGGTATTTTTCAATTACAAAATCTCAAATCATATTGATATACTTACTTATGTTATTCCGCCACTTCATCTGATTGGTGTAACACCCACTTACATGCTTGTGCAAATTGAAATGGAGTTAACTTCACATTCTTCCCTTATACTAAAGGACCCTCGCCTGCGCATTCATCAACTTCATCTTCATTAAAAAAATCTTCACGCATATATTTGTGATTTCCTTCACTAGGGTTTGGCATGTACTCCATGCAATATAAGGTCGATTCTTCTACGATATATTTCTCTGCAATGCTCCCTTCAACATAACTCTTATTATTAGCATAATTCTTGTAATCTTTCATCAACCTACGCATAAAAAATATATCGATTACAAAAAAAATGTTTGTCGAAATAAAAAGGTTAAGGAAATCATTTACTATTTAATTACCTCTCATAAAGATACATCCACCTATATCTTACCGGCCCACAAATCAACACTTCCTCTGCTAAGTGTATAACGAGGTGGAGAGTAATAACAAAAAATCTAGGTGGAAAATATTTCTCTAAAACACACATAGCCTCAAACAATGCGTTCCTTACCGACTCCAAAACATCCCTCTTGATCACTTTGGAACATAACACATTGAAAAGGAAGCTTAACCGTTGAATTGCTATTCGCAAGTCCTTATGTTTTGGATAAGCGTTTTTAAGCAGCAACGACAACAAATATTGCATAATTACATGATAGTCATGTGATTTGAGCCCCTTCAATCCAAGTGGTTGTAAACTCACACAATTACTCAAGTTAGAAGAAAAACCTCTTGGAACTTTTAGCTCCTTTAAAATAAGAAAAAAACATTCTTTTTCTTTTTTGTTTAGAGTGAATGCAGCCTTTGGCTTCATAGTTTTTCCTGAACTTTCGTCTGTTATCCACATCTTCTTTTTGATCCCCATGGTCTTCATATCTTTACGGGCATTTTTGTTATCTTTTGTTCTGTCTTTAACGTCTAGAATGGTTAACAAAAGATGATCAGTGATGTTCTTCTCAATGCGCATAACATCTAGATTATGACGGACACTATGCTCTTTCCAATAGGGCAAATCAAATAAAATAGACCTTCCATACCATGGAGTGGTAACATCACTAACCACATTCTTATCCCCTTTATGTTTTCTATTTATTTCGGAAATCTGTTTACCAATTCTCATATTGATGCATTTCACCTTCTTCTCAACCTCCGAACCAGATAACCTTCATAGAGCTTAATGATGTTCAATCTTGTTGTTTAAATTACGTTTGTCCTCCTTGAATTTGTGATTATGAGGAAGGAATCTTCTATGACCACGATAACAAATTTTCCCACTACTCGTAAGTTGTTCAGATTTAACTTTTTCCTCACAAACTGGGCACCCCTTACAACCATGAACCGTGCAACCCGATAAAGTTCCATATGCAGGAAAGTCATGGACATCCCACAACAACATCGCTCCTAAAGAAAAATTAGTTTTTGAATATGAGTCGTACGCCATTACATCTTGAAATCATAATTCCTTTAGCTCATCTAGCAAGGGGGGCAGTTAAATGTCAATGTCTTTGCTCAGAGCATTCGACCCTGATATTAAAATTGACATCATTGAAAACTCCCTTTTCATGCATAAAGATGGTCCCATATTAAGAGGAGTAACAATGATAGGCCAACAACTGTAACTAGAGCTGAGATTCCCGTATGGATTAAAACCATCAGTGGTTGTACTAAGACGAACATTACGTTTTTTAGTCGTAAAGTCTGGCCACATCATATCAGTAGATTTCCATATAGACGAATCAAGAGGATGATGCATAATATTTGTGATACATTGTGCCCTAGCGTGCCGAGCCATCTCATTTGCAATCCATGGTATGGTGAATAATCTCTTCAACCTTGGAATCAGGGGGAAATGTCTAACCGTCTTTAAAGGTACTTTACCCTCCCCATTTATTCCCAAATTATACCTGGGTAGGTTGCATACTGGATATTTTACCTTCATTGCTTGTTCTTTTATATATAAAATACAATTATTTTTACATGCATGAATTATATTATAATCCAGACCAACTTCTTTGATTATCTTCTTCATGGCTGGATAATTGGATGGTACTGTATTTTCGTTCGGGCAAAAACTCTTTAAACACCCATAAAATTTTTGTAACACTATTATTTGACAAACCATATCTTGTCTTAACATTATTCAATTTGACAAGAAAATATAGTGTCGTATGTTTCTCAGGACTTGACGGGTACAACGGTTCACTCGCCTTGCCACGTAACTTTTCGTATTTTAAATTCTCATTAGTATCGTTACGATTGTCACCTCCCCCCATTCTAACATGCTCACTTGATAAATGATCTACTTCACAATTAAACATTTCGAATGAGTCGTAAATAAGCTTTTCCATTCTTGGATTGTCGAGGACAGGGTCATTGCATTCAACACTTTCAGCAGGTTCTTTTTCTTTTCTTTTAACGACTTCCTTTTCACCATGAAAATGCCAAAACATGTAAGACTTGGATATACCATAATGAAGCAAATGAAAATGGACATCTTCAAGCTCCAACAACTTTCCATTTTCACATTTTATTCATGGGCATGAAAATAAGGTTTCGCCACCACGGTTATTCTTCACAAAATCAATGAACGTAGCAACCCCATTAATGTATTTTTCACTTCCTCTTTCACGTTCCTTCATCAACTCTTTACTAACTTCTAATGACATTCTGTATGTTGAGATAAGTTAGTAAAAAAATAATATATATGTAACAACCCAGACTTTTGAGCGACTATTTTATATTATTTTGCCTAATGGGCTAATCTTATAAAATAGAGAAAGTTGGAGTAAATATTATATCCAGTGAGTTAAGGGATAATATTTACCATATTTTGCCTATTTACTATTATGAGAAGGTAAATAGCATTATGTTGTGTTTTATTGCGTTGTTGTGCTTTAAACGACGGTTATGACTTATATTTAAATTGGAGCATAATTAACGAAATAAAATGATGTAGGAACATAAAAATATTATATGATACTCCGGATGCCATTTTAGAAGGTGTGGTTAGTTTTGAAATAGTCGAGATAGTCGAAATAAGTGCCAAGTTATATTTTTGAGTCCCGGGCACTTTTGACAGGTTATGACTCAATTATGCAGTTACGAGTCATTTTAATGGTGTATCAACATTTAAAAGAGGGGAGTCTATGTTTAGAACCCGGTTAAGTCTTCCAAACCCTTTTATTTCTCATTCTTATGTTATAAGCCGAGAGAGAGAGAGAGAGAGAGAGAGAGAAGAGAGAGTTGGGAGAAAATGGAGAAAGGAGAGAAAAATAGAAGATTGGAGCTGGAAATCGTTGCTACCGGAGGAGAATCCGAGAATACAAACTTGAAGCAAGTTTCTTACTTGCTAGATTATGATTTAATGTGGATAAATTGCATGTATAGTTAGTTTTTGGAGGTTTAAACCATTTATGGGTTTTTGATGATTTTGGTGTTTAAACCCTTAACCTTGTAGTTTAATTTTATTTGAGGAAAATAAATTAGTTAGTTGATGTGTAGAAGTGATTTGGTAGAATTAATTGTTATTGATGTTGGAGAAATTGGAATATTTGGGTTTTGGGGAAATTTTAGGGTTCATAACCCGTAGCCCAAATTGGGCAATTCTGCAGGGCCGAATCGATTCGCCCCACGAGCGAATTGATGCGCCTATGGGGAAGGATATTGAGGCAGTAAGTTGATTTTCCTCACCGAATCGATTCGTTTTTGGGCGAATCGATTCATTTTTGGGGTTTGAGTCCTTTCTTTTAGGTTCAAGGCTTAGGAACCTTCCTTTGGGAAGTAATAAAGGGGCTTAGAGGTTTGTAGTAGGGAGGTTAATGTCCTAGACTAGCATGGGGATATTTGGGCTTATCCCAAAGGATAGTTTATAGAGGTTAATGTTTCGTTTGATATAAGAAGTTAACCTAGGATTTATGGAAGATAAAATGATAAAGTTTGGGACTTTTGGGAGACTATTATTGTGGGAAATTCCTTTGATGATTTATGGCATTTCCTTGGGACTCTTGGAGACTAGTGTGAGGATATTGGCACTTCGGGTCTTAGGTCATTAATAAAATATGACTTTAAGAATAAGAAATGCATATTCTAAAATTTGGTACTTAATGGTTAAGTATAAATGGTTTTGAGAATGTAAAAAGTGAATGTTTTCAAAAATGGAAAAATGATTTTTTTAAATGATAATTTGCATATACACACCTCTCTAAATTGCTATCATAAGGGAAGTTACGTGCATGAGGTCAAGTCCCCTTGCTAATGACTGCAGGGTGACTATAGTCCTCGGCCATATGACCGGTTATTATATGTTTATTTTGCGATGTGGGGTAATTCTGGGTGTAGTTATGACTCACTCGCAGGTGTATGGCCGCTTCCCGACGTCTCGCGTTGTAGGATGCCCAGGTTGCCTTGTTTGATAGGCCCTGGAAGATGATAGCCATTTAGGGGGCGCGCACAGTGGGGAAACCCGGACGGGAGGTCTTAGAAACGTTATATGATATGAAATATAACTATTTATAATAATGTGTGACATTATTGATGTTAAAGCATTTTATGATAATAAATTTTGCTTTAAATACATTTCCTGGATGGAAGAAGGGAAATGGAAAGTTATGAGATAAAATCGAATCTGGTAACACATTTTGTAAAATCAAATGCCATATATGTATTTCCTAAAGAGAAAAGGAACCGTGCATTAAATTGTGAATAATTGAAATGATATCTCCTTGAGTAATGTAGATGAGTTCTCCCATGCTTATATGATCTTTGAGCATTATCATTGATATTGCGCTAGGCTGTGCTTTTAGATTGAGAGGTGAGAGAGTTCATGATATTACGAGAGAAAGTTACGTTCATAACTGTCATGCATTTTATTCACATGGTGATCATATCAAATCGGGCCCTGACCCGTCTATATCTCTTTATTTTGAATGAACTCCTTGTCCGTTCAGGTGCTCCTCCGTAAGGACTCCCGTATTGACCTCTCCATTCCAGTTGTCCTGGAGCTATAGCATTTTGCGGATGTTGTAGGATATTCGTTATAGACGCTTTTATCTTTTGTACTCTAGCTATGTTCAGTTTACTTATTCGGGCGTGTTGCCCATGCTTTGTACTCATTTATTATAATGTGATATTTAATTGTTATACTCGGTGTAACACATTTGTATTAGTCTGTTAACCGACAACTTATTCGGTTATCACTTTATGCATATTGTTATTCTATTACTCGTTGATTTTTGGAACCCACCTTTTCAAATGGGATTGTCTAAACTGTTTTTCTTTTAACTTACAAACTAAATTTGGCAGTCCGTTTTCTAAAATAATTGGTGGTTATCTCTTACTATTATTTTAACGACAGTGATGCTAAGAATGGACCATTTATGATTCCTGTGATTATTGGAGTATCGGGCTGGCCACCCCTTATTTTAGTAGGCGGGTTGTCACAATATACTATTTAATATCTAAGGGTCAGGCAACAGGAAAAAAAAATAGTCTATTGTTCACAATCTTTGATGAATGTTTAATGAAGTAAAAAGGTGATTACAAGTGAATTTTCAAACAAGCATGAACTAATTTACAGCTTAATAGTCACTCAATCCGACAACCCCTATTTTGGTACAAATTTTTTTATCAACACATATAACATGATCTTAAAATCTCATATAATAGAATTTATAATCAAATGAAGTGTAAATTAAATATTTTTATGGTTGAAACCAGAAATAATCTTCTCTATATTCGAAAGATAACATAAACACACCCAACCTTAAACCCAAACACATCAAATCCCAACTCAGCATTACTTCTTGGTTCAAAAAAAGAAAAAAACCAAATTTTAGTTTCAAGCAGTGATTTTCTTGTACAAGGAGTTTGTATCACCCGGTACATATTGAAGGTTTACCTTGTTAATAACTCTGACTCCCCAGGTTTTTTTAATAAGTTTTTTAAAATGTGATTGATAAACCCAAATATCTTTACAATTATTCAAAACCCAGATTTGGCAGACCCAAATCATTAATTTAACTCCTAACTCCCACTTGGGGTGAAAATCACAAATTAGATAGTAATCAAATTATACATACGCATCATTATTCCAAACTATTAATCGTATACGAATAATACGTACCAAATATTTAATAGACAGTTATCAAATTAGACATGCGCACCAAATAGAATAATACGCACCAAATATTTAATTGTGTATGAATAATACGCACCAAATAAAACATACACACCAAATATTTAACAGAATAAGACATATGCAACAAATAAAATCCTAAATCGTATCTTTAACAGAATAATACGCACCAAATATTTAACAAAGTAAGACATACGCACCAAATAAAACCCTAAATCGTATCTTTAACAGAATAATACCCACAAAATAAAATCCTAAATCATATCTTTAACCCTAAACCGCTGAAAGATGATCGCATGAAAATATTTAACAGAATATTGATCGCATATAATCCTAGGCTAAGGCTATGGGTTTGTTAAAATAGAATAATGTTATTTTGTTAACAGAATAATGTTGATTTGTTAAAGCAGGGCAAACCTTCAATATATTTGTTAAAACAGTCTGAAACAGGGAAAATCTTCAATAATGCGCACCAAATAAAACAGGGCAAACCCAAAACATTTGAAATACAATTTTGGAAATTGTATGATTCTTCAATGCACGAAGGTTTGGAGCGGATGAAAATATTAAGATAAGATCGCATGAAAATTTTGGAGAAGAAAAATATTAAGAGAAGATTGGTAATCAGGTCTGTAGATGTGTGACATACCTTCGAAGAAAAATATTAAGAGAAGATCGGTAATCAAGTTTCGCACAAAGAAAATTTTTTCTTCTCCAAGATTATCTCTACCAATATTTCGCTATATTATGAGTCCAAGTACATACCTTCAAAGAAAATTTTTGGAGAAGATTTTGCACGAAGATTATCTCTACTAAGATTTCGCACGAAGGTTTGGAAAAGGTTTGGAGCATGAAGGTTTGGAGGTGAAATTTAGTGAGGAGATTTGGACTAATTTTTTTTTTAGTATGCAACCCTTTTAGGTTATCCCACCTACAAATTAAGTAACTAACACAAATTTTACAACAATAATGAACACTTACAAATTTTTTAAGTGCCCAAAATCGTTGTAAATTATGTTAGCATTTTAAACACTTACAAATTAAATAATCTATTAGTTTCTAAATCGCCATTATGGTGTAGTGCTTGGTTATGAAGTACTGCATCCATACCCTTCCACACCGTCGTAAATGAACCGATGCTATTTTTAAGGGTTTTTTAGTTGCACATGGTCACCCTCCGCTCTGTTAGTTGTTCGATTGCCACGGTGGGGTACGCGATTAGTCCATGCATGCGCGAACTGAAAACGAAAAGGAATACAATTCTTCTGTATATACCCAATCATGTTCGGGTTTTCTTGCCAGTTTTGACGGAAAGTCATCCATGCATTCTCAAAGTCATTCGTAGTCTCTGACTCCGATACCCCAATTCAACCTTGCATGAATACCTTCTTGTCCTGATCTTTAATGTTGTGTTTCACACGTGCACCTTCAATGTTCTTTTGTACATGTAATAAGCATAGAAGAATGGTGGAAAGTGGAAACACACTTGGCAAAGTGTTTAAACAAGATTGTTATTTATCAGAGACAACAACTTACGGCAAAGCTTTTGGCTCGTATAATGACAGCAAATATTGCAGAGTCCATTTAAAATTCTCCTCCTTCTCACTCTTTAGAAATGAAAATGCAATGCAAAAAGATTGCCTGGTAGAAGTGACCCCAATCATCTCAAATAATGGCATATTGTAACGATTGGTCTTGTGAGTTCAATCGATCACAAGCACACTCGAGAATCATTTCACCAACAAGCAAGAGGTGGGATGTGCAAAAAATAAATCATCCATCACATCGGTTTGCTCATTCCTTCGATGCCAGTGGACATAATTCTTCTCCCCCAGTAAATGCATCAATTATTGCATGGCGGTGAGACCTTGCATCTCAACGTTCTTCATTTTTCCTTTATATATTGTTCGTATTGATGAACAATTGTACTCCGACCTCTTTTTCAATATATGGACTACTTCCTTCGGGCGCACCCCATTATTCATCATCTCATTTGCAATGTTCCACTCTTCTTGAGATAGTCAACCGGCATATGGGTGACCAACAAGTGATTTTGACACCACATGGTTGTGTACCCCCACAGAGAACTACAACCCCTAATAGCCATTATCGTGCAGAACCCCTTTCAATCTAAATGGGCAATCACAATTTTGCGTTCCAGAAGAACGCTACCTCTTCTACTCCAACACCTCATCTTTTTTGGGTCTATGAAGCTCGTTTCGCTCACACCCAAGTACGATCCTACTCATGCAGACTATACTTTCCTTGTCAAAATTCGGAATTATCATGACCGCATGAAGCTTGTGACCAACTTGTTGACACCAATCAATCATCTTGTTCCGGTCATAAAAAATCTACACAAGATAAACATAGTTAAATGAAAGGACAATTTAAATGGAGATTTCAAGTATAATTGTAAAATCATATTGAGTACAATATCAATAAACAAAACATACCTCTTCAGTGGTGAATTCGACTGTCTGGTCTTGATTAATCACATTAATATCCAATCCTTCTTCTATTTTCGCATTCTAACAATGAACATAATCAAATTATGTTATACAATAATGTCATACATTAAATATCTCAAAGTATTGGAACTTAACTATGTGATATTGTTTTTCCCATAGACGATGTGAAATCTGGAAACAAATCATGCAAACATTTGGGTTGTTGCTTGTTCGCTCATACTTGGTGCATGCATATTCGCTTTCTCGGTGGAAGCACATTCAGTAGATACACTTTGTACAATGAGGTTGTTTATATCTTGCCAAAATGTATCATCTAGAACCGAGTCATCTACTTGAAACAATAATACAATAATTAGTACATGAATGAATGACAATATAATAACCGTTACATGAATTATATCTATATTGTATATTTATACTTTTTTTATTGAATATTTATATCTATATGCAAAATTTATTTCTATATTGAAATTTTATACATAAAACAATATCACGGCCAACTATAATCGTGGATATAAAAGCATGACCAATAGACAGCGTGGGGTACTTGTCACGATCAAATTACAATCGTGGGTATAATACCAGAACCACATAAGACCATGGTGAACTTATCACGGCCAACTGAAATCGTGAATATATAACCACGACCAAGTGAAACCGTGAAAATAAAACCCCGGCCAAGTATCATTACACGATCAAGTGTAACCATGTGATATCAGTATACAATCAACTATAACTGTGAGGTATCATTACACAACATCTTGTGACCGAAACTCATTGTCACTTACGGTGAGGGGCAACCGTAAGTGCAGTCAGTTCAGTTTTGTTTTCATCTTTTCATCATTTTAAATGTTGTTTTACAGATTATATAGTGTGTAGAGGTGTTTTAATACCTCAAAGTCATCAAACGAGAATTGGATATTCCGAGTTTGGGAAGCTTGATCATGAACTTTCTTTTCATCCCCCATTGCAATGTAGCCCCTTGATCATTGGTTTCTGTATATAAACAACACAATAAAGACCACGACAAACACACGAAAATGAAAATTTGGGAAGAAATTGTGTGATTTTGGCTATGTTTAACCCTGAGTTTGAGGTTTTTGGTGGAAAGAGTAACCGGTTTGATTTTGATTGATTGTGATGTTTTATATAATGCGGTGTTAGTTTGTGTGTAATTTTTTAGGGTATATTAGACATTTTAAAGAAAATAAAAGGGACAATACTTTTGGATGTGGTTAGTAAAGTTTAGGGTTAATTTTTATGCGGTATTATGGAGATTTTTTGGGGGTATACCCTTTTCTTAATCCTCTTTCATGGGGAGATTCGAAAGGTCGAAGTTTATGGTGTAAGTTTCGGCCTTTGGGTTTCTCTTGAAAGCTGGCACCACAGCTCGCATAAAGCGATTATATAAACCGAAATTTGTTCCTCCATGACACAAATGCAGCAAAGTAGAGCAGAGGTAATGTCTATTTTTTTCAATTCTATTTTCTTGCCCTCTTCTTTTCATTAGTTTCCCTTAACGAATTCAACCTACATCTTCAAACATAATATTACTTCACATATAGCTTTACGAAAACTAATTGGGACTTTAATTGAATCATTGTCGCTCTCTGCAATATGTAACTAATTCTGATACTTGTGTCTCAAATTCACACATATACATAACACTTTGCATCCCCTTCCTTTTGTCGGGTGGAAATATTAGAAGTGGTCACACGACACCATAACACACCACAAAATTGACATATATATGCTCTATTATTTTTGGTTTTTTTTAGACGAAAGTGTTTGCATCAAAATATTGATTCATGCTTGTCGTGTCGTGGCGAGTGAGGCTTGAGGTGAAATTCACTTTTATGGGTTGGGTTTAAGTCCGATGCGATACGGCATGACAATGATTTTTTGGACACAAACACGACAAAGGCTTCGTGTCTTTTTACATTACACAAACCCGTCCCGTACAGAACACGACACAACCAACACAATTTTTTAACTTCAATACTTAATTAAATAATAAGAGGCAAGATATACTAAATAAAAATACATTTGACGTGACAAGATACGGTAACACGACTCATAATTTTGACACCAACACAATACGAATGATTTCGTGTAGAAAAGGCTCGACACAAAACACGAAATATCGTGTAAATTTCGAATTTATTTTTATCATTTCGTGGCATATTTTTGTGTGTTTTGAGAATTGTTAGCACTGTGTGAGACCTAAACACAACCCAAGAACACGAATTGATACACCTAAATAGTTGTAGTTACATATTAGTATTTTATCTTTTTTTTAAGTGTAATTTTAGTTTTCACACATTAAAAGAAAATTTAGATTGTGCTTGTGTATAAACATGTCTACATTCCCTCCAAAAGGAATTAAAATTAATGCATAGCTGTTTTGTAGCTGCTGTATCTAGTGGTCCTAAAATCAGCTACTGCTGTACCTAGTGGTCCTTAATGAGTGCCTTAGTGGTCCTAAAGTCTAGTCTTCCTATTATTATATGTTATAGGGTAGTAAAATCAGCAGAACAATAATTTTATCTCCCCTGTTTTCTTATATGTATTCAGTTGTCCAGAACTTTGCAAGATGGAAATGAAAAGATTATCTTCTCCACAATACATCTCTTGCTTTCTTCATCACTTCTTCTTCTAATACAATAATATAGTTCTCATTTAAACTCCAACAAAAGGAAATATAAACTAATATCTACAGCTTCCTTTTTATGTATGTTTGAGTTTGGTTGTGAGGCCTTAATGATGGGATATGAAACTTGAAAGTTATGTTAGATTCATTTATTTAACTACAACACAGTAGTACTAAGGGCCACTATTCTTTTGCCTTTGTGGGTTCTGTTTTCAACTGTTATTGATTTAGTAAATGATAAGCCCATTTTTTATGAGTATAAAAATTGATTATATATCTATTTGAATATTTGAGTTTATATTAAATTGAATTGAGATCGAGTTTTTTAGTTTATATTTATTACATTTTTTATGGTGTGTTGGTCGTTTTTTTACTCACGATTTTTTTTCGTGCGTGTTCCTGTCTATATGATGTTTGTCGTGTTGTGTCATGTTGAGTGAGGCTTGGGGTGGAATTTGTGTTTTTGGGTCGAGTTTCAGATTGATACGACGAGGATTTTGGGGACACAAATACGACAAGGCTACATGTTTTTTAACCTGACATGAACACGATCCGTATAGAACATGACACGATTAACAATTTTTTTTATATAAATTTTATGCTTAAGTAAATAATAAGAGGCGTGATAACCTAAATAAAAGCACAGCTGACATGACAAGACACAATAACATAACTCATGATTTTGACACGAACATAACACCTAATGACTTTGTGTCAAAAAGACCCGACACGAATATGAAATATCGTGTCAACTTCGTGTTAATTTTGTATTGTTCTGTGTCATGTTTTCATGTCATTCCGAAAAATTTCACCACTATACGAGCCCGAAACACAACTCAAAAACAAGAATAGAAATCCCTAAGCATAACTGCACTTACAGATTAGTGTTTTAGCTTTTAAAAACATGATTTAGGCTTTTCAAATATGAAGAGAAAATCCAAATTGCGTTCATGTATAAAAATGTCTACATTCCCCCTAAAACATGTATAAACATATATTTACATGTTTCCTTCTATGTATATTTGATTTTAGTTGTGAAGTTTAATAATGGGAACATCAGCAAAGCCAAATAAATTTTGGCAACCAAAAAGGAGGAGTTGGGTTGTCCAGAGTAGATAATTTGCTGTGGTGAGCTTGAGAAAGTACGAACTATAAAACACGATGAACAACATCCTATGTATGAACAGTACCACTGTATATAAATAGTAGACCACGTGTAAACAGTACCCCATGTATGAAGAGTACCCTGGACGAAATTAAAGCCAAACTCCACAGGAAAGGCACAATTGATAATAATAATATTATGAGAAATGAATTTTTCTATAGATCTATCCTACGTGTTGGAGAGCCCACCTTTATTTATACGTGCATTACAGTGGATTACAAAAAGGACGGAGATTGAATATATGAGGGATAGGATGAGTACAAAGGAAGTTTGATATGAATGTGAAGTCTCAATTTAATAAGTTTTGGTTGTGTCCATTTTCAGCATGGCTTCTTGACTTGATAAAATGTAATATAGAGGTGTTTTGGTTTAGATAAGAAGCTATTATGTTTTGGCCAATTTGTTGTTTGGATGAGAATCCGTAATATGCAACCAATGACATTTTTTTTTAAGTATTGCAAGGATTTGAACAATACAAAAAATGAAAAGGGTGGAAAAGAAAATATGTTTATTTGATGGTTATGGTTACAAGTAAACATCTAGAATTTCATAGACTCGTCCTATACAATGATAATAATAACTCATAATTTGTCAGTCAAAATCATTTATTCTTTGTATTATGGACTCTTAAGTTGTTCCGTGTTAAACATCAAGGGTGAATATAAATTGTAATTCTTTATGGGTCATATACTGTAAGTCATGTTATTTGGTGTATAAATTCCGAATACTTTAGCTACAAATGTCGTAATTTTCAGACTCCAAATAGAAGTAGGAGTTTTAGTTGAATCAAGCCAGAATTTATTGGTTAGAATTATTTACTCTTCTTTGTATTAAGGAGTCAAAAATTTCTGAGTACAATATCATGTTTTGGCGAATACAAACTATAATTATCAATGGGTCTTTTTTGTGATTGTTGTGCCCACCATTTACTTAATTACCCTCTTTCTTTTTTTTATTAATATGCCCTATCATGTTTTGTTAGAATTTCTTGGGTGATTTCTGTGAAGATTAACACCCTAGCCCTAACTTTTGTTTTTTGTGCATTTATTTGGGTGATATTTGTGCCATGACTTGAATTTTTGATGAGTTATTTGTATATTTTTGTCTTGCACTTAAATCTGAAATCATATTAAGTTTATTTTATGTTTAATTGACCATCATCTCTACGTTGCATCCTCTCTGTCGATTATTGTGCCCTATCTTATTTTTGTTGAATTCCTTGACCGATTTTCTATGACCCCAACCCTAACTTTATTTTGATGCATTATTTGGGTGATTCAATTTTGTCCCCTAATTTTTGATGAATTGTTTTCGACTTGATTCTGAAATCAGTTTGGGTTTATTATTTGTTTAGTTTTCAAGCCCCTCGGTTTCTTTTGTTGACACACTTTTGTATTGAATCTACTTGTTGCAGGATTTGTGCCATATATAAGGCTTATTTGTTTTGTCATTGTGTTGAGTTCTAAATGGCTTCCGACTTGGAACCAGTGTTGATGGAATTTGTGGATTGTGAAGATGACATTCCCTTTCCTAAATTTGATGACATTCCAACGATCTTTGTCGAAGAAGTCAACGAGGATTGTGAAAAAGATGATATTCCTAAATTTGATGACAAATAACGTAAGCATGTGGTTGCATATTATAGCAGCGCCGATGATAATGGGTATGATGGCGAGGTGGATACTCCTAAATTTGATGACAAAGCAGAGATGAATGTGGTCGAATATTCAAGCAGTGACAAGGATGATGATTATGTGGATGTGCATGGTTATCATCCAATGATCAAGGAGTATGCTCCTTACCCAAAACAATGCGACGCAAGTGGCGTAAGTGTTGAACTCCTAACTCTTCTTTAATGTATTCATTTTCTTTTTCGTCATCCAATTCATATATATCCTATGTTTTTGTTTTAGGGGTTCGATGTTGATGCTTTCCCCAAAGCACTTATGCTCCATAAAATTATATCGATCCGGCGAAAAAATTCAAAAGCCTTTCCCAAACTGCACATCTTAGCTAATTTGGTAATTGTTGATTATAACCAGAGGAATAACGATAAAGTATGTGTTTTTAATCTTTTTCCATCATTACATACATGCACATTTATATACGATTTTTACCCCTACTTATATTTGGATGAATCTATTTCTTGTAGAAAGGAGACTATTCATTTATACGAATCCTCAAGGCAAATACTCAGGCCGGTTATGGGATAATATACTATATTACCTTTGAGGTCAAGGCACCCTGTTTCGATGATATTACGACGTTTCAAGCTGAGGTGTTGGATGTAATTTGGTCTACAGAGGTGTATATGGTCCAGATAAAACCTGCCAATTAATCACAGGTGATTTCTATCTTCATCTTCGTATGCCATTCAGAGTATTGAACTTTTCAGACAACTAGTTAGTGTGCGACATACATGTATATGCCATGTTATTTATAACGTTCCAGTTTGGCTTGGTTGAATATACTAGATATCAATTATGCCACTGAAAACAAAGTCACCTTATTGTTTCATAGTTCTTTAGGTTCTGTAGTTTTGAGGGTGCTTTCAAAGTTCTTTAAATGATTAATACTATTGACTAACTGTTTGTGTTTCCTTATTTCAAGTCTTGGATTTCAATATCTTTGATCACAAGGAGAAAATACGTGGGTGTGTCAAATCTATTTACTACACCCGCACCACTCTCCTTTTTTTAGGTTTCTTGTTAATGGAAGTTAGCATTTTCTCTCGCAGGTTGAACGTGGCACTCAAATCTGAGTTTTTTTGTTTCTAGTAAATGCTAACTTCCATTAACAAGAAACCTAAAAAAAGGAGAGTGGTGTGGGTGTACCAAGTAGATTTGACACGTGGTGCACCATAAATTTTATCGACAACAACTTGCCTGATCCTATGAATGTATTATCATTAATGAGTGAATTATCTAGTTCCTAATGTTTTTGAGAAAAATATTCCAGCTAATTGATAAATTTGTTATGGGGTGAAAGATGTAAATTTCATATTGCTAACCTGTTTTTGTTTCAAATTATCTATTGATTTGTTATCTTTTTGTTTATATCGTTTTTAATAGGTTGGGGATTTGTTGGAAGAAGAAGGTTCAACAGAGAGGCAAACAAAATGAAGATGGATTGAGTTATCTTGGGCTTTTATTAATGTTGAACCTGGTTTAGTCGATTAAGTTTTTAGATATACTGGAACTATTTTTTTAAGAGATTCTGAAATTTCTTTTTCTTAGAAGAGATATGCTTGAATTTCTTTTTTTAGAAGACGTATGCTGGAAATTATATTAGTCTCAAAAGTAATGTTAGTGACAATAGTTTCTATGGTTTCAGTAATGTTGCAAGTGTCATATTTCATAATATATGGCCTGTTCAGCAGCTAAAGCTATGAACCACCGACACTCCTATAGGGGTGACACGTCCGTATTGGGCGTGTATCGAATTGGACACATGTCCAACACTTCAGAGAATTGTTCTTGACTTAATCAATTTATTTATTTACAGGCAATGATTCAGACAACCAAGACAAATCATATTCCTACTATCTATGTCCTAATTTTTTTAGATATGTTGAAATGTCGAGTCTGTATTGTGCCCGTGTATTTTGGTTCTTAGAGCCAAAGTAGTATTCTTGTATTGTAAGATTATGAGCAGTTTGTTAGTCCATGTTTTAGACAAAAAATTTCTTCTTTGGCTTCAACCTTATTTGATCCGTTTAAAGTATAGAAATTGGCTGAACTGATTAATCTCCTCTGGTGGGAAAAGACGTATCCACTCTTGGAGAAGTCGAGGCAAAGCAACCATTAATTTTACTCTAATGTGGAATAACATATACTCGCATCAAAGACTTGAAATACAAATCCATGTTTGAAGCTAGTTGTAGATTGTGGTTGATTGTATTTTGTTCATTTTTTTGATAAATTAGTTGAGGAGTAATTCTATATTGACACATGATTTATGACACATTTTGATATACACTCAAGTGTTGTTTCTACATTGGTTAGTGTTTAGGGCCAACTCATTATCATTTAAATCATCAATTAATGGTGGCATGACATGTCAGTGTGCACCAATATGTGTTCAAAGAATCCAGTATTGGTCTAGATTTACCTATTAGTTGACATACGAATGTGTTTTACTCCTTTCCCTTGCTCAGTCCCAGGACTTTGTTGACTTGTACATATTAGCTAAAGTGGCAATTGATGATTATAACAAGAAAAATAATACTAAAGTACCATGTTTTTTATATTTTGCAAGTATTACGCGCATTACAACACATGCACATTTATATATATATATACACACCCACACCCACACCCACACCCACATCCACACCCACGCACATTTATATACAATTTTTTACCCCTACATATATTTGGATGAATCTATTTCTTGTAGAAATGAAACTATTCATTTGTGCGAGTCCTCGAGGCAAATGCTCAGGCTGATTATGGGATTCTATACTATATTACCTTTGAAGCCAAGGCACCCGGTTCCGATGCTATTAAGAGGTTTCAAATATGACCAAGGATGAGTATGCTCTTTACGTAAAATAATGCAATGCAAGTGACGTAAGTGATGAACACCTAATTTTCGTCAACTCTAATAGTTTCCTTTTTCATCATCCAATTTATATATCTTATGTTATTGTTTATGGGTTCGATGTTGATCCTTTCCCCAAAGCATTTATGCTCCATAAGATTTCTCCGATGCGGGAGGATTCAAAGGCCTTTGCCGACTTACACATCTTAGCTAAAGTGGCTATGATGATTATAACAAGAATAATGACAATAAAGTCCGTCGTTTTTATCTTTTGCAAGCATTATAGCACACGCACATTTATATACGATTTTTTACCCCTACTTATATTTGGATGAATCCATTTCTTGTAGAAACGAGACTATTCATTTGTGCGAGTCCTCAAGGCAAATGCTCAGGCTGCTCGTGAAATACTATACTATATTACCTTTCAGGTCAAGGCCCCCTGTCCCGATGCTATTACGATGTTTCAAGCTCAGGTCCTTGATGGAATTGAGAGTACAAAGGTGGATTTGGTTAGAATAACCTGCCAATTAATCATAGGTGATTTATATCTTCATCTTTGCGCGCCATCGAGTGTTATTGTACTTTTCAGACAACTAGTTAGTATGTGAGATACATATATATGACATGTTATTTATAACTTTCCAGTTTTGCTTTGTTAAATATACTAGATATCAATTATGCCACTGAAAATAAAGTGGACTCATTGTTTCATAGTTCTTTTAGGTTATGTAGTTTTGAGGTGCTTTCATACTTCTTTAAATGATTATTACTATTGACTAACTGATTGCGTTTCCTGCGGTCAAGTCTTAGATTTTGTTAGCTTCGATCACAAGGAGAATATACGTGGGTGCTCCACGTGTCAAATCTACTCGCTATACCCCACCATTAGATAAGGTATTTTGTATAGCTACGATCATATTTTGTTTAAATACCTTATCCACATCACTTAAATTGTTCATAGCATATATACATTATCATTAGAAAACTATGTTTCTTATAAATTTATCAATTAAAGATTTAAATGGCATTGCACAAGCATGGTCCATAGAGAGTTATACACACACAATATACAAATATGCATGTGCACATATCTTTCATTTCACATTAATTTATGGGATCTTTATTTTGGCATGAATATTTATGGGATTCAAATTTTTTCATGACAGATACAGATAATACACAATCCTAGAATATCAATAAATGAATAAAAAAAAGTCATAAAATAAGTAAGACAAAATTATGCATAAAAATTGTCGGCAAAAAGCCAAAATCGTTGACGCTGGAAACTCACATCAATCCAAGTACAAAAATATACCAAGATATAACCAAATGGAAAGGAAGTAGCAAATTAACAAACAATAAAGAGAACTGGCAATGTCTATTGGCAGAGACCATAATCTACATGACAAAACACAAAGATTTTTGAAAATTTATGTCCAAAGGACCGCGACATATGCGATCACTCTATTTTGCACTAGCGATCACATGTAAACATTCGTTTTCAAATGAAATAAAATATTATACCAAATAAGACCTGATCACGGCCATATAAAACTTTTTCTTGGGTTGTGATTATCTAAAAACATCACAAGCCCATGTATTGTGAGTTAAACCCACTAATTTCTTCTCCGTTAGATCTTGGAGGCTGTTGACACTAAATTTCTGTACGGGGTTGAATAAAAGTATCACTAAAATTATTATAGCTAGAGATTGGGTGAGTTTCTTTAGAAAATCATCTCTAAAGAGCATTGTACATTTTTTAGGGGCCGCAACATTAACAACTTTTTAATGGCCTAACAGATGATGACCTACATAAACAAAAAAGCTTTGGGGTATAAATGCCTTATTGAAATTAAAATTTTCCAAAGCATGTGATCTTATCTCGTGGCTTCTTATCATAAAAGTTCTTAGCAAATCTGAATTCTCGAGCATATTGAATAATTGGTTCTAAATTTTAATCAAGGGTGAAAGTTGTGGGTTCTTCAAATCTAACAAGGAGAGGAAAGGGGAACCCCACGTCCCCCCTTCTATTCATATTGGCAAAGGATGCATCATATCTTTAAGCGCTCCGAGAGGATGCACTCTTGTATCTCATTTATCATATGCTGATGACTTCCCTATATTTGCTAATGGGAGTACTAAATCATTTAAAACCTCAAGCTCCTGTCCTTGTTCGAGTTATTTTTAGGAGAAAATCCAATCATGTTATTTTCAAGCAAATCCCCCAGCAGGTTGTGCAAGGAATCCACAGGTTGTTTGCCCTTTTTTCGGGGTGGGGGTGAGCAGGTGGGGACATAAGTTTTCCCACCGAAAGCACTAGATATTGATAGAGATGCGGTATCCCGACCTAGGAAAGGGACTTGGGGGTGAGAAATCTTATCGATTTGACTTTGATGTTGTTTACGAAACATTGGTTTAAATTTATTCAAGGAGATTCGCTGTGGACGCAATTTTTTACTACCATTTTTTGTCCTCTTTTTGTCTGTTCTTCTATATAATTTAAAATTTATGATTCAGCCCCTTTAAATATCCAATTGCTAAAAACATCCTATTCCGCTGTCCATCCCACCATTGTCAACTTCAAAAATTTCGTCAACTTGTTGGAAAAGGGTTTTAAAGCTGGGGGATGAGGTTGAGTAAAAAATTATGTGGAAGTTTGGTGATGTCCTTGTTGATATTTAGCATGATAGGTGGGCTAGTGAGTTTACCCTTAGTGAGATTTTCCAAACAAAAAATCTCCCTACCCAAACCAAATGCTTTTGGACCCAAAATGGTAACTGGGATGATAATTTGATGCATGAATTTTTCAATGTTTGACTGTTGCGCAATTTCATAAAAAAATTTAACCTCTACTGGATAGATAAGGATAACTTGATTTAGTACCCAGCTTATACCAATATTTTCTCTGTCAAATCTGCCTCGGAGGCTATTACAAATAGGGGGTAGCCTTGTTTCATTTTGAAACTGTGCTGGGATGCGCTGATTCAAAAAATATGTCCATCTTTTAATCATAAGTTTATTGATAATGCATTAGGTTTGGAATCAACGCATCCCAAATCTGCCTCGGAGGCTTCTACCAATATTTTCTCTGCCAAATGCCTCGAAGGCTATTACAAATGGGGGGCAGCCTTGTTTCATTTTGAAATTGTGCTGGGATGCATTGATTCCAAAAAATTGTCCATCTTTTAATCATAACTTTATTGATAATGCATTAGGTTTGGAATTCTTTTTACAACTTGTTTGGTTTGGGATACCCAGGGTGCTCAATTTTTCCGTGCATCTTGGATTGGTGGAACGATAATGGCATCATCTCTTTTGTTCGGCAATTAACTGGTGGCTGCGCTGTGGTCTTTGTGGGATTTGACGAACAAGCCAAAATATGAAAGAAAAAAATTGAGCATTACAAAAATCTTTTCTAAGATCAGGTATATAATTAGATATTGGTGTAATGCAGTGCCATCAAATTATTTAGTTGATGATCTTTTTTTAGAATTAATGTCAGCTCTCCCCCCCTCTAGATACTGGTGAGTTTATCCTTATTTAAATTCAGGAACACAGTAAGGATTCTTTGCTAGTGGGGGAAAAATTAATGGCTTAATCCCGGGGATTCCACGGCGGGAGTCTCTGAGCTGATTTTTAAAAGTTATTTTGGAGTTTTAACAAATACTTACTAAAAAATTCAATAATTTATGTGAGTATTTCGTTATTATCATAATAAATTATAATTTGATGCCCGCATTATGTTTACTATTGTCACGAGTGTTAATATATATATATATATATATATATATATATATATATATATATTTACCTCTAAATGACAGTTATGTTAGCATTTATAATTTGGTACTTATTTTCCTATAAGATTTTGCTTTAATATTTTATGTGATGCTTTGGTTAATAGGTTGATAGGGGCTTGGAATTTGGTAGCTACAGAGGTTATATTAAGGCTATTTTTCTTAGCAAATGGCATCAGATAGTTAGAGATTTGAACTAAATGGAGTTTGAGGTCTATTTATGATTGGTTATTAGTCTGGTGTTGGCTACATTATCCAACAACCTGTCTTCTAGACATGCTAAGAGACATTCAGTAGTTACTTTTTGTGAAGACCTGAAACACGGAGATGGCTAGAAAGTAGGTTCACAATATTAAAGGGCCTCGGGTTGCTCTTCAGGGAGGGGAAGGATTTAATCACACCGTGAAGAATTCAATATCAGCCTAGTGTATTTTGTTCTTACCTAAACCTGGTGTTAGTGATTTTTTCTGCTTTATTTTATATTATCACATATATGAACAGACCTGTAGTGAATCATAACCTTTTACAACCTACTTGACAATGTCAAAATTTATAGTATTATTAACACGTTAACTTCATTTATAAAATTCTCTGTGAGAAATTAATTCTAATGGACATAAATTATTTACGTAAATTAATGGATCTTGACTGGCCACAACTATTTGTAACGGGTGAAGCGGGTTAGCACCAAAACCATTCTTTAACTATCGTGTCTCATTGGGCTGACTCTAATATGATGCACCCATTAACCAACACGAATTTCCTGTTGGTTCGTGTCGTGTTGTCATGTCGTGTATTAGTTTGCGAAGTATACATTCTCCTATCTTTTGATGTGTCTTAGGCCATATAAGATTTACATTAGGTCACTTTTTCAATTTTTTTGTTAGGGTAAAAGTTTGGGTCATATGTGTGAAATTCTAAAGAGTTAATGGTTCTATGTAAACTTAAGGGTAAAAACTATCAAAACTTCAATGAGATATACATGGTAAAGCAAAAACCTAAGCAGCCCTCCTAAGTACAACTACCTCTTTGTGTGGTCTTTGCCCTATTTTTGATGAATTATTTTGGGTGATTGTTGTGCCTGAACTTATTTTTGTGAATCATCTAGACAATTAATGGCATAACTTATATCGATGAATTATTTTGGTGATCTTTGCCATCATTTAATATTGATGTATTATTTGGTGATTTTTAGTGCCTTAACGTATCTGTGTAAATATTTTAAACAATTGTTTTAGACTTAATTTTGAAATCAGATTTTATTTATTGATTTAGTTTGGTGGTAGTTTTCAATCCCTCTTTGTTTCTTTAGTGTTTCTTTAGTATTTATTTTACAAATGAGTAAACGACAACACTTAAAGTAACTACTTTTCTAGCTCTCTCTGTTCATTTGGTCTTATATTTAAGGGATTGTTTCATTCTTTTACATTTTTATATGAAATATTTTAAGTTAAGATCTCGCACTTCTAACTTTATCAATTTTGCACTTCTATTTGATTTTCTTGATAATTATAAGTATAGTATATTCTGCACCTGAACTAATATCCTGGATCCTTCTTACGCTAGCTACCGGCATAGCGCTCTATTTAATTCATAGGCCTTCTCAAAATCGGACTAAATTAAAAAAGTAAGCCTAGGGAAAACTGGCGGGGTGGGGCGGATATTTTAAGGTTTTCTCCCTAGATTAGTTTGTTAGAATCTCAAAATGCTTTCAATACTTAACGTGATTTATTACACATGTTATTATATTATCAGGAAGTTTTTAAATATAGCCACCAAATTTCACCCCATTTACTCTCATCATAAAAAGAGCATTGAGCAAAATATATGTTGTTATTTACAAGGCTCCAGATGCGCTACCAAGTCGAATTAAGTCTCCCACAGATCTCATCGTTACAACAAGCATGGGAGTATGCATTGAGGTTTAAGCACTAATTCGGGGCGTTATCCCTTAGTAAAAGAGGGGGTACCATCATACAATCGGGAATGCCAAAACCCATGAATACCCCACCCCCGGCCCAATCCAATTTAATATTTGTGAGTGTGAGGAATGGGACATTGGACGGTAGTGTGCAAAATGAACAAGAAACTCACGTTGCTGGCCACTGATAGGGTGAAGATAGAATAGACGCTTCGGGAAGAAGTGCAATGAGATGGCATGATTGCCTGAGTTCTTGTGCCACCAGAAATAGAAGGATATAATTTAAGTTGAGGCCAAGATTTTCAAGGGGTGGGGGAGTGACGTAAGTAGAGGCAAGAAAATTAGGATGGGGGTAGAGTAAATACAAGATTTTATTTATTTAGGATAACTAGAAGTTACGAAAAGGAAATAACTTGTATTGTGCATGTGTAATTTTTATATTTACTTGAGAATACAATATATAGGCTTTACAAGACTTGGTCATTCTATAACCTAATGACCAAATGCAAAAATTAGCCTTTCAATAAAACTAACTATTACAATACTCCCCTTAAAGTAACCTTACAAGGCTAAGTTATTACAATAGTCCCCTTAAGTTAGCGCGTAAATATTACCAAAGAAGAGAAGGACTAACAGGGCTTGGTAAGAACCTCAATAATAATGCAGAACAAAAGAAGACTTCTCAGGATATCCCAACATCCGTAAAAATGCAGAACATAAGAAACCATTACAAGCCAACACCTAAAAATCAGATAACATTCCTCCTCAAATTCAAAGAAGGGTTAAACCTAAATTAATTTTCCCTCTAAAATGAAATGTACAAAAGGCGAAAACGACATCCACCCCAAACAAGTGCCAAAAATGACACCCACCCAGAGAAAGTTGATCTCGAGACAAAATAAGCCAATCCAGCCACGCTATGCCTTGAACAACTAAAATCTGATCACAAACAGAATAACAAATAGGATACCCAAAAACAAGATCACACCACACTAAGGCTATCAATTACCCACCAAAAAAGTACCGAAACAATAACAAATAAATCTCTAGATCACATTAATGAAAAGGAGTGAAGAATACCTGTAAGGACATTTTTGTCCATCATCAATTTGTATGTCATACGCCGTTACACCGTTGAAGAAATTCAAGATTCGCATCTACATCAACGGATTCGAATATCAAAGCATCTTCAACATCATAGCCTCTATGATAATGAACTTGGTAAAGTTTTATTTTTATGTTCCTCAAAGTTCATAATTAGTATTGGGAAATTTTTATGAAATGATTTTTTATAAAAATAAGAAGTAAGTTTTTTCAAGCAAAATGAGGCTTTTAAATTTTTTTATTTTTCTGGGAAGCCGGACCGGTCCGCCTCCCTACCGGACCGATCCGCCTCCGGACCGGTTCGCCCTCTACCCGGACCGATCCGCCTTGCTTTGTCCAGTATACCCCGGGCTGCTTGCGAACCGATATATCATTTTTTTAAAAGAATCGATCCGAGGTCGGACCGATTCGCCTCCAAGCCGGACCGGTCCGCCTGGGATAAGTTCGAACAGGTCCGTGTGTTTTTTAACCACCATCTCATATTTCCTATTACTTTAAGTCTTTGAGAAAACGTTTTTAAGAGTTAAAACACAACAGGACTTCAATTTTTGATGTGCCAAACATCTTTTTGATTCACACACAAAATCCCAATTACTTTTGTGAATCTTTTGGAACCCTAGAACACAATCCTTATATTTGTTCAATCCTTGTGGAGAAGCCGTATCTCTTCTTCATTGCTGACCACCTGGAGTTCCTGCGGGAGATTCCAGCCGACACTGTTTCTAGCCGTTGCTTTTAAGGTTTACCGAAGACACCGTGCGTTACACTTGTGGGCGATTATCAGGTTGTATGTAAGTCAATGGTCTTGTAAATTGTTCAAAGTTCTAGAAATAAAAGGTTTTGCCCTTCGGGGATTTTTCCTTAATTTTGTGTCGCTTGCTTTATTTGTTTATGGGTTGACACTTGCACTTTAGATGCATGATTAGGGGCTGAAATTAAATAAGTGTGTCAAATTAGAAATTTGCGAAGTTAATCAATTATCACACGTAATTCTTACGTTCTCAAATTGGTATCAGAGCGGGTTACGCTAATTTATCGCATGATCCTGATTTTTCAAAGATTTTTTTATACCATTTGACTATCAGAGCCTGTTGCACTAAGTTAGTGTGGTTTGGTCCTGATTTTGCACAAAAATGGCTTTTGATGGTTTTGATGATCTTCGATGTCAAATTTTTGAAAAAGTTAATTGGAAAATTCACACGAACTCTTGTTTTAAATCTTCTGTTGAAAATGAGTCAAATAGGTGTTCTTGTTGTGAGGGTGTTGGTCACACGTTAGATGAGTGTACCACAAATTTAAAGAAGAAATTGAATAAAGCAATTTCTCATGTTTCTACCCTTAGTGATTGTGATTCGGAAGAAGAAGTTTGTTATGCTTCTAGGCGAGAGCTTCCCACCCATGTGATTAGTGATGATAATGAAGGTGATGGGAGTGTGGATGAAAGTGAGGAGGAAACTGTAGATGAGAGTGACTTGCAAAATGCTTTCAATAAACTTTATGCTGAAACTTTGAAAACAAAGAAAGAAAATTTGAAATTGAAAGAGTGTGCCATAAAAAAATAATGATTTTTTAGTTGAAGAACTTAGGGCACACGGGAAAATTTTAAAAGAGAAGCTTGAGTACGTCGAGGGTGAGAGAGATAGTCTTAGAGGGTTGATGGAGACTATGAAAAAGGAGCTTTTAAAGTTTGAGGATTCTAGACGTGTACTTGAATCTAGGATAGGTGAACTTGAGATGAAATTGAAAGATTCAAGTAAGGTGAAATTTGATTTGGAGTTTAGGTCTGAAAAACTTGATAAGATTTTAGGCACAGTCGAGATCAAAACGGATAGGGGTGGGATTGGTCTTGAAAAATATGTTAAACCCATTCTCACACGTGTGAGAGAGCCTCCTAGGATTGTTAAGAAAGAGGCACCTAAGTTTGTTAAAAAAGCGCCCCATAGGAACATCGTGAGAGAACCTCCTAGGATCATTAGGAGAGACCCACCTAAGCAAATTCGGAGAGAGCAACCGAGAATTTTGAGGAGAGGGCCACCTTTAGGTAACACAAACCGCCCGATTTACTCTTGCACACATTGCGGTAGCCAAGGTCATCTTAGGAACTTTTGTTATAAGCTTTTAAATGAACCTAGGAAGGTTAATGAAAGAATAAATTCGATTCCCAAAACCCCCACACTCCGTTACACATCAATTTGGGTTAGAAAATCGTATTTAGAGGCTTATGGTTTATTTTTCCACGATTATCATTTGCTTGCACGTAATTCACCCCATGTGAAATCTTTTGGTTGATTGTGATTGCATGTATGTCATACACTAGTTGTGGTTTCATGATATGTTTTTACTAGTGTGATGACTTGTACTTTTTATATAAATTTTTTTTTTTGAATTTTTTTTTGAAAAAGACAAAAAGATTCTATTTTGATATAATTTTGAAAAATCCAAAAAGATTTTTGTATTCTATTTACACCGTTTATGGATGAAAACTTAGGATGACCGAGTCACAACATCATTCCATTATTTTCATGTGACTATTTGATAGTGTTTTGAGACAATAGGTCAATTCATCCATGTGCTTTATAATGTTTGGAGTCATTAAGATGTAATTAAGTGTTACGTCCTACATGTTTGACTCATGTTTCCTTTATTGCACACATGCACGGATTTATTTGATTATTGTGCTTGTCTTATCACATGTTGGTTGGGTGTTTTCACTTCAATCCTGTCCTTAAAACGAATCAAGTGCGATAAATTTTGATAAGGTAATTGTGCATATAAAAACCGTTTTGTGAGATTGTGTGCTTTGTTTGAAAACGGGGAAGGGCTGCGAAAGGTTTATTTTGCCTTTGCGAATACTAAGCCACCGTTAAATTGGACTTAAAAAATGGAGGAATTTTATTATCCGGGGTCCAAAGAGGTTAAAAGAGCCCAAAAAATTGAAAGGCAATAAAAAGATATTCATGCCAAAAAGGGGCCATTTAGGCTTTTGCACCAATTCTCCAAAGTTTGAGAATTTAGATTACCTCTAAAAAGAAAATATATATGAGGGAGTTTGGTTGGAGAATTTAAAACGGGTTTGCACGTCCTTGAAATGCTTGAAAATGCGCTACATAGTTTTGGACTTTATTGGGGTGGAAATCATTTTGACTTTGATTTGTTGATTTGCATAAGACGATGTCATCTAAATTCAACAATCTTTTCACCTAAGGATACTTTTGATGTTCATTTCGTTAGGGGTACACATATGCATCGTGCACATATGATTGATTGAGTTGATTTACCTATCGAATGTGTTCACACCCATTCATTCCATTTCCATGACTTGGTTGTTTGAGTCTAATCCATGGTGTGATTTTTGTATCATATTTTTTGTTCAAATTGGTATCTTATTTTTGTACGAAAAAATTGAAAAATCAAAAAAAAGTTTGTGCATTTGTTTTTTAGCATCTCCTTGCAAGAGCACGTTTACCATATTATTTGATGCCCTGTTTTGTGTACCGTAACACCCCGATTTTGCTCATTTGATTCATTCTTCTCATTTGTCTATTTGGGGACATCATAAAAAAGGGGGAGAAAAGAATTATCATATTATAGGGGAGTTTGAATTTTTGGGGGAGTTTTTGAGATTTAGCTTATGCTTTTATCATAAATTGGGATCTATGTTTATCTCATTTCAAACTCGATATGTCACGTGGTATTTGCTTTGTCTCATGTGTGTAGGTATAAAGATTGAAGATCAATAGGTTGCACACCCTGATGAGAAAAGCTTTGAGCTTTGATGATTGTTGAAGATTGAAGAACAAACGATGAAGATTTAAACATTTGTATCTTTCCATCTTTAGGGTTCATGGGAGGGTATATTTGTATAGGTCATTAGTTGATAATTCAGATTTTTTATGTATGTACCGGCATAGACATAGGGGGAGATTTGTAAGGACATTTTTGTCCATCATCAATTTGTATGTCATACGTCGTTACACCGTTGAAGAAATTCAAGATTGCATCTACATCAACGGATCCGAATATCAAAGCATCTTCAACATCATAGCCTCTATGAGAATGAACTTCGTAAAGTTTTATTTTTATGTTCCTCAAAGTTCAAAATTAGTATTGGGAAATTTTTATAAAATGATTTTTCATAAAAATAAGAAGTAAGTTTTTTCAAGCAAAATGAGGCTTTTAAATTTTTTTATTTTTCTGGGAAGCCGGACCGGTTTGCCCTCTACCCGGACCGATCCGCCTTGCTTTGTCCAGTATACCCCGGACTGCTTGCGAACCGATATATCATTTTTTTTAAAGAATCGATCCGAGGTCGGACCGATCCGCCTCCAAGCCGGACCGGTCCGCCTGGGATAAGTTCAAACAGGTCCGTGTGTTTTTTAACCACCATCTCGTATTTCCTATTACTTTAAGTCTTTGAGAAAACGTTTTTAAGAGTTAAAACACAACAGGACTTCAATTTTTGATGTGCCAAACATCTTTTTGATTCACACACAAAATCCCAATTACTTTTGTGAATCTTTTGGAACCCTAGAACACAATCCTTATATTTGTTCAATCCTTGTGGAGAAGCCGTATCTCTTCTTCATTGCTGACCACCTGGAGTTCCTGCGGGAGATTCCAGCCGACACTGTTTTTAGCCGTTGCTTTGAAGGTTTACCGAAGACACCGTGCGTTACACTTGTGGGCGATTATCAGGTTGTATGTAAGTCAATGGTCTTGTAAATTGTTCAAAGTTCTATAAATAAAAGGTTTTGCCCTTCGGGGATTTTTCCTTAATTTTGTGTCGCTTGCTTTATTTGTTTATGGGTTGACACTTGCACTTTAGATGCATGATTAGGGGCTGAAATTAAATAAGTGTGTCAAATTAGAAATTTGCGAAGTTAATCAATTATCACACGTAATTCTTACGTTCTCAGTACCTTCATTTATAAATTATCAATAAAGAAAACAATTTCACATAACCAGAATAAGGCTGCACTGCTCCAAATGGACAAAAATATGTATCAAACGTGGTAGATAAGAAGAGTCCCTTTATTAAAGTGAAAAATCTGCCCCAAAAATTGCAGAAGTAACCTCCAAAATAATCAAACCCTACACTTACATTTAGAAGAAGACTCTTGGAGGAAGAAGAGGGTTCACACCCAATCGATGTCGTTCGAATTAACCTCCAAAATTGCAGAAGTAACCTCCAAAATAATCTATTGGATCACAACTGTTCTCTGGTCACCATCACAACCAATCGATGTCGTTCGAAGGTAAACAAACCTCTGACGAAGCCGAACGATGTTGTTGAGTATCGATGGTGTCTTCCCAGTATCAAGCTAGTCAGACTTCTGATCAAACAACTCTGGTAGCCTACTGCCGTCGATGTCATTGAACGACGGTCCCTAGCATTGCTCAACACACCCCTTCACCCCCGACAACAAAAATGCTTAGAAAAACCTAGCTATGAAATATATAAATTTAACATGAGAACAATTAAATTACTTTCCAACGGACTATTCGAGAGTTGCCCACTGTTGTATAAGTGATTGTTGACTCAGAGGCACCTCCTTCTAACTTCCTAATTTTCATGTTGGTTCTTGAGAACCCCACTTATTCTTGAGCACTCATCGTAATAAATCTCCTGTTGAACCTGAACTAGGGTTGGCTGTTCTTGAGAGCCCTTTGGGGTCCCAAGAGTATCCTTCTCTTCCCTGTAAAACTAAACCACATTCTACTGGCATTTTGTTTCTGCAGATTGTAGCATGTGAAAACACCAAATCACACACATATTAATCCCCTGCTCTTCCTATTATACTTATAGCCCCTAAATCCACCATCCTTCACGAGGGAGAACCGATAATATCTTTCGTGCCGACGGAACTATCTCAACTTGCATTTTATTTCTCCCATACCCTAATTTCTAAATTTTCCTCTGGGAAACCTCCGGTATCAATTCTCCATCATATAAAAGCTTATTTTGGATTATCATCTCCTCATATAAATGAACTCTTAGATGTTGGACATATTTTTAATCAAATTATCCTATCAAGAAGATTTCGTCAAGGCTTGGGTGCGAGAATCCAATGTGATTGATAGTTCTCTATACAGCCTTTTTAGATGGACTCTGTCTTTTAATCCAAAAGGAAGAATCAACTTTCACTACAGAATGGGCTAGATTATCTTATCTCTCCTTGCCTCTATTCATTGTATCTTCTTTCATTTTGGTCATTTTCTCAAAGCAAATAGCGCACAATTGATATCACTCGTCCTATGAAAACATGTGTCTGTGTTGAGATCTGATGTTCTCAAGAATTTGGATCTCAACTGGTAAAGAAAGGTTTTTTGGCAAAAATTAGTGTTCGAAGGTAAGAGGGCATATTGTACTTTTTGTAGACTTAATGGTCATATGGCCAGTGATTGTCTTAAAAATCTGGGTCTGAAGGAAAATGGATTTGATCTTCATCAAAAGTCAAAGTGTCACAAGGAACCCTATCATACAAAGTCAAAAGAAGTACAAGAATGGCATAAATGTTCAGTCAAAAGAAGAGCCAAAATGGCATAAATGTACTAGATTAAACGGGGTTTTATACCCAGAAAATATCAAAGGTCACCCTCTCTTAATATCTTGGAAAATTGACCCCCCAAACTAAGATTATAGCATATACAACCACAATATCTGAAGGAAATCATATGAATTTAATTGAGATATTGGTAGAAGCTACAGTTGTAGTCATCGCATCTTCTGATATTGTGATAAACCAGCAGGTTTCAGTAATAATAGACCATCTCTTTACCATGGAACTTACTAGAATGTGGGCTAGATTGGACAGATTTTTAGCCAATGGAGAGGCTGCCTTTGTTCTCCTAGTGTTTAAATCTTTTCATTTGGCTAGATTACATTCGGTTCACTGTCCTTTGGTTCTCACCATCACTACAAAGGATCACCATCATTCCAAAGGAGAGTTTTCAAACCTTCTAAAATTTTCAAAATGTGGACCGATCATGCTGAGTTCAAAATTTTGTGGCCTTTGTTTGGGACTCTTCATTTTTTGGGTTTTATCTTCTTACGTTGCACCGTAATCTATCAAAGTGAAAAAAACTAATTGGGAATTCTTTGGTAATATCAATACAAAAATATAGACTCTTTACGAAGAAATTTCAAGTCTAGAGGACAATTTCCTAGCTATGTGGTCAAAGTAAACATTGAGTACCATTGCCAGTATGCTTTGGTTCCCCATAGAGAAATAGTTGTTTTGTATTTATAGGTCTATTGAAACATAATTGGCAGGCTATCCAGTCGATTAATAAGTATTTTTCCTTTTAACTCTTCTATCTCGTATTCCTTTGCTTCTGGATACTTTTCCATATATTCCCTTATCCTTTCTAATACTGTTTTCTTTTTTTCTTTGACTGGACAATATTCAAAATGAGATGGATAGTTACAAACTCCAACTAACCCAACTTTTGGATAAAAAAAATATCATGCTTAGAGAAAAGTCTAGACAAGCTTGGATCCAATATGGAGCAAAAATTCAGCCTTTTGTAATTTTTCAATTAAAGATTGAGCTTCTGAACAGGGAACCTTCAAGCTTAAAAGGGGGATGGGTTTATCACTGGTTCTAATAGCATAGGAAAGACTACTGTGGATTACTATTGCAACAGTTTTGAAGAAGGAAGTTTGGAGGATAATCATCAACATTTGGAGGTGGTTCCTTCTTCGATCACAGTAAAGATGAATGCTAGTGTATGTGCGAATCCTAATGTTGCTGAGGTGAAAAATGATACTTTGAGCCCTGTTCAGATAGCTCTCTGGGTCCAAATGGATTTTCTGCTCATTTCTACAGAGGGACGTTTGGGACAATATCATGACCTTTGTTAAGATATCAACACCAATTAGTGGGAAAATTAAGTCACCACAAATTAAGCCCACTACCATTAGTGGAGAAATTAGGTAACCACTAATTAAGCCCACCACCATTAGTGCTAAATTAGTGTGTGTTATGTCATTGCTTACATATATTTCACTAGTGATAAATTAGTGTGTTAGGTAGAAAAGTGTGGTTGTAATGTTTCCTTACTTGTTTAATGTATGGCCTAAAATGTATTTGCCATGCTATAAACACCCCATGTCCTATGCTTGTATAATCATCCAAGAAGAAGTAAAACAATAAGGCAATTAGCATTTGTGTCTTATTTTGAGTGTAGTAGTTCTTCTTTAAGTGTTTTGAAAGAGTGGTTTAGTAAGTACTTTCTTATAATCATTTCTTGGTAATATTAGAGTTTTGTACTAGATATTCTCAACAATTGGTATCAGAGCGGGACGGTCGTGTAGCAGTATTTTTGGAGTGAGTTTTCTTGAGTCGTGAGAAATTCGTATTCTGCAAGTTGATATCTTGAAATCAGGCTTGTTTGGTATTATAAAAAATTTACCGACACGATGGGTGATCTTCAAGTAGTTGGAGGAATCAAGAAACTCAATAACCAAAATTACAATACGTGGGCGATATGTATGACGTCTTATATGCAAGGACAATACCTTTAGGAGGTTGTTGGCGGTAGCAAAGTTATACAATCGAAGGTTGATGACGCTAATGGCACTTTGCAAAAATGGAAGATTAAAGCAGGCAAAGCGATGTTTGCCTTAAATACCACAATTGAAGAAGAAATGTTGGACCACATCCGGGATGCCAAAACACCGAAAGAAGCATGGAACACTTTCACTACATTTTTTTCAAAGAAGAACGACACAAGACTATAACTTCTCGAGAGCGAGCTGCTATCGATGGCGCAACGCGACAAGACTATCACCAAGTACTTTCACAAGGTGAAGAAAATATGCCACGAAATTTCAAATTTAGATCTAACAGCTGTTATTGGTGAAACCAGGATAAAAAGAATAATTATCCATGGTTTGAGGTCCGAATACCGAAGTTTTGTTGCTGCCGTACAAGGATGGCCGACTCAACCATCACTTGTTGAGTTTGAAAATTTACTTTCCAGTCAAGAATCTATGGCTAAGCAAATGGGAGGAGTCTCGCTGAAGGGTGAGGAGGAAGCGCTCTACACCAACAAAAGTAAAGGCTACTTCAAGCAGCACGTCGGAGGCGGATATAAAAAGGATGATGACAAGGCAAAAAGTCATAAAGGAGAGGGAGGTTCTCGTCCAGGGGGAGCTTCAAAGAATCGTGGCTACGGTAAAAGATTTGAGGGAAAATGTTATAACTGCGGCAAGAAGGGACATATGGCAAAAGATTGTTGGTCCAACAAAAGGCCCGCTAAGAGCAATGCTGCTACTTCCAATTCAAAGGAGAGAAGCGAAGATGATTGGGATGCTGAAGCATCTTTTGCCGTGGAAGAGGAGGAGTTAGCTCTCACAGTCTCGACAGCTGAGCGGATCGACTACAAGAATGATTGGATTGTCGACTCAGGCTGCTCAAATCACATGACGGGTGACAAACAGAAGTTACAGAGACAGTCAAAATACAAGGGAAATAGAGTTGTGGTAACAACCAACAACTCAAGGCTACCAATAGCTCATATCGGTAAGACGGTAGTAGCACCTCAATACAGTTCTAACCAGGTGCCGCTTCAAAATGTCTACCATGTTCCGGGTATGAGGAAAAATCTTCTTTCAGTGGCACAGTTAACATCATCAGGCCACTTTGTCTTGTTTGGTCCACGAGATGTGAAGGTATATCAATACGTCAAGATCTCAGGAATGCCAATAATGGAGGGACGGCGATTGGAGTCAGTCTACGTGATGTCAGAAGAGTCTGCATATGTAGATAAGATAAGAAAAAATGAGACAGCAGATTTATGGCACATGCGATTGGGCCATGTTAGCTATTCAAAGCTAAGGGTGATGATGAAGAAGTCGATGCTCAAGGGACTTTCATAATTTGATGTGAGGACAGACACGGTCTGTGCGGGATGCCAGTATGATAAAGGACATCAATTACCATACGAGGAATCAAAGTTTAGAGCAAAGGAACCATTAGAGTTAGTTCACTCTGATGTATTCAGACCAGTCAAGCAACCATCAGTTGGTGGGATGCGGTATATGGTAACGTTTATTGATGAATTCTGCAGGTATGTGTGGGTTTTCTTTATGAAAGAAAAATCTGACACGTTCTCAAAGTTTAAAGAGTTCAGAGAGACGATTGAAGGAGAAGTGGGGAAGAAGATTATTTGTCTACGCACAGATAATGGAGGAGAATATACCTCAAATGAGTTTTTCCAGTATCTATGAGACAGTAGAATACGTCATCAATTTACTTGTGACAACACCCCCAACAGAATGGAGTAGCAGAGAGAAAGAATCGACATCTTGCAAAAGTTTGTCGGAGTATGTTACATGCTAAGAATGTACCGGGAAGATTTTGGGCTGAAGCTATGAGAACTGCAGCCCATGTGATTAACAAACTTCCTCAACCAAGGTTAGAGTTTGTTTCACCCTTTGAGAAATTATGGGACATGAAACCTATAGTTAGTTTCTTTCGAGTATTCGGCTGTGTTTGCTATGTATTTGTACCTAACCATCTACGTAACAAGTTTGACAAGAAAGCAGTCAGATGCATCTTTGTGGGATACGACAGCCAGAGGAAAGGGTGGAAATGTTGCGATCCTACGATTGGAAGGTGTTACACGTCACGAGATGTGGTGTTTGATGAAGCATCTTCTTGGTGGTCCTCAGAAAATGAGGTGTTATCAAACTCAAAGGAATTTGAAGAAAAGCTGCAGCAGAAAATGGGAGAGCATACTCCTCAAATCCTATCAAGCTCACACGAAGCTGAAGATTCATATGATGATGATAATATTGAGCAACAAGTAACTCAGAATCCTTGGCAAACTGGTGTATATTACCAACCAGATGAAGAAGGTGGACCTAGTGAAATGGAAGTATAAACTCCACAATCACTACTCAGGAGGTCAACAAGAATCAGAAAGCCAAATCCCAAATACGCCAACGCAGCCATAGAAGAAGAAGAAGAAGCAAGTGTAAAAAAACCTGATACGTTTGAAGAAACATCCCAGAATTCTGAGTGGATTAAAGCTATGGAAGAAGAAATCAATGCACTGGAGGAGAATCAGACTTGGGATCTCGTGCCGAAGCCAAGAGATGCGAAAGCCATATCATGTAAATGAGTTTACAAGATAAAGCGTCATCCAGATGGATCAATTGAGAGATACAAAGCTCGATTGGTGGCTCGAGGGTTCTCTCAACAATATGGACTAGACTATGATGAAACATTTAGTCCAGTGGCAAAGCTTACAACTGTACGAGTCCTACTTGCACTTACAGCCAACAAAGACTGGAATTTATGGCAAATGGATGTGAAGAACACATTTCTTCATGGGGAGTTAGATCGGGAGATCTACATGATTCAACCAATGGGTTTTCATAATCAAGATCATCCTGAGCATGTGTGTAAGTTGCGAAAGGCACTCTATGGACTGAAACAGGCACCAAGGGCGTGGTATGGTAAGATTGCGGAATTTCTAACTCAAAGTGGTTATTCAGTAACACTTGCAGATTCTAGCTTGTTTGTCAAATCTAATGGAGGAGAGTTAGTTATCGTACTGGTATACGTGGATGATTTGATCATAATCGGTGATGATGAGGCAGAAATTCTCCAAACAAAGGAAAATTTATCATTTCGTTTCCAGATGAATGAACTTGGACAACTCAAGCACTTTCTTGGTCTAGAGGTTGATCGTACACAAGAAGGAATATTTCTCTGTCAGCAAAATTATTCCAAAGATTTATTAAAGAAGTTCGGGATGCTCGAATGCAAGACAATCTCGACACCAATGGAACCAAATGGCAAGCTGTGTGCACATGAAGGAAAAGATTTGAAAGATGCCATAATGTATCGACAATTAGTAGGTAGTCTGATCTACCTAACCATGACCCGCCCTGACATTTCTTATGCAGTTGGTGTGATGAGTCGGTACATGCAAAATCCAAAGAAGTCTCATTTGGAAGCAGTTCGACGAATATTGAGATATGTTAAAAGTACAACTAACTATGGTATTTTGTACAAGAAAGGTGAATATTGCAAGTTGGTTGGTTATTGTGACGCTGACTATGCAGGAGATCATGACACTCGCCGATCAACTACCGGGTACGTGTTCAAGCTTGGGTATGGAGTAATTTCTTGGCGTAGTAAGAGACAACCAACTGTATCTTTGTCAACTACGGAAGCAGAATATCGAGCATCAACAATGGCAGCTCAAGAGAGTACGTGGTTAATACAGTTGATGAACGATTTACATCAACCAGTAGACTATGCAGTTCCCTTGTACTGTGACAACCAGTCGGCAGTTCGTTTGGCGGAAAATCCAGTCTTTCATGCCAGAACTAAACATGTGGAAGTACACTATCATTTTATCAGAGAGAAGGTTCTGCAAGAAGAGATTGAGATGAGACGAATCAAGACAAATGATCAAATTGCGGGCTTATTCACGAAAGGGTTGAGTGCAAGCAAGTTTGAAAACTTTCGTCGTCAGTTTGACATGGTGAAAGGAATGGGAGTTGGTGTTGAGAGGGAGTGTTAAGATATCAACACCAATTAGTGGGAAAATTAAGTCACCACAAATTAAGCCCACTACCATTAGTGGAGAAATTAGGTCACCACTAATTAAGCCCACTACCATTAGTGATAAATTAGTGTGTGTTATGTCATTGCTTACATATATTTCACTAGTGATAAATTAGTGTGTTAGGTAGAAAAATGAGGTTGTAATGTTTCCTTACTTGTTTAATGTATGGCCTAAAATGTATTTGCCATGCTATAAATATCCCATATCCTATGCTTGTATAATCATCCAAGAAGAAGTAAAACAATAAGGCAATTAACATTTGTGTCTTAATTTGAGTATAGTAGTTCTTCTTTTAAGTGTTTTGAAAGAGTGATTTACAAATACTTTCTTATAATCATTTCTCGCTAATATTAGAGTTTTGTACTCGGTATTCTCAACAACCTTATGGCTGCAGTTCATAGTTTTTTGAGGGGACATGCTTTGCCAAGGGTTTACACTTCCACTAACTTAATCCTCCGCACCAAAGTAAGAAGAAAGATATCACTTTACCATGGAAGCTTGGAAAGATATCGCTGGCAGCTATTTGCTTTC
Source organism: Sambucus nigra (assembly GCA_949130495.1). Taxonomy (NCBI): domain Eukaryota; kingdom Viridiplantae; phylum Streptophyta; class Magnoliopsida; order Dipsacales; family Adoxaceae; genus Sambucus; species Sambucus nigra. The sequence goes on along the minus strand of OX422208.1, from coordinate 23,475,078 downwards.
TAGTTTAATGTCACTTTAATTCTTCATCTCTTCATTTTGTCATCATAGTTGGTTTCACGGCATGTTTATGAAATCCCAATATGGTATGCTTAGGGTACCAACTGTTTGTGCTACTTGTTCAAAAATTTGGCTTGCGAGAAATGATGTCCTTCACAATGGATTCTCTTATTAAGAATAAGGTGATGCGTTGGATCTCTGATGCATTTTCTATTTGTGTTCCTATCAAAGCTCCAAATTTTTAAAATTCCCTCCTTTTAGCGATAGTCGGAGCAATCATAAAGCGTTGTCCTGCTTAAGAAATAGGGAAGTTGTGGAAATGGTCTCCTCCCTCTAGTCTCAAATTAAATGTTGAGGGTTTTTCTAGTAGAGATAGGGTAGCCGATGCGGGTGTGGCTCAAAATGACCGTGGTTATCTGTTTTTTGCTTTTTCAGCAAATTTTGGGGCAGGATTAAAGGCTAAAGCTCTGGAATTTGGTGTGAGCTCGTGTCATACACATGAAGTCAATATTGATTCGATGAAGTCGATTCGAAGGTAATCATTCAGGCTATCTCTACAACTGTTAATTATCTGTGGTAAGTGCTTCATAACATCCGTAAAATTCAAAATTTGATCTCGTCTAAGGTATCTCTAAGACGTGTATTGAGAAGAAAATTTGTAGCAGACTCTCTCCAAACATGTTCATATTTTTACAGGCTTTCAAATTTTCTAGTACAATTCAAATTTGCCCCTACTGCTCACGATTCTATTCGACAAGATCAGTTAGGTCTGCATTTTTACCGTTCTCCATGAGTTGTGCTCAATTTCTAGTTTGTATTATCCGTATAAAAACTTTTTCTTCCATCTGTTGTATTTTTTGTTTTGTTTATAAGCTGGGGTATAGCCCTCCTAATAGTTAGCCTTTTTTGGCCTTTTATTTTTCCTATTGTTTCAATATATTCTTCGGGGTCTTTGGCTTTTTCCCCTGAAAAAAATAAAAGATAACAGAGGTTTGATTGGGTAGACAAGTTGTATTTCTGTGTTATGTGGGCTGCTAAAATTGGTTATTTAGTGTGCTATTTTGTGAGTTTACTTGAAGTGGCCTGTGGCACTGCGAAGTGTAAGGTGATTTGGGTGTGGGCTATTCATGAGTGATGTTAATGCATTACATGTGTACTTTTATAGATTTAGTTAAGAATTTGTTATTTTTTCTGCACTCCAAGTATATACTTTTCTGTATTCATTAATATTAATCCGAAACTTCTGAAACACTTTATTTTTGGTAATTTCAGGTTCTGTTTTTTTATTTTTTATTTTTTTATTTTCTCATTTAGCTTTTCTAGATCAGTGTAATTGCTATGTTAAATATAGTAGTGTTTTATTTAAAAAAAAATATAGTATCTTGATTACCTTGCATTTCAACGTCAATATTAATTTTTATATTCCCAAGCAGTTGGCGGACTTATTTATGCTACGTTCGACTTTAATCTCATCCATCTTTTTATTTGGGTTAGTTACATCTAATTTTTACCTGTTAATTGATCAATAATCACTCAACTTATTTAAATTTTGAGCATATTTTTATGAAGTCAGATACTCAGACTTAGCAAAGAGCAACACATGTTACTTATTATTTTCCTTTTATGAAGAAGCAAGCTGAATTTAAAAAGTTTGAAATTTCTTTTCTTAAGAAGTAGTTTTATCTTTGGGCAATTCTGTCTACCAATAATTCTCGTTTATAGGATTTGTTCTTTTGTTGATAGACTCTTATCTTTTCTGCTTGTTTACTTGCAGGATTTGTGGTATAGGTTTTTCATTGATTATTTTGTCATTCAGTTGATATGGCTTTCGATTCAGCACCAAATTTGGATATACTCCTAAATTGGAAGACAAAGTTGAGGATAATGTGGTTGAATATTATAGCAGCAATGATGAGTATGAGTATTATAGTGAGGTGGATGCTCCTAAATTGGAAGACACCATTGAGGAGAGTGTGTATGCATCCAATAGCAGCGATGATGATGGGTATGATCACTACAAAAAAAATGATCTATTGGGACTGATATATTAGGGACGGTTCTAAGTGGTCGTCCCTAAAGCTACACTTATTTGGGACGGCTATTATACCAGGGACGGATTGGATCATCCGTCTCAAATAATACATGAAAAAAGGTATTATATGAGACGGTTTAGTAGGGGTTCTTAAAAGTTTGGTCCTTTAAACCTTTACGGGACGGTTATAATTTTCATTTATTCATTCCTTTCCATTGCCAAATATCATATGACTCTCATTTTCCCGCGACCCTAGTTCCTCCCCTTCCCCAAAATGTATTTTCCCCCTCATTCAAGACCCATTTTCTCTCTCTTTTCCTCCATCCACAAGCGTGGCACGATAACCTTTCAATTTAACAACACGATAACCCGTCAATTTACTGTCCATTTGGGTCTAAATTGGGTCTAATTGGGTCGTGTCAATTGGGCTCTAACGGGTTAATTTCGTGTCAATTTCTTGGCACGAACACGACACGACCCGCTATCGGACTTAAAAAAATAGGCCCGAACACGAATAGCTATTTTAATTTCGTGTTAATTTCATGTTGGATCGTGTCGTGTTGTCGTGTTCGGGTTCGAATTGTCACCCCTAATGGTGCCCCCCTCGGTCAACTACTCCCTTACATTTTCTTGACAAGAATGGGTTTATAGTATGTGCCTTCACCACCTGAATAATGATCTCTGGTGTAATATAAGGACTACTATATAAGCATGTGCCAACTCGTCCGCTATCCAATGTGCACTGTGATTTCAAGATCGTGGATGAAGTCACATTTGGTTTATGGCTCCGGACGTGTGCCACCACGTTTGCCTTACCTAGATTGTACTATAGGCTCTTGTGGACAATGAATAAGTGAAATATCTCTCCCAACCCGTAGTATTCAATTTTGTGTCTTGTTTTTATTTTGGGTTTTTAATTAACGTTCTTTACTTTTTAACTTTTCTAAATTACCTTTTCTAATATTTTTATTTTTTACCGCACGACACTTATCTACCGGTCAAAATAACAAAAAGTTTGCCACGTAAGCGTTCATTCACCGCTTCCATTAAGTCTTCAAGCATAGACGTAATAAGTTATTATTTAACCACTTTACATATATTGATGTTAATATTACAACTTATGAAAGCATGAGTTGAAACAACAATTTCACGCCAAACCTTGATATTAAATTTGCATTTTTATAAACATATATTTAAATTGCAATTTTTGTAATTAAAAGCCCAAAAAAAGAAAAAAGAAAAGTCGAGATGGTGCCTCGTTTCCCTCCATTTCAGTCCTTTATAAATTAATTTGAAATAAAGAATGAAGAGAAAGCATCATTTGGTTTGGATGGATAGAAGTGAGTAAAATCAATCCATCCTCTCAAAGATGACGGCTCCCAAATCCAAGAAAAAGAGCCATTCTTCACAATCTAACACCCCTCTTCTCACCTTCATTGACGATGATTTTCAAGACCCAATTCAATCTTTACCTCTAACCCAAAAACCCACCATTAAACCCCCATCAACTCAATCTTTACTACCTTTAACTCAAAAACCCTCAAAACCCATTAAAAATCCCACATCAAAGAACCCAAAGTTGCAATCTTTTGATGACCCAACTCAAACTTTACTACCTTTAACTCAAAAACCCTCAAAACCCATTATTAATCCCACTTCAAAGAACCCAAAGTTGCAATCTTTTGATGACCCAACTCAATCAATCTTTACTACCTCCAACTCAAAAACCGACACCAAAGAAGCCAAAGTTGCAATCATTTGATGACCCAATTCAATCTCTGCTACCTCCCACTCAAACACACAATGAAAAGCCCACAAAACCCACCATTAATCCCCCACCCAAGAAGCCAAAACTGCAACCTTTATCAAACAATCAGTCTCCATCTTCTCAATTTTCAGTGGAGCCATCTTTTAAATGTGGGCAGTTGTTAGAATCAGATTTGGGGTCGGAATCTGTAAACTCAACAATTGATTTGGGGTTGGATTCTATAAAGTCAACAATTGATTGCAGCTATAGGGTTGGTGGTGAGCGTGAGTGTCCTAAGGATTCTGATGTGACAACAACAACAAGCATAGTCTCTGAACAAATTCAAGGTGGGCTACTTTACCTATATGTTTTATGATTCTCACGTCCCAAATTAATAGATCACTTTACTTTTTTTTTTGAAATAATCAATTATTCAAATTTCTCGACCATTGATTGAAGGTATCCTTAATCTATACAAAAAGATAACATTGACTCATAATTTGGGACGGAGTGAGTATATGCTTAGAGGATCTCTAACGGGTATAATTTTGGGTGGAGGAATTCTACACCCACTCGTGATTCTTACTTGTTTTGTGCTACAATGACGTTTTGAGTCTGCATTGGTTCGTGGTTCATGTGTGTGCCATTATTATCATTCAATATACAAAGCAATGCATGTACGCCACGTAATGCCGCGCACAAAATGAGTCGGAATCTTAAGTTGGCCTAGAATTATTCTTTTGGGCGTGCTTGGTTGGTACGGAGGAAAATTTTCTTACCTCCACACCCCAAATTTCAGTGTAGAATTACTGTATATTTTAGTGTAAAATTTGACTTGGGAATGTATATTTTCTTACCTCCACACCCCAAAATGAGTTGGAATCCTGAGTCGGCCTACCTAGAATTATTGTTTTTAATTATGATTGACTCAATTGTAGAATTACTCTTCGACTATCTCCAATGGTAATGTATAATTTCAGTATATTTTCAATGTGTATAGTAAGTATTATGCTATAATTATCCTCTATTTTATTATGTACTCCAATGGTTGCTTTCAGTTTCATGTGTGAAAACTGAAAAATCAATGAGAGAGAAGCACATGTAAAATAGGTATTTTTTTTTTGTTTAAAAATTTAAATATTGAATAGAGTAATTTTAAGGCAACCCTTCGATTAAACTTGAAAATCAGACCGAGCTGAGGTGCTAACTATACAATCATTAATGTATGGAGTCCATTTGGGCCCACATGAGGTGTCAACCCCAAGGTCAGCCAGTCTGATTTTTGGGTACCATTTAACGGTCTCTATAAATTATTCTATTGAATATGGATATTGTTTGATATAACCCGACAAGAGTTTCTTAAAGATATAATTTTATAATATTTGGACATATAAAATATAAGATATTATAATGTTTTGAATGAAACTGAAAAGTGATGTGAGGGTGTATTTTTTAGGGGTATTTTGCACATTCATTTTACACTTTTCTAGCTGGCAAAAACTTTATGCTTCATTTTGGATTATGAAAATTTTACTCTTAGTTTAAATTTTACACTAAACCAACCTTATTGGAGATTCTCTTAAGTCGTAAATTTTATATGTTAATACATGTAAGGTTTCTTTTCACTTTACCCGATAAGGTAATTTGGTATTTAATCTTATCCTCACATGTTTTTATTAGTTGAACTTACTCCCGTCATGCAACAAAAGATCACAACGTTTAAGTGGGTTGATGCATACTCGGGGTATGTTTAATTAATGAACATGTCGGCGTATGTTTCATTTCCAAATTATTAAAGAAGGTGAAGTAAAAAGAAAAATCCTTAGATATAAAGAGCGCTATTTACAATTTATACATAGGGCCTTATAATTTTTTATAAATTTCAGGACCGTCCCTGACAACTTGTGTAGTTGCTGAGAAAATGACATCAAAATCGAAGGGTGGGTTCAATTACTCATCTAATTCCATTGAGTCTAGGCTATTGAAGTCTGCAGTTAATTCCGAAGCCAATGTTCGTGGCAATGATGCAGACTCAGACGATGAAAAGTTTGAGGATTTTGAACCGGGTACGCAGTTTGTTGTGTTGCTCAAGTTATGTTCTGAGGCGAATGATGATCAAGTTAACAACAACTACACAGAATGTGATTTTGACGATGGTTTAGTTCATTGTTCTCTTTGTGGAGTTGATATTTCTGATTTGAGTGGTGAAATGCGGCATCATCACACTAATGAGTGCCTTGATAAAGAGGAAACTCCAAATGATGTAATTCCTATTTCTCTTCTTGGATATATTGATATGTTTGCCATGATGTACATGTCTTACACATTATCACTTAATGGTTCACCATGAATAGCATAGCCATGGGATTGAATAGCGTTTCCAGCATGAGAGGTTATTTGAAGGTTAGGTTGATGTATACTATGGTTGCACTCAATCAGACAATGTGCATGCAACTGGCATACTTAGTAGGCATGTGATAATTTCGAAGACATAACATTGGCATGTAGTAAATTTTGCTTTGGTTTACTCTACAAGGATCATGGCTGTAAGGTCTAGTTGGTGTTTTAGAGTATGCATGTTTTTTGGTTGACATTAACATGGTATGGATGGGAGATACATAGAGAGAGCCGACGGTTTAGGATGAGGGGAGAGAATGTGTTTGTTTTGGTTTTTAATTATTTTAATAATCTTCCGGCTATATGGTATTATCTGAAGGCGTTTTCTTGCTCTCACTAATTATCTCTTTTAGGAGCCTATAAATACAGGCTCCCCTCCCCCTTGTAGTTTATTCCTTCATTGATTAATGAAGTTTCTTTTGTTTTGTGCGTTATTTGTGTTAATTGTCAAGTTGCTTTTGCTTATTTACATCAAGTGGTATCAGAGACGAGTCCACTCTTGCTATGTGTAATTTCAAGTTTGTATCGAAAACATAAGTTGAATCTATGGCAAAAGCATGTGTCGTGGCAATGGAGAAAGTGCTTCGTCTCGATAACCAAATCTCATCGATTATGGAGATCCTTTTGTGGGTCGAAGCATGTGGCTCCAATCTCACACCCAACTTCCCTCGCAGTCGCCTCACTGCCAATCGCAGGATTTGGTGCATTATAAAGGATTTTCTCAAAAACCGGGTTTTGCAAGCAAGCCGCAGCTGCTCACGCCCCCGATCTGCGACTGCCTCTTCTGCAGCATATAGGGCCCGGCTGCCGACAAGTAGTCCTTCCACACTCCTTTGTCTGATGACTCTGTCCCACCGGGACTCTGCTGCAGCAATTCAGGCACGAGGAGCGGTCGTTGGTAAGAGGCCCTTGCACCCTAGTTCGCCCTCATACACCGAGCTCACCACTGTTTCAGATGATGGAACCTCCACGTGAGTTACCATTTCAACCAATCGCCCAGCCGCTGTTAACGGTCCGTCAAATCTGCCGTCGCAATTGTAAACATAAAGGGCTCGGCAACGACCACAAGGCTAAAGATTGGATCTAAAAGCTCCACCCCAACCCGCTACTTGCATTTGGGCTATTTGACCTGGCCGAAATCAAAGAAGTAGTGCACCCCAACTTGGGGTGCGTCGCTACATTCAAGGCAATGGTACACGTAACACATAGGAAGAATGGGTCCCTACACTGACCACTATATATCGGGATATATACCATCAAAAGAGAGGAGATGCTTTTGGTGTGGGGAGCCAGGCCACATTATTGTCTATACCTGCCCAAACTGCCCGGGCTGACCTCTGCAGCCCCTGCGGCTGCAGTAGCGGGCAACCCCACTTCAAACTCCTCCACAACTGTTGACTTATGTAGGACCTAGCCTTCAGCCCGAGGGGTCGTTGGATGAGAAAGAAGAAAATTTCTCTGACCCCGGAGAGCAGGATCAAAGTGAAATCAGCCGCCTCCTACGGATCCTCAAGAAAATTTACAAGGCGACCTGTGAGTAGATGTACTCTCGTTTGAAGGTAAAATGGACCGGACGTATTTGATGATTGGTTAGGATAATGGCAACTAATCTTTCCAGACACGTAAAGGTTTGGTGTAATGGGTGTGTCAATGGTGCTAAGAAACGCGAAAAGGGCCAATAACCGCGTGGAAAAAGGTGAAAAAAATACCTTCGGGCAGCCTTTGTTCAGGTCACTTATGAAGGGGATTTGTTCACCCGGGTTCAAAGCTGTTTGTAGTAATAATTGCAGAATAAATGAAATAACCCAAATATGAAATAGATAAAATTAGAAGGACTTATCGATCGAGGTTTGTGTTCGACACAAAGTCCTAAAAGTGAAATTGCTCGCTGATATTTGTAGCTGTCAGCCTCGTGAACATACACCTCCCAGGATTCAACGATCAGATTTACACACCAACTTTGTGTTAAATCTTTGAACTCTCAGGATACTCCAGCACTCCCAGAAAATTAACGAAAATTAGAAAGTAGCAAAATTATTTTTGCAGAGAAAGTGATTTGCAGAAAATAGCAAAAGTATTTTTGCAGATAACGTGAGAGAGATTTTTTTTTTGATACTTTTTTGACTCTGTAGCCTTTTCTTAAATAAGGGAAATGGTAAAAAACGTGGGTAGAGGTTTTAGCCAACTAACCCACTAATATCTCCACTAACAGCTATAGTGGAAGAAATAGTCAAAGACTTAAAACAGTTTAAAAAATTAAAACGATTTAATGCATATTAGAAATCCCCAAGAGCCCAAGGCCCGATCTTTGACCCTAAATAATTAGTGTGCTCCCTAGGACTTGAACCCAAGACCTCATGCACACACCCCCACTAACTTACCACTTGGCCACTCCCACTAACTTATTTACTTTATTCAAAATAAATATATATACTAACATACATACCCAACAAAAGCTTCTAGAAAAATTTAATGACCGTGATGGGGTACATTGAGAAATTCTATTTATTGTACACACGGGAGCAGTTAAATGAGTCGGAGGAACATTAAATTAGCTGTTACATTAATGTCGAAGAATTGTGCATCAGATCGGAGCTTCATATACAGGAGATCAGGACTGTTGAGAAGGCGGGAATATGCACATAAAGTCAATGAATACTTTCGTTTGGCCATTGGCACCCAAGGTTCCGGGCTATGAAGCACGGACTTGACACGTAATACGTGTTTCGACACGACACGCGACATGTGATTTTGCAAAAACTAGGATACGACACGCTGGGATACATATAATATAAAATATATATTTAAATATATAATATATATTTATATATATATATATATATATATATATATATATATATATATATATATATATATATATATATATATATATTAATGAAATAAAAAAGATTTTTCCCATAAAATACATTATTAGAGCATTCTTAACATGAAATTAAAAAAATGGACCATACAAAACAAAATTCAAACACACTTTAACATTAAAAATCATAAATAAAGCAGAATTACCATCACATAAGAAAAAAACAAAAAAAAACATGTCCTTTTACGTGCCCCAGCGTGTCGGCAACGTGTCTCAACATGTCCCAGCGTGTCGACAACGTGTCGGAGCTTGTCGTGTGTCGGACTCGTGTCAAAGCCGACCCGTGGCTTCCGGAGAGTGTGAGTGTTGAGACCCCAACAAGACCCCAATGGCGACTACCAAAAATTTCAAATATTATGAGTGCGACATCTTCGGGCATAAAGTGTCCGAGTGCCCGAAGAAGAAAAGGACACTGGTGCTCATAACAAATAGGACGGGGGAGGCGGGTGAAGCTGTGGAGGACCAAGCCTTGATCACACGCGTTATGGTACCACCCGAAATGAATGGCATTCCCCTCTAGGCTCGAGGACGACCTTTCTCGATTGGGGGTGGGGGGAGTGATGTGGTATAGATGCCAGAGAGAGAGATGAGCGGGAGCCTGGCGGTTTAAGATGAAGAGAGAGAATGAGTTTTCTTTTTCTTTTTAATTATCTTAAAATTATGTAATACTATCTTTTTGTAATTTTTTTCTAATTGGGATTTTTATGGGGGCCTATAAATAAAGGTTTCCCTTGTTCTTTATTCATTCATGATTAATAATATTTCTTTTGCTTTCTGCATTATTTGGGTTGATTGTCAAGTCACCTCTGCTTATTTGAATCAGCTATTGATTGGAATTAGGGACTTGAAAAGGATACAAATGATTCTGAAACTTCCACCAACTTAAAAAGGCTTTGCCAAATTCTCCTTTTTCTCTATTTATAATATTTTAAAATTATTTCTGTAATTTTCATAAATTTTTTAATATTTTTGGGATATATTCTATGCAAGGGAAAAATCACGGACTGTATAATTTGATAGAAGATTAGTTGAACCATCAGTCCCTCAAGTCTTGTATGGAACAAGCAAAATACCAGACTGACAGTGGACCGATGCTCTACTCAGTTAAAATCTATATCCATTTAATTTCTGTTAAGAGCACCTATTTTCCTTTGATTACCTTCTGCCTTTTTACATAGAATTTTAAATGAATCTTTATTGGTGATGAATACATGATTCAATTGGATTTCATCTTTATTGTCTAGTCGTGCTATACCTTTTCACGGGTAGTTGTGTTTTGTTCAGAGTATAAGAATTTGTTTAGATCTATCCCTATCTTGTACCCTTTACTTTCAATGGTTAGTAAGATATCACAAAGTCCTTGTAGACATTAGTTTATCAAATGTGGAGAAGTTCTAGACAATAAACACTCCTTAAAGCACGTAAGGGGGTTGACATGTGTTTGACTAGTGAGAGTGCTGCGGATGGAAACTAGTTTGAGTGTGTCTGGTTGTAGTGGCAAAATGTGGCCCAAATAATAAAACAATTCATATTAGCCCAATCATCTAAATATAGGGACCATATTTAAAAGCTATGAGTTAAATATGGGGCCCATATTTGAAAGCTATGAATCAAATATGGAGCCCAATTTTAAAAGCTACGAATCAAATATAAAACTCATTTTCAAATGTTGTGAGTAAAATATGAGTTTTTTTACATATACCTCGAATTGTAATACTTACTTCAGTAGAAAAACAATGGGTTGGCCTAACCCATATTTGGTCATCCCATATTTGGTCCAATCCACATTTAGCCCAACCCATATTTGATCTGCCCAAATTAGACCCGGCCTATAATTTTGCCACTGCTAGTGTCTGGCTAGTAACCTGTGAGGTATTGGTCGGCTTTGCTAAGTTGCTTAGCTTAGTTCAGAGGATATATATTTTTTCTGTAATCAAAATATCTATACAGTACCTCTGCCTGCAGAGCCAAGCCAACAACTTTATTGGGACAACATTGGTTATTTTGGTACAATCTTTAGAACATCAAAAGTTCAATCCCAGAGGTACTCTACACTGTTATTTATATACCACAAATCATAGAGCCTCCCGTGCATCACATTATATTTCGTCCATCATGTATATTATGGTAATAACTAATTTTTATGCATTTATGAATCCAAAAGGTTTCACCTCCTCCCACAACTCCCACCTAACCACATCTTCCAGCGGCCCGTACACCCCAGAGAAAATCTAAAAAGGATACTGTCCTCAGCGCTTCTAAACAAGCAATAAATAGATTATTTTCCTTCCGGTACTAGTCCACATGATCACCCCCCCCCCCCCCCCCCCGGGGGAATCAAGACTACACTTCACCCACCTCCCTTCCCAGACACTTCGAGCTACTTCATTATTCATACTACTAATTTTTGTCTTTTGTAAACACAAAACATCCGGCCTCCACATCGATACGGAACCGTTCACCACCCCTCTTTTCTCAGGATCATTATGACCACTCACCTTCCATGATATAATATATATCTTCATGTTACTTGAGGATTTTCCTGGCTTTATCTCAGTATGCGAGCATTTTGGGGTCTATGGATGTATTTGTATTACCCACTTAATTGGTTGAAGATCAAACAGGAATCACAGTGGACAGCTATGTCTTGAGCTCCCAGGGCGATAGCTCTTTTGAGGCCGATAATCATGGCCTCATATCCTCCTTCATTGTTTGACCCTTTGAACCCTAGCCTAACAGCTTGCCCGATGAGTGGAGTTTGGCTTCTATAGGAGTTCTTGAAGATTCATCTCCAATGGATTGGCTTACTTTCTGAAATACATTTCCCTTGATTTTTGGGTATGGAGCCCTTATCCGGTTTTGGGAAGATAAGTGGCTAGGCAACTCTTCTTTCCATATGTTGTATTCTCGCGTTTATTGACCGTCTTTGAATCAAGGTTCTAACATTGCATCGGTGGCCTTGATCAATTTTTCTTTTATAGCGACTTTGAATTTATCCTTTAGAAGAAGATAAAATACGTGTGAATTGGAAGAATTTATCCAAATTTCAGATTTTCTCGTGGCTTGTTGCACATCGCAAGGTAAGCACTTGTGACATGATGCAAATGGGAACCCTTTTTGGGTCTCGACATTGGATCATTCTATGCAAAAAAGATGGGGAAAACATCTACAGATTGCTGCTTCACCGCCAATTCAGATCTTGTATAGGATATATAATATCTTCTTCAAGTGCACCCTTACAAGGCTACAGATTGCTGCTTTGCCGCCAAGCCACCCTTACGAGACGTCTTGGAATCAGCATTTTTTTTTAAACGTCTCTCGGTATCGTATCACCACCCTCCGATACCGAGTTGACACGGCCGATACTTTAAACTATGCTATGGAGTTGGCTGTTGGCGTAACTGTACAGTACACTGTTCACCTGAAAAACTTGATATAATCCCACAGTTCTACCCTTCTCAAAAGTCTTCCTTTATTTGATCCTAGATTTAAATTTAAGTTTGTATCCAGAAGGTGACTGTTTGTTGGAAGTCGTACAATTTATCAAAATCACCTAATATTCTGCCATAAGATTTACTGTTTGGGTCAGTTTTTTTTTATCAATACACTATTAGTTTTTGTTATTTCTTGCAGGTGGTTCTTCCTGATGATGACACTAGACTCCAATATCCTGGACAAGTTCTCGATGGTTCTCCTGTTAAATCTCCTAACCAAGCTGTTGATATATCTCCTGTTCTAGCATGGTTACACAGCCTCGGCCTAGCTAAATATGAAGAAGTTTTTATCCGGGAAGAGATTGATTGGGATAGCTTGAAGTGGCGGACAGAAGAGGTATGTTTGATGGTTTTCTATATGTCAATACTTGTTTTTTCAATTTAGAGAGGCATATATATTGTTCCAGAGAATCACGGTGGGCTCCGCACAGTGGCGGATCCAGGATTTCAATCCAGGGGGCGGAAATATAAAGGAGATTTTTTTTCACCTGATCTGAATGTGACAAAAATTAATCCGTTAAAGTTGGACTAATACTCGAAATGAGTCCAGATATCACGTGACCTAACATAACATGATACCCTTGAATTGACACCTCTAGATGAAATGGAGTATTAAAAACCAAAAATTTGAACCAAAGTTTAACTATCAAGCACTAAACTAAACTGAGTCTAAAGTCCTAAATATCTAAAATTACAATTACCTCAATGTTTACATTAAGCTACAGAGCTAAATATATTAAACTAACCTAATTATTTTACAATACCATCAATATTTTTTCAATTTATATATTATGATATACTTAAATCTAAATATGAATAAATTTGTCTATTCAACTATTAAATAACTTTTAACATTTAAGTAATCAACAAATAATTTCAGAAATAATTTTGAACATTCACAAATAATCACATGAAGCTGTCCTCGTAAAATATAAAAGTGTAGGACTACAACATGGTATAACTTAGGGATGGCAATTAGGCAATTAATGCTTGTCGTGTCATTTTAGGTTTGTATCAAGTATTAGTCAAAACTAGACCCCCCCTCCCCCCCACACCACCACCATTACCACCACCACCAACAACAACAACAACAACAACAAACTAAACTTTCCAATTTTTATGAAATCCAATCAGATGTTGAAATACTGTTTTCAACTTCTGATAATTTTCCCCAAAAGTTGGATTCGAGTCCTCTATAATTATGAATTTCCGATCTTTTGAATATTCGAATCTGATTTTCCCGATGAGTTGTGTTCCCCCACCCCCTGAAATTATACTGTTCAGAATTTTTGTAATATATGCCGATTAGGATAACATATTACAATGTAATATAAAAAAATTGGGTTGTGTCAAATAAAAATCTCAATTTCTTACACAAAAAAAACCTAGTTATTGAGTGAAATTCAAATGGATTTGGAGAAACATATGAACTGGATGCATTCTGAAATAAGTAAACACCAAACAGTTTATCCCAAATTTGCTTTTAAATTGATTATTATATTCAACATGAACATTTTTTGAATTAAGATTGGGTCTATTTTAATTCCGTCAATTGCATGAATTTTCACAGTTTTTAAACAAACTATTGTATATTAAAACAATATTTCTTCTCTGACTTTGAAAAAATGTGAATTTAGCATCTTAACAATTCTAAACACATGCCTATTTTCCAAAGAGTGTTTTAATAATGTCTGATTACTTCAATTTTATGTCAAACAATGAAGAGAAGTCTGTTCGGTATTATGCACCTGGATCTTTGTATGAAATATCATTTCATCCTCATAGTCATAGTTATTGTACCGTGAGGTTCAAAGTGGTAGGTCTTGTTCAACCTTGAGATTAGGATTGGTCACATAAAAAATGACATCCTAGAATCTAAAACACGTAACTCCATTATAAAGATTTCTTGTAATTTAAATTAGTACTGAAAAAGATAATGAAGAGACATCCATTATGTTCATATACATAATGAACTTCTAAAACATTGACAATTGACATATTTCTTTATCCCCTGCAGGATCTATTTAGCATGGGTATCGCTGCACTCGGCCCCAGGAAAAAGATAGTTCACGCTCTTAGTGAATTTAGAAAGGAAGGAACCAGTGCTGTAGAACTACAAACAAATGTCTCTAAAGTTGTAGGTGACGAGGCTGCTAAAAATGCTGCAAATAAGTTGATTACGGATTTTTTTCCCAGGCCATGTTGGTGAGAGAAAAAAAGTCTGCACTACTTCTAGAGGACGGAACGAGGCTGAAAAAAGCCGTTCCGATGCTGGTCAGAAACGTGCTGTGGTAAAAAAACATACCACGAATAGAAAACTCAGAGATATTCCCGTGTGGTGCTGCGTACCAGGAACACCATTTCGAGTGGTAAATGCCCTTTTACCAGTACTAAATATTGCTGTTTCATTTTCTTACTCTCTTTTGAATTTAATACACCTGGCGGGTCCCTCTAGCGCTGGCCAAATATTAAGGGATGGGTAGGAATTTTTTTAAAGATTATTATTAATTTTTGTCTTCCAAGTAGTATGTTTAGTACATGACATCTAGTTTTTACCTTCTTAAAGGTGTCTGATGGACCACCTACTGGGCTTAAGTTAATATATCTACCTAGGTAATGGTTTTTGTGTAATGTGTAAATTATGTGTGTAGTGGGTAGTTTTAGGTAATGGCCTGATGGGTAATGGCTGATTTAGGGATTGGGTAGTTAATGTGGAGGTGTGTGTCTGTGTTTACGAGGGTTTGTATATATATATATATATAGAGAGAGAGAGAGAGAGCGGTTCTCATGCATACCCCAGTTTGCATACCGCTGGCGCGGACCAATTTTGATAAAATAGTAAAAAAAAAAAAATTGATGTAATTTTTTTTATATAGTTTCTAAACATTTCAATAGGACCATAAAAAAAAATTCAACTCAAAATGAATTTTTTTGCTATTTTAAAAAAATCGGTCAAACTTTGTCAGTTTTTAACAACTTAAAAACTGACAAAGTTTGACCGATTTTTTTAAAATAGCAAAAAAATTCATTTTGAGTTGAATTTTTTTTTATGGTCCTATTGAAATGTTTAGAAACTATAAAAAAAAAATCAGCCCGAAATTATTTTTTTTACTATTTTAAAAAAATGGTCCGCACGGAGGGTATGCAAACTGGGTATGCATGAGATCCTTTCTGTATATATATATATATATATATATATCCTCTCGTGTTAAGAAAAAGTCAGAGAAGTTTCCTATTAGAATCTATGGTTGGTTTCTACCTTAAAGAAACATTTATTTTGTGGCTTATTTCCGACCCCAAAAGGAATTGCAATCAAATTTTTAAGTTTCTAAATATCCAGGATGACCCACGTGTTACGTTGGCGTCTTTTTACTTCGAAGCTGAAGCCAACCAATGGCTTCAATGACTGCAGCAAACTTATGAAGTCGAACGTCCTGCAATTACGTGGGTACTTTCTAAACAGAATTGCTGACACGTTTGTGCCCCATGGAGTACGAAGGCTTTGATGAATCGTTGTTTAAATTGAGCAAATGAAAACCCTTCGAGATTATCAATGTGAATTCGAATGCAAGGCCAATCGTGTGGTGGGTTGGCTGCAAAAAGTGTTGATTGAGACATTTGTTGGCGGATAAAAGGAAGAATTTGCTAGTGAGGTTAGAATGTTTAAGCCTAAAACTCTACGGGAGACAACCGAATTTGCACATATGAGCGATGAACGACTCTCGCGATAAAGACTGTTTAGTGTGTCAGAAGTTCTGAACACCATGATTGCTATGTCTACTGCAAGAAAAAATCTAGTGCTTTAGCCATTCAGAAATTTTCTTTTGAAGATTTGGAACGTCACGGGGAAAAGGACCTTTGCTTTAATTGCTACAAACGATTTACATCGTGTCATAAATGTCACTCACCTGTTTTAATTATGATTGAAGCCACCACTGAAGCCGTAGTTGAGGAGAATACATCACTCTCAAATTACAAATTTTCCAACATAAATCTTGAGGACAAGGTTCATCTTGAAGGGGAGAGGAATGATGGACTGCCTGTTGGGCTTAAGTTGTGCAATGTGTGTTGGATATTATGAATGCAAATACAGAAATGAAACTCTTTATATATCACAAAAATGTCAACTTCAATACAACAATGTAACTTCTGAATAGTCACTAGAAGACTTCAAGGTGTGATGTCACTTTCCTAAATACAGTATTTGCCCCACACGAATAACTTCGGTATACAAACGGGAATCCGCAAATCCGTACTCAAGATACAATGAAGCAACTTGCACTGCCTGCAACTTGTATATTTGAAGACAGCCCTTGGATGAAACAGCGAAGAACAGTCAATCAAGTTCTTATTCTGTTTATGTGCACAAAACAGAATAAGAGAATTTGTATCTCCTGAAAATTGTAAGAGAGTAATAGCAGGGTTTGAAAATATGAAACTGGTTTTTGGTATCAATCTGATTTCGTTTTAGGCAGCCTTTATTTATAGATAATGAAAGGCTTTGTCTTCAAGAGTCATGACTGTTGAATTAACAGTCTTAAGTCATTTTCGAAATGGTATGACTGTTAATTACCAACAGTCCTAAGTCATTTCCGAACAGGTATAATAATACCGAATCGGTTTTGCACGGGTCAACCAAAAAGTGATCGCGCCAGAGCTACCGTGATCCGACCCGGACGAATCCCGGCCACCCGCTACCACTGCGGACACGCGAAGTGCAAAGTGCAAAGTGCAAAGTGCGCCACTAGCGCCTCTACAGCCCACTACCCCGCACCCGCACGCGCGTGCGTGTGCGTGTGCGTACGATGCTTCGCACCGTATTGATGTCTCTTGAATAGCCTCTTAAATGCTAGATGAATTAACTCTTCATCTTCCATTTGTACTTATTAAGTGTACAAATTCTTAACATTTTTCCAATGTGGGACTCAAAGGTTGCCCACCCCTTTTATAGCTTAGTGGTGACACTTAGCTTTGTACATTTTCCAATGTGGGACACTATCCCCTTTTATATTTGGGTTATCTTCCCACCTCTTCCTCACACTTCCAATGTGGGACAAGCTTTTTAAGCTTTTACACCCAAAAACTCTTACTCACTTATTTTAAAAATCACCAACAATGTGCAATGTGCAATGTGCAAGTTATATGTGTAGTGAGTAGTTTTAGATAATGGGTAATGGGTGGTTTAGGGAGTTAATGTGGAGGTGTCTGGCTGTGTTTTTGTGGATTATATATATATATATATATATATATATATATATATATATATACTTGAATCAACAAAAAGGCAGAGAAGTTTACTGTATTAATATGTGGTTAAGAAACATATCTTTTGTGTCAAATACTTCAATTCATCATTGTGGAGTTTTATTAGTGTCTTCCCTATAAGACTAGTATATATAAGGCCCTAGGCCCTCCCTCCTTTACCCACTTTAAAATTTCAGCACAAGAATGAGAATATGATATAAAGAGGAACCTAATTTTTGTGGTCAACAAGAAGCCCTCACAGGTTGATTGTGGAAATGGGTCAGATCAAGATTCGGTATTAAGTGTTTGATACTTTCCTGGAGATCTCTTCATTATTTTTGATAAAGATGTTTAGATCAGTGGTACCAAATATAAACATCCTTGAGATTGGGAATTATTTTTATATCTTTGAAAAAGTCCAAGAACTTCATTGTGTCGGGATGCATTCAAATATTTTATTGCTTAATACCTACTAATTTTTTAAGTTTTCTTTCCCTCCATGTACTCTATCGTTAGTTTACCAAAAGACAGAAGTTTCATTTATGTTTTTATTTAATTCGTGTAATATATTTTTCATTTAAGCTTCAACACTAAGTTTTTATATTGTATTTAACGTATAATAAATTTATTTTTGCATCTTTGTTTTCCTAGATTGAATACATTACCATGTTTATTTTGTGCTTAGCTTACAGGATGCATTCAAATATCTAAGAACAAATTTTCATGCTTTTCTAGATTAAATTATGATGTAACCTCACTAAGTTCATTTTGTGTTAAGCTTGCAGGATGCATTCAAATTTCTAAGAAGAGATTGTATTCATTGGTTTCTTACTCACTTCCATATGGATCGTAAGTCCAATTCCACTTGTTATTGCTAAAGCTAAATTGTGCTTATTGTAAAAAAATATGAGCAAAATTAGTGTCATTTACTCCTCTTCATTGTATCATTCTGCTTGATACATATTCATTATTGAAAAGTTTTCTTCACGTACCCTGTTTTTGGTTTATTATAATTTGAAAACTTCCATCTATATTTTCATAGGACATATATTTCATACTGTAGATCAAGGAAATTAGAAAACCAGCTCGCATTTTTACGAGTTCCATATGTATCACAGTACCAGCTGCTATAAATTTAATATATGCAGTCATTGTTATATACCCGTGACAAAAGTTATCCACCAGATGCTGTGACGGACAACCCAAGTCGTAGTTCCCATGTGGCATTGTTTAGTTTCGAAAAATATTTTGTGTTTGTTCCTTTGTCATGATTTTGAAGCAGTTAATATTTTTCCCCAAGAACGAGGAGACTTGCTAGACCAGAACTGCTCATAGAAATGTTACATGAAATATTTGAGAAGTGTTGTCTTGGATTTGATTTTTCATTGTGAATTCCACGTACAAACATGTCGCTACAGTTTTGCAGTAGCCTGCACTTTCCTTGTGTTTGGTTAATTCGAAAGTTGTGGAGCCCACATCCTCAAACTTTTTTCCGCAAAATACGTGCCACATAAAACACATGTTTCTGAGGAAAAGTTACATGAAACTTTGTTATCTTTATCATGTAAATTATTATATATTATATCTTTATCATATAAAATTGTTGTAACTCATTTTTATGTTCATATTTAGTAATGCTGAAGTTATGTGGATGTATAAATTATTTATACATTTTTGTAATTTAAATGGAAAATATTATACTTTAGTTTAACTGTATTTATGTTCAATTTTGTAACAATTTTTCTGCAACTCTCCTGGTTAAACAAACACTTAAAGGAAAGTAACTTTTCGTTTACTTCACTTTTCCTACACTTACATTTTTGACAATCAAACAGAGCCTTAATGAATTATCACAGACAATGATGGTGATTCTTTGGAAGCTGGCTATGAGTAGAAGCTAAGTGCGTGTTTGATTGATATGGAAAATTTTTCCATGGAAAATAGTTATTTGGACTCATGTTCTCTCTTGTAGTACCTTGATTACAAACACTTTATATAAGAACAACCATCATTCCAGTAGCAAGTGCTCCATCTCAAACCTCATTTTTATTGGGAAATTTTTCTTATCCACCCACCAAAGAATTGATTTCCATGGAAAATAGAAAAAGTAAGACCAAAAACTCACATTTTTTCCGCTCATTTTCTAACTTCTCATCCAAATGAACTATTTTCCACGCATTTTCCAAGTTTGCAATCAAACACACCCTAAGTGGAATTTTTGTTGCAAATACTCTAAAGGTTACAATGAAGGTCTAGAGAGAGTATTTGATTGAAAACTTTCGTAATGTCAGCCATTAAGATTCACGGGCGCTGGTTGTCTGTGTTTTCAGCTTTATTATCATTATGATCTTTAGAACCAAAATAACTTGTAACTTGAAGTTCTATATTACATCTGCTTCTGCAGATTACCAAGGCCTTACGAGGGCTTTCTATCATGGGAAGATTTATTGTTCCTCGATTACGGCAAAGCTTGTAAATTTGAAACTTGGTATCCCGTTGGACAAAATACAAGTTCTACCCTTGAACCAAAAGATAAGCATTGCAGGAATTGACGTGACATGTTTCGATGCGAACCACTGCCCAGGTTCCGTTATAATACTATTTGAGCCACCAAGTGGTAAGGTATGCTTGAACTGAACTATGAGGATAAATATTTGAGTTATTTTGGGTTTGCCCCCATTATTTTTTGTAATTGATTTAGCGGCACAAAAAGTATCGCGAAAAGTTTTACCAAGTGTTTTTTGCTTCGCTAAAAGTCATTTTGAGAGTCAAAACCCAAGAAGTGAATATGATAGGGGCCAAAGTCAATATCGAAAAATTAATGGTGTCCAAAGTCAATATCAAAGAAATTAATGGAGGCAAACTCTAAATAACCCTAGATACTTTATGTTTCGTTGCACTAGTTTCTGAACTTGAGCCTTGGGTATTTTCATGTGTATAGGCTGTTCTACACACGGGGGCTTTTCGGTTTAGTGAGGATATGGCAAGGATCTCTCTTTTGCAGGGGTGTCCTATCCACACTCTGATCCTAGATACGACATACTGTGACCCCCAAGTAAGTATGCAATAGAAGAGTTATTTCTAATCTAAGAGTGTGTTTGATTGCCTAAATTTGCCTTGAGAATTTTTTCGCTCTTGCCTTGCAACCCGATAATGCACATTTTGGGCATTTTCCATGGAATTTTTTCTTTTTTTTTTGGGTGGGTGGTGGGGGTGGATGGGTGGGTGGGGGAGAAAGGGGGGATTTCTTTCCTTTGCTTATTGTGAACATAGAAGGTGCACTTGGGAACCCCAATTCCATGCCATGGAATTGAAATTGAAAAATTTCAGTTGAAAATTTTGAACTGAAGGTCTGTTTGGCAACCCAATTCCAAGCCATGGAAATGGAATTTGAAGGCCAATTTTAATTCCACGGAATTGAAATTAGCCTTCCAATTCCAATTCCAAGTCTTGGAATTGGATTGCCAAACGAGCTCTTAAAATAATCCAATTCCAATTCCATGGCATGAAATTGGGGTTATCAAACACGCTCAGACTGTAATTGATCAGATAAATCCCATATACCCAAAGGCATTATCTCGCTGGAGACATAGCAACTGATTGGCCACTCCATTGGCCTTGAAGAGCCATGTCCTGCGTTATTTTGAGATACACAATTATCTTATCATCTATAGAATGTGAGTGTGGTGAGGGAATGAGGATGGAGGTGTGTATGCTTGCGTTGCTTTTAGCGGAACGTGTGCTGCTCGTTCGCAAAGACATTGCTTAGGTGCTAAACAAAATATGAAGAGAGATCATTGATCGGTAGAGAGTGGGAAAGTAAGCACTCTAAGGATGCGAGCGAGAGCGAGGAAGATGCAAACACCACTGGATCCAGTAAGGGGTATTAATGGAAGGATTACAATTGTAAAAACAGCTTGATAACACAGTTGAAATTGGCATGATAATGACATGGGATGCATTTGTGTCGTGTTCATGTTAAGAAGTTTTGACACAATGTCGTATCGTGTCGCGTTCGTGTCAAAATTGACACAATCGACATGACTCCTATCATTTCATGTCCCGTTCTTAGCCTGAGTTATAGGTATACAATGATGTACTTCTACAAATCCATGTCATCGTTTCGTGTTCATAGTAGTCGTGTCATGTCTTGTCTAAATTGGAAGTATGAAAATCATTAATTATTTTGGTTGTGGCGTGTTCAGGTCAGACAACAAAACACAATCTTGTGTCACGTTCCTGTCTTTATTTTCCTGCCGTCTTATGTCGTGTCAGGCTAAAACACGACCCACAAATATGAATCTCCATCCACAATCAATGATAGATTTGTAAAGTTGGTGGGGTTGTTTTAGAGTCTTGAATGCTCACAAACCCTTATGAACTCGCCAATGATTTGTTTTATATGAAGGGAGTTTAATGCACAAGGGATATAAGAAATTAGAGAGCAATTAGTTTATCTCAAGATGGTTGGGTCAATTCGGGTTAATGAAGTACATGCTTTTGTCTTAAGTAGGTGTCTCATTCCTCTCTTGGAGGCTAAGACAACTTGTAGTGTAGTAATGCTTTCCGCTCGTTACATCTCTTTTGTTAGGTCCATACTTGGTATAAGTTTTTTCTTTTGTCATATGTAGTACAATGATATTGACATGCCAGTCTAATAGTAGTTTTTTAATTAATTAATTGATTACCCTCAAGTAACCATGTGGTTACTCGGTGGTGGGACCTAGAGAACTGGTGCCTCTTTCTTGTACTTGGAATGATTGGGTTTCATCCAATGTTACCTTTTCTTCAACTATTCACGGGCAATACCCTTGAGCATAGTAATTATAAAGGCACAAAATTGCACTAAGGCGCCAAGGTCTCCAGGCTTGTGCATGATCGAAGTAAGGCGCGCACTATACAATATATGTAAAAAAGGTGATCTTATTATATATTTTGCTGTGGTCGTTATATATATATATATATAAGGAGCGGCTCCAGTGCGAGAGCCTACTTATGGGACTCCATGCGGGATTTTAAAAAAAAAAATCCCAAAAAATGTTTTTTTCTTGATTTTTTTTTTGTGTGGATTTTAAACATTTAAGGGGACCCCTAAATAAAAAATCAGCTCAAAATGATTTTTAAATTGTAAAAAATTGACCCATTTTTTTAAAATACCAACAAAAAATCATTTGAGTTGATCTTTTATTTAGGGATCCCCTGAAATGTTTAAAACCCATATACAAAATTGAAAAAAAACACTTTTTTTGGATTTTATAAAAAATCACGCATGAGTCCCGTAAGTCAGACTCTCGTATTGGAGCTTGACACTCTCTATGTAATACACGTTATGCAAAAAATTAGATCAAATCAAGTAACACAAATTATCCAAAATTCCAATTATTAAATAGTCAATAAAAGCAAACATATCCAAATATTCAAAACAAAAGTAGTACAGCAAAATCGAAATGTTTGTTGGTACAAGATTGCTATTAGAACTTGTCACATGGGAAAATTAAAGCTTGCTCTACAGTATATAAGATACTAGGGCCTCTCCCCCAATTGCCAATTGGTTATTGGATGCTCCAATATTTTACATGGTATCAGAGCAGGTTATTCATGGCCCAATTGCTCGCATCACTCAATATAAATATGTCCATGTGTTAGGCTCAAGTAACGCCACATGTGAGGGGGCGTGTTGAGACATAAAGTCCCACATGGGAAAATTAAAGCTTTGTACTACAGTATATAAAGATCCTAGGGCCCCTCCACCTAAGGGTGGGAAATCATGTTTTTGGGCTGTGTTTTGGCCTGACACGACCTAGCCCAACTGTTTTATTTACACGAACCCGACCTGACTCGATATTGTTTTTTTTTAATTAACACGAACACGATCCACCTAAAAACACGACACGACACACTCAATTTTTTTTAGCCCAAATAAATACGAAATACACGCAAGACACGAATGAAACATCATTAAGTTTTTTATAAAAACTTAATAGTTCAACACATTAAGTTTTTTATAAAAAGGGATAATTATCAATGGAAAAGCTGGTAGGCATTATATTTTTATCTAATTCAATACTTGAACAATCAAATAAAAATGATAATATATATACAACTAAATTGCACATCCTCAAAATACGATAAAATCATCACAATTACATATCCAAAATGATTATAATGTCAATAGGTCATATGACATATAGCCAATTAGCCATAGATGAAACTGAAATGTATAACCAAACAAGAATTAAATTAAAGAGACGTAGCCATCCAAAAAAAACAAGAAAAAGGGCTCTTTCAAATCTTCCTCCCTTTAGTCTAAGCATCCCATATCACTTCTTTATTTATTTCAATCATCACAAGTCATCAAAATCATCCCTGAAAATGGTAGAAAAATAACAATTATAAGTTTTAACAAAGATAAAAAAGAAAACACAGACTTTTTACATGGAAGAATTATTAACCAATTTCACCTGGACTGTGTCGTTGGTTGATTTTTTTTTATCTTTGTTATCCAAAACAATGACATCTTCAATAAGCTCTTTCAATGTCAGCTCCAAATCACCTATAAAAGCGTAAAGTATTAACAATAAAAACAGTTGAAAACAACCCAAAATGCTGCCCAAAACATCTCCCAATGCTGTCCAAAACAGCTCCTAGTGCAGATTAAAACAGCCCCTAAATTCATGCCCGAAACAGCCCCAAATGCTGCCAAAAATAACCCCCAGATGCTGCCCAAAACAGTCCCTAAATGCTTCTGAAAACAGCCACGAAATGAGCCCCCAAAAGTCCCCAAATAAGGCCAAAACTGAGCAAAGTCTTGTCCAAAACAGTAACATTTTAAGAGATTAAAATGTTACTCAAAAAAGCAACAATAGAAACAGAAAATTAAATAATAGAGATTTACCTTGCATAACAAAGTATACTTGAAGTAAAATTATTGCAAGAATTAAAACTAATAACAAAGTGATCATACTTGCATAACAAAGTAACTAAATGCAAAATAACATCAGGTTGTAATAAAACAAACATCAGGTTCATCATCTCAGGTTCTAATAAAAAAAACAAAGTAACTTGATGCAAAATAACATCAGGTTCATCAACTCAGGTTGTAATAAAAAAAAAACTGGTTAACATATCAAATAAAAACAGGTAATTGACTTCACCATCTCAGGTTGTAACAGAAAACAAACAAACTGATTAACTAAGCAAATAAAAAAACGATGGAAGTTTGTTTATCAAAACAATTAAAAAACGAAACTAATAGCAAAAAGAAAACATCAGGTTCTTATTCAACATCAGGTTCAACAAATAGCAAAAGCAAAACGAAACAACTAGCAAAAGGAAAATCGACTAACCTTGTGTTCTTCATCAACATCAGGTTCATTGGGTTCACTCATTGTTGGTATTAGGGATGCACATGGTTCGGGTTGGTTCAGTTCCACTACTAACCCGGAACCGAATCCGGGGTTGATCTGTTCCACATTTTTGGAAGCGGAACCAAATCGATTATGTCTAGAACCGAACCAATCTAAACCAACGGTTTTTGAGTTGGTTCGGATAGGTTTTCAGTTCCAAAAATGTATTAAATATATAATTAAAACAATAAATTTTGCTCAAATATAACTTAAACAGACACTCTAAGAAAACATTATAGATTTAATCAAAATTCCAAAAGTTAGAATTAATTTAAAACCTTTAAATTACAAAGAAGGCAACATTATATATATATAAAGCGTAAAAAAACATGTCAGATAAGATCGATTTTAGTTTGGCGTAGGTTCTTGGCTATGTTTGAAATCAGATCAGTTTATGGTTCGGTTTGGTTTGTGTTGGTGGTGGAACCGGAACCGAACCGGAAAAAAACGGTTTTGTAGTTTTTGAAACCGGAACCGAACCATTACGGGGAAAAACCGAACCAACCCATCCCAACCCAATGCACCCCGTTTGGTTCGGTTTGTTGGTTTTCCGGTTCCGTTGCACACCACTAGCAGAATCGAAGGTAATGTTTCCCTTTTTCTTGGCTTTCATTGCGATGGAAGGAGAAATAGAAAAAAACCTAGACGAAGGAGAGCAAGGGGGCGAGTGAGCGAGGGTTTCAAAAAGGGTGGGTTGTAAATGAATGGTTGTGTTTGTGTTATGTTGTGGGTAGGGCTGGCAAACCGAAACCCGCCCAAGCATTCAACCCTTAAATGACCCGAGTCGGTTTCCATCGCATCTGAAAAGTTTTAGGTTGCGGGTTGAAAATGAACCGCTCAGTCTATTAGCGGGTTAAGACCTTACCCATTTTTTACCGTTAAATAACCCCTTCTCATTCACAACCCACCATCTCCCCTCTCTCATTCGTATCCCCTTTGCAAATTCAAGCAACAGAAATGAACAGAAATGAGCAGAACTGTCATCAGCCAACAAAAAAATCCCAAACAGGAGCTTTCTCTCTCTCTCTCTCTCTCTCTCTCTCCTCAACTCTATTCTTCACGGATCACAACTCAGTTGTGATCTTCTTCCAATAGACGGTTACCGATCAACCCGCCCAAACCCATCCACATCAGATATCCGACCCGCACACAAACCGTCCAGATCTGACCCAAACCATCGAAGACCCGCCCAAATCCGCCCATTTGTCGGGGCTAGTTGTGGGTTTGGTAGCTTTTTAGGTTAGGTATCATAGATGTAGACACGTGGAAAAAAATCAACACTGGATAATAAGGATAATAAGTCTGAACACATATATGATATAACTCTTTATTTTACCTTAAAATAGCCGTGTCTAATCGTGTCCCAAATTACGCCCCGACACGATTTCGTGCCAAAAAACACAAACACGAACACGACATGAACACAAGTTGTGTCAATTTCGGGTTGTGCCATGCCATGCCGTGTTTTCATGTCGTTTCCATTATTGCCACCTCTACCTCCATCCATTGCCAATTGATTTTGGGTTGGATGCTCCAATATTTAACAAGACTCTTGACAACATTTAATGAGGCGCGCCTAAGTCACGACTTGAGCTTGGTGCCTAGGCGCAAAGAGCGCGCACCATACTGAAGGAGCCTCGCCCAAGCTGAGGCGAGGCACAATGCTTGTGCCTTCGAGAGTTTGGGGACTAGGCCCGCCTTTGACAATTATACCCTTGAGGATCCCAAATGTGTTTTCTCAGTTGGGGTGAGGCTTGCTCTGCTCGAACCAGATGCCCTGGGACTGAGTACTCGTATGTAACTTAAATTTGCAATCTGCTGTGAGTATGACCCTGTCATAGGTTTATCAACTTGTGTAAACAACCAAAATTCTATGTGTTCATTCACATTTGAACTTAATGTATTCCAAACATAAAAATCTGAGACATATTCCATCACTTAATTTCCTCCATATAGCTTCAGAAGCAATGTATGTAAATTACTTACTTATATATATATAAGTAAGTATTACTTATATATAAGTAAATTACTTAGTTGTCAAAATCGCACGATTCGCGATTCGAATCGTACGATTCGATTCTCACATAAAACGATTCGAATCGAGTTGAGAATCGCAAATGTCTAAAGAATCGGACTGAATCGGCGATTCACGATTCGAATCTTCCAATTCGGGTCCGATTCACTTTTTTTTTCCGCGATTTTTATACCTTATAACCATACGTTTGTTTTAATAAAACAAATAAAAAAATAAGCAAACAACAAAGGATACCGTTAAGATACCAAGTTTTAGAGAAAAATATGTTCTTTTGGCTTGGTTATTATCAGCTGGCTTTTCTTGTCTATTCTCTTGGCTGAGTGTTTTCTATCTTTTGCTTTTTTGTTTTTTGTAATAAAACTTAGGATACCGTACGTTTGTTTTAATAAAACAAATAAAAAAAGAAGCAAACAACAAAGGATACCGTTAAGATACCAAGTTTTACAGAAAAATATGTTCTTTTGGCTTGGTTATTATCAGCTGGCTTTTCTTGTCTATTCTCTTGGCTGAGTGTTTTCTATCTTTTGTTTTTTTGTTTTTTGTAATAAAACTTATGTATTTGTTATAAAATCTTTGAAGGTATATTTGCTTTGTTGCTTTAAATTAATATGACGGTTGTTTTAAATTAATATTGTTTTATAGTTAATCTTAGTATTTGTTTTATTGTTTTAAATTAATATGGTTTACTGTTTTAAATTAATATTGTTCTAATTTTGTAGGTTGTTTTAAATTAATATTGTTAATCTTAGTAGGTAGGCCTGTTAAAATTTTTGGAAGTATTTGTTTTACATTTATACTGTTTTAAATTAACCTTTGTATTTATTTTATTGTTTTAAATTAATATGTAGGATGTTTTAAATTAATATGTAGGTTGTTTTATGATATATTTTTATTTTTTACATTTTTAAGCTTAAAATGAATGAGAACATGTGCTACGGTTAATTTTTGTGATATATTTTGGTATATTATCATGTGCTACGATTATTTTTATTGTCATATTGCGCTTAATTACCAATTCTATAGTGTTAAATCCCATTTACGTATGTTTTATTACGTTTTTATCATTTGGTTTCGATTCGACCGATTCAATTCACGATTCACGATTCACGATTCGCGATTCGAGGGGTAAACAATTCACGATACGATTTGCGATTTGACAACTATGTATATATATATACATATATATATATATATATATATATATATATATAGTCCTGCTCTTGTGCGGACTAGTCCGCATTTTAAGAATGCGGACCGGACATGTGTCACTTGGCGGTGAGCCCAGAAGAGAGAGAGAGTGTGCCTATAATTTAGGCGATAATTTCTGGGTTCACCGCTAGGTGACACATGTTCGGTCCGTATTCTTGAAATGCGGACTAGTCCGCACAAGAGCAGGACTATATATATATATATATATGTATGTAGGTTACACACACATATTATGATGCAAAGGGTTCGTGTATATTCATACATATAACTGGTACGTAAAGATATTATGTTATTGCTCTTCCCGAGAAAATAGTGAAATGTAACTGAAGTTATTAACTGTGTCTTGCAGTATGACTTTCCAAAGCGGGAGGCTGCAATTCAATTTGTTATCGAGGCCATTCAAGCTGAAGCCTTTAACCCCAAAACTCTATTTTTAATTGGCAGCTATACGATCGGTAGAGTCAATCTCTCTCTCTCTCTCTCTCTCTCTCTCTCTCACACACACACACACACACACAAGGGTTGTTTTTACTTAACCCCATGAGATAATTTTTAGACAGCCCCTTTCAACGTAAAAAATATTATGTTCATGTGTTTAAGGGTATGATTAATTATAAATAAAAATAGGGTGAAGGTTTTGGAAAAATAGGAAAATCGAGGAAGACAAGGGCATTTTTGGCCTTAAAACATATGGGGGTTATATCTAATATTGCATTAGAGGAATTTCCAATAGAAAATTAATGGTGTGAGATTCTGGGGTTATGTCTAATTTTTTAACGTTGAAGGCGTCATGACTAATTTTTTGACATAGGTCTGATTCCATGATTTGTAGTACACGGCACTATCACACTCACTCTTTGGTATCCTTTTCTTTTGTGCTTAATAACAGGAAAAGAAAGGTTATTTGTAGAGGTAGCTCGTGTTCTCCGTAAGAAAGTCTATGTCACCGTGGCAAAGCTGCGTCTTTTGGAATGCTTAGGACTACCTAAGGAAGATATGCAGTGGTTCACGTTAAACGAACAAGAGAGCCACATTCATGTCGTGCCTATGTGGACACTCGCAAGCTTCAAGAGACTGAAATATATATCTAATCAATATCAGGTTAGAGGCTCAAAATTACAAGTAAATAATAACTGTGGGTTATGTTTTCATTACTTTGAAATTGGAATGATTTTGTGAAGTTTATAACGTTTCAAATAGAAACGGGACAACCAAAATGAAAAAAGGAGGAAAAAATAATGTATAAGACTGATGCTAAACATTACTCCGTACATCCCAAATTAATAGTCATGCTTTTATTTTTATTCCGTCCGAAATTAGTAGTCCTATTTAAAAAAATAGTATATAGGTACTAGGTGAAATTACAAAGTTACCCATTCAAACAATACTCATATTCTTGTCAATTTTGAGTTGAGTTGAGTTGTCAATTTTGAACAATGTATTGTTTTATGACTCTCTGACTTCGTTTTAAACTGCGTAGGCCTTTATTTGGAATCATTTAATACTAAATTTTGGATGATTGTTTTGATTTATTTATATTAAACTTTTTAATTATAAGAATGACATGCACGAATTGCTCGCGATGCTATTTGCGCAATTCAATTATCTTAGTAAAACGCGACACCTTGAAATCACTCCTACTATTTAATTTATTGTTGATATATGAAGGTTTTGCTTGAAAGAATTCCCCTTCTCTATTTCTTGATATTCTATTGCATTAAATTTTCTTTTGTCTTGTTGTTTAGGATCGATTCAGTCTTATAGTTGCCATTTCTCCAACGGGTTGGACATTTGGTAAAGGAAAGAAGAAGACTCCTGGAAGGAGGTCACAACAGGGTACCGTTATAAGGTGATATATTAGTATTTCTTCAAATTCAATCACCTTAATTTGCGAAATAGTCTAGTTTTTCTATACCTGATTTCTTTCAGGCACTAAGACCAATTTGCAGTCAAATTTTGAAGTTACGGGCAATGTATTTCCTAGTTGTCAATAATGATGTTGATAGCCATATAATGGAGAGAGACATTTTGATCATATATACATGAAACTTCTGATATAAAAAATATAATACAACATAAACTGTGTATCGGATGTTCATTTGTGGTGCCACATCACAGTCTAATACAATGTTCCAGTGCTCGTGTGTGGTGTAATGATCTCCAAATCTTGTGTTCCGTTTTCATTTTGAAGAGCTGAAGAATATAACAAAGAAAAGTAAGAAAGAAATCTTATATGTACAAAGTTCTTATTTTGCTCGGTCTGATCATATCTACAAAAACATAGGTACAAAGTACCATACAGCGAGAATTCCAGTTTTATGGGACTAAGGGAGTTTGTTAAGTTAATATCTCCCGTCAACATCATCCCAAGTGTAAATAATCATGGGCCCGAATCCACCGATACAATGCTCTCTCCTATTGTCTTGATTTATTTAGCCATTCTGTATTTTTCTAACTTTTGGCTGGATGTGAATGTGATGAACATGAAACTGGGATCTCTTGTAGTGGTCTCATCTCTTATGAGATCTGTTACTTTTATTACTACATTCTTGAACGTGTCGCTAAATTTATGTAATGAAATTGTATTTAGTACCATTTTTTCTAATCTTATTAAGAAGTAAGATGACTTTTCATTTTAAAGTATTTTAGTGCCACGTTGTTAAGTCCCATTGTTTATCTTTATTTGTGGGATTGAGTTCCTCATTTTGTAGATTTTGGAATTGTATGTTTTGAATTAAAAATGGAGAAATGTCAAGCACACTGGAAAGTAACACCGAATGCACTAAAAATGTGAATAAAGTATTTTCAAAGAATTTGGTGTTAGTTTTTGAGGTGCCTTTCATTAGGGTTGCAAACAAAATTGTTTGTGAACCGGTTGAGCTCGGCTTGTTTGTTAAGCAAACAAACGATGAGCTCGTTTAAAACATTGAGATCGTTGAGGTCAACTCGAACACGTCTTTTAGGCAAAAACGAGCTCAATTAGACCTCTCAAAACCAAGTTCTGCTTGAGTTCTACTAGGCTTTTTATGTAAATGAATCGAGCTAGGCTTGCTCGCCATTTTCCTTGAAAAATAGTAATTATAGGTTAGTCGAGTTTTGATTTAATTTTGTGAGATAGTCTAATTCATAGATGTATTAGTTAATGTGTGGGTTCTCATTATTAACAAATTTTGATTGACAAATTCATTAATGACACATCAAACCATCAAGAAATTGAGTGGAGATTCCAAGTCACGGGTTGTCGGTGAGAAAAGTTTGAATTAAAAATAATGAGGGGAATTCTTGCCACAAAAAAATGAGCAGTCCATGTGCTAACCCAGGGGACCCCCGTTTGACAGTATGGCGAATTGTTTGGATCCTTTAGTTTTCTAATACACACAACCTCGTCCTCTATGACCGAACGAACGAGTAGAGAAAGCTTTCGGCCTTGTTGACCAAGTCACTCACCTGGCCTATTATTTCGATGCGTAATTCTACATGTGTCGCATTTTTAAACCGCATCCCTACGTGATGTGCAGAGATTGGTTAATTCCGCTGACGCGGACCCATGTCCATAAAGAATCAAGCAATCTCCGTACATAGGCATGCGGTTTCAATTTGGTTTCAAAATGCGGTACACTTAGAATTTTTGTATTTTGATAGCACGACGGGGCCCATTATGCCCATGCCAGACAAATGCTTAGGCGACGACCTCCATTCCTCACTTTTTAAGGTAGCATATACCAATTGTCCCACTCCAGCAACAACCATGTGGTCATGAACCACTTGAACTTGACTCGTTTGTAAACGAGCGATCACTATTTTGAGCTCGTTTAAAAATTGAGACTATTGATATCAGCTTGAGCTTGTTTTTTAGGCATAATCAAGACTCCTCAAATCGAGTTGCATGAGCTTGACTCGTTAGTTAAGTAAATATACCGAGCACGAACTTGATCTCAAGAGCCTTTCAAAGTGGAGCTCCTCCAAGCTCAACTTCGTTTATCTACATCCCTACTTATCATTTGTCTTAAAAAATAGTAATTCTACATTGACCCATTTATTGACGTAATTTTGTGAGGCAGTTGACTAATAATGTAACGTGTTATGAATATATATTGAAACAATTGTGAGTCATTAATAACGCAGTTTGGTCGACAAATGGATTAGTGACACATCAAACTGTCAAAGAACGAAACGGAGACCACGATTCCCATGTTGCTTAAAAAGTTTTGAATTTGTTATTTGGGATTTTTTGACATACTTTATAAACAAAGATACCAATTATCTGACAAATATTTTCAACCTTAATTTTTGGTTTCTTTTTGGGCAAACTTTGCAAATGGTATAATCACAGACTACGCTAGCACAATCAACAACAACGAATTCAATAGGGTTATATTGTGTTTTATAAATTAACCTCATATTCATCGAGGTATCAAAGTCTTGCAATTTTTGAATTAAGCATTTCTGTGTGAATACTAATGCACCAATATATTGGAGAAAATAGTTGGTATTTCGTATTTCCTTTTCTTGCAAACTCATGCAAATTTTGAATTAAGCATTAATGTGGTGATGCATATATACCTAGTATTATGCCTTGCGGTTATCACGTGTTTAGGGGAGACAATTCCTCACACAACAATGTCAAAATTGCATTATTAACCTTATTTATTCTAAAATTTGTGTTTTCTTTCTTTCGAGTAAAAATAACTTTAAAAGCTCTTTATTTACGATAAATTGAGAATAACAATACTTAGAATTGAGTCTAAATACTACAAAATAATACACTTATCAACTCTATGGCCGAGGTTGACTTGTTCCTCAAATCTCTGACTTCTTTATTTCGTTTCAAATTTTTAATTCTTTCATTAATGGTTTATAAAACTTTCATTACAGGTCCAAATTAATCATTCATACCAGATCCTAATTAAATCCCTCACGTGATTATGTTCAAACCCACACATAATCATTATACTCACAAATCCAAACTTTCAACATATCAAGATACGAATTCAAATTCAAATTTAATCACACCACCAATTAAGCCTCTTTCATGGAAAGATGTCATCAACATAAAAAGATAAATGCTAAAACACGATTTCTTACATCAGAATCATAAACCAATACATATTCAACAAGGACATTCCATAAAATTCCCAAGAAAATAAGATTTTCATACCCATAATTCCCAACAAAATAAAATTCCCAACAAAATAAAATCCCCAACATGGACACGCCACCTGCCTCCAGAAGCGAATTACCTCCAACGAAGATACTGACTCCAATCCACAAACATCTTCTCCACCTGCCCACCCATAACATCCCCCATCAATAACTTGATTTCTTCCAAACTCTCACAAATAAATTTCATGATATCATTGGAAGAAATAAAAACTTGACCACCTGATTGGGGTATCTCACAATAAACGGATTGAGTGTTTGGATGCATGAGTCCCAACAGCTCCGATAACCTTTGCTGACGTGCTTCATAATTAAAGCATCCACTAAAAATACCGACCACAATTTGAGTCGCAATATTAGCAAAGACAGGTGAACCGGAACATCCAGCAGTTCCGGAAGTACTTATTCTGTACGTCATTCCAAATGACGTTTCAACATTAGCAGTGCAGATTTCTCCACTAGAAAACGAAAGTAAGTTTTGATTTACTGGATATCCAACCATACATATCTTATCAAGACGTCGGAGGTCACGGGAAGTCCCAAATTTGAAACACTGTAAATCTCTTTCTCCGTACTTATCAATACAAAAAAGAGCCACATCCATATTTGATTTTCTGAATATGATGGGAGAGTCGTACATTCCGCATTCCATTACTCTATTCTCCATTGGAAATTCGGGAGACACGTCTAAGTTATGGGCTGATAATTTTATCTACAGGAAAGAAAAATATAAATAAATTCGAAATTAATTTTATATATCCTGTATTAACGAATTAAAAAATACATACCCTTCTCAATTCATTCAGATCCGTAGGAAATACATGACCGTTACTGATCATGACTCCACCTTTTGTAATGACGAAACAGGTGCCTGTTGACATTTATCCCCCTTTCAACTCTACTGTTACTTTTAATGTGCGTCCACGGAACTGCTTTTGCTGAAGAAGGTGAAGATGATGCCATTGTATCCTCCGTGTTTTCTATTCCTCACGTTTTTCTTATTCAATGGCATCATCTTCATCTTCTTCAGCAAAAGCAGTTCCGTGGACGCACATATTAAAAGTAACAGTAGAGTTGAAAGGGGGACAAATGTCAACAGGCACCTGTTTCGTCATTACAAAAGGTGGAGTCATGATCAGTAACGGTCATGTATTTCCTACGGATCTGAATGAATTGAGAAGGGTATGTATTTTTTAATTCGTTAATACAGGATATATAAAATTAATTTCGAATTTATTTATATTTTTCTTTCCTGTAGATAAAATTATCAGCCCATAACTTAGACGTGTCTCCCGAATTTCCAATGGAGAACAGAGTAATGGAATGTGGAATGTACGACTCTCCCATCATATTCAGAAAACCGAATATGGATGTGGCTCTTTTTTGTATTGATAAGTACGGAGAAAGAGATTTACAGTGTTTCAAATTTGGGATTTGCCGTGACCTCCGGTCTCTTGATAAGATATGTATGGTTGGATATCCAGTAAATCAAAACTTACTTTCGTTTTCTAGTGGAGAAATCTGCACTGCTAATGTTGAAACGTCATTTGGAATGACGTACAGAATAAGTACTTTCGGAACTGCTGGATGTTCCGATTCACCTGTCTTTGCTGATATTGCGACTCATATTGTGGTCGGTATTTT
The DNA here is from genome assembly GCA_949130495.1 of Sambucus nigra. Classification (NCBI taxonomy): domain Eukaryota; kingdom Viridiplantae; phylum Streptophyta; class Magnoliopsida; order Dipsacales; family Adoxaceae; genus Sambucus; species Sambucus nigra. The sequence continues at coordinate 23,439,832 of OX422208.1, read as the reverse complement.
TAGTGGATGCTTTAATTATGAAGCACGTCAGCAAAGGTTACCGGAGCTGTTGGGACTCATGCATCCAAACCCTCAATCCGTTTATTGTGAGATACCCCAATCAGGTGGTCAAGTTTTTATTTCTTCCAATGATATCATGAAATTTATTTGTGAGAGTTTGAAAGAAATCAAGTTATTGATGGGGGATGTTATGGGTGGGCAGGTGGAGAAGATGTTTGTGGATTGGAGTCAGTATCTTCGTTGGAGGTAATTCACTTCTGGAGGCAGGTGGCATGTCCATGTTGGGGATTTTATTTTGTTGGGAATTATGGGTATGAAAATCTTATTTTCTTGGGAATTTTATGGAATGTCCTTGTTGAATATGTATTGGTTTATGATTCTGATGTAAGAAATCGTGTTTAGCATTTATCTTTTTATGTTGATGACATCTTTCCATGAAAGAGGCTTAATTAATGGTGTGATTAAATTTGAATTTGAATTCGTATCTTGATATGTTGAAAGTTTGGATTTGTGAGTATAATGATTATGTGTGGGTTTGAACATAATCACGTGAGGGATTTAATTAGGATCTGGTATGAATGATTAATTTGGAGCTGTAATGAAAGTTTTATAAACCATTAATGAAAGAATTAAAAATCTGAAACGAAATAAAGAAGTCAGAGATTTGAGGAACAAGTCAACCTCGGCCATAGAGTTGTCTGGTGTCTTCTCAACTTTGCGTAAAATCACATAAACCAATGACGATTTTTCGACCGGCATATAGATTCACAATAGAGTAGTTCTATTGTGACTTAATTTTTGACATAATTTTTTGGAACAAACTAACGTGGCAGTTTATTATTGGTTGTTTTTTTGGTTTTTAGGTCCTACTGGAGTGGACCCCCAAAACACGTCAGTTTGTTTCAAAAAATTATGTCAAAAATTCAATAACGGTAGCGTTTTTGTTCTCGATATCCATCAATCGTGATAATGCCTCGGATTTCTCTCATTGCCCAACCAACTTTCTTCCTTTCACTGTGATTAACCCAACTGGAATCTATTTCTAGGCTTAACTCACCGGACAGAAACTCGAGAATAACCTGAAATTTCCATTTTTAACAAATGGGTAATGTGAACCTTAAAAAAAACTAAAACGAACAATACGTACACAATAATAATTAAAAATATATACCTCTAAGCTTTGTTCTATCAACACGTACACAACCCCATAACAAAATAATGAGGATAGAGGAATCAAACTAAGAAATAAAATGAAAACCTTTCAAACACTTCGAGTATATTTACTTTCGTTTTATATTTTCAAGCCATATATAAACTTTATCTGGATTTTCTAAAAATCAGAATCACCATGAAAATTGGAACCCGACACACCATGATTTCAAAAATAGAGTTACATCTGAGAAATCGAATCGACTTATCATGTTTTCAAATTTGGGTACAAATTGACACGGCTGAGTTTCATGTTAGATGAACCTCCTGCGTTTGACCGTTTCCAATTCTGTTTAGAAACCAAATCATCATGGGCATCCGAACCCAACTCAACATCTCGCGATACGTAAATTAATTTGTGACAATTCAAAATTAATTTTCCTAGAAATATAACAATCAATTCAATTAATTAATCACAACTATCGCACTTGATTACAAAAAAAAATATATTAAATCTAAGAATTATTCTAAACTAAACTGATTTTTTTGAATTTTTTTATTTTCCTCAATGGTAGAAAACTACGTTGGTTTTCTCTCTTATTTCGTCTGTCTGAGAGAGTCTCTCAAAAGTGAGTTGCCCCTTGTTTTATAAGTCACGAATAGGTTTTTATGGGAGATATTCTTGGGATTTTATATGATGTTTAAATGATGTTTTTCTCAAGAGATGAATGCTCATTGCTGATTTAGTTGATGTTAGACCTAAATTAGAGAGAGCAAAAGGAAGAAAACAGGGATTTACCAAATCAGCAAGTTGTGATGTACCGGTAGATGCAGATGTATCAACGCTTGGTCCTGGAGCTTCAGTTGGAGGTGAAGGTGGACTCAACAACTCCGGTGCCGTTGCCGGCGCATGGTGCTTCTTACTCTTCGTCTAATACTTTCTCGGATCCGGTGATGGAACTGCAGAAGATATCGGTGGGGTACTCTCAGGTGCTAGAAAAAGAGGAGATTAAATAGGCGCAGGCAATGGTGGATATCCACGAGATGCTCTCTTTCCTTCGTATATAAGAGATGGGCAGGTCCAATGTTTAGTATAATTAAAGGTTGTCACCTGGACACTCTCAATGAGGAGTAGTTTTAAATGCTCATAAATGCCTTATTTTGCATTTTATAGTATATAGAGAAGAGATATTTTTGATCGTACAAAGGTCATCGAACAGCTGGTCTCATGGATGAGCATTAATCCCTCTTGGATCAAACGTTCAGCTAGACCTGGCAAAATGAGGCACGACACGATAACACGACACGAACCGACACGAAGTTATAAGTTAATGGGTTGACCCTTAATGGGTTCGGGTCATATCGGTGCCAACCCGATAAGACACGATAGTTAACGGGTCGGGTTAGGGTTGACCCCCTTCACCCGTTAATACCCGATAAAACCCGTTATGACCCATTAATTTAAGTAAATGAGATTTTTTTTTGGAACTTATAGATAATTTATGTAGCATAATGTTAATTTAATCATAATGAATTTTACTAAATAAGAGATTTAGTAATGTCAATGAATTAATGGGTCTATTTGGATTCAAAAATGAGATAATATGTCAACTTGAATACAATTAAAAATAATAATTATCTTAATGGGTATTAACGAGTGAACACGACACGAAACGATAACATAACGGGTCGGGTTTGGGTATGATTTTTTCACACGATAAAAAAGTCACCCGTTTAGACATGAACCCAATAAGACCCGAACACGATAAAAAACGACACGAACACGTCTCGACACGACCCATTGATAGGTCTACGTTCAGCTAATAGAAAAAATCAGCGCAAGAATGTCATAGCATTGATATTTTGCCAGACTAGTTCGTTTCACCAAATTGCAACTCAAACTGCAGTACTCAGACTGCAACTCTCAACAGTAGCCTGCCTAAGCTCTCAAAAGAGCTATCATTCTGTAACCCTCAAGAACGGTATACGTTTCACACGCCAATGAGCTGGTCATGGCCGACTTATATGAACAAAGTGCACTGCCGAGTTATTATAAACGCTTTTAAATATTTAAAATACAAAGACAAATATACCCTTTTCTTATTTCATTAAAATATAATAAGATTTTAATATATTATATTATTTTAGATAAAATAAAATTTACTCTTTAGAATAAAATATAATTTTATTATTATTCTAATTTTTTACTTTATCATATTATTAATTTTTTAAATTAGATTATAATACATTTAATGAATTTATTAGACTTTACTATATATTTCGTCGCTAAATACGAAACTTTTTCTACGAAAAATACGAATCATATTTTTCTCCGATGAATATGAATTATTAGCTTTTTTTAGTTTAAAATTGTTAGATGTTTATTAGCTTTTTTTAGTTTAAAATTGTTAGATGTCCAAAAATATCATTTTTTTCGTAGAAAAAGTTTCGTATTTAGCGATGAAATCTGTAGCAAAGTCTAATAAATTCATAAATTGTACTATAGTCTAATTTAAAAATTAGTAATATGTTAAAGTAAAAAATTAAAATAATAATAATAACAAAATTATATTTTATTTATCTTAAAAAGTAAATTTTATTTTACCTAAAATAATATTATGTATTAAAATCATATTATATTTTAATGAAATGGGAAAGGGTATATTTGTCTTTGCAAGACCGGACACAGAAAAATAAGAGGAATATAATCTACATAACCATGGGGCCTAAAGCAGTTAAAAAATATGTATAGTATTTTTTTATGTATAATATATATATAGGCGCGAGTAGTTGTAGGAGCGCATAAAGCATTTAACATATATGTGGATAGTTATAGTATGGGTTATATGTAACCAAAAAATGATAAAATAAATAAAGTATGGGTCAAAAGGTTTAAAACAACAAACCTTATATATTTATTGAGTTGCCTATACGTATATACAATATATATGTGTTCGAATATGCAATACTAGTGTATGTCCGTTCTTCACTGCATAGCGAAAATTTTCAAACTATATAATCGTAAAACGACAAATATTTTCAATGTACATAATTGCAAAACGAAAAAAAAAATTGTTTCCCAACAAAACGAAGTATAATTTAAAAAAAAATAGTCAGAGTTTCGAAATCGTGCGCATCCCTAAAGACACGATGATAATTCTCCCAAATATGAATCATGTGGTCAAGTCATAAAAATTTTGTATTATAGTATAATTTTCCAAAATATCAATCGTGATTAATTTTTTTGAAGGACATATATGTTTTTCAAAATTATTTAATTAGCGCTAATTTTCGAAAGTGTACATTGTCGATAGACCAAACATCTTATTTAGTTCGCAACAGATAAATAATTTTTGAAATAACCTTTTTTAATGTTTTTACATATATACACATATAGCATGTTTACATATATACATACATCGTGGTACGAACCTATTAAATCATCGTGGTACAACACATAATTGTAAATAATTTTAAAAAAATGATCAAATTTTCATATGTTTATATGATTATTCACCGTGATTAATCCATCATGGATCTCGTACTAATTGTTAACTATCGTATAACACAAATATCGTACAACACCAACATGCAAATAATTTAAAAAAGGATAAAGGTGTGAATAATAAAAATAATAAATGTTTTATATATTATCAGTGTAAATTTTCAAAACATTAAATTGTGAAAATTTAAGTCATAACGTTTTTGTTTTACAACACAAATGTGTCAACGATTTTAAAAAATTGAGCAAAGTTTACTTTGTTTATAAGACTATCCACCTTGTTTAACAAATAAAAATACTCCAATAACAGTAATAGTAATAGTTCGTCTTGGACCTCATATAAACAACTTCATCAATAGAACTCAACTTGTCAAAATACAACCAATACATAATAAAACATATTAAGTTTAGGCAAAATTCCATTTATTTATAGGACTATCCGTAATCAATTTAATTCAATTCATGAAAAAAAATAATACATCAACAAATAATTGGATTCTCGCGTATTGTGCTCTAATAAACCTCCTTGTGTACTCCTCTGTTTGGTCCTGTGGTGGCACGTCAGGGTGGTACTTAAGGGCTAATTTCTTGAATGACATAGCCGCACAAATCCGAAAGAAAAAGGAGTTTGGATCAATATTTTATAAATAGAGCATTAAGAAAATATGTATATATATATATATATATATATATATATATATATATATATATATATATATACAGAGTGAATAGCGTGTTGGCAAAGCTTGTTTGAGTATATGCATGTGTGTGTGGTGAAACAACTTTTTATTTGCAATAGTAATTATAGAAACTAAATATTCAAAAACAAATAAAATAAGATTGTACACTTCAAGATGAGGGCACTTCGAAGTTTGTGGAACAACGTAATGCATCTTCCTCACTTCTCTTCTACAAAAATGAAATTTAAAATCTTAGTTTTGAAAACCATATGATTATCATATTACAAAACAGACTAATATTCCAAAATTAAATTCAGTAAAAATGGTAACAAAGTGTTGATTATATTAGATAAATCCATGTGTATGTTTGAACGTGCAAAATCAAACCCCAAATTTCCTATAACAAAAATATGTTGGCATTTAATTCTAATGGCATCATTACATGAATTAATCAACCCAAGCTCGTGAAACTGAAATTCCATTCAATTACTTTTCTACAATCCAACAAAAATTCTAGTTGACCATATCTACTAACATGTTTGTATAGAAATTTTCCATGTTTTGGCACTGTCAAACGAGGCATTAGTCATTATGTAAGTAAACTTGGAATTTAACTCAAAATCGTTCCTTACCAATACTCACATTATGTTCGACTCCTTGTTTAAAATCTTGTAGTTGGCATATAAGAGAGACAAATCTTAATCAGTATTGGCAATCTGATGAATCTGATCAAAGACAAATCTTGTAGTTTAAAATCTGAGCAATCTGATCTAATCATCATCGTTATTTGCAATGGACCAAATCTTATAGTGAGAACGGGCCAAATCTTATAGTGAGAACGGACCAACACTACACCAAAATGACAAAATTGTCACCTTTCAGCCGGCCACCCTTGTCAAGGTCATTGACCGTGACAAAAAACACGCGTTTTATGTCACGGTCATTGACCGTGACAATTCTTTAAATACTTGTCACGGTCAATAACCTTGACACGACCGTGACAATGTTTCCAGCAAAAACCATTTCCCCCTTCTTTTTTTCCTCCAGCCGTTCCCTCCCTCTCTCTCTCTCTCTCTCTCTCTCTCTCTCTCTCTTCCATTTATATATATGTTTGTGTGTACATATATGTGTGTATGTGTGTATATATGTGCGTGTGTGTGTGTGCGTGTGTGTGGGGTGGGGCAGGGTGGGGGTTGGGGGTGGCGAGTGTTTGAATTTTTTTATTGACAAATTTTGTTAAATTGATCTATATTCAGTACAAATTTTGGTTTTTAGAATCATGTATGCCCAAAACTTTTATCTTTGGTAATGCAATACCTAATGAATGACAAACTTAAGAGGTAACCAAAAGAAAATCAATCTAAATGCAAAGTAAAGGGATATAGCTCAAAGAAAATCAATCTAAATGCAAAATCAATCCATATATGGCGTTTTTTGTTGACATTATAGGGTGAAATAATCACATGACTTTATATCTATCAAATAAAAGCATGAAAACTAAAAAACTACAATAAGGGTTAAAATGGCATCCGAAGTTGCTAAAAGCATGAAAAATAAAATATTTTTTAAGATTTGTGGTGAATAACTAAAGTTAAAAAAAGTATTACTTTAGTCATTAAATTACTTTTTGAATTCGGGCGATGCGCATAAATTTGTAGTAATTGTCTTATAATAAAGATCATTTAGTCTATGTTGTTGAAAATTTTTGATCAAATTGGTGAGCCCTTCATATTTTAAAAATGTTGTTTTTATTCCTATTTAACTTTTCTTTCTATACACCCCTAATTATATTTAAAGTTTAATAAAATAGGAGTTATAGAAAGAAAAGTGGGGTTTAAATCAAAACACTTTTTTTAAATTTTAGGTTCTGGTCCATAATCTTACTTTGTCACAATTAATTTATATGCCTCAAAGTTATTTTATCATTCTTAGTTTATATTTGTGATAATACTTTATGAACCACAACTTTAGGTTGATTACTTTAGAACTTAAACTTCATGGTGTGTGTATGTGGTGAGTGGGGGTGGTGGTGTGTGTGTATGTGGTGAGTGGGGGGTGTGGAGGGAGGTGTGTGTGTGTATGTGTGTGTGTGTGTGTGTGTATTTGAATTAACCCATGAATTTGTAATTTTGTATTTGAATTAACCCATGAATTTATTTTTGTATTTGAATTAACCCATGAATTTATTTTTGTATTTGAATTAACCCATGAATTAACCCATGAATTTATTTTTGTATTTGAATTAACCCATTATATGAAACATACTTGAAATTAAATATAGTGCGCATAGATACTAGCCTTCTAGTTCTTATGCGTACGCATTCAATAGCCCTTAGACCCGTTCGAGAGTCATTACCCCTGTAATGAGATCTCTCGAATTGTCCCGTTTGGACAGTTTGAGACTGTATAATTTATGTATAATATTCTTATTGGCTTAAAGTTGTTACTTTTGGAGGAAGTTCTGCAATCGTATCTTAATGTTCTCTGGGTACATACTAGATTGACAAGTGTGACTATTATTTCAATTGACCAATTGAAATAACACTCACACCTGCCAATCTACGTCGTGTACTTGGAGAACTACGGGGATATGCTGTCGAAATTTTTTCAAATCGTAACAATGTGCTTGAGCTGTTAAGTATATTACAGAAAAATGCAGTCTTGAATGGGATAGGACCACTTACCCTTTAATAGGATAATTAAATGATGGGATAATTAAATAAAACATACTATAAATCTAAGTTTTGTTTACCTTTAATAGGTGTTTAGTTGTGGTAGCTGTGATGGGATATCCGAAATACAAAGAGTGGATGGGTGAGACTAATAGAACGGGGGATTTGTTTCACAGAGGTGCTAACGAATTTGTGAAATATGCAAAGAGATGTCGTAATGATGAAGAGTTTCCGTGTCCGTGTGCTAGGTGTAAGAATGGTAAGGTGTTTGAGTGGAAAACAGTTGAACTACATTTGTTAAGATCGGGTATGCAAGATAGTTATCGATTTTGGAGTTTTCACGGTGAATTGAAAGTTCCTTTTGTCACCGATCAACCTTCACAACAACCTTCAACAAGTAGAATAGACGTAGAAGGGGACGACGTAGATCATAATATGTTGGAGGATTTAGTTGATGATGCGTACGGAGTTTATGAAGCAGAGGAGAATGAGGTTACTGATGACGTAGAAGATTCAAGTTCTCGTGAAGATAACACGATAAAACTTGACGATGACTACCAAAGTTTAAAATTTAAGGCGACCCAACCGTTATACTTTGGCTATGAGAAAGATCAAACAACTTTACATGCCATGGTTGGTTTGCATAGTTTGAAGACGCAGTACGGTTTGTCTGGCAATAGCGTGACGGGAATTCTGAAATGGGTGAAGGGCTTATTACCCAAGGTGAATACACTTCCAAATAGCTATCCTGTTATGAAGAACAGTTTGAAAGGTTTGGTAATGAAGTATAAATCGATTCATGCTTCCAATCTACTAGTAAGGAAGGCACAAGCTCAAAAGTGCCTCAAAAAGTATTGAAATATTTTCCCGTTGGGCCTAGATTAAAGCGATTTTTCACAGTACCATGGATTGCAGAGGCAATGACTTGGCAATCTAGGGCAGAAGTAGGGGGTAATATCATGCATCATCCTATTGATTCTACTGCCTGGCGGAGGATGAATTTTGAGTATCCCGATTTTTCTCGAGAACAACGCAACATTCGTTTGGCTATATCAACAGATGGTTTCAATCCATTTGGAAATCTAAGCACCAATCAGAGTGTATGGCCAGTGATCCTAGCCCCACTCAACCTCCCTCCTTCACAGTGTATGAGACCTGAATTTTCGATAATGGCTTTGTTGATACCTGGGCCAAAGGCACCAAGTGATGACATTGATATCTACCTGGATCCTTTGGTAGAAGAATTAAATGAGTTGTGGGAAGAGGGTGTGCAATCATTTGACTCTTTTAGAAAAGAAGAGTTTACGCAGAAAGCTATGTTGATGTGGGAAATTCATGATTTTCCAGCTTATGGGACATTATCTGGATGTGTAGTACATGGTTATTTGGGGTGTCCTATTTGTGGAGAGGAGACTGAATCTCTTCGTCTATCCTCTAGCTTAAAAAATGTATACCATTGCCACAGGAGGTTTTTACCCCCAGCTCATAGTTTCAGATTTGAGAAAGGTTCCAATTTTTTATTGGGCGGAGTTGAACATAGGCTACTGCCGAGACAACTTTCGGGTTCAGAAATTGAAAGTAAATCTTCTGAATGTGGCCCAAATATGCCAGGTAAGAATCCCAAATTTAAGAATGTCAAGCATAAGAAGACCCCAACTGGGAATGAAACTGAGATAAGAAAGGCATGGTCTCGGAGGTCAATTTTATTTGACTTGCCTTATTGGAAGAATAACGCAGTGCGCCATGTATTGGATGTGATGCATGCAAAGAAGAACTTCGCTGAACATATTGTGGGTACTTGCCTTGGGGGGAGTCATTCGAAGGGTGGAGAAAATGCACGAAAAGACCTTAAAACGTTAAAACTTAAGCCACAACTATGGTTGAAAGAAGATAGTAGGGGAAGGACAATAATTCCCCCTAGTGCGTTTACTTTGACGAGTGGGGAAAGGAAGGTGCTTTTAAACATAATATATAATTTGAAGGGCCCATCTACTTTTCCGGCCAACTTGCAAAGGATTGTGAATTATGCTACTCATGATTTACATAAGTGTAAGTCCCACGATTGGCATGTGATCATGCAATTGGTTCCTCTATTGTTTAAGCACTGTTTCTCCAAGCACAAGGATTTGCGTAGGGTTATTATGCAAATTAGTATTACCTTCTCCCTCTTGTGTGAGAAGGTAGTGAATCGAGAACACATAGTGGCCGCAAAATTGGTTGTGAACGAAGCGATTTGTGTATTGGAGAAGTACTTTCCCCCAGCATTCTTTGACATTAATGTTCACTTGTTGGTACACCTATGAGATGAGTCACTTCTTTGTGGTCCAGTTAGATATCGGTGGATGTATCCGTTTGAAAGATTGATGAAAGTTTTTAAAGATTACATCAAGAATACGGGATATATTGCAAGATCAGTTGCAGAGGAATACATCACCGTGGAGTCATCAATATATACTCGGGAATATATGCCTGACTCAACCAGCGTTGATGACACTGATGAATTCGTCGATGATGGTGGTAATATGATGGGAAAACGAGTGAAATTAACGAGTTTGCAACATGAACAAGTAGCTCGTTATCTATTTGACGCACATGAAGATGTCGATGAATGGAAAAAGTAAGTTTCGATTATTATAATGTTTAACATTATTTTAGATTATTTTATACATGATTATTTTGTAATATGCAGTAAATATGAAGCATGTGAGAACAATAAAAGACGAAAAACAATGGTACAATCAGACAACGAATTTAGGCTATGGTTGACACAAGAGGTAATTATAATGAAAACAGTCGTTATATAACGTTACATTACACTCGAATTTTACCACTAATATAATTAATTTATCTATATTCTCAGCTTCTAAAGATGGGTGATGCGACATCAAGGCTTGCTCATCTAGCCACTGGACCCTTGTTCGTGGCACAAGAGTAAAAAAAGTATCGATTGAACGGTTACATTTTCTGCGCTAAAGTGTACGAGGAAAGCACAAATGTACAGTACTCGGGAATTTCATACAAGGCTCTTACTTTCTTTCGAGCGAGCGCAAAAGATAAAAACCTCGTTGAAGCTGAAATGACTTACTATGGTGTAATCCAAAATATATTTGAATTGGATTATATAAGCTTCAAAGAGGTTGTATTTTACTGTGAATGGGTAAGAGTTGAGGATAAAAATGCTTGTAAAGTTGATCTTGTCACCAATTTGATCATGGTTGACTTGTCCAAGTTGAAGAGCAACGACCACGTGAGCGATGAGCCGTTTGTTTGTGCATTTCAAAAGGTTAAGCAAGTGTTTTACTGCCGTGGTCAATTGTCCAACACGCGCCAAGGCGTCTAAATAGTAGTGTGGATGACTTGGCTGCTCCTACCGAATATCAATCCATTTTTTATGATAACCCGAATTTGAAACAATTTTTCAATTTGTAATAAATATTTCAATTTGTACCGAAACATCCATTTGTAATGCTTTTAATTGATGTGCACTTTATCATTTTCACTCTTGTGTAGTGTGCGTGTGTGGAGAGGGGATTAATACATAAATATTCCAACTACATATAAGTTTTGTTTATACTAATCCATGAATATACGCTTCTTACCTTTAATAGGTGATTAATACATAGTTATTTGGGGTGTCCTATTTGTGGAGAGGAGACTGAATCTCTTCGTCTATCCGAACACCAAGAAATGCCATAATCCTATGGAGCGATGCTCCCAACCGTTATGTAGCCAAACATCACCAGTTGAAGTTGTCAATTCCACTTTCCATACCCCACCACTTGGAACTTCTAGCAAAACATGGGAGACCATTGAAAGGTGGAATTGACAACTTCAACTGCTGATTTTTGGCTACACAACGGTTGGAAGGAATTTGCAACGCATAACTCCATAGGATTATGGTATTTCTTAGTGTTTAGATATGAAGAGAATTATATTTGACACGATTGTCCGGGGTACATTAGTTGGAAGGAGGTGACATATGAGCTCAAGTTAGCTGTTTGAGTGACACTACAGGTAATGTATTTATATTTATATGTCAATTTCGATTTCGATTTCAATTACGATTTATATTTATCTATATTTGAGGGGTGGATACTAATTTTACTTTATTTCAATTCAGGGGACAGGGAGTGGCCCTAAGGGTAGGCCACATATGCTCTATACTTATGTGGCTATTCGGACGAGAAGGGAAGGATAAGGAGGTGTCCATGCAAATAGTTTGTAGATTTGAGATAATTGATGGTGATGTTGTTCCTTGTTAAATAGTTTTTATTTTGAATATATATTTGCATTATCTTTAGTTTGTTTGGATATATGATGTTTGGAACAGGTACAACGTTGCTGTAACAGGTACAAATATACTGTTGGGCAGTGGCAGTGTCCATACTGCCCAGCAGATTTTTTTTAAATTCTGCCCAAAATTGTCACGGTCATTGACCGTGACAAGTCCGTCATAATTGTTGTCACGGACTTGTCACGGTCAATGACCGTGATATTTTTTTTAAAAAGGGTCACGGCTTTGTCACGGTTAGAAACCGTGACAAACGTGTCACGGTCAATGGCCGCGACACGACCGTGACACAAAACGCGAGTTTTGTGTCAAGGTCAATGACCGTGACACGACCGTGACAAAAAAAGTTGTCTCGCCTCCACTACACCAAAATGGGCAAATTATCACCTTTCAGCCGGCCAGCCTTGTCAAGGTCATTGACCGTGACAAAAAAAACACGCGTTTTATGTCACGGTCATTGACCTTGACACGACCGTGACAACGAATTGTCACGGTCATTGACCGTGACACGACCGTGACAATTCAATTTGTCACGGTCAATGACCATGACAATTCGTGTCACGGTCAAAGACCTTGACACGACCGTGACAACTTTTCCAGCAAAAACCCTACCCCCCTTCTTTTTTCCCTCCCGCGCCCTTCCCTCCCTCTCTCTCTCTCTCTCTCTCTCTCTCTTCCATTTATATATATATATTTGTCTGTATATTTATGTGTGTATGTGTATATATATATGTGTGTATGTGTGTGAGTGTGTGGGGGGTGGGGCGGGATGGGGGTAGGGGGTGGTGGAGGGGGGCAGGGCGGGGTGGGGCAGGGGGTGGGGGGTATGTGTATATATATATGTGTGTGCGTGTGTGGGGGGTGGGGCAGGGTGGGGGCAGGCGGGGTGGGGTAGGGGGTGGGGGTGGGGCAGGGTGGGGGTGGGGGAGGGGGTGGGGCGGGGTGGGGCAGGGTGGGGCACGGGGTGGGGGAGGGGGTGGGGCGAGGGTGGGGGAGGGGGGCAGGGGGTGGGGCAGGGTGTGGTGGAGGGGGGCAGGGTGGGGTGGAAATTTGGCTAATACATGAGAAACTGATAATCCTAAATATTATGAATAAAAATGGTACTTTCTTGGAGACTATAAATTATTATGTACAAACTTTGGTTCTAGACCTATGTTGTTGGATTTGGATGTTGGGTGTTGATTAGTTGGTATTATTGGGAAGATTGGGTTAAGTTGAAGCATATGTTGTTAGAGTTGAAAATTATATGTTAATTCATTATTACTATTGGGGGATACAGTGTTGAAAAATATTGGGGTGGGGCAGTGTGGGGGAGGGGGTTTATTATCGATGGGACTTAATTTGTTGAATGATAATATTTGTATTAGATACTTGCGTGGTTTTACCTAACTTGAATGAATTAATAAATGTTTCAGTAAAGGTTGAAGTGGACAAAAAACGTGTGAATTGATTAATATCCATAATGTAAATAAAAGGTAAAGTAAGTGTGTAAATGGGTGGTTGAGTAAGCTAAGAGGTCTAACCCATATTTAATACATAGGTGTGTTATGAAAGGTTTTCAAAGGGTAATTAAGTATTTTCAAATAATGACCCCGAAACATAGAAATTCAATCTCAAGCAATTTAATTTCAATCTCTACAAATTTATGCATGTATTCAAGGGATTTATGAAGGATTAATATTAAAATTCAATTCCTATACATAATCTAAATATTATAACTCAGATTCAACTAGAAATAAACCAAACCAAAGTTAGTTAAATAAACCAAAGGATTAATATTAAAATTCAACTCTATTAGTTAAATTATAAATGTAATAGAATTAATCCATATAAATCACATAGGCTCGATACAAATATTCTAATTAACTTGCCTCAAATTTAATGAATAACAAGGGCTAAAAGTATTGTTCATTTAATTCAATTAGGTGAAACCCATGATAATGAAATTTATGCTACAATTATAATTATCTCATGTCATAATTTTATTGATAAACAATATATGTAGTTGTCACGGTCGTGGTGGGGGGAGGGGGTGGGGGTGGGGTGGGTAGGGGTGGGGTGTGTGTGTGTGCGTAGGTGTGCGTGTGTGTGTGGCGGGGGGAGGGGGCAGGGGTGGGGCACCCATTTAATAACTCTTTAAATATTTGGAAAAAACATAATATTACAAAATTGAAACGAAATGGTAGAACTTACACATACGTTATAATATAGACGGGACATTTTTTTATCTGTACTAATAACATTTTTTTTATCTGTACTAATAACATTTTTTTTACAGCAAAAATGTCTCCTTCAGATGTTAGGGAGAAGATGATGATGCTGTTTATGATGATGTCGTCGTCTGGGTTCGGTGGTAGCGGAGGCGACGAGGGCTCCTCCGCCCCTAGGCTCCCCAAATATGGAAAATTTGGGATTACCGTCGAAAACAAGTCGGAGCTTTTAGCGAGATCCCTCGAGCTGCTAAAGACGGTCATCGGCCTGGGGTTTATGAGTTGGAAGGAGGTGTCGTATGAGCTCAAGTTAGCTGTTTGGGCGGCACTACAGGTAATTTTATATGAATATTTCAATTTCAATTTATATTTATATTTATATTTATATTTATATTTATATTTATATTTATATTTATATTTATATTTATATTTATATTTATATTTATATTTATATTTATATTTATATTTATTCGCAACTAACATTGAATTTGTTGGACAGGAACAATTCAACTTGGATCCAAAGCTACGCGATTCCGTCTTGGAGCAGTTGAGGGATCAACACAAGACGTGGAAAAAAAATATGCGGACACGGTACTTTGGAAAAACACGAGAGACCATTTTACAATGGCGCGGATCCGTCCCGCCCAAGGAGCCGATCTCATTGGCACAATGGCAAAAGTTCATTGACAATGAGATCGAGGATCGACAATTGGCATCTCGCCAATCGGGGAGGGAAAATCGGGCTAAAAAGACGGACGTGCACTACTCCGGCCGGACCTCTTACGCTGAGGTGGAGCATAGGATGAAGGTAATATTTAATTTATCTATAACTACAGAAATATATTATTGGATATTACTTTACTTTGCGGGGCCGATACTAATTTTACTTTACTTTATTTTATTTCAGGGGGTAGGGAGTGGGCCAGGGGGTAAGCCACATAGGCTCGATACTTATGTGGCTCTTCGGACGAAGAAGGGGAAGGACAAGGAGGTGTCCCCGAGCGTCGCGGCCACGATTGTAAGTAATCCGACAGTTTAATTATTGTTAATTACCTTATAATTTTTTAGTTTACTTATTTTACTAATCATGTGCTTTTTGTCGTTTCAGGCAAAGCTTAAGGAAGTGCATGAGTCGCAGTCTGATGCCGACAAGGCATCTTTGTCCACAGACGCACTCAGCCAAGTGCTTGGCTCTGATCGCAAGGGGAGGACAAGGGGAGTGAGCTCGCGGGTGGCCAAATCTAGGATCATCGGATTGGAGACGAGCGACACCGGGTTGGCTCGAACGGTGGATTCACACGACGCGAAGCTGTCCCGTTTGGAGGCGACGGTCCAAGATATGTACGCATTCATGAAGCGTACGTTGGGTGGAGACCGTAAAGAGAAAGGTAAAGGGAAAGGGAAGGAGAAGGCGGTGGAGGAGGAGGTGCGGGAGGACGAGGAGGTGCAGGAGGACGAGGCGCAGGATGACGAGGATGTGGACCTCGCTGCTTCATCACCGACACGTTCGTACTTCGACGAACCACTTCCCTATTTGACGCCCTCCAACAGACCATTATCGACAATTGGTTGGCCGAGCGTGTTCATATTGGACATATTTGATGGCCAGCGGATAGGGCGGGGGTTGAGGGACCCGAATATCGTCGAGGGTGGAATAGTCCATGGACGTGTGCTTCAACAGATGGAGTCCAGGGTGCTCGTCACGCATGTCATAACCGGGAAGGAGAACTCCCTATTGTGGTTGCGCGAACAATGCGGCACGACGTATATTCGTGGGTGCGTCAATTCGTATGTCGTGTGGCCTACTCACCTCCTCAGTTTTATCCAAGACATGTAGTAACATTATTTTCTAGTTTGTCCATTTTAATTATATTTGGATTATATCGTCATGTATATTATTTTTACTTTGAAGATTTGGATTATACTGTCATGAATATATATTTTCATTATCTTTAGTTTGTGTTGGATATATGATGTTTGGAACAGGTACAACGTTGCTATAACAGGTACAAATATACTGCTGGGCAGTGGCAGTGGCCATACTGCCCAGCAGATTTTTTTAAAATTCTGCCCAGAATTGTCACGGTCATTGACCGTGACAAATTTTTTAAAAAAGGGCCACGGCTTTGTCACGGTTATAAACCATGACAAACGTGTCACGGTCATTGACCGTGACACGACCGTGACAAAAAAGTTGTCTCGCCTCGAAATGTCACGGTCATTGACCTTGACAAGGTGAATTTGTCAAGGTCAATGACCTTGACAAATGGGCAGATTTGGTGTAGTGCTCAAAATGTCACGGTCATTGAACTTGACAAGTTGGATTTGTCAAGGTCAATGACCTTGACAATTCGGCAGATTTGATGTAGTGCAAATCGGACATAATCTTGTAGTTGACACATAAGAGAGACATAGATCATAGGATTTTGTAACTTGGCCATAATCCAGTACTGATAATTATAACAGTTAACTTAATCCTCTGCCATCCCTTCCATCGTCGATTTCTATTGTTGCTTATGTTGTTTGCTTCATCTTTGTCAAGATCAAACTTGTAATAACCCGTGTAATTTTCGGCTATTTTAATTAATTTTTGGAAAATGGAGAAAAATAAAGTTTTTGATAAAATTATTTTTATTGCTCAAATATGTTGGTTATTATTTTTAAAGGCGAGAATTTCAAACGGTTTCGAAAACGGAGTTAAAACGGATTTTAAAATGATTTTTAAATATTTTTAACTCTTGGAGTTGTTTTGACTTCCAACTCTTCATTTATTTGCCTTATTTAAAGGAGTCTTTTGGATTCCAACTCTTCATTTCTTTGCATTATAAAAGGGAGTCATGGGCAACACTTTTAACCTACTTTTGGCACAAATTTTGGCAGCAAATATATTTTATATTCCTCTTCTTTTTATATACACATTGGCCCTTGAGATTTGTGAGTTCCAACCTTAGATTATAGGTGTTCTTGGGGCTATTTTGTTGGAGGTTCTTGAAGGAGATTTTGTAGATCTTTTTTGTTGATCTTGAGGATGTGATCATTGGTTTCTCATCATGGTTTGAGGTATGAGGTTTTACACAATATACTCCTTAAATCTCGCGAGTGTCATTCTCTTTGAATTCTTGTTAATTGAACTCATATTTGAATTGATAAATTCATTGAAATCTGGAAAATAATTGTTGAAATTATTTTGATTCATGTGGTATCATTATATTGTTCTTGAGCACGTTGTCATGAGATTTTAAATCGCACGGATATTGGGCACCCGCCAAAATTCCTGTTTCCCGGGCTATGGCTTGATAAAGCATATACGGATGTGGTGAGGCCTGGTGACCCGGTTAAAGTGTTGTTGAGAAATTTATTGATAAAATGCTATTGAGATTTGCATTTTGATTTGAATATTCGTACTTGTGTTGTTACGCTTTATTCATCGCTAAAATATATTTGTTGAGCATCTTTCCTGTCGTATTGTGTACTTCCCCATATTTTCTTTTAGTGGCAGGTTAGCGCAGATTTTGGGGAGCTATGGAAATTGATTTTAGCGAGGATTGTTTGGGAAAGATTTGTATTATTTTGATGTATAGAGCTTTGGAGATTTGTATTTTATTTTCGAGTTAGTTGTTGTATGTAATTCGAGAGATTTGGTATTTAATTTTAAGAGATTGAGATTTGTAGTTTCTCTTTTGTTGTTGTGGGACTTAAATGCTTTATACCTTGTCACTTGTGGATTTGGATTTATTTTATCGCATTAGCGCTCCGTTCGCTCTCCCCGGGCTGGCGGGGTGTTACAAATAGTATCAGAGCTTAGGTATACGGCAACCCTCGGGGCTTGGGTTTTGGGTTCATTGCGTGGTTAGCAATTTTTGGAGATAGCAAATTTTAGGTGATATTCGTGATAGGTTTCGAGATTAGAGGTGAGGAATTTATTTTTGGAGCCGAAAATATTTTTTGAGATTGTTAGCCTGATTTTTTAGAGTTAGTCATTTGGCGAATTTCGAGGGCGAAATTCCATTATTAGTGGGGAAGTGTAATAACCCGCGTAATTTTGGGCTATTTTAATTAATTTTTGGAAAATGGAGGAAAATAAAGTTTTTGATAAAATTATTTTTATTGCTCAAATATGTTGGTTATTATTTTTAAAGGCGAGAATTTCAAACGGTTTCGAAAACGGAGTTAAAACGGATTTTAAAATGATTTTTAAATGTTTTTAACACTTGGAGTTGTTTTGACTTCCAACTCTTCATTTATTTGCCTTATTTAAAGGAGTCTTTTGGATTCCAACTCTTCATTTCTTTGCATTATAAAAGGGAGTCATGGGCAACACTTTTAACCTACTCTTGGCACAAATTTTGGCAGCAAATATATTTTATATTCCTCTTCTTTTTATATACACATTGGCCCTTGAGATTTGTGAGTTCCAACCTTAGATTAGAGGTGTTCTTGGGGCTATTTTGTTGGAGGTTCTTGAAGGAGATTTTGTAGATCTTTTGTGTTGATCTTGAGGATGTGATCATTGGTTTCTCATCATAGTTTGAGGTATGGGGTTTTACACAATATACTCCTTAAATCTCGCGAGTGTCATTCTCTTTGAATTCTTGTTAATTGAACTCATATTTGAATTGATAAATTCTTTGAAATCTGGAAAATAATTATTGAAATTATTTTGATTCATGTGGTATCAGTATATTGTTGTTGAGCACGTTGTCATGAGATTTTAATATGGCACAGATGTTGGGCACCCGCCAAAATTCCTGTTTCCCGGGCTATGGCTTGATAAAGCATATACGGATGTGGTGACGCCTGGTGACCCGGTTAAAGTGTTGTTGAGAAATTTATTGATAAAATTCTATTGAGATTTGCATTTTGATTTGAATATTCGTACTTGTGTTGTTACGCTTTATTCATCGCTAAAATATATTTGTTGAGCATCTTTCCTGTCGTATTGTGTACTTCCCCATATTTTCCTTTAGTGGCAGGTTAGCGCAGATTTTGGGGCGCTATGGAGATTTATTTTAGCGAGGATTGTTTGGGAAAGATTTGTATTATTTTGTTGTATAGAGCTTTGGAGATTTGTATTTTATTTTCGAGTTAGTTGTTGTATGTAATTCGAGAGATTTGGTATTTAATTTTAAGAGATTGAGATTTGTAGTTTCTCTTTTGTTGTTGTGGGACTTAAATGCTATATACCTTGTCACTTGTGGATTTGGATTTATTTTATCGCATTAGCGCTCCGTTCACTCTCCCCGGGCGGACGGGGTGTTACAAAACTTTTATTATCGACATTAGCACTCTTGTCGATTAGTGGACGTCGACAAAACTGTAAAACTCAGCAAAAATATTTATCATTGATATATGAAAGGATCTTAACTGCCATAAAACTCGGCAATAATCTTTATCACTGATACAAGTCTATACGTGACAACTGAATTTGTCACGGAGTTGTCACGGTCAAAGACCGTGACAAGTTCGTTAAAGTTGTCACGGATTTGTCACGGTCTTTGACCTTGACAAGTCCGTGACAAAGGTAAAACTTGTCACGGCCTTTGACCATGATAAGTCCATGACAACTGATAAAATTGTCACGGTCAAAGTTCGTGACAAGTTAATTTGTCACAAACTTGTCACGATTTTTTACCATGACAATTTTGGGAAGAATTTAAAAAAGATATTTTCTAGGCAGTATGGCCACTCCCACTGCCTAACAATATATTTGTACATGTTATAGCAAAATTATACTTGTTCAAACATCATATATCCAAATAAAGTATAAATAATGTATACCAAATCATGGCGTATATTCAAATAAAATAGAAATACAAATATCCAATATCCAAACCAACATGTACCAAATAAAAAATATACAAATACAATCCAATATCCCAATAAAACAGATACAAATAATGTCATGGCATAAAATCGGGAACAAGTCGGAGGAGGAAGGAAGGCCAAACTATATACACATCGAGACACCCCTCAATATACGTCACGCCGCATTATTCGTGCAACCACAAAGATGAGTTCTCCTTTCCGGACATCAAATGCATGATGAGCACCCTTGCCTCAATTTCTTGAAGGGGATGTCCATGAACCGACAAATCCGGGAGGAAGCTCAGGTCCTTTAACCCTCTCGCTATCAGATGACCATCATATATGTCGAATAAAAACACGCTCGACCAACCGATTATTGTCATAGGCCACTCGACGGGATTCATGATGGGAAATGAATCATCTGGCGGCGAGTTCGCGCGTATCGGTAATGAAGCAGTGATGTCCTCGTCGACCTCCACCTCCTCCTCCTCCTCCTCCTCCTTCCCCTTTCGCTTCTCCTTGCCCTTTCCCGTGGCCTTGTCGGAGGTAGACCATAACTGACGTTTCATGAAGACGTAAATATGTAGGGTCGTCGCCTCCAACCTTAATAGCATCTCGTCATTGGTGTCCACCTTAGAGCCAACTCGGTGTCGCTCGTCTCCATTCCGGTGATCCTCGACTTCCCCACCCGTGAGCTCACCCCTAGTCCTCCCCTTCCGATTCGCCCCGAGCACTCTGTGACACCCCGCTTAAAATAATAACGGGTGGCCAACCCTATACAACATTAAATCAGGAGTCTCAGATGGCTCAGTCTCAACAGCAACTGGCAGTATTGAAATATATAGGACTAACTACCCGATACCATATAAGCGAGATGTTAAAATTAAATAAAATACAAAACAGACAACAAACTAACACTATAAGCTACTAACAAAGAAAAGAAAGAGGCATACAAGAACTATGATAAATGGAATTAATAACTACAAATGAAAATGCCGCAAAGAAATAAACCCGAATAAGCTGTCGGGTCACAGACAATACAATCACTAAAATGGAATAAATATAAACATTTATAAATATCCCTTGGGTATAAACCCGATTTACAACTTGAATCCTACCTAGATTTTTAAAGAAGTAGGAAGCGACTACAATCTAGATCCCGCAACAGTCCGCACCTATCACGACTCCCAAGACTCTGGATAGAAGGTCATCCGGCATCCCTGCGGTAGGACACCTGTAGTAATATATATAGATATATATATATACATGCAGGAGAGAAAAGTAAACGGGTCAGAGCCCGAGTTGTGAAAATATTTTGCTAGTGTGTTAACCGTGCATAATAAATATAAATGCACTTATTTCATAATTAAAGTGGAATCGCACTCTCGTGAAACCCCAACTCACCTCTCATCTAACGGCGCGCACCTATTCGCGTCCTGAAATCTTAATTAAGTTACCCCACATATAAGGACAACCTACTTACCATAGACCTGTCTTCCTATCATATCCCAAGAATCCACTCTTTTCTAATCACAGTTAATTATTTTTACAAACATATATGCCATACCAGGCTTAATGGATTCCGGTTTATAATTTAATCAATTATAATTCTTAATACGTTACCCATATACATTTGGGTTGAATCATAGGATTTAATCTCTAAATAGCATGCATACAAATTATTAATGGCAAAACTTCTCTCCACGCTCAACATTGCACCACGTTTCGTGCGTGGGGCGTCTCGCAAAGCGAAATCCAAACAAGGAACCCCCCCGTTACACTACTCCTTGACAATGTCGATCCTAGAGATCCATTACGCTATACATACAATTCTACTATTAAAACTACTGAATTTAGATTATCATATAAGAACAACTCAAAATGTCCAATAATATCCTTGGGATGATGTAACCAAAGTATTCCTTAAATGCGATACATCAACCCCCATCAATCTAGTACATCATAATCATCCAAAATGTACTCCATAAAGATTCCATATCCTTTCACCTATGGGATATATATATATATATATATATATATATATATATATATATATATATATATATATATATATATATATATATATATAGGTATTTATTCTAACCATATATATATATACAATCATCCATTCCCATAGCCAAGTGTACATACCACATATGATGTACAATGGCCATGCACATAATATACCCGGCTATATATATCGCCGATAAACTGCATCATGCTATCATCTTCCAGGGTATTACTTGCATACCATCCTGGGGACCACGGTCGGACTCAATATCACCGACATCGGGGCCAAACACACACACACGACATCCCGGGAACACTACACCAAATCTGCACTATTGTCACGGTCATTGACCTTGACAAGTTGGACTTGTCAAGGTCAATGACCGTGACAATTCGAGGCGAGACAATTTTTTTTGTCACGGACGTGTCACGATCATTGACCTTGACAAGTTCGTTAGAATTGTCACGGTCGTGTCAAGGCCATGGACCGTGATAAGTTTAGTCACGGTTAATAACCTTGACAAACCCGTGACAATATTTAAAAAAATTATCACGGTCAATGACTGTGACAAGTCCGTGACAAGATTTGTCAAGAACTTGTCACGGTCAATGACCGTGACAATTTTGGGCAGAATTCAAAAAAATTCTGCTGGGAAGTATGGCCACTGCCACTGCCCAACAGTATATTTGTTCCTGATATAACAACGTTGGTTGTACCTATTCAAACATCATATATCCAAATAAATTAAAGATAGTGCAAATATATATTCATGACGATATAATCCAAATATTCAAAATAGAAATAATATACATGACGATATAATCCAAATATAATTAAAATGGACAAATTTAAAAATAATGTTACTACATGTCTTGGGTAAATGTGAGGAGGTGAGTTGGCCACACGATATACGAATCGACACACCCACTAATATACATCGTGCCGCATTATTCGTGCAACCACAATAGGGAGTTCTGCTTCCCGGGTATCACATGCGTGACGAGCACTTTGGACTCCTTGAAGCGCACGTCCATGAACTATTCTACCCTCGACGATATTCGGGTCCCTCAACCCCCGCCCTATCCGCTGGCCATCAAATACATCCAATATGAACACGCTCGGCCAACCAAGTGTCGACAATGGTCTGGGGAAGGGAGCCAAATACGGAAGTTGATCATCGAAATATGCACGTGACGGTGAAGAAGCAGCGAGGTCCACATCCTCGTCCTCCTGCGCCTCGTTCTCCCGCACCTTCTCCTCCTCCACCGCCTTCTCCTTCCGTTTCCCCTTCACCTTACGGTCTCCGTCCAACGTACGCTGAATGCGTACATATCTTGGACCGTCGCCTCCAAACGGGACAGCTTCGCGTCGTGTGAATCCACCGTTCGAGCCAACCCGGTGTCGCTCGTCTCCAATCCGATGATCCTAGATTTGGCCACCCGCGAGCTCACTCCCCTTGTCCTCCCCTTGCGATCAGAGCCAAGCACTTGGCTGAGTGCGTCTGTGGACAAAGATGCCTTGTCGGCATCAGACTGCGACTCATGCACTTCCTTAAGCTTTGCCTGAAACGACAAAAAGCACATGATTAGTAAAATAAGTAAACTAAAAAATTATAACGTAATTAACAATAATTAAACTGTCGGCTTACTTACAATCGTGGCCGCGACGCTCGGGGACACCTCCTTGTCCTTGCCCTTCTTCGTCCGAAGAGCCACATAAACATCGAGCCTATGTGGCTTACCCCCTAGCCCACTCCTTACCCCCTGAAATAAAATAAAGTAAAATTAGTATCGGTCCCGCAAAGTAAAATAATGAAGAATAATATATTTCTGTAGTTATAGAAAAATTAAATCTTACCTTCATCCTATGCTCCACCTCGGCGTAAGAGGTCCGGCCGGAGTAGTGCACGTCCATCTTTTTTGCCCGATTTTCCCTCCCCTATTGGCGAGATGCCAATTGTCGATCCTCGATCTCATTGTCAATGAACTTTTGCCATTGTGCCAATGAGATCGGCTCCTTGGGCGGGACAGATCCACGCCATTCTATAATGGACTCTCGTGTTTTCCCAAAGTATCGTGTCCGCATATTTTTCTTCCACGTCTTGTGTTGCTCGGTCAACTGCTCCAAGACGGAATCGCGTAACTTTGGATCCAAGTTGAATTGTTCCTGTCCAACAAATTCAATGTTAGTTGCGAATAAATATAAATATAAATATAAAATAAAATCGAAATCGAAATCGAAATTGAAATTGAAATATTCATATAAATTTAAATATATTACTTGTAGTGCCGCCCAAACAGCTAACTTGAGCTCATATGGCACCTCCTTCCAACTCATAAATCCCGGGCCGATGACCGTCTTTAGCAGCTCGAGGGATCTCGCTAATAGCTCCGATTTGTTCTCGACGGTAATCCCAAATTTTCCATATTTGGGGAGCCTAGGGGCGGAAGAACCCTCGTCGCCTCCGCTTCCACCGAGCCCAGATGACATCATCATAAACAACATCATCATCTTCGCCTTAATACCTGAAGGCGACATTTGATGTAAAAAATGTTATCAGTACAGATAAAAAAAATGTTATTAGTACACATAGACACACACCCCTACCCCACCCCCACCACACACAGGCACACGTACACGTACACGTACATAAATATTATTATACAATTGTTATTATACAATTGTTACTAAATTAGTTGAAAACATCTAACGTGGAATAGATGTAAAGTATGGAATTATTATTATATATATTATATATGCCGGAATAGATGTAAAGCTTGGAATTATTAGTACTCAAACCGCCCCACCACCCCACCCCTCCCCCCTGCCCCCTCCCCCACCACACACCACCACACATATATATACACACACATACACACACATATACACATATTTAACCCGTACTCCTTCTAATTCATCTACTCAATTAATTCATTTCATCAATTAAAGTATACAATTATTAATTTACTAATTTACAATGAGGGGCAATCATATTTTCATATGAAATTGGCCCTAATTATTAATTTACTTTCATCTAAAACTATACAATTAAAATTACAATTAAAGCTATACAATTGTAAAAAAAAAAAAACCACCCCAGCCCCCTCCCCCCACCACACACATACACACATATATACACACACATATACACATATTTAATTTCAAGTATGTTTCATTTAATTATCATACTTTGTATATATTGTTCGATATACAAAGTAATTTTCAAAAAAAGTTAAAAAATTTCTCCCCCATATGGACAATAATCCAGTGGTCATGCCACTTTTAAAACTAACCAACCCAACATTTACTAAGCAAAATAATCCAACAGCAATTTCAACAACAAATGTGTAACCCGTACTCCTTCTAATTCATCTACTTATTTAATTCGTTTCATCAATTAAACTAACAATTAAAGTATACAATTATTAATTTACTAATTTACAATGAGGGGCAATCCTACTTTCATATGAAATTGGCACTAATTACTTTCATCTAAAACTATACAATTAAAATTACAATTAAAGCTATAAAAATTATTAATTAAAGCTAAACAATTGTTAAAACCCCACCACCACCCACTCCCCTCCCCCCACCACACCCCCTGCCCCCTCCCCCACCACACACCACCACACACATATATACACACACTTACACACACATATACACATATTTATTTTCAAGTAGGTTTTATTTAATTATCATACTTTGTATATATTGTTCGATATACAAAGTAATTTTTAAAAAAAGTCGAAAAATTCCACCTCCATATGGACAATAATCCAGTGGTAATGCCACTTTTAAAACTAACCAACCCAACATTTACTAAACAAAATAATCCAACAGCAATTTCAACAACAAATGTGTAACCCGTACTCCTTCTAATTCATCTACTCAATTAATTCATTTCATCAATTAAACTAACAATTAAAGTATACAATTATTAATTTACTAATTTACAATGAGGGGCAATCCTACTTTCATATGAAATTGGCACTAATTATTAATTTACTTTCATCTAAAACTATACAATTAAAATTACAATTAAAGCTATACAATTTATTAATTAAAGCTATACAATTGTAA
The DNA here is from genome assembly GCA_949130495.1 of Sambucus nigra. Classification (NCBI taxonomy): domain Eukaryota; kingdom Viridiplantae; phylum Streptophyta; class Magnoliopsida; order Dipsacales; family Adoxaceae; genus Sambucus; species Sambucus nigra. The sequence continues at coordinate 23,413,429 of OX422208.1, read as the reverse complement.
AAATTGCCCCACCACCCCCAGGGCCACTCCTTGTCTCCTCAAATAAAATAATGCAGAATTAGTAAGTAACGCAAAATAAAATAATGCAGAATAACATAAAACTAAAATTAAAGAAAAATAAAAACTTACCATCATATGCTCCACATCGGCGTAAGACGTCCGTCCATAGTAGTGCACTTCCAATTTTTTCGCCCAATTATCCCTCCCCGATTGACGAGATGCCAATTGTCGCTCATCGATCTCATTGTTGACAAACCTTTGCCACCGTGCCAATGAGATCGGCTCCTTCGGGGGGACGATTTCACGTACTCTCATAATGGACTCCCGGGTCTTCCCAAAGGGGGAGATACATTCAAAGTTAACGGACAACACCTAACACCATATCTAGAGGTGTGTGTCGAAGAACCCGACACTATTTGGTTGTCAGACGCCGTTTATGGGGTTGAGTGAGCTGTAACAGAGAGATCATCGCACCCCCAACTCATATGGGGTGAATCTTGTGTATAGTAGTTGTGAGTCGGTTAGGGAAGTTAGGAGTCTGTAGGTTTAAGTCACGCGGGGTTAGGGATAAGAGCACTAGTACACATTTTGAAAGAGTATATCGGGTTCGACGTAAGCGTTGAGAGGTTTTAGGTCAATCTTGTGTAGGAGTACTTTTGGGTATACTCGGAGATTCGAGAAAGAACAATTCAGCCTTTGAAAAGGGAAGCAAAAGCTTTTAAGAACCCGGACTGGTCCGGTCCTGGAGACCCGAATCGGTTCGGTGTCTGCAACTTTTTATTTCCCTAGGTTCACCCCCCCCCCCCCCCCCAATCTCCCCAATCCCTCCATTTCCCTCCAAATTCATTACCCACCAATCTCCCCATCCACTTTCCCTCCAAATCTACCCCCCCTTCCCTCCAAAAATAACCCTCACCTCCCCTCACCACCTATAAATACACCCCCTTTCACCCTCATTTCACCACCACTCTCTTATTATCTCTTTCTCACTCTCCCATAAACCCCAAATTACTTCCCACATGGCCCTCCCACAAAAAACAACTCCGTTGAGGTTGTCAACTACGCCGAGGTGCGCGCATCTTATGGATCTCTTGTCCGCACTGCTGACTTCACTTCCGACGCATATGTTGACGCCACACGCGTCCCCTTCTCCTTAGATATTCTGATTTAGAAATTGGCAAAAAAAGGTGTCCCGAGCCCAGCTGAATTTACGTACCGCAACAATCTCCCCCCCCCCCCCCCCCCCCCACACACACACACACATGAAAGCTACATGCATGTCCCGCTTTGAACCCGACGAATATTAGGGTACCGAGACATTCCCGATGCGCCAGCTGAATGACAAGGCCCATATCACCTTTCAAATTATGTGCGCCAACATCCTCCAAACATCAAACAACTCGGCGATGCGCCCCCGTCAAGCTACCCCTGTTTACCACCTCTTCGACCCCAATACCCCTATCCACCTGGACCACATTCTCTACACCGACATCCTCTTCGTGGACTTAGATAAGAAAGGTACAACCCCTCTCCCTTATGGCCGGCTCATTATTTCCATTCTAATCGATATCGGCATTGCTCCTCCCACCGGGTTTCCTCGCATTCCTAATCTTATTGGGTGAGGCACCTGCACCAAAAGTGAGAGGCAAAGAGAGACCATACGAGCACAAAGGGCGGATGATAGTGGCGAGGGTGATGATGATTGCGATGATGATGCGAGTGATGAGGAAGAGGATGAGGTGGTTGCGGATATTGAGATGGGGGGAAGTGAGGAGGAGTATGATGAAGATGAAGATTCAGATTTCGAGCCACAGGGAGCAGATCTTGATAGACGCATTTCAGCGGTGGAGACACGCCTCGACGGTTTAATAAATGAATACCGTACCGACCGTCAAGCGTACCAACGCGATACAAGGATGATGCACCGCCTTCAAGCTGATATGTATCGTATGACTATGGGTGCGCCACCTCCGGCATACTTTTATGACCCATATGACCCAAATGCTCCCAATAGTAGCTCTCACCCACCCCGCAGTATCCCGTTGTTGAATGGTTGTGGTGTTTTTTTGTAGTTCTTCACCTATCTGTGTATTTGACTACTTATATTTCTATTGGTGACGTAGAACTATGAATTTTCTATCCTTTCATTAGCTTGTACTTACTCAGTATTAATATAAAGTTACATTTTGTACTTTGTTCATTTTTCATGCTTATCTTTTTATTTTAGATTTTAGTCCTTTTTGAATGAGGACGTTGAAAGTCTAAGTTGGGGGGGTACGCATGCGCTTCAAAATTTCTCAACAACGAAAAAAAATGAAAAATCCCAAATAGCCAAAAATATTTTTCCTTCAAAATAAATAAAAATTGGAATTTAAAAGCTTCAAAAATGTCACATTTGTGTGTAGTCTCAAGTTGTAAAAATCCAATGCACAAAGCCAAAGTTGACCAAAGATGGAAATTGAAAGAAAATTGATGACTTTACAAATAAGTGTGGAGATTAACCAACTCGGTGAGATTTTGAGCCTATCAATTTTTGTGAGTAATTAAATCAATCTGAGTTAATGGTTAACTCAAAGTTCATTTCAGCGTTTTAATAAGTCGTTGAAGATCTCAAATGCTTGTTTTGATCGGTTATGGAAAATGTGTGTGATATTTCCTTGAAAAGCGCGCTGAAAGTATCTCTAAACTAAATTCATCTCGAAACGCATATGGTAAAGCAATTAGCAATTTGGACAATGAAGTAGGCCATCGTTTGTTTACCCAAAAATATTAGCCATACAAAATTGTAAAAAATTATCCCTTTGCGACCCAATTTGAGCCCAATAAAATGTTTCATTTTCGTTTGATATCCCGAAAACCCCATATAGCCCAGAATTATGAAAGTTCAAAATAAAAAGGGGAAAGAAAAATAGAATCACGATCAACAAAAATAGCAAGAAAATAAAATATTTTTGAAAAAAAAACAGAGAAAAATGAGCAAAATCCCGGAAAAGCACTAATGAACATCATAAGAATATTTTTCAATTTCGAATTTCCCAACCATTTCCATGCTACCCAATACACCTTAAACCCGAAAAAGTCCTAACCGAGTCCATATTGCGAAATTGATTACCTCGTGGAGAATTAAGACACGAAAAGATAAAAAAAGAGATTAATTGGTGTGAATAAGAGGCGATGTTTTTCGTTTTCCAAATAACCGTATTCCGATGATGAGATTTTTTGACCGTAAAATTTCGTCTTTGCAATTTTTGTGCATTAATTAGTTTTTCAATTATTTACACTTTATATCATGCATACCGAGAGAATAGCCACATTTTCGAGTGATTCGTTTGTGAGAGCATCCCGCGAGATTTTGAAATCAAAGTGAATTTTTGAAACGTAACACAATGATCAATCGCTGGAAATTAGCGATTCAATTTTTGGCTTTGCACACACACACACTCTGATTTTAGACTCTTGAAAATGAATTTGCGTTGACTATTTTTGAAGAATTTAAATTATACATTTTTTATATATTTTGATTTTTCTTTGAGTCGAAAACGAATTTTATGGGTATATTCACTGCAAACCCTCACGAGACACAACTCGTCCTATTAGGGTAACCTAGGGGTTTAAAAGCTTGTTGCCTACGCTAAATGCAATCGCTTGCCTGCGAAAGAGGTATTATATCCCATTTTAGAGTTTGTTAAGAGTTTGACCATGATTTGATTCTTTTACATTGCTCGGGACGATCAAAGTTCTAAGTTAGGGGAGTTTTGACTAGGCATAAATTCTTCCAATTTATTCCCTTAATTTAGAGGCTTTTATTACTTCGGGCGATGTAAAATGCGTTGATTTGTCTCATATCTGTGCTACTAACATCTTCTAACAAGTTCCCCGAGTTTCGTGTATTTCTCATCAATTTTTTTGGTGTTTAATGCATGAGAGAAAGAAAGAAACTAAAAGAACAAAAATAGAAAGAAAAGTCAAAAGGAAAAAAGAGTAAATTCCAGCTGAAATTCGGACGAGTCCCTAAAATGAAAGTTAAAGACCTCGAGTCTACAAGCATGTAGGGAGAAACGGCGTCCAAATCTGAGTCCCGGATCAGAAGTTATGAAGCCTTAAAGTTGAGAGAAAATCAAGAGAAAAGCAAAGAAAAAGCTACAAGGAACCGGACCGGACTTGTCAGTGCCAATATCGAGCCGATTCGGAGGAGATCCAGACTCTGGTAAAAATTTAGCATCGAACGGATCCACATAAGAATAAAAATGAACCGATCCAATGCCTTGAGAATCCCTGAATAAAATTGAATACCGGACCGATTCGACTTCACCTAAAAATGAATCGGTCTGGCATCTTATGATTCCCTGCATAGATTGGAAGACCACACCTGTTGATGTAAAAAATTAGATTGTATCTAATTATTTAATCACAAATAAATTTAAATGAGAAAAAGAATTTTTAAAGTGGTTCAGCCTTATAAGAATGGCCTACGTCCACTGTTTCTGTTATTACTGAGTGTTTGGGAATTCTCGATTACAGGTTTGATCAAGAAATTTCGGTCCCTCTACAATGCGGATGATACAATGTATTTGTAGCCCTTAGGCTGTACATGTGAAAGGGTAAATAATTAATGCCCCTTAAGCGTATACATCTGTATGATAATGATAAGCATTCAATGAATAGTCGAACTGTTGGTTATCTTGCAATTAATGCTCTGGTCGAGATGCAGCTCGGACCGCCTTAGTTGCTCGACATTCAGGAGTTCCTCGGAGCAGTGGAGTTCCTCGGAGCAATGAAGTTCCTCGGAGTACACCTGTAACTCGGAGTGCCTGAGTTGATCGGGGAAGCAGAGTTCCTCGTTGCTAAAGTGATTGCAGGTGCCACGTAAGCTAACACGTGTCTTCTTGTGATTCATCCACGTCAGCATGTCAATTTTGGTATCAACAGAAGCCCCCAATGTTTCATAGTTCGAAATTTGAGGAGTATGGAACATTCTTTCTCGGAATATGACAGTTTTAAATGATCCTCCTGATTTCTAGGAGCGTTTCCTTTGTATTTATTTTTCCTTCCAAATTCGCAGAATCAGACCTTTTGAATTTTTATAACTACTTCGATCTTCGCGAACTTTTTATCCTTTTTGCCGCTGGTAGCGTAATCGTTTCTTTTTATAATCATTACCTTTACCGTTTCTCGAGGCAAAGTATTTAAGCGTCACAGACAATCCCATCATCTTCTACCTTTTCGAATTTCTGTCTTTGAGTTTTCCATTGCCTTTTTCTCTCTTGTGCGTTCATCCTTTCCATCGTTCGTTGTCAACAGATCCACTCTTTTCCTGTAAGATCTTCTTCCTTCTTCTTCATTTCCTTTATTCACCATGGTTTACCTTGTTGAATCTCTTGATAAGTTTCGTTCTGATTTTTCTATCCCTTCTTGGGTAATTCTGGAGGAACTTTCTGAGCCTTCAGATTATTTCTGCTTGGCTGAGGGACATTGGTTCCCCAGTCTTTTTGTTGCTGAGTGTGGATTTTCCTTTCCACCCAACCCTTTATGTCTGGAATTTTGTCAATATTTTGACGTTGTTCCTGCAAGAATAGCCCCCAACACCTGGAGAATAGTTAACGGAGTGCATAGGTTAAATCAAATTCATGGAACTCGCATAGGGATTCCAGAAATCATGTTCTGTTATAGATGGGAAGTTGGGGATAATACTTTTTGTTTAAAAACTAGATTTTTAAATAGGGCTTTAGTGGTCAATCTCCCAGATGCCAATAGGGACTATTTTGAGCATGGGGTTATTATAAAAAATTGGCAACATGCTCCTTTAATTGGAGATGAAGTATATCAGGGTCCCAGATGCCCTCCCTATGGCAATGGGATAGGTTATTTTTATTTTATTTCTAAAATTATGCTTTCATTATATTTGATAAAATGTGTGACTGATATTTCAATGTGTATTTATTTGCAGTTGATTGCAAGAGAAAAGCTCTAAAGGAGACAAAAGTTAACATAAAACACTTGAAACTTATCTGGAGCTTGCATCAGACAGTTGCAGACGAGCATATTAGGTCTGCTTCATACTTGCTGCAGTATAAGAGCTACACATCTTCTTTTACTGCTCGTCCCGTGATCAGCGATATTGAACCGGTGCCAATTCCTGAAGATTCTTCTCCTGAATCACACATTCCCCCGAGTCAAAAGATGGGTAAAAGAAGGGTTCCTTCTATCTTTGAGAAATCTGCCTCCAGTGCTGGGGAGGCAAAAAGAAGTAAATCTGATGTCCCAGAGGGGACAAAGAAAATTGATGCTCCTCCTTCTGCAGCAACTAAGAAGGCTGCTGAGAATCCCCCAGTGGCTCCGAGTAAGAGTAATGCTCCAACAGAGGTGATTACCATTTCACCGACGAAGAGTTCTTCCTTGGTCGAAACTATTCCTGTGCCCCCGAGGAGGCTGAAGAAAAGCTCCTCGGTCAATTTGGCTGAAACCATTTCCCAACCCCCAGTTAGTGGTACTGGTGTTCCTACCTTTGTTCCCCCGAGCTCTGCCATGAGCTCGGTGAAGACTTGGATCATCCCTGAGATCCAAGGACTTGAAGAAAACCTTTCTCGGGATATGCTCACCTCTTTGGCTACTCGCCATATTGCTTCAGTAAGTTTTTCTTATTTTGAATCTTTTTATCTTTCACTTGTTGTATCTATCTCTGTACTGACTTGTACTTATTTCCTTTTTCCAGTTGGTGAGTTATTTTAATACAACTGTGAAGAAAGACGAAGCTATCAAGGCTTCTAGCTCCTCGTCTGGTGTGGAGGAAGCTTTAGTGGGTTTGTCCCAATCACTGAAGGACTCCCGTCAGAAATATGAAGAGGACAAAGCTGCCTGGGAAAAGAAACTCTCCTCGTTCGAGGAAGAGAAGGCTCAGATTGTTGAAGTCTCCAAAGGGTTGGAGAATAAAGTAAACGATTTAGAAGAGAAGAATAAGGAGCTCAACGAGAAGCTCAAAAATGCTGAAGAGCTTGAGGTAAAGCTCAAAGTTGCTGAGGAGGAATTAACCCAGCTCCGCGAAGTAAGTCGCCAAAAAGAGGAGGCTGAGAATAAGCTGAAAGCTGCCGAGGAACTTCTATCCGAGAAGCTATCCTCGGAGAAAGCAAAAAGAAAGTTGGCAGTGAAGAAGTCTTTCAGCGTTGGCTGGGACAAGGGATGGAATAAAGGAATGGCTGCAATGATGGCGCAAGTTGAATATGGCAGCCTTAAATACTTCAGAGATGGATGGGTTGCTTCTCTGCAAGAGTTGAAAGTTGATGAAGGTTCTGACCTATTCCAGCGACATATTCCTGGTCCCCCTCCAACTCCCGAGGAAGAAGAAGAGGACGAAGCTGCCTCCGAGGAGTCCTCCATGATGGTGGGGGATCAAGTCCCAATTCCCCCTGTTGTCCAGTCAACTAGCGAGCAGCTTTCAATTTTACCCGCCTCATCCGAGCAACCTCCTGCACTTGCCGAGCAACTTTTTATTCCTGCCGAGCAACCTAGCTCCTCGTCCCAGGCTCCCAAGAAAGTTTTGGGAGACAAGGAAAAGGTGTAAAGTTGTTCGGTATTTTATCATTGTTTTATTTTCTTTTGGCACATGTAACTTTGTACTCTTTTTCTATGATGTAATAAAACTTGCACTTTTGATCATATATGTTATTGATTCTTTCCTTCATACTCTGTTTGCATTCTTATTAATTCTTGCCTTCTCCTCTTTATTAGTTTATGGCCAGAATGGAGTTGTTGTCTGCTCATGACACAAAACTGCTGAGACAATGCAACGAATACTTTAAGGCTGGTCACACTGATTTGGATGAATCACAAATTGTAGACATCCTCGGACAAGATGCTTCAGAGCAGGCAATTGAGGCTTATCAATATCTGAAGTGTCTTCTTGATCGTGTCGTAGCCAATAATGTGGCTTATTATGAAATGATTGAAGACTTACAAGGCACTCTTGATGAACTTCAATAGCAATACAAAGAATCTTCAGCTCTTTTGCATGAGGGGTATGAAAAGAAATATCAACAACTCAGTGCTGATAAGGGCTATGACAAGATGTTTGCTGCTTACGAAATGAGAGAGAGAACTCTGAAAACAGAGGTCGAGGAGCACATGCAAATAGCTGAGATGTTGGAGCAAGAAAATAATAATCTGCAAAAGGAACTAGCTCAATTGAAGTCTGTTGCCTCCTCCTCAAATGCCTTGGTCCCTGTGACTGACGAGGGATTCTCTTTTCTGGAAGTCGAAAATGCCAACTTAAGAGATGAGCTGGAAACCTTGAAGAGGACTGGGCCTTCTACTCCTGCTCGGGGTCGAGCAAGAGCTGCTCGGATTACTGTTGAGTAATAAAGAAATCAATCTGCTCTAGAAAATCAAGCCTTCCAACTAATGGCGAAGAACTAGGCCTTGGCTGAGATGTCTAAGAAAATCCAGAATTTGGACGAGCAACTTGCTGGGCAGAAATCTGCCTTGGATAATAAGAAAATTTTTTCCAGAAGCCTTCACGAGCAGTTAGAAAGATTAACTTATCAATTCCATAAGCAGCCCCGAGAATTCTGGATAGCAGGCTACAATGAAGCCCTTTACCATTTGGATGCTCGTATTGAAAATGCCAATAATGAAGGTTACAAGCAGGGGTGGTTGAACGCTCTGGGTGTACTGAAATTGGATCAAGATCATTATTTATGGGATTACCATAACCCTGGGCTGCTCGATCTACCAGTTCTGCCCTACAAGCTTGACATGAGCTAGATCCCTGCTCGGGCCATTCCTCGGTGCTTGATTTCAAAGTATCTCGGTGATTATAATCTCCATTCCAATGCAGAGTTATCTCACCCCGAGCACCTGCTAGATAGACCATCCATAATTAATATTAGGATGCTTCAAGACCTCAACTTCATCAACTCTCCTTATGCTTTGGAGGATCCTCCTGCTGGCGAAGAACCTGTTTCAAAAGCAGAGGGAAAGAAACCAATAGAGTAGGAATCTTGATGTAGTAGTTAGTATACATTTTATTATCAATGTACTTTCTTTTTGGACTTAATGAAAGACATATATTCTGTTTGCAAATGTTGATTGTCATTGTCTTGTAGTTGTAAAACACTTTTCATTTGTGTATGTATATCTGTTAAAAAGATGATGACATTATGTAATTTTGTTGACCAACTATAGCTGATCAAAACTTGTTGTCGACTAGCTTAAATTTGTGGTAATTATTTGGTTGCCCAAAAATAATGATGTTTTGCTTCTCGACCAATTAAAATCACAAGTAATAAAAATTTAATTTGGTCTCTACAATATTCGTAAAATGTTTCTGACCAACAATGGTCAACATCTTTTGATTCTCGACCAATATAAATTGGTGAATTTTTCTTTCTCGACCAACTTTGGAATTTTTTGAAAAATATTTTTTCTTCCTGACCAACCTTAGTTGGCATTTTTAGGAATATTTTTGCCTCCTAACCAAACCGAGTTGGCATTTGTAGGAGTATGGTTTCCTAACCAATCGAAGTTGGCATTTTTAGGAATGTCTTTGCCTCCTAACCAAATCGAGTTGGCATTTTTAGGAGTTTTTTGTTTCCTAACCAATTGAAGTTGGCATTTTTAGGAATATTTTATTTCCTAACCAACCGAGGTTGGCATTTTTAGGAATATTTTTGCCTCCTAACCAAACCGAGTTGGCATTTTTAGGAGTATGGTTTCCTAACCAACCGAAGTTGGTATTTTTAGGAATGTCGTTCCCTAACCAAACCGAGTAGGCATTTTTAGGGATATTTTGTTCCCTAACCAACCGATGTTGGCATTTTTCGGAATATTTTTTCCCCCTAACCAAACCGAGTTGGCATTTTTAGGAGTATGGTTTCCTAACCAATCGAAGTTGGTATTTTTAGGAATGTCGTTCCCTAACCAAACCGAGTTGGCATTTTTTGGTATATTTTGTTCCCTAACCAACCGAGGTTGGCATTTTCTGGAATGTCGTTCCCTAACCAAACCGAGTTGGCATTTTTAGGGATATTTTTGATGTTGCTGAGTAGTGTAGTGTGTAACACTAGTATTCCCCGAAAAAATTTCAATAAAAGGAGAGAGGCTGGCAAAATTTCGTCATTTTATTCATACTGATGGAACTTCTTTACACGAGATTTTACATCACTGATAGTATTTGCGCAAATGTTCTGCATTCCATGCATTCTTAAACTCTTACCCTTCTAAAGTTGCGATCCGGTAAGTTCCTGGTCGAACAACCTCTGTAACTCGGTATGGTCCATGCCAGTTTGCCTCCAATTTGTTGTGCTTCTGAATGACTTTCTTTAGCACATAATCTCCTTCTTTTAGGTCGCACTTCTTCACCCTCTTATTGTAGAACAGAGTTGTTCGTTGTTGGTAAGCAGCATTCCTAATGGCTGCTTCTTCTCTAACTTCCTCGAGCATGTCCAAATCCAATCTTCTCATTAAGTCGCTGACTGGGGAGTTAAAATTCAGTACTCTGTGTGTTGGGAGACCCAACTCGGCAGGTATTACAGCTTCACTTCCAAACGCCAGCATATATGGGGATTCTCCAGTTGCTGCTCAGGGAGTAGTACGATAATCCCATAGTACTGACTGTAACTCATTGATCCAATTTGCTTTTGCCTCACTTAATCTTTTCTTCAAACCATTTAGCAGTGTCTTGTTCGTCACTTCAGTCTGTCCATTACTTTGGGGATGACCTGGTGCTGGGTGGAGCTTCAAAATGTTGGACTGATGGCAATAGGCAGCGAATTCCTCATTATCAAATTGCGTTCCATGGTCGGTGATGAATGCATGAGGAAGGCCATATCTACAAATGATATTTCTAAAAACAAATTGATATACCTTCTCGTAAGTCATGTCGACAAGCGGCTCAGCTTCTACCCACTTGGTAAAATAATCCACTGCGACGACGAGATATTTGAACCTTCCTCTGGTCGTTGGCAGTGGCCCAACTAAATCTATTCCCCACATAGCAAATGGCCAAGGGGAAGTGATAGGTGTCAACAATGCTTATGGAGTTCTTCGGATGGAGGAAAAACGTTGGCACTTGTCGCATTTCTTGGAATAGGCGATACAATCAGCCCTCATCGTTGACCAGTAGTATCCCTGCGTCATTACCCTTTACAAAAGAGTCTGACCTGCTACATGGGCTCCACAAGACCCTTCATGGATCTCTTCAATCAATTCTTTCACCTCGGAGGGATATACACATCTTTGCAAACCTGCCATAATTCCTCGTCTGTACAGAACACCATTAGTTAATACATACCGAGCAGCTTTAAACTTCAATTTCTTGGCCGTGAGCTTATCCATTGGTAATTCTCCCTCCTCGATATACGCCCTGATGGGATCCATCCAAGATGGTCCTAAATCAAGGGTAATAAAACTCATCATCGGGTCTTCATCTATGCTTCGACTAGCTAACACTTCAATTGGTATTGTTCTTCGTAGCTCGGTACGAGTAGCTGATTCTAATCAGGCCAGGGCGTCTGCTCTTGCATTCTCTATTCTTGGTATTCTGACTAACTTAATAACAACAAATTCTGATACCAACTCTATCACCTTTACATGATACTTAATCATTAACTCTCCTTTGGCTACATATATTCCCAACATCTGATTCACAATTAATTGAGAATCACTGAAGACAATAACCTGTTGCGCCTCTATAGTTTTTGCCAAATTAAGACCTGCAATCATGGCCTCATACTCAGCCTCATTATTGGAGGCTTTGAATTGGAATTGTAGGGCATATTCTATGTCGACTTCGTCCGGGCTGTTCAAAATGATCCTTGCCCCACAGCCTGTAGTGCAAGATGAGCCACCTACATATAACTTCCATATAGGCAACTCGTCTTCTAATTTCTGATTTGACAGAGTTCCTCGGTGGAATATTTGATGCTTTCTTTCATCATCTCCTGATACTTCTCGATCTTCGTCGACCATCTTTTCTCGCCCTTTTACCAACCTAAGCTGGTCTGAGCTCGAATTTGATGATCCTGTAACATTCACTTGCCCTTTTACCAACCTAAGTTGGTCTAAGCCAGTGTTTGTTGATCCTGTAACATCCACAGGTTGATCAACGAGCTGCTTTTGCTCCTCGGGGGTATCGGGATAGGTGAACTCTGCTATGAAATCTGCTATTGCTTGCCCTTTAAGCGATGACCTGGGTTCATAAATTATATCATATTCACCGAGCTCTATTGCCCAGTACATCAATCTCCCTGATTTTTCTGGTTTATGAAGGGCTTGTCTCAATGGCATGTCAGTATATACGACTATAGTATGGGCCTGTAAATATGGCCTCATTCTCCTGCTCGCCTTAATTAGCGCCAGTGCCAATTTTTCCAGCTTTGGATACCTGATCTCTACTCCTCGGAAGGCCTTACTTGTGTAGTAAATTGGCTTTTGCACTCCATTCTCCATTCTGATCAATGCCGAGCTAACTGCATTCTCTGATACTGCCAGATACAAGTACAATTTTTCTCCCATCACTGGCCTGGACAACAGAGGAGGTGCTCCCAAATACTTCTTCAAGTCTTGAAAGGCCTTCTCACATTAATCATTCTACTCAAAAGTTGTTCGGAGTGTTTTGAAGAACGGGAGGCATCTATCAGTTGCTCGCGATACAAATCTGTTGAGTGCTGCTACTCGTCCTGTAAGACTTTGCACTTCTTTCTTCGTCGTTGGAGATCGTAGCCCTAATAGATCTTTAATCTTTTCTGGATTTGCTTCAATGCCTCGTTGATTGACGATGTACCCGAGAAACATGCCTTCTCGTACTCTAAATATGCACTTCGTCGGGTTCAACTTCATTTGGTATTTGTCCAATTGATCAAAGGTCTGGCCTAAGTCAACTAGATGATCAGCAGCCTTCTTACTCTTTGTCAACATATCGTCGACATAGACTTCCATATTGCAACTGATTTGTTCGATAAAGACCTTGTTCATCAGCCGCTGATATGTCGCACCTGCATTTTTCAAACCAAAAGGCATAACATTATAACAATAAGTTCCCCTAGGGGTAATAAAATAAGTACTCTCCCTATCTTCAGGTTTCATTTTGATCTGGTTGTAACCAGAATAAGCATCCATGAAGTTGAGCAGCTCGTGTCCCGAGGTAGCATCCACCAGTTGGTCAATTCGGGGTAATGGAAAATGATCCTTTGGGCATGCTTTATTGAGGTCGGTGAAATCAACAAACATCCTCCATTTATTATTTTTCTTCTTTACCATCACCACATTGGCTAATCAGTCTGGATATTTAACATCCTCGATGAAACAAGCCTTATGGAGCTTCTCGACCTCCTCTTGTATAGCTTGATTCTTCTCGGGACTGAATACTCTTCTTCTCTGCTTTACTGGCTTGATCTCCTTATTCACGTTGAGCTCGTGACATAAGAAATTTGGGTCTATTCCTTGAATATCTTCATGACTCCATGCAAAAGTTTTCTTTCTGCTTCTTAGGAAAGTTATCAACTCCCATTTTATTGAGGCATACAATGACGAACCTATTTGGGTTGTTCGTTCAGGATGCTCGTCGTCCAGAATGACATTTTCTGTAGCTTCCACCACCTGACCTTTTACAAGTTGAGATTCATCTCTAGGATCCAGTGTTTCAATTTTTGTACCTTCATCCACCTGATAGGTAGTAGTCTTTTTCCTCGATTCATCCAGCTCCTCTTATTCGGCAGATGAATAATAGCATTCCCGAGCTACTTTTTGATCACCCTTCATAACTCCTACTCCAAAATTTGTTGGAAATTTTAGGCATTGATGTACTGTAGATGGAACCGCTTCGAACTTCTTCAAACCAAACCTTCCCATGATGATATTATAGGCTGACTGAACGTTCTTATCCATCACAAAGAAGCGTATTCTTTCTGTTCGACAAGAAGGCCATGTTCCAATGAATATATCCAACTTGATCGTACCAAGTGGAAAAACTTTCTCGCCAGCAAAACCAAGGAGAGGTCTGTGATAAGGCTCCAGTTGAGATAACTTTAAGTTTAAACTGTCGAAGCACGAGTAGAACATGATGTCTGCCGAACTACCATTATCTACCAGAACTCTCGAAATCATCACTTCCTTCATTTTCATCTTGATCACCAATGGGTCATCATGAGGATATAGGACACCTGCGAGGTTGTTCTTTGAAAAAACAATGACCAACTTCTCTTTGTTTACCTTTCTCGGGCGATCTTCCTCGGCTAAATTTATCCATTGAATATATGAGCAAGCTTGAGCCTCACAAAGGTATGCCTTTCTTTCTGCAGTAAGATCACCTCCTCCTGCATCTCCACCTGTAATAACATTACAATCAAATGTCCCAAAACGTATTGAAAATACCTCGCGTTCTGGTTGCCTTGGCCTTTTGGGAAGATCGGGGTCTTCTTCTGTATCATCTTCATAATCTCTTTTCCTGTTCTCCTCTGCTCGGTGAGGAGATCTAGACCTCTCTCTTGTTCGATCGTCATTTCTTCTTTCATTTCTACGATCAACATACTTTGACAGTTTTCCTCGTCTGATGAATGTTTCGATCTCGTTCTGAAGAGCTATGCAATTTTTAGTCATATGGCCACGATCTTTGTGAAACTCGCAATATTTTTCCCTATTCCTTATGTCAGGGTCTGCCTTCATTTTCTTTGGCCACTTTAACTCCTCGTTATTCTTGATTTCTTCCAAGACGTGATTGATACCCATCTTCAAAGGAGTATAATTATCAAAAAAAATTAAGACTTCCCATGACGACCTATTTTTGGATTGTTTATCACCACCATTGTTCTTATGCTCTTTCTTCTTGGTTTTGTCAACTTCCACCTTGGTTTCTTTATCCATATTTTTCTTCGCAGTCATAGCCTCCTCGGCATTCATGATTTTAGCCGCTTTTGCCATCAACTCTGACAGGGTTGTGGGTGGATCTTTGGCCAAAGTGTAATACAACTTATTGGGCAACAACCCACTCATCAAGGCGGTGATCGCTGTTTTTTCTTCATAATCTATGACTTCGAGTTTCTCGTTATTAAAACGATTTATATAATCTCTAGTACTCTCACCAGCTTTTTGTCTAACGCTTAACAAATGCGCTACTCGTTTTACTGGCTTTGCCCCAAAACAGAAATTCCCAATGAATAATTCGGCTAGTTGAAAAAAAATTGAAATCTTGCCCCGAGGAAGATTATTGTACCATATCTGAGCAGATCCAGTAAGAGTTCCCGAGAATTCCCTGCATCTCATCTCGTCGGGGACAGCGTAGATGTCGGTTGCAGCTTGATACTGCTCTATATAAAAAACATGATCTGTCTTTTCATCATATTTGGGGGTCACTACGGGTGCTTTGAACTTTGACGGTGTGGAAAAATCCACAATGGCCTGGACAAAAGGTGTCCCTTGAACAAAAGTTCGTTGTAGAGGATTCTTCGCCTTAGCCATTTCCCCCAATCTATCTTCCAGTCTCTGAATAGAACCTTTCCACGCGTCATTTTCTTCCTCGGGCCTGTTGGTTTGAGCAATTGATCGAGTTGATGTAGCTTCTTGGGATCTATCTTGACGAGCAGTTGGTCGCGATTGTGCTGACCCTTCTCTTAGATCTGATGGTTGTCGAAAACTCCTCGACATGGCCTTAGGTGGACTTTTATTCCTCCTAGGGCCTAATCGACTGAAATGAGACACCCTGCTTAATCTTTCCAGCGCACTGGTTCTCTCTGGAGAGAGAGTGATACGTTGTTCAGTATCTGTAGCCCGCACTGATGAAGTTCGCCAAGGTTGATTAAGAGAAATCATCAGATTCCTCATTATGATATGAATCAGTACGCCTGGTTCGTGAAGAAAGTAAATGGGTTTGTCTTTGAACACTTCGCTGTCCTGAATGGGCAAGTGCACCGCCATGAAGGGTTTGTATGAGTTGCCGCATAGTTTCTTGCATGGCGGTCTGGCCCTGGGCCAGATTTGTCATTATTCCAGCCAGATCTGGAATGTTTGAAGGAGCAGACGAATTTGGAGGATTTCCAGCGTTTCGATTGCTGGATTCAGGATTATCAGCCATTGGTGATGAATTATTTTTGATGAAAAACGATATTAACAGTCGTTTTCTCACAGACGGCGCCAATCTGTTGATGTAAAAAATTAGATTGTATCTAATTATTTAATCACAAATAAATTTAAATGAGAAAAAGAATTTTTAAAGTGGTTCAGCCTTATAAGAATGGCCTACGTCCACTGTTTCTGTTATTACTGAGTGTTTGGGAATTCTCGATTACAGGTTTGATCAAGAAATTTCGGTCCCTCTACAATGAGGATGATACAATGTATTTGTAGCCCTTAGGCTGTACATGTGAAAGGGTAAATAATTAATGCCCCTTAAGCGTATACATCTGTATGATAATGATAAGCATTCAATGAATAGTCGAACTGTTGGTTATCTTGCAATTAATGCTCTGGTCGAGATGCAGCTCGGACTGCCTTAGTTGCTCGACATTCAGGAGTTCCTCGGAGCAGTGGAGTTCCTCGGAGCAATGAAGTTCCTCGGAGTACACCTGTAACTCGGAGTGCCTGAGTTGATCGGGGAAGCAGAGTTCCTCGTTGCTAAAGTGATTGCAGGTGCCACGTAAGCTAACACGTGTCTTCTTGTGATTCATCCACGTCATCATGTCAATTTTGGTATCAACAACACCGATCCGATAGTTCAATCCGGACTGGTCCGGATGTCAAATTTTTGACTTATCCTGTTTTAATTTAAGAGTTGTGCATGGTTGAAACTCTTGTATTTTCGTAGTGTATTTATTCCAAAGTATTCCGAGACATTAGAGAGCTTCTTTTTACATAGTTTTCAGAGAGAGAAAATGTAGAAGAACCTTATAAGCTAAAAATACAATTATTGATTCCCTAGTTCAGATTTTTAGAGTAAAGTGAATTCGTCTTCTTCTCTATTAGTTTGTTTTCAATAGTTATTTCTGGCTTGCATGTTTTCATTAGTTCTGGATTTTTTATTCTCGTTTTCACAATGATTTCAGTTGCATGCACTGTAGAAAACCTTGTTTTTGTTAGTTACACCATGCTAGTCTAGATTTTTAGGGGTTGGGATGCATGAACCCCACCCGATGTGGTTTGCATATGTGTAAAATTAGTTCCCTGAATTAACTAAATGATTGAATCCTGTTGTGTTGTGATCACAACCGTCGTAAGACTTTTGATCTCTTTTACCATAGGTAACCGGGTTGCTTAAGAGTGCGACGCGCGTGTATCTATAACGACACCACTTTATTCTTACTTTTGATTATGTATGGTGCGGTCTAGTACCCTCATATATATACTTCTTGAGATTAATAAAGATTGGATTCAATCAATTATCTAATTTATAACTAGTTTTATCTCCGGTAAACGTACTAAGGTTCGGGGGATTTTATTCCAACCTATCTTTCTCATTCATATTTAGTCAATCACAATTAACATATTCTTGCATGTTTAGTTTCATAATTAGTTTAATTCACTTGCATTTAGTTGATAGATATAATCCCACTTCAATCATCTTTTTATTTTCTTTTTCTAGAGTTAGTTTAGGGTTGACCGTCTTTCCTACGTCGTCACGAGCATTCGTCTTATTTCCCTGAGAATTTGACCCCATCTTACCGGGTTATCACTTGAGCGATAGGCTTGCACTTGAGCCTATATTATAGTTATTCCTTTGGAAATTTCATCAATTGTGTTTGCTTTGTTTTTCATTATCTTACAGTAGTCTTACACATATTGCGTTATTCAAACCAGGTACAATAAATTAGATCACTTATGATCTGAACGTCATCGAGAAAAAAAATTCGTAGATAAGAGGTGTGCCACACACACACACACACACACACACACACACACACACATATATATATATATATATATCACCGTTATTTCTTTTTTTATTTCTCTAAATCCTTGATTTAATCAATATATTTTTTATTTTTGAATTTTTATAAGTAGTATTTTCATGAAGGGTTATTGTTCCATTTAATTTCAGCTAAAGCAATGCCTACTATATGTTACTAATTTGTTATATCCATAAGGTATTTTTCAATTCACATATCATTAATCTAGAATATAGATCACACTTATTAATCTATCTGTTGCCCAGATTATACTCAAGAGGGGGGGTGAATTGAGTTTTTACAAACTTTAAGTCAAATTAATATTTTAGTAAAATATTAAATTTAAAGTACTTAGACAAATTTCAGATTAATAAAAATTGTAAAGAATAAATTTAATAAAATCAAACAAATGCAACCAACTAATTTAAGCAACTAGAAATACAGATTTTAACACTCTAGGAATATTAAATTAATTTTCGTATTTAATATTAAGTGATATTCTGAAATTAATTATTTAATTCAAAAATAATTATTTTAACCTTAAAATATATTTAGTCAAATTTCGGAATTAATTTATTTGCAAGATAGTGTGCTGAAAATATTAACTCAAGCAGCATGTGCAAATAAGTAAATAAAAGTGCGGAAAATAAATGACACCGAAATTTAACGTGGTTCGGCCAAATCCCGGCCTACGTCCACGCGCCTAGAGCCCCTGTATCCTTTACGCTTCACTAAACCTGATCCACTTGCGGGTAGGATCAAACCACCGCGTACAACTGTTTGCAAGCTAACTCCGAGCTTCAAACCCCGTGGCCCACTTACGGGTAGGAACCAATTACCGGTACAAATCGAAGCTTCAACAAAGCTTCACAACAAATCTGAATTTTTGTAGTACAAGATACAATACTGAAACTCCTTAAAATACAATTTGTAATCTGAGTTTCTCCATCTTTAATGAGACTTCAATAAATGATGTTGAAGAAGGCGCAAGTCTTCTTCTTCAATGATAGAGCAGATGATAAAATTAATTGCTCTCTTGATTGTGTAGCTAAGTAGTAAAATAAATGCTCTCAATAATATTTCAAGTCTTGATCATATTCTCATTCAAGTGTGGTTCTTCAATGTAGCTCTTGAATGCTTTAAATGTGTCTTCCAAAAACTAGTTGTTAGACACATGCATTTTGAGCATTAAATGCTCCTGATTTTGCTGAGATGGTGTAGCTTCAAAATCATTTCCAAATCTGATATCTAGATCTTCATCTTTATCTTCTCCATAGAAATATAGCTGTTGTAGCATGGAAATAGACATCTGAAAATATCTATTATTGAAAAATGGTTTGGTAGATAACATATAGATTTTCTGCAAAAAGATTGTTAGTCCAAGAGATAAAATATAAATCTGATGTATAAATGTAAAGTGATAGTCTCAAACTAAAGGAATGAATGATCTCATATATACCACTGTGTAAAAGATATAACTGGTGTGTTAAGAACATTTTTATGTCAAGAAGATCAGTTGGACAATGTAAGTAACTGATTTTGTTCAGGTGCATGTCTCGAGGAAGCCAAAGATAATATCATAGGAAGTTTGTGATATTATGTTTAATAAGGACAAGGCACAGCCGAAAGAATGGGCTAATGAACAGTCCTGGAAAATATAACTCACGTCAGTTCTGGTGGCAAGAGATCTGACACATGTACAACTAAGTTACAGGTTTGCAAGAAAACATATATATATATATATAGTGTACAAAAAAATTTATTTCTCGGACATACATATATATATAATGTTCTGAATAAAAAATAATTTTGAACTCACATATATATAAAAGTCCCACTATTCCCACTCCACATTTACATTCCCCCACTCCACCTTTTTACTAAAAGACTCTACTACCCTTAATAATTACTTTTCACATATTTGTCTTCATCTCACACCAACTTTTATTGCTAACAACTCAATTGAGAGTACAAATTGAAGGAGGAGAGATCTTCTAATATTTCAAAAAAAAATGCAAATAAATAGCCACATAAAGAATAAATTTCCAAAAAAAATTATTAATACAATTACTTATAAAAAAAATTAGTTCGAACAAATATAATATTTTTTTCAAAAATCTATTATTTATTTTAAAATACATAATATTCCGAAAAAAAAAATAATATTTTGAATATAAACAAATCTAATATTCTGCAAAATAATTTTTAAATATTCTGAAAATAAAAAATATTCTGGGAAAAAATTATTATTATTTATTATAGAAATGGAAGTTAATCAAAAAACTGTTTTTAAATACGTAATATTTTAGAAATAAAAAACATAATGTTTTGAATATAAACATCCTGGTATTCCGGAAAATAATTTTTTTAACAATCTAAAAATATAAAAATAAAAAAAGTCTGTTTTTATTTAAAAAAAACATTCGATTATTTATAAAAAAAACGTATTATTATTATTTTTATTGAAACGAGCGTTAGTAAAAAACTGTTTTGTTATTTATATAAAAAATGGAGATTATTTTTATAAAAAAGTGTTGACGATAATTATATCAAATAAAAAATGGACATCATTTTTAGAAAGAAAAACTGGACGAAACTTTTATTATAAAACATAACTTTTTCATAAAACTGTATTTTTTCGTAAAAAACTAAATTGTGATTTTTATAAATTACTATTTTTCGCATTTTATACTTTAATGCACCGCATTACACGAATAGCATGATTTATAATTTTCACACCAAAATGAATACAATATGATACGAATAATTTGTTGTGAGTGACACAATATTAAATTAATAAGTTTACTCATGTTATTCATGTCATGTTGTATTTAATGTGGCGTGAAAATTATAAATCACGCTATTTATGTTATGTCGTGTATTAAAGTATAAAATACAAAATTAGTAATGTGTCAAAATCACGACTTAATTTTTTTTATAAAAAAATGCAGTTTTATAAAAAAATGTGTGTTTTTTAATAAAAGTTTCGTCCAGTCTTTCTTTATAAAAATGATGTCCATTTTTTATTTGATATAATTATCGTCAACATTTTTTTTATAAAAATAATGTCCTTTTTTCATATAAATAACAAAACAGTTTTTATTAACGCTGGTTTCAATAAAAAAAATAATAATACATTTTTTTTAAATAACCTAATGTTTTTTTAAATAAAAACAGGCTTTTGTGATTTTTATATTTTTAGAATATAAAAAAAATTATTTTCCGGAATACCAGAATGTTTATAGTCAAAACATTATGTTTTTATTTTCTAAATATTACGTATTTAAAAATAGTTTTTTGATTAACTTCCATTTCTATAATAAATAATAATATTTTTTTCCTAGAATATTATGTATTTTCAGAATATTTAAAAATTATTTTCCAGATTATTAGATTTATTTATATTCAAAATATTATATTTTTTTTATTTGCATAATATTATGTATTTTAAAATAAATAATAGACTTTTGACAAAATATTATATTTGTTCAAACTATTTTTTTTTTATCAGGAAATGTATTAATAAAATTTATTCTTTATGTGGCTATTGATTGTATTTTTTTTTGTAAATATTAGAAGATCTCACATCGTTCAATTTATACTCTTAATTGAGTTGTTAACAATAAAAGTTGGAGTAAGATGAAGATAAATATGTGAAAAGTAATTGTTAAGGGTAGTAGTGTCTTTTAGCAAAAAGGTGGAGTGGGGGAATATAAATTTGGAGTGGGAATAGTGAGACTCTATATATAATGTACTTAATAAAACATAATTGATAAAGAATAACACTACATAGACACGGTTCTATACCCATTTTCCTTACCCACTAACAAGACAAATAAAAGATGACTCATCACAAAGCAAAACAAGCTCCAAAGCTATTTTTTGTTTTAATTTTAAAATTGTTGTTTCATCAAAGTTACACTTTAAATAAAATTTAAAACTACCCAAATGTACCAAAAATATTTTTTTAAAAGGAGATTTTAAAAAACAAATTGACTTAAAAAATAAGGAGTGCCACTGACACGAACTTCAAAAATAAAAGAATATTGAATAAACTATTTTCCCACGTTAGTTCGTCGCTGTAGATAATAAATTTTTTTGTGACGCACTGACGTGTGAAAACATTTTTTTTTTAATAATAATTTTTTTTTGTGAAAATATTTTTTGACCTACAACGATGTACAATTCCAACTCATTTTGTGTGACGCACTGACGTGTCGCGTCTGTATTGCTTCATTTTTGGGTCCTGACAGGAGCCACACCATAGGACCTTCAAAATGAACCAATGTAGACACGACACGTTAGTGAGTCGCACGAAATCAGTCGGGTTCGTGATCCTAAAATAAATCATAACTCTAATTATTTATTAATTTAAAAATAAATTAAAAATATTAAGAGAATATTTTTTACTTTTGTTTTGGCACTTTATTAATTGATAAAATGCATTGTGTTTTAAAAAAACACGACATGACGCGACATAAATTTTTTCGATAATAATATTTTCTTGCTAAAATCAATTCTATGTCTTTTTTTGGTTTTATTTTTTTTTGATAAAATCAGTTCTATGTCCTATCTAATGTCAATTAAATTGTGTTAGATAAGACACGATACGAGTTTTTTGGGTTGAAAAAATCAGTTTAAAAAAAGAGTGGTTCTACATAGCCCGCCTGGGAACCGCATTCACCCCCATTTTTAATTTTTTTTTCTTACTTTCTTATTCTTTTGTGTTTAACAATTGATATAAAAATAGTTTTTTATATAAAAAAAAGAGTTTTCCATATAGAAAAACAATTTTTCTATTAATATAAATTTTTTTTTTATTGAAAGTAAATTTTTTATTAAAATTAATAATTTTTTTTATGAATAAAAAAAATTATGTTTTTGACATGATATCGCGATTGATTAGTGCCGCTGGCGCGGACCCATAAAATATCGCGATTAATTAGTGCCGATGGCGCGGACCCACAGTCAACAAATAATGTGTATTCGGAAATGTGGGTCCACGCCAGCGGTATTAATTAATCGCGATATTTTTTATAGAAAAAATACCGCGATTAATAGATGCTGCTGACGCGGACCCACATTCAACAAATGATTTGGGTCCGAGAATGTGTGTCCGCGCCAGTAGTACTAAGATATTTTTTATTGAAAAAATATCGCGATTAATTAGTGTCGCTGGCGCTGATTCACATTCAACAAATGATTTGGGTCCGCGCCTGCACTACTAATTAATCGCGATAGTTATTAATCGCTGGCGCGATACTAATTAATCGCGAAACTAAGTGACACTAATCAATAATATCTTATTAGTGTCGCGATACTTATTAATCGCTGGCGCGATACTAATTAATCGCGAAACTAAGTGACACTAATCAATAATATCTTATTAGTATCGCACAAAATACAGACCCAAAAATGAAGCAATACAGACGCGACACGTTAGTGAGTCGGACGAAATAAGTTGGAGTTGTACATCGTTGTAGGTCAAAAAATATTTTCACAAAAAAAAAATATTATTAAAAAAAATTGTTTTCACACGTTAGTGCGTCACAAAAAAATTTATTATCTACAGCGACGAACTAACGTGGAAAAATAGTTTATCCAATATTCTTTTATTTTTGAAGTTTGTTTCAGTGGCACTCCTTATTTTTTAAGTCAATTTGTTTTTAAAAATCTCCTTTTAAAAAAATATTTTTGGTACATTTGGGTAGTTTTAAATTTTATTTAAAGTGTAACTTTGAGGAAACAACAATTTTAAAATTAAAACTAAAAATAGCTTTGGAGCTTGTTTTGCTTTGTGATGAGTCATCTTTTATTTGTCTTGTTAGTGGGTAAGGAAAATGAGTATAAAACCGTGTCTATGTAGTGTTATTCATATATATATGAAAGGTGTACATATATATATTGAATAAAAAAATATTTCCCACATTGATATAAAACGTTTCCCAACAGATATAAAAATTAAATTTCTGACAGATATATGTATAAGGATTTATGGACTAAAATAAAAAAAATTCTGGAAGAAAATTTTGGACCGAAATATAAAATTTAGAACAGATATGTACGTTAAAAATCCGGACTGAAATAAATATATTAATGGATTTCCGAACAGATATAAACGTTAAAAACAATTCAGACTGAAATATATATATTAATGAATTTCTGAACAGATATAAACGTTAAGAACAATTTGGACTGAAATATGATTTTGGAGTTCATAAGTGAATCTCATTAATTTATTCATCCAATGATGTCGTAGCCTTAAGGCTAGTCTCTGAGTGAGTTGATGGCCAAGAAAATGACAGGGCATGGTCTCATGTCTTACATCTAGTCAAGACATCAAGTCTTGTATAAAAGAGTTAAAGATTTTATATATATATATATATATAGAGAGAGAGAGAGAGAGGCAAACTCTTGTGCACACTAAGTTTGCACATTACTTTTTTAAAGTAGTAAAAAAAATATTTTTGAGTGCTGGCGCACACCAATTTTTTTATGTGATATTTCAACATTTCAACGGACTCTTGTAAAAAAATTAGCTGAAAAAAACTTTTTTTGCTATTTTTAAAAAATCGGTCAAACTTTCACAGTTTTTAAAGCGCTTAAAAGCATAGAAAGTTTGACCGATTTTTTAAAACTAGCAAAAAAAGTTTTTTTGAGCTGATTTTTTTTATATGGGTTCCTTGAAATGTTTAAATATCACACAAAAAAAATCAACTCTAAAATATTTTTTTTACTACTTTAAAAAAGTAATGTGCAAACTTAGTATGCACAAGAGCCTGCCCCTCTCTCTCTCTGTATATATATATATATATAGGGTGTAGAGTATAGCAGTAGATAAGATTATTTAAAAACAAATTAGCGTGTGGCAGTGGCTGTGATCAGTAGGCGTATGCGTACGAATTGGCGTGTAGCAGTGGCTGTGAGCAGTAGGCGCATGCGTGTAGTGGACACATCGGATAATAAAAAAAAAACAAAAACCGAGACAAAGCTCAGGTCCTGTAGGAATTTTAAGGCTGGTATAAAGCCGAAAGTTATAAAGGCAGTAGGCAGGTCTAGGGCCGAAATAGTAACTGGTACACACTAGCAGGTAGCAGGTCTTACACGGTCAAAACACTTACTCATATCTATAAAAATGTATGGCCACAAAATGACGAAATAAAATATAGCAGGTATGGTTTCTCAAAGGACTTAAGGCTTTTCTCATAAAGGACGAAAGCAGGTATGGTTTCTCCAAAAGATAAAATCAAAGGCAAGAGATCAACTCTCTTATTATAACGTGCCAACAGGTATAAGAGTACTAAGCCATGAATAAGTAAAAAAATAAAATACACGCTCATGCAAATAATCATCAAAAAATATTTTTAACTTCAAAAATAATTATTCTGCAACTTTTATAAAAAAATATTTAGTGTCAAAACTTATTTCCAAGAAAAATATAATTTCATTTTAAAAAATGTTTCGGCTCATAATTAATTAGTCACACAATTAAAAATCATAGATCAAGAAATATGCATGTATGCCTAATGTGTCAAGTACAAATGTGCACCACACGTGAATACCTTTTCTCAGATATGTTCGTTGAGTAAAGTCAAGGCATTTTGAGTCGTGAAAATAAAACAGGACATGAACAGGTATAACTTAGTCAAAATAAATATGTTATCAAGACAAGATGACATAAATACAAATATGTATATAATGGTATATTAAAATTCTTATCAAGACAAGAACTATTTACATAATTACTTAATAACAATATGTTTGGCATCATCAAAATCAATATATTATTTTAAACTAAAATGTGTATTAATTAAACTAATTTAATTAATTAGGGATAAAATATATTTTCGTTAACAAATACATAATATTATTTTAGGTAAAATAAAATTTACGTTTTAAGATAAATAAAATCATGAGTCGACATAAAAAAATTGTTTTTGTTTTTCTAATCAAATGTCATTTTACGAAGAAAAAAATGATGTTGACATGATAAAAACATGTTTTTTTTTGGTTAAATTTTTTTTTTAAAATGGTAGTTACACCGATTTTGTGCATTTATATTTTTTATTTTTTGGTCCAACGATTTTTTTTTTGTTGCTAAAAATTAAAAACTATTTTTTGGTGTGTTAAAACTAGTTTAAAAAATGTATTTTGCTAAAAAAATATTTTTGGTTAACTTTTTTTTGTTTTTGTTAAAACTGTGTTTTTTTTAAAAGCATTCCTCATTTTTTTAGAAAGCAGCAATTGTATATACATCATGCGGCCAGCAATTGTGTACAGAGCATTCCTCATTTCTCTTGTATATATGTTGCCACCTCATGTTGCCACATCATTTGACCGTCCTTGAGGGTTTGCACAATGATGGCTCTTTAGATCTTAGGCCAGCTACGCTACTGTTGAGAGGACAATTTTTAGGTGATTGAGTGCAATCTTCCTTAGACCATTAATCTCTCTTGGGACGAGCTCAGCAAAATGCAGTTGCCAGAGGAGTCACTTTCTCTTGGTTGTTAAATATGTAATTTTTAAAGACAAGAATTTGTAATGAGTTGTATAAATATATCTCAGTGCTCTATAATTGTATAAAAATAGTACATTTCACATAATTTTATAAATTTAATCCTTGTATTAAAATCATCATAAAAAATGGTGTCGTTAGCGCGAATAAAAAAAATAAATTCCTAATTTTAAAAGGACCACACAAATAAATGTTATTGTAACACAGAGACTAGATTCATAAACTTGAAAAATTTTATCTTAAAAATTCAAATATAAGAAGTAATATGACTTTTACCTTAATTCTTTAGAAAATATTTAACTAAGAGCTTGGAGAACCACTTGATACGTAATAATATTAACCGTCTTTGATTAGGAGGTTAGAACTATTGAGAATATGTGAGTATTTAGTGATGCTTTGAGCATATAATTCTATCATTAACATATAATTTTAGAAATTAAACAACTTTTATATCCTTTAACCACAACCATCAACTTTAAATATAGTTTTGTGCTTCTATATAGTCATACGTATTAACATAATATCAAGACATAATTTTATGGATGATAAAAGAAAAATTATTTAACACTTAAAAATGGTACAGTTATAATATGATGAATAAAAATGAGTAAAAGGCGAAGAAGAGGGCAAGAGGCGGTATGATTAATAAACATAAATAGAATATTGTACATGTATTCTAGTTCCCCGACTGAGTGAGTAGACATTAAAGAGAAACATGGAAAAGTTTATTTAGACATCCATTTTAAAATTATACTTATGCATTCTATATATGGTATGGATATGCAATGTATAATACCAAAATTATGTCATGTAGTTAATGCCACTACATCTATTTTAAAATCACCAATGGTTATCAAAAATACCAAATAATATTCCAAACATAAACTAGCTACCACCAATCAAATCAATGACAATGATTTAATATTTATCAACATGTAAAAAGAAAGTTCAGATAGCAAACAACTGTTTCAGTTTAGAAACATCCACAACAAATTACTCACTTTTAACCAAAATAGAATATATTTTTATAGCATAAAGAGAAGGTTATAATTAATAGAACTAATTTTATTTAAATACATATTTTTTTACCCCAACAACCAACATTCTCGGATTATAAAATAGTTTGAATTGGAATCATCGATTAGAATAATAACAAAAACTCAAAGAACACTAAAAAAAAATTAAGGAGTTTTAGAGAAGAGAAATAATGATGTAAGACAACTCAAACGACAGTCTAATTTTCATAACAAATCATGAAGTAGAAAAAATAGAAAAATCATCACATATTTGTGTTGTTTAAAAACCATAATCCGTATGGATTAAATTGAAAAAACTCAATATTAAAAATAGGATAGATTTTAAACAAACTTGTTTAAAGTTAAAGATGGATGACAGCGAGTCACCACCAAACCTCCCCAACACCACCACTCGTGTATCTGAAATCCAAAAATACACCCAAAATGATCAATAGAATATCGATAAATGTAATTGATAGTGTTAACGAAAATGTATTTTATCCCTAATTAATTAAATTAGTTTAATTAATGTACATTTTAGTTTAACTTAATATATTGATTTTTGATGATGACAAACAATGATTCACAATGATCCATAAAATGTATAGATTAAGCACGCATAGTGAACATAGTGAATCAGAAATATTTCTCCCCCTTTGACATTATCAAAAAATATTTCTTATAAATTCAGTGTCACGGGAAAAATGCGAAGCTCCCCCTATCAAAAATACTTCGTGCATGGGATTCAACCATAAATCTCAAGGGACATATAAATGACATGAAAATTTTCAATACGCACACAAGTCATCATAAATTTTTCATATCATGTATTTGAATGTGTAGATAGACAATAATATCATCAAATAATGCATAAGTCACAAAAATCATAAATGATACCTATTGTTGTAATCACACACAAATCGTGCGTTGCACACAATGATTTCTCAGAACAATTTTTTTATGTAAAAATAGAAATCATAATTCAATGTTCTCAAATAGTGCAAATACGAAAGATATATCAATGTGCATAATTAACTCTCTCACTAATGTAATAAAATTGCAATGTATAAATTTTCAGTATGCGCAATATCAATTGTTGTATAAATCATCATGATGTAAACTTTCAAGTGCACAACAAATAAACATTTCATAACTCGATGTTTTCAAATAATTTGAATTAAGCACATATTTCGATGTGTTCAAATAATTTGAATTAAGCACATAACTCGATGTTTTCAAATAATTCGAAAATGTATTTTATCCCTAATTAATTAAATTAGTTTAATTAATGTACATTTTAGTTTAACTTAATATATTGATTTTGATGATTCCAAACATATTTTTATTAGGTTATTCTATAGATATTTATTATTGTATAATCTTGTGTATATACCATGATATACATATATCTATTACATATCTATTCTGAGTGAGTTATATATGTTTATGGTTAAGTTTTATTTTCACGACTCAACATGCTTCGACTCTACTTAACGACATATCCGAGTAAAGGTATTTACGTATGTTGCACATTTGCACTTGACACATTAGGGACACATGCATATTTCTTGATCTATGATTTTAATTGTGTCTAATTAATTGTGAGCATAAATAATTTTCTAAAAATGAAATTATATTATTTTTGTTGAAAATGTTTTTTTAATAAAATTGGTGTAAGTTCTGTTTAAAATGAATTTCTTAGTATTAAAATCATTTTCAGAATTTATTAATAAAAATTAATTTTAAATTAGAAAAATAATTTTTCAAAATTAATGTACCGGTTAAACTTTTTTTTTACACTTGCGTGTACTTAATTGAAGAGTTAGATCACATGCCTTACCTTAGGTCTCATCCTACTAGCTTTAGTCTTATCCTAGTGTACATCTAATAGACCTCTAGCTTTAGTCTTATAAGTTGTACCCTTATGAGCTTTAAGATTTGTTCTGTTAAAGACCTTACTTGGAGCCTTTACCTATTCGTCCTTTTCTCATATAGATTAGGGAGGTAGCTGTAGCCATAAGAGCTTTCGTCTTTCTCTTATAAAGATTTGGTTTTGATAGCTATTTTCGTGTCTTTCTCTTATAGAGATTTGGTTTTGATAGCTATTTTCGTGTCTTTCTCTTATAGAGATTTGGTTTTGATAGCTATTTTCGTCACTTTTAAGTGACATGACTTGACATTATAGTCTTTGTGTTAACAGCTTTAGATTGTAGTGTCATAGGAGGCTATATTATTATTAAGCTACCTTGAGCCTTGCGCCTGCAGTGACCTGATACGTCATTGTCATAAGAATTCATACCATTATGACTGATGGCGTGTCTCGTAATTAAACCAATTCTCTGTGAGCCTTACACATCCGAGATTGTTGCATGAGTTCTTATAGGTTGCTTTTATCAATTATGTTTTATTAAGTACATTATATATAGAGTCTCACTATTCCCACTCCAAATTTACATTCTCCCACTCCATTTTTTTTGCTAAAAGACACTACTACCCTTAACAATTACTTTTCACATATTTATCTTCATCTCACTCCAACTTTTATTGTTAACAACTCAATTAAGAGTATAAATTGAACGAGGTGAGATCTTCTAATATTTGCAAAAAAAAATCCAATCAATAGCCACATAAAGAATAAATTTTCAAAAAAAATTATTAATACATTTCCTGATAAAAAAAAATAGTTTGAACAAATATAATATTTTGTCAAAAGTCTATTATTTATTTTAAAATACATAATATTATGCAAATAAAAAAAATATAATATTTTGAATATAAATAAATCTAATAATCTGGAAAATAATTTTTAAATATTCTGAAAATACATAATATTCTAGGAAAAAAATATTATTATTTATTATAGAAATGGAAGTTAATCAAAAAACTATTTTTAAATACGTAATATTTAGAAAATAAAAACATAATGTTTTGGCTATAAACATCCTGGTATTCCGGAAAATAATTTTTTTTATATTCTAAAAATATAAAAATCACAAAAGCCTGTTTTTATTTAAAAAAAAACATTCGGTTATTTAAAAAAAATGTATTATTATTTTTTTATTGAAACCAACGTTAATAAAAACTGTTTTGTTATTTATTTGAAAAAAGGACATTCTTTTTATAAAAAAAATGTTGACGATAATTATATCAAATAAAAAATGGACATCATTTTTATAAAGAAAGACTGGACGAAACTTTTATTAAAAAACACACATTTTTTTATAAAACTGTATTTTTTTATAAAAAAATTAAGTCGTGATTTTGACACATTACTAATTTTGTATTTTATATTTTAATACACGACATGACATAAATAGCGTGATTTATAATTTTCACGCCACATTAAATACAACATGACATGAATAACATGAGTAAACTTATTAATTTAATATTGTGTCACTCACAACAAATTATTCGTATCATATTGTATTCATTTGGGTGTGAAAATTATAAATCATGCTATTCGTGTCATGCGATGCATTAAAGTATAAAATGCGAAAAATAGTAATTTATAAAAATCACAACTTAGTTTTTTACAAAAAAATACAGTTTTATGAAAAAGTTATGTTTTATAATAAAAGTTTCGTCCAGTTTTTCTTTCTAAAAATTAGGGGTGGCCGTGGGCCGGGCCTGGGCAGGCCCGGTCGGGCTCAGGCCGGGCTTGAAAAATTAAGTGCTATCCCAAGCCCGCTCGGGCCCAGATCGGGCCTTATTATGTAATCCCAAGCCCGCCCAGATTTGAAAGCTCTTTACCCAGGCCCGCCCAATCGGGCCTTGTTATGTTAATTAAAAGATTTTAAAAAAAATTAAAATACCTATTTTTTATATAAAGACCAATTTTTTTAATTAAAAATCTGTTTTAAACTCCATGTATTACAAAATCCATATATAAAGTTTTCCACTCTACATGAAAAGACTTGATATACGTTTTTATATTTATAAAAGTTCCCCCCCCCCATATATATATATATATATATATATATATATATATATATATATATATATATATATATATTTCGGGCCTCGGGCCGGGCCGGGCCTCACCGGGCTTAAGAACTCATGCCCAAGCCCGCCCGAAAAAAAATCGGGCCTATAAAATTTTGCCAGGCCCGCTCTGCGGGCCTATTCACCTTACCCAAGCCCTATTTTTTTATTGGGCGGGCTTGGCGGGCCTCGGGCATATGGCCACCCCTACTAAAAATGATGTCCATTTTTTATTTGATATAATTATCGTCAACATTTTTTTTTATAAAAATAATGTCCATATTTGATATAAATAACAAAACAGTTTTTTACTAACGCTCGTTTCAATAAAAATAATAATAATACGTTTTTTTTATAAATAATCGAATGTTTTTTTTAAATAAAAACAGACTTTTGTGATTTTTATATTTTTAGATTGCTAAAAAAATTATTTTCCGGAATACCAGGATGTTTATATTCAAAACATTATGTTTTTTATTTCTAAAATATTACGTATTAAAAAACAGTTTTTTGATTAACTTCCATTTCTATAATAAATAATAATAATTTTTTCCCAGAATATTTTTTATTTTCAGAATATTTAAAAATTATTTTGCAGAATATTAGATTTGTTTATATTCAAAATATTATGTTTTTTTTATTTTCAGAATATTATGTATTTTAAAATAAATAATAGATTTTTGAAAAAAATATTATATTTGTTCAAACTAATTTTTTTTATAAGTAATTGTATTAATAATTTTTTTTGGAAATTTATTCTTTATGTGGCTATTTATTTGCATTTTTTTTTGGAAATATTAGAAGATCTCTCCTCCTTCAATTTGTACTCTCAATTGAGTTGTTAGCAATAAAAGTTGGTGTGAGATGAAGATAAATATGTGAAAAGTAATTATTAAGGGTAGTAGAGTCTTTTAGTAAAAAAGTGGAGTGGGGGAATATAAATTTGGAGTGGAAATAGTGGGACTCTTATATATATGTGAGTTCAAAATTATTTTTTATTCAGAACATTATATATATATATGTATGTCCGAGAAATAATTTTTTTTGTACACTATATATATATATATGTTTTCTTGCAAACCTGTAACTTAGTTGTACATGTGTCAGATCTCTTGCCACCAGAACTGACGTGAGTTATATTTCGCAGGACTGTTCATTAGCCCATTCTTTCGGCTGTGCCTTGTCCTTATTAAACATAATATCACAAACTTCCTATGATATTATCTTTGGCTTTCTCGAGACATGCACCTGAACAAAATCAGTTACTTACATTGTCCAACTTATCTTCTTGACATAAAAATGTTCTTAACACACCAGTTATATCTTTTACACAATGGTATATATGAGATCATTCATTCCTTTAGTTTCGGACTATCACTTTACATTTATACATCAGATTTACATTTTATCTCTTGGACTAACAATCTTTTTGCAGCAAATCTATATGTTATCTACCAAGCCATTTTCCAATAACAGATATTTTCAGATGTCTATTTCCATGCTACAACAGCTATATTTTTATGGAGAAGATAAAGATGAAGATCTAGATATCAGATTTGGAAATGATTTTGAAGCTACACCATCTCAGCAAAATCAGGAGCATTTAATGCTCAAAATGCATGT
This sequence comes from Sambucus nigra, assembly GCA_949130495.1. Taxonomy (NCBI): domain Eukaryota; kingdom Viridiplantae; phylum Streptophyta; class Magnoliopsida; order Dipsacales; family Adoxaceae; genus Sambucus; species Sambucus nigra. The sequence goes on along the minus strand of OX422208.1, from coordinate 23,380,424 downwards.
GTCTAACATCTAGTTTTTGGAAGACACATTTAAAGCATTCAAGAGCTGCATTGAAGAACCACACTTGAATGAGAATCTGGTCAAGACTTGAAATATTATTGAGAGCATTTATTTTACTACTCAGCTACACATTCAAGAGAGCAATTAATTTTATCATCTGCTCAATCATTGAAGAAGAAGATTTGTGTCTACTTCAACATCATTTATTGAAGTCTCATTAAAGAAGGAGAAACTCAGATTACAAATTGTATTTTAAGGAGTTTGAGTATTGTATCTTGTACTACAAAAATTCAGATTTGTTGTGAAGCTTTGTTGAAGCTTCGGTTTGTACCGGTAATTGGTTCCTACCCGTAAGTGGGCCACGGGGTTTGAAGCTCGGAGTTAGCTTGCAAACAGTTGTACGCGGTGGTTTGATCCTACCCGCAAGTGGATCAGGTTTAGTGAAGCGCATAAGAGACAGGGGCTCTAGGCGCGTGGACGTAGGCCGGAATTTGGCCGAACCACGTTAAATTTCGGTGTCATTTATTTTCCGCACTTTTATTTACTTATTTGCACATGCTTGCTTGAGTTAATATTTTCAGCACACTATCTTGCAAATAAATTAATTCCGAAATTTGACTAAATATATTTTAAGGTTAAAATAATTATCTTTGAATTAAATAATTAATTTCAGAATATCACTTAATATTAAATACGAAAATTAATTTAATATTCCTAGAGTGTTAAAATCTGTATTTCTAGTTGCTTAAATTAGTTGGTTGCATTTGTTTGATTTTATTAAATTTATTCTTTACAGTTTTTATTAATCTGAAATTTGTCTAAGTGATTTAAATTTAATATTTTACTAAAATATTAATTTGACTTAAAGTTTGTAAAAACTCAATTCACCCCCCCTCTTGAGTATAATCTGGGCAACAGATAGATTAATAAATGTGATCTATATTCTAGATTAATGATATGTGAATTGAAAAATACCTTATGGATATAACAAATTAGTAACATATAGTAGGCATTGCTTTAGCTGAAATTAAATGGAACAATAACCCTTCATGAAAATACTACTTATAAAAATTCAAAAATAAAAAATATATTGATTAAATCAAGGATTTAGAGAAATAAAAAAAGAAATAATGGTGATATATACATATATATATATATATATATATATATATATATATATATATATATATATATATATATATATATATATATATATATATATATATATATATATATATATATATATATATGTGTGTGTGTGTGTGTGTGTGTGTGTGTGTGTGGCACACCTCTTGTCTACGAATTTTTTTTCTCGATGACGTTCAGATCATAAGTGATCTAATTTATTGTACCTGGTTTGAATAGCGCAATATGTGTAAGACTACTGTAAGATAATGAAAAACAAAGCAAACACAATTGATGAAATTTCCAAAGGAATAACTATAATATAGGCTCAAGTGCAAGCCTGTCGCTCAAGTGATAACCCGGTAAGATGGGGTCAAATTCTCAGGGAAATAAGACGAATGCTCGTGAAGACGTAGGAAAGACGGTCAACCCTAAACTAACTCTAGAAAAAGAAAATAAAAAGATGATTGAAGTGGGATTATATCTATCAACTAAATGCAAGTGAATTAAACCAATTATGAAACTAAACATGCAAGAATATGCTAATTGGGATTGACTAAATATGAATGAGAAAGATAGGTTGGAATAAAATCCCCCGAACCTTAGTACATTTATCGGAGATAAAACTAGTTATAAATTAGATAATTGATTGATACCAATCTTTATTAATCTCAAGAAGTATATATATGAGGGTACTAGACCGCACCATACATAATCAAAAGTAAGAATAAAGTGGTGTCGTTATAGATACACGCACGTTGTACTCTTAAGCAACCCGGTTACCTATGGCAAAAGAGATCAAAAGTCTTACGACGGTTGTGATCACAACACAACAGGATTCAATCATTTAGTTAATTCAGGGAACTAATTTTACACATATGCAAACCACATCGGGTGGGGTTCATGCATCCCAACCCATAAAAATCTAGCCTAGCATGGTGTAACTAACAAAAACAAGGTTTTCTACAGTGCATGCAACTGAAATCATTGTGAAAACGAGAATAAAAAATCCAGAACTAATGAAAACATGCAAGCCAGAAATAACTATTGAAAACAAACTAATAGAGAAGAAGACGAATTCACTTTACTCTAAAAATCTGAACTAGGGAATCAATAATTGTATTTTTAGCTTATAAGGTTCTTCTACATTTTCTCTCTCTAAAAACTATGTGAAAAGTAGCTCTCTAATGTCTCGGAATACTTTGGAATAAATACACTACGAAAATACAAGAGTTTCAACCATGCACAACTCTTAAATTAAAACAGGATAAGTCAAAAATTCGACATCCGGACCAGTCCGGATTGAACTATCGGATCGGTGTTGTTGATACCAAAATTGACATGCTGACGTGGATGAATCACAAGAAGACACGTGTTAGCTTACGTGGCACCTGCAATCACTTTAGCAACGAGGAACTCTGCTTCCCCGATCAACTCAGGCACTCCGAGTTACAGGTGTACTCCGAGGAACTTCATTGCTCCGAGGAACTCCACTGCTCCGAGGAACTCCTGAATGTCGAGCAACTAAGGCGGTACGAGCTGCATCTCGACCAGAGCATTAATTGCAAGATAACCAACAGTTCGACTATTCATTGAATGCTTATCATTATCATACAGATGTATACGCTTAAGGGGCATTAATTACTTACCCTTTCACATGTACAGCCTAAGGGCTATAAATACATTGTATCATCCTCATTGTAGAGGGACCGAAATTTCTTGATCAAACCTGTAATCGAGAATTCCCAAACACTCAGTAATAACAGAAACAGTGGACGTAGGCCATTCTTATAAGGATGAACCACTTTAAAAATTCTTTTTCTCATTTAAATTTATCTGTGATTAAATAATTAGATACAATCTAATTTTTTACATCAACAGATTGGCGCCGTCTGTGAGAAAATGACTGTTAATATCGTTTTTCATCAAAAATAATTCATCATCAATGACTGATAATCCTGAATCCAGCAATCGAAACGCTGGAAATCCTCCAAATCCGTCTGCTCCTTCAAACATTCCAGATCTGGCTGGAATAATGACAAATCTGGCCCAGAGCCAGACCGCCATGCAAGAAACTATGCGGCAACTCATACAAACCCTTTATGACGGTGAACTTGCCCATTCAGGACAGCGAAGTGTTCAAAGACAAACCCATTTACTTTCTTCACGAACCAGGCGTACAGATTCATATCATAATGAGGAATCTGATGATTTCTCTTATCAACCTGGGCGAACTTCATCAGTGCGGGCTACAGATACTGAACAACGTATCACTCTCTCTCCAGAGAGAACCAGTGCGCTAGAAAGATTAAGCAGGGTGTCTCATTTCAGTCGATTAGGCCCTAAGAGGAATAAAAGTCCACCTAAGGCCATGTCGAGGAGTTTTCGACAACCATCAGATCTAAGAGAAGGGTCAGCACAATCGCGACCAGCTGCTCGTCAAGATAGATCCCAGGAAGCTACATCAACTCGATCAATTGCTCAAACCAACAGGCCCGAGGAAGGAAATGACGCGTGGAAAGGCTCTATTCAGAGACTGGAAGATAGATTGAGGGAAATGGCTAAGGCGAAGAATCCTCTACAACGAACTTTTGTTCAAGGGACACCTTTTGTCCAGGCTATTGTGGATTTTCCCACACCGTCAAAGTTCAAAGCACCAGTAGTGACCCCCAAATAGGATGAAAAGACAGATCTTGTTCTTCATATAGAGCAGTATCAAGCTGCAGCCGACATCAATGATGTTCCCGACGAGATGAGATGCAGGGCATTCTCGGGAACTCTTACTGGATCTGCTCAGATATGGTACAATAATCTTCCTCGGGGCAAGATTTTATTTTTTTTTCAACAGCCGAATTATTCATTGGGAATTTCTGTTTTGGGGCAAAGCCAGTAAAACAAGTAGCGCATTTGTTAAGCGTTAGACAAAAAGCTGGTGAGAGTACTAGAGATTATATAACTCGTTTTAATAACGAGAAACTCGAAGTCATAGATTATGAAGAAAAAACAGCGATCACCGCCTTGATGAGCGGGCTGTTGCCCAATAAGTTGTATTACACTTTGGCCAAAGATCCACCCACAACCATGTCAGAGTTGATGGCAAAAGCGGCCAAAATCATGAATGTCGAGGAGGCTATGGCTGCGAAGAAAAATATGGATAAAGAAACCAAGGTGGAAGTTGACAAAACCAAGAAGAAAGAGCATAAGAACAATGGTGGTGATAAACAGTCCAAAAATAGGTCGTCATGGGAAGTCTTGAAAAAATTTGATAATTATACTCCTTTGAAGATGGGTATCAATCACGTCTTGGAAGAAATCAAGAATAACGAGGAGTTAAAGTGGCCAAAGAAAATGAAGGCAGACCCTGACAGAAGGAATAGGGAAAAATATTGGAGTTTCACAAAGATCATAGCCATATGACTAAAAATTTCATAGCTCTTCAGACAAGATCGAAACATTCATCAGACGAGAAAAACTGTCAAAGTATGTTGATCGTAGAAATGAAAGAAGAAATGACGACCGAACAAGAGAGAGGTCTAGATCTCCTTGCCGAATAGAGGAGCACAGGAAAAGAGATCATGAAGATGATACAGAAGAAGACCCCGATCTTCCCAAAAGGCCAAGGCAACCCGAACGCGAGGTATTTTCAATATGTTTTGGGACATTTGATTGTAATGTTATTACAGGTGGAGATGCAGGAGGAGGTGATCTTACTGCAGAAAGAAAGGCATACCTTTGTGAGGCTCAAGCTTGCTCATATATTCAACGGATAAATTTGGCCGAGGAAGATCGCCCGAGAAAGGTAAACAAAGAGAAGTTGGTCATTGTTTTTTCAAAGAACGACCTCGCAGGTGTCCTATATCCTCATGATGACCCATTGGTGATCAAGATGAGAATGAAGGAAGTGATGATTTCGAGAGTTCTGGTAGATAATGGTAGTTCGGCAGACATCATGTTCTACTCGTGCTTCGACAGTTTAAACTTAAAGTTATCTCAACTGGAGCCTTATCACAGACCTCTCCTTGGTTTTGCTGGCGATAAAGTTTTTCCACTTGGTACGATCAAGTTGGATATATTCATTGGAACATGGCCTTCTTGTCGAACAGAAAGAATACGCTTCTTTGTGATGGATAAGAATGTTCAGTCAGCCTACAATATCATCATGGGAAGGGTTGGTTTGAAGAAGTTCGAAGCGATTCCATCTACAGTACATCAATGCCTAAAATTTCCAACAAATTTTGGAGTAGGAGTTATGAAGGGTGATCAAAAAGTAGCTCGGGAATGCTATTATTCATCTGCCGAACAAGAGGAGCTGGATGAATCGAGGAAAAAGACTACTACCTATCAGGTGGATGAAGGTACAAAAATTGAAACACTGGATCCTAGAGATGAATCTCAACTTGTAAAAGGTCAGGTGGTGGAAGCTACAGAAAATGTCATTCTGGACGACGAGCATCCTGAATGAACAACCCAAATAGGTTCGTCATTGGATGCCTCAATAAAATGGGAGTTGATAACTTTCCTAAGAAGCAGAAAGAAAACTTTTGCATGGAGTCATGAAGATATTCCAGGAATAGACCCAAATTTCTTATGTCACGAGCTCAACGTGAATAAGGAGATCAAGCCAGTAAAGCAGAGAAGAAGAGTATTCAGTCCCGAGAAGAATCAAGCTATACAAGAGGAGGTCGAGAAGCTCCATAAGGCTTGTTTCATCGAGGATGTTAAATATCCAGACTTGTTAGCCAATGTGGTGATGGTAAAGAAGAAAAATAACAAATGGAGGATGTGTGTTGATTTCACCGACCTCAATAAAGCATGCCCAAAGGATCATTTTCCATTTCCCCGAATGGACCAACTGGTGGATGCTACCTCGGGACACGAGCTGCTCAGCTTCATGGATGCTTATTCTGGTTACAACCAGATCAAAATGAAACCTGAAGACAGGGAGAGTACTTCTTTTATTACCCCTAGGGGAACTTATTGTTATAATGTTATGCCTTTTGGTTTGAAAAATGCAGGTGCGACATATCAGCGGCTGATGAACAAGATCTTTGTCGAACAAATCAGTTGCAATATGGAAGTCTATGTCGACGATATGTTGACAAAGAGTAAGAAAGCTGCTGATCATCTAGTTGACTTAGGCCAGACCTTTGATCAATTGGACAAATACCAAATGAAGCTGAACCCGACGAAGTGCATATTTGGAGTACGAGAAGGCATGTTTCTCGGGTACATCGTCAATCAACGAGGCATTGAAACAAATCCAGAAAAGATCAAAGTTCTATTAGGGCTACGATCTCCAACGACGAAGAAAGAAGTGCAAAGTCTTATAGGACGAGTAGCAGCACTCAACAGATTTGTATCGCGAGCAATTGATAGATGCCTCCCGTTCTTCAAAACACTCCGAACAACTTTTGAGTGGAATGATGAATGTGAGAAGGCCTTTCAAGACTTGAAGAAGTATTTGGGAGCACCTCCTCTGTTGTCCAGGCCAGTGATGGGAGAAAAATTGTACTTGTATCTGGCAGTATCAGAGAATGCAGTTAGCTCGGCATTGATCAGAATGGAGAATGGAGTGCAAAAGCCAATTTACTACACAAGTAAGGCCTTCCGAGGAGCAGAGATCAGGTATCCAAAGCTAGAAAAATTGGCACTGGCGCTAATTGAGGCGAGTAGGAGAATGAGGCCATATTTCCAGGCCCATAATATAGTCGTATATACTGACATGCCATTGAGACAAGCCCTTCATAAACCAGAAAAATCAGGGAGATTGATGTACTAGGCAATAGAGCTCGACGAATCTGATATAATTTATGAACCCAGGTCATCGCTTAAAAGGGCAAGCAATAGCAGATTTCATAGCAGAGTTCACCTATCCTAATACCCCCGAGGAGCAAAAGCAGCTCGTTGATCAACCTGTGGATGTTACAGGATCAACAAACACTGGCTCAGACCAACTTAGGTTGGTAAAAGGGCAAGTGGATGTTACAGGATCATCAAATTCGAGCTCAGACCAGCTTAGGTTGGTAAAAGGGCGAGAAAAGATGGTCGACGAAGATCGAGAAGTATCAGGAGATGATGAAAGAAAGCATCAAATATTCCATCGAGGAACTCTGTCAAATCAGAAATTAGAAGACGAGTTGCCTATATGGAAGTTATATGTAGGTGACTCATCTTGCACTACAGGCTGTGGGGCAGGGATCGTTCTGAACAGCCCGGACGAAGTCGACATAGAATACGCCCTACAATTCCAATTCAAAGCCTCCAATAATGCGGCTGAGTATGAGGCCATGATTGCAGGTCTTAATTTGGCAAAAACTATAGAGGCACAACAGGTTATTGTCTTCAGTGAATCTCAATTAATTGTGAATCAGATGTTGGGAATATATGTAGACAAAGGAGAGTTAATGATTAAGTATCATGTAAAGGTGATGGAGTTGGTATCAGAATTTGTTGTTATTAAGTTAGTCAGAATACCAAGAATAGAGAATGCAAGAGCAGATGCCCTGGCCCGATTAGAATCAGCTACTCGTACCGAGTTACGAAGAACAATACCAATTGAAGTGTTAGCTAGTCGAAGCATAGATGAAGACCTGATGATGAGTTTTATTACCCTTGATTTATGACCATCTTGGATGGATCCCATCAGGGCGTATATCGAGGAGGGAGAATTACCAATGGATAAGCTCGCGGCCAAGAAATTAAAGTTTAAAGCTGCTCGGTATGTATTAACTAATGGTGTTCTGTACAGACGAGGAATTATGGCAGGTTTGCAAAGATGTGTACATCCCTCCGAGGTGAAAGAATTGATTGAAGAGATCTATGAAGGGTCTTGTGGAGCCCATGTAGCAGGTCAGACTCTTTTTCAAAGGGTAATGATGCAGGGATACTACTGGTCAACGATGAGGGCTGATTGTATCGCCTATTCCAAGAAATGCGACAAGTGCCAATGTTTTTCCTCCATCCGAAGAACTCCACAAGCATTGTTGACACCTATCACTTCCCCTTGGCCATTTGCTATGTGGGGAATAGATTTAGTTGGGCCACTGCCAACGACCAGAGGAAGGTTCAAATATCTCGTCGTCACAGTGGATTATTTTACCAAGTGGGTAGAAGCTGAGACGCTTGTCACCCGCTTGTCGACATGACTTAGAGAAGGTATATCAATTTGTTTGTAGAAATATCATTTGTAGATACGGCCTTCCTCATGCATTCATCACCGACCATGGAACGCAATTTGATAATGAGGAATTCGCTGCCTATTGCCATCAGTCCAACATTTTGAAGCTCCACTCAGCACCAGGTCATCCCCAAAGTAATGGACAGACTGAAGTGACGAACAGGACACTACTAAATGGTTTGAAGAAAATATTAAGTGAGGCAAAAGCAAATTAGATCAATGAGTTACAGTCAGTACTATGGGCTTATCGTACTACTCCCCCAGCAGCAACTGGAGAATCCTCATATATGCTGGCGTTTGGAAGTGAAGCTGTAATACCTGCCGAGTTGGGTCTCCTAACACACAGAGTACTGAATTTTAACTCCCCAGTCAGCGACTTAATGAGAATATTAGATTTGTACATGCTCGAGGAAGTTAGAGAAGAAGCAGCCATTAGGAATGATGATTACCAACAACGAACAGCTTTGTTCTACAATAAGAGGGTGAAGAAGTGCGACCTAAAAGAAGGAGATTATGTGCTAAAGAAAGTCATTCAGAAGCACAACAAATTGGAGGCAAACTGGCATGGACCATACCGAGTTACAGAGGTTGTTCGACCAGGAACTTACCGAATCGCAACTTTAGAAGGGTAAGAGTTTAAGAATGCATGGAATGCAGAACATTTGCGCAAATACTATCAGTGATGTAAAATCTCATGTAAAGCAGTTCCATCAGTATGAATAAAATGACGAAATTTTGCCAGCCTCTCTCCTTTTATTGAAAATTTTTCGGGGAATACTAGTGTTACACACTACACTACTCAGCGACATAAAAAATATCCCTAAAAATGCCAACTCGGTTTGGTTAGGGAACGACATTCCTAAAAATGCCAACCTCGGTTGGTTAGGGAACAAAATATCCCTAAAAATGCCAACTCGGTTTGGTTAGGGAATGACATTCCTAAAAATACCAACTTCGGTTGGTTAGGAAACCATACTCCTAAAAATGCCAACTCGGTTTGGTTAGGAGGCAAAAATATTCCTAAAAATGCCAACATCGGTTGGTTAGGGAACAAAATATCCCTAAAAATGCCTACTCGATTTGGTTAGGGAACGACATTCCTAAAAATACCAACTTCGGTTGGTTAGGAAACCATACTCCTAAAAATGCTAACTCGGTTTGGTTAGGAGGCAAAAATATTCCTAAAAATGCCAACCACGGTTGGTTAGGAAATAAAAAACTCCTAAAAATGCCAACTCGGTTTGGTTAGGAGGCAAAAACATTCCTAAGAACGCCAACTTCGATTGGTTAGGAAACCATACTCCTACAAATGCCAACTCGGTTTGGTTAGGAGGCAAAAATATTCCTAAAAATGCCAACTAAGGTTGGTCAGGAAGAAAAAATATTTTTCAAAAAATTCCAAAGTTGGTCGAGAAAGAAAAATTCACCAATTTATATTGGTCGAGAATCAAAAGATGTTGACCATTGTTGGTCAGAAACATTTTACGAATATAGTAGAGACCAAATTAAATTTTTATTACTTGTGATTTTAATTGGTCGAGAAGCAAAACATCATTATTTTTGGGCAACCAAATGATTACCACAAATTTAAGCTAGTCGACAACAAGTTTTGATCAGCTATAGTTGGTCAACAAAATTACATAATGTCATCATCTTTTTAACATATATACATACACAAATGAAAAGTGTTTTACAACTACAAGACAATGACAATCAACATTTGCAAACAAAATATATGTCTTTCATTAAGTCCAAAAAGAAAGTACATTGATAATAAAATGTATACTAACTACTACATCAAGATTCCTACTCTATTGGTTTCTTTCCCTCTGCTTTTGAAACAGGTTCTTCGCCAGCAGGAGGATCCTCCAAAGCATAAGGAGAGTTGATGAAGTTAAGGTCTTGAAGCATCCTAATATTCATTATGGATGGTCTATCTAGCAGGTGCTCGGGGCGAGATAACTCTGCATTAGAATGGAGATTATAATCACCGAGATACTTTGAAATCAAGCACCGAGGAATGGCCCGAGCAGGGATCCCGCTCATGTCAATCTTGTAGGGCAGAACTGGTAGATCGGGCAGCCCAGGGTTATGGTAATCCCATAAATAGTGATCTTGATCCAATTTCAGTACACCCAGAGCGTTCAACCACCCCTGCTTGTAACCTTCATTATTGGCATTTTCAATACGAGCATCCAAATGGTAAAGGGCTTCATTGTAGCATGCTATCCAGAATTCTCGGGGCTGCTTATGGAATTGATAAGTTAATCTTTCTAACTGCTCGTGAAGGCTTCTAGAAAAAATTTCCTTATTGTCCAAGGCAGATTTCTGTGCAGCAAGTTGCTCGTCCAAATTCTGGATTTTCCTAGACATCTCAGCCAAGCCCTGGTTCTTCGCCATTAGTTGGAAGGCTTGATTTTCTAGAGCAGATTGAGTTCTTTGTTCCTCAACAGTAATCTGAGCAGCTCTTGCTCGTCCCCGAGGAGCTCTTGCTCGACCCCAAGCAGGAGTAGAAGGCCCAGTCCTCTTCAAGGTTTCCAGGTCATCTCTTAAGTTGGCATTTTCGACTTCCAGAAAAGAGAATCCCTCATCAGTCACAGGGACCAAGGCATTTGAGGAGGAGGCAACATACTTCAATTGAGCTAGTTCCTTTTGCAGATTATTATTTTCTTGCTCCAACATCTCAGTTATTTGCATGTGCTCCTCGATCTCTGTTTTCAGAGTTCTCTCTCTCATTTCGTAAGCAGCAAACATCTTGTCATAGCCCTTGTCAGCACTGAGTTGTTGATATTTATTTTCATACCCCTCATGCAAAAGAGCTGAAGATTCTTTGTATTGCTGTTGAAGTTCATCAAGAGTGCCTTGTAAGTCTTCAATCATTTCATAATAAGCCACATTATTGGCTACGGCACGATCAAGAAGACACTTCAGATATTGATAAGCCTCAATTGCCTGCTTTGAAGCATCTTGGCCGAGGATGTCTACAATTTGTGATTCATCCAAATCAGTGTGACCAGCCTTAAAGTATTCGTTGCATTGTCTCAGCAGTTTTGTGTCATGAGCAGACAACAACTCCATTCTGGCCATAAACTAATAAAGAGGAGAAGGCAAGAATTAATAAGAATGCAAACAGAGTATGAAGGAAAGAATCAATAACATATATGATCAAAAGTGCAAGTTTTATTACATCATAGAAAAAGAGTACAAAGTTACATGTGCCAAAAGAAAATAAAACAATGATAAAATACCGAACAACTTTACACCTTTTCCTTGTCTCCCAAAACTTTCTCGGGAGCCAGGGACGAGGAGCTAGGTTGCTCGGCAGGAATAAAAATTTGCTCGGCAAGTGCAGGAGGTTGCTTGGATGAGGCGGGTAAAATTGAAAGCTGCTCGCTAGTTGACTGGACAACAGGGGGAATTGGGACTTGATCCCCCACCATCATGGAGGACTCCTCGGAGGCAGCTTCGTCCTCTTCTTCTTCCTCGGGAGTTGGAGGGGGACCAGGAATATGTCACTGGAATAGGTCAGAACCTTCATCAACTTTCAACTCTTGCAGAGCAGCAACCCATCCATCTCTGAAGTATTTAAGGCTGCCATATTCAACTTGCGCCATCATTGCAGCCATTCCTTTATTCCATCCCTTGTCCCAGCCAACGCTGAAAGACTTCTTCACTGCCAACTTTCTTTTTGCTTTCTCCGAGGATAGCTTCTCGGATAGAAGTTCCTCGACAGCTTTCATCTTATTCTCAGCCTCCTCTTTTTGGCGACTTACTTCGCGGAGCTGGGTTAATTCCTCCTCAGCAACTTTGAGCTTTCCCTCAAGCTCTTCAGCATTTTTGAGCTTCTCGTTGAGCTCCTTATTCTTCTCTTCTAAATCGTTTACTTGATTCTCCAACCCTTTGGAGACTTCAACAATCTGAGCCTTCTCTTCCTCGAACGAGGAGAGTTTCTTTTCCCAGGCAGCTTTGTCCTCTTCATATTTCTGACGGGAGTCCTTCAGTGATTGGGACAAACCCACTAAAGCTTCCTCCACACCAGACGAGGAGCTAGAAGCCTTGATAGCTTCGTCTTTCTTCACAGTTGTATTAAAATAACTCACCAACTGGAAAAAGGAAATAAGTACAAGTCAGTACAGAGATAGATACAACAAGTGAAAGATAAAAAGATTCAAAATAAGAAAAACTTACTGAAGCAATATGGCGAGTAGCCAAAGAGGTGAGCATATCCCGTGAAAGGTTTTCTTCAAGTCCTTGGATCTCAGGGATGATCCAAGTCTTCACCGAGCTCATGGCAGAGCTCGGGGGAACAAAGGTAGGAACACTAGTACCACTAACTGGGGGCTGGGAAATGGTTTCAGCCAAATTGACCGAGGAGCTTTTCTTCAGCCTCCTCGGGGGCACAGGAACAGTTTAGACCAAGGAAGAACTCTTGGTCGTTGAAATGGTAATCACCTCTGTTGGAGCATCACTCTTACTCGGAGCCACTGGGGGATTCTCAGCAGCCTTCTTAGTTGCTGCAGAAGGAGGAGCATCAATTTTCTTTGTCCCCTCTGGGACATCAGATTTACTTCTTTTTGCCTCCCCAGCACCGGAGGCAGATTTCTCAAAGATAGAAGGAACCCTTCTTTTACCCATATTTTGACTCAGGGGAATGTGTGATTCAGGAGAAGAATATTCAGGAACTGGCACCGGTTCAATATCGCTGATCACGGGACGAGCAACAAAAGAAGATGTGTAGCTCTTATACTGCAGCAAGTATGAAGCAGACCTAATATGCTCGTCTGCAACTGTCTGATGCAAGCTCCAGATAAGTTTCAAGTGTTTTATGTTAACTTCTGTCTCCTTTGGAGCTTTTCTCTTGCTATCAACTGCAAATAAATACACATTGAGATATCAGTCACACATTTTATCAAACATAATGAAAGCATAATTTCAGAAATAAAATAAAAATAACCTATCCCATTGCCATAGGGAGCGCATCTGGGACCCTGATATACTTCATCTCCAATTAAAGGAGCATGTTGCCAATTTTTTATAATAACCCCATGCTCAAAATAGTCCCTATTGGCATCTGGGAGATTGACCACTAAATCCCTATTTAAAAATCTAGTTTTTAAACAAAAAGTATTATCCCCAACTGCCCATCTATAACAGAACATAATTTCTGGAATACCTATGCGAGTTCCATGAATTTGATTTAACCTATGCACCCCATTAACTATTCTCCAGGTGTTGGGGGCTATTCTTGCAGGAACAACGTCAAAATATTGACAAAATTCCAGACATAAAGGGTTGGGTGGAAAGGAAAATTCACACTCAACAACAAAAAGACTGGGGAACCAATGTCCCTCAGCCAAGCGAAAATAATCTGAAGGCTCAGAAAGTTCCTATAGAATTACCCAAGAAGGGATAGAAAAATCAGAACAAAACTTATCAAGAGATTCAACAAGGTAAACCGTGGTGAATAAAGGAAATGAAGAAGAAGGAAGAAGATCTTACAGGAAAAGAGTGGATCTGTTGACAACGAACGATGGAAAGGATGAACGCACAAGAGAGAAAAAGGCAATGGAAAACTCAAAGACAGAAATTCGAAAAGGTAGAAGACGATGGGATTGTCTGCGACGCTTAAATACTTTGCCTCGGGAAACGGTAAAGATAATGATTATAAAAAGAAACGATTACGCTACCGGTGGCTAAAAGGATAAAAAGTGTGCGAAGATCGAAGCAGTAATAAAAATTCAAAAAATCTGATTCTGCGAATTTGGAAGGAAAAATAAATACAAAGGAAACGCTCCTAGAAATCAGGAGGATCATTTAAAACTATCATATTCCGAGAAAGAATGTTCCATAATCCTCAAATTTCGAACTATGAAACATTGGGGGCTTCTGTTGATACCAAATTGACATGCTGACGTGGATGAATCACAAGAAGACACGTGCTAGCTTACGTGGCACCTGCAATCACTTTAGCAACGAGGAACTCTGCTTCCCCGATCAACTCAGGCACTCCGAGTTACAGGTGTACTCTGAGGAACTTCATTGCTCCGAGGAACTCCACTACTCCGAGGAACTCCTGAATGTCGAGCAACTAAGGCGGTCCGAGCTGCATCTCGGCCAGAGCATTAATTGCAAGATAACCAACAGTTAGACTATCCATTGAATGCTTATCATTATCATACAGATGTATACGCTTAAGGGGCATTAATTATTTACCCTTTCACATGTACAGCCTAAGGGCTATAAATACATTGTATCATCCTCATTGTAGAGGGACCGGAATTTCTTTATCAAACCTGTAATCGAGAATTCCCAAACACTCAGTGTTGATACCAAAATTAATATGCTGATGTGGACGAATAATACGAAGACACGTGTCAGTCTATGTGGCACAATAGCAACGAGGAAGTCCAGTTCCTCGCCTCATTCATGTTCTCCCCGAGCAACAAGGATACTCCGAGGAACTCCAGTACCCCGAGGTACTCCAACGCTCCGAGGAACTCTTGATCAACGAGCAACTAAGGCGGTCCGAGCTGCATCTCGGGCGTAACATTAATTACCAGATAATCAACAGTTCAACTATTCATTGAATGTTTATAATCTTGACACACACGCTGCATTAAATGTATTACCCTTTCACATGTATATCATTCAATGTATCAGCCCATTCATGTACAGCCTAAAGGCTATAAATACCTTGTATTTCCCTCATTCAAAGGGACCGGAATTTCTTGAGAGAACTTGTAATCAAGAATTCTGCAAACACTCAGCAATAACATAACAGTGGACGTAGTCTTTATTCCTAGCCGAACCACTTTAAAAATCTTTGTCTTATTTATTTATCTGTGATTGAGAAATTAGAGCGATCTAGTTTTTTACATCAACAGATTGGCGCCGTCTGTGGGAAACGACTGTTATTATCGTTTTTCATAAAAAATCATTTATCATCAATGGCGGATAACCCAGAATCCAGTAATAGAAACGCTGGAAATGCTGGAAATCCCCCAAATCCCTCTGCACCTCCAGATCTGGCCGAAATCATGACGAATTTGGCTCAAGGGCAAACTGCCATGCAAGACACAATGAGGCAACTTCTATAAACCCTAAATGGTGGTGCTGCACCTGCACGATCAGGACAGCAGAGTGGTCAGAGGCAAACTCATTCACGATCCAGACGTACTGTGTCATATCGTAATGAAGAATCTAATGATTCTTCTTATCAACCTGGGCGAACTTCATCAATACAGGCCACGGATACAGATCAACGTATCACTCTCTCTCCGGAGAGAACCAGCGCTTTAGAAAGATTAAGCAGGGTGTCTCCTTTCAGTCGATTAGGACCAAGGAGGAATATGAGTCCACCTAGAGCTCCATCGAGAAGTTTGCGACCACCATCAGATTTGAGAGAAGGATCGGCACAATCACGACCAGCTACTCGTCGAGATAAATCTCAAGAAGCTACTTCAGAACGATCAATTGCTCGAACCAATAGGCCCGAGGAAGGAAATGAAGCGTGGAAAGGATCTCTCCAACGGTTGGAGGATAAATTGGGAGAAATGGCTAAAGCAAAGAATCCCCTACAACGAACTTTTGTCCGAGGAACACCTTTTGTGCAAGCCATTCTGGATTTTCCAACACCATCAAAGTTCAAAGCACCTGTAGTAACTCCCAAATATGATGGAAAGACTGATCCCGTTCTTCACATAGAGCAGTATCAAGCTGCAGCCGACATCTATGTTGTCCCCGACGAGATGAGATGTAGATCATTCTCAGGAACTCTTACCGGACCTGCCCAGATATGGTACAACAACCTTCATCGGGGTAAGATTTCAACTTTCTTTCAGTTAGCCGAGCTGTTTATTGGTAATTTCTGTTTTGGAGCAAAGCCAGTAAAAAGAGTAGCACACTTGTTAAGTGTTAGACAAAAGTCTGGTGAAAGTACTAGAGATTACATAACTCGTTTCAATAACGAGAAGTTGGAGGTCATAGATTATGAAGAAAAGACAGCAATCACTGCTTTGATGAGTGGTTTGTTGCCTAATAAGTTGTACTATACTTTGGCCAAAGATCCGCCTAAAACTATGTCAGAGTTGATGTCAAAAGCGGCCAAGATCATGAATGTCGAGGAAGCGATGTCTGCGAAGAAGAATATGGATAAAGAAACCAAGGTGGAGGTCGACAAATCAAAGAAGAAAGAGCAAAAAGGAAATGGTGGTGACAAGCATTCCAGGAATAATAGGACATCATGGGAAGTCCTGAAGAAGTACGACAATTATACTCCATTGAAAATGAGTATTAATCATGTTTTGGAAGAAATCAAGAATAGCGAGGAAATCAAATGGCCAGAGAAACTGAAGACAAATCCTGATTTGAGGAATAAATCCAAGTACTGCGAGTTCCACAAAGATCATGGCCATATGACTAAAAATTGCATAGCCCTTCAGAACGAGATTGAAACGCTCATCCGAAGAGGAAAGCTGTCAAAGTATGTAGATCGCAGAAGTGAAAGAAAAGATAACGAACGATCTAGAGAGAGATCTAGATCTCCTCGTCGGATAGAGGAGAAAAAGAAGAGAAACTATGAAGAGGATCCTGAAGATGACCCCGATCTTCCTAAGAAGCCAAGACAACCAGAAAGAGAGGTATTTTCTATATGTTTTGGATCATTTGATTGTAATGTCATTACAGGAGGAGATGCAGGAGGAGGAGACCTTACTGTAGAAAGAAAAGCTTACCTTAGAGAGGCTCAAGCTTGTTCATATATTCAGCGAATAAATCTGGCCGAGGATGATCGTCCGAGGAAGGTAAACAAAGAGAAGCTAGTTATTGGTTTTTCAAAAAATGACTTGGCAGGTGTTCTTTACCCTCATGACGATCCTTTGGTGATCAAAATGAGGATGAAGGAGGTGGTGATTTCAAGGGTGTTAGTAGACAATGGTAGTTCCGCAGACATCATGTACTATTCATGCTTTGATAGCTTGAATTTAAAATTATCTCAATTGGAGCCTTATCATAGACCCCTTCTGGGTTTTGCTGGCGAGAAAGTATTTCCACTTGGGACGATCAAGTTGGATATATTCATTGGAACCTGGCCTGCTTGTCGAACAGAAAGAATACGTTTCTTCGTGATGGATAAGAATGTGCAATCAGCCTACAACATCATCATGGGAAGAGTTGGTTTGAAGAAATTCGAAGCAGTTCCATCTACAGTACATCAGTGCTTGAAATTCCCAACAAACTTTGGAGTGGGAGTTGTGAAAGGTGATCAAAAAGTAGCTCGAGAATGTTATTATTCGTCTGCCGAGCAAGAAGAGCTTGAGGAGTCAAGGAAAAAGACTACTACTTACCAAGTGGATGAAGGTGCAGAGATTGAAACCCTTGATCCCAGAGATGAAACCCAACTTGTAAAAGGACAGGCAGTGGAATCTACAGAAAATATTATTCTGGACGACGAGCATCCTGAAAGAGTAACCCAGATAGGTTCATCGTTGGATGTTTCAATAAAACAGGAGTTGATAACTTTTTTGAGAAACAGGAAGAAAACCTTCGCGTGGAGTCATGAAGACATGCCTGGAATAGATCCCAATTTCTTATGTCACGAACTCAATGTGAATAAGGAGATCAAGCCTGTAAAGCAGAGAAGGAGAGTGTTTAGTCCCGAGAAGAATCAGGCCATACAAGAAGAGGTCGAGAAGCTCCAGAAAGCCCAATTCATTGAAGATGTGAAATATCCAGATTGGTTGGCAAATGTGGTGATGGTAAAGAAGAAGAATAATAAATGGAGAATGTGTGTTGATTTCACTGATCTCAATAAGGCATGCCCCAAGGATCACTTTCCATTGCCCAGAATTGATCAACTAGTGGATGCTACCTCGGGACACGAGTTACTCAGCTTCATGGATGCTTACTCTGGCTACAACCAGATCAAAATGAAACCTGAAGACAGGGAAAGTACTTCTTTTATTACCCCTAGGGGAACTTATTGTTATAATGTTATGCCTTTTGGTTTGAAAAATGCAGGAGCAACATATCAACGGCTGATGAACAAGGTTTTTACCGAACAAATCAGCTACAATATGGAAGTCTATGTCGACGACATGCTGACAAAAAGCAAGAAAGCTGCTGATCATTTGGTTGACTTGAGTCAAACTTTTGATCAAGTGGATAAATACCAAATGAAGCTTAATCCGACGAAGTGTACCTTTGGAGTACGAGAAGGAATGTTCCTCGGATACATCGTCAATCAGCGAGGTATTGAGGCAAATCCAGATAAGATCAAAGCTCTTCTAGGGCTGCGATCCCCGACGACGAAGAAAGAAGTACATAGTCTTACAGGACGAGTTGCAGCGCTCAACAGATTTGTATCCCGAGCAACTGATAAATGCATACCATTCTTCAAAACGCTTCAAAAAACCTTTGAGTGGAATGAGGATTGTGAAAAAGCTTTTCAAGACTTAAAGAAATACTTGGGAGCACCTCCACTGTTGTCCAGGCCAATAACTGGAGAGAAGTTGTACTTGTATTTGGCAGTATCGGAGAATGCAGTTAGTTCAGCATTGATCAGATTGGAGAATGGAGTCCAGAAACCTATATATTACATAAGTAAAGCTTTTCGAGGTGCAGAAATCAGGTACCCAAGGCTGGAGAAATTGGCATTGGCATTAATTGAAGCAAGTAGAAGAATGAGGCCGTATTTCCAGGCCCATACCATCATTGTTTATACCGATATGCCATTAAGACAAGCCCTTCACAAGCCAGAAAAGTTAGGAAGACTGATGTACTGGGCAGTAGAACTCGGTGAATATGATATTGTGTATGAGCCCAGATCATCATTGAAAGGGCAGGCTATAGCGGATTTTATAGCAGAGTTCACATATCCTGATGCCCCCGAGGAACAAAAGCTGGTCGCTGATCAACCTGTGGATGCTACAGGATCAACAAACAGAAATCCAGACCAACTCCGATTGGTAAAAGGGCTTATGGGAGTAGAAGGATCATCAATTTCAAACTCGGACCAGCTCCGGTTAGATGAAGAACGAAAAGAGATGGTCGACGAGGAACGAAAAATACTAGGGGATGATGAAAGAAAACAGCAGATATTCTACCGAGGAGCTCTGTCAGATAAGAAATTTGAAGATGAGCTACTTACATGGCGATTGTATGTGGATGGGTCATCTTGCGCAGCTGGTTGTGGAGCAGGGATTGTTTTAAACACCCCAGATGATATTGACATGGAGTATGCCTTGAGATTTCAATTCAAAGCTTCTAATAATGAGGCTGAGTATGAGGCCATGATAGCAGGTTTTCATTTAGCGAAAATTATGGAAGCACGGCAAGTAGTTGTATTCAGTGATTCTCAGTTAGTTGTGAATCAAATAATGGGAATATATGCAGTTAAAGGAGAATTAATGTTGAAATACCATGCAAAGGTGATGGAGTTATTGACAGAGTTTGATGCCGTTCAATTGGTGAGAATACCGAGGATGGAGAATGCTAGAGCAGACGCACTGGCCCGATTAGCATCAGCTACGCGTACCGAGCTACGAAGAACAATACCGATTGAAGTACTGGAAAGTCGGAGCATAGGTGAAGACTTGACGATGAATGTTATTTCCTTTGATTTAGGACCATCTTGGATGGATCCCATCAGGGTATACATTGAAGAGGGAGGATTGCCGGAAGACAAGCTCGCTGCCAAGAAATTGAAGTATAAAGCTGCTCGGTATGTGCTAACTAATGGTATTTTGTATAGACGAGGAGTTATGGCAGGTTTGCAGAGATGTGTACATCCCTCCGAGGTGAAAGCGTTGATTGAAGAAATCCATGAAGGGTCTTGTGGAGCTCATGTAGCAGGTCGAACACTTTTGCAGAGGGTAATGACTCAAGGATACTACTGGCCTACGATGAGGGCTGATTGTATAGCCTATGCTAAGAAATGCGACAAGTGCCAACGATTTTCCTCCATCCGACGAACTCCGCAAGCATTGCTGACACCAATAACTTCCCCTTGGCCATTTGCCATGTGGGGAATTGATTTGGTTGGACCACTGCCGACCACCCGAGGAAGATTCAAGTACCTCGTCGTTGCAGTGGACTATTTTACTAAGTGGGTGGAAGCTGAGCCGCTTATAGATATGACGTACGAGAAGGTATACCAGTTTGTTTGGAAGAATATCATCTGTCGATATGGTCTCCCTCATGCCTTCATCACAGATCATGGAACACAATTTGACAATGAGGAGTTTGCTGCCTATTGTCAACAATCAAACATACTGAAGACCCATTCAGTACCAGGACATCCTCAAAGCAACGGGCAGACGGAGGTAACAAACAGAACGCTGCTAAATGGTTTAAAGAAAAGGCTAAGTGAAGCCAAAGCTAATTGGATTAATGAGCTGCAATCAGTATTGTGGGCTTACCGAACAACTCCCCGAGCAGCAACTGGAGAATCACCATACATGTTAGCATTTGGAAGTGAGGCTGTAATACCTGCCGAGTTGGGCCTACCGACACACAGGGTGTTGAATTTCAACTCTCCGATCAGTGATTTGATGAGAAGATTGGATTTGAATATGCTCGAGGAGGTTAGAGAAGAGGCAGCCATTAGAAACGCTGCATATCAACAACGAACAGCTCTGTTCTACAACAAAAGGGTGAAGAAATGAGATCTAAAGGAAGGTGATTATGTGCTGAAGAAGGTCATTCAGAAGCACAATAAACTCGAAGCGAACTGGCATGGACCTTACCGAGTTACAGAGGTTGTTCGTCCAGGAACTTACAGAATAGCAACTCTAGAAGGAGAGGAATTTAAGAATGCATGGAATGCTGAACACCTGCGCAAGTATTATCAGTGATGTAAAATGTAAAGCCTTTCCTTCATTATGAATAAAACGAGGATGTTTCACCATTTTCTTTCTGTTGAAAATTTTTCGGGGAATACTAGTGTAATACACTACACAAAAAGTGCTCTAAGGAGCCAACCTCCTTTGGTTAGGAGGACAGCTTTAAGGAGCCAAAAAGTGCTACAAGTAGCCAAAAGCGCTCTAAGGAGCCAAAAAGTGCTCTAAGGAGCCAACCTCCTTTGGTTAGGAGGACAGCTCTAAGGAGCCAAAAAGTGCTATAAGTAGCCAAAAGCGCTCTAAGGAGCCAAAAAGTGCTCTAAGGAGCCAACCTCCTTTGGTTAGGAGGACAGCTCTAAGGAGCCAAAAAGTGCTATAAGTAGCCAAAAGCGCTCTAAGGAGCCAACCTCCTTTGGTTAGGAGGACAACTCTAAGGAGCCAAAAAGTGCTATAAGTAGCCAAAAAAATACTCTAAGTAGCCAAAAGCTCTAAGGAGCCAAAAAGTTCGAAAGAACCAATACTACTCCTTTGGTTAGGAGGGGTACACCAGCATGATCAACTACGGTTGGTAAGATAAAAATATATTCTCACATTACAATTTATATTGGTTGTGAGGTAACGTTATTACAAAAAGTTCTTTGAAGAGCAAAATATTCCTATTAAACCAAGTATGGTTGGTCGGGGATAAAAACTCACTAATTATAGTTGATCGACAAGAAGAATTTATCGACTTTGGTTGGTCGGGCACATTTTAAAACAAAATCTACCAAGTATGGTCAGTCGAGGATAAACTCTCACTAACCATAATTGGTCGAGGAGCATTATTTAACAACCTTGGTTGGTTGGAAACATTTTAAAACATCTTATACTCATTACTTTATTATTATGTGATCGAGAAATATTATTGGTACTTGTAATTTTGATTACTAAGTTGGTCGATGAACCATACAATTGGCAAACAGAAAATGAAGTCTTTCATTAAAAATTCAATAAATTACAAGATACATGTATGTACTAACTATTACATTGAAAAACCTATTCTATTGGTTTCTTTCCTTGAGCTTTTGAAACAGGTTCCTCACCAGCAGGAGGATCTTCTAGGCAAAGAGGAGAGTTAATAAAATTCAAGTCCCTCAGCATTCTGACGTTCACTATTGAAGGTGTATCCAATAGATGCTCGGGGCGAGATAATTCAGTCTGAGAATGAAGACTATAATCACCAAGATATTTTGAAATCAAACTCCGAGGAATAGAACGAGCTGGGATCCATTCCATGTCCAATTTGAAAGGAGGCGCAGGCAAGTCTAATACCCCTGGAGCATGATAATCCCATAAAAAATGCCCTTGCTCCAATTTTAATACTCCCAGGGCGTTCAACCATCCCTGTTTATAACCTTCATTATTGGCGTGTTCAATACGAGCATCTAAATGAACAAAGGCTTCATTATATCCTGCCATCCAAAATTCCCGGGGTTGTTTATGGAATTGGAAGAGTAATCTATCTAGTTGTTCATGAAGCTTTCTGGCAAAAAGATCCTTAGAATGTAAAGCAGATTTAGTTGTAGTGAGTTGATCCTCCAAGGATAGATTTTTCTTGGACAGTTCAGACAGAGCACGATCCTTAACATTCAATTGGAAAGCTTGAGTTTCCAAAGTAGACTGAGTGCGAGCTTCATCAACATCGCGACTAAGAACTCTTGATCGGCTTCGAGAAGCAACTGGGGAACTTTGCTCCTCGACAATTCTTCCTCGTCCCCGAGGACCTCTTCCTCGTCCCCGAGTATTCACAGATTTCTTTAAATTATCCAGCTCTTGCCTTAGTTTGGCATTTTCAACCTCTAAGAACGAGAAACCTTCATCAGTAACTGGTACTAGGGCAGAGGAAGATGATACTGCAGATTCAAATTGAGCCAACTTTTTCTGCAAATTATTATTTTCTTGTTCCAGGATCTCGGCAATCTGCCTGCATGCTTCAACTTTACCTTTTAGGGTCCTTTCCCTGATATCATATCCAGCAATGATCTTTTTATGACCTGTATCAGAAGAAAGTTGTTGGTATCTATTTTCATAGTCCTTGTGTAATGAAGCCATTGATTCATTGTGCTGATCTTGGAGATCGTCTAAAGAACAATGAAGCTCTTCAATCAAGTCATAATAAGCGACGTTGTTGGCCACAGCTCGGTCGAGTAGATCTTTCAAGTACCGATAAGCCTCAATCGCCTGTTCTGAAGCATCATGACCAAGGATGTCAGCAATTTCAGAAGAACTAAGGTCTGTATGACCAGCCCTATAGTATTGGTGACATTGCTGCATCAGCTCGGTATCATGGGAAGAGATCAACTCCATTCTAGCAACAAACTAAAGACGAGAAAAAGACAACAATCAACAAAGAATCATCAACAACAGAGATGAGCAAAGAAGTATTTTATTAGATCATAAAAGGATTACATTGTTTGATTACAAGTAATGAAAGATAGAAAAGATGCCGAACAACTTCACACCTTTTCCTTGTCTCCCAAGACTTGCTCGGGAGGCTGGAACGAGGAGCTCGGTTGCTCGGTGGTAACAATGGTTTGATCGGCAGGAGTCTTCTCTGGAGGAGGAGGCATGGAAGAGATGTCCTCGGTGACAGAAGGTTGAGAGGCAGAGACTGGATCACCTATAGCCATAGAAGATTCATCAGAGACAGGGTCATCCTCTTCTTCTTCCACAATTGGTGGAGGAGGACCAGGGAGGTGTCGTTGGAATAGTTCAGAATCATCTTTGACCTTCAATTCCTGCAGAGCAGCTACCCAGCCATCATAGAAGTATTTCAACTTCCCATATTGGACTTGGGATGTCATTGCAGCAATTCCCATGTCCCAGCCTTTCTCCCAGCCAGCACTGAAGGATTTTTTAACAGCAGCCTTTCTTTTCACCTTCTCCGAGGAAAGTTTGGCATCCAACTGTTCTTTTTGGACTTTGATGTCTCGCAGGGTAGATAAATCTTCCTCTGCCTTCTTCAGTTGGTCGTCGCACTTTTGCTGCTTGACCTCTAAGCCTTTTACTTTCTCCTCCAAATTCTTAGAGGTTTCAGCCATTTTCATTCTCTCAGCCTCAGCCACAGCCAGCTTTTTCTCCCAAACAGTTTTCTCCTCGATGTACTGTTGGCGAGATTCCTTCACAGATTGGGTTAAACCCAAGAAAGCATCGTCAACATCGGACGAGGAACTGGAATCTCTAATAATTTGATCTTTCTTCACGATGGTATTGAAGCAGTTCACCAGCTGAAAAATAAGAAAAACAATAAAGTCAACACAAATACAAGAATTCAAAGAAAGAAAGAAAGACCAGAGGTATAAGAAATTTACTGAAGAAAGATGACGAGCAGCTAGGTATGTCAGTGTATCCCTAGGAATTTTTTCATCAATTCCAAGAACCTCGGGTATAACTGAAGAACTCAGAAGAAGGATGTTTGAAACACCACTACCACCAGCGGGTAGAGAAGAGGTAGTTCCAGCCGGATTAACTGAGGACGATTTCCTCAATCTCCTCAAAGGAGGTTCAGCAGCATCAACCAAGGAAGAAGTCTTGGTCGGAGAGATTGTGATTACTTCTATAGGAGCTTTCTTCTTGCTCGGAACCACCGAAGGTTTCTCGGCAGCTTTTGAAGGCTCAATATCCACCTTCTTAGTCCCTTCTGGGACATCAGTTCTGCTTTTCTTAGCCTCAGCAGCAGAGGAAGACACATCAAATAGAGCAGGAGGAGCTCTCTTCTTGCCCATTTTCTGACTTAAAGGGACGTGAGAATCTGATGAAGAGTCCTCTGGAGTTGATGCAGGCTCAACAGGACGAGCAGTATAAGAGGTCGTGTAGCTCTTATACTGCAGCAAATATGATGCAGACCTAATGTGCTCGTCTGCAACGTTCTTATGCAAACCCCAGATAAGTTTCAAGTGCTTGATATTAACTTCTGATTCCTTTGGAGTTCTTCTTTTGCTATCAACTGCAAATAAATACATAATGAAATATCAGTCGTACATTTTGTCAAACATGATGAAAACATAATTTTATAAGCAAAATAAAATAAAAAATAAACCTATCCCATTGCCATATGGGGGGCATTTGGGACCGTTGTACACTTCATCTCCAGCTAAAGGCGCATATTGCCAATTTTTTATGACCAACCCATGTTCAAAATAATCTCTATTTGAATCGGGGAGGTTAACTACAAGGGCTCTATTTAAAAACCTAGTTTTTAAATAATAAATATTATCTAAAGTAGCCCACTTATAGCAGTACATGATTTCAGGGATCCCTATACGAGTCCCATGAGTAAGATTTAATTTATACACCCCATTAATTATTCTCCATGAATTGGGGGCTATTCTTGCAGGGACAAGATCAAAATATTGACATAATTCAAGACTCAATGGGTTCGGTGGAAAGAAAAAACCACATTCAGCAATAAAAAGATTGGGGAACCAATGTCCCTCAGCCAAACGAAAGTAATCTTGAGTTCCAGAAAACTCTTCCAAAATCACCCAAGTGGGGATGGAAAAATCAGAGCGGAATTTTTTAATAGATTCAATAACATAAACCATGTTGAGAAAAAGAAGAAAGGAAGAAAAAGCTTACAGGAAGAAAGAAGAGCTGTCAACAACGAACGAATACAAGGACGAACACACAAGATTGAAAGAGAATAGAAAGCTTGAATGCAGAAAATTGGAAAAGGTAGAAGACGGAATGGTTGCCTAAGAAGTTTAAATACTTTGCCTTGGGAAACAGCGAAAGAAATGATTACACGAAAGAAACTATTGAACTTCCGGCGGCTAAAAGGACAAACAGGGCACGAAGATCGAAGCGCTGTCAAAAATTCGAAAAAAGGTGGATTCTTTGAATTTGGAAATAAATTTAAATACGATGCTCCTAAAACCTAGGAAGATCATTCAATATTGCTACATACCGAGAAAGAATATTCCATACTCCTCAAAGTTCGAAATATGAAACATTGGGGGCTTCTGTTGATACCAAAATTAATATGCTGATGTGGACGAATAATACGAAGACACGTGTCAGTCTATGTGGCACAATAGCAACGAGGAAATCCAGTTCCTCGCCTCATTCATGTTCTCCCCGAGCAACAAGGATACTCCGAGGAACTCCAGTACCCCGAGGTACTCCAACGCTCCGAGGAACTCTTGATCAACGAGCAACTAAGGCGGTCCGAGCTGCATCTCGGGCGTAACATTAATTACCAGATAATCAACAGTTTAACTATTCATTGAATGTTTATAATCTTGACACACACGCTGCATTAAATGTATTACCCTTTCACATGTATATCATTCAATGTATCAGCCCATTCATGTACAGCCTAAAGGCTATAAATACCTTGTATTTCCCTCATTCAAAGGGACCGGAATTTCTTGAGAGAACTTGTAATCAAGAATTCTGCAAACACTCAGCAATAACATAACAGTGGACGTAGGCTTTATTCCTAGCCGAACCACTTTAAAAATCTTTGTCTTATTTATTTATCTGTGATTGAGAAATTAGAGCGATCTAGTTTTTTACATCAACACTCAATTAATAACAGAAATAGTGGACGTAGGCCATTCTTATAAGGCTGAACCACTTTAAAAATTCTTTTTCTCATTTAAATTTATCTGTGATTAAATAATTAGATACAATCTAATTTTTTACATCAATAGGTGTGGTCTTCCAATCTATGCAGGGAATCATAAGATGCCAGACCGATTCATTTTTAGGTGAAGTCGAATCGGTCCGGTATTCAATTTTATTCAGGGATTCTCAAGGCATTGGATCGGTTCATTTTTATTCTTATGTGGATCCGTTCGATGCTAAATTTTTACCAGAGTCTGGATCTCCTCCAAATCGGCTCGATATTAGCACTGACCAGTCCGGTCCGGTTCCTTGTAGCTTTTTCTTTGCTTTTCTCTTAATTTTCTCTCAACTTTAAGGCTTCATAACTTCCGATCCGAGACTCAGATTTGGACGCCGTTTCTCCGTACGTGCTTGTAGACTCGAGGTCTTCAACTTTCATTTTGGGGCCTCGTCCGAATTTCAGCTGGAATTTACTCTTTTTTCCTTTTGACTTTTCTTTCTATTTATGTTCTTTTAGTTTCTTTCTTTCTCTCATGCATTAAACACCCGAAAAATTGATGAGAAATACACGAAACTCGGGGAACTTGTTAGAAGATGTTAGTAGCACAGATATGAGACAAATCAACGCATTTTACATCGCCCGAGGTAATAAAAGCCTCTAAATTAAGGGAATAAATTGGAAGAATTTATGCCTAATCAAAACTCCCCTAACTTAGAACTTTGATCGTCCCGAGCAATGTAAAAGAATCAAATCATGGTCAAACTCTAAAATGGGATATAATACCTCTTTCGCAGGCAAGCGATTGCATTTAGCGTAGGCAACAAGCTTTTAAACCCCTAGGTTACCCTAATAGGACGAGTTGTGTCTCGTGAGGGTTTGCAGTGAATATACCCATAAAATTCGTTTTCGACTCAAAGAAAAATCAAAATATATAAAAAATGTATAATTTAAATTCTTCAAAAATAGTCAACGCAAATTCATTTTCAAGAGGCTAAAATCAGAGTGTGTGTGTGCAAAGCCAAAAATTGAATCGCTAATTTCCAGCGATTGATCATTACGTTACTTTTCGAAAATTCACTTTGATTTCAAAATCTCGCGGGATGCTCTCACAAACGAATCACTCGAAACTGTGGCTATTCTCTCGGTATGCGTGATATAAAGTGTAAATAATTGAAAAACTAAATAACGCACAAAAATTGCAAAGACGAAATTTTACGGTCAAAAGATCTCATCATCGGAATACGGTTATTTGGAAAACGAAAAACATCGCCTCTTATTCACACCAATTAATCTCTTTTTTTTTATCTTTTCGTGTCTTAATTCTCCACGCGGTAATCAATTTCGCAATATGGACTCGGTTAGGACTTTTTCGGGTTTAAGGTGTATTGGGTAAATGGTTGGGAAATTCGAAATTGAAAAATATTCTTATGATGTTCATTAGTGCTTTTCCGGGATTTTGCTCATTTTTCTCTGTTTTTTTTCAAAAATATTTTATTTTCTTGCTATTTTTGTTGATCATGATTCTATTTTTCTTGCCCCTTTTTATTTTGAACTTTCATAATTCCGGGATATATGGGGTTTTCGGGCTATCAAACGAAAATGAAACATTTTATTGGGCTCAAATTGGGTTGCAAAGGGATAATTTTTACAATTTTTTATGGCTAATATTTTTGGGTAAACAAACGATGGCCTACTTCATTGTCCAAATTGCTAATTGCTTTACCATATGCGTTTCAAGATGAATTTAGTTTAGAGATACTTTCAGCGCGCTTTTCAAGGAAATATCACACACATTTTCCATAACCGATCAAAACAAGCATTTGAGATCTTCAACGACTTATTAAAATGCTGAAATGAACTTTGAGTTAACCATTAACTCAGATTGATTTAATTACTCACAAAAATTGATAGGCTCAAAATCTCATCGAGTTGGTTAATCTCCACACTTATTTGTAAAGTCATCAATTTTCTTTCAATTTCCATCTTTGGGCAACTTTGGCTTTGTGCATTGGATTTTTACAACTTGAGACTACACACAAATGTGACATTTTTTAAGCTTTTAAATTCCAATTTTTATTTATTTTGAAGGAAAAATATTTTTGGCTATTTGGGATTTTTCATTTTTTTTTCGTTGTTGAGAAATTTTGAAGCGCATGCGTACCCCCCCTAACTTAGACTTTCAATGTCCTCATTCAAAAAGGACTAAAATCTAAAATAAAAAGAGAAGCATGAAAAATGAACAAAGTACAAAATGCAACTTTATATTAATACTGAGTAAGTACAAGCTAAGGAAAGGATAGAAAATTCATAGTTCTACATCACCAATAGAAATATAAGCAGTTAAATACACAGATAGGTGAAGAACTACAAAAAAACACCATAACCATTCAACAACGGGATACTGCGGGGGTGGGTGAGAGCTACTACTGGGAGCATTTGGGTCATATGGGTCATAAAAGTATGCCGGAGGTGGCGCACCCATAGTCATACGATACATATCAGCTTGAAGGCGGTGCATCATCCTTGTATCGCGTTGGTACGCTTGACGGTCGGTACGGTATTCATTTATTAAACCGTCGAGGCGTGTCTCCACCGCTGAAATGCGTCTATCAAGATCTGCTCCCTGTGGCTCGAAATCTGAATCTTCATCTTCATCATACTCCTCCTCACTTTCCCCCATCTCAATATCCACAACCACCTCATCCTCTTCCTCATCACTCGCATCATCATCGCAATCATCATCACCCTCGTCACTATCATCCGCCCTTCGTGCTCGTATGGTCTCTCTTTGCCTCTCACTTTTGGTGCAGGTGCCCCACCCAATAAGATTAGGAATGCGAGGAAACCCGGTGGGAGGAGCAATGCCGATATCGATTAGAATGGAAATAATGAGCCGGGCATAAGGGAGAGGGGTTGTACCTTTCTTATCTAAGTCCGCGAAGAGGATGTCGGTGTAGAGAAAGTGGTCCAGGTGGATAGGGGTATTGGGGCCGAAGAGGTGGTAAACAGGGGTAGCTTGATGGGGGCGCATCGCCGAGTTGTTGGATGTTTGGAGGATGTTGGCGCACATAATTTGAAAGGTGATATGGGCCTTGTCATTCAACTGGCGCATCGAGAATGTCTCGGTACCCTAATATTCGTCGGGTTCAAAGCGGGACATGCATGTAGCTTTCATGTGTGTGTGTGGGAGGGGGGGGGGGAGATTGTTGCGGTACGTAAATTCAGCTGGGCTCGGGACACCTTTTTTTGCCAATTTCTAAATCAGAATATCTAAGGAGAAGGGTACGCGTGTGGCGTCAACATATGCGTCGGAAGTGAAGTCAGCAGTGCGGACAAGAGATCCATAAGATGCGCGCACCTCGGCCACCCACACTTCGCCGTGGGGCTCATTGAGAAAACGACACCACACTCTTGGAAGGAAGAGGTCAGTGGCCGATTGGGGCAACACATTCCAGCGCACTTGGCTCTCCATATGTAGCCTGCGTGAATGGCTGAAAAAATGTTCACACCAAAGTTGCTCGGAGTTGGATCGAAACACATCATTGTCGTAGTTGACAACCTCAACGGAGTTGTTTTTTGTGGGAGGGCCATGTGGGAAGTAATTTGGGGTTTATGGGAGAGTGAGAAAGAGATAGTAAGAGAGTGGTGGTGAAATGAGGGTGAAAGGGGGTGTATTTATAGGTGGTGAGGGGAGGTGAGGGTTATTTTTGGAGGGAAGGGGGGGGGGGGTAGATTTGGAGGGAAAGTGGATGGGGAGATTGGTGGGGAATGAATTTGGAGGGAAATGGAGGGATTGGGGAGATTGGGGGGGGGGGGGTGAACCTAGGGAAATAAAAAGTTGCAGACACCGAACTGATTCGGGTCTCCAGGACCGGACTAGTCCGGGTTCTTAAAAGCTTTTGCTTCCCTTTTCAAAGGCTGAATTGTTCTTTCTCGAATCTTCGAGTATACCCAAAATTACTCCTACACAAGATTGACCTAAAACCTCTCAACGCTTACGTCGAACCCGATATACTCTTTCAAAATGTGTACTAGTGCTCCTATCCCTAACCTCGCGTGACTTAAACCTACAGACTCCTAACTTCCCTAACCGACTCACAACTACTATACACAAGATTCACCCCATATGCGTTGGGGGTGCGATGATCTCTCTGTTACAGCTCACTCAACCCCATAAACGGCGTCTGACAACCAAATAGTGTCGGCTTCTTCGACACACACCTCTAGATATGGTGTTAGGCGTTGTCCGTTAACTTTGAATGTATCTCCCCCTTTGGGAAGATCCGAGAGTCCATTATGAGAGTACGTGAAATCGTCCCCCCGAAGGAGCCGATCTCATTGGCACAGTGGCAAAGGTTTGTCAACAATGAGATCGATGAGCAACAATTAGCATCTAGTCAATCGGGGAGGGATAATTGGGCGAAAAAATTGGAAGTGCACTACTATGGACGGACGTCTTACGCCGATGTGGAGCATATGATGGTAAGTTTTTATTTTTCTTTAATTTTAGTTTTATGTTATTATGCATTATTTTATTTTGCGTTACTTACTAATTCTGCATTATTTTATTTGAGGAGACAAGGAGTGGCCCTGGGGGTAGTCCACATAGGCTCGATGCATATGTGGCAATTCGAACGAAGAAGGGCAAGGACAAGTAGGTGTCCCCGAACGTCGCAACCACGATTGTAAGTTAAAAATGTTAAAAAAATTTAATTATTGTATCATTTTTTTTATTTACTTAAATAACTAATCGTGTACTTTTTGTCGCTTCAGGAAAAACATAAGGAAGTGCATGAGTCGCAGTTTGATGTCGACAAAACATCTTTGTCTTCGGACGCACTCAGCTGTAACTACCCGTGACTTTGGAGACTGAGAAATTAAATTTTGGGGATTATAAAATTTAATTAAATTAGAGAATTTTAAAATTTGGGACTTGAGGTCCAAAAATAGAGAACATTTTAAAGTATTATGAATGATGATTTTGAGGGTACCGTCGATCCCGGAAGGGTCGAGATAGTCAAAATGACTGTCATTGGGTTTTATTTCGGTTCCAAATTATTTTTAAGTCAGTTTGACTCGAATTGGAGTAACCGAGTCATTTAAAGTGTGTATTAACAATTAAAACTGGGATTTATGTTTTAAAGGATTTAAGAGGCTTACGGATCAAGCCTTCTCATTTGAGAGAAATAGAGAAAAAGGCATAGAGGGAGAAAGAAGAAAGGAAAGACGAAGAAAAGAAGAGAGAGAGGAAGAAAAGCTTCGAGATTCCGGCCCAAACATGACATCGAGGACGATGCAACCTCTACAAATCTGAGGCAAGTGTTTAATATTTCTATATAAGTCATTTGTGTATTTCATTTCATAATTTGTGGGTTAAAGAAATGGTTTTTGGGTATAAATATCAAACCTAGATTTTTGGTTTTAAATCTTGAAATCAAT
The DNA here is from genome assembly GCA_949130495.1 of Sambucus nigra. NCBI lineage: Eukaryota > Viridiplantae > Streptophyta > Magnoliopsida > Dipsacales > Adoxaceae > Sambucus > Sambucus nigra. The sequence continues at coordinate 23,348,239 of OX422208.1, read as the reverse complement.
GTTTAGATATGGGTTTGATGGTGTAGAAATGGTTGGGATCAACTTTGGGTTGATTTATTGGCTTAGAATCAGGTTACGATGAAGGTTTAGGGGTTAGAAGTGCAATTTTAGGGTTTAGAATTCGTGGGTTCAATGAAGAAGAAGAACCCTTCAAATTCTACAGACCCGAATCGATTCTCCCCTTAAGCGAATCGATTCGGCCTAGGCAAAATTGGCAAGTCTGCATTGATCGAATCGATTCGGCCTGAGACAGAAGCCCAGGTCTTTGGACCCGAATCGATTCACCTTGGAGGCCGAATCAATTCACTGGGCCAAATCGATTCGGAATAGGGCCGAATCGATTCGGAAACAGGGAATTTTGTGGAATATTCTCTATAGTGATTTCTAACCCTTTTTGGTTGGGTTTATTGATTTGGGAGATCATTATAGGATGTAAGAAATATATTTTTGGAGACATATAAGAGGGTTCCTCGCACGTTATGATTATGGGAACTTCTTGGAACAACTTGTGAAAAAAAAAATATATCCATGTATGCATTGGAGTTGTGTATAGAGATTGTGGGGAAACCTCATTGGGGTTGAGAATCCTAATTATAGATCAAAAGTAATTATAGATATGATGGTAGGTTAAGAACTCTTAGAGAGAGTTGCGAGGGTATGTTGTGAAATTCTAGGCCGACATTTATACCGAATCCTTATAAAGATAGGATATTATTAAGATACAATTTGGGGCCCAATGAAAGAGAGTGGTTGTGTATCCTTAGTAATGAGAAATTTAAGGAATAAATCAGAGAGGCGTTAGACTAGGGGATTCATAAGAGTGATTGAACCGTATTCAAAATCGAGAGCGATGGGATCATATTACCAACTAGAGTAGTGGGTGTAAATCTAATCGGGGTAGTTGTTGTCTATCAGTGTGTGATTTGCAACGGGTATATTCCCTAAGTGATGGGATCAGGAGATGGATTTAAGATTTAGCTTGAGTTTTATAGACTATTAGTTATGTGTATACCAATTGTAGAAATTATTACTAGATTCATCAATGTGCTCTGGGATGTAGAGGAGATGTGTAGTGATGGTTTCCTACACTAAACTTTGGGTGATAACCCAAATGTTGAAAATGAACATATATTTTTGGGAGACTATTCATCATAGGAAAAATGGATGAATATGCTTCAAGTGAGGGATTATATTCACATATCGTGGTAAATTAAATGAGTTTGGGGTGGCGGCTAGTATATTGAGGATTACGTATACTTATAGCCGAGTTTATAAATCTTATACATATGAACGAGAAATAGTTTGTGTATATATATATATATATATATATATATGTGTGTGTGTGTGTGTGTGTGTGTGTGTGTGGATATGTGGATATATGGGTGTATAGATATGATTATATGGATATAATTATGTTATGAATATCTAAACCTTATGTGATGATTTAATCTTATGATGGGATCATATGGATGTGTATATATTGTGCATGTAAACGATATATATACTTATGTGGTTAAGCATACCCCGCTCATGCTATCATTGGAAAGTTTTCGCGCAGAGGGTGAGCATCCTGGATCAAGGAACATGGTGTGGATATTCCCCAGGTCATAGTCGTCCATTGTGTTATTATGTGATATGCATTTCTTTTAGGGTGAGACGTGGTGGGTATGTCTCATCTCATTGACCGGTTAGGAGCTATGACCGCTTCCACTACACCAAAATGACAAAATTGTCACATTTCAGCCGGCCACCCTTGTCAAGGTCATTGACCGTGATAAAAAATACGCGTTTTGTGTCACAGTCATTGACCTTGACACGACCGTGACAAAGAATTATCACGATCAATGGCCGTGACAAATGTAGTTGTCACGGTCGTGTCACGTTCAATGACCGTGATAATTCTTTAAATAATTGTCACGGTCAATGACCTTGGCACGATCGTGACAACTTCTACAGTAAAAAAAGACCTAGGCTTCTTTTTTCCCACCCTTTTTTGGTTTCCCCCCCCCCCCTCTCTCTCTAAGAAATTTCTGCTCTCTCTCTAAGGTATGTTTTTTTTCCTCTCTTTCTCTTTCATTTCTATATGTGTGTGTATGTGTATGTGTATGTGTGTATATATATGTGTGTATATGTGTGTGTATATATGTGTGTGGTGGTGTGTGGTGGGGGAGGGGGAAGGGGTAATGGGGGTGGGGTGGTGCAGGCGTGGTGGGGGTGGGGGGAGGGAGGGAGGGGGTGGGGTGGGGGTGGTGTGGTGTGTGTGTATGTGTGCGTAGGTGTGTGCGTGTGTGTGGCGGGGGGGAGGGGGCAAGGGGTGTGGTGATGGTGATGGGGATGTGGTGGTGGTGGGGCAATTTTTACAATTGTATAGCTTTAATTAATAAATTGTATAGCTTTAATTGTAATTTTAATTGTATAGTTTTAGATGAAAGTAAATTAATAATTAGTGCCAATTTCATATGAAAGTAGGATTGCCCCTCATTGTAAATTAGTAAATTAATAATTGTATACTTTAATTGTTAGTTTAATTGATGAAATGAATTAATTGAGTAGATGAATTAGAAGGAGTACGGGTTACACATTTGTTGTTGAAATTGCTGTTGGATTATTTTGTTTAGTAAATGTTGGGTTGGTTAGTTTTAAAAGTGGCATGACCACTAGATTATTGTCCATATGGGGGTGAGATTTTTTAACTTTTTTTGAAAATTACTTTGTATATCGAACAATATATACAAAGTATGATAATTAAATGAAACATACTTGAAATTAAATATGCGTATATGTGTGTGTATGTGTGTGTATATATGTGTGTGGTGGTGTGTGGTGGGGGAGGGGGCAGGGGGGTGGTGGGGGGAGGGGGTGGGGGGTGTTTTTTTTTAACAATTGTACAGCTTTAATTAATAAATTGTATAGCTTTAATTGTAATTTTAATTGTATAGTTTTAGATGAAAGTAAATTAATAATTAGTGCCAATTTCATATGAAAGTAGGATTGCCCCTCGTTGTAAATTAGTAAATTAATAATTGTATACTTTAATTGTTAGTTTAATTGATGAAATGAATTAATTGAGTAGATGAATTAGAAGGAGTACGGGTTACACATTTGTTGTTGAAATTGCTGTTGGATTATTTTGTTTAGTAAATGTTGGGTTGGTTAGTTTTAAAAGTGGCATTACCACTGGATTATTGTCCATATGGAGGTGGGATTTTTCGACTTTTTTTTAAAATTACTTTGTATATCGAACAATATATACAAAGTATGATAATTAAATAAAACCTACTTGAAAATAAATATGTGTATATGTGTGTGTAAGTGTGTGTATATATGTGTGTGGTGGTGTGTGGTGGGGGAGGGGGCAGGGGGTGTGGTGGGGGGAGGGGGTGGGTGGTGGTGGGGTTTTAACAATTGTATAGCTTTAATTAATAATTTTTATAGCTTTAATTGTAATTTTAATTGTATAGTTTTAAATGAAAGTAATTAGTGCCAATTTCATATGAAAGTAGGATTGCCCCTCATTGTAAATTAGTAAATGAATAATTGTATACTTTAATTGTTAGTTTAATTGATGAAATGAATTAATTAAGTAGATGAATTAGAAGGAGTACGGGTTACACATTTGTTGTTGAAATTGTTGTTGGATTATTTTGTTTAGTAAATGTTGGGTTGGTTAGTTTTAAAAGTGGCATGACCACTGGATTATTGTCCATATGGGGGAGAAATTTTTTAACTTTTTTTGAAAATTACTTTGTATATCGAACAATATATACAAAGTATGATAATTAAATGAAACATACTTGAAATTAAATATGTGTATATGTGTGTGTATGTGTGTGTATATATGTGTGTATGTGTGTGGTGGGGGAGGGGGCAGGGGGTGTGGTGGGGGGAGGGGGCTGGGGTGTTTTTTTTTACAATTGTATAGCTTTAATTAAAAAATTGTATAGCTTTAATTGTAATTTTAATTGTATAGTTTTGGATGAAAGTAAATTAATAATTAGTGCCAATTTCATATGAAAGTATGATTGCCCCTCATTGTAAATTAGTAAATTAATAATTGTATACTTTAATTGATGAAATGAATTAATTGAGCAGATGAATTAGAAGGAGTACGGGTTAAATATGTGTGTATGTGTGTGTGTATATATGTGTGATGGTGTGTGGTGGGGGAGGGGGCAGGGGGAGGGGTGGGGGGGGGGGAGGGGTGGGGTGGTGGGGCGGTTTGTGTACTAATAATTCCAAGCTTTACATCTATTTCGGCATATATAATATATATAATAATAATTCCATACTTTACATCTATTCCACGTTAGATGTTTTCAACTAATTTAGTAACAATTGTATAATAACAATTGTATAATAATATTTATGTACGTGTACATGTACGTGTGCGTGTGTGTGGTGGGGGTGGGGTAGGGGTGTGTGTCTATGTGTACTAATAATATTTTTTTTATATGTACTAATAACATTTTTTACAGCAAATGTCTCCTTCAGGTATTAAGGCGAAGATGATGATGCTGTTTATGATGATATCGTCTGGGCTCGGTGGAAGCGGAGGCGACGAGGGCTCTTCCGCCCCTAGGCTCCCCAAATATGGAAAATTTGGGATTACCGTCGAGAATAAATCGGAGCTATTAGCGAGATCCCTCGAGCTTCTAAAGACGGTCATCGGCCCGGGATTTATGAGTTGGAAGGAGGTGCCATATGATTTCAAGTTAGCTGTTTGGGCGGCACTACAAGTAATATATTTAAATTTATATGAATATTTCAATTTCAATTTAAATTTCGATTTCGATTTCTATTGTATTTTATATTTATATTTATATTTATATTTATTCGCAACTAACATTGAATTTGTTGGACAGGAACAATTCAACTTGGATCCAAAGCTACGCGATTCCGTCTTGGAGCAGTTGACTGAGCAACACAAGACGTGGAAGAAAAATATGCGGACACGGTACTTTGGGAAAACACGAGAGTCCATTATACAATGGCGTGGATCCGTCCCACCCAAGGAGCCGATCTCATTGGCACAATGGCAAAAGTTCATTGACAATGAGATCGAGGATCGACAATTGGCATCTCGTCAATAGGGGAGGGAAAATCGGGCAAAAAATACGGACGTGCACTACTCCGGCCGGACCTCTTACGCCTAGGTGGAGCATAGGATGAAGGTAAGATTTAATTTTTCTATAACTACAGAAATATATTATTCTTCATTATTTTACTTTGCGGGACCGATACTAATTTTACTTTATTTTATTTCAGGGGGTAGGGAGTGGGCTAGGGGGTAAGCCACATAGGCTCGATACTTATGTGGCTCTTCGGACGAAGAAGGGGAAGGACAAGGAGGTGTCCCCGAGCGTCGTGGCCACGATTGTAAGTAATCCTACAGTTTAATTTTTGTTAGTTACGTTATAATTTTTTAGTTTACTTATTTTACTAATCACGTGCTTTTTGTCATTTCAGGCAACGCTTAAGGAAGTGCATGAGTCGCAGTCTGATGCCGACAAGGCGTCATTGTCCACAGACTCACTCAGCTAAGTGCTTGGCTCTGATCGCAAGGGGAGGACAAGGGGGGTGAGCTCGCGGGTGGCCAAATCTAGGATCATCGGATTGGAGACGAGCGACACCGGGTTGGCTCGAACGGTGGATTCACACGACGCGAAGTTGTCCCGTTTGGAGGCAACGGTCCAAGATATGTACGCATTCATGAAGCGTACGTTGGACGGAGACCGTAAGGGGAAGGGGAAAGGGAAGGATAAGGCGGTGGAGGAGGGGAAGGTGGGGGAGAACGAGGCGCAAGAGGACGAGGATGTGGACCTCGCTACTTCTTCACCGTCACGTGCGTATTTCGATGATCCACGTTGTTATATCAGGAACAAATATACTGTTGGGCAGTGGCAGTGGCCATACTTCCCAGCAGAATTTTTTTCAATTCTTCCCAAAATTGTCACGGTCATTGACCGTGACAAGTTCTTGACAAATCTTGTCACGGACTTGTCACAGTCATTGACCGTGATAATTTTTTTAAATATTATCACGGGTTTGTCAAGGTTATTAACCGTGACTAAACTTATCACGGTCCATGGCCTTGACACGACCGTGACAATTCTAACGAACTTGTCAAGGTCAATGATCGTGACACGTCCGTGACAAAAAAAATTATCTCGCCTCGAATTGTCATGGTCATTGACCTTGACAAGTCCAATTTGTCAAGGTCAATGACCGTGACAATAGTGCAGATTTGGTGTAGTGTTCCCGGGATGTCGTGTGTGTGTGTTTGGCCCCGATGTCGGTGATATTGAGTCCGACCGTGGTCCCCAGGATGGTGTGCTAGTAATACCCTGGAAGATGATAGCATGATGCAGTTTATCGGCGATATATATAGCCGGGTATATTATGTGCATGGCCATTGTACATCATATGTGGTATGTACACTTGGCTATGGGAATGGATGATTGTATATATATATATGGTTAGAATAAATACCTATATATATATATATATATATATATCCTATAGGTGAAAGGATATGGAATCTTTATGGAGTACATTTTAGATGATTATGATGTACTAGATTTATGGGGGTTGATGTATCGCATTTAAGGAATACTTTGGTTACATCATCCCAAGGATATTATTGGACATTTTGAGTTGTTCTTATATGATAATCTAAATTCAGTAGTTTTAATAGTAGAATTGTAAGTATAGCGTAATGGATCTCTAGGATCGACATTGTCAAGGAGTAGTGTAACGGGGGGGGGGGGGGGGTTCCTTGTTTGGATTTCGCTTTGCGAGACGCCCCACGCACGAAACGTGGTGCAATGTTGAGCGTGGAGAGAAGTTTTGCCATTAATAATTTGTATGCATGCTATTTAGAGATTAAATCCTATGATTCAACCCAAATGTATATGGGTAACGTATTAAGAATTATAATTGATTAAATTATAAACCTGAATCCATTAAGCCTGGTATGGCATATATGTTTGTAAAAATAATTAACTGTGATTAGAAAAGAGTGGATTCTTGGGATATGATAGGAAGGCAGGTCTATGGTAAGTAGGTTGTCCTTATAGGTGGGGTAACTTAATTAAGATTTCAGGACGCGAATAGGTGTGCGCCGTTAGATGAGAGGTGAGTTGGGGTTTCACGAGAGTGCGATTCCACTTTAATTATGAAATAAATGCATTTATATTTGTTGATGTAAAAAACTAGATCGCTCTAATTATTCAATCACAGATAAATAAATAAGACAAAGATTTTTAAAGTGGTTCGGCTAGGAATAAAGCCTACGTCCACTGTTATGTTATTGCTGAGTGTTTGTGGAATTCTTGATTACAAGTTCTCTCAAGAAATTCCGGTCCCCTTGAATGAGGATGATACAAGGTATTTATAGCCCTTAGGCTGTACATGAAAGGTCCGATACATTAAATGAAATACATATGAAAGGGTAATACGTTTAATGCAGCGTGTGCGTCAAGAATATAAACATTCAATGAACAGTTGAACAGTTGTCCGTTTAATGATACGGCCGAGATGCAGCTCGGACCGCCTTAGTTGCTCGTCGTTCAGGAGTTCATCGGAGCGCTGGAGTTCCTCGGAGTGTTGTAGTTCCTCGGGGTATCCTTGTTGCTCGGAGCGAACATGACTTGGTCGGGGGAAATAAACTTCCTCGTTGTTATTGTGCCATGTAGATTGACACGTGTCTTCTTATTATTGGTCCACGTCAGTAGATTAAATTTGGTATCAATAGAAGCCCCCAATGCTTCATGCTTGATGGGTTACTTGAAAGGATGGAGTATTTATTCTGCAATGTTGCTCGGTGTTCGAGAAATTCTTGATCTACCTTCTTGATTTGTTTAACATAAAGTGCATTATCTTTTGCTTGTAGCTTGTCATAATCTTCAAGTATGTTGATCGGTTTGCTAGCTGACCAACTGCCTCTTGTGCCGAGCAACTGAATGCTAACTTTAAGTGCTTGATTTTTCTGATTTATGATCCTCTGAATACTTTGTCGAGTAACATACTAGCTTTTGAACCCAACTCTTCAATCTGATTAGTACCAAACTAGTGGTGGACTTCGAAACATTTTCACATAAATTCTTCTTCATTACTGGTCGAGACAGTATTAGCAAAGATCTCAGCGTTATAGATGTTGATTTTGACTTCTACCTCTGCTCGGGGACGAGCAAGAGGTTCTCGGGGACGAACAAGTGATTCTCGGGAATGAGCTAATGCTTCTCGGATAGATCATCTGTGATGAATATCAGAATGTTGAAAGGTCTTAACTTCATAAACTCCCCTTATATTTTAGATGATCCTCCTGCTGGCGAGGAACCTGTTTTAAAAGTAGAAGGAAAAGAAACCAATAGAATAGGAATCTCAATGTAATAGTTAGTATACATTTTCATTCTAAATGTATTTTGTTTTTTGAATTTAACGAAAGACTTTCATTTTTATTCGCAATCTTAATTGCTATTGTCTTGTAAAATACTTTACATCTGTGCATATGTAAAAGATAACAATATTGTGTTGTTCATTGACCAACTTAGTAATAAAAAGTTACAAGTATTAGTAACGTTGCTCGATCACTTAATAATAAAGTAATGAGTATAAAAATGTTAAAATTTTTCCAACCAACCAAGGTTGTTAAAATATGCTTGTCGACCAACAACAGTTGATGGGTTTTTATCCCCGACCAGCCATACTTGGTTCAATTTCAAATATTTTCATAAAAAGTGTTCGACCAACTAAGGTCAATAATTTGTCCTCGTCGACCAACTACAGTTAGTGGGTTTTTATCCCCGACCAACTATACTTGGTGTATTTTGGAATATTTTGTTCTTCAAAGAACTTTTTGTAATAATATTACCTCCCGACCAACATAAGTTGTAATATGAGAGTATATTTTTATCTTACCAACCGTTATTGATCATGCTGGTGTACACTTTTTGGCTCCTTAAAGCTTTTGGCTCCTTAGAGCATTTTTTGGCTCCTTAGAGCATGTCCTCCTAACCAAAGGAGGTTGGCTACTTATAGCACTTTTGCTCCTTAGAGCTGTCCTCCTAACCAAAGGAGGTTGGCTACTTATAGCACTTTTGCTCCTTAGAGCTGTTTTTGGCTACTTATAGCACTTTTGCTCCGTAGAGCTGTTTTTGGCTACTTATAGCACTTTTGCTCCGTAGAGCTGTCTTTGGCTACTTATAGCACTTTTGCTCCGTAGAGCTGTCCTCCTAACCAAAGGAGGTTGGCTACTTATAGCACTTTTGCTCCGTAGAGCTGTTTTTGGCTACTTATAGCACTTTTGCTCCTTAGAGCTGTTTTTGGCTACTTATAGCACTTTTGCTCCGTAGAGCTGTCCTCCTAACCAAAGGAGGTTGGCTACTTATAGCACTTTTGCTCCGTAGAGCTGTTTTGGTCCATTAGTTCTGAGGATATCCTGGCGCTGAATGAACCTTCAAAATGTTTGACTGATGATAATAGGCAGCAAACTTCCCGTTTTTAAATTATGTTCCATGGTCTGTGATGAAGGCATGAGGGAAACCATATCGGCAGATGATGTTCTTCCAAACAAATTGGTACACCTTCCTTCTCGTATATCATGTCAATAAGTGGCTCAGCTTCTATCCACTAAGTAAAATAATCTACTGTGATGACGAGGTATTTGAATCTTCCTTGAGTCGTCGGCAATGGTCCAACCAAATCAATCCCCACATGGAAAATGGCCAATGATAGATGTCAATAATGTTTGTGAAGTTCTTCTGATGGAGGAAAAGCGTTGGTACTTGTCACATTTCTTGGCATAAGCTATACAATCAGCTCTCATCGTCGGCCAGTAGTATCTCTGCGTCATCACCTTTTGCAAAAGTGTTCGACCTGCTACATGGGCTCCACAGGACCCTTCATGGATCTCTTTAATCAATTCACCTCAGAGGGATGTACACATCTTTGCAAACCTGCCATAATTCCTCGTCGAGCAGCTTTAAACTTCCATTTCTTGGGAGTGAGCTTATCTTCCGAATACCATTATACCGAGCAGCTTTAAACTTCCATTTCTTGGCGGTGAACTTATCCTCCGAATACCATTAATTAGTACATACCGAGCAGCTTTAAACTTCCATTTCTTGGCAGCGAACTTATCCTCCGAATACCATTAATTAGTACATACCGAGCAGCTTTAAACTTCCATTTCTTGGCAGCGAGCTTATCCTCCGGTAATTGTTCCTCCTTAATATATGCTCTGATGGGATTCATCCAAGATGGTCCTAAATCAAGGGTAATAATATTCATCGTCAGGTCTTCATCTATGCTCCGACTTTCTAATACTTCAATTGGTATCGTTCTTCGCAGCTCGGTACGAGTAGCTGATGCTAATCGGGCCAAGGCGTATGCTCTTACATTCTCCATTCTTGATATTCTTACCAGTTTGAACAGCAACAAACTCTGATACCAACTCCATCACCTTTGCTTGATACTTGATCATCAATTCTCCTTCGGCTCAATATTTTCCCAACATTTGGTTTACGATCAATTGAGAATCACTGAAGACAATAACCTGCTGTGCCTCCATAGTATTTGACAAATTAAGACCTGCAATCATGGCCTCATACTCAACCTCATTATTAAAAGCTTTGAATTAGAAACGTATGGCGTATTCCATGTCGACCTCGTCTGGGCTGTTCAAAATGATCCCTGCCCCACAGCCTGTAGTGCAAGATGAGCCGTCTACATATAGCCTCCATATAGGCAACTTGTCTTCTAATTTCTGGTCTGACAGAGTTCCTCGGTGGAATACTTGTCGCTTTCTTTCATCATGTCCTGATACTTCTGAATACACCTCTTGAATTTCAATATACCTCCTGAGCTTCAATATTCCTCCTTAACTTCAATATTCCTCCTGAACTTCAATATTTCTCCTAAACTTCAATATCAAAAGTAATTCCTGAGAAAGAAAAATAACTCCTGAATGATGATTAGTCGGGGTTGAATTTGATGCTCAACTGCATGATGATATAAGAATGTGCCACCAAATATATCTGTAATAGAAGCCCCCAACTGTGGAATGTGAACTTTGAATGAGATTTATCGACCAATACCAACCGGAGTTGGATTTTATCTACCAACCGGAGTTGGATTTTGTCTACCAACCGGAGTTGGATTTTATCTACCAATCGGAGTTGGTGGTAATTGATAATGAATGATGAAGACTTCCTCGGAGCTGACCAACAGATTATTGGGAATAAGATAATATAAATGCTGGAGACTTCCTCGGTGCTGACCAACAGATTTGTTGGGAATAAGATAATATAAATGCTAGAGACCTCCTCGGCAATGACCAACAGATTTGTTGGGAATAAGATAATATAAATGATGGATACCTCCTCGGCACTGACCAACAGATTTGTTGGGAATAAGATAATATAAATGCTGGATACCTCCTCGGCACTGACCAACAGATTTGTTGGGAATAAGATAATATAAATGCTGGATAGCTCCTCGGCGATGACCAACAGATTGTTGGGAATAAGATATAATAAATGCAGCATACCTCCTCGGCGATGACCAACAGATTGTTGGGAATAAGATATAATAAATTCCGGAGATATCCTTGGAACTGAATAAGATATAATAAATGCTGGAGATATCCTTGGAGCTGAATATATGATTATAAATATTTGTCGAGCTCCATGCTGAAATGAAAATAGAATATGCATCCAGATAGATATAAAGAATAATTAAAAATAATAAAATGCCTCGCCGATCAGTCGAGGTAGAATCATATAATGCCGAACAAGAATAAGATCTTTCAGAACATAAGAATATGGTCGAGAACGTTGTCAGGCCTGCATATAAATAATAATTACCCCGACCAACTATCCGTTGGGGGTGAAATATAATAAATGTTATAGTTTTCCTCAAAGCTGAATATGATAATAAGTATCTCGCCGAGCTGCATGTTGAGATGAATATAGAATATGAATCCCAATGGATATATAGAATCTTTTGTGCTGGAGCAGATATCTGGGCCTGAATATAAATAAGAATTACCCCGACCAACTATCCGTTGGGGGTGAAATATAATAACTGTTGTAGCTTTTCCTCGGAGCCGAATATATATAGAGAGAAGAAATTTTTCAAGCTCCAAGCTGAGATAAATATAAAATATGAATCCGAATGGATATAGAATAATTTGTGCTTCAGCATTCGTCGGCATTGAACCTTGTGCCTGTAAAAATTAATAATTTGCTCTGCCATATGTGTAGGCTGAATTGATTAGTCATGAGAATAATTTACTCATCCAATCAATATATGATATGTATCAGCATAAAAATTTCAAAATATGAAATAATATGTTTTATGCCAAATGTGTGTGAGATGGACAAATTTTTATCAGATATGCATCATAAATAAGATGTAAAGTTTTTTTGTAAATTTATTTAATCTCCAACAACTAATCAGGTATAAGTTGCTGTTTGAAAATTATTTATCACTTGGTTTTAAAAATATTTTTGGGGTGATCACAAGTTAAAAAGACTTAAGCCCCCCTGTTTGTCCCCAAGCTGAACTCATGTTTAAAGAAATATCTGGGGTGCTTCGCATTTTTTAATACCCCAATATTCTACTGCTGCCGACAAACGACATGGATGTTGCCGACCAACATTTAAGGATATCTCAAATTATAGAATATATGGTTGGATGACTAGAATATCTCGAATCTTTAGATCAAAAATAACATTCAATGTAAAATTTAAGCCTTGAGACTGTTAATTAAATGAATAAATATATAACCCACTAGATCGTGTGATTTCGTCAAAGAAACCTTGTGATGTGATGAACGAGGGGCCAACATATCAAATTTGTGCCCATAGTCTTGATATGGTCATGATTATTTTACTAATCCTCTTTTACAAGAGGTGGGTAATGATTTTTCAGGTGAGAGAAAATTATTTTTCATATTGATCCCTTCCTATTCCCAATTTGGAGAGATAAAAATATGGTGAATGATCGAAATTATTACCAAATTTATATATAAAAAAAATCAATCAATTTGACTTTATTGGCATAGATGGAAGATGAACCAAATTAAGTATATAGTTCATAAAAGTGAACGCAAAGAGACTCAAACTTGAAGAGAGAGAGAATATATATGGGTCATGATTTCCATGAAAAGACTTTTCATTGTCTTTAACCTTTTCCCATTCTTTTATTAAAAATATGATGGGAATTTGAATAGACATCAAATATCTTACAAAATTTATTTCAAAATCAACAATGAAAATGATCAAATCTTATCATCGTCGCGTATATTGGCATATGTAATCATTTAAAATATTTATTCCATGATATAAAATTAAAACTTGAGAATCAAGCAAAGAATTATGATTTATGAAATCTACTATTTTTCAGATTTCTAAATAAGGATGAATCTAATAGTTATGATTTAAAAATCATGAGATGCAACATTTTGCAGATAAAAATTGGACAATTAATTTACGTATATAAACATAAAAATCACGATTCAATCAAAAGATGTATGTATAATTGATTATACGTAGAGAAAATAAAAACTTAGCTTTTGGTGGAGAACAACGCTTGTAACACGTTCCCACAGACGGCGCCAATCTGTTGATGTAAAAAACTAGATCGCTCTAATTATTCAATCACAGATAAATAAATAAGACAAAGATTTTTAAAGTGGTTCGGCTAGGAATAAAGCCTACGTCCACTGTTATGTTATTGCTGAGTGTTTGTGGAATTCTTGATTACAAGTTCTCTCAAGAAATTCCGGTCCCCTTGAATGAGGATGATACAAGGTATTTATAGCCCTTAGGCTGTACATGAAAGGTCCGATACATTAAATGAAATACATATGAAAGGGTAATACGTTTAATGCAGCGTGTGCGTCAAGAATATAAACATTCAATGAACAGTTGAACAGTTGTCCGTTTAATGATACGGCCGAGATGCAGCTCGGACCGCCTTAGTTGCTCGTCGTTCAGGAGTTCATCGGAGCGCTGGAGTTCCTCGGAGTGTTGTAGTTCCTCGGGGTATCCTTGTTGCTCGGAGCGAACATGACTTGGTCGGGGGAAATAAACTTCCTCGTTGTTATTGTGCCATGTAGATTGACACGTGTCTTCTTATTATTGGTCCACGTCAGTAGATTAAATTTGGTATCAACAATATTTATTATGCACGGTTAACACACTTGCAAAATATTTTCACAACTCGGGCTCTGACCCGTTTACTTTTCTCTCCTGCATGTGTATATATATATATATATATATATATATATATATATATATATATATATATATATATATATATATTACTACAGGTGTCCTACCGCAGGGATGCCGGATGACCTTCTATCCAGAGTCTTGGGAGTCGTGATAGGTGCAGACTGTTGCGGGATCTAGATTGTAGTCGCTTCCTACTTCTTTAAAAATCCAGGTAGGATTCAAGTTGTAAATCAGGTTTATACCCAAGGGATATTTAAAAATGTTTATATATATTCCATTTCAGTGATTGTACTGTCTGTGACCCGACAGCTTATTCGGATTTATTTCTTTGCGGCATTTTCATTTGTAGTTATTCATTCCATTTATCATAGTTATTGTATGCCTCTTTCTTTTCTTTGTTAGTAGCTTATAGTGTTGGTTTGTTGTCTGTTTTGTATTTTATTTAATTTTAACATCTCGCTTACATGGTATCGGGTAGTTAGTCCTATATATTTTAATACTGCCAGTTGATGTTGAGACTGAGCCATTTGAGACTCCTGATTTAATGTTGTATAGGGTTGGCCACCCGTTATTATTTTAAGCGGGGTGTCACAGAGTGCTCGGGGCGAATCGGAAGGGGAGGACTAGGGGTGAGCTCACGGGTGGGGAAGTCGAGGATCACCGGAATGGAGACGAGCGACACCGGGTTGGCTCTAAGGTGGACACCAATGACGAGATGCTATTAAGGTTGGAGGCGATGACCCTATATATTTACGTCTTCATGAAACGTCAGTTATGGTCTACCTCCGACAAGGCCACGGGAAAGGGCAAGGAGAAGCGAAAGGGGAAGAAGGAGGAGGAGGAGGTGGAGGTCGACGAGGACGAGGACATCACTGCTTCATTATCGAAACGCGCAAACTCGCCGCCAGATGATTCATTTCCCATCATGAATCCCGTCGAGTGGCCTATGACAATAATCGGTTGGTTGAGCGTGTTTTTATTCGACATATATGATGGTCATCTGATAGCGAGAGGGTTAAAGGACCCGAGCTTCCTCCCGAATATGTCGGTTCATGGACATCCCCTTCAAGAAATTGAGGCAAGGGTGCTCATCATGCATTTGATGTCCGGAAAGGAGAACTCATCTTTGTGGTTTCACGAATAATGCGGCGTGACGTATATTGAGGGGTGTCTCGATGTGTATATAGTTTGGCCTTCCTTCCTCCTCCGACTTGTTCCCGATTCTATGCCATGACATTATTTGTATCTGTTTTATTGGGATATTGGATTGTATTTGTATATTTTTTATTTGGTACATGTTGGTTTGGGTATTGGATATTTGTATTTCTATTTTATTTGAATATATGCCATGATTTGGTATACATTATTTATACTTTATTTGGATATATGATGTTTGAACAAGTATAATTTTGCTATAACATGTACAAATATATTGTTAGGCAGTGGCAGTGGCCATACTGCCTAGAAAATATCTTTTTTAAATTCTTCCCAAAATTGTCATGGTAAAAAATCGTGACAAGTTTGTGACAAATTAACTTGTCACGAACTTTGACCGTGACAATTTTATCAGTTGTCATGGACTTATCATGGTCAAAGGCCGTGACAAGTTTTACCTTTGTCACGGACTTGTCAAGGTCAAAGACCGTGACAAATCCGTGACAACTTTAACGAACTTGTCACGGTCTTTGACCGTGACAAGTCCGTGATAAATTCAGTTGTCACGTATAGACTTGTATCAGTGATAAAGATTATTGCCGAGTTTTATGGCAGTTAAGATCCTTTCTTATATCAATGATAAATATTTTTGCTGAGTTTTACAGTTTTGTCGACGTCCACTAATCGACAAGAGTGCTAATGTCGATAATAAAAGTTTTGTAACACCCCGTCCGCCTGGGGAGAGCGAACGGAGCGCTAATGCGATAAAATAAATCCAAATCCACAAGTGACAGGGTATATAGCATTTAAGTCCCACAACAACAAAAGAGAAACTACAAATCTCAATCTCTTAAAATTAAATACCAAATCTCTTGAATTACATACAACAACTAACTCGAAAATAAAATACAAATCTCCAAAGCTCTATACAACAAAATAATACAAATCTTTCCCAAACAATCCTCGCTAAAATCAATCTCCATAGCGCCCCAAAATCTGCGCTAACCTGCCACTAAAAGAAAATATGGGGAAGTACACAATATGACAGGAAAGATGCTCAACAAATATATTTTAGCGATGAATAAAACGTAACAATACAAGTACTAATATTCAAATCAAAATGCAAATCTCAATAGCATTTTATCAATAAATTTCTCAACAACACTTTAACCGGGTCACCAGGCCTCACCACATTCGTATATGCTTTATCAAGCCATAGCCCGGGAAACAGGAATTTTGGCGGGTGCCCAACATCCGTGCCATATTAAAATCTCATGACAACGTGCTCAACAACAATATACTGATACCACATGAATCAAAATAATTTCAACAATTATTTTCCAGATTTCAATGAATTTATCAATTCAAATATGAGTTCAATTAACAAGAATTCAAAGAGAATGACACTCGCGAGATTTAAGGAGCATATTGTGTAAAACCCCATACCTCAAACCATGATGAGAAACCAATGATCAAATCCTCAAGATCAACACAAAAGATCTACAAAATCTCCTTCAAGAACCTCCAACAAAATAGCCCCAAGAACACCTCTAATCTAAGGTTGGAACTCACAAATCTCAAGGGCCAATGTGTATATAAAAAGAAGAGGAATATAAAATATATTTGCTGCCAAAATTTGTGCCAAAAGTAGGTTAAAAGTGTTGCCCATGACTCCCTTTTTATAATGCAAAGAAATGAAGAGTTAGAATCCAAAAGACTCCTTTAAATAAGGCAAATAAATGAAGAGTTGGAAGTCAAAACAACTCCAAGAGTTAAAAACATTTAAAAATCATTTTAAAATCCGTTTTCGAAACCGTTTGAAATTCTCGCCTTTAAAAATAATAACCAACATATTTGAGCAATAAAAATAATTTTATCAAAAACTTTATTTTTCTCCATTTTCCAAAATTAATTAAAATAGCCCAAAATTACGCGGGTTATTACACTTCCCCACAAACAATGGAATTTCGCCCTCGAAATTCGCCAAATGCCTAACTCTCAAAAATCAGGCTAACAATCTCAAAAAATATTTTCGTCTCCAAAAATAAATTCCTCACCTCTAATCTCGAAACCTATCACGAATATCACCTAAAATTTGCTATCTCCAAAAATTGCTAACCACGCAATGAACCCAAAACCCAAGCCCCGAGGGTTGCCGTATACCTAAGCTCTGATACCATTTGTAACACCCCGCCAGCCCGGGGAGAGCGAACGGAGCGCTAATGCGATAAAATAAATCCAAATCTACAAGTGACAAGGTATAGAGCATTTAAGTCCCACAACAACAAAAGAGAAACTACAAATCTCAATCTCTTAAAATTAAATACCAAATCTCTCGAATTACATACAACAACTAACTCGAAAATAAAATACAAATCTCCAAAGCTCTATACATCAAAATAATACAAATCTTTCCCAAACAATCCTCGCTAAAATCAATTTCCATAGCTCCCCAAAATCTGCGCTAACCTGCCACTAAAAGAAAATATGGGGAAGTACACAATACGACAGGAAAAATGCTCAACAAATATATTTTAGCGAAGAATAAAGCGAAACAACACTAGTACGAATATTCAAATCAAAATGCAAATCTCAATAGCATTTTATCAATAAATTTCTCAACAACACTTTAACCGGGTCACCAGGCCTCACCACATCCGTATATGCTTTATCAAGCCATAGCCCGGGAAACAGGAATTTTGGCGGGTGCCCAACATCCGTGCGATATTAAAATCTCATGACAACGTGCTCAACAACAATATAATGATACCACATGAATCAAAATAATTTCAACAATTATTTTCCAGATTTCAATGAATTTATCAATTCAAATATGAGTTCAATTAACAAGAATTCAAAGAGAATGACACTCGCGAGATTTAAGGAGCATATTGTGTAAAACCCCATACCTCAAACCATGATGAGAAACCAATGATCACATACTCAAGATCAACAAAAAAGATCTACAAAATCTCCTTCAAGAGCCTCCAACAAAATATCCCCAAGAACACCTCTAATCTAAGGTTGGAACTCACAAATCTCAAGGGCCAATGTGTATATAAAAAGAAGAGGAATATAAAATATATTTGCTGCCAAAATTTGTGCCAAAAGTAGGTTAAAAGTGTTGCCCATGACTCCCTTTTATAATGCAAAGAAATGAAGAGTTGGAATCCAAAAGACTCCTTTAAATAAGACAAATAAATGAAGAGTTGGAAGTCAAAACAACTCCAAGAGTTAAAAACATTTAAAAATCATTTTAAAATCCGTTTTAACTCCGTTTTCAAAACCGTTTGAAATTATCTCCTTTAAAAATAATAACCAACATATTTGAGCAATAAAAATAATTTTATCAAAAATTTTATTTTCTTCCATTTTCCAAAAATTAATTAAAATAGCCGAAAATTACACGGGTTATTACAAGTTTGATCTTGACAAAGATGAAGCAAACAACATAAGCGACAATAGAAATCGAAGATGGAAGGGATGGCAGAGGATTCAGTTGACTGTTATAATTATCACTACTGGATTATGGCCAAGTTACAAAATTCTATGATCTCTGTCTCTCTTATGTGTCAACTACAAGATTATGTCCGATTTGCACTACACCAAATCTGCCGAATTGTCAAGGTCATTGACCTTGACAAATCCAACTTGTTAAGGTCAATGACCGTGGCGTTTTGTGTCACGGTCGTGTCGCGGCCAATAACCGTGACACGTTTGTCACGATTTCTAACCGTGACAAAGCCGTGACCCTTTTTAAAAAATTATCACAGTCAATGACCGTGACAATTTTGGGCAGAATTTAAAAAAAATTTGCTGGGCAGTATGGCCACTGCCACTGCCCAGCAGTATATTTGTACCTGTTATATCAACGTTGTACCTGTTCCAAACATCATATATCCAAACAAACTAAAGATAATGCAAATATATATTCAAAATAAAAACTATTTAAGAAGAAACAACATCACCATCAATTATCTCAAATCTACAAACTATTTGCATGGACACCTCCTTATCCTTCCCTTCTCATCTGAATAGCCACATAAGTATAGAGCATATGTGGCCTACCCTTAGGGCCACTCCCTGTCCCCTGAATTGAAATAAAGTAAAATTAGTACCCACCCCTCAAATATAGATAAATATAAATCGTAATTGAAATCGAAATTGAAATTGACATATAAATATAAATACATTACCTGTAGTGTCACTCAAACAGCTAACTTGAGCTCATATGTCACCTCCTTCCAACTAATGTACCCCGGACAATCGTGTCAAATATAATTCTCTTCATATCTAACCACTAAGAAATACCATAATCCTATGGAGTTATGCGTTGCAAATTCCTTCCAACCGTTGTGTAGCCAAAAATCAGCAGTTGAAGTTGTCAATTCCACCTTTCAATGGTCTCCCATGTTTTTCTAGAAGTTCCAAGTGGTGGGGTATGGAAAGTGGAATTGACAACTTCAACTGGTGATGTTTGGCTACATAACGGTTGGGAGCATCGCTCCATAGGATTATGGCATTTCTTAGTGTTCGGATAGATGAAGAGATTCAGTCTCCTCTCCACAAATAGGACACCCCAAATAACTATGTACTAATCACCTATTAAAGGTAAGAAGCGTATATTCATGGATTAGTATAAACAAAACTTACATGTAGTTGGAATATTTATGTATTAATCTCCTCTCCACACACGCACACTACACAAGAGTGA
The DNA here is from genome assembly GCA_949130495.1 of Sambucus nigra. NCBI lineage: Eukaryota > Viridiplantae > Streptophyta > Magnoliopsida > Dipsacales > Adoxaceae > Sambucus > Sambucus nigra. The sequence goes on along the minus strand of OX422208.1, from coordinate 23,328,130 downwards.
AAATGATAAAGTGCAGATCAATTAAAAGCATTAAAAATGGATGTTTCGGTACAAATTGAAATATTTATTACAAATTGAAAAATTGTTTCAAATTCGGGTTATCATAAAAAATGGATTGATATTCGGTAGGAGCAGCCAAGTCATCCACACTACTATTTAGACGCCTTGGCGCGTGTTGGACAATTGACCACGGCTCGTTGTTGATATACTCCGAGTAAAACACTTGCTTAACCTTTTGAAATGCACAAACAAACGGCTCATCGCTCACGTAGTCGTTGCTCTTCAACTTGGACAAGTCAACCATGATCAAATTGGTGACAGGATCAACTTTACAAGCATTTTTATCCTCAACTCTTACCCATTCACAGTAAAATACAACCTCTTTGAAGCTTATATAATCCAATTCAAATATATTTTGGATTACACCATAGTAAGTCATTTCAGCTTCAACGAGGTTTTTATCTTTTGCGCTCGCTCGAAAGAAAGTAAGAGCCTTGTATGAAATTCCCGAGTTCTGTACATTTGTGATTTCCTCGTACACTTTAGCGCCGAAAATGTAACCGTTCAATCGATACTTTTTGTACTCTTGTGCCACGAACAAGGGTCCAGTGGCTAGACGAGCACGCCTTGATGTCGCATCACCCATCTTTAGGAGCTGAGAATATAGATAAATTAATTATATTAGTGGTAAAATTCGAGTGTAATGTAACGTTATATAACGACTGTTTTCATTATAATTACCTCTTGTGTCAACCATAGCCTAAATTCGCTGTCTGATTGTACCATTGTTTTTCGTCTTTTATTGTTTTCACATGCTTCATATTTACTGCATATTACAAAATTAATCATGTATAAAATAATCTAAAATAATGTTAAACATTATAATAATCGAAACTTACTTTTTCCATTCTTCGACATCTTCATGTGTGTCAAATAGATAACGAGCTACTTGTTCATGTTGCAAACTCGTTAATTTCACTCGTTTTCCCATCACATTACCACCATCATCGACGAATTCATCAGTGTCATCAACGCTGGTCGATTCAGGCATATATTCCCGAGTATATATTGATGACTCCACGGTGATGTATTCCTCTGCAACTGATCCTGCAATATATCGCGTATTCTTGACGTAATCTTTAAAAACTTTCATCAATCTTTCAAACGGATACATCCACCGAAATCTAACTGGACCACAAAGAAGTGCCTCGTCCCATAGGTGTACCAACAAGTGAACACTAATGTCAAAGAATGCTGGGGTAAAGTACTTCTCCAATACACAAATCGCTTCGTTCACAGCCAATTTTGCGGCCACTATGTGTTCTCGATTCACTACCTTCTCACACAAGAGGGAGAAGGTAATATTAATTTGCATAATAGCCCTACTCAAATCCTTGTGCTTGGAGAAACAGTGCTTAAACAATAGAGGAACCAATTGCATGATCACATGCCAATCGTGGGACTTACACTTATGTAAATCATGAGTAGCATAATTCACAATCCTTTGCAAGTTGGACGGAAAAGTAGATGGGCCCTTCAAATTATATATTGTGTTTAGAAGCACCTTCCTTTCCCCACTCTTCAAAGTAAACGCACCAGGGGGAATTATTGTCCTTCCCCTACTATCTTCTTTCAATCATAGTTGTGGCTTAAGTTTTAACGTTTTAAGGTCTTTTCGTGCATTTTCTCCATCCTTCGAATGACTCCCTCCAAGGCAAGTACCCACAATATGTTCAGCGAAGTTCTTCTTTGCATGCATCACATCCAATACATGGCGCACCGGGTTATTCTTCCAATAAGGCAAGTCAAATAAAATTGACCTCCGAGACCATGCCTTTCTTATCTCAGTTTCATTCCCAGTTGGGGTCTTCTTATGCTTGACATTCTTAAATTTGGGATTCTTACCTGGCATATTTGGGCCACATTCAGAAGATTTACTTTCAATTTCTGAACCCGAAAGTTGTCTCGGCGGTAGCCTATGTTCAACTCCGCCCAATAAAAAATTGGAACCTTTCTCAAATCTGAAACTATGAGCTAGGGGTAAAAACCTCATGTGGCAATGGTATACATTTTTTTAGCTAGAGGATAGACGAAGAGATTCAGTCTCCTCTCCACAAATAGGACACCCCAAATAACCATGTACTACACATCCGGATAATGTCCCATAATCTGGAAAATCATGAATTGCCCACATCAACATAGCTTTCAGCGTAAACTCTTTTTTTCTAAAAGAGTCAAATGATTGCACACCCTCTTCCCACAACTCATTTAATTCTTCTACCAAAGGAGCCAGGTAGATATCAATGTCATCACTTGGTGCCTTTGGCCCAGGTATCAACAAAGCCATCATCGAAAATTCAGGTCTCATACACTGTGAAGGAGGGAGGTTGAGTGGGGCTAGGATCACTGGCCATACACTCTGATTGGTGCTTAGATTTCCAAATGGATTGAAACCATCTGTTTATATAGCCAAACGAATGTTGCGTTGTTCTCGAGCAAAATCGGGATACTCAAAATTCATCCTCCGCCAGGCAGTAGAATCAATAGGATGATGCATGATATTACCCCCTACTTCTGCCCTAGCATGCCAAGTCATTGCCTCTGCAATCCATGGTACTGTGAAAAATCGCTTTAATCTAGGCCCAACGGGAAAATATTTCAATACTTTTTTAGGCACTTTTGAGCTTGTGCCTTCCTTACTAGTAGATTGGACATATCTAGGTTCATCGCATACCGGACAACGATCGAGATTTTCATACTCCTTTCGGTATAGTATGCAGTCATACACATAAGCATGAATCGATTTATACTTCATTCCCAAACCTTTCAAACTGTTCTTCATAACAGGATAACTATTTGGAAGTGTATTCACCTTGGGTAATAAGCCCTTCACCCATTTCAGAATTTCCGTCACGCTATTGCCAGACAAACCGTACTGCGTCTTCAAACTGTACAAACCAACCATGGCATGTAAAGTTGTTTGATCTTTCTCACAGCCAGAGTATAATGGTTGGGTCGCCTTAAATTTTAAACTTTGGTAGTCATCGTCAAGTTTTATCGTGTTATCTTCACGAGACCTTGAATCTTCTATGTCATCAGTAACCTCATTCTCCTCTGCTTCATAAACTCCGTACGCATCATTAACTAAATCCTCCAACATATTATGATCTACGTCGTCCCCTTCTACGTCTATTCTACTTGTTGAAGGTTGTTGTGAAGGTTGGTCGGGGACAAAAGGAACTTTCAATTCACCGTGAAAGCTCCAAAATCAATAACTATCTTGCATACCCGATCTTAACAAATGTAGTTCAATTGTTTTCCACTCAAACACCTTACCATTCTTACACCTAGCACACGGACACGGAAACTCTTCATCATTACGACATCTCTTTGCATATTTCACAAATTCGTTAGCACCTCTGCGAAACACATCCCCCATTCTATTAGTCTCACTCATCCACTCTTTGTATTTCGGATATCCCATCACAGCTACCACAACTAAACACCTATTAAAGGTAAACAAAACTTAGATTTATAGTATGTTTTATTTAATTATCCCATCATTTAATTATCCTATTAAAGGGTAAGTGGTCCTATCCCATTCAAGACTGCATTTTTCTGTAATATACTTAACAGCTCATGCACATTGTTACGATTTGAAAAAAATTCGACAGCATATCCCCGTAGTTCTCCAAGTACACGACGTAGATTGGCAGGTGTGAGTGTTATTTCAATTGGTCAATTGAAATAATAGTCACACTTGTCAATCTAGTATGTACCCAGAGAACATTAAGATACGATTGCAGAACTTCCTCCAAAAGTAACAACTTTAAGCCAATAAGAATATTATACATAAATTATACAGTCTCAAACTGTCCAAACGGGACAATTCGAGAGATCTCATTACAGGGGTAATGACTCTCGAACGGGTCTAAGGGCTATTGAATGCGTACGCATAAGAACTAGAAGGCTAGTATCTATGCGTAGTATATTTAATTTCAAGTATGTTTTCATATAATGGGTTAATTCAAATACAAAAATAAATTCATGGATTAATTCATGGGTTAATTCAAATACAAAAATAAATTCATGGGTTAATTCAAATACAAAATTACAAATTCACGGGTTAATTCACACACACACACACACACACACACACACACACCTCCCTCCACACCCCCCACTCACCACATACACACACACCACCACCCCCACTCACCACATACACACACCATGAAGTTTAAGTTCTAAAATAATCAACCTAAAGTTGTGGTTCATAAAGTATTATCACAAATATAAACTAAGAGTGATAAAATAACTTTGAGGCATATAAATTAATTGTAACAAAGTAAGATTATGGACCAGAACCTAAAATTTTAAAAAAGTGTTTTGATTTAAACCCCACTTTTCTTTCTATAACTCATATTTTATTAAACTTTAAATATAATTAGGGGTGTATAGAAAGAAAAGTTAAATAGGAATAAAAATAACATTTTTAAAATATGAAGGGCTCACCAATTTGATCAAATTTTTCAACAACATAGACTAAATGATCTTTATTATAAGACAATTACTACAAATTTATGCGCATCGCCCGAATTCAAAAAGTAATTTAATGACTAAAGTAATACTTTTTTTAACTTTAGTTATTCACCACAAATCTTAAAAAATATTTTATTTTTCATGCTTTTAGCAACTTCGGATGCCATTTTAACCCTTATTGTAGTTTTTTAGTTTTCATGCTTTTATTTCATAGATATAAAGTCATGTGATTATTTCACCATGTAATGTCAACAAAAAACGCCATATATGGATTGATTTTGCATTTAGATTGATTTTCTTTGAGCTATATCCCTTTACTTTGCATTTAGATTGATTTTCTTTTGGTTACCTCTTAAGTTTGTCATTCATTAGGTATTGCATTACCAAAGATCAAAGTTTTGGGCATACATGATTCTAAAAACCAAAATTTGTACTGAATATAGATCAATTTAACAAAATTTGTCAATAAAAAAATTCAAACACTCCCCACCCCCTACCCCCACCCTGCCCCACCCCCTACCCCCACCCCCCCACACACGCACACACACACGCACATATATACACACATACACACATATATATACACACAAACATATATATAAATGGAAGAGAGAGAGAGAGAGAGAGAGAGAGAGAGAGCAGCGTCGAGAGAGAGAGGGGGGGGGCAACGGCTGGAGGGAAAAAAGAAGGGGGAAAGGGTTTTTGCTGGAAACATTGTCACGGTCGTGTCAATGTCATTGACCGTGACAGACCGTGACAAGTATTTAAAGAATTATCACGGTCAATGACCGTGACAAGTCTTTGTCACGGTCGTGTCAAAGTCAATGACCGTGACATAAAACGCGTATTTTTTGTCACGGTCAATGACCTTGACCAGGGTGGCCGGCTGAAAGGTGACAATTTTGTCATTTTGGTGTAGTGTTGGTCCGTTCTCACTATAAGATTTGGCCCGTTCTCACTATAAGATTTGGTCCATTGCAAATAACGATGATGGTTTGATCAGATTGCTCAGATTTTAAACTACAAGATTTGTCTTTGATCAGATTCATCAGATTGCCAATGCTGATTAAGATTTGTCTCTCTTATATGCCAACTACAAGATTTTAAACAAGGAGTCGAACATAATGTGAGTATTGGTAAGGAACGATTTTGAGTTAAATTTCAAGTTTACTTACATAATGACTAATGCCTCGTTTGACAGTGCCAAAACATGGAAAATTTCTATACAAACATGTTAGTAGAGATGGTCAACTAGAATTTTTGTTGGATTGTAGAAAATTAATTGAATGGAATTTCAGTTTCACGAGCTTGGGTTGATTAATTCATGTAATGATGCCATTAGAATTAAATGCCAACATATTTTTGTTATAGGAAATTTGGGGTTTGATTTTGCACGTTCAAACATACACATGGATTTATCTAATATAATCAACACTTTGTTACCATTTTTACTGAATTTAATTTTGGAATATTAGTCTGTTTTGTAATATGATAATCATATGGTTTTCAAAACTAAGATTTTAAATTTCATTTTTGTAGAAGAGAAGTGAGGAAGATGCATTACGTTGTTCCACAAACTTCGAAGTGCCCTCATCTTGAAGTGTACAATCTTATTTTATTTGTTTTTGAATATTTAGTTTCTATAATTACTATTGCAAATAAAAAGTTGTTTCACCTCACACACATGCATATACTCAGACAAGCTTTGCCAACACGCTATTCACTCTGTATATATATATATATATATATATATATATATATATATATATATATATATATATATATATATATATATATTCTTAATGCTCTATTTATAAAATATTGATCCAAACTCCTTTTTCTTTCGGATTTGTGCGGCTATGTCATTCAAGAAATTAGCCCTTAAGTACCACCCTGACGTGCCACCACAGGACCAAACAGAGGAGTACACAAGGAGGTTTATTAGAGCACAATACGCGAGAATCCAATTATTTGTTGATGTATTATTTTTTTTCATGAATTGAATTAAATTGATTACGGATAGTCCTATAAATAAATGGAATTTTGCCTAAACTTAACCTGTTTAATTATGTATTGGTTGTATTTTGACAAGTTGAGTTCTATTGATGAAGCTGTTTATATGAGGTCCAAGACGAACTATTACTATTACTGTTATTGGAGTATTTTTATTTGTTAAACAAGGTGGATAGTCTTATAAACAAAGTAAACTTTGCTCAATTTTTTAAAATCGTTGACACATTTGTGTTGTAAAACAAAAACGTTATGACTTAAATTTTCACAATTTAATGTTTTGAAAATTTACACTGATAATATATAAAACATTTATTATTTTTATTATTCACACCTTTATCCTTTTTTAAATTATTTGCATGTTGGTGTTGTACGATATTTGTGTTATACGATAGTTAACAATTAGTACGAGATCCATGATGGATTAATCACGGTGAATAATCATATAAACATATGAAAATTTGATCATTTTTTTAAAATTATTTACAATTATGTGTTGTACCACGATGATTTAATAGGTTCGTACCACGATGTATGTATATATGTAAACATGCTATATGTGTATATGTGTAAAAACATTAAAAAAGGTTATTTCAAAAATTATTTATCTGTTGCGAACTAAATAAGATGTTTGGTCTATCGACAATGTACACTTTCGAAAATTAGCGCTAATTAAATAATTTTGAAAAACATATATGTCCTTCAAAAAAATTGATCACGATTGATATTTTGGAAAATTATACTATAATACAAAATTTTTATGACTTGACCACATGATTCATATTTGGGAGAATTATCATCCTGTCTTTAGGGATGCGCACGATTTCGAAACTCTGACTATTTTTTTTAAATTATACTTCGTTTTGTTGGGAAACAATTTTTTTTTTTCGTTTTGCAATTATGTACATTGAAAATATTTGTCGTTTTACGATTATATAGTTTGAAAATTTTCGCTATGCAGTCAAGAACGGACATACACTAGTATTGCATATTCGAACACATATATATTGTATATACGTATAGGCAACTCAATAAATATATAAGGTTTGTTGTTTTAAACCTTTTGACCCATACTTTATTTATTTTATCATTTTTTGGTTACATATAACCCATACTATAACTATCCACATATATGTTAACTGCTTTATGCGCTCCTACAACTACTCGCGCCTATATATATATTATACATAAAAAAAATACTATAAATATTTTTTAACTGCTTTAGGCCCCATGGTTATGTAGATTATATTCCTCTTATTTTTCAGTGTCCGGTCTTGCAAAGACAAATATACCCTTTCCCATTTCATTAAAATATAATATGATTTTAATACATAATATTATTTTAGGTAAAATAAAATTTACTTTTTAAGATAAATAAAATATAATTTTGTTATTATTATTATTTTAATTTTTTACTTTAACATATTACTAATTTTTAAATTAGACTATAGTACAATTTATGAATTTATTAGACTTTGCTACAGATTTCATCGCTAAATACGAAACTTTTTCTACGAAAAAAATGATATTTTTGGACATCTAACAATTTTTAACTAAAAAAAGCTAATAATTCATATTCATCGGAGAAAAATATGATTCGTATTCATCGGAGAAAAAGTTTCGTATTTAGCGACGAAATATATAGTAAAGTCTAATAAATTCATTAAATGTATTATAATCTAATTTAAAAAATTAATAATATGATAGAGTAAAAAATTAGAATAATAATAAAATTATATTTTATTCTAAAGAGTAAATTTTATTTTATCTAAAATAATATAATATATTAAAATCTTATTATATTTTAATGAAATAAGAAAAGGGTATATTTGTCTTTGTATTTTAAATATTTAAAAGCGTTTATAATAACTCGGCAGTGCACTTTGTTCATATAAGTCTGGCCATGACCAGCTCATTGGCGTGTGACAGAATGATAGCTCTTTTGAGAGCTTAGGCAGGCTACTGTTGAGAGTTGCAGACTGCAGTTTGAGTTGCAATTTGGTGAAACGAACAGTCTGGCAAAATATCAATGCGATGACATTCTTGAGCTGATTTTTTCTATTAGCTGAACGTTTGATCCAAGAGAGATTAATGCTCATCCATGAGACCAGCTGTTCGATGCCCTTTGTACGATCAAAAATATTATTCTAATATCAGAAGCATTTAATAAAATGGCTGTTTTGAGTATTCTGGACAAAAAAAGTCTTCTCTTTTCAGCAAAATGCAGTTGCCATTTTTCATTTCAACAGGTGAACCATAAGAGAAATTTCAACACCGTCTTTAAAAATAATAAATGACTGGAATTTAACAGTATTTATTAACACAACTGGACTTGCATTATTTCTATCTCTCTCTCTCTCTCTTATTTTGAATGGCCTTCGTAAACAAAGAGGTGGCTACGGAGATACTCCCATTTCTCCGAATCTACAAAGACGGCACCGTTGAACGAGTTGCTGATTACCCATATGCCCCACCAACACCAGATGGTGATCCAACCACTGGAGTCTTATCCAAAGACGTATCCGTTTCACCAGATTTCTCAGTCCGAATATACCTCCCACCCACCGCACCGACTGATGCCAAAAAGCTCCCCATCTTAGTATACTACCACGGAGGCGGATTTTGTTTCGAGTCGGCTTTTTCTATACTCCACCATGCTTACGTCAGCAACATAGTCTCCCAAGCCAACGTTATCGCTGTTTCCGTTCAGTACAGGTTAGCACCGGAACACCTTCTTCTTGCAGCTTATGAAGACTGCTGGGCATAGTATCCATTGTTTTGCTAATTCTAAATACTGCACCTTGTATTTCTTCTACCTTTGCTCATAAAATGTCTCGTGAGGAATTTAATGTCAAAATTGCATTATTAACCTTATTTATTCTAAAATTTGTATTTTCTTTCTTTTAAATAAAAATAACTTTAAAAGCTCTTTATTTACGATAAATTTAGAATAACAATACTTAGAATTGAGTCTAAATACTACAAAATAATACACTTATCAACTCTATAGCCGGGGTTGACTTGTTCCTCAAATTTCTGACTTTTTTATTTCGTTTCAAATTTTTAATTCTTACATTAATGGTTTATAAAACTTTCATTACAGCTCCAAATTAATCATTCATACCAGATCCTAATTAAATCTCTCATGTCATTATGTTCAAACCCACACATAATCATTATACTCACAAATCCAAACTTTCAACATATCAAGATACGAATTCAAATTCAAATTTAATCACACCATTAATTAAGTCTCTTTCATGGAAAGATGTCATCAACATAAAAAGAGAAATGCTAAACACGATTTCTTACATCAGAATCATAAACCAATACATATTCAACAAGGACATTCCATAAAATTTTCAAGAAAATAAGGGTCCGTTTGATAGAAAACTGAAAAAATGCAAATGATTCCAGGACATTTGATTCCAGGGCAACCAATTCCAAGGCAAATGAATATTTTCCAACTTGTGCCTGTTTGATACAAGTTGGAAAATCATCAATTTTCCACATTTTCTATCACAAACGCAAAAGCTGAAAAATAGATATAAATGTGGAAAATTTGTTTACGGAATAAAATAAATAAATAAATAAATATATATATATATATATATATATATATATATATATATATATATATATATATATATATATATATATATATTATTAAATATACAAAATATATGAATATACATTATATTATTTGTGGAATATATATATTCCGGAAATTAATATAATTTGCAGAATATATATATTCCGTAAATTATTATTAATTTCCGGAATATTCATATATTTTGTATATTTTTTCGGAAATTAATAATAATTTACGAAATATATATATTCCACAAATAATATAATATATATTCATACATTCATATATTAAATATAATAATATATTTAATATATGAATATATTCCGTAAATAATATATATTTAGTATATTCAGTATATAATATTATATTATATACTGAATATACTAAATATATATTATTTACGAAATATATTCATATATTAAATATTTAGTATATAATATAATATATGTTCATATATTCATTTTGTACATTATTAAATGTACAAAATCTATTAAATATACAAAATCTATGAAAATATAATATATTATTTACAGAATATATATATATATATATATATATATAAATATATATATATATATATATATATATATATATATATATATATATATATATATATATATATATATATAATATATATTTACATATATACAGAATATTATATATGTAAATTATATATATACGGAATATATATATATATATATATATATATACACACTAAATTTATTTTATTTACAGCATATATACATATATAATATGAATATATACATATATATTATGTATTTATGAATATATACATATATATAATATACATTATGTATTTATGAATATATACATATATATTATTCTATATGTATATTTTATGAATATATACATATATATTATATAATATATACATATATATAATATACATTATGTATTTATGAATATATACATATATATTATTCTATATGTATATTTTATGAATATATACATATATATTATATATAATATATAATATACAAATACATATATATAATATACATTATTCTATATGTATATATACAATATATATGTATATATACATATATATTATATATATGTATACTAAATATATATTATTTACAGAATATATTTTATTTACAGAATATATATTTTGTAAATAATATATATTAAATATAAGGAATATGTGAAATATATTGAAATATATGAAATATACAAAATTTACGAAATATAAATATATATTAAAATATATGAATTATATAAATTATATAAATGTAAGAAATATGTAAATATATGAAATATATATAAATATACGAAATATATGCAGTATACATATATGTGCTAAAATATATAAAATATACTAATATATATTAAAATATACGAAATATATATATATTTATATATTTATTAACAATATATATTTATATATTTATGAAATATATAGAGTTATAAAAAAAATTGGTTTTAAGTGATTTGCCACCCAAAGGTGGCAAACAAAAATCTGACCCCCCAAAGAATTGAATTACACCCTAGGGTGGCAATTTGTGCTTAAGGGGTATTGTACATAGAAAACAAATTCCAGGGCAAATTAAGGCTATCAAACAGCCTAAAAGCTGGAAAATACCAGAATTTTTCAACTTTTGGGAATTTGCCTTGGAATTTTTGTGCTATCAAACGGACCCTAAGATTTTCATACCCATAATTCCCAACAAAATAAAATCCCAACCATGGACACGCCACCTGCCTCCAGAAGCGAATTACCCCCAACGAAGATACTTTCGACTCCAATCCTCAAACATCTTCTCCACCTGCTCACCCATAACATCCCCCATCAATAACTTGATTTCTTCCAAACTCTCACAAATAAATTTCATGATATCATTGGAAGAAATAACAATTTGACCACCGGATTGGGGTATCTCACAATAAACGGATTGAGGGTTTGGATGCATCAGTCCCAACAGCTCCGGTAACCTTTGCTGACATGCTTGATAATTAAAGCATCTACTAAAAATACCGACCACAATTTGAGTCGTAATATCAGCAAAAACTGGTGAACCGGAACATCCAGCAGTGCCGGAAGTACTTATTCTGTACGTCAATCCAAATGTCGTTAGCAAAAGCAGTTCCGTGGATGCACATATTAAAAGTAACAGTAGAGTGTAAAGGAGGACAAATGTCAACAGGCACCTGTTTCGTCATTACAAAAGGTGGAGTCGTGATCAGTAACGGTCATGTATTTCCTACGGATCTGAATGAATTGAGAATGGTTAGTATTTTTTAATTCGTTAATACAGGATATATAAAGTTAATTTCGATTTTATTCATATTTTTCTTTCCTGTAGATAAAATTATCCGCCCATAACTTAGACGTGTCTCCCGAATTTCCAATGGAGAAGAGAGTAATGGAATGCGGAATGTACGACTCTCCCATCGTATTCAGAAAATCAAATATGGATGTGGCTCTTTTTTGTATTGATAAGTACGGAGAAAGAGATTTACAGTGTTTCAAATTTGGGAGTTGCCGTGACCTCCGGCCTCTTGATAAGATATATTTGGTTGGATATCCAGTAAATCAAAACTTACTTTCGTTAAACGAAAGTAAGTTTTGATTTACTGGATATCCAACCAAATATATCTTATCAAGAGGCCGGAGGTCACGGCAACTCCCAAATTTGAAACACTGTAAATCTCTTTCTCCGTACTTATCAATACAAAAAAGAGCCACATCCATATTTGATTTTCTGAATACGATGGGAGAGTCGTACATTCCATTATTCTCTTCTCCATTGGAAATTCGGGAGACACGTCTAAGTTATGGGCTGATAATTTTATCTACAGGAAAGAAAAATATGAATAAAATCGAAATTAACTTTATATATCCTGTATTAATGAATTAAAAAATACTAACCATTCTCAATTCATTCAGATCCGTAGGAAATACATGACCGTTACTGATCACGACTCCACCTTTTGTAATGACGAAACAGGTGCATGTTGACATTTGTCCTCCTTTACACTCTACTGTTACTTTTAATATGTGCGTCCACGGAACTGCTTTTGCTAACGACATTTGGATTGACGTACAGAATAAGTACTTCCGGCACTGCTGGATGTTCCGGTTCACCAGTTTTTGCTGATATTACGACTCAAATTGTGGTCGGTATTTTTAGTGGATGCTTTGATTATCAAGCATGTCAGCAAAGGTTACCGGAGCTGTTGGGACTGATGCATCCAAACCTCTCAATTCGTTTATTGTGAGATACCCCAATCCGGTGGTCAAATTGTTATTTCTTCCAATGATATCATGAAATTTATTTGTGAGAGTTTAGAAGAAATCAAGTTATTGATGGGGGATGTTATGGGTGGGCAGGTGGAGAAGATGTTTGAGGATTGGAGTCGGAAGTATCTTCTTTGGGGGTAATTCGCTTCTGGAGGCAGGTGGCGTGTCCATGTTGGGGATTTTATTTTGTTGGGAATTATGGGTATGAAAATCTTATTTTCTTGGGAATTTTATGGAATGTCCTTGTTGAATATGTATTGGTTTATGATTCTGATGTAAGAAATCGTGTTTAGCATTTCTCTTTTTATGTTGATGACATCTTTCCATGAAAGAGGCTTAATTAATGGTGTGATTAAATTTGAATTTGAATTCGTATCTTGATATGTTGAAAGTTTGGATTTGTGAGTATAATGATTATGTGTGGGTTTGAACATAATCACGTGAGGGATTTAATTAGGATCTGGTATGAATGATTAATTTGGAGTTGTAATGAAAGTTTTATAAACCATTAATGAAAGAATTAAAAATTTGAAACGAAATAAAAAAGTCAGAGATTTGAGGAACAAGTCTACCCCGGCCATAGAGTTGATAAGTGTATTATTTTGTAGTATTTAAACTCAATTCTAAGTATTGTTATTCTCAATTTATCGTAAATAAAGAGCTTTTAAAGTTATTTTTATTTAAAAGAAAGAAAATACAAATTTTAGAATAAATAAGGTTAATAATGCAATTTTGACATTGTTGTGTGAGGAATTGTCTCCCCTAAACACGTGATAACCGCAAGGCATAATAACTAGGTATATATGCATCACCACATTAATGCTTAATTCAAAATTTGCATGAGTTTGCAAGAAAAGGAAATACGAAATACCAACTATTTTCTCCAATATATTGGTGCATTAGTATTCACACAGAAATGCTTAATTCAAAAATTGCAAAACTTTGATACCTCGATGAATATGAGGTTAATTTATAAAACACAATATAACCCTATTGAATTCGTTGTTGTTGATTGTGCTAGCGTAGTCTGTGATTATACAATTTGCAAAGTTTGCCCAAAAAGAAACCAAAAATTAAGGTTGAAAACATTTGTCAGATAATTGGTATCTTTGTTTAAAGTATGTCAAAAAATCCCAAATGACAAATGCGTTGATCTCATATAACAAATTCAAAACTTTTTAAGCAACATGGAAATCGTGGTCTCCGTTTCGTTCTTTGACAGTTTGATGTGTCACTAATCCATTTGTCAACCAAACTGCGTTATTAATGACTCACAAATGTTTCAATATATTCATAACACGTTACATTATTAGTCAACTGCCTCACAAAATTACGTCAATAAATGGGTCAATGTAGAATTACTATTTTTTAAGACAAATGATAAGTAGGGATGTAGACAAACAAAGTTGAGCTTGGAGGAGCTCAATTTTGAAAGGCTCTTGAGATCAAATTCGTGCTCGGTATATTTACTTAACTAACGAGTCAAGCTCAAGCAACTCGATTTGAGGAGTCTTGATTATGCCTAAAAAACAAGCTCAAGCTGATATTAATAGTCTCAATTTTTAAACGAGCTCAAAATAGTGATCGCTCGTTTACAAACGAGTCAAGTTCAAGTGGTTCATGACCACATGGTTGTTGATGGAGTGGGACAATTGGTATATGCTACCTTAAAAAGTGAGGAATGGAGGTCGTCGCCTAAGCATTTGTCTGGCATGGGCATAATTGGCCCCGTCGTGCTATCAAAATCCAAAAATTCTAAGTGTACCGCATTTTGAAACCAAATTGAAACCGCATTGCCTACGTACGGAGATTGCTTGATTCTTTATGGACATGGGTCCGCGTCAGCGGAATTAACCAATCTCTGCACATCACGTAGGGATGCGGTTTAAAAATCCGACACATGTAGAATTACGCATCGAAATAATAGGCCAGGTGAGTGACTTGGTCAACAAAGCCGAAAGCTTTCTCTACTCGTACGTTCGGTCACAGAGGACGAGGTTGGGTGTATTAGAAAACTAAAGGATCCAAACAATCCGCCATACCGTCAAACGGGGGTCCCCTGGGTTAGCACATGGACTGCTCATTTTTTTGTGGCAAGAATTCCCCTCATTATTTTTAATTCAAACTTTTCTCACCGACAACCCGTGACTTGGAATCTCCACTCAATTTCTTGATGGTTTGATGTGTCATTAATGAATTTGTCAATCAAAATTTGTTAATAATGAGAACCCACACATTAACTAATACATCTATGAATTAGACTATCTCACAAAATTAAATTAAAACTCGATTAACCTATAATTACTATTTTTCAAGGAAAATGGCGAGCAAGCCTAGCTCGATTCATTTACATAAAAAGCCTAGTAGAACTCAAGCAGAACTTGGTTTTGAGAGGTCTAATTGAGCTCGTTTTTGCCTAAAAGACGTGTTCGAGTTGACCTCAACGATCTCAATGTTTTAAACGAGCTCATCGTTTGTTTGCTTAACAAACAAGCCGAGCTCAACCGGT
Source organism: Sambucus nigra (assembly GCA_949130495.1). Taxonomy (NCBI): domain Eukaryota; kingdom Viridiplantae; phylum Streptophyta; class Magnoliopsida; order Dipsacales; family Adoxaceae; genus Sambucus; species Sambucus nigra. The sequence goes on along the minus strand of OX422208.1, from coordinate 23,312,215 downwards.
TCACAAACAACTTTGTTTGCAACCCTAATGAAAGGCACCTCGAAAACTAACACCAAATTCTTTGAAAATACTTTATTCACATTTTTAGTGCATTCGGTGTTACTTTCCAGTGTGCTTGACATTTCTCCATTTTTAATTCAAAACATACAATTCCAAAATCTACAAAATGAGGAACTCAATCCCACAAATAAAGATAAACAATGGGACTTAACAACGTGGCACTAAAATACTTTAAAATGAAAAGTCATCTTACTTCTTAATAAGATTAGAAAAAATGGTACTAAATACAATTTCATTACATAAATTTAGCGACACGTTCAAGAATGTAGTAATAAAAGTAACAGAACTCATAAGAGATGAGACCACTACAAGAGATCCCAGTTTCATGTTCATCACATTCACATCCAGCCAAAAGTTAGAAAAATACAGAATGGCTAAATAAATCAAGACAATAGGAGAGAGAGCATTGTATCGGTGGATTCGGGCCCATGATTATTTACACTTGGGATGATGTTGACGGGAGATATTAACTTAACAAACTCCCTTAGTTCCATAAAACTGGAATGCTCGCTGTATGGTACTTTGTACCTGGAGAGATGAAAAAACAATCCTAATTAGTCAAAATGTTAAATTATGTTGCCACCCTGTTTTACTCGATGACCCGCATTTTTTATGTTGTATATCACTATGGCGACCAAAGTTTAACGTATAATCACTGACTATCATTTTTGCAATAGACCTTTTTAAGGCTACATAGTTTTTTCACAAGTGATACTGGAAGAAAAAAGGGCAAACTAAAAGTAATAATATGTGAACTTTGGCACGCACAGTTACATAGGTCACAACAAATTGCGGGCAACCGCCGAATGACCTTTTTTATACACTGCCGTAAAAAGTGACTGATATACGGCATAAAATATGGGCGTTAAAGCCAAATAACTATTTCACACAAGTGTTGTAAAAAGTGAAAATGGTACACAGTGATAATACTTTAAACTTTGACACCGAGAATGATTTACAGTATAACAAATGGGGATTGAAAGGCAAATGACCCAAATTTTTTGTAGCCAAACCGGAAGTTGACATTAATGCTTACACATATGACAGCATTACCGGTAAGATTTTCAAGTTCATTTCACTGATGTTTATCGATCACGCCCTATTTAAATTCGTGAGAGCACCTGGGATTTTGGTAACTCTAAGCTCAAAAGAGCCAAATGTATTTTGCCTTAATGCAAAGAGTTCTCCAGGGCGACTGTGCCAAATTAGTGGCGGGAAGGCACTTCAACTGCCGCAATGGTGGGTGCAATTTTGCACTAAAATAGTTCTCTCGATGCACTTGGAAGTGCCGCCTAAGTGTTGCAAGTAGGTGTGGCAATTTTAGAAATGACAAGAAAATATGAAACGAAACGACATGAAATTGACCTGAAATTGACACTATATGTCGTGTAACGTTTGTCTTGGATCTTTTTGACACGAAGTCATGTCATGTGCGTATCAAAATTATGAGTTTTGTTATCGTGTTTTGACGTGTCAATCATGTTTTTGTTCGGGTTTCCGTGCCATTTTTCAATTAAATTGAGCATGAAATTTGAGAAATCATGTCGAGTCGTGTTCGTGTCAGGAAAAAAAAAACTTCTCATTTCATGGCGTGTCGGCCCAAAACCCAACCCAAAAACACAAATTGCCACCCCTAGTTGCAAGTACCCAAAACAGATGCAAAAGTCTAGCAATGCAAATACCCAAAATAAAAGAAATCCAAGCCATTGAGTTCAATGATTGAACTACTTGATATGTAAAAGACCAAAGTTACCTGGAATGTGGAACGCTTTGGTGCGTGGCACGCAGTACGCTATTGTGTCTAGTATGCGGTACGTTGGGGATAGGCGTAGTTGGGACGCTATTTGGAATTGCGATTTTCTTGGAACTATTATTTGGATCGTTTTTGGTATACATCCAAACACATAATTTTTTTCTTTATTTAAATTAAGCTCGTCTCTGTGATACTTAGTATTGTAGTACCTATGTTTTTGTAGATATGATCAGACCGAGCAAAATAAGAACTTTGTACATATAAGATTTCTTTCTTACTTTTCTTTGTTATATTCTTCAGCTCTTCAAAATGAAAACGGAACACAAGATTTGGAGATCATTACACCACACGTGAGCACTGGAACATTGTATTAGACTGTGATGTGGCACCACAAATGAACATCCGATACACAGTTTATGTTGTATTATATTTTTTATATCAGAAGTTTCATGTATATATGATTAAAATGTCTGTCTCCATTATATGGCTATCAGCATCATTATTGACAACTAGGAAATAAATTGTCCGTAACTTCAAAATTTGACTGCAAATTGGTCTTAGTGCCTGAAAGAAATCAGGTATAGAAAAACTAGACTATTTCGCAAATTAAGGTGATTGAATTTGAAGAAATACTAATACATCACCTTATAACGGTATCCTGTTGTGACCTCCTTCCAGGAGTCTTCTTCTTTCCTTTACCAAATGTCCAACCCGTTGGAGAAATGGCAACTATAAGACTGAATCGATCCTAAACAACAAGACAAAAGAAAATTTAATGCAATAGAATATCAAGAAATAGAGAAGGGGAATTCTTTCAAGCAAAACCTTCATATATCAACAATAAATTAAATAGTAGGAGTGATTTCAAGGTGTCGCGTTTTACTAAGATAATTGAATTGCGCAAATAGCATCGCGAGCAATTCGTGCATGTGATTCTTATAATAAAAAAGTTTAATATAAAGAAATCAAAACAATCATCCAAAATTTAGTATTAAATGATTCCAAATAAAGGCCTACGCAGTTTAAAACGAAGTCAGAGAGTCATAAAACAATACATTGTTCAAAATTGACAACTCAACTCAACTCAAAATTGACAAGAATATGAGTATTGTTTGAATGGGTAACTTTGTAATTTCACCTAGTACCTATATACTATTTTTTTAAATAGGACTACTAATTTCGGACGGAATAAAAATAAAAGCATGACTATTAATTTGGGATGTACGGAGTAATGTTTAGCATCAGTCTTGTACATTGTTTTTTCCTCCTTTTTTCATTTTGGTTGTCCCGTTTCTATTTGAAACGTTATAAACTTCACAAAATCATTCCAATTTCAAAGTAATGAAAACATAACCCACAGTTATTATTTACTTGTAATTTTGAGCCTCTAACCTGATATTGATTAGATATATATTTCAGTCTCTTGAAGCTTGCGAGTGTCCACATAGGCACGACATGAATGTGGCTCTCTTGTTCGTTTAACGTGAACCACTGCATATCTTCCTAAGGTAGTCCTAAGCATTCCAAAAGACGCAGCTTTGCCACGGTGACATAGACTTTCTTACGGAGAACACGAGCTACCTCTACAAATAACCTTTCTTTTCCTGTTATTAAGCACAAAAGAAAAGGATACCAAAGAGTGAGTGTGATAGTGCCGTGTACTACAAATCATGGAATCAGACCTATGTCAAAAAATTAGTCATGACGCCTTCAACATTAAAAAATTAGACATAACCCCAGAATCTCACACCATTAATTTTCTATTGGAAATTCCTCTAATGCAATATTAGATATAACCCCCATATGTTTTAAGGCCAAAAATGCCCTTGTCTTCCTCGATTTTCCTATTTTTCCAAAACCTTCACCCTATTTTTATTTATAATTAATCATACCCTTAAACACATGAACAGAATATTTTTTACGTTGAAAGGGGCTGTCTAAAAATTATCTCATGGGGTTAAGTAAAAACAACCCTTGTGTGTGTGTGTGTGTGAGAGAGAGAGAGAGAGAGAGAGATTGACTCTACCGATCGTATAACTGCTAATTAAAAATAGAGTTTTGGGGTTAAAGGCTTCAGCTTGAATGGCCTCGATAACAAATTGAATTGCAGCCTCCTGCTTTGGAAAGTCATACTGCAAGACACAGTTAATAACTTCAGTTACATTTCACTATTTTCTCGGGAAGAGCAATAACATAATATCTTTACGTACCAGTTATATGTATGAATATACACGAACCCTTTGCATCATAATGTGTGTGTGTAACCTACATACATATATATATATATATAGTCCTGCTCCTGTGCGGACGAGTCCGCATTTTAAGAATACGGACCGAACATGTGTCACCTAGCGGTGAGCCCAGAAATTATCGCCTAAATTATAGGCACACTCTCTCTCTCTTCTGGGCTCACCGCCAAGTGACACATGTCCGGTCCGTATTCTTAAAATGCGGACTAGTCCGCACAAGAGCAGGACTATATATATATATATATTTTACTTCTATATAAGTAATACTTACTTATATATATATAAGTAAGTAATTTACATACATTGCTTCTGAAGCTATATGGAGGAAATTAAGTGATGGAATATGTCTCAGATTTTTATGTTTGGAATACATTAAGTTCAAATGTGAATGCACACATAGAATTTTGGTTGTTTACACAAGTTGATAAACCTATGACAGGGTCATACTCACAGCAGATTGCAAATTTAAGTTACATACGAGTACTCAGTCCCAGGGCATCTGGTTCGAGCAGAGCAAGCCTCACCCCAACTGAGAAAACACATTTGGGATCCTCAAGGGTATAATTGTCAAAGGCGGGCCTAGTCCCCAAACTCTCGAAGGCACAAGCATTGTGCCTCGCCTCAGCTTGGGCGAGGCTCCTTCAGTATGGTGCGCGCTCTTTGCGCCTAGGCACCAAGCTCAAGTCGTGACTTAGGCGCGCCTCATTAAATTTTGTCAAGAGTCTTGTTAAATATTGGAGCATCCAACCCAAAATCAATTGGCAATGGATGGAGGTAGAGGTGGCAATATTGGAAACGACATGAAAACACGGCATGACATGGCACAACCCGAAATTGACACAACTTGTGTTCATGTCGTGTTCGTGTTTGTGTTTTTTGGCACGAAATCGTGTCGGGTCGTGTTCGTGTTTAAAGTTACCAAATTGACACAATTTGGGACACGATTAGACACGACTATTTTAAGGTAAAATAAAGAGTTAAATCATATATGTGTTCAGACTTATTATCCTTATTATCCAGTGTTGATTTTTTTCCACGTGTCTACATCTATGATACCTAACCTAAAACGCTACCAAACCCACAACTAGCCCCGATAAATGGGCGGATTTGGGCGGGTCTTCGATGGTTTGGGTCAGATCTGGACGGTTTGTGTGCGGGTCGGATATCTGATGTGGATGGGATTGGGCGGGTTGATCGGTAACCGTCTATTGGAAGAAGATCACAACTGAGTTGTGATCCGTGAAGAATTGAGTTGAGGAGAGAGAGAGAGAGAGAGAGAAAGCTCCTGTTTGGGATTTTTTTGTTGGCTGATGACAGTTCTGCTCATTTCTGTTCATTTCTGTTGCTTGAATTTGCAAAGGGGATACGAATGAGAGAGGGGAGATGGTGGGTTGTGAATGAGAAGGGGTTATTTAACGGTAAAAAATGGGTAAGGTCTTAACCCGCTAATAGACTGAGCGGTTCATTTTCAACCCGCAATCTAAAACTTTTCAGATGCGATGGAAACCGACTCGGGTCATTTAAGGGTTGAATGCTTGGGCGGGTTTCGGTTTGCCAACCCTACCCACAACATAACACAAACACAACCATTCATTTACAGCCCACCCTTTTTGAAACCCTCGCTCACTCGCCCCCTTGCTCTCCTTCGTCTAGGTTTTTTTCTATTTCTCCTTCCATCTCAATGAAAGCCAAGAAAAAGGGAAACATTACCTTCGATTCTGCTAGTGGTGTGCAACGGAACCGGAAAACCAACAAACCGAACCAAACGGGGTGCATTGGGTTGGGATGGGTTGGTTCGGTTTTTCCCCGTAATGGTTCGGTTCCGGTTTAAAAAACTACAAAACCGTTTTTTTCCGGTTCGGTTCCGGTTCCACCACCAACACAAACCAAACCGAACCATAAACTGATCTGATTTCAAACATAGCCAAGAACCTACGCCAAACTAAAATCGGTCTTATCTAACATGTTTTTTTACGCTTTATATATATATAATGATGCCTTCTTTGTAATTTAAAGGTTTTAAATTAATTCTAACGTTTGGAATTTTGATTAAATCTAAAATGTTTGCTTAGAGTGTCTGTTTAAGTTATATTTGAGCAAAATTTATTGTTTTAATTATATATTTAATACATTTTTGGAACTGAAAACCTATCCGAACCAACTCAAAAACCGTTGGTTTAGATTGGTTCGGTTCTAGACATAATCGATTTGGTTCCGCTTCCAAAAATGTGGAACAGATCAACCCCGGATTCGGTTCCGGGTTAGTAGTGGAACTGAACCAACCCGAACCATGTGCATCCCTAATACCAACAATGAGTGAACCCATTGAACCTGATGTTGATGAAGAACACAAGGTTAGTCGATTTTCCTTTTGCTAGTTGTTTCGTTTTGCTTTTGCTATTTGTTGAACTTGATGTTGAATAAGAACCTGATGTTTTCTTTTTGCTATTAGTTTCGTTTTTTAATTGTTTTGATAAACAAACTTCCATCGTTTTTTTATTTGTTTAGTTAATCAGTTTGTTTGTTTTCTGTTACAACCTGAGATGGTGAAGTCAATTACCTGTTTTTATTTGATATGTTAACCAGTTTTTTTTTATTACAACCTGAGTTGATGAACCTGATGTTATTTTGCATCAAGTTACTTTGTTTTTTTTATTAGAACCTGAGATGATGAACCTGGTTTTATTAGAACCTGATGTTTGTTTTATTACAACCTAATGTTATTTTGCATTTAGTTACTTTGTTATGCAAGTATGATCACTTTGTTATTAGTTTTAATTCTTGCAATAATTTTACTTCAAGTATACTTTGTTATGCAAGGTAAATCTCTATTATTTAATTTTCTGTTTCTATTGTTGCTTTTTTTAGTAACATTTTAATCTCTTAAAATGTTACTGTTTTGGACAAGACTTTGCTCAGTTTTGGCCTTATTTGGGGACTTTTGGGGGCTCATTTCGTGGCTGTTTTCAGAAGCATTTAGGGACTGTTTTGGGCAGCATTTGGGGGTTATTTTTGGCAGCATTTGGGGCTGTTTCGGGCATGAATTTAGGGGCTGTTTTAATCTGCACTAGGAGCTGTTTTGGACAGCATTGGGAGATGTTTTAGGCAGCATTTTGGGATGTTTTCAACTGTTTTTATTGTTAATACTTTACGCTTTTATAGGTGATTTGGAGCTGACATTAAAAGAGCTTATTGAAGATGTCATTGTTTTGGATAACAAAGATAAAAAAAAATCAACCAACGACACAGTCCAGGTGAAATTGGTTAATAATTCTTCCATGTAAAAAGTCTGTGTTTTCTTTTTTATCTTTGTTAAAACTTATAATTGTTATTTTTTTACCATTTTCAGGGATGATTTTGATGACTTGTGATGATTGAAATAAAGAAAGAAGTGATATGGGATGCTTAGACTAAAGGGAGGAAGATTTGAAAGAGCCCTTTTTCTTGTTTTTTTGGATGGCTACGTCTCTTTAATTTAATTCTTGTTTGGTTATACATTTCAGTTTCATCTATGGCTAATTGGCTATATGACATATGACCTATTGACATTATAATCATTTTGGATATGTAATTGTGATGATTTTATCGTATTTTGAGGATGTGCAATTTAGTTGTATATATATTATCATTTTTATTTGATAGTTCAAGTATTGAATTAGATAAAATTATAATGCCTACCAGCTTTTCCATTGATAATTATCCCTTTTTATAAAAAACTTAATGTGTTGAACTATTTGGGTTGAAAAGGGGGGTGATGTTTCATTCGTGTCTTGCGTGTATTTTGTATTTATTTGGGCTAAAAAAAATTGAGTGTGTCGTGTCGTGTTTTTAGGTGGATCGTGTTCGTGTTAATTAAAAAAAAAACAATATCGGGTCAGGTCGGGTTCGTGTAAAAAAAACAGTTGGGCTAGGTCGTGTCAGGCCAAAACACAGCCCAAAAACACGATTTCCCACCCTTAGGTGGAGGGGCCCTAGGATCTTTATATACTGTAGTGCAAAGCTTTAATTTTCCCATGTGGGACTTTATGTCTCAACACGCCCCCTCACATGTGGCGTTACTTGAGCCTAACACATGGACATATTTATATTGAGTGATGCGAGCAATTGGGCCATGAATAACCTGCTCTGATACCATGTAAAATATTGGAGCATCCAATAACCAATTGGCAATTGGTGGAGAGGCCCCAGTATCTTATATACTGTAGATCAAGCTTTAATTTTCCCATGTGACAAGTTCTAATAGCAATCTTGTACTAACAAACATTTCGATTTTGCTGTACTACTTTTGTTTTGAATATTTGGATATGTTTGCTTTTATTGACTATTTAATAATTGGAATTTTGGATAATTTGTGTTACTTGATTTGATCTAATTTTTTGCATAACGTGTATTATATAGAGAGTGTCAAGCTCCAATACGAGAGTCTGATTTACGGGACTCATGCGTGATTTTTTATAAAATCCAAAAAAAGGGTTTTTTTTCAATTTTGTATATGGGTTTTAAACATTTCAGGGGATCCCTAAATAAAAGATCAACTCAAATGATTTTTTGTTGGTATTTTAAAAAAATGGGTCAATTTTTTACAATTTAAAAATCATTTTGAGCTGATTTTTTATTTAGGGGTCCCCTTAAATGTTTAAAATCCACACAAAAAAAAAATCAAGAAAAAAACATTTTTTGGGATTTTTTTTTTAAAATCCCGCATGGAGTCCCATAAGTAGGCTCCCGCACTGGAGCCGCTCCTTATATATATATATATATATATAACGACCACAGCAAAATATATAATAAGATCACTTTTTTTACATATATTGTATAGTGCGCGCCTTACTTCGATCATGCACAAGCCTGGAGACCTTGGCGCCTTGGTGCAATTTTGTGCCTTTATAATAACTATGCTCAAGGGTATTGCCCGTGAATAGTTCAAGAAAAGGTAACATTGGATGAAACCCAATCATTCCAAGTACAAGAAAGAGGCACCAGTTCTCTAGGTCCCACCACCGAGTAACCACATGGTTACTTGAGGGTAATCAATTAATTAATTAAAAAACTACTATTAGACTAGCATGTCAATATCATTGTACTACATATGACAAAAGAAAAAACTTATACCAAGTATGGACCTAACAAAAGAGATGTAACGAGCGGAAAGCATTACTACACTACAAGTTGTCTTAGCCTCCAAGAGAGGAATAAGACACCTACTTAAGACAAAAGCATGTACTTCATTAACCCGAATTGACCCAACCATCTTGAGATAAACTAATTGCTCTCTAATTTCTTATATCCCTTGTGCATTAAACTCCCTTCATATAAAACAAATCATTGGCAAGTTCATAAGGGTTTGTGAGCATTCAAGACTCTAAAACAACCCCACCAACTTCACAAATCTATCATTGATTGTGGATGGAGATTCATATTTTTGGGTCGTGTTTTAGCCTGACACGACATAAGACGGCAGGAAAATAAAGACAGGAACGTGACACAAGATTGTGTTTTGTTGTCTGACCTGAACACGCCACAACCAAAATAATTAATGATTTTCATACTTCCAATTTAGACAAGACATGACACCACTACTATGAACACGAAACGATGACATGGATTTGTAGAAGTACATCATTGTATACCTATAACTCAGGCTAAGAACGGGACATGAAATGATAGGAGTCATGTCGATTGTGTTAATTTTGACACGAACGCGACACGATACGACATTGTGTCAAAACTTCTTAACATGAACACGACACAAATGCATCCCATGTCATTATCATGCCAATTTCAACTGTGTTATCAAGCTGTTTTTACAATTGTAATCCTTCCATTAATACCCCTTACTGGATCCAGTGGTGTTTGCATCTTCCTCGCTCTCGCTCTCGCTCGCATCCGTAGAGTGCTTACTTTCCCACTCTCTACCGATCAATGATCTCTCTTCATATTTTGTTTAGCACCTAAGCAATGTCTCTGCGAACGAGCAGCACACGTTCTGCTAAAAGCAACGCAAGCATACACACCTCCATCCTCATTCCCTCACCACACTCACATTCTATAGATGATAAGATAATTGTGTATCTCAAAATAACGCAGGACATGGCTCTTCAAGGCCAATGGAGTGGCCAATCAGTTCCTATGTCTCCAGCGAGATAATGCCTTTGGGTATATGGGATTTATCTGATCAATTACAGTCTGAGCGTGTTTGATAACCCCAATTTCATGCCATGGAATTGGAATTGGATTATTTTCAGAGCCCATTTGGCAATCCAATTCCAAGACTTGGAATTGGAATTGGAAGGCTAATTTCAATTCCGTGGAATTAAAATTGGCCTTCAAATTCCATTTCCATGGCTTGGAATTGGAATTGGGTTGCCAAACAGACCTTCAGTTCAAAATTTTCAACTGAAATTTTTTCAATTTCAATTCCATGGCATGGAATTGGGGTTCCCAAGTGCACCTTCTATGTTCACAATAAGCAAAGGAAAGAAATCCCCCCTTTCTCCCCCACCCACCCATCCACCCCCACCACCCACCCAAAAAAAAAGAAAAAATTCCATGGAAAATGCCCAAAATGTGCATTATCGGGTTGCAAGGCAAGAGCGGAAAAATTCTCAAGGCAAATTTAGGCAATCAAACACACTCTTAGATTAGAAATAACTCTTCTATTGCATACTTACTTGGGGGTCACAGTATGTCGTATCTAGGATCAGAGTGTGGATAGGACACCCCTGCAAAAGAGAGATCCTTGCCATATCCTCACTAAACCGAAAATCCCCCGTGTGTAGAACAACCTATACACATGAAAATACCCAAGGCTCAAGTTCAGAAACTAGTGCAACGAAACAGAAAGTATCTAGGGTTATTTAGAGTTTGCCTCCATTAATTTCTTTGATATTGACTTTGGACACCATTAATTTTTCGATATTGACTTTGGCCCCTATCATACTCACTTCTCGGGTTTTGACTCTCAAAATGACTTTTAGCGAAGCAAAAAACACTTGGTAAAACTTTTCGCGATACTTTTTGTGCCGCTAAATCAATTACAAAAAATAATGGGGGCAAACCCAAAATAACTCAAATATTTATCCTCATAGTTCAGTTCAAGCATACCTTACCACTTGGTGGCTCAAATAGTATTATAAAGGGAACCTGGGCAGTGGTTCGCATCGAAACATGTCACGTCAATTCCTGCAATGCTTATCTTTTGGTTCAAGGGTAGAACTTGTATTTTGTCCAACGGGATACCAAGTTTCAAATTTACAAGCTTTGCCGTAATCGAGGAACAATAAATCTTCCCATGACAGAAAGCCCTCGTAAGGCCTTGGTAATCTGCAGAAGCAGATGTAATATAGAACTTCAAGTTACAAGTTATTTTGGTTCTAAAGATCATAATGATAATAAAGCTGAAAACACAGACAACCAGCGCCCGTGAATCTTAATGGCTGACATTACGAAAGTTTTCAATCAAATACTCTCTCTAGACCTTCATTGTGACCTTTAGAGTATTTGCAACAGAAATTCCACTTAGGGTGTGTTTGATTGCAAACTTGGAAAATGCGTGGAAAATAGTTCATTTGGATGAGAAGTTAGAAAATGAGCGGAAAAAATGTGAGTTTTTGGTCTTACTTTTTCTATTTTCCATGGAAATCAATTCTTTGGTGGGTGGATAAGGAAAATTTCCCAATAAAAATGAGGTTTGAGATGGAGCACTTGCTACTGGAATGATGGTTGTTCTTATATAAAGTGTTTGTAATCAAGGTACTACAAGAGAGAACATGAGTCCAAATAACTATTTTCCATGGAAAAATTTTCCATATCAATCAAACACGCACTTAGCTTCTACTCATAGCCAGCTTCCAAAGAATCACCATCATTGTCTGTGATAATTCATTAAGGCTCTGTTTGATTGTCAAAAATGTAAGTGTAGGAAAAGTGAAGTAAACGAAAAGTTACTTTCCTTTAAGTGTTTGTTTAACCAGGAGAGTTGCAGAAAAATTGTTACAAAATTGAACATAAATACAGTTAAACTAAAGTATAATATTTCCATTTAAATTACAAAAATATATAAATAATTTATACATCCACATAACTTCAGCATTACTAAATATGAACATAAAAATGAGTTACAACAATTTTTTATGATAAAGATATAATATATAATAATTTACATGATAAAGATAACAAAGTTTCATGTAACTTTTCCTCAGAAACATGTGTTTTATGTGGCACGTATTTTGCGGAAAAAAGTTTGAGGATGTGGGTTCCACAACTTTCGAATTAACCAAACACAAGGAAAGTGCAGGCTACTGCAAAACTGTAGCGACATGTTTGTACGTGGAATTCACAATGAAAAATCAAATCCAAGACAACACTTCTCAAATATTTCATGTAACATTTCTATGAGCAGTTCTGGTCTAGCAAGTCTCCTCGTTCTTGGGGAAAAATATTAACTGCTTCAAAATCATGACAAAGGAACAAACACAAAAACAGTTCTCCTTCAAATATTTTTCGAAACTAAACAATGCCACATGGGAACTACGACTTGGGTTGTCCGTCACAGCATCTGGTGGATAACTTTTGTCACAGGTATATAACAATGACTGCATATATTAAATTTATAGCAGCTGGTACTGTGATACATATGGAACTCGTAAAAACGCGAGCTGGTTTTCTAATTTCCTTGATCTACAGTATGAAATATATGTCCTAGGAAAATATAGATGGAAGTTTTCAAATTATAATAAACCAAAAACAGAGTACGTGAAGAAAACTTTTCAATAATGAATATGTATCAAGCATAATGATACAATGAAGAGGAGTAAATGACACTAGTTTTGCTCATATTTTTTTACAATAAGCACAATTTAGCTTTAGCAATAACAAGTGGAATTGGACTTACGATCCATATGGAAGTGAGTAAGAAACCAATGAATACAATCTCTTCTTAGAAATTTGAATGCATCCTGCAAGCTTAACACAAAATGAACTTAGTGAGGTTACATCATAATTTAATCTAGAAAAGCATGAAATTTTGTTCTTAGATATTTGAATGCATCCTGTAAGCTAAGCACAAAATAAACATGGTAATGTATTCAATCTAGGAAAACAAAGATGCAAAAATAAATTTATTATACATTAAATACAATATAAAAACTTAGTGCTGAAGCTTAAATGAAAAATATATTACATGAATTAAATAAAAACATAAATGAAACTTCTGTCTTTTGGTAAACTAACGATAGAGTACATGGAGGGAAAGAAAACTTCAAAAATTAGTAGGTATTAAGCAATAAAATATTTGAATGCATCCCGACACAATGAAGTTCTTGGACTTTTTCAAAGATATAAAAATAATTCCCAATCTCAAGGATGTTTATATTTGGTACCACTGATCTAAACATCTTTATCAAAAATAATGAAGAGATCTCCAGGAAAGTATCAAACACTTAATACCGAATCCTGATCTGACCCATTTCCACAATCAACCTGTGAGGGCTTCTTGTTGACCACAAAAATTAGGTTCCTCTTTATATCATATTCTCATTCTTGTGCTGAAATTTTAAAGTGGGTAAAGGAGGGAGGGCCTAGGGCCTTATATATACTAGTCTTATAGGGAAGACACTAATAAAACTCCACAATGATGAATTTAAGTATTTGACACAAAAGATATGTTTCTTAACCACATATTAATACTGTAAACTTCTCTGCCTTTTTCTTGATTCAAGTATATATATATATATATATATATATATATATATATATATATATAAACCTACAAAAACACAGCCAGACACCTCCACATTAACTCCCTAAACCACCCATTACCCATTATCTAAAACTACCCACTACACATATAACTTGCACATTGCACATTGTTGGTGATTTTTAAAATAAGTGAGTAAGAGTTTTTGGGTGTAAAAGCTTAAAAAGCTTGTCCCACATTGGAAGTGTGAGGAAGAGGTGGGAAGCTAACCCAAATATAAAAGGGGATAGTGTCCCACATTGGAAAATGTACAAAGCTAAGTGTCACCACTAAGCTATAAAAGGGGTGGGCAACCTTTGAGTCCCACATTGGAAAAATGTTAAGAATTTGTACACTTAATAAGTACAAATGGAAGATGAAGAGTTAATTCATCTAGCATTTAAGAGGCTATTCAAGAGACATCAATACGGTGCGAAGCACCGTACGCACACGCACACGCGCGCGCGTGCGGGTGCGGGGCAGTGGGCTGTAGAGGCGCTAGTGGCGCACTTCGCACGCCGCGTGTCCGCAGTGGTAGCGGGTTGCCGGGATTCGTCCGGGTCGGATCACAGTAGCTCTGGCGCGGTCACTTTTTGGTTGACCCGTGCAAAACCGATTCGGTATTATTATACCTGTTCGGAAATGACTTAGGACTGTTGGTAATTAACAGTCATACCATTTCGGAAATGACTTAAGACTGTTAATTCAACAGTCATGACTCTTGAAGACAAAGCCTTTCATTATCTATAAATAAAGGCTGCCTAAAACGAAATCAGATTGATACCAAAAACCAGTTTCAGATTTCCAAACCCTGCTATTACTCTCTTACAATTTTCAGGAGATACAAATTCTCTTATTCTGTTTTGTGCACATAAACAGAATAAGAACTTGATTGACTGTTCTTCGCTGTTTCATCCAAGGGTTGTCTTCAAATATACAAGTTGCAGGCAGTGCAAGTTGCTTCATTGTATCTTGAGTACGGATTTGCGGATTCCCGTTTGTACACCGAAGTTATTCGTGTGGGGCAAATACTGTATTTAGGAAAGTGACATCACGCCTTGAAGTTTTCTAGTGACTATTCAGAAGTTACATTGTTGTATTGAAGTTGACATTTTTGTGATATATAAAGAGTTTCATTTCTGTATTTGCATTCATAATATCCAACACACATTGCACAACTTAAGCCCAACAGGCAGTCCATCATTCCTCTCCCCTTCAAGATGAACCTTGTCCTCAAGATATATGTTGGAAAATTTGTAATTTGAGAGTGATGTATTCTCCTCAACTACGGCTTCAGTGGTGGCTTCAATCATAATTAAAACAGGTGAGTGACATTTATGACACGATGTAAATCGTTTGTAGCAATTAAAGCAAAGGCCCTTTTCCCCGCGACGTTCCAAATCTTCAAAAGCAAATTTCTGAATGGCTAAAGCACTAGATTTTTTCCTGCAGTAGACATAGCAATCACGGTGTTCAGAACTTCTGACACACTAAACAGTATCGCGAGAGTCGTTCATCGCTCATATGTGCAAACTCGGTTGTCTCCTGTAGAGTTTTAGGCTTAAACATTCTAACCTCACTAGCAAATTCTTCCTTTTATCCGCCAACAAATGTCTCAATCAACACTTTTTGCAGCCAACCCACCACACGATTGGCTATGCATTCGAATTCACATTGATAATCTCGAAGGGTTTCCGTTTGCTCAATTTAAACAACGATTCATCAAAGTCTTCGTACTCCATGGGGCACAAACGTGTCAGCAATTCTGTTTAGAAAGTACCCACGTAATTGCAGGACGTTCGACTTCATAAGTTTGCTGCAGTCATTGAAGCCATTGGTTGGCTTCAGCTTCGAAGTAAAAAGACGCCAACGTAACACGTGGGTCATCCTGGATATTTAGAAACTTGAAAATTTGATCGCAATTCCTTTTGGGGTCGGAAATAAGCCACAAAATAAATGTTTCTTTAAGGTAGAAACCAACCATAGATTCTAATAGGAAACTTCTCTGACTTTTTCTTAACACGAGAGGATATATATATATACAAACCCTCGTAAACACAGACACACACCTCCACATTAACTACCCAATCCCTAAATCAGCCATTACCCATCAGGCCATTACCTAAAACTACCCACTACACACATAATTTACACATTACACAAAAACCATTACCTAGGTAGATATATTAACTTAAGCCCAGTAGGTGGTCCATCAGACACCTTTAAGAAGGTAAAAACTAGATGTCATGTACTAAATATACTACTTGGAAGACAGAAATTAATAATAATCTTTACAAAAATCCCTACCCATCCCTTAATATTTGGCCAGCGCTAGAGGGACCCGCCAGGTGTATTAAATTCAAAAGAGAGTAAGAAAATGAAACAGCAATATTTAGTACTGGTAAAAGGGCATTTACCACTCGAAATGGTGTTCCTGGTACGCAGCACCACACGGGAATATCTCTGAGTTTTCTATTCGTGGTATGTTGTTTTACCACAGCACCCGTCCTCTAGAAGTAGTGCTGACTTTTTTTCTCTCACCAACATGGCCTGGAAAAAAAATCCGTAATCAACTTATTTGCAGCATTTTTAGCAGCCTCGTCACCTACAACTTTAGAGACATTTGTTTGTAGTTCTACAGCACTGGTTCCTTCCTTTCTAAATTCACTAAGAGCGTGAATTATCTTTTTCCTGGGGCCGAGTGCAGCGATACCCGTGCTAAATAGATCCTGCAGGGGATAAAGAAATATGTCAATTGTCAATGTTTTAGAAGTTCATTATGTATATGAACATAATGGATGTCTCTTCATTATCTTTTTCAGTACTAATTTAAATTACAAGAAATCTTTATAATGGAGTTACGTGTTTTAGATTCTAGGATGTCATTTTTTATGTGACCAATACTAATCTCAAGGTTGAACAAGACCTACCACTTTGCACCTAACGGTACAATAACTATGACTATGAGGATGAAATGATATTTCATACAAAGATCCAGGTGCATAATACCGAACAGACTTCTCTTCATTGTTTGACATAAAATTGAAGTAATCAGACATTATTAAAACACTCTTTGGAAAATAGGCATGTGTTTAGAATTGTTAAGATGCTAAATTCACATTTTTTCAAAGTCAGAGAAGAAATATTGTTTTAATATACAATAGTTTGTTTAAAAACTGTGAAAATTCATGCAATTGACGGAATTAAAATAGACCCAATCTTAATTCAAAAAATGTTCATGTTGAATATAATAATCAATTTAAAAGCAAATTTGGGATAAACTGTTTGGTGTTTACTTATTTCAGAATGCATCCAGTTCATATGTTTCTCCAAATCCATTTGAATTTCACTCGATAACTAGTTTTTTTTTGTGTAAGAAATTGAGATTTTTATTTGACAGAACCCAATTTTTTTATATTACATTGCAATATGTTATCCTAATCGGCATATATTACAAAAATTCTGAACAGTATAATTTCAGGGGGTGGGGGAACACAACTCATCGGGAAAATCAGATTCGAATATTCAAAAGATCAGAAATTCATAATTATAGAGGACTCGAATCCAACTTTTGGGGAAAATTATCAGAAGTTGAAAACAGTATTTCAACATCTGATTGGATTTCATAAAAATTGGAAAGTTTAGTTTGTTGTTGTTGTTGTTGGTGGTGGTGGTGGTAATGGTGGTGGTGTGGGGGGGAGGGGGGGGGTCTAGTTTTGACTAATACTTGATACAAACCTAAAATGACACGACAAGCATTAATTGCCTAATTGCCATCCCTAAGTTATACCATGTTGTAGTCCTACACTTTTATATTTTACGAGGACAGCTTCATGTGATTATTTGTGAATGTTCAAAATTATTTCTGAAATTATTTGTTGATTACTTAAATGTTAAAAGTTATTTAATAGTTGAATAGACAAATTTATTCATATTTAGATTTAAGTATATCATAATATATAAATTGAAAAAATATTGATGGTATTGTAAAATAATTAGGTTAGTTTAATATATTTAGCTCTGTAGCTTAATGTAAACATTGAGGTAATTGTAATTTTAGATATTTAGGACTTTAGACTCAGTTTAGTTTAGTGCTTGATAGTTAAACTTTGGTTCAAATTTTTGGTTTTTAATACTCCATTTCATCTAGAGGTGTCAATTCAAGGGTATCATGTTATGTTAGGTCACGTGATATCTGGACTCATTTCGAGTATTAGTCCAACTTGAACGGATTAATTTTTGTCACATTCAGATCAGGTGAAAAAAAATCTCCTTTATATTTCCGCCCCCTTGATTGAAATCCTGGATCCGCCACTGTGCGGAGCCCACCGTGATTCTCTGGAACAATATATATGCCTCTCTAAATTGAAAAAACAAGTATTGACATATAGAAAACCATCAAACATACCTCTTCTGTCCGCCTCTTCAAGCTATCCCAATCAATCTCTTCCCGGATAAAAACTTCTTCATATTTAGCTAGGCCGAGGCTGCGTAACCATGCTAGAACAGGAGATATATCAACAGCTTGGTTAGGAGATTTAACAGGAGAACCATCGAGAACTTGTCCAGGATATTGGAGTCTAGTGTCATCATCAGGAAGAACCACCTGCAAGAAATAACAAAAACTAATAGTGTATTGATAAAAAAAAACTGACCCAAACAGTAAATCTTATGGCAGAATATTAGGTGATTTTGATAAATTGTACGACTTCCAACAAACAGTCACCTTCTGGATACAAACTTAAATTTAAATCTAGGATCAAATAAAGGAAGACTTTTGAGAAGGGTAGAACTGTGGGATTATATCAAGTTTTTCAGGTGAACAGTGAGCTGTACAGTTACGCCAACAGCCAACTCCATAGCATAGTTTAAAGTATCGGCCGTGTCAACTCGGTATCAGCTGAGTCAACTCAGAATCGGAGGGTGGTGATACGATACCGAGAGACGTTTAAAAAAAAAACGCTGATTCCAAGACGTCTCGTAAGGATGGCTTGGCGGCAAAGCAGCAATCTGTAGCCTTGTAAGGGTGCACTTGAAGAAGATATTATATACCCTATACAAGATCTGAATTGGCGGTGAAGCAGCAATCTGTAGATGTTTTCCCCATCTTTTTTGCATAGAATGATCCAATGTCGAGACCCAAAAAGGGTTCCCATTTGCATCATGTCACAAGTGCTTACCTTGCGATGTGCAACAAGCCACGAGAAAATCTGAACTTTGGATAAATTATTCCAATTCACACGTATTTTATCTTCTTCTAAAGGATAAAATCAAAGTCGCTATAAAAGAAAAATTGATCAAGGCCACCGATGCAATGTTAGAACCTTGATTCAAAGACGGTCAATAAACGCGAGAATACAACATATGGAAAGAAGAGTTGCCTAGCCACTTATCTTCCCAAAACCGGATAAGGGCTCCATACCCAAAAATCAAGGAAAATGTATTTCAGAAAGTAAGCCAATCCATTGGAGATGAATCTTCAAGAACTCCTATAGAAGCCAAACTCCACTCATCGGGCAAGCTGTTAGGCTAGGGTTCAAAGGGTCAAACAATGAAGGAGGATATGAGGCCATGATTATCGGCCTCAAAAGAGCTATCGCCCTGGGAGCTCAAGACATAGCTGTCCACTGTGATTCCTGTTTGATCTTCAACCAATTAAGTGGGTAATACAAATACATCCATAAACCCCAAAATGCTCGCATACTGAGATAAAGCCAGGAAAATCCTCAAGTAACATGAAGATATATATTATATCATGGAAGGTGAGTGGTCATAATGATCCTGAGAAAAGAGGGGTGGTGAACGGTTCCGTATCGATGTGGAGGCCGGATGTTTTGTGTTTACAAAAGACAAAAATTAGTAGTATGAATAATGAAGTAGCTCGAAGTGTCTGGGAAGGGAGGTGGGTGAAGTGTAGTCTTGATTCCCCCCGGGAGTGGGGGGGGGGGGGTGATCATGTGGACTAGTACCGGAAGGAAAATAATATATTTATTGCTTGTTTAGAAGCGCTGAGGACAGTATCCTTTTTAGATTTTCTCTGGGGTGTACGGGCCGGAAGATGTGGTTAGGTGGGAGTTGTGGGAGGAGGTGAAACCTTTTGGATTCATAAATGCATAAAAATTAGTTATTACCATAATATACATGATGGACGAAATATAATGTGATGAACGGGAGGATCTATGATTTGTGGTACATAAATAACAGTGTAGAGTACCTCTGGGATTGAACTTTTGATGTTCTAAAGATTGTACCAAAATAACCAATGTTGTCCCAATAAAGTTGTTGGCTTGGCTCTGCAGGCAGAGGTACTGTATAGATATTTTGATTACAGAAAAAATATATATCCTCTGAACTAAGCTAAGCAACTTAGCAAAGCCGACCAATACCTCACAAGTTACTAGCCAGACACTAGCAGTGGCAAAATTATAGGCCGGGTCTAATTTGGGCGGATCAAATATGGGTTGGGCTAAATGTGGATTGGGCTAAATGTGGATTGGGCTAAATGTGAGTTGGGCTAAATGTGGATTGGACCAAATATGGGTTAGGCCAACCCATTGTTTTTCTACTGAAGTAAGTATTACAATTCGAGGTATATGTAAAAAAACTCATATTTTACTCGCAACATTTGAAAATGAGTTTTATATTTGATTCGTAGCTTTTAAAATTGGGCTCCATATTTGATTCATAGCTTTCAAATATATGGGCCCCATATTTAACTCATAGCTTTTAAATATGGTCCCTATATTTAGATGATTGGGCTAATATGAATTGTTTTATTATTTGGGCCACATTTTGCCACTACAACCAGACACACTCAAACTAGTTTCCATCCGCAGCACTCTCACTAGTCAAACACATGTCAACCTCCTTACGTGCTGTAAGGAGTGTTTATTGTCTAGAACTTCTCCACATTTGATAAACTAATGTCTACAAGGACTTTGTGATATCTTACTAACCAATGAAAGTAAAGGGTACAAGATAGGGATAGATCTAAACAAATTCTTATACTCTGAACAAAACACAACTACCCGTGAAAAGGTATAGCACGACTAGACAATAAAGATGAAATCCAATTGAATCATGTATTCATCACCAATAAAGATTCATTTAAAATTCTATGTAAAAAGGCAGAAGGTAATCAAAGGAAAATAGGTGCTCTTAACAGAAATTAAATGGATATAGATTTTAACTGAGTAGAGCATCGGTCCACTGTCAGTCTGGTATTTTGCTTGTTCCATACAAGACTTGAGGGACTGATGGTTCAACTAATCTTCTATCAAATTATACAGTCCGTGATTTTTCCCTTGCATAGAATATATCACAAAAATATTAAAAAATTTATGAAAATTACAGAAATAATTTTAAAATATTATAAATAGAGAAAAAGGAGATTTTGGCAAAGCCTTTTTAAGTTGGTGGAAGTTTCAGAATCATTTGTATCCTTTTCAAGTCCCTAATTCCAATCAATAGCTGATTCAAATAAGCAGAGGCGACTTGACAATCAACCCAAATAATGCAGAAAGCAAAAGAAATATTATTAATCATGAATGAATAAAGAACAAGGGAAACCTTTATTTATAGCCCCCCATAAAAATCCCAATTAGAAAAAAATTACAAAAAGATAATATTACATAATTTTAAGATCATTAAAAAGAAAAAGAAAACTCATTCTCTCTCTTTATCTTAAACCGCCAGGCTCCCGCTCCTCTCTCTCTCTGGCATCTATACCACATCACTCCCCCCACCCCCAATCGAGAAAGCTCGTCCTCGAGCCTAGAGGGGAATGCCATTCATTTCGGGTGGTACCATAACGCGTCTGATCAAGGCTTAGTCCTCCACAACTTCACCCGCCTCGCCCGTCCTATTCGTTATGAGCACCAGTGTCCTTTTCTTCTTTGGGCACTCGGACACTTTATGCCCGAAGATGTCGCACTCATAATATTTGAAATTTTTGGTAGTCACCATTGGGGTCTTGTTGGGGTTTGAAATAATAGCGATTGTTACCCCAGAACCTATGAAGCAGACACTCTCCGGAAGCCACGGGTCGTCTTTGACACGAGTCCGACACACGACAAGCTCCTACACGTTGTCGACACGCTGGGACATGTTGAAACACGTTGCCGACACGCTGGGGCACGTAAAAGGACATGTTTTTTTTTGTTTTTTTTCTTATGTGATGGTGATTCTGCTTTATTTATGATTTTGAATGTTAAAGTGTGTTTGAATTTTGTTTTGTATGGTCCATTTTTTTAATTTCATGTTAAGAATGCTCTAATAATGTATTTTATGGGAAAAATCTTTTTTATTTCATTAATATATATATATATATATATATTTAAATATATGTTATATATTTAAATATATATTTTATATTATATGTATCCCAGCGTGTCGTATCCTAGTTTTTGCAAAATCACATGTCGCGTGTCGTGTCGAAACACATATTACGTGTCAAGTCCGTGCTTCATAGCCCGGAACCTTGGGTGCCAATGGCCAAACGAAAGTATTCATTGACTTTATGTGCATATTCCCGCCTTCTCAACAGTCCTGATCTCCTGTATATGAAGCTCCGATCTGATGCACAATTCTTGGACATTAATGTAACAGCTAATTTAATGTTCCTCCGACTCATTTAACTGCTCCCGTGTGTACATTAAATAAAATTTCTCAATGTACCCCATCACGGTCATTAAATTTTTCTAGAAGCTTTGAACCCGGGTGAACAAATCCCCTTCATAAGTGACCTGAACAAAGGCTGCCCGGAGGTATTTTTTTCACCTTTTTCCACGTGGTTATTGGCCCTTTTCGCGTTTCTTAGCGCCATTGACACACCCATTCCACCAAACCTTTACGTGTCTGGAAAGCTTAGTTGCCATTATCCTAACCAATCATCAAATACGTCCGGTCCATTTTACCTTCAAACGAGAGAACATCTACTCACAGGTCGCCTTATAAATTTTCTTGAGGATCCGTAGGAGGCGGCTGATTTCACTTTGATCCTGCTCTCCGAGGTCAGAGAAATTTTCTTCTTTCTCATCCAACGACCCCTCGGGCTGAAGGCTAGGTCCTACATAAGTCAACAGTTGTGGAGGAGTTTGAAGTGGGGTTGCCCGCTACTGCAGCCGCAAGGGCTGCAGAGGTCAGCCCGGGCAGTTTGGGCAGGTATAGACAATAATGTGGCCTGGCTCCCCACACCAAAAGCATATCCTCTATTTTGATGGTACATATCCCGATATATAGTGGTCAGTGCAGGGACTCATTCTTCCTATGTGTTACGTGTACCATTGCCTTGAATGTAGCGACGCACCCCAAGTTGGGGTGCATTACTTCTTTGATTTCGGCGAGGTCAACTAGCCCAAATGCAAGTAGTGGGTTGGGGTGGAGCTTTTAGATCCAATCTTTAGCCTTGTGGTCGTTGCCGAGCCCCTTATGTTTACAATTGCGACGACAGATTTGACGGACCGTTAACAGCGGCTGGGCGATTGGTTGAAATGGTAAGCTCTTTAGAGTGCCACAACTCACGCGGAGGTTCCATCATCTGAAACAGTGGTGAGCTCGGTGTATGAGGGCGAACTAGGGTGCAAGGGCCTCTTACCAACGACCGCTCCTCGTGCCTGAATTGCTGCAGCAGAGCCCCGGTGGGACAGAGTCATCAGACAAGGGAGTGTGGAAGGACTACTTGTCGGCAGCCGGGCCCTATATGCTGCAGAAGAGGCAGTCGCAGATCGGGGGCGTGAGCAGCTGCGGCTTGCTTGCAAAACCCGATTTTCGAGAAAATCCTTTATAATGCACCAAATCCTGCGATTGGCAGTGAGGCGACTGCGAGGGAAGTTGGGTGTGGGATTGGAGCCACATGCTTCGACCCACAAAAGGATCTCCATAATCGATGAGATTTGGTTATCGAGATGAAGTACTTTCTCCATTGCTTCTTTAACCGATTCAACGACATCAATCGTTTTCTCTTGACCAACCTGTTTCTGTGGTCTTTGCCACGACACATGCTTTTGCCATAGCTTCAACTTATGTTTTCGATATAAACTTGAAATTACACATAGCAAGAGTGGACTCGCCTCTGATACCACTTGATGTAAATAAGCAAAAGCAACTTGACAATTAACACAAATAACGCACAAAACAAAAGAAACTTCATTAAACAAAAGAGCCTGTATTTATAGGCTCCTAAAAGAGATAATTAGTGAGAGCAAGAAAACGCCTTCAGATAATACCATATAGCCGGAAGATTATTAAAATAATTAAAAACCAAAACAAACACATTCTCGCCCCTCATCCTAAACCGTCGGCTCTCTCTATCTATCTCCCATCCATACCATGTTAATGTCAACCAAAAAACATGCATACTCTAAAACACCAACTAGACCTTACAGCCATGATCCTTGTAGATTAAACCAAAGCAAAATTTACTACATGCCAATGTTATGTCTTCTAAATTATCACATGCCTACTAAGTATGCCAGTTGCATGCACATTGTCTGATTGAGTGCAACCATAGTATACATCAACCTAACCTTCAAATAACCTCTCATGCTGGAAACACTATTCAATCCCATGGCTATGCTATACATGGTGAACCATTAAGTGATAATGTGTAAGACATGTACATCATGGCAAACATATCAATATATCCAAGCAGAGAAATAGGAATTACATCATTTGGAGTTTCCTCTTTATCAAGGCATTCATTAGTGTGATGATACCGCATTTCACCACTCAAATCAGAAATATCAACTCCACAAAGAGAACAATGAACTAAACCATCGTCAAAATCACATTCTGTGTAGTTGTTGTTAACTTGATCATCATCCGCCTCAGAACATAACTTGAGCAACACATCAAACTGCGTACCCGGTTCAAAATCCTCAGACTTTTCATCGTCTGAGTCTGCATCATTGCCACGAACATTGGCTTCGGAATTAACTGCAGACTTCAATAGCCTAGACTCAATGGAATTAGATGAGTAATTGAACCCACCCTTCGATTTCGATGTCATTTTCTCAGCAACTACACAAGTTGTCAGGGACGGTCCTGAAATTTATAAAAAATTATAAGGCCCTGTGTATAAATTGTAAATAGCGCTCTTTATATCTAAGGATTTTTCTTTTTACTTCACCTTCTTTAATAATTTGTAAATGAAACATACCCCGACATGTTCATTAATTAAACATACCCCGAGTATGCATCAACCCACTTAAACGTTGTGATCTTTTGTTGCATGACGGGAGTAAGTTCAACTAATAAAAACATGTGAGGATAAGATTAAATACCAAATTACCTTATCGGGTAAAGTGAAAAGAAACCTTACATGTATTAACATATAAAATTTACGACTTAAGAGAATCTCCAATAAGGTTGGTTTAGTGTAAAATTTAAACTAAGAGTAAAATTTTCATAATCCAAAATGAAGCATAAAGTTTTTGCCAGCTAGAAAAGTGTAAAATGAATGTGCAAAATACCCCTAAAAAATACACCCTCACATCACTTTTCAGTTTCATTCAAAACATTATAATATCTTATATTTTATATGTCCAAATATTATAAAATTATATCTTTAAGAAACTCTTGTCGGGTTATATCAAACAATATCCATATTCAATAGAATAATTTATAGAGACCGTTAAATGGTACCCAAAAATCAGACTGGCTGACCTTGGGGTTGACACCTCATGTGGGCCCAAATGGACTCCATACATTAATGATTGTATAGTTAGCACCTCAGCTCGGTCTGATTTTTAGGTTTAATCGAAGGGTTGCCTTAAAATTACTCTATTCAATATTTAAATTTTTAAACAAAAAAAAAATACCTATTTTACATGTGCTTCTCTCTCATTGATTTTTCAGTTTTCACACATGAAACTGAAAGCAACCATTGGAGTACATAATAAAATAGAGGATAATTATAGCGTAATACTTACTATACACATTGAAAATATACTGAAATTATACATTACCATTGGAGATAGTCGAAGAGTAATTCTACAATTGAGTCAATCATAATTAAAAACAGTAATTCTAGGTAGGCCGACTCAGGATTCCAACTCATTTTGGGGTGTGGAGGTAAGAAAATATACATTCCCAAGTCAAATTTTACACTAAAATATACAGTAATTCTACACTGAAATTTGGGGTGTGGAGGTAAGAAAATTTTCCTCCGTACCAACCAAGCACGCCCAAAAGAATAATTCTAGGCCAACTTAAGATTCCGACTCATTTTGTGCGCGGCATTACGTGGCGTACATGCATTGCTTTGTATATTGAATGATAATAATGGCACACACATGAACCACGAACCAATGCAGACACAAAACGTCATTGTAGCACAAAACAAGTAAGAATCACGAGTGGGTGTAGAATTCCTCCACCCAAAATTATACCCGTTAGAGATCCTCTAAGCATATACTCACTCCGTCCCAAATTATGAGTCAATGTTATCTTTTTGTATAGATTAAGGATACCTTCAATCAATGGTCGAGAAATTTGAATAATTGATTATTTCAAAAAAAAAGTAAAGTGATCTATTAATTTGGGACGTGAGAATCATAAAACATATAGGTAAAGTAGCCCACCTTGAATTTGTTCAGAGACTATGCTTGTTGTTGTTGTCACATCAGAATCCTTAGGACACTCACCCTCACCACCAACCCTATAGCTGCAATCAATTGTTGACTTTATAGAATCCAACCCCAAATCAATTGTTGAGTTTACAGACTCCAACCCCAAATCTGATTCTAACAACTGCCCACATTTAAAAGATGGCTCCACTGAAAATTGAGAAGATGGAGACTGATTGTTTGATAAAGGTTGCAGTTTTGGCTTCTTGGGTGGGGGATTAATGGTGGGTTTTGTGGGCTTTTCATTGTGTGTTTGAATGGGAGGTAGCAGAGATTGAATTGGGTCATCAAAAGATTACAACTTTGTCTTCTTTGGTGTGGGTTTTTGAGTTGGAGGTAGTAAAGATTGATTGAGTTGGGTCATCAAAAGATTGCAACTTTGGGTTCTTTGAAGTGGGATTAATAATGGGTTTTGAGGGTTTTTGAGTTAAAGGTAGTAAAGTTTGAGTTGGGTCATCAAAAGATTGCAACTTTGGGTTCTTTGATGTGGGATTTTTAATGGGTTTTGAGGGTTTTTGAGTTAAAGGTAGTAAAGATTGAGTTGATGGGGGTTTAATGGTGGGTTTTTGGGTTAGAGGTAAAGATTGAATTGGGTCTTGAAAATCATCGTCAATGAAGGTGAGAAGAGGGGTGTTAGATTGTGAAGAATGGCTATTTTTCTTGGATTTGGGAGCCGTCATCTTTGAGAGGATGGATTGATTTTACTCACTTCTATCCATCCAAACCAAATGATGCTTTCTCTTCATTCTTTATTTCAAATTAATTTATAAAGGACTGAAATGGAGGGAAACGAGGCACCATCTTGACTTTTCTTTTTTCTTTTTTTGGGCTTTTAATTACAAAAATTGCAATTTAAATATATGTTTATAAAAATGCAAATTTAATATCAAGGTTTGGCGTGAAATTGTTGTTTCAACTCATGCTTTCATAAGTTGTAATATTAACATCAATATATGTAAAGTGGTTAAATAATAACTTATTACGTCTATGTTTGAAGACTTAATGGAAGCGGTGAATGAACGTTTACGTGGCAAACTTTTTGTTATTTTGACCGGTAGATAAGTGTCGTGCGGTAAAAAATAAAAATATTAGAAAAGGTAATTTAGAAAAGTTAAAAAGTAAAGAACGTTAATTAAAAACCCAAAATAAAAACAAGACACAAAATTGAATACTACGGGTTGGGAGAGATATTTCACTTATTCATTGTCCACAAGAGCCTATAGTACAATCTAGGTAAGGCAAACGTGGTGGCACACGTCCGGAGCCATAAACCAAATGTGACTTCATCCACGATCTTGAAATCACAGTGCACATTGGATAGCGGACGAGTTGGCACATGCTTATATAGTAGTCCTTATATTACACCAGAGATCATTATTCAGGTGGTGAAGGCACATACTATAAACCCATTCTTGTCAAGAAAATGTAAGGGAGTAGTTGACCGAGGGGGGCACCATTAGGGGTGACAATTCGAACCCGAACACGACAACACGACACGATCCAACACGAAATTAAAATAGCTATTCGTGTTCGGGCCTGGTTTTTTAAGTCCGTTAGCGGGTCGTGTCGTGTTCGTGCCAAGAAATTGACACGAAATTGACCCGTTAGAGCCCAATTGACACGACCCAATTAGACCCAATTTAGACCCAAATGGACAGTAAATTGACGGGTTATCGTGTTGTTAAATTGAAAGGTTATCGTGCCACGCTTGTGGATGGAGGAAAAGAGAGAGAAAATGGGTCTTGAATCTGGCGGAAAATACGTTTTGGGGAAGGGGAGGAACTAGGGTCGCGGGAAAATGAGAGCCAGATGATATTTGGCAATGGAAAGGAATGAATAAATGAAAATTATAACCGTCCCGTAAAGGTTTAAAGGACCAAACTTTTAAGAACCCCTACTAAACCGTCTCATATAATACCTTTTTTCATGTATTATTTGAGACGGATGATCCAATCCGTCCCTAATAAATATATCTATATAGGACGGTATAATAGCCGTCCCAAATAAGTGTATCTTTAGGGACGGCCACTTAGAACCGTCCCTAATATATCAGTCCCAATAGATCATTTTTTTTGTAGTGATCATACCCATCATCATCGCTGCTATTGGATGCATACACACTCTCCTCAATGGTGTCTTCCAATTTAGGAGCATCCACCTCACTATAATACTCATACTCATCATTGCTGCTATAATATTCAACCACATTATCCTCAACTTTGTCTTCCAATTTAGGAGTATATCCAAATTTGGTGCTGAATCGAAAGCCATATCAACTGAATGACAAAATAATCAATGAAAACCCTATACCACAAATCCTGCAAGTAAACAAGCAGAAAAGATAAGAGTCTATCAACAAAAGAACAAATCCTATAAACGAGAATTATCGGTAGACGGAATTGCCCAAAGATAAAACTACTTCTTAAGAAAAGAAATTTCAAACTTTTTAAATTCAGCTTGCTTCTTCATAAAAGGAAAATAATAAGTAACATGTGTTGCTCTTTGCTAAGTCTGAGTATCTGACTTCATAAAAATATGCTCAAAATTTAAATAAGTTGAGTGATTATTGATCAACTAACAGGTAAAAATTAGATGTAACTAACCCAAATAAAAAGATGGATGAGATTAAAGTCGAACGTAGCATAAATAAGTCCGCCAACTGCTTGGGAATATAAAAATTAATATTGACGTTGAAATGCAAGGTAATCAAGATACTATATTTTTTTTTAAATAAAACACTACTATATTTAACATAGCAGTTACACTGATCTAGAAAAGCTAAATGAGAAAATAAAAAATTAAAAAATAAAAAAACAGAACCTGAAATTACCAAAAATAAAGTGTTTCAGAAGTTTCTGATGAATATTAATGAATACGGAAAAGTATATACTTGGAGTGCAGAAAAAATAACAAATTCTTAACTAAATCTATAAAAGTACACATGTAATGCATTAACATCACTCATGAATAGCCAACACCCAAATCACCTTACACTTGGCAGTGCCACAGGCCACTTCAAGTAAACTCACAAAATAGCACACTAAATAACCAATTTTAGCAGCCCACATAACACAGAAATACAACTTGTCTACCCAATCAAACCTCTGTTATCTTTTATTTTTTTCAGGGGAAAAAGCCAAAGACCCCGAAGAATATATTGAAACAATAGGAAAAATAAAAGGCCAAAAAAGGCTAACTATTAGGAGGGGTACTATAAACAAAACAAAAAATACAACAGATGGAAGAAAAAGTTTTTATACGGATAATACAAACTAGAAATTGACTTCATGTGTATGACACCAAATTCCAGAGCTTTAGCCTTTAATCCTGCCCCAAAATTTGCTGAAAAAGCAAAAAACAGATAACCACGGTCATTTTGAGCCACACCCGCATCGGCTACCCTATCTCTACTAGAAAACCCCTCAACATTTAATTTGAGACTAGAGGGAGGAGACTATGATGACAAAATGAAGAGATGAAGAATTAAAGTGACATTAAACTAGAAAGCAAATAGCTGCCAGCGATATCTTTCCAAGCTTCCATGGTAAAGCGATATCTTTCTTGTTACTTTGGTGCGGAGGATTAAGTTAGTGGAAGTGTAAACCCTTGGCAAAGCATGTCCCCTCAAAAAACTCTCAACTGCAGCCATAAGGTCACGATATTGTCCCAAACTGCCCTCTGTAGAAATGAGCAGAAAATCCATTTGGACCCAGAGAGCTATCTGAACAGGGCTCAAAGTGTCATTTTTCATCTCTGCAGCATTAGGAATCGCACATACACTAGCATTCATTTTTACTGTGATCGGAGAAGGAACCACCTCCAAATGTTGATGATTATCCTCCAAACTTCCCGTAACAACCCAAAACTTTGGGAACAGTAATTATTTTATTTTGGGAGAAATAAATAATATTTTATTGGAGAATAATTAAAATTGGCAATTGAGGTCAAAATCTAGAGTCGTCAAAAAGTGTCTCGAATGGAAATTCTGAGGGTACCATTGTGTCCGGAAGGGTCGAGAAAGTCGAAATGACTGTACTTGGGGTCTATTTGGGTTCCGAAATAAATTAGGACCGTTTGACTCGAATTAAAGTTACCGAGTCATTTAAAGTGTGTATTATCATTTAAAGATGTGTATTTTGGGAGAATAGGCTTAAAAATCCTACGGGAGATATTTCTCCAAAAGAGAGAAAGAGAAAAAGAAAAGAAAGAAAGAGAGAAGAAGAAGAAGAAGAAGAAGAAAAGGAAGGAGAAGAGAGAGAGATAGAGGATTTTCCCGCGGATTCAGACCCTACGAACCCGAGGCAAGTGATTAAACTTGCTAAATAATTGTTGTGTATCAATTATTGCATGATTTATGGATTGAATTTTGGGTTTTAGGTTTAAATTGTTAAAACCTAACTTTTGGGAAAAACCTTAGATTTGTAGTGTATAAAATGGATTTAAGGTTAGAAATCAGTTTATATGTATCCTAGGATGAATATTGATGATATATTTGTGATTGGGTTGAAGACAAATGGAGAGAAAACCATAAAAATGATTTTTGGGAATTTTGGCTTACTTAAAAAGTAGCCATTTTTGAGGTTCAGCAGGGCCGAATCGATTCGGCCCCCTAGCCGAATCGATTCGGAAATATGCAGGTGCCCAGGTCTGAGTGACCGAATAGATTCGGACACCAGCCGAATCGATTCGGCCTGAGACAGAGTCCCAGGTCTGATGACCCGAATCGATTCGCCTTCCTGGCCGAATCGATTCGCCGGGCCGAATCGATTCGGAATAGGCCCGAATCGATTCGAAAACAGGGCTTTTGAGGGATTGTTTTTCTGAAAAGAATTTCATCCCGCTTTGTTTGAGGTTATCGATTGGGGAGCTCTATAGGAGATATTTGGAGCATGTTTTGGAGACTTTTAGCGAGTTTTCCTAAAAGAAATTTTGGAGTCATATTGACTAAATTTGAGGAATACCAATTAGAGACTTTGGTATTTTTCTAAGTGGGGAAGCCCACTTTTATTTGAGGTTTGTCTGGTGATGATAACAACTTCACGATGAGGTTGACTTAGGGATGCCGGATCTTAGGATCCAATCCCAATTGGGATAACTTTAAAGGTTCATAAAATAAATTGAACCCTATAATGGATGGAGAATTATGAATGCTATTTGATGTGCATATGGATATAGAAATATCCTTATTAATGATGGATTTGGGAGATATCTCATACAACGAGAAATGCAAATTTAGGTGCATTAGGATATAAAATATCCTTAACTTAAAAGAATTGAAAGACAATTCATATTAGAAGCGACATGAGAGCTTCAAGCGAGAATTAGTATAGCACATACTAAGCGGGATTAATGTGTGAGGAGGAGCGTTAGTATATCTTGAGAGAAATATACTAAACAAATGATGTTAATCAAAATTCGGCTAAGGGCTTATTATGAAAATGAATATGTTGTTGCAGGATACCTTATATAAAACGGTATATCCTTATTATGTGGAATGTATGTATACCTTATATGATGGTGTATATATATGTTAAGCATACCCCCTCCTTGCTATCATTGGGAAGTTTCGTGCGTAGAGGGTGAGCATCCTGACAAATAACGCAGGGTGTGGATATTCCCCAGGTCATAGTCGTCCTTTGTGGTCAGCAAATGACATTTATGATATGTATATTTATTTATTTTGGGGGTGAGAGGTCGGGGGTATGTGACGCTCTCACTTGCCGGTTAGGAACTATGACCGCTTCTCGGACGTCGTGTGCGTGAGTAGATCACGAGGTGGGTGTCGTTGAACCCCACCAGGTGGCCCCAGTTTGCTACGTATATGGGCTGCTGGAAGATGATAGCATGTGAGCCTGTGGCCTACGAGTTATAGCTCGGTTGGATGGTTATTATTGCTTGTGCTTGTATTTGAGTGTCAAGGGCATAATGGACCTCAACGACCTACATTGCCAGGATTAGTGTATCGGGGGGGTTCCTTGTTTGGATTTCGCTTCGACGAGACGTCCCACGCACGAACCGCAGTGTAATGTTGGAACTTGGGGATAAGTTTAGTCCTTAATGCTCATAATTATATATATATATATATATATATATATATATATATATATATCACTTATCCCGACAATCGACAGTGCCAGGAGTAGTGTAACGGGGGGGTTCCTTGTTTGGATTTCGCTTCGGCGAGACGTCCCACGCATGAAACGCCGTGTACTGTTGAGAATTGGGAATATTAATTAATTAAAATTGGACAATAATCATTTGGGTTATATGCATCTTGCATTGAGGGCATAATGAGCCTCGAGGATTAATACGGTCAGGAGTAGTGTAACGGGGGGGGGGGGGGGGGTCCTTGTTTGGATTTCGCCTCGGCGAGACGTCCCACGCACGAAACGTAGTGCCGTGTTGAGAATCGAGAGGAGTTTAGTCCTTAACTCTTGATGCTAATAACTTATATAATAGTTATTTTTATGGTTTCATGCCTTATATGGGCATCACTAGAATATAAATTCTAGTAAATGAGATTGTGGATGTATTGTGATGATGTGGACATGATTGGATCATGTAACTTTATATGTTCAACAGATGAACATTATAAAGATAACTATAACAATTGCATTAAAGATAATGTATATAACTTAAAGTATAGAAATAAATGTAGAATTGGGAGATAGGTTAGATGGTTTCACTTAAATATTTAATTGGGTTTAAGTTAGAATCCTCTTACCTAATTAGAATCGGACATCCTTTTGGAGACACGTGCATACGCTTAGTGCGCGCTTTAGATGAGAGGTGAGTTGAATTTTGATGGAGTGTTCGATTCCAACTAAATCATGTAATAATGCATTTATAATTATTATGCATTTTAATACACTTGTTATAAACTGTTTTTCAAACTCGGGTTCTGACCCGTTTATATTTTCCTCCTCCATGTATATATATTGTATTACTTCAGGTGTTCCTCAGCAAGGACGCCTTTGATGTCCCTCCATTCGGGAGTTATGGAGATGTGGCAGTAGCGGACTGTTGCGGCACTTTGCTTAGTCGATTCCAATCTTTGTATATCTAGATCAGGATTCAGTTGTATTGAGTTAGTATTCAAGTGTTGTAGATTAACACTTTCATATTTTATTTATCAGATTATTGTACTGTCTGTTACCCGACAGCATATTCGGGTATTTTATTATTGAGATTTTATTGTACAATGTATTGTACTCTTTCATATTTGGAGCATGCACAGTTCACTCATCATAGTTAGATGTATATTGTTGGTTGTGTGCATTATTGGTTTTGTTGTCGTTGTTAAAAATAAAAATTTTAAATTTTTGACAATTCGCACTTAATGATTTCGGGTAGTTAGCCTTATATTATTGTGTTTAGTTGTTGATGTTGAGACTGTACCATCTGAGATACCTGATTTATGTAGTATAGGGCTGGCCACCCGTTATTATTTGGAGCGGGTTGTCACAGGTGGTATCAGAGCATCAGGTTCCAGTGTCAATAGGATCTGTGTGCGTTACTACGATCTTCCGTAAGCGTTTTTAATGTAGAGCCTTATTATTAGGACGATTGCATTCATACGTCCATATCTTTCTGTGATTCGAACACATTTGATAGGCGTTCTGATACAATTGTTCTTGTTTCAGATGCCGCCGAAGGGAGGTCGTTCAGTCGGGGAAAACAAAGGGCAACCCCAAATGCCTCAAAGGAACATGACTACGGATGATGTTGCCAATATTGTGGCACAAGCGGTCACTGCTGCCGTTTCCACGATGGCTCAGCAATCTACCGCTCGAGCAGCCCCACCCCATTTAGGACTGTCTTTATGGGAGAGAGTGAAAGAAGATTTTAGTAAGGGGCATCCTCCCGAGTTTGTAGGTGGAGTTGATGCAATGGCTGCAAGTCAATGGAAAAATATTATACAGAGGCACCTTCGTATGGCTGAGTGTAGTGGGGTGCAGAATTTTTTTTTAACCACCTTTAGGTTATCGGATGCCGCTCTCCATTGGTGGGAGTCTGTCACCACATCTGAACAGAGAGATACTCTACCTATAAAAGAATTTTGGGAACTTTTTGATCGAAGGTATTTGCTTTCCCCTACTCAGGATATGGGGATTATTTTTCAAGGAAATAGAACGGTGGCGGAATATGAAGAAGATTTTTCTCTATGGGCGAGATTAGTACCTAATGAGGTAAATACGGAAGAGAAACGTATATCGAAGTTTGTTCGAGGTTTAGATTGGAAAATCCAACTACATTTGTTAGAAAGTCCTAAGTTAATGACTTTCGTCGAGGTGGTGAATGCGGCACTATTAAAGTGTCATGAACATCGTTTTCGTTCTCAAGAGAGTAAGAACTTTGGAGATTCGAGTTCATCAAGTAAGTTTGGCAAAGAGAGTGCCAGTAATGCGAGTGGGCAGAAAGGATTTCTGGGTAAGTGTTTCTTTTGTAAAGAAATAGGTCATAAAAAGAGAAATTGTCCTAAAAGAGGTCAAGGACCGCAATTTGATGAAATTTTGGAAGTGCAACCCCTACAGTAGATTCGAGGTCGTTTTAGATCGGGGGACTTTGTCTGGGAGCCCATTGACGAGGAGGGGCAATCGGACTAGAGATGAATGATGTAAGTTAATTTTCCTTTAGTAATAGGATTATTAATATGTAAAGTTTTGGGTATATCGTATGGGAGATATTGTAAATGGGTAGTGCTATAGCCCTTTTCGTTTATAGATGGAATGAAATGGCCCTAAAGGGAAATTTGGAGCAAAATAGGCTCTTATTCTATGATTTTGTAAAGGATTGATGATTTTGCAAGGTGCTCATAAAGAGATTTAAACCTTGTAGTAAATGTAAAAATGGTTATGGTGATAAGTAGTTTTGATAAAAGCTACTTCTTTTATATAGTCATGATAGACTATTATGAATATTGTATTCCAGATATGGATGTGCCTTATAAAAAGGCTATATATATTGAAATGATGCAAGATGTTGTTTATCTATGAAAGTGGAGATTGTGGTTTGATGGGACGCAGGTAAAATTTTAGCTCATGAGTATGATAATATTTATGAGCTACATGTTATATAGATGATGATCTATAAAGACCTTGTGTTGGACATAAGGCATTTTATATTATATCATAATATATAAACCGTTTTCAAAATAAACTGTTTTCGAAATAAAACTTTTCATCGGCCTCCGGGCCCTTCCAAAATGATTTTCATAAAATATAACTTTTCAAACTCTAGTCCGGATTTAAGAAACTCTCAATTCCCGACGTCACCACATAGTAGTGTATTGGGAGGGTTCCTTGTTTGGATTTCGCTTTTGCGAGACGTCCCCCGCACGAAACTGGCGATTGTCAGGAATTGAGAGGAGTTATTTCTATTAAAATTTTAGTATTATTTATATTATTGGAAATGTGGAACTTGCGAGGCAAATAAAGCCTCATTATGATTTCTATGAGCACAAAGCTCACATTTAAAGGGTGTATGGGTGCCCTTGTTGTGGAAATTGGTTTTATTTAATTCATAATCTACTAAAAAAATAAAATAAATTAAATAAATTCGTCGTGGGAAGTTAGAAGTTTGGAGATAGGATTAGTGATGATGGGTAGATTAGAAATAGTTGAGCTTTGGGAGAATTAGGCTTAGCTAAATTTCGAGGACAAAATTTGGGTAAGTGGGGAAGTTTGTAACAACCCAAGACTTTCGGAACAGTAATTATTTTCTTTTGGGAGAAATAAATAATATTTTATTGGAGAATAATTAAAATTGGCAATTGAGGTCAAAATCTAGAGTCGTCAAAAAGTGTCTCGAATGGAAATTCTGAGGGTACCATTGTGTCCGGAAGGGTCGAGAAAGTCGAAATGACTGTACTTGGGGTCTATTTGGGTTCCGAAATAAATTAGGACCGTTTGACTCGAATTAAAGTTACCGAGTCATTTAAAGTGTGTATTATCATTTAAAGATGTGTATTTTGGGAGAATAGGCTTAAAAATCCTACGGGAGATATTTCTCCAAAAGAGAGAAAGAGAAAAAGAAAAGAAAGAAAGAGAGAAGAAGAAGAAGAAGAAGAAGAAAAGGAAGGAGAAGAGAGAGAGATAGAGGATTTTCCCGCGGATTCAGACCCTACGAACCCGAGGCAAGTGATTAAACTTGCTAAATAATTGTTGTGTATCAATTATTGCATGATTTATGGATTGAATTTTGGGTTTTAGGTTTAAATTGTTAAAACCTAACTTTTGGGAAAAACCTTAGATTTGTAGTGTATAAAATGGATTTAAGGTTAGAAATCAGTTTATATGTATCCTAGGATGAATATTGATGATATATTTGTGATTGGGTTGAAGACAAATGGAGAGAAAACCATAAAAATGATTTTTGGGAATTTTGGCTTACTTAAAAAGTAGCCATTTTCGAGGTTCAGCAGGGCCGAATCGATTCGGCCCCCTAGCCGAATCGATTCGGAAATATGCAGGTGCCCAGGTCTGAGTGACCGAATCGATTCGGACACCAGCCGAATCGATTCGGCCTGAGACAGAGTCCCAGGTCTGATGACCCGAATCGATTCGCCTTCCTGGCCGAATCGATTCGCCGGGCCGAATCGATTCGGAATAGGCCCGAATCGATTCGGAAACAGGGCTTTTGAGGGATTGTTTTTCTGAAAAGAATTTCATCCCGCTTTGTTTGAGGTTATCGATTGGGGAGCTCTATAGGAGATATTTGGAGCATGTTTTGGAGACTTTTAGCGAGTTTTCCTAAAAGAAATTTTGGAGTCATATTGACTAAATTTGAGGAATACCAATTAGAGACTTTGGTATTTTTCTAAGTGGGGAAGCCCACTTTTATTTGAGGTTTGTCTGGTGATGATAACAACTTCACGATGAGGTTGACTTAGGGATGCCGGATCTTAGGATCCAATCCCAATTGGGATAACTTTAAAGGTTCATAAAATAAATTGAACCCTATAATGGATGGAGAATTATGAATGCTATTTGATGTGCATATGGATATAGAAATATCCTTATTAATGATGGATTTGGGAGATATCTCATACAACGAGAAATGCAAATTTAGGTGCATTAGGATATAAAATATCCTTAACTTA
Source organism: Sambucus nigra (assembly GCA_949130495.1). Taxonomy (NCBI): domain Eukaryota; kingdom Viridiplantae; phylum Streptophyta; class Magnoliopsida; order Dipsacales; family Adoxaceae; genus Sambucus; species Sambucus nigra. The sequence goes on along the minus strand of OX422208.1, from coordinate 23,274,690 downwards.
AAAGAATTGAAAGACAATTCATATTAGAAGCGACATGAGAGCTTCAAGCGAGAATTAGTATAGCACATACTAAGCGGGATTAATGTGTGAGGAGGAGCGTTAGTATATCTTGAGAGAAATATACTAAACAAATGATGTTAATCAAAATTCGGCTAAGGGCGTATTATGAAAATGAATATGTTGTTGCAGGTATACCTTATATAAAACGGTATATCCTTATTATGTGGAATGTATGTATACCTTATATGATGGTGTATATATATGTTAAGCATAGCCCCTCCTTGCTATCATTGGGAAGTTTCGTGCGTAGAGGGTGAGTATCCTGACAAATAACGCGGGGTGTGGATATTCCCCAGGTCATAGTCGTCCTTTGTGGTCAGCAAATGACATTTATGATATATATATATATATATTTATTTTGGGGGTGAGAGGTCGGGGGTATGTGACGCTCTCACTTGCCGGTTAGGAACTATGACCGCTTCTCGGACGTCGTGTGCGTGAGTAGATCACGAGGTGGGTGTCGTTGAACCCCACCAGGTGGCCCCAGTTTGCTACGTATATGGGCTACTGGAAGATGATAACATGTGAGCCTGCGTCCTATGAGTTATAGCTCGGTTGGATGGTTATTATTGCTTGTGCTTGTATTTGAGTGTCAAGGGCATAATGGACCTCAACGACCTACATTGCCAGGATTAGTGTATCGGGGGGGTTCCTTGTTTGGATTTCGCTCCGGCGAGACGTCCCACGCACGAACCGCAGTGTAATGTTGGAACTTGGGGATAAGTTTAGTCCTTAAAGCTCATAATTATATATATATATATATATATATATATATATATATCACCTATCCCGACAATCGACAGTGCCAGGAGTAGTGTAACGGGGGGGGGGGGGGGGTTCCTTGTTTGGATTTCGCTTCGGCGAGACGTCCCAGGCATGAAACGACGTGTACTGTTGAGAATTGGGAATATTAATTAATTAAAATTGGACAATAATCATTTGGGTTACATGCATCTTGCATTGAGGGCATAATGAGCCTCGAGGATTAATACGGTCAGGAGTAGTGTAACGGGGGGATTCCTTGTTTGGATTTCGCCTCGGCGAGACGTTCCACGCACGAAACGTAGTGCCGTGTTGAGAATCGAGAGGAGTTTAGTCCTTAACTCTTGATGCTAATAACTCATATAATAGTTATTTATATGGTTTCATGCCTTATATGGGCATCACTAGAATGTAAATTCTAGTAAATGAGATTGTGGATGTATTGTGATGATGTGGACATGATTGGATCATGTAACTTTATATGTTCAACAAATGAACATTATAAAGATAACTATAACAATTGCATTAAAGATAATGTATATAACTTAAAGTATAGAAATAAATGTCGAATTGGGAGATAGGTTAGATGGTTTCACTTAAATATTTAATTGGGTTTAAGTTAGAATCCTCTTACCTAATTAGAATCGGACATCCTTTTGGAGACACGTGCATACGCTTAGTGCGCGCTTTAGATGAGAGGTGAGTTGAATTTTGATGGAGTGTTCGATTCCAACTAAATCATGTAATAATGCATTTATAATTATTATGCATTTCAATACACTTGTTATAAACTGTTTTTCAAACTCGGGTTCTGACCCGTTTATATTTTCCTCCTCCATGTATATATATTGTATTACTTCAGGTGTTCCTCCGCAAGGACGCCTTTGATGTCCCTCCATTCGGGAGTTATGGAGCTGTGGCAGTAGCGGACTGTTGCGGCACTTTGCTTAGTCGATTCCAATCTTTGTATATCTAGATCAGGATTCAGTTGTATTGAGTTAGTATTGAAGTGTTGTAGATTAACACTTTCATGTTTTATTTATCAGATTATTGTACTGTCTGTTACCCGACAGCATATTCGGGTATTTTATTGTTGAGATTTTATTGTACAATGTATTGTATTCTTTCATATTTGGAGCATGCACAGTTCACTCATCATAGTTAGATGTATATTGTTGGTTGTGTGCATTATTGGTTTTGTTGTCGTTGTTAAAAATAAAAGTTTTAAATTTTTGACAATTCGCACTTAATGATTTCGGGTAGTTAGCCTTATATTATAGTGTTTAGTTGTTGATATTGAGACTGTACCATCTGAGATACCTGATTTATGTAGTATAGGGCTGGTCACCCGTTATTATTCGGAGCGGGTTGTCACACTTCCTTCTTCAAAACTGTTGCAATAGTAATCCACATCAGCCTGTCCTATGCTATTAGAACCAGTGATAAACCCATCCCCCTTTTAAGCTTGAAGGTTCCCTGTTCAGAAGCTCAATCTTTAATTGAAAAATTACAAAAAGCTGAATTTTTGCTCCATATTGGATCCAAGCTTGTCTAGACTTTTCTCTAAGCATGATATTTTTTTTATCCAAAAGTTGGGTTAGTTGGAGTTTGCAACTATCCATCTCGTTTTGAATATTGTCTAGTCAAAGAAAAAAAGAAAATAGTATTAGAAAGGATAAGGGAATATCTGGAAAAGTATCCAGAAGCAAAGGAATATGAGATAGAAGAGTTAAAAGGAAATAAACTTATTAATCGACTGGATAGCCTGCCAATTATGTTTCAATAGACCTATAAATACAAAACAGATATTTCTCTATGGGGAACCAAAGCATACTGGCAGTAGTACTCAATGTTTACTTTGACCACATAGCTAGGAAATTATCCTCTAGACTTCAAAATTTCTTCGTAAAAAGTCTATATTTTTGTATTGATATCACCAAAGAATTCCCAATTAGTTTTTTTCACTTTGATAGCTTACAATGAAACGTAAGAAGAGAAAACCCAAAAAATGAAGAGTCCCAAACAAAGGCCACAAAATTTTGAACTCAGCATGATCGGTCCACATTTTGAAAATTTTAGAAGGTTTGAAAACTCTCCTTTGGAGTGATGGTGATCCTTTGTAGTGATGGTGAGAACCAAAGGACAGTGAACCGAATGTAATCTAGCCAAATGAAAAGATTTAAACACTAGGAGAACAAAGGCAGCCTCTCCATTGGCTAAAAATCTGTCCAATCTAGCCCACATTCTAGTAAGTTCCATGGTAAAGAGATGGTCTATTATTACTGAAACCTGCTGGTTTATCACAATATCAGAAGATACGATGACTGCAACTGTAGCTTCTACCAATATCTCAATTAAATTCATATGATTTCCTTCAGATATTGTGGTTGTATATGCTATAATCTTAGTTTTGGGGGTCAATTTTCTAAGATATTAAGAGAGGGTGACCTTTGATATTTTCTGGGTATAAAACCCCGTTTAATCTAGAACATTTATGCCATTTTGGCTCTTCTTTTGACTTGGAACATTTATGCCATTCCTGCACTTCTTTTGACTTAGTATGATAGGGTTCCTTGTGACACTTTGACTTTTGATGAAGATCATATCCATTTTCCTTCAGACCCGGATTTTTAAGACAATCACTGGCCATGTGACCATTAAGTCTACAAAAAGTACAATATGCCCTCTTACCTTCGAACACTAATTTTTGCCAAAAACCCTTTCATTACCAGTTGAGATCCAAATTCTTGAGAACATCACATCTCAACAGACACATGTTTTCATAGGATGAGTGAGATCAATTGTGCGCTATTCGCTTTGAGAAAATGACCAAAATGAAAGAAGATACAATGAATAGAGGCAAGGGGAGATAAGATAATCTAGCCCATTCTGTAGTGAGAGTTGATTATTCCTTTTGGATTGAAAGACAGTCCATCTAAAAAGGCTGCATAGAAAACTATCAATACATTGGATTCTCGCACCCAAGCCTTGACGAAATCTTCTTAACAGGATAATTTGATTAAAAATATGTCCAACATCTAAGAGTTCAATTGTTTGAGGAGATGATAATCCGAAAGAAGCTTCTATATGATGGAGAATTGATATCGGAGGTTTCCGAGAGGAAAATTTAGCAATTAGGGTATGGGAGAAGTAAAAGGCAAGTTAAGATAGTTCCGTCGGCACAAAAGATAGTGTCGGTTCTCCCTCGTGAAGGATGGTGGATTTAGGGGCTACAAGTATAATAGGAAGAGCAGGGGATTAATATGTGTGTGATTTGGTGTTTTCACATGCTACAATCCGCAGAAACAAAATGCCAGTAGAATGTGGTTTAGTTTTAGAGGGAAGAGAAGGATACTCTTGGGACCCCAAAGGGCTCTCAAGAACAGCCAACCCTAGTTCAGGATCAACAGGAGATTTATTATGATGAAGAAGAGTGCTCAAGAATAAGTGGGGTTCTCAAGAACCAACCTGAAAATTAGGAAGTTAGAAGGAGGTGCCTCTGAGTCTACAATCACTTATACAACAGTGGGCAACTCCCGAATAGTCCGTTGGACAGTAGCTTAATTGTTCTCATGTTAAATTTATATATCTCATATCTAGGTTTTTCTAAGCATTTTTGTTGTCGGGGGTGGAGGGATGTGTTGAGCAATGCTAGGGACCGTCGTTCAATGACGTCAACGGCAGTAGGCTACCAGAGTTGTTTGATCAGAAGTCCGACTAGCTTGATACTGCGAAGAGACCTTAAATTGGATTGGGCCGGGGGTGGGGTATTCATGTGTTTTGGCGTTCCCGATTGTATGATGGTACCCCCTCCTTTACTAAGGGATAGCGCCCCGAATTAGTGCTTAAACTTCAATGCATACTCCCACGCTTGTTGTAACGATGAGATATGTGGGAGACTTAATTTGACTTGGTAGCGCATCTGGAGCCTTGTAAATAACAACATATATTTTTCTCAATGCTCTTTTTATGATGAGAGTAAATGGGGTGAAATTTGGTGGGTATATTTAAAAACTTCCTGATAATATAATAACATGTGTAATAAATCACGTTAAATATTGAAAGCATTTTGAGATTCTAACAAACTAATCTAGGGAGAAAACCTTAAAATATCCGCCCCGCCCCGCCCTGCCAGTTTTTCCTAGGCTCACTTTTTTAGTTTAGTCCGGTTTTGAGAAGGCCTATGAATTAAATAGAGCGCTATGCCGGTAGCTAGGGTAAGAAGGATCCAGGATATTAGTTCAGGTGCATAATATACTATACTTATAATGATCAAGAAAATCAAATAGAAGTGCAAAATTGATAAAGTTAGAAGTGCGACATCTTAACTTAAAATATTTCACATAAAAAATGTAAAAGAATGAACCAATCCCTTAAATCTAAGACCAAATGAATAGAGAGAGCTAGAAAAGTAGTTACTTTAACTGTTGTCGTTTACTCATTTGTAAAATAAATACAAAATCAACACTAAAGAAACAAAGAGGGATTGAAAACTAACACAAAACTTAACTAATAAATAAAATCTGATTTCAAAATTAAGTCTAAAATAATTGTTTAAAATATTTACACAGATACGTTAAGGCACTAAAAATCACCAAACAATACATCAATATTAAATGATGGCAAAGATCACCAAAAGAATTCATCAATATAAGTTAGGCCATTAATTGTCTAGATGATTCACAAAAATAAGTTAAGGCACAACAATCACCCAAAACAATTCATCAAAAATAGGGCAACAAAGACCTCACAAAGAGGCAGTTGTACTTAGGAGGGCTGCTTTGTTTTTTGCTTTACCACGTATATCTCATTGAAGTTTTGATAGTTTTTACCCTCAAGTTTACATAGAACCTTTAACTCTTTACAGTTTCACACATATGACCCAAACTTTTACGCTAACAAAAAAATTGAAAAAGTGACCCAATGTAAATCTTGCCTGGCCTAAGACACATCAAAAGATAGGAGAATGTATACTTTGCAAACTAAGACACGACATGACAACACAACACGAACCAACAGGAAGTTCGTGTTGGTTAATGGGTACATCATATTAGAGTCAGCCCAATGAGACACGATAGTTAAAGAATGGTTTTGGTGCTAACCCGCTTCACCCGTTACAAATCGTTATGGCCAATCAAGATCCATTAAGTTACGTAAATAATTTATGTCCATTAGAATTAATTTCTCATAGAGAATTTTATAAATGAAGTTAACATGTTAATAATACTACAAATTTTAACATTGTCAAGTAGGTTGTAAAAGGTTATGATTCACTACATGTCTGTTCATATATGTGATAATATAAAATAAAGCAGAAAAAATAATTAACACCAGGTTTAGGTATGAACAAAATACACTAGGTTGATATTGAATTCTTCACGGCGTGATTAAATCCTTCCCCTCCCTGAAGAGCAACCCGAGGCCCTTTAATATTGTGAACCTACTGTTCTAGCCATCTCCGTGTTTCAGGTCTTCACAAAAAGTAACTACTGAATGTCTCTTAGCATGTCTAGAAGACAGGTTGTTGGATAATGTAGCCAACACCAGACTAATAACCAATCATAAATAGACCTCAAACTCCATTTAGTTCAAATCTCTAACTATCTGATGCCATTTGCTAAGAAAAAGAGCCTTAATATAACCTATGTAGCTACCAAATTACAAACCCCTATCAACCTATTAACCAAAGCATCACATAAAATATTAAAGCAAAATCATATAGGAAAATAAGTACCAAATTATAAATGCTAACACAACTATCATTTAGAGGTAAAAATATATATATATTAACACTCGTGACAATAATAAACATAATGAGGGCATCAAATTATAATTTATTATGATAATAACGAAGTACTCACATGAATTATTGAATTTTTTAGTAAGTATTTGTTAAAACTTCAAAATAACTTTTAAAAATCCGCTCAGAGACTCCCGCCGTGGAATCCCCGGGATTAAGCCACTAATTTTGCCCCCACTATCAAAGAATCCTTGCCGTGTTCCTGAATTTAAATAAGGATAAACTCACCAGTGTCTAGAGGGGGGAGAGCTGACATTAATTCTAAAAAAAGATCATCAACTAAATAATTTGATGGCACTGCATTACACCAATATCTAATTATATACCTGATCTTAGAAAAGATTTTTGTAATGCTCAATTTTTTTCTTTCATATTTGGGCTTGTTCCTCAAATCCCACAAAGACCACAGCGCAGCCACCAGTTAATTGCCGAACAAAAAGAGATGATGCCATTATCCTTCCACTAATCCAAGATGCCCGGAAAAATTGAGCACCCTGGGTATCCCAAACCAAACAAGTTGTAAAAAAAATTCCAAACCTAATGCATTATCAATAAAATTATGATTAAAAGATGGACAGTTTTTTGGAATCAATGCATCCCAGCACAATTTCAAAATGAAACAAGGCTGCCCCCTATTTGTAATAGCCTCCGAGGCAGATTTGACAGAGAAAATATTGGTAGAAGCCTCTGAGGCAGATTTGGGATGCGTTGATTCCAAACCTAATGCATTGTCAATAAACTTATGATTAAAAGATGGACATATTTTTGTAATCAGCGAATCCCAGCACAATTTCAAAATGAAACAAGGCTGCCCCCTATTTGTAATAGCCTCCGAGGCAGATTTGACAGAGAAAATATTGGTAGAAGTTGGGTACCAAATCAAGATCCTTATCTATCCAGTAGAGGTTAAATTTTTTTATGAAATTGCGCAACAATCGAACATTGAAAAATTCATGCATCAGATTCTCATCCCAGTTACCATTTTGGGTCCAAAAGCATTTGGTTTGGGTAGGGAGATTTTTTGCTTGGAAAATCTCACTAAGGGTAAACTCGCTAGCCCACCTATCATGCCAAATATCAACAAGGACATCACCAAACTTCCACATAATTTTTTTCTCATCCTCATCCCCCTGCTTTAAAGCCCTTTTCCAACAAGTTGACGAAATTTTTCAAGTTGACAATGGTGGGATGGACAGCGGAACAATATGTTTTTAGCAATTGGATATTTAAAGGGGCTGAATCACAAATTTTAAATTATATAGAAGAACAGACAAAAAGAGGACAAAAAAGAGGAGGACAAAAAATGGTAGTCAAAAATTGCGTCCACAGCGAATCTCCTTGAAGAAATTTAAACCAATGTTTCGTAAACAACATCAAAGTCAAATCGATAAGATTTCTCACCCCCAAGTCCCTTTCCTAGGTCGGGATACCGCATCTCTATCAACATCTAGTGCTTCCGGTGGGCAAACTTATTTCCCCACCTCCTCACCCCCACCCCGAAAAAAGGGCAAACAGCATGTGGATTCCTTGCACAGCCTGCTGGGGGACTTTCTTGAAAACAACATGATTTGATTTTCTCCTAAAAATAACTCGAACAAGGACAGGAGCTTGAGGTTTTAAATGATTTAGTACTCCCATTAGCAAATATAGGGAAGTCATCAGCATATGATAAATGAGATACAAGAGTGCATCCTCTCGGAGGGCTTAAAGATATGATGCATCTTTTGCCAATATGAATAGAAGGGGGGACGTGGGGTCCCCCTTTCCTCTCCTTGTTAGATTGGAAGAACCCACAACTTTCACCATTGATCAAAATTGAGAACCAATTATTCAATATGTTCGAGAATTCAGATTTGCTAAGAACTTTTATGATAAGAAGCCACGAGATAAGATCACATGCTTTGGAAAATTTTAATTTGAATAAGGCATTTATACCCCAAAGCTTTTTTGTTTATGTAGGTCACCATCTCTTAGGCCAGTAAAAAGTTGCTAATGTTGCGGCCCCTAAAAAACGTACAATGCTCTTTAGAGATGATTTTTGAAAGAAACTCACCCAATCTCAAGCTATTATAATTTTAGTGATACTTTTATTCAACCCCGTACAGAAATTTAGTGTCAATAGCCTCCAAGATCTGACGGAGAAGAAATTAGTGGGTTTAACTCGCAATACATGTGCTTGTGATGTTTTTAGATAATCATAACCCAAGAAAAAGTTCTATATGGCCGTGATCAGGTCTTATTTCGTATAATATTTGATTTCATTTGAAAACGAATGTTTACATGTGATTGCTGGTGCAAAATAGAGTGATTGCAGCTGTAGCGGTCCTTTGGACATAAATTTTTAAAAATCTTTGTGTTTTGTCATGTAGATTATGATCTCTGCCAATAGACATTGCCAGTTCTCTTTATTGTTTGTTAATTTTCTGCTTCCTTTCCATTTGGTTATATCTTGGTATATTTTTGTACTTGGATTGATGTGAGTTTTCAGCGTCAACGCTTTTGGCTTTTTTGTCCACAATTTTTATGCATAATTTTGTCTAACTTGTTTTATGACTTTGTTTTTATTCATTTGTTGATATTCTAGGATTGTGTATTATCTGTATCAGTCATGCGGAAATTTAAATCCCATAAATATTCATGCCAAAATAAAGATCCTATAAATTAATGTGAAATGAAAGATATGTGCACATGCATATTTGTATATTGTGTGCGCATAACTCTCTATGGACCATGCCTGTGCAATGCCATTTAAATCTTTAATTGATAAATTTATAAGAAACTTAGTTTTCTAATGATAATGTATATATGCTATGAACAATTTAAGTGATGTGGATAAGGTATTTAAACAAAATATGATCTTAGCTATACAAAATACCTTATCTAATGGTGGGGTATAGCGAGTAGATTTGACACGTGGAGCACCCACGTATTTTCTCCTCGTGATCGAAGCTAACAAAATCTAAGACTTGAAAGCAGGAAACGCAAATAGTTAGTCAACAGTAATAATCATTTAAAGAAGTATGAAAGCACCTCAAAACTACAGAAAGAACTATGAAACAATGAGGCCACTTTCTTTTCAGTGGCATAATTGATATCTAGTATATTTAACAAAGTAAAACTGGAAAGTTATAAAGAACATGTCATATACATGTATCTCACATACTAACTAGTTGTCTGAAAAATACAATAACACTCGATGGCGCGCAAAGATGAAGATAGAAATCACCTATGATTAATTGGCAGGTTATTCTTACCAAATCCACCTCTGTACTCTCAATTCCATCAAGGACCTGAGTTTGAAACATCGTAATAGCATCGGAACAGGGGGCCTTGGCCTCAAAGGTAATATAGTATAGTATTTCACGAACAACCTGAGCATTTTCCTTGAGGACTCGCACAAATGAATAGTCTCGTTTCTACAAGAAATAGATTCATCCAAATATAAGTAGGGGTAAAAAATCGTATATAAATGTGTGTGTACTGTAATGCTTGCAAAAGATAAAAACAACGGACTTTATTGTCATTATTCTTGTTATAATCATCAACTGCCACTTTAGCTAAGATGTGTAAATCGGCAAAGGCCTTTGAATCCTCCCGCATCGGAGAAATCTTATGGAGCATAAATGCTTTGGGGAAAGGATCAACATCGAACCCCTAAACAATAACGTAAGATATATAAATTGGATGATCAAAAAGGAAACGATTAGAGTGGACGAAAATTAGGTGTTCGTCACTTACGACACTTGCATTGCATTGTTTTACGTAAAGAGCATACTCATCCTTGGTCATAATTGAAACCTCTTAATAGCATCGGAACCGGGTGCCTTGGCTTCAAAGGTAATATAGTATAGAATCCCATAATTAGCCTGAGCATTTGCCTTGAGGACTCGCACAAATGAATAGTTTCATTTCTACAAGAAATAGATTCATCCAAATATATGTAGGGGTAAAAAATCGTATATAAATGTGCGTGGGTATGGGTGTGTATATATATATAAATGTGCATGTGTTGTAATGCGCGTAATACTTGCAAAAGATAAAAAACATGGTACTTTAGTATTATTTTTCTTGTTATAATCATCAATTGCCACTTTAGCTAATATGTGCAAGTCGACAAAGTCACTGAGCAAGGGAAAAGGAGTAAAACACATCCGTATGTCAACTAATAGGTAAATCTAGACCAGTACATTCTTCGAACACATTTTGGTACACACTGACATGTCATCCTTCCATTAATTGGTGATTTAAATGATAATGAGTTGGCCCCAAACACTAACCAATGTAGAAACAACACTTGAGTGTACATCAAAATGTGTCATAAATCATGTGTCAATCTAGAATTACTCTTCAACTAATATATCACAAAAATGAAAAAAATACAATCAACCACAACCTACAACTAGCTTCAAACATGGATTTGTCTTTCAAGTCTTTGATGCGAGTATATGTTATTCCACATTAGAGTAGAAGTAATGGTTGCTTTGCCTCAACATCTCCAAGAGTGGATACGTCTTTTCCCACTAGAGGAGATTAATCAATTCAGCCAATTTCTATACTTCAAACGGATCAAATAAGGTTGAAGCCAAAGAAGAAATTTTTGTCTAAAACATGGACTAACAAACTGCTCATAATCTTACAATACAAGAATATACTACTTCGGCTCTAAGAACCAAAATACACGGGCACAATACAGACTCGACATTTCAACATATCTAAAAAAATTAGGACGTAGACAATAGGAATATGATTTGTCTTGGCTGTCTGAATCATTACCTGTAAATAAATAAATTGATTAAGTCAAGAACAATTCTCTGAAGTGTTGGACATGTGTCCAATTCGATACACGCCCAATACAGACGTGTCACCCCTATAAGAGTGTCGGTGGTTCATAGCTTTGGCTGCTGAACAGGACATATATTATGAAATATGACACTTGCAACATTGCTGAAACCATAGAAACTATTGTCACTAACATTACTTTTGAGACTAATACAATTTCCAGCATATGTCTTCTAAAAAAAGAAATTCAAGCATATCTCTTCTAAGAAAAAGAAATTTTCGAATATCTCTTAAAAAAACAGTTCCAGCATATCTAAAAACTTAATCGACTAAACCAGGTTCAACATTAATAAAAGCCCAAAATAACTCTATCCATCTTCATTTTGTTTGCCTCTTTGTTGAACCTTCTTCTTCCAACAAATCCCAACCTGTTAAAAACCATAAAACCCAAAAGATAATAAATCAATAGATAATTTGAAACAAAAACAGGTTAGCAATATGAAATTTACATCTTTCACCCCATAACAAATTTATCAATTAGCTGGAATATTTTTCTCACAAACATTAGGAACTAGATAATTCAATCATTAATGATAATACATTCATAGGATCAGGCAAGTTGTTGTCGATAAAATTTGTGGTGCACCACGTGTCAAATCTACTTGGTACACCCGCATCACTCTCCTTTTTTTAGGTTTCTTGTTAACGGAAGTTAGCATTTACTAGAAACAAAAAAACTCAGATTTGAATGCCACGTTCGACCTGCGAGAGAAAATGCTAACTTCCATTAACAAGAAACATAAAAAAAGGAGAGTGGTTCAGGTGTAGCAAGTAGATTTTACACGTGGTGCACGGTGCACCCACGTATTTTCTCGTTGTGATCAAAGATATTGAAATCCAAGACTTGAAAGAAGGAAACACAAACAATAAGGTGACTTTGTTTTCAGTGGCATAATTGATATTTAGTATATTCAACCAAGCCAAACTGGAACGTTATAAAGAACATGGCATATACATGTATGTTGCACACTAACTAGTTGTCTGAAAAGTTCAATACAAATAACAGGGTGCCTTGGCCTCAAAGGTAATATAGTATATTATCCCATAACCGTCCCGAACATTTGCCTTAAGGATTCGCATAAATGAATAGTCTCCTTTCTACAAGAAATAGGTTCATCCAAATATAAGTAGGGGTAAAAATCGTATATAAATGTGCATGTATGTAATGATGGCAAAAGATTAAAAACACATACTTTATCGTTATTCCTCTGGTTATAATCAACAATTGCCAAATTAGCTAAGATGTGCAGTTTGGAAAAGGCTTTTGAATTTTGCCGCCGGATCGGTATAATCTTTTGGAGATTAAGTGCATTGGGGAAAGCATCAACATTGAACCCCTAAAACAAAAACATAGGATATATATAAATTGGATGACGAAAAAGGAAATGAATACATTAAAGAAGAGTTAGGAGTTCAACACTTACATCACTTACATCGCATTGTTTTGGGTAAAGAGCATACTCCTTGGTCATTGGATGATAACCATGCACATCCACGTAATCACCATCCTCGTCACTGCTTGAATATTCGACCACATTCATCTCAGCTTTGTCATCAAATTTAGGAGTATCCACCTCGCCATCATACCCATCATCATCGGCGCTGCTATAATATGCAACCACATGCTTACGTTTTTTGTCATCAAATTTAGGAATATCATCTTTTTCACAATCCTCTTCGACTTCTTCGACATAGATCGTTGGAATGTCATCAAATTTAGGAGCAGGAATGTCATCTTCACAATCCACAGATTCCAACAACACTGGTTCCAAGTCGGAAGCCATTTAGAACTCAACACAATGACAAAACAAATAAGCCTTATATATGGCACAAATCCTGCAACAAGTAGATTCAATACAAAAGTGTCAACAAAAGAAACCGAGGGGCTTGAAAACTAAACAAATAATAAACCCAAACTGATTTCAGAATTAAGTCGAAAACAATTCATCAAAAATTAGGGGACAAAATTGAATCACCCAAATAATGCATCAAAATAAAGTTAGGGTTGGGGTCATAGAAAAATCGGTCAAGGAATTCAACAAAAATAAGATAGGGCACAATAATCGACAGAGAGGATGCAACGTAGAGATGATGGTCAATTAAACATATAATAAACTTAATATGATTTCAGATTTAAGTGCAAGAAAATATACAAATAATTCATCAAAAATTCAAGTCATGGCACAAATATCACCCAAATAAATGCACAAAAAAAAAAGTTAGGGCTAGGGTGTTAATCTTCACAGAAATCACCCAAGCAATTCTAACAAAATATGATAGGGCACATCAATCAAAAAAGAAAGAGGTTAATTAAGTAAATGGTGGGCACAATAATCTCCAAAAAGACCCATTGGTAATTATAGTTTGCATTCGCCAAAACATGATATTGTACTCAGAAATTTTTGACTCCTTAATACAAAGAAGAGTAAATAATTCTAACCAATAAATTCTGACTTGATTCAACTAGAACTCCTACTTCTATTTGGAGTCTGAAAATTACGACATTTGTAGCTAAAGTATTCGGAATTTATACACCAAATAACATGACTTACAGTATAGGACCCATAAAGAATTACAATTTATATTCACCCTTTGATGCTTAACACAGAACAACTCAAGAGTCCATAATACAAAGAATAATGATTTTGACTGACAAATTCTGAGTTATTATTATCATTGTATAGGACGAGTCTATGAAATTCTAGATGTTTACTTGTAACCATAACCAACAAATAAGCATATTTTCTTTTCCACCCTTTTCATTTTTTGTATTGTTCAAATCCTTGCAATAATTTAAAAAAATGTCATTGGTTGCATATTACGGATTCTCATCCAAAGAACAAATTTGCCAAAACATAATAGCTTCTTATCTAAACCAAAACACCTCTATATTACATTTTATCAAGTCAAGAAGTCATGCTGAAAATGGACACAACTAAAACTTATTAAATTGAGACTTCACATTCATATCAAACTTCCTTTGTACTCATCCTATCCCTCACATATTCAATCTCCGTCCTTTTTGTAATCCACTGCCATGCACGTATAAATAAAGGTGGGCTCTCCAACATGTAGGATAGATCTATAGAAAAATTCATTTCTCATAATATTATTATTATCAATTGTGCCTTTCCTGTGGAGTTTGGCTTTAATTTTGTGCAGGGTACTCTTCATGCATGGGGGTACTGTTTATAAGCAGTGGTACTGTTCATACACAGGATACTATTCATCGTGTTTTATTGTTCGTACTTTCTCAAGCTCACCACAGCAAATTATCTACTCTGGACAACCCAACTCCTCCTTTTTGGTGGCCAAAATTTATTTGGCTTTTGCTGATGTTCCCATTATTAAACTTCACAACTAAAATCAAATATACATAGAAGGAAACATGTAGATATATGTTTATACATGTTTTAGGGGGAATGTAGACATTTTTATACATGAACGCAATTTCGATTTTCTCTTCATATTTGAAAAGCCTAAATTATGTTTTTAAAAGCTAAAACACTAATCTGTAAGTGCAGTTATGTTTAGGGATTTCTATTCTTGTTTTTGAGTTGTGTTTCGGGCTCGTATAGTGGTGAAATTTTCCGAAATGAAATGAAAACATGACAGAGAACAATACAAAATTAATACGAAGTTGACACGATATTTCATATTCGTGTAGGGTCTTTTTGACACAAAGTCGTCACGTGTTATGTTCGTGTCAAAATCATATGTTATTGTGCCTTGTTGTGTCAGTTGTGTTTTTATTTAGGTTATCATGCCTCTTATTATTTACTGAAGAATAAAATTTATATAAAAAAAATTGTTAATTGTGTCATGTTCTATACGGATCGTGTTCATGTCAGGTAAAAAAACACGTAGTCTTGTCGTATTTGTGTCCCAAAAATCCTCGTCGTATCAGTCTGAAACTCGACCCAAAAACACAAATTCCACCCCAAGCCTCACTCGACATGACACAACACGACAAGCATCATATAGACACAAACACGCACGGAAAAAAAAATCGTGAGTAAAAACACGACCAGCACACCATAAAAAATGTAATGAATATAAACTCAAAAACTCAAGCTCTATTCAATTTAATATAAACTCAAATATTCAAATAGATATATAATCAATTTTTATACTCATAAAAAAATGGGCTTATCATTTACTAGATCAATAACCGTTTAAAACAGAACCCACACAGGCAAAAGAATAGTGGCCCTTAGTACTACTGTGTTGTAGTTAAATAAATGAATCTAACACGACTTTCAAGTTTCATATCCCATCATTAAACCCTCACAACCAAACTCAAACCTACATAAAAAGGAAGCTGTAAATATAAGTTTATACTTCCTTTTGGGGGGAATGTAGACATGTTTATACACAAACACAATCGAAATTTTCTTTTAATGTGTGAAAACTAAAATTACACTTTAAAAAAAGCTAAAATACTAATATGTAACTACAACTATTTAGGTGTATCAATTCGTGTTCTTGGGTTGTGTTTGGGTCTCATACAATGCTAACAATTCTCAAAACACACAAATATATGCCACGAAATGATAAAAACAAATCCGAAATTTACACGATATTTCGTGTTTTGTGTCGAGCCTTTTCTACACGAAATCATTTGTATTGTGTTCGTGTCAAAATTATGAGTCGTGTTACCGTATCTTGTCGCGTCAAATGTATTTTTATTTATTATATCTTGCCTCTTTTTATTTAATTGAGTATAGAAGTTAAAAAATTGTGTTAGTTGTGTCATGTTCTATACGGGACGGGTTGTGTAATGTAAAAAGACACGAAGCCTTGCTGTGTTTGTGTCCAAAAAATCATTGTCATGCCGTGTCGCATTGGTCTGAAACAGGGGGGTAGCTAAGTGGAGGGCTTGGCCGTGGTCAAGCCCGAGTCACTTTAAAAAAAAAATAGTCTAAATTTTAAGGCCCAATACATCACAGCCCACCCAACAAACAAAAATGTTAGCCTGCCCAACCAATCAAACCTCAATGATCCACTTCAAAAACAAAAACAAAAAAACTATACAAACCATTATTTTGGGCATTATTTTGCGCCTATATTTTCTAATTAACATTATTTTTAAGTAAATACTCAAAAATAATCGTCTCGGAGGCTCCCGCCCCCGAACCCCCGGAAATCACTGTTAAGTCAGCCCACTCGGATATAAATTCCTGGTTACGCCCCTGGTCTGAAACCCAACCCATAAAACCGAATTGCACCTCAAGCCTCACTCGACACGACGACAAGCATGAGTCAATATTTTGATGCAAAAACTTTCGTCTCAAAAAACCCAACAATAATAGAGCATATATATGTCAATTTTGTGGCGTGTTATGGTGTGGTGTGACCACTTCTAATATTTCCACCCGACAAAAGGAAGGGGATGCAAAGTGTTATGTATATGTGTGAATTTGAGACACAAGTATTAGAACTAGTTACATATTGCAGAGAGCGACAATGATTCAATTAAAGTCCCAATTAGTTTTCGTGAGGCTATATGTGAAGGAATATTATGTTTGAAGATATAGGTTGAATTCGTTAAGGGAAACTAATGAAAAGAAGAGGGCAAGAAAATAGAATAGAAAAAAATAGACGTTACCTCTGCTCTACTTTGCTACATTTGTGCCGTGGAGGAACAAAATTTGGGTTTATATGATTGCTTTGTGCCAGTTGTGGCGCCAGCTTTCAAAAGAAACCCAAAGGCCGAAACTTACACCATAACTTCGACCTTTCGACTCTCCTCATGCAAGAGGATTAAGAAAAGGGTGCTGATAAATATACCCAAAAGATATCTCCAAAATTCCGCATAAAAATTAAACTTAAACTTTAGTAATCACTTCCAAAAGTGTTGTACCTAGGGTTGTGTTTTTTTTCCGAACATTTTGATTTTTCCGATATCCGATCCAATATTTTCTGATTTTGGAACGTATACAAGGTTTCCGATTTTTGATTTTTTCCAATCCGATTTTTCTGAATTATTTCTGATTTTTTCGAAATATTTTCCGATTTCCAATTTTTTTGAACATTCTCATGTGTCCCACATTCGCTAGGAGAGGAAGAGAGGTCCAAAAAAGTCCTCAATAAAAGGATAATATCCTTCTATCCTCTATACAAATGAAAAATATGGTTAAATCCTTATATATTTACATGTTGGGTTAAATCTTTTTTTCGATTTCTTTAAAATGAGAATTTCGAGTAATCGAAAATGCTATATTATTTTTTTTGAAATTTTCAAAATTTAAAAATTTCTGAATTTAGTATACTTTTGAATTTTCGATTTTTCTGAATTTGAAAACTTTTTTGATTTTTCAAAAAAATTGGATAGGAAATCGGAACAAATATTTTATTTTCGAAAATCGAAATTTTTTCCGAAGGGTTATTTTCCGATCCGATCCAACCGAAACACAGCCGTAGTTGTACCTTTTATTTTCTTTAAAATGTCAAATATACCCCAAAAAATTACACACAAACTAACACCACATTATCTAAAACATCACAATCAACAAAAATCAAACCGGTTGCTCTTTCCACCGAAAACCTCAAACTCAGGGTTAAACCTAGGCAAAATCATCTTCACCATTTCTTCCAAAATTTTCATTTTCATGTGTTTGTTGTGGTCTTTGTTGTATTGTTTATATACAGAAACCAATTATCAAGGGGCTACATTGTAATGGAGGATGAAAAGAAAGTTGATGATCAAGCTTCCCAAACTCAGAATATCCAATGCTCGTTTGATGATTTTGAGGTATTAAAACACCTCTACACACTATATAATCTGTAAAATAACATTTAAAATGATGAAAAGATGAAAAAAAAACTGAACTGACTGATAGTATAAATATAGCACCCTGTCACGGATATTGCTCCCGCATGCACAGATGCATAAAGGTCGCAGCTATACTCAGCAAGGGGCTGTGGCCCTACCAAGTACAGGGTGCGGCACTTACCACTTGGCCTTATAAATAGGCCGCGACACTACCCAGTATGGGGCATGGCAGTTTTGGCGCTAGCCTCATGCAGGATTCAGCACTCAATGTGCTCGCTTTACAGGTCGCATCCCTCACTATTACAGCAACTCGAGACTTGATATATGTCACGGGCTTGGGGCACGTAACACAGCTCGCATACCTCCTATAAATAGAGGACCACACCTCGAAATAAGGGATCGATTCCTCTCCCTGAGGGCAGTTTCTACAACACCTAGCGAAGCCTTGCCAAACTCTCTCTACACAACCTCGACATACAACTTGGGGGCTACTCACCTACATCGTAGCCAGATCTCCGGCTCGCCCGGAACCGTGATCATACGCAAATATTGTGTATTTCATCCCTCGAACCGACGAATTTTAGCCCCCTCGGGTATCTTATTCCCTATATTTATGCTCGTTAACCAGACAACCTCGGATTTCTACGTTAACATGTTTGGCAAGGGCTAATTGAGCTTTTATAGGTATTTAGATGCTAAGTGTGAAGTTCGGACGCATTCCGCTCGATTTTCGTACGTGATCGTACGTTCAAGGGAATTTTAGTCTTTTCACAACTTGGGCACCTGGCCCAACATCTTCACTAAAGTTGTATCCCTCCTCGCATGCTTCACGTGGCCGCGAACGGTGCACGATTCTGAGTCCGTATGAAGAAGTTACGGCGATTCTAGCGGACGGAAAATGCAAGCATGCAAAACCAGTATGCAGTGTGCTGACACCTGCTTGATCGATCGATCGACGATTTTGGTAGATCGATCGATCCTTGTTGATAGTGGGATATTTTGTTCACCATCGATCGATCGACGATTTTGGTAGATTGATCGATGCCCTGTTTTGATGAGATATTTTGTTGTTTTATTTTCTTTCTTCTTTTCTTTTCTATTTCTTTTCCCACTTACTATATAAAGCATTTTTGTTGTAATAATCAAATATTAAGGTTTTAGGATAGATTTTAGAGAGCTTTAGCTTAGGGTTTAAGGGTTTTGAAGAGTTCCTCTTTGATTCTTCTTGGATTGACACCATATTTGTGTTGAATGTTGCACTATTCATCATCCTCTTCATTAATATAGTGTGTATTTCCTTATTTCTTGCTTTGATAATTAGATTTACATGCTTTGTTAATTAGATTCACATGCTTTATTTACTTGTTTTTTAGGTAGATTTACCACGTTTATTTACACGCTTTTATTTACCGCGTTTTTACGATGCTTTCTAGCTAATTTAAATTAGGTTGTGTTTGAATGAAACTCACTCGGGTTGACGCGTTGCTTTGCTTTGGTGATGGTGTTTACGAGTTTATTTCGGGTGCGGGTGTGTTGTCCTAGTTATTGCGCCTAGGTATCATGTATGTCCCGTGCTTACAACCTCGCGTGCGCAATTTTCGAGATATTTATTGACGCCAAAATCATATTAGGCTTTTATGCGGATTTAGTGGCGTGACAACCCTTGGTTCAATTAACTGTCGAAACGAGACGCATTCTAAATAACTCGTCGATCCATGTGACCATTTTATTCTAATTAACTCGGGTGAGGGATATTCGACGCAACCTATAGTTTTACCTCTTTGTTAATCTAGTTTCAATACACTCGCCTAGATTAATCTTTCCCTTTTATGCATCTTTTCTTTTTTAGTTTGTAATTATCTTTTACACTTTTATTTCAGAATATTAAATCTCATAAATTCTAGCATCTCATCTCAGTGGATATTTTCGATACCCGACTTACCGCTATACTCACCCGTTGAGTGTAGTCGTAATTTAGATTTTTGTATAGTTCAGGTGAGCCGAATTCAAAACGATCGACACGCAGGTGACTCTCGCGTCGCGGCAAAAATATGTCTATCAAACCGCTACAGCCATGTATTCTCTTTTATTCTTATACTTGTACGCATAATACGGCTTAATTATACTATACAATGTAACACATATAATGAGAGTAGATCACAAAAGTGGACGTAGGCCTATTTTAGGGGCTGAACCACTCTATATCTTGTCTTCCCTCTCCCTTTGCTGGCTTTATTTGCTCATTACTTATATTACACGTGATTTTCTGGTACGAGAATGACTAAGTGGACGATTTCTTGCATCATCAATCTGGCGCCGTCTATGGGAACGAGATATTTCAATCTTGTTTCTCTATGTTTGGGTTCTTAAACACCTTATCTTACTCATGGGGATCCTTTGGATCATTATCTGATGGGTGGATTTCGGTTATTGAACTCGTATTTTTTATACACACCCTCAAATGGGAATGGCATGTATTCAAATATGTTCATGGGCTTCCTTTTTATGTCTTTAGATCTATTTTTACATACCCCAATGATGTTACCTCACCAAGATGACACTAAGAAGTGTAAAGGTTAATAGCCTCGCAAAGGTGAGTAACTAGGGATGAGATTTATTTGCTCGTTCGCTACTTTATCAGCCTATGATCTAGGGTTTCCTACCATGATTGTGCCATTATTAGGCACCAAGAGATTGTTCTGCTCTAGATAGACCCTAGTAGGTATGTTCTACACATGTTTCGTGTGAAAAACTCAGTTTTTGGATTCCAATTTGGGAATTGCCCCTTCCTGCCAAATAAGGGACGCAACCTGGTAGTTTAACTGCCCTCTTACAGTAGCCCCTATAGTGCAGTTGGTTTACAGCAGCTTCAAATCATCAAGAAATGGACTCGAGGAACGGGCTCAGATGGTCTCCAGCTCAACCTTGGTGAATACCATACAAAGTCCACGTCAGTGCACCTATGTGCTTACTGGCCGCGGCCTCAGCAGTAGTACCATGGAGCAGTGCAAACGCTGCATCCCCATTTCTTACTTGAGATTACTCACTTCTATTAGTTTTGTCTCAGATTATATATACGTTGTAAAGACTAACAAAAGTAGAAAATGGAGAGAGAATCCAGCCAGAGCATAGAAGTCAAAGATAAGATCATACAACTGTACAATCACCTAAACCATCTCTACGACAACCATGCCTCACTCCAAACACAGGTCAACTATTTGACATGGAGGGTCCTCGTGCTAGAGGTTGCGGCCTCTCCCAATCTGGGTGCGGCACCCAGGATCATTGCTGCCACAGCTCCAGTTCCATCGGAGGAGGTGCCCCAGCTAAAAGCACTGGCCGTAGAAGGAACGGAGGCGACCAAGGCCCTAAAGAGGAAATCAGAAAAGGCAGAGGGGAGCTCTAAGGCCTATACCCCATTGGCCTTCCCGATTGAAGACATCTTTGAGTTCATCAAAGAAGACAGGTTGTTGAGGTGGCCAGAAAATAGGAGAGTTCCACCCCACAAGAGGAACAAAGCTACTTGGTGCAGATTCCATCAGGACCATGGCCATAACACTGAGCAATGCTATGCTCTCAAGGATGAAATTGAAAGGATGATTGGGCAAGGAATGTTGCAGAGGTTCCTCAGAAATGCTTAGGGGATGCAGCCTAGCCTGATGGGCCATACTTCCCTTAACTTATGATTTAGTTTATATCTCCTTCAGTTTATGTTCATAGTGAACGTTATCTTTTACTTCATCCTGACTTTTTATGTCCATGGTTATGACAATTAATGAATATAATGCTTTAATCTCTCGATTCCATTGAATGATATCTTATGAAGAACTCCCTGTTTAAAATAGATTCTACATGGAGATATCGAATTATATCGGGAATAACTCTATTCAAATAGGCTCACAACTCCCGCAATGATGCCTGGTTATATGAAGTCGAATGATAACTGAAAATATTAAAAGCGACTACGGGGATCAGCTATTTGAATTGGCCTGCAACGTAACTCATAATTGTTATATCCCAGCATATGATAACCACATTCTCGAAAGCAGTTATCAGAAAGCATTATTAGCAGCAAGGGCTTCCAATGCCCATTCTTAGCTTTTGGGATGCGTCATTAGCCTGGGGAGGTTACTCTCCCGGCAAACATCATTAACTTGGTGGATATGATACCAAACATCATAACTTGGTGATCTCATATTAGCTTGGGGAAGCTTAATAATCATTAGCGCGGGAAGGCCTGAAAATAACCCATAGGGGATGGAGAATTTATTGTCTACGGATAATCCTATATTTGAAGGGGCCGGAGACTTAATTATCTACGGATAATCTTATACCTGAAGGGACCAAAGACTTAATTGTCTACTGATAACCCTGTTATAGCCTGGAAGGCTTTATATATATCCACATACGCTTGGGGAGGCTTTATAATACCTAGCCCGAGGGGGGCTTATAATAACCTAATTGAAGTGACTAAAGGAAAGTTATAAAATGCAATTGAAGAGACTAAAGGAAGCTGTGTTTATATGATCACGAAGCATGCCAAAGCTACAAAAGATGTCACAGCCTTGTATATATGGTTGCACTATTAAGTGGATTCATATCAAAGATGCGACAGAAAAGGGCTGAGAGGATTGTTAACCTGCCGTAGCCATGTTCAAGAAAAGTGATTTTGGTGTGGATTCAGTCATAAGATGTCGGGGCCTTATCCGAAAATAATTCAAGTGGAAAGGCCAAGGCTAGGGGAATAGGCCACAGCCTATGTGAAGAACATTTAGGGGGCAACAATTTACGTTACAATGCCGCAACCTTAAACTATATCAGGTTGGCTTAATCAAGCAAGTGAAATATAAAAGCGTCAGTTGAAGTATCAAGGCATTGGAAGAATAAATCATGCAAATAATATATAGAAACCATTGGCTTTTAAATGTGGTCGCAACCTTGATAGTAAAGTTGGAAGTAAAGAGTTAGCAAATGTTGAGATTACAGGTCGCGGCCTTGCCCATTCTTTATATTCCATATTGGTTATGGGACGATCACAAACAACTATATGGTTCAATCAATCAAAGATATATAGAGAAATCATTCATTCAAGTGTTGCAACAAGCAAAACAGAAAAACAAAAAATAAAAAAAAGATCTACTAGAAAAGAAAGCAAAGTCGACATTAAATGTGGCCGCAACCTTGATAAAGAAGTTGGATGACAAAAATCTCGACAAGTTGCAACAAAAAGATTTTGCATTAATGTTAAAGATTACAGGCAACAAAAAGATAAGGCAACAAAAAGGTAAAGAGGGATGCAACCCTAGGATTCAGCATCATCGGTTTCATCTACTTCTTCTACCTCCGCGGCCGTCATGGCCTCTTCATCCGCAGCCGCTGTCTGAGCCTCCTCCCTCAACCTGGCTTTTTCCTCGGCTGCGGCCTTGAGCTATGCTATACATTATTGATGCTCAATATCACCAAGTCCCCAAGCAAGAATGGTCTCTTTAGTCTCAGGGAAGTTCTTTATGATTCTATTCCTGAGCTCTTGGTAACCTCGGAGGTAGGCCATATTATTTATAAGGTAAAAATCTCTGGAGCCCTTGAATGACTCCACAGTACTGTCGATGGCCAGTTGAAGGGCTTCGCCATGATCCACCTCCATTTTCTTCATTATCGTGGCATGGGCTTCAGCATCATGAGCAACCTTGGTCTCCAACTCCTCGTACCTCTTTTGAAGGAGTCTGGGCTTATTATTGGAAGACATAATAACTTGGGTAGCTTCCGCGGCTTGGGCCTGAGAGACCTTTAGAGATTTAGCGGCCTAGTTGAAATTTTCCTCCGCTTCCTCTTTGGCTTTGATTGCATCTTAATTCATCTGAGCTGCCTGAAGAGCCGCGGAAGCAGACTGTTTCCTAGCTTCGAAGGAAGAATTACGTGTATTCTCCAAGTCAGCGGCATGTACCCTCTCCACAGCCTCTCTTAGCTTGTACAGGGCCTCATACTTTCTCTTTTGAGATATCATGACGTCCGCGGTCTGAAAAAATAAAGTTAGAAGCAAGGTATGGAATGCAAAATTAAAATTAAGAAGTGCTTGCACTTACCCTCAAAACACTATGGAGGTTACAATCCTCCAGGTCGTCATGATCTTCGTCAACCAATTTATCAAGGTCCGCGACATCGGGGACCCTCTTTATCCTGCAGGCAGCCCTGGCAGTAGTGTCCCATGAGGATTCAGGGTCTGGTTATCTGAGTTGTGGCCGCAGTATTGAGGAGGCGCCAGGTTGGCATTAATTGCAATAATAGGTGGCGGCGGAGGAGAAGTTGAATGGATGGCGGCATCAAATGTTGACATCAGACCTGCCACGACCAAATTGGCCCTATATCATCGTCAAACTCCTCAACTTGGAGTGGGGGTGCAGCAGGGATTATTTTTTTCGCGGTTTGATTCTGGGGCGAGGCAGATGGATTTTGGTCACTGGAAGGGACTGCGAATGGAGCCTTGGTCTTGGACCTCTTCCTTTTTCTGTGCCTCGCAGCGTTATTGAGAACGGTTATGTCCTCGTCCATTTCTGCCAATTGGGCTGCCAAAAGCTCCCTATCAACTTCCTCACCTCAAAGAAGAAAGGCAATAGTAAATAATTGAATATTTAAATATAAATTACCGCAGAACGAAACTGTTGGTCAGGTTAATACCTTTCGCAGCCATCTCTTTTTTTATGGATTTATTGGGGAAGTAACCTGCTTCAAATACAGTGGTAAAAGTTACAAGGTCTCTGAATTTCTTCTCCTCACCAGGAATGGCCGCCACCTTGACAACTCTTTGCTCTTGCCGCTTGCTCAATTGCAAGTTATCGAGAACTGCAGAAAACATTTCAAAGGTTAGTATAGAAAGAATAATAAGCAATTATAAAGAGGGGACGTGGCTATAATTAAAATACCTAGCTTGGAGGGACACCCCCACTGTCGCGGCATCCTAAACGACTTCTCCCTCTCGTTCTCCTTAGGGTAAGTCTCCTACCCTTCTACAGAGAAGTAGAAATACTTCCCCTTCCAGTTCTTTACACTGGACGGCCTCCCAAAGTAAAGGGTCTCATCCCTGCCGCAGACGGAGAAGTAGTAAAAGCCATCAAACTTTACAGAGTTATCCTTCGAGCGGTAGAAGTGGAAAAACTCCGCGAGAGTAATATCTTTCATGAATTGATTTTCTCAAAGCACGACAGCTGCAAGAATGGCCCTCTGGCCATTGGGATTTAACTAGGCCGGTGCTAATTTCATTGTTTGAAAAATTCTCCTGATGGGAACAGGAACAGGCAGCCGTAAACTGTAGATGAAAGCGTGCAAAAGAAAACATACCCCATCATCAGTAAGGGCCATACAAGGTTTTTGTTCTGTGGCAGGTGCTGAGCACATCAAGTTCTCTGAAAACTCGAAGGCCTCAGCTACCTGATCAACCCATTCTTGGGTCATAATTCTACGGATATCAAGCGCAGTAAGAGGTCTCTCATCCCTCCCAGATGGGCCAGCTGGCTCGTCCCTAACATCAGTGGCACCCCTTGCCGTGGCATCATCTTCTGCGTCCAATGGTTGGTTACTAGAATTAGCTTCCTCTTCCATTAGCGTGGCCTCAAAATCCTTCCTAGAGACAGAGTCCGCGAAGTCTGAGTTTAGTACTACGCAGTTGGGGCAATCATTCAGTTAACAAGGCCATATTGACTTCAAAGGATGCACGAAAGGAAGTTCAGGGGGAGAGGCTCCAAAATGTTTTGCCCAAAAGCCTGTCAGAAATTTGTTTGGGTCAAAGTTTATATGGCAGCAGCAGTACCTGAAAAGCAGAGTTTGCAGTTAGGTGCCGTAGCCAATATGGTTCTAAAAAGCCTATAAGAAATCTCGCCAGGGCAAGTAATATGAAGATTAAAGTGAATAGATTGATTGGCTAAATATGCCAAGTGTGGGGTTTTAGAGCCCTAAAAGACAATTATCGTCGCGGCATGTTGATTTGACAAGATATTTCCTTACCGTAGTTACTAATGGGCTAAAACACAATAGACTCTAATCTGAGAACCTAAGGCCGTAAACATCAGCCTATGGGCTTAAATGCCGTGGAATCTAAACCTAAGGGGTTACCATCAGAGTCTACCTGTCGCAGCCATCACCTAAATTACTAAGGGGTTTTACAGTGACGCGGTTACTCACTCAAACCAGTTAGAACTCAATCTTTGTAAATTCAAAAATCAAGCCTTAGAATACGAACGATTTCTCTAAAAAACACAAGGAACAAACGCAGCGATCTTTACAATTGGAACATTCAGAAAGTTATACAGTAGCAAGTATAAACACGATTATAATATCAGTTGTTTATCGCAATTCAAGAAAATTCATTTCAGATATTCAATCCGTAAAGCCTATTTCTATCATATGAAGATTGAATTTAAGGTTTAAGAGCAATTATATTCAATCATGCAGATGAAAATTAACCTCCGAACAGACATGCGAGTTCAAATTCTAGAAAAATCTAATATAAATTCAGATACAGCAAACATGATTCAAGTTCAAATTCAAGGCCATTGAAGAAATTCAGTTCAAGATGAACGCATAAATGCAGAAGTTCATATGTAGAAGTTCAAGATAAACATGATTCTCTCTCATTCATTTCAAGGTAAATGATGAATTGTAAATTGTGAACTAAAAAAAGGCTATTGGAGAGGTTGGTGGTTAAAAACGTTACCTGGAAAGGAAGAAACCGGTGGTGCTCAACCTCAAACCACCTCGACGCATCTCAGAACCACCACACACTGGCTGGAAAGGTCATCGAAAAACCCTAAATAAAGTATGAACAAGGTTTTGCTATCGATATGCTCTCAAAGATTTGGAAAACATAATGAAGTCCACGACCGAAACAATTTATATAAGAGGGCGCGAGAAGACAAAGTGTCACCTTGAAAGTACCACGACACCTTACAAGACTGAACTAAGCCGCAGCCCCAATCAAAATCTATTGGCAC
Organism: Sambucus nigra; assembly: GCA_949130495.1. Lineage (NCBI taxonomy): Eukaryota > Viridiplantae > Streptophyta > Magnoliopsida > Dipsacales > Adoxaceae > Sambucus > Sambucus nigra. The sequence continues at coordinate 23,247,470 of OX422208.1, read as the reverse complement.
TACGACTTGGGGGCTTATTGATAGTACAAATATAGCACCCTGTCACGGATGTTGCTCCCGCATACATAGATGCATAAAGGCCGTGGCTATACTCAGCAAAGGGTTGCGACCCTACCAAGTACAAGGTGAGGCACTTACCACTTGGCATTATAAATAGGGCACAACAGTTTTGGCATTAGCCTCATGCAGGATGCAACACTCAATGTGCTTGCCTTACAAGCTGCATCCCTCACTATTACAGCAACTCAAGACTTGATATATGTCACGTGATCGGGGCACGTAACATAACTCGCATACCTCCTATAAATAGAGGACCACATCTTGAAATAAGGGATCGATTCCTCTCCCTGAGGGAAGTTTCTACAACACCTAGCAAAGCCTTGCCAAACTCTCTCTACATAAACTCAACATACAGCTTGGGGGCAACTCACCTACATCGTAGCCAGATATTCGGGACGCCCAAAACCGCTACAACTATGTATTCTCTTTGACTCTTATACTTATACGCCTAATACGGCTTAATTATACCGTACAATCTAACAAATATAACGAGAGTAGAGCACAAAAGTGGACGTAGGCCTATTTTCGGGGTTGAACCACTCTATATCTTATCTTCCCTCTCCCTTTTGCTGGCTTTATTTGCTCATTACTTATTTTACACATGATTTGCTAGTACGAGAACGACTAAGTGGATGATTTCTCGTATCATCACTGACTGCACTTACGGTTGCCCATCACCGTAAGTGACAATGAGTTTCGATTTCAAGATTTCGTGTAATGATACCTCGCGGTTACAGTTGACCTTATACTGATATCACACGATTACACTTGACCGTGTAATGATACTTGGCCGGGGTTTTATTTTCATGATTTCACTTGGCAGTGGTTATATATTCATAATTTCAGTTGGCCGTGATAAGTTCACCACGGTCTTATGTGGCTGTGGTCTTACACCCACAGTTGTAATTTGACCATGACAAGTACCACACGCTCTCTATTGGTCGTGCTTTTATATCCACGATTATAGTTGACCGTGATATTATTTTATATATAAAATTTCAATATAGATATAAAATTTGCATATAGATATAAATATTCATAAAAAAAGTATAAATATTCAATATAGATATAATTCATGTAACGGTTATTATATTGCCATTCATTTATGTACTGATTATTGTATTGTTATTTCAGTTAGATGACTCGGTTCTAGATGATACATTTTGACATGATATAAACAATCTCATTGTACCAAGTGTATCTACTGAATGTGCTTCCACCAAGAAAGTGAATATGCGTGAACCGAGTATGAGCGAATGAGCAACAACATCAATCTCGCCCAAATGTTTGCATGATTTGTTTCCAGATTTCACATCGTCTATTGTAAAAAACCATATCACGTAGTTAATTTCCAATACTTTGAGATATTTAATGTATGACATTATTGTATAACATAATTTGATTGTGTGCATTGTTAGGATGCGGAAATAGAAGAAGGATTGGATATTAATGCGATTAATCAAGATCATACAACCAAATTCACCACTGAGGAGGCATGTTTTGTTTATTGATATTGTACTCAACATGATTTTGCAATTATACTTGAAATCTCCATTTAAATTATCTTTTCATTTAACAATGTTCGTCTTGTGCAGATTTTTTATGACCGGAACAAGATGATTGATTGGTGTCAACAAGTTGGTCGCAAGCTTTATGCGATCATGATAATTACGAATTTTGATAAGGCCAGTATAGTTCGCATGGGTAGGGTCGTACTTGGGTGTGAGCTAAATGAGATTCATAGACCCAAAAAAGATGAGGTGTTGAAAAAGAAGAGGTAGCGTTCTTTTGGAACGCGAAAATGTGATTGCCCATTTAGATTGAAAGAGGTTCCGCACGATAATAGCTATTAGGAGGTTGAATTTCTCTGTGGGGTACACAACCATGTGGTGTCAAAATCACTTGTTGGGCACCCATATGCCAGTCGACTCTCCCAAAAAGAGGGGAACATTGCAAATGAGATGATAAATAATGGGGTGCTCCCGAAGGAAGTAGTCCAGACATTGAAAAAGAGGTCATAGTACAATTATTCATCAATACGAACAATATATAATGTTAAAAGAAAAATGAAGAATGTTGAGAAACAAGGTCTCATCGCCAAGCAACAGTTGATTCATTTACTCGGGGAGAAGAATTATGTTCACTGGCATCGAATGAATAAACGAACCGATGTGGTGGAGGATTTATTTTTCGCACATCCCACCTCTTGCTTGTTGGTGAAATGCTTCCCGAGTGGGCTTGTGATCGATTGAACTCAGAAGACCAATTGTTGCAATATGACATTATTTGATATGATTGGGGTCACTTCTACCGGACAATATTTTTGCATTGCATTTGCATTTCTAAAGAGTGAGACGGAGGAGAATTTTAGATGGGCTCTGCAACATTTGTAGTCATTATACGAGCCAAAAGCTTTGCCGTAAGTTGTTATCTCCGACAAATAACAATCTCGTTTAAACGCTTTTCCAAGTGTGTTTCCACTTTCCACCATTATTCTATGCTTATTCCATATACAAAAGAACATTGAAGATGCATGTGTGAAACACAACATTAAAGATAAGGACAAGAAGGTATTCATGCAAGGTTGAATTGGGGTGTTGGAGTCAGAGACTACGAATGACTTTGAGAATGCATGGATGGCTTTTCGCCAAAACTGGCAAGAAAACCCGAACATGGTTGAGTATATACAGAAGAATTATATGCCTTTTCATTTTCAGTTCACGCATCCATAGACTAATCGCGTACCCCACCGTGGTAATTGAACAACTAACAGAGCGGAGGGTGCCCATGTGCAACTAAAAAACACTTAACAAATAGCACCGATTCATTTGCGACGGTGTGGAAGGGTATAGATGCATTACTTAACCACCAAATAACTCAAATTCAAACTGAGTTTAAGAAATCACTTCAATCCACCAAGCATGGACATGCATTGCTGCGCGAGATCCGTGATAGGGCATCACACTATGTATTGGATCTAATTATTATTGAGATAGATTCCATACGATCGGTATTGAGCGCATTATGTGCCAACACCCAATATACGGAGATACGATGCTCCCAAGTACTTCGCACCATATACGGATTACCATATGTCCATGAGTTGGCCCAATGGAAGAAGCTAGGTCAAATAATTCCACTGTGGGCACTAGATGATCATTGGAGGAAACTTGCCATTATTCCGAACATCCCTCGGTACCATGACCTTGACTATAGACCCGAGATGATATTGTTTAAGAAAAGGTGGACTGAGGCAAGTGAAGCCGTAATAAAGATGATGCTAAGCAAGTTAATGGAGATTGATGAACCCTCCAGCACACCCTTGATGGAGCCCATATAAATTCGTCAAAAGGGTAGGCCACCTAAGAGGAAAAAGTTTATCGATATATCTATGAAAAGAATCCCTTGTGCGTGGGAGCAAGACGTACGGTCCACAGTGGAACTTAAAAAAGTCTTCACAAATAAGACCCCATTGACAGGCGTGAAGGAGAAGAAGATGTATATGAAGGACGTTCTCGAGTTTTTCCAATTATTTGTGAACGATATATCTGATGTAAAATCTGATGGGAACTGTGGATATAGGGCTATTTCTAAAGGTACAGGTACAGGTATTGGTGATGGACTGGAACATTCTCATGCTATTCATAGTGCTTTGTTGTCTGAATTACGTAGGGACAAGCCATTTTGGGATATGGTGATGACCTCCTACAATATTGATGAGTATGTGAGGAGATTGGACTATTTTAGACACTCATGCACAAGCGAGCGGTGCTTTATAATGCCAGAGTTTGGATACCTTACGACGAAAGCACTCAAGCTAATGGTTGTGTTGCTTAATGTTTATTCCATTCAACATTGGGCCAAAACCTAAGATGGAAGACAATCGCATCATCTATATCCTGAACTCATCAAATATTCATTGGGTGAGTTTGAAATGCACACGATTTTGCCCCTACCACCAATTGCCTCTAACTGGAAATTAAGGGCCAGTCAAGATGCCCTTCAGTGGCCTAGTTTGTTTAAGTCTCACTTTCTAACGTTTCATAATCTATGTCCTAAATACATTACGATGAGAGATGAACCGTGCTTGATATCGTTGAATGAGGACGAGGACTTGGTTGACGACGATTTAAATTCAGTGATGAAAGTATTTTGGTTATATATAAATTGGTAGTTGGAGAAAGTCTAGGGATAATGATTGTAACTTTTTGTAACTTTTTACAATCAGTGATTATATGTAAATGGATTGTAAACTTTTGTGTCTATTTGCAATCATTTATTATATGTAAAGTCTTGTGGCTCTTAACAATTATGTGATAAATTGGTTATATGTGATAAATTGTAATGTTTTACAACCATTCCTCCAATATAAATTGGTTATATGTGATAAATTAGACATCTTGGCGTATTGTAAGCAACTTACGGTCAAATACAACCGTGAATACACAACCCCGGGTGAGTTTTATCCCTAAGAATAGATCACACGGTCTAATCTCACCATGCGATTTAGATAGTGTCTTGGTCCAATTTTCACACAAAAATACGCGGTCAAATGAAACCATAAATTCACAACACCCGGTGAGTTCTAGCCGTAAGAATACATCACACAGTCTGATCTCATCGTACGATTTATACAGTGTTTTGGTCCAATTTTCACCCCAAATTACACGGTCAACTGAAATCATGCATACACAACCCACAGTGACTTTTAGCCGTACGAATACATTAAATGGTCATATGAGGCCATGATATTTATACAGTGTCTTGGTTCAATTTTCACACCAAATTACATGGTCAAATGAAATCGTAAATACATAACCCACGGTGAGTTCTAGCCGTAATAATACATTACACGGTCTAATCTCATCGTGAGATTTATACATGGTCGTGTCTAATTTTCACACAAAATTACACGGTCATATGATGCCGTGGGTATAAATATGACGATGACACCACACCATGTTTATCAATATCACGGGGACACCACACCATAACAAATCACTACACAGTTTGTTCTCACCGTAACAATACACTACAATTCCAAATTGTTAACATTCAAGCACTTAATATTTGTAATGTATTTTAAAATTGTTAACATTCAAGAACTTAACATTATAATGCAATTCAAAATTGTTAACATTCAAACACTTAACATTATAATTTAATTCAAAATTGTTAACGTAACATACTACACAATTTTGTTACTTTACAAACAATACTTTTAAAAATACAGTTACATTCAAATTGTTCCAACAAATTCGAGCTATTTTCTCTTTAAACGCTTCTTTGAGGGGATATTTGCTTGGAAAATTTTTGCTTGGGTGCTAGATCGTGTCGTGCCTTAGTCCGAGTTTCCTGATGCACAGTTGCCTTTCCCTTTTCTGTATACGCGTGCATTCCCTGGACCTCAAACAGGGCATCAAGCGCTGCACGTGATAGTTCAAGGACATCAGTAACCTCCTGGTCTGAGTCTCCGTCAATAGCTTCCTGGAGCAGGCTAATGTCTACGTATATCCCCTTAGCCTGTATATAGATTACCATCAAATGTGTTAGATGATAATTGAACAAAGGAAATCAATTTACAGATTAATTTGAAAATATTTACCATTTTATCCAAGTGATTTAGCTCCGGCTTGCGTATTCTATGCTCGAGATTTTGAATATGTGGATGGGATATTTCTAGGTACCAAAACATGTACCCATCCACACATTCCCAAGGCACGAGCCTCACTACGGTCAAACGTCTAGCATCGGATAGGACATGGTCGACCCAGTTAAGTTGATACCATTTCTCGATATCAAAATTTAATTTGTATCGGGCTTGGGTGTTCCCTCTCTCCTCTAACAAAGGGCGCATTGGCGGTCTAGGAATTGATTGAACACATCCAGCCTGGCGTAGGACCCTCTCCGGGTAGTAGGGTTACCAAACATTATAGCAAATAAGGAGGCCTTTGTACCATGAGACCTCCTAAAATGGGTAGGCCTCACTTTTTTCAAAGTAGAAATCCTATACAACCTAAATGAATTTCCGAATGTTAGTATATACATAAATAAAGAAAATATATAAAGAAAATAAATACTGAATTTAAAACAACTAATACTTACATCTGAAACTTTTAAATCATCTAAGGTTTTCCTTAGCTCCAGTATCTATGCAAAGGCATCCCCTGACACCGTTTGCGCCCTCCATTTGCATAGAAGCAGCTCACTATGTTGAAAGTCGAGATTTCTAACCCCCCTTGCCAAATTGAAGTGGTTGTATATCCACACCTATAGTAAAAAAAAAATTCAATATAGATATATTGATTAGGAAATTATTATATTACAAAACAAAATTAAAAGCATGTGTTAAATTTAAAATATGTACCACGAGAAGGGGAATATATTCGGCCACCTGCCGAATATCTACTCGAGAGGCAATCCCCAACTACAGATATAAATAGGCCAATACACCCATCCCCCAAGTATATTCTTTGCATTTGCCAACCTTTCGCAAAGACTGCAGGTAGTACACTGGGACTCGATTGCCCAATTTGTTCGGGAGCAACAAGCAACCGACCATGAAAAGCAAGTACCCCCTAACAGCCTGCTCAGTACTCCTCTTTGAAGTACGTCCCCCCAGCTTCTTAACCTTCCCCTTACACAAATTCATTATCAAGTCAAAACGAACAGCATATATAGACTTACACTCCTGCTTGGCCTCCTCCTCGGTACAACCCAAATATTTAGTAAGCCATTGAATTTGGGTCGTCTTCTCCTCGGCGTTCTTCAAAACAATATCGTACACTGGTTTACCTACTACCGGGATTTGAAGGAGATGGTACACATAATTTAGGGTGATGGTCGTCTCACCAAACGACATATGACATGAATTTGTATCCGACTACCACCGTTCGATGAATGCCAATACCGATACATAGTCTATGTACCGATAGGAGTGTTTAATAAGACTGTACAAACATGAGTTCCTCACCAGCTCTATAACCGGCTCATCCTCTGTGGCTATGTCCCACTCAGCAAATTTCTTGTAGTGGTACACGCACTTCATTATTACCCTCTCCCCATCTCTATTCCAAATGGAATAACATATATGGTTATTATAATTTTTTAGGAGTTCGGGGTTATTTGGCCTGCGCCCCTCTAGCAGTTGGGAATTAGATCGATAAATTTTTTTATGGGCTTTCTTCTCTGTCCCTTTTGATATGGACGGTTGTATTTCATCGTTTGAGGAAGAAGACTCGTTCTCTCCTCCCCTCTCTTCTTCTCTATCTTCATCTCCATCTTTCCTCCTCTCTTTCCTTCTTCCTCTCTATCCCCCTCTCTTTTTGCCTCTCTCTCTTCATTTCTCTCTGCCTCTCTTTCTTCCTCTCTCTCTCTCTTTCTCTTCCTCACTTACTTTCTCTCTCTCTCTCTCTCTCTCTCTCTCTCTCTCTCTCTCTCTCTCTCTCTCTCTCTCTCTCTCTCTCTCGTGACTTATCTTCTTCTTTCTCCTCCTCTTTATCTCCCACTCCTACCTCACGCCCTTCATTAACCCCAATCAAATCACCTACAACTGCCTCAACTACTTTCTCAATTGACTTCGAAGTAGCATCCTCCTCAACATTAAGTAAATCTCCTACCACTTTATCTAACGAAGTCGCGGGAGAATATCATTTGCTTGAATTAATGGCATCACTGGCACTAGAGGAAGATACGGGTGGCCGTACTTCCTTAGACGCCTCCAATCTCCTCTTCTGCTCAGATGCGGTAGGAGGCTTTTTTTCTTCTCACCATTTATATGACCTACATAAGAAATTAACAAATTATATTAGCAAATGAACATTGGTACCAACATGAATATATGAAATAAGAAATAAATATGTACTTTAAGAGATTAGAATTAAAATTAGAAACAATAATTAGTAAAACCTATTTATTAGAAACAATAATTACGAAAAATATACCCATATATATGAAATAGGAAATAAATTGGTTCTTGAAGAGATGACAAATAAAATTAGAAATAATAATTAGTAAAACCTATTTATTAGAAAAAATAATTACTAAAAATACACCCATATATATAAAATAGGAAATAAATTGGTACTTCAAGAGATTACAAATAAAATTAGAAACAATAATTAGTAAAACCTATTTATTAGAAAAAATAATTACTTACAGTTGTATATGTCCAGGAAAAGTATCCCACGATTGTGAATGGCTGTGAAAAGTAACCTACGGTTGTGAATGGTCGGGAAAAGTAACCTACGGTTGGTAATAGCCATGACAAGCAATCTATAGTTGGAAATGGCCGTAAAAAGGTACCTACGATTGGGAATGGCTGTATATGGTTAATAACGGTTAGATTAGGTTGTATATCGTTTCCAACTTCAGTGACGGGAAACCGAAGATACAGACCATTTTTTTCCAAATTCGAATACCCTAGGTTTTTCGAACCGTGTAAAACCCTATATTTTAACAACTTAATGGAATATATGTCTAGTTAGATTAATTAGGGTTACATATTAATGAGTTTATAATAGATTTTTTATATTTAGTTTGCATGCTAGGGTTTAGTACACAAAATGAGAGCACAAAATAAGAGCACAAAATAAGAGCATGACAGTAATGGGAGTAAGGTTTAATAGTGTAACATACCAGAAATGAAGCTTGAGGGTAATGTGGTGCTGTGTGTTTTTGGTGTTCTAGTTTGTATGATATAGGGGGATGATGGTTTGGTAGAGAAGTTAGAGAAAGAGGTAAAGGGAAAAAGTGAGGTTTAATTTTTTTTTTGGGATTCATATGGGTGAAGATACATGTGGTCTTGTGTGTTTTTGGTGTTTTGGACAATTATTGGGTACTTATATGGTGTTTTGAACAAAAGGGTGTTTTGGAGTAAAAATTTTGGTGTATTTATCAGGACCCTTAAGAAAAATAGTTTTACGGAAGATTACACTAAAAATCCCTATATTATTACAGGTTTATAAGTCACCCCATTCAAAAAACCGAATAATAACCCCCATATACTATTGGTCCATAAAAATTAACTCATTTCCCCATGTTTTCAGAAGTTTGTGTGGTGTATTTGATAGGCTATTTTTTTCTCAACCCATTTGCCAACTTTTTACGTGTGTATTGAACAAATTTCCCTAACCAAATTTCTTCCTTTTAAAGATTTTTTTTAATATTCAAATCGTCTGTTAATTTATTCCTTATATATATTTCGACTTTATTTCAAAACTAGGTTTCGATTTGTGATTTGTTTAAAAGTTATGGTTTATTTTCGAAGATGGAAATCAATGGCTATATATATATATATATATATATATATATATATATTCCAATCATTCTTAATTGGAGAATTCATTTATTCATAAAATTACCGGTCATGGTACATATCCAGTTCGACCGGTTGAATTTATCCGCAACACCAGTTTAACCAAATCTCAACCTCCAAGGAAGAGCGTCAACCATAACGATATGCTCGAGTTTATCAAGAAAGAGTTGGAGGGATGCTTGAATCCCAACTTAGCACAAATGCCAAAAGATATTGCCATAAGAGCTTTAGGTCACGAATCAGTGTTTCCATTCATGTTGACAAAAAATATCAAATCCCCCTACAAAGTTCTTCATACCAAAAATCACTACGTATGATGTCAAGATCGATCATCCCATTATATCAGACATTATAGGCAATCATTATTATTGTGAATCCATCACAACATTCTTATGTGTTGCATTTTCCCATCTATTCTAGGAGATATCGACCTTAGGTGGTTTGAGAATCTATCCCCTAGGTCGATACCCTCATTCCAGAAATTGGTCGAATAATGTACAACTCACTTTATCACTAGCGACAAGACGATAATTGAGATAAAATGTCTAATTGCCCTTCATAAGTAAAAATGGGGAGTCTCTTAGAAAGTATTCTCAACGGTACTAGGATTCATTAAATGAGATTGAAAATTGGAACGGGAAATTGATGATTTCTTCCTTTAAATTTGGCATGGACATGTCAAACAACCTATAGTAGTCGCTTACCAAGAAATCGACTGTAACACCCGCCCCTGCATTTTTAATCGTACTTGTGTGATTTGGTGACTTGTTATGATCATGTGACACCCGCTCAATTAAATACTGGGTGATTAGTCCTTTATTAAATTAAATCAGGATATCCAATTGGTTCATTCTTAGCATCACTGTTAAAAATATTTACTTTATTAACCACCTAATAGTTAATTAAGCTCGTGTAAAAAACTTTTAATCTTTCAGATTAATAACCAATGGTTAAACCATTAACCGCATTCACCATTCTAATGAATAAAACAATAATAAATGAGAAACCATCTAACTGAATAAAAGGATACTAGAATAAACGTTCCAGTTAAATGTCTCAATGCAAATAACTAAATAATAAATCCAAATCCCATCAACTGAAATAAAAGAGTATAATATCTCATAAATGAATGATAACTAGAAATGGGCAACATGCCCTAATTGAAATGACTACATCCAAAACAGAATGGATAGATGTAGAGGCGTCTAATATTGAGGACCTTTAACTTTCACAATAGCTACAGCATGTCAAATTAACTGACTCCTATGCCTGGTGTCCCTGTGGCTGGACACCTAAAATAGTTGCACAAAGAAAATTGATTTGTGAGAAACAGGTCAGAGCCCAAGTGAAAATATTTTAAAATAATTTAGCAAGTATTTAAAAATGCTGCAAAGCAAATACTATATACATGTTAGCTTTTCGGGCTTTCTCTTGAGATTCTCACCTCTCATCTAATGTGCACGCCTAACGTACCTCTAAACTCCCCTAGCTATTTTCACAACCACTAACTAGTTTGTAATTATAACTCTTCTAACTCTAACTCATAATGTCCATCCACATTTTCCCACGCAATCAATTTATTAATATATTTATTCATTTTCTTATCACGTACAAGGCTTTTCTCAATTAATGGTTAAGTGTTCACATACTAAATTATTTCATATTCTACCATCTTACTTATTTACTAAGTCCACACAGTAGAATAATCACAAGCGCATATATATATATATATATATATATATATATATATATAGGCACCCCGAGGCACAGTTGCGGTGCATGCATACTCTGCTATCAAGTCCTGGTACATCACATACTAAATAAGGACAATCAGTTCGGTGTCACCCTCGAACCATAAATACAAATCACACATATTAAGAGGCGAACATAATCCCCAGCCAAATGGGTCACGCACATACCTACGCACCCATTCAACCGTCGAAACTATCATACTCTCAGATAGAACGTGTCCAAGGTCCTATGTTCAGGGTACGAGTCTAAAATTCCACAAGTGGGCTCATAAGAATAAGACCGTCCACAACGCAAAACCTCCTCCCGATAGCAAGAAGCGTATGTATGTCATACACATAATAAATCAAGAAATATGTATTCACACCACCTATATATATAGTATAGGCATACCCATAAAAGCAAATTTCACCCCAAGCCTCACTCAACACGACACGACACGACACGACACGACACGACAAGCACCATATAGACACAAATATGGCATGACACAAAATTGTGAGTAAAACACGACTAGCACGAGTCAATATTTTGATGCAAAAAATATCGTCTCAAAACACCCAACAATAATACAACATATATATGTCAACTCCGGGTCAATTTTGTGTGGTGTTATGGTGTTGTGTGACCACGTCTACTATTTCCACCAGATAAAAGGAAGGGAATGCAAAGTTTTATGTACATGTGAGAATTTGAGACACAAGTATCAGAATTAGCTACTCATTGCAGATAGCAACAATGTTTCAATTAAAGTCCCAATTAGTTTTCGTAAAGCTATATGTGAAGGAATATTATGTTTGAAGGTATAGGTTGAATTCGTTAAAGGAAACTAATGAAAAAAAATTAGATGTTACCTTTTCTTTACTTTGCTGCATTTGTGTCGTGGAGGAACAAAATTTTAGTGTATATGATCACTGTGTGCGATTTGTGGTGCCAGCTTTCAAGAGAAATCCAAAGGCCAAAACTTACACCATAACTTCCACCTTTCGAATCTCCTTATGCAAGAGGATTGGGAAAAATATCTTTAGGGAAGATTATACTAAAACCCCTATATTGTTACAGGTTTACAAGTCACCCCATATAAAAATTTCAACAATAACCTCCATATACTATTGACCCATGAAAATTAACTCATTTCCCCATGTTTTGAGAAGTTTGTGTGGTGTATTTGATAGGTATTTTTTTCTTAACCCATTTGCCAACTTTTTATGCGTGTATTGAACAAATTTACCTAACAAGATTTCTTCCTTCAAAGATTTTTTTAATATTCAAATCGTCTGTTAATTTCTTCTTTATAAAGATTTCAACTTTATTTCATAACTAAATTTCGATTTGTGATTTTCTTAAAAGCTATGGTTTATTTTCGAAGATGGAAATCAATGGCTATATATATATATATATATATATATATAGTGATAGAGCTCCACAAGCCCGCAAGTAACATATTCTAATTATTCTTAATTGGGGAATTCCTTCATTCGAAAAATTACCGGTTATGGTACATATCCAGTTCTGCCGATTGTATCTATCCACAACATCAGTTTAGCCAAATCTCAACCTCCAAGGAAGAGCGTCAACCATAACGATATGTGCGAGTTTATCAAGAAAGAGTTGGAGGGACGCTTGAATCCCAACTTAGGATGAATGCCAAAAGATATTTCCATAAGAGCTTTGGGTCACGGATCAGTGTTTCCATTCATGTTGATAAAAAATATCAGACCCCCTACAAAGTGCTTCGTACAAAAAATCACTACATACGATGGCAAGATCGATCCATCCCATCATATCAGACATTACAGGAAATCATTATTATTGTGAAGTCATCAAAACTTTCTTATGTGTCGCATTTTCCCTTTTATTCTAGGAGATATCGGCCTTAGGTGGTTTGAGAATCTATCCCTTAGGTCGATAACCTCATCCCAGAAATTGAGATAGAATGTCTAATCGCCCTTCACAAGGAAGAATGGGGAGTCTCTCAGAAAGTATGCTCAACGGTACTAGGATCTATTAAATGAGATTGAAAATTGGAACGGGAAATTGATGATTTCTTCCTTTGAATTTGGCATGGACAGGTCTGATAACCTATATTAGTCGCTTACCAAGAATTGAACTGTAATACCTGCCCCCGCATTTTTTATCATACTCGTGTGATTTGGTGACTTGGTATGATCAATTGGCTTTGTCCTTATTGAGGTGGATCATAGGTTATTTGGGTGACGTAGTTGCCCCGACACAATTGGAGTTTTTATGGCCTAATGTTTATTTAAGGGAAATTAGAAGCCATTCAAAGAAGGGTCATTCTCATTTGAACGGGGAGTTTGATAGAGGTTTGAGCAAAATTTTGATGACCTGAGTTTGATCAATTCCTATCATTAGAAGGGTTGGTTCTGACGAAGCAGCAATATCGTTCGAACGAGACTTAAATGTCGTTTGAACGATTGCACCTGAATTTGATCTTTTCGAGTTGACCCAGTTGTAACACCTCGTATTTTTTAGTATTTTTTTAATTAATTCGAGTAATTTTAAATTACACGTGTTTCATAATTTAATTTAATTAATTATTACGTATTAATTAAAATATTAATCGGGAGAGATAATGATTAATATTTATGGAATATAATTACTAAATGAATAGTAAGTTATTAATTTTACGTCCTAGCGAGTAATAGTGACGTGGCAATATTTTATCTCAATCGGGAGTCGGTATAGACTACTTGGGATTGAGATAGGACTTTAATTTATAGTGACTCGGGTGGCGATTTCGAGATCATGACTGATTCCGGATGGATCGAGGTCATCAGACTAGTGTCCTCGGGGGTAGTAATTCGGTCCCGGGGCCTTTTTAGACATAATTAGCCCCACGCAAGGGTGTTCGGGTCATTTGGGCTTGACCCATTATCTTAATTACAGGATTAAGAGTTTTAGACCTTAGTGTTGGAGTTAGTGGCAGTAATAACTCAATTAGAAAACCCTAGAAATTGAAAGAATGGAGAAGGAAGGAAAAAAAAAGGGCTTTAGAGACCAAATTCAAAGGAATTTCGGGTGTGCTTTATCAGATTCATCATTTTCTACATGGAATTAGACCCTACGAATCCTATAAGGCATGTAATTAAACTTTCTTTCGATTTAAATAACAGAATTGTATGTTCATATTATAGTATGTGTTGATAAATTTGTTTTGGGAGGGTAACACATGTGAAATTTGTTTTTTGGGGGGATTTAAGCATTAAAGGTGAAATTCATGTTTAATTAATGTGAGAATACTATCATACGATGTTAGAATATGATTTAGAATCAAAATCCCTTATCAATTGTGGTTGAAGTCGGATTATTGAATTGAATTGAATTTGTGTTTTAGGAAATTTTGAGAAAAACACCAATTCGTGATCCCTAGAAGTTTTATATATTTATGTTAGAACATATTTATAGATGTAATAAACATGGAGTATCAATTGGGTTGAAGTTTGTGTTGAATCCATGGAGGTTTGAAGGTTAGAAATGGAAAAAACGATTTTCGGAGAAGAGGACCTGTTCAGGTATCGACAGATCATCGATCGATTGATTCGTCAAAAACTCGTTTGAACGAGTTGAGGTTGTCGTTCAAATGAGATTAGTATCTCGTTCGAATGAGGTTAATATCTCATTCAAAGGACCCTAGGTTTTGGACATGGAGATAGATCTTTTCATTACGAACGCGTGGCCACCAGTTTCGTATTTTTCTGATTTTTTTTAATTAGTTATGAATTTTCTATGAAAATGTGTTCGAGATCGAAATCTTTAGTCAGGAATCAAATTCGGGTATGGGTGCCCGGGATTATTTTACCTAGGGATTATAGGTGAATGTATATGAGCCTAGAAAAGTGAGGAACCTGAAAAATGGTTTGAGTGAAATAAATTCATAATTATTTAATTACGGGTTGATTGGGTGAGTCCGGATATATTAGCATGTGAAACTACTTTAAATTATTTAATGGATGTGAAATTAAATTAAATTAGAGTCGGGGATATAGCCTCAGGTATTTTGGGCCAGTGCTATGGGTGTTAGGCATGGGTTAGTCGAACTTTTATTATATATATATATATATATATATATATATATAGAGAGAGAGAGAGAGGCTATAGTACATCATGCTCTATACATCACCCGTACATCACACCTAATTCTAGGCCCTAAAAAACTTTTTTTTTCAAATTTTATATTTTTCCCTTGAAATTAACCTTCCAATCAACCCATAAGCAAAAATGTAGGTCAAAATACATTTTTTAGCTATTTTTAAAAAATCCACAAAAAACTGGTAAAAATACCTTATTGATAAAGGTCTGCGCCACCAGTTTTTTGTGGATTTTTTAAAAATAGCTACAAAATGTATTTTGACCTAATTTTTTGCATATGGGTTGATTGGAAGTTAATTTCAAGCAAAAAATATAAAATTTGAAAAAAAGTTTTCTAGGGCCTAGAATTAGGTGTGATGTACGATGTGATGTATAGTGCATGAAGTAGGTGAGCCTTTCCCCTCTCTCTCTCTCTCTCTCTCTCTCTCTCTCTCTCTATATATATATATATATATATATATATATATATATGTCTCCTAAGAATTCGAAACTATTGGGACCATGGTGATAAACGAAGATATTGGGTTAGAAGGCATGGAATCTCCGAAGCAGTTAAGGGTAAAAAGGGAAAACTAGTGAGCAGGTCATTTGAACGACCATGGAGGTCGCTCAAACGACGTTAGAAAATCTATCCCTTCGTTATGTTGTCGAGCCCATAATGGTGGGTTCCAAACTTATGTCTACAAAGGAGGGACTCTTAGAGCGATAATACAAAATCATATAGAGAGATATGTGGTGTAACTGACATGCCTTAGTGATGTAGATTTATGAGGAGTCCAATACCACATATAGGAATGATTTGTGGGTAAAGGGTTTACTTATTTGGTAACCACCACATCTGTTTAGATTATAAGAAGGGAAATCATGTTGTGTGGGAGGAGCCCCATCAGATGTTAAGTCCCCCTCCCTCTCTAGACTTGGAGCTCCAATGGGAGCAAAGCCTTCTGCATAAATAGTTAACACACTCTCACCATTAACTACTATTATGATCATGATTTTTGGTGGTGCGCAACACTACACTTCAACATAGAAACCCAAGGTGATTTTATAGTAGAGATGAAGATGATATTCTGGGTATGTTTTGGGGGCACTTGTAGATGAGGGTTTTAATGGAGTTTCTTGGAGATTATATGGTGGACCATTTTGTGACTCCCTTTAGGGCCACCTTTGGAGGTGGGGGAGTCGCCCATCTTCACCACCGCCACCATTTTGGAGTTATTTGAGGTGGATAATCTACTCTTATTGCATTTGAGACACCATATGATAAATGTTGTAGTATTATTGTTGTGTAAGAATAAGAATAGGAATATATGAAAAATAATGTGTTCTTCGTAATCTGAAATGAGTCCTTTTATGGAATAAAAATGCTAGAAAACAATATTGTTATGTATGTTCTACTAAATCTAAATTACGCATTTTTATAGGATAAAAATGCTAGAAAATGTCATTTTGGCATATTCCTAGTGAAAAGAAATAATAAACATTTTTATGGAATAAAAATGTTAGAAAATGGTATTTTATTAAAAATAAAAAGTGAATAATTATTTCAAGGTTTTTGGAAATAATTAAAGTTGATGTTTTATCTCAATGGTGCATTTTCTAGTAATTTTTGTGTTAAACATTTTATTCCATGAAATGTTTGGAAATAAATATTTAATTGGTGAAAAATATGTTTAAAACTTGTAGTAGGATTTTTGGGTTCTAAATTCATCTTCTCATGCATATAAACTTGTAGTATTTTGACATAGAATGTATAAACAAGTTTAAGGAAGATTTTGTTGGTTTTAAACAGGAAATAATAAAAGTTAAAATTTTAGTCTTCCAATTATGTGTAATTGGGACTAAAAGACATAATGTGCATGAAGAAAGGAATACATGTTAAATAAAAGAAATGACAATTTTTTTTTATAAAAGTAGTCTTAAGTGTGAATGTATTCCTTAAATAAAGAAGTAAAGAAATATGAATGTTGATTAAAAAAAGTACTAATTAACTGTTAATGGGCAAACTTGGAATGTTTAGTGAGTGTATCTTATTAATATATTAAATATATTGACACTTATTCAATTAAAAGGAAGTAAAGGTATAAAAGGTGTTTATAATCAAGTAAAAGATTACTCCAATTATAAAAAGGTATTAAAGGGTTAAACACTTAAGAAGTAGGTGTAGGTAACTTAATAGTGTTTAGGTGAAAGTAACACTTGTGAAAACGAAGTAAATGTGTGATTTGGAAACCAATGGGTAAAATGATAATTTTACTTAAAGTGGAACATTTTTATGAAATAAAAATGTTGGAAAGGGTGTTACACAAAGTGGTCCTAAATTAATATGATTTTTGAAATAAAAATCAAGGTTAAAGTGTACAAGACACAAAATGGTGAATTATCAAGTGTAACACAAATTGAGATAGTAAAGTCCCGGGTTTTGACTTCGACCAGATAAAAAGGAAAGGAAATAATGTGTGAATTTGTAAATTGTTAAAACACATTAAAGGTACCCGGATGACACTTGGATAAAGCAAGAAGGTCCCGTAGCCCTTGGGTGAAAAGCCCTAAACTACTGGCCAAAGCATATAGTGCGCATAACCGTCAGTGTGGAGCCCATGTAAGTATGCGGTATAGGAAGATTCCAAGAAAAGTTAAATGAAATATGGAACATGTCAAGAAATAGTTTATGTGGTAAATGTGTTAATACAACCTAACTTGAAGAAATGAAATAAATGTTCTGGTAAAGGTGAAATGGACAAGTTAATGCGTAAACCAACTAATGTCCATAAGATAAGGAAAAAGGTTAAAGAAAGTGGATAAATGGGTGATTAAGCAACCTACATGGTGAAACCCATATTTAACACAAGAATGTGTTGTAAAAAGGAATTTCGAAAAGAAAATAAGTATTTTCTAACACGACGAATGTGTGTGTTGAAAAGGTGATTTTCAATGAAAATCTTAGAGTACGTTTAAATGAATAAAATGGTTAAATTCCGGTAAGGTAATGGGTTCAAATATAATCAATTATAATGGTTTCAAGTGTTGAACCGCATGTGTTAAACAAGGTGAAAATGCTAAGTATGAATAAAGGAAGTATTTACTAGAATAAGGTAAATTAATCTGGATAAGTAAGGTTTTCAAAAGTAAAACGGTTAATGCATTGGCATGTGTATTTTCAAAGGTATACGTATGTAGATATATATATATTTTCGCATGCATGTGGTTGTAGAGTGTGAGTATTCCTTTCTATCGTTCATTTCTATACTGTTGTATAAATCCCACGGGGGATGAGCTAACGTGCCCACTTTGTTATGACAAGTTGGGAGCGGTCTCGTATTTGAGGGCATTTTACAAGTAAGTACGCTTTATTTATGTTTATGTTAGTAGATCTGTTTACTTAGACTTCGGGGTGCTCCCCATGGAAAATTTATCTTAAAAATTGGAATCGCATGTTAACAAGTGAAATGTTAATTAAACTAAAACTGGACTAGTAACATTATTTAGGTTGTTTCATTGCATTTCACACCTAATGCTCGGGTCGGACAGGGTTGACTCAGGAGTAATCCATAAATCCAGTTCGCACGTGAAACGAGTTTAGTAGAACTATCGTTAATAGAACTGTCATTAGTAGAACTATAGGTGTATATAATTACCATTGAGTAACAGGTATCTCTTTAGTTCCATCTACCGGGGAGCGGGTGTGGATAATGCGAGGATATATTTTACAAGGTTAGCTCATTTTGTGACGTGTTATGCGATGCATGATTTTATCCTAGGTATGGACTGGTTCGCGATGGTTAAGCGATGGTGGGCAATTACAACAAGACTATCGTGTTCTTGTTCCGGGGAAGATTGTATATTTTTGCGATGTCTCACTTGAAAGAGGGTCTAGCTCATGACGATATTTTTATGAAGTAGACTTCAGAGAGTATAGTTGTTTGGTTATATTGGATCTCGGTGCGTAAGGAGTTTTACTGGTGTGATTCAGGGTATGTCGGGTCTACTGTGGAGCGGATAGATTTAGTTGGTTATTAACATAGCGATGAGGACTTAGTGATATTACGAGCACAGTATTATATGAATCCTTTAGAGATGCGAGAGTCGATGACTAGACTTATGAGTATAGGGATAGGGTTTTGGGTGTCCCAATTATATGCTTTGGACCTACGAAAATAACTGATCATTAATGCTAGAGGATAACGCAATGGGGAAAGCTCTTTTGAGCTTTTTTGTGGGATGTTACATGCATAAACCTTAATAAACGTTGGGATTATAGAGATGTTGTTGGATGCTAGGCCATTTGTTTAAATGTTAATCATTGAACATGTGGAAAAACACTTTGGGTTGAGAGCTACTAAAAACATAGGGCCAGTGGAGCGAGGTAGTGCTGTGTAGGAAGCACTGAGAAAACTTTTGCACCATAAGTTAATGGGTGGGGAAATCTCGACAAATTAAATTTGGATGTGCAAGGTGATCGTGAATACCCCTATGATATAGCCACGCTGAGAATAAGGAGGCGTAGCTTGTGATAAAAATGTTATGTATGTGACGTTTGTGATGTTTGTACAAATATGCACGGGTTATAGGGTGTATGGGCGCCCTGGTTGGTTTGACTTCCAATATCATCCAAAATAAGGGGAGGTGATTAAAAACACTTTAAATATATGTCGGTGGGGCAGTTAGAAACATAGGTGGAATGATATGATGGACTGAACTTCATTGCGAAAAGAAGATAGTCCGACCATGTGTATATCAAGAAGAATTATCACAGCCGAGGGGAGTTGAAAAACGGTGGGGGAACACATGTAAAAATATATCCCTTGACAAGATAGGACCCCATAATCTTGGGAAAGTAGAGTAGAGTCTCACTTAGCCAAATACCTAGAGTGTCTTACGCATAAATGAGATGTTGATTACTACCAAACGAAAAAGTGTCATGGAAATGCACAATTTGGAGCAAACGCAAGGGCCATGAGTTTGGTATATCTAAAAAAAAGGGAGTAAAATGTTCCACATGATGTGAAACTTTAGGCATGGGGATTGGTGTTAAGTAAGATACAGTGAAATTGACTCCAAGTGCATCATTTATGGATGGGAAAGTGTTGGTCTGAGGTTACTAACCAGGAATTTTTTAATAGATTGATGGTTTAAGTGATGGGATGGATACGCAGAGAGGTCAAGAGTTCCTTCAGGTTTGTGGGATGAATTGACTGAAATGGAAAAAAAATTGTTACTAATTGGAGTGTCTTATAATATCGGGCAGTATTCCCAACATTTCATTAGAGAGAAGAAATGAACCGAAATAAGGCACCGCCCAATACTATTGTGGTTTAGGATGAAACGCTTCCATTCCACCTCTGGTAGATAGTGTCAGAAGGTCATAGACACAGAGTTACATTTTGTGCTAGACGTGTCGCCCATAAGTCGATGGGTAAACGGGAAGCGACTAGGTTGTATGAGAAATTCAGAAATACATATTCTGGATTCGATTGGGAGTATTAATTATCATTGGTAAAGCTACGCCAGATAACTTATAGCAGATTATTATCTGCGCGATGCCTTCTGAAGCTTCATATGAAAATTTTATCACCCATGTTTCGTTGGTTAAGAGTGGGGAATAACAAGCTTCTCGAACTCGAGATGATTTATGGTCCTTCAACAAGGATTGAGTTCATCTACATCAATTTTGTGCAGTTCAAGAATGTAGTGAGAGTTACATCACTGTGAATCGAAGTTTTGAAGTCTGACATGAGTGGTCAGGAATTATTGCGAGTACATACCTTTGAAAGGGAAGGTCACGAGATTCGGCAAGAAAGGGAATATTGGCCCGAGGTAAGTGGGATCTTTTTTTTATCATTGAGAGGGGGAAATAAGCTGCATATAGGCTGGGCCTACACGAATATCTGCAACAGATTCATGATGTGTTTCACATGTCATCGCTAAAGAAGTATCGGAGGAGCGAGAGGGGCTTTTGTCACGTTCCATTAGAGGAGATCGATGTATAACCAGATATCTCTTATGAGGGAGACCAGTGGCAATACTTGATCATAGCGAGCGTAAGCTGCGGTCTAAGGTGGTACCTTTACTTCGAGTCCAGTGGGAACACCACAATGTTCACGAGTTGACATGGGAGAGCGAGGAGGATATGCGAGAGCAGTATCTAGAGTTATTCACCACAGGTTTATCCTAATTTCTCGAACGAAATTTCTTTGTAAGGGGGGAGTATGTAACACCCCGTATTTTGAATATTTATTTAATTAATTCGCACAATTTTAAATTACACGTGTGTCGTAATTTGATTCAATTAATAAATACTTGTTAATTAAAATATTAATCGGGAGAGATCATGTTTAATATTTATGGAATATAATTACTAAGCGATAGTAAGTTATTAATTTTACGTCCTAGCGAGTGATAGTGATGTGGAGATATTTTATCTCAATTGGGAGTCGGTATAGATTACATGGGGTCAAGATAGGAATTTATTGTAGAGTGACTTGGATGAAGATTTCGAGGTTACAGTTGATTTCGAATGGGTCTATTTAGTAGGAATATTGTACCTGGGGGTAGAAATTGGGTCCCGGAGCCTTTTTAGACATAATCGGGTCCACACGGGTGTGTTCGGATCATTTAGGCTTGGCCCATTAGCTTAATTACGGGATTAAGAGTTTTAAACCTAAGTGTTGGACTTAAAGATAGCTATAACTTAATTAGTAAACCCTAGAAATTGAGATAAGGGAGAAGGAAAAAAAGGAGAGGGCTTTAGAGACCAAATTCAAAAGGGATTCGGGTGTGATTTGTCAGATTCATCATCTTCTACGTGGAATCAGGCCCTATGGATTTTATAAGACAAGTAATTAAACTTCCTTTCGATTTAAATAGCATAATTGCATGTTCATTGATGATATGAGAAATAGTCCATACGTAGATCTCGTGCCAACAAGTCAAGTATGAAGTGTAGAATAAATAGATAAAGCAAATAAATAGAGAGAAGACAAGGTATAGAGTGGTTCAGCCTCTAAAATAGGCCTACGTCTACTGTGTTGCTCCGTTCTCATTATGTACGTTGCATTGTACAATATAATCGTGCCTATAGAGGCGTACAAGTATGAGAATAAAGGAGAGTACATGATAGTATTAGAGATTCCAGTGAGCCCGTGAGGTGGCTGTGATGCAGATTCTAGGCCTCCAAAGCTTATGTTGGGGTGATGTAGAGAGAATCTGTGTTGTAGTGCCTCAGGTGTGCCTCAGGTGTGCTTGGAACTCTCCCTCACCTCCAGGTGTGATCCTTTATTTATGAGGAAGTGTGTTGAGTCACGTGCCCTGAGCACGTGGCGTATACCAAGTCTGCAGTAGATGTGGATGAGGGCGTGCGACCCACAGAGTAAGCAGCGCTGAACTGTTGAAGGGGGACCGCGGACCCTAAGGTGGGGTGCCGCGGCCTCTGATGGAGAGGGCCGCACCCTATAGGAGTTCTGGCCGCGCCTTGAGTGAGGTACCGGCCGCGGCATAAATGCGATTGTAGAAGTACGGCCACAGCAGGGTGCTATACTTGTACTATCATTCATATTATACTATATGTTGATAAATTTATTTTGGGAGGGTGACACATGTGAAATTTGGATTTTTTTTTTGGGGGGGGGGGGGGGGGGGGGGATTTAAGCATTAAAGGTGAAATTGAAGTTTAATTAATGTGAGAATACTATGAGATGATCTCAGAATATGATTTAGAATCGAAACCCCGTAGAAATTATTGTTGAATTCGGATTATTGAATCGAATTGAATTTGTGATTTAGGAAATTTGAGAAAAATCCATTTCGTGAACCTTAGAAGTTTTAATGAGAATCAGTGATGATTGATGATATATATTTGTGTTAGAACCTGTTTATAGATGTAATAAACATGGGGTATCAATTGGGGTTAATTTTGGGTTGAATCCATGGAGGTTTGAGGGTTAAAAATGGAGAAAAATCATTTTCGGATAAGAGGACTTGTTTAGGTATCGACAGATCGGCGATCGATTCGTCAGATACTCGTTCCAACGATTTGAGGTTGTCGTTCAAACGAGATTTGTATCTCATTAAAATAAGGTTGATATCTCATTCAAAGGACCCTAGGTTTTGGACATGGTGATAGATCTTTTCGTTACGAATGCATGGCCGCTAGTTTTGTATTTTTCTGATTTTTTTAATTAGTTATGAATTTTCTATGAAAGGGTGTCCGAGATCAAAATCTTTAGGCAGAAATCAAATCCGGGTATGGGTGCACGAAATTATTTTACCTAGGGATTATAAGTGGATGTATATGAGCCTAGAAAGGTGAGAAAAAGGAGGAACTTGAACAATGAATTGAGTGAAATATATTCATAATTGTTTAATTACGGGTTAATTTGGTGAGTTCGGGTATATTAACAAGTGAAGGTACTTTAAATTATTTAATGGATGTGAAATTAAATTAAATAAGAGTCGGGGATATAGACTCAAGTATTTTGGGCTAGTGCTACGGGTGTTAGGCACGGGTAAGACGAACTTTTATTATATATATATATATATATATAGAGAGAGAGAGAGAGGCAGACTCCTGTGCACACTAAGTTTGCGCATTACCTTTTTAAAGTAGTAAAAAAAATATTTTTGAGTTGATTTTTTTTGTGTGATATTTAAACATTTCAAAGAACCCATATAAAAAAATCAGCTCAAAAAAACTTTTTTTGCTAGTTTTAAAAAATCGGTCAAACTTTCTATGCTTTTAAGCCCTTTAAAAACTGCGAAAGTTTGACCGGTTTTTTAAAAATAGCAAAAAAAGTTTTTTTTAGCTAATTTTTTTTATGTGAGTCCGTTGAAATGTTAAAATATCACATAAAAAAATTGGTGTGCGCCAGCACTCAAAAATATTTTTTTTACTACTTTAAAAACTTAATGTGTAAACTTAGTGTGCATAGGAGCCTGCCTCTCTCTCTCTCTCTCTCTCTCTCTCTCTCTCTCTCTCTCTCTATATATATATATATATATATATATATATATATATATATACACGGGTTTAGTGTGATGGTATATAAAAATATTTGTGTGATTTATAGATATCAGTGTGAATGATATTTGTAGGAATACATACCCCTCTAGTTCTATCACCGGTGATTGCGTAATATGGGTGAATCTCCTGGCTAGTGAATGCATGGCGAGTATAGTCCCCAGGTCATATCGCCTGATGTTTTATTGTATGATTTATTTTTCGGGGTGAGACGTTTTGGTTATGATTCGGTCTCACTTTCGGGGGGAATATGACCTCCTCCACTACGTTTGCGATATTTTTTACCAAGCTCGTGAGTGAGTCCGACTTGAGGTAACTAGGTTAGAGTGAGCATACTTGGCATATAAGAGCATTTTAGATAAAGAATCTAGTAAATTATTACTCAAAATTAGATCTTTATTATACGCGATATGTGTGTGAATGTTGTAGTAAATATATATATATATACACGGGGTTAGTGTGATGGTATATATGTATTTGTGTGATTTATAGATATCGGTGTGAATGATATTTGTAGGAATACATACCCCTCTAGTGCTATTATCGGTGATTGCGTGATGTGGGTGAATCTCCTGGCTAGTGAATGCATGGATAGTATAGTCCCCAGGTCATATCGCCTGATGTTTTATTGTATGATTTATTTTTCGGGGTGAAACACTTTGGTTATGATTCGATCTCACTTTCGGGGGGAATATGACTGCCTCCACTACGTTTGCGATATTTTTAGCTAAGCTCGTGAGTGAGTCCGACTTGAGGTAACTGGGTTAGAGTGAGTATACTTGGGATATAAGAGCATTTTAGAGAAAGCAACTGGTGAGTTATTACTCAAATTTAAATAGTTATTATACGTGATACGTGTGTGAATATTGTAGTAAACTAGTACGTATATAACGGGTAGATAATTATATATGGGTTTAATGCATAAAGTGTGATTGTATTTCAGATATAACCAGTGTGAACGTTATATGATTAATTGATACTTTAGATATAACTAGTGTGAATGTTATATAAATAATAAAAGTTAAAATGATTAAATAAGTTAATGAGTAGATAACTTATAAATCAAGGTAGGAAATACTCGAGTTAGAGTAGCGTGATAGAAAGGAGTGTAACAAGGCTAGTTAAGTGGGATATCATAACTAGTTGTGTTAGAAGGTAAGTGATATGTGCGCACATTAGATGATGGGTGAGTTATATCTCAAGAGAGTGCGACATCATCTTAAATATGGAAAGTGTTCATGCATATTTAATCATTGAATTTTAATTTCTTGCTAAATATTTTCAAAATGTTTTACCTGGGCTCTGACCCATGTCAAAATACAATTTCCAAAACCATTTTAGGTGTCCATCCATAAAGACGCCTAGATTGAGGATTCTGTTCAAGGATGCGTAGCTGCAGAACGTGTGAAGGCTTGCAGGATCTTGTTATAGATGCTTTGTCTATTCATTCGTAGTTTAGGAATTTTTATTTCGTATTTACTCGGGCATGTCGCCCCTCAGATTCAGTATTTCAGTTTATTCAGAAGACTTTGTGTATTTAGTTTATTTCTTCGGTTTATTGTTGGATTTTATTATTGAACCGATAGTTGATTCGGTCTTCTTTAATTCATATCATTTTTCTGTGTTGGATTCAGTTATCAGTTTGTGTGAATGGTTTAATTATTATTGATTCCGCATGTTGTTAATTAATTTAAGATAAAATTTGGCACCGGTGTATTTAATTGCTAGGTGGTTAGTAACTTTAAAAATATTTTCAACTATGATAGTAACTTTAATTGCTAAGCAGTAAGTAACTTTATTAGGCGGGGTGTCACACTAGTGTGTTGTCCCATTTTGGGCCCTTGGATTATAATGTGTCCACATCTTAGAGAATATGATGAACATAAATGTGTATAACGCATGGGGGAATGAGTTTTACTTCATTATGTGGTTTTTTTTGGGTAATACCGAATTATCTAAGATGAAGACCTCTCTTTAATAAAAAATTAATCCTCTAGAAGCATAGGATCAAGATGGAGAAAACCCAAGAGGACAATCTGCAGAAGTCCTATAAAGAGGATTATGAGGTGGTCGTTCAGAAGGTCACCGCCTAGCTGTACTACTATGATTCAATTGCCTTCAACAAAGGCTGGGTGGTTGGCCTCCAACGGGGAAACATCGGTGAAGGCAATCTATCCTGGTTTTTAATGCTCCTAAGTATTACATATATGAGTGATCGTAGCCCGCACAGTATGTAAGCAAATAATGAATTAAAACCCACTCTTTAACACTCCTGAGTATTACATATATGAGGGATCGTAACCCGCACAGTATGTAAGCAAAGGATGAATTAAAGCAATATCACATTAACTACGATACAATTTACCAAAGATTTTAATTCAAAACTCTATTTCCACTATCGTAAATTACATCGGATGGGGTTCATGCACCCCTACCCTTGAAAACTTAGCCGAACATATTAAAACTAGAAGAAAACATGTTTTGAATGAAAGAAAATATTTTTACTAATAACTGAAGGTGAAGAAGAATGAAATTACTATCTAGAGAATTAACTACTGCAATAATTAAAGCAAGAATTGGAATAACATTACTTGAATTGCAGTTTTGGAATAAAAACTAGGGTTTCTTGTTGCTGTCTTCTCTAAACTAATTACAATGCTTCTCTAAATGAAATTAGAAGCCTCCTCTAATGTCTGGGAGGTGCTTTAAACTTATACTCTACGAATTTCTAAGAGTTTCAACCATACAAGACTCTTATTTTACAAGTGGATAAGTCCAAATTTTTTATTCCCGAACTGATCCTATTAAGGTGATTCGATTCGGTTTCCTTTTGACATAAGTTTTTCCCTGAATTGGTTCGGTTCATTTATTTCCTCTTCGGTTCCATCTTTTCGTGCTTCACAGGAAGTTTTCCAAGGATAGGATCGGTTCGTTTTCCATACCTTCAGTTCAGTTCCGTCTTTTCAGGGACTTTTCCTCCTTGTAATTTTGAAGACTTTCATTTTGATTTTTGGTCCGAATTCCTGACTCAGATTACTCTTTTGACATCTTACTTTCCTTCATTTGTCTTCGTTCTTCCTGCCTTATTTTCTCCTTCCTTGTGTGCACTGAATACCTGCGAAATAGATAGGAAATACACGAAACTTGGCTCACTAATTAGAAAATGTCAATAGCAATGATATGAGATAAATCCATTCGAATTAAACTTTGCGAAGCGATAAAAACCTCTAAATTAAGCGAATAAATGGGAAGAATTTGTGCCTAATCAAACCCCCCTGACTTGGAACTTTGCTTATCCCGAGCAATGTAAAAGAATCAAAACACGGTCCAACTCTAAAATGGGATAGAATACCTCTTTCGTAGGTGAGCGATTGCATTTAGCATATGCAACAAGCCTTTAAACCCTTAGGTTATCCTAGTAGGAAGAGTTGTGTCTCGTGAGGGTTTACAGTGAATATACCAACAAAATTCATTTTCTAGACTCAAAGAAACATCAAAATATGCAAAAATTATATAATTCAAACTTTTCCAGAAAATAGTCATCATCAATTCATGTTCAAGAGTCTCAAATCATAGTGCGTGTGTGCGGAGCCAGAAATTTAACCTCGAATTTCCACCGATTGACCATTACGTTACTTATCCGAAAATTTGTTTGATTTTAAAATCTCACGGGATTCTCTCACAAATGAATCACTCATAATGTGGCTATTTTCTCTCTGTGTGCGTGATTTATAAGAGTAAATGCATTGGAACCAAGGTCACGCACACAAATAGAAAGACGAAATTTTATGATAATTGGATCTCATCATCGTGTTGCGATTATAAGAATATGGGAACATTGCCTCTAATTCATATATTTAATCTCTTTTATTATCTTTTTATGTTTTAGCTCTCCACACGGTAACCAATTTCGCATTTTGGACTCGGTTAGGACTTTTTCGGGTTAAAGGTGTATTGGGTAAAATGGGAATGGTAGGGAAATCTGGAATTGGAAATTTTTTTAACGATGTCCATATGTGCTTTTCCTGGCTTTTGCTCATTTTTTCCTTATTTTTCTATTTTTTTCTATTTTCCACGCTTTTCTTTTCTTGCTATTTTTGTTGAGCATTCTTCTATTTTTTTCTTACCCCTTTTTATGCACTTTCCGGACTTAATTTATGGGATTATTAACTTTCACAATTCCAGGCCAATTGGGGGTTTTTAGGTTGTCAAACGAAAGGGAAAATTTTATTCGGCTCAATTTTTGGTGTACAAAAGGGATAATTTTTCGCTAATTTTTCTGGCCAATATTTTTGGGTGACAAATGAGGTCCTACTTCATTGTCCGAAATACTAATTGCGTTACCATATGCGTCTCGGGATTAATTTAATTTAGAGATTTACTTGATACGTTTTTCAAGGCAATATCACACACGCTTTTCATAACCAATCAAAGTGAAAGAATTGAGATCCTCGACGACTTGTTAGAACGCTGAAAAGAACTTTGAGTTAACAATTAACTTAGATTGATTTATAAATTCTCAATAATGAAAGGCTCGAATCTCACCGGGTTTGTTAATCTCCACATTTATTCGTTAAGCCGTATACATTCGCTCAATTTCCATCTTTGGTCAATTTCGGCTTTGTGTTTTTACATTTTGAGATTTTAAACCAAATTTTAATGATATTTTTGACAATTTTGAATTCCAATTTTTATTTATTTTGAAGAAAAATATTTTTTGATTTTTCAAAATTTGCAATTTTTTTGAAATATCTGGGCATTTTTTAAAATTTGTGAAGTTTTAGAAAGATGCACTTGTGACCCCGTAACTTAGACTTTTGCATTGTTCTCGAGAAAAAGGACTAAAATCTAACTCAAAGCGAATGAAAAGTGCGAATAAATAAAACGAACAAATAAAACAAAAATGCAGATTTTATAGATACTGAGAACATGTGTTACAAGGGAGAGGGGAGAAACACACAACCAACATTTTTAAACAGCCAACACGACACAACCAACAAAAGACAAACAACAACAACAGTAATGGGTTTCACTAGGGCGGGGAATTGGAGGTTCCGGGCGTGCTGGGGTCATACGGGTCATAGAAGAAGGTTGGAGGGGGTCCACCGAAGTTGAGATCGTACAAGTGAGTTTGGAGACGATGCATCATGATCGTATCCCTTCGGTAGGCCTCTTGATCCTGTTGATATTGTGTGAGGAATTCATCAAATCGGGTTTCCACCATCGAAAGGCGCCTATCAAATTCTGTACCCGGTGGCTCAAAATCTGAGTCGTCATACTCTTCTTCATCTGCCCCGCCCACCACGATATCCTCAGCCTCGTGCTCGTCAACAGCAATACCCTCATCTTCGACTTCATTAACCACTTCCCGTTCTGCTCGAAGGGCTGCCCTTTGTTGGGCGCTCCTATTACGTGATGCTTTCCCAATTGACTCTGGGAGGCGTGGATAGGCTCGAGGCGGATGGATACCAGCATCGGTAAGAATGGAGGTGATGAGTCATGAATATGGGAGGGGCACCGCACCTTTTTTCTCCAGGGACGCATAAAAAATATCGG
This sequence comes from Sambucus nigra, assembly GCA_949130495.1. Lineage (NCBI taxonomy): Eukaryota > Viridiplantae > Streptophyta > Magnoliopsida > Dipsacales > Adoxaceae > Sambucus > Sambucus nigra. Next base: position 23,217,660 of record OX422208.1, on the reverse strand, counting down.
TGTAGAGTACGCGGGCAAGATTGATAGTGAAGTTAGGATCATAAAGGTGGTAGACGAGGGTGGCTTGGCGAGGGCGCATCGCTGAGTCATTGGAGGTTTGAAGCAGGTTGGCGCAAACGATGTGAAATGTAATGCACGCCTTATCATTGAGGCGTCCTATTGGGAAGGTGACCTTTTCCCAAATCTCGTTGGGTGCGAGACGGTCAATGCATGTCTACTTAGGGATGGTGGGGGCATTGACGGGGTAGTCATAGTCATTCGGGTTTGGAACTCCCTTGGAAGAAAGTTTTCTGGACAAAATAGACAAGGAGAAAGGGATGGGGCGGCCGTCCACAAAATCTTGGCCCTCAAACTCGACCGTGCGGACGAGAGAGCCATAAAAAGATCGAACCTCATTAGACCACACTACATTGTGGGGTTCTGTGAGATATTGCGTCCACCCTCGCCGACTGAAAAGAGTGGTGACCGAGCGGGGAAGCTCGTCCCATTTAACGACGCGCTCGATGTGAAGTTGGCAGGATATGCTGAAAAATTTCTCACACAAATGCGCTCCATGTGAGAGCGGTATTCCCCGTTACCATTAAGAAGGAACTCGATAGACATGTATTTTGGGGGCAGACCTGGATTTTCCATGGAAAATTCTGGGGGTGGTTGAAATGGGAGAGAAAGGTTAAGATAGGGAATATGTGATGGAGGTGTGGAGGAATGGTAGGGTAGAGGTTGAATTTATAGGTTTGGGGGGAATAATTTGGAGGGAAAGAAGGGGGGCGATTGGAGGGAAATGAAGGGATTGGGGAAGAGGGAGGTATCTCAGGAAGAGGAAAAGACTGCAAAATCTGAACTGATCCAGTACAGGGGAGAATCAATCCGAATTAGGGAAAAAAAAATTCAATTTATCACAACCGAATCGATCTGAGTTAGGGGATTCGGTTCAGTTCGCCTCAGACAGAATTTTCTCCACTCATAATGCTGAAAAAAATCTCGCACCCTCAAAATATCCGAACACTCTCCTACTTATTCTCACACTTGAACTACCTCAACTACTTGACAAAGTGCATGTTGGTGTGCCTAATCCTCACCCTAACCTCTCGTAACCTACCTACGGACTCTAACTAGTCTAACTACACCACAACTACTATACACAAGAATTCACCCCATGCACGTCGGGAGTGAGACGACCTCTCTGTATCATCTCACTTAACCCCATAAATAGGATTCGACAACCAAATAGTGTCGATCTTTTCTACGCACGCCTCAACATATAGCTTTAGGCGCTGTCCATTAACTTTGAACGCGTTCTCCCCTTTTGAATCTTCCAATTCTACTGCTCTATGGGGGAATACACTTTTCACAACGAATGGACCAGTCCATTGGGACCGCAATTTACCCAAAAATAGATGAAGCCAGGAGTTATAGAGGAGTACCTTTTGTCTCGGTTGAAACTCTTTTCGTCGAATAATCTTATCATGTGCTAGTTTCATCCGGACTTTTGCAATTTTGGCATTCTCATATGCATTATTACATATCTCCTCTAACTCATTTAGTTGAAGCTTGCGAGCTTTATCGGCCTTGTCCATATCGTAATTTAACCTCTTAATTTCCCAATACGCTTTGTACTCCCACTCGATGGGAAGATGGAAAGGTTTTCCATACACAAAGCGGAATGTGGACATTCCGAGTGGGTTCTTGTAAGCGATACGGTAGGCCCATAGATAATCATTCAATCGAAGGGAACAATCTTTCTGGTCAGGATTGACGGTCTTCTCTAATATGTGCTTGATTTCGCAATTTGCCAATTCGGCCTCTCCATTCATTTGTGGGTGATATGTCGTTCCCACCTTGTGAATGACACCATACTTTTTCATAAGTTTTTTAAACGGCTTATTACAAAAGTGTGTGCCGTTATCACTGATTATCGATTTAGGTGCACCGAAGCTAGAAAGTATGTGTTCGTTCAAGAACTTTATCACCACTTTATTGTCATTAGTCTTGGTAGCTATAGCTTTCACCCATTTAGAAACATAATCTATCGCGACTAGGATGTATAGGTACCCAAAGGACGGGGGAAAAGATCCTATGAAGTCATTACCCCAGCAATCGGAAACCTCAATGATGAGAATCAGGGTTAATGGCATCATATCTCATTGGGTAATTGCCCCCATCCATTGACACTTGTCGTAATATTTACAACAATTGTTAACATCCCGAAAGATTGAGGTCCAGTACAAACCGGATTGGAGAATTTTAGCGACTGTCTTTTTCATAGAAAAGTGGCCTCTACATGCTTTCGAATGACATAATTGGATGACTTTTGGAATTTTGTCATCCGGTACGCATCGTCGAATGATTTGATCGACGCAATATTTAAAAAGGAATGGATCATAATAGGAAAACATGCACGACCAAGTGATGAATATCTTCTTATCTTGCGATGTCCAATTGGGAGGGATGACTCCCGTGATAAGATAGTTCACTATATCCGCAAACCAGGGAAAAGAAGAGTTGGCAAAGAGTTGCTCATCCAAAAAATACTCGTCTATGGGTGTAGGATCACTAAGTACGTCAGACGAAAGTCGTGATAAGTGATCGACAACGACGTTTTCTACTCCTTTTTATCTTTAATGGAGAGATTAAACTCTTGTCGGAGTAGGATCCACCTTACGAGGCGCGACTTTGCGTATTTCTTCATAAGTAGATATTTTAAAGCTGCATGATTAATGAAATAAGTGATGGGAGAACCGATAAGATAGGACCGAAACTTGTCAAGAGCAAATCGTACCATTAACAACTCCTTCTCCATGGTGGAGTAATTGATTTGTGGTCCAGTAAGGGTCCGACTAGTGTAGTAGATGACATGAGCCTTATTATCTTTTCTTTGGCCTAAAACAGCCCCTATCGCATAATCGCTAGCATCACACATAAGCTCGAATGGTAAGGACCAATTCGGAGCTTGCATGATGGGAGCAAACACAAGCATGTTTTTCAGTTTTTCAAAAGCACTTTGGCATGCTTTCGTCCACTCGAATGGGGTGTCCTTCATAAGAATATTGCTTAAGGGTCTAGCGATGATGCTAAATTCCTTAATGAACCTTCGATAAAATCCCGCGTGGGCCTAGAAGGAGCGCACGTCTTTCAGCGATTTTGGCGGGGATAGATCAATTATGACATCTATCTTTGCTCTACCAACCTCGATCCCTTTGGATGAAATGGTGTGGCCAAGAACTATACCCTCAATTACCATGAAATGGCATTTCTCCCAATTCAGTACTAAGTTCTTTTCCACACATCGAGCTAGCACTTTCTCAAGATTGGATAAACATAGGTCGAAAGAGGTTCCAAAAACACTAAAGTCGTCCATAAATACCCCTATCCCTCTCTCAACCATGTCACTGAATAAGATCAACATACACCTTTGAAAGGTCGTTAGTGCATTACACAAGCCAAATGGCATACATTTGTAGCCAAACGTTCCAAAGGGGAAAGTGAAGGTTATTTTCTCTTGATAAAGTGCATCTACCTCAATTTGGTTATATATAGAATAACCATCTAGGAAGAAATAATAAGGGTGGACTGCTACTCTTTCAAGCATTTGATCAATAAATAGTAAGGGGAAATGGTCTTTCCTAGTTCCCGCATTGAGTTTCTGGTAATCAATACAAACGCGCCATCCAGTGGTGGTATGTTGGGGAACTAGCTCTCCCTTGACATTTTCAATCACACTCATTCCCAACTTCTTCGGGACAACTTAAATGGGTCTCACCCACTTCCTATCTGAGATTGGGTAGATAATCCCGACATCCAACAATTTTATGATTTCAGTCCTCACCACATCTTTCATTCTGGGGTTTATCCGTCTTTGCATTTCTCTCGAAGGCTTAACATACTCCTCAAGGTGAATCTTATGGGTGCAAATTAGACGGCTTATCCCCTTTAAATCAGCTATATACAACCCAAAAGCACTTTGGTGCTTCCTCAAAATCTTTAAAAGCTTACCCTCCTACTCTTCATCTAAGCTAGAGGAGACAATAACAGGAAATGTCTCACTTTCACCTAGGAAAGCATATTTAACATTAGAGGGTAGTTTCTTCAATTCGAGAGTTGGGAATGTGTCCTTAGAGGGCACCATGCGTGCTTCCCTTGGCGGTAACTCTTTGAATCGAGAAACCCAATTAACATCTCTCACGTCCTCGTCCGACGCTCTCTCATCGAGTAATTCCCTCAACTCCTCTATCTCCCTCTCCAACTCGGTGTAGGCTCCCTTACTCTCATGACTAGAAGCTAGGCAAGCTTCTAATGAGTCTTCACATTAATTTTCATCAAAGTGTTCTTCTATGATCTCCTCAATTAATCTCACCGTGTGAAGATCATCTTCTTCCCCTGCTTGTTGGGCTATGTTGAAGTTGTTTATTTTTAAATTCATATTTTCAAAAGTGAGTTGCATCTGCTAATTTCTAATATTGATCAATGCGTTAGCCGTAGATAATAATGGGCATCTAAGGATGACGGGAACATGATTTTTTGACGCAAAGGAGGGATTCGTGTCCTAAATGATAAAATCTACTGGGAAGTAGAAATTGTCTACTTGGATTATCACATCCTCAACTATACCCCTTGGTATCTTCACGTTTTGATCCTCTAACTGGAGAGTGATCCTTGTGGGCTTAAGATCACCCATATCAAGTTTTCTATAAATCGAATAAGGGAGGATATTAACACTCACCCCCAAATCGAGTAAGGCTTTTTCGAATTTGTTCTCTCCAATGGTGCAGGAAATGGTGGGTGCATCGGGATCTTTATATTTAGGTGGGAGATCATTTAGAAGAACTGAGCTCACGTTTTGTGCTAAAAACACGTTCTTCTTTACCTTCATCCTCCTCTTGACTGTCAACATATCTTTTATGACTTTTGCATAGGATGGGATTTGCCTTATTGCATCGAGGAAAGGTAAGTTCAGTTTCACGTTCTCAAGCACTTCTAGCACTTCTACACTTATGGTCCTTTTATGGACAGGAACCAATCTTTGAGGAAATGGCGCAGCGGAGGGTGGTTTTACAACTACCTCGGGCTCACTAGTGTTTTCTTTTTCACTCTCGTTCAAGGAGATATCTTCGGCCTCTTTCGTGCTGGGAGAATTCTCCTTGTCATTTGAAATGTCGTGTGGGGGAGGTGATAAGTCAAAAACTCTCCCACTACGAAGAGTGGTTACAGCTTGGCAGTGCTCCTACTGTTCTGTAGAGGTGGAACTAACACTAGGTTGACCTTGGGGAGGTCTTTGGCCTTGGGCAGGAAACTTGCCCTTCTCTTGGATGCTCAACGTGGATTGCATCTTGGAGATGTTTGCATTTATTTCGGTGAACATGCGTTCATATCTAGCATTATTTGCACCTTGAGAATTTATGAATTGGTTCATTGTATCCTCGAGGCTCCTCCGCGGTGGAGCTATATATGGAACTGGAGGTGGTGATGCTTGTTGGTATTGAGGAAGTGGTGGAGGTGGGACAACCTGTGAATGTGGGTTCATCACAGCTTGTGGTTGTCCTTAGTTGAAACCAGGATGGTTTCTCCACGATGTGTTATACGAGTTCCGATGTGGGGCATTAAAATTACCCTTGAATCCGCCTATAGCATCCACCTGCTCGGTGTACATGGCCTTGTAGGTAGAAATCGTCGGGCAGGCCTTTGTGGAGTGACCCGCCTCACAGATAGCACACACTTTTTCTTTCAAACCATGGCTGGATCCCAAGATGTTTCTCAATCGACCATCAAACCACTCTTTCATATCTCTTTGAAATTGATCGAATCGACGGTTTATCAAGGTATTGCTATCTAAATGGTATAGATCGGATGCAGTCTGATTGATAAATGGCTATCTTGGTCGAGCCTGGTTAGGATAAGATGTGTCCTATGATTGAGTAGTCTCCGCGACATACTTAAGATGGGCCTCAGCATCGCATGAATTTAAATCCCAAAAGGGTATTTTACACACTGTTTGCACAAGTTGTTTGGAAGCTATTGTCAACCATTACGGAATAAATATATCACTAGGTGTTTGTCAAAACCATGATGGGGGCATGCGATTATTAACTCTTGGAAACATTCCCAATATCTGTCAAAAGACTCATTATCGTGTTGTCAGAAAGCTTGAATTTGAGTTTTGGCAGAGTTGGTTTTGTGCTGTGGATAGAATTTTAAGAAAAACTTAGACTGCATATCTCTCCAGAAAGTGACGGAGTTCAGGGGTAGAGACCATAGCCAGGTCTTGGCTTTATCTTTTAAGGAAAAAGGAAAAAGCTTTTGGCGAATGACATCTTGCGTGCAAGATTGATCACTAAATGTGTCACACGCCTCTTCGAACTCACGAATATGCAGGTACGGTGTCTCCGAATCCATGCCATGAAACATAGGGAGAATTTATATCACCCCTTTGCGAAAGTGGAACTGACAGGCATTATACGGAAGTAAAATGCAACAGGAGTGATAGTCCGCTCAGGAAAGAGTAAGTCTTTCATGGGACGATACGGTAGATCTCCTTCTTCAGTACCAAAACTCGTTATGTCAGACATCGCACTCGCACTCGCTTCAAAAGACTCTATGTACTCACTCGGTGTCCTAGATGTGTGACTCAAAGTTTGACTTGGAGTGTAGCTACTGATAGAGTGCTCAGGAGTGGGAATTGGAAACCATAATTATGGAACGGGATGTGTGTGGGGGCTTTTAAAGTTGTACTCAACGATTGGATTTTCATGGATTCTGGTTGGAGTGTTGTGAGGAGTCTAAGTATATTCAGGATTTTGCATTAAAGGCTTTTTCAGAGATGATTAAATTTTTTTATATTTATATTTATTTTTATTTTTAAAATTTTTATGTTTTTGGATTTTCTTGGTCAAAGTTTTTAGATTGACTTGATCTAACCTAAGTCTACCTAAATCCCCAGCAACGGCGCCAAAAACTTGACGCGACCACAAATGTGTCTAGTTTGTGTGCTATTTAGGCTAGAGTGCAAGCCTACCGCTCAAGTAATAATTCGATAAGTCGGGTATCGATCCTCAGGGAAACAGGACGATGAAGTCGTAATGAAATTGGAAAGATGAAGGTAACCTAACTTTGACTCTAAAAAGAACGAAAAAGGTGATTTGGATTGTGAAACAACTACAACTAGATGTAATTTTGAAAATAATTAATTAATGAGATTATGAATAAATGAAATGCAATTACTCTAACGAATAACTAATAACGAATTGACTAAAACTTTAACTATGAAATAAGAAAGATAGTTCGGGTTACAATCCCCCACACCCTAGTTATTCACTTCGTAGGATACTAGATTAAAAATTAAAACTTCAAATGAACCCGATTTTTAATGCTTCTAAGTATTACATATATCAAGGATCGTATGCCGCACAGTATGTAAGCAAAGGATGAATTAAAACCCACTCTTTAACACTCCTAAGTATTACATATATGAGGGATCGTATCCGTCACAGTATGTAAGCAAAGGATGAATTAAAGCAGTATCACATTAACTACGATACAATTCACCAGAGATTTTAATTCAAAACTCTATTTCCATTATCGTAAATTACATCGGGTGGGGTTCATGCACCCCGACTCTTGAAAACTTAGCCGGACATATTAAAAGTAGAAGAAAATATGTTTTGAATGAAAGAAAATATTTTTACTAATAAATAAAGGTGAAGAAGAATGAAATTACTAACTAGAGAATTAACTACTACAATAATGAAGGCAAGAATTGGAATAACATTACTTGAATTGCATGACTGGAATAAAAACTAGGGTTTCTTGTTGTTGTCTTCTCTAAACTAATTACAATGCTTCTCTAAATGAAATTATAAGCCTCCTCTAATTTCTGGGAGGTGTTTTAAACTTATACTCTACGAATTTCTAAGAGTTTCAACCATACAAGACTCTTATTTTACAAGTGGATAAGTCCAAATTTTCGATACCCGAATCGATCCTGTTAAGGTGATTCGGTTCAGTTTCCTTTTGACAGAAGTTTTTCCCTGAATCGATTCGGTTCGTTTATTTCCTCTTCGATTCGGTTCCATCTTTTCGTGCTTCACAGGAAGTTTTCCCAGGATAGGATAGATTCGTTTTTCCAGACCTTCGGTTTGGTTCCGTCTTTTCAGGAACTTTTCCTCCTTGTAATTTTGAAGACTTTCATTTTAATTTTTGGTCCAAATTCCTGACTCATATTACTCTTTTGCCCTTTTACTTTCCTGCATTTGTCTCCGTTCTTCCTTCCTTGTTTTCTCCTTCCTTGTGTGCACTGAATACCTACAAAATAGATAGGAGATACATGAAACTCGGCGCACTGATTAGAAAATGTCAATAGCAATGATATGAGATAAATCCACTCGAATTATACTTTACGGAGCGATAAAAACATCTAAATTAAGGAGATAAATGGGAAGAATTTATGCCTAATCAGTAGTCGTGTGAATAAGCTTAACAGTTCAATTGGACAATACCCAACCTCAAAATCCACTACAACAAAATTGGTATTTACCGAGGAAAAAAATGCCTCATTGCAAAAAGATTTTAGCAAGGAAAGAATTTGTTGCAACATTCGTTATAGTAGCCTCCATGCAATAGACCTTTTGCAATGAAATATAAGTATCCTTGTAAAAAAACCTTTTGCAATGAAAATATTCCTCACTAGTCCACAAAAAAAAATATGGTCACAAATATGAAAAAAAAATAGAAATTGTTGAGTATTCATATAGATAATAAACAAATAAAAGTGTCCCACTATAAGAGAAAAAATTATTCAAACTATTAAAACACATAATACATTTTTCATATAACAAAACATTTTATAGGCTATTGAATGATAAAAGACTTAGTCAAACAAGTTGCACAACTTATCTTATTCTAACGGATGGGGCTGTTTTCCATTAGTATAGAGTTTTGAATGATAAGGGACTTAGTCAAGATCCTTCATCTTATCTTCAAACTCATCTGCCTCAGTTAACTGGTTATTGTTCAGCCATTCGATGGCCTGCTCGACGGCATCCTCAACCTTCTTCTGATCCTCTGCAGAAATCTTGGAGGAAATCTTCTTGCCCTTCATGGTTTTCCTCGTGTTGTAATAGTAGTTCTCTAAAGAATTATTGGCCTCAACCTGCTTCATTTTCTCCTCATCCCCGGACTTATATTTCTCTTCTTCCTGAACTATTTTCTCAATCTCCTCCTTTGAGAGTCTCCCCTTATCGTTGGTAATGGTGATCCTGTTCTTTTGGCCAGTGGTCTTGTCCTCAGCAGAGACATTTAGGATAATTGTTGGCATCAATGTCGAAGCAAATTATGATTTGAGGAACACACCTGGAAGCCGGTGGAATACCAGAGAGATCAAATTTACCAAGTAAGTTGTTGTCCCTAGTCCTAATTCATTCACCCTCATATACTGAATGAGCAGACCCGTCTGGTTGTCTGAGTAGGTAGAGATATTTTCTCTTTCTCAGTTGCGATGGTGGTATTCCTGGGGATCAAGACAGTCATGAAACCACCATCAGTTTTAAGACCAAGGGAAAGAGGGGTCACATCCAAAAGAAGCAAGTTCAGGACCTTCTCATTACCCTCATCACTCAAGATAGCATCTTGGATAACATCTCCATAGGCAACAACCTCATAAGGGTTTATGCTCTTATAGAGCTCCTTCCCATTGAAAACGTTCGGCAACAGTTGTCGAGCCTTGGGAATCCTAGTGGAACCACTAACAAAAACAACATCGTGGACGGTGCTCTTGTCCATCTTAGCATCCCTCAAACACATCTCAGCTGGCTCCATACGCTTTCTGAAGAGATCCATGTTAAAATCCTCAAACTTATCACGACTGATGGTGGAGTAGAAATCAATTCCCTTGTGCAGAAAGTCAATATCAATGGTGGTCTGAGAAGTAGAGAACTTTGGGGAATTATAAAAAGGAACAAAAATATTTCTAAATTACGGTATTCATACAAACATAGATGCATTTACTAGCTTATGTATGCTTTAAACTATCTTTAGTTCTCCTATAGTGAATTTGTAGAATTGAACAACGATAATACTTATTGTATGGCATGGATGAATAAATGAATTGTTAGACGTAATACAATTGCGAATCTGAGAGTTTCAATACAAATAGTTGCTTAACTGGTATGCCTTTTGTTTTCATTGTTGAAAAGATCCGACTTCTTGTAATAAACTGCATGAAGATTGTGTTCATTTGTTTTAGTATCGTTAAGGAACCTAGAAAAGTGTACCTATTTTCCATTTTTTCGATTTACATTATGGCTTCATGTATCTGCTATGTTGTGGGACAACTAGGACACCCTGTGAAAATGTTCTGTTCCTTGGCTATAAAATCATGGCATGCAACTTCTAAAATGGATGCTCGAGTTTATTACCTTCTTGACAAGGAAAAGACAGATACTGAAAATTTTCCCCAGTTGTCAACTTTGATAAAGCATGTGAATCATCCCATACACACAGCAACTGTTGTTCATTTTTTAAACAGTCTGCTTAAGATTCCTTCTCTTGTGCGGCATGCTTAGTGGCACCCAACATCGTCATATCTTACCCTCAGGAAGGGGCGGACCTAGGTGATCCCGAGGGTGGCCTGCCGCCCACCTAGGTTTTTCAGATTTTTTTCCCGAGTATAGGCTGTTTTTTTACCTTTATGTAATGTTTCCATAATATAAGGTATTATGTTTGTGGGGCACAAATGCAAATAAGAGTTATACTAATTTCTACACGCGTGTTTTACAACTATTAACCTAATCGTCTCTCTCTCATTCCTGACACTTTCTCCCTCGCCTCACGATCCATATCCTCTCCTCTTCTCTTACTACCGCACATCACTGCAGGAACAGGATCCATATCCATAAGGGTTAATAAATTTAACCCTTATGTTCCAGGTTTTTTTCAATTTTAGTCCTTCAATTCCAAAGTTACAAAGTTAACGCCGAAGTACAATTAGTAATGCAATGTGAGATGTCATTAAATTTTTCTGTACAAAAAATTGATTTGTTATAGATGTCAGCTGTTTCAAAGTGAACATCTTCAAAACCTTTCAAAACATCTTCAACGATTTTGAAAATGCTGACTTTGAAACAACTGCCACATATAACAAACCGTTTTTGGATGAAAAAAGTCAATGGTGTCTCCCACTACATTACTAATTATATTTTGGGGTTAATTTTATAACTTTTGGAAATTAAGGTCTAAAATTAAAATCACCCCAGACATCAGGCTTAAATTTCCATTTTACCCTAAAATTATTATTTATATACCTAAACATTTTTTTATTCATTTATGTATACATACATTCCTTATTTTTTTATGCGAATTACTTTTTGTCTTAAATTCTCTTTCTTTGTATATGTAAGCATGTATATCATAGAACTTAGGTGTTTTTTTATTTATATTTAAGTAAATTAATGGACTATTAGATATAATCTGAAAATTTATTAACCCCTGCGATTTTCTTATGGCACGAACTCGGGCGATCTAAGCTTTTGTTGTACCTCTCGCTCAAGTGGCTATTCCATCTCCGCCCCATCAGTGAGTAGGATGGTGCGTTCCATCTCTGCCCCTGCAGTGAGTATGATGGTGTGCTTGTCCTTTCGTAATTCTGTCATCCTATGTCATATTGTACTGAATGTGAACTTGAATTAGGTGAGGGATGAGGTCTTCGCAAGTTTGGGTGCCTTCGATGTTATTGAAGTATCATCTTCATTGCTAAGGGTTAGTGTCTTGAAGTATCCTTTAACCTCGAAAGCATACTCCGTCGCCTGTTGTAAGGATGAAATTTTTGGAGACTTGATTCAGATTGGTAGTGCTTGTAGCCCATGTGAATAATGGGCTACCTCATAATTTCCTTGGTGTTCTTGTTCAATTTAACTTGAGTGCAGAGAAAAGTAAACTTCTTTGTATACTCTTTAATGAACATTGATCTTGTCTAGAAACCTTGCACTCGTGCAAATGAGTCTCTCTTATAAGAGTGGAGCTAAAATGCCACTTTTAATTATCTCATCAACCGATCGAGCCTTCTTTGCTTTCTTCCCTACTCCGAATAAAGTCATCCCTCTAGATAAAAACATACTGTTGAAATTTTGTTGCCACTAGTGTGTCACATATTGGCTCGATGGTGTTTTGGTATCGAAGACCTTATTAATTACATTGAGACAATATATATAGGTGTCTGGATTTAAGTTCCCATCAAACATTGGATAAAGGCATCCTCGTGGACTCCCTTTTTTCAAGGACACGTAGCATAAGCTCTATATTGCCCTCTCCCTCCTCCCATATTGAGTTGCGAGCTACTTTGATATCTGCCTCACATCACCACCCAATGAGGGTTCTCACACCCCTTCAATTCTTCTCCTCGTCTACTCCGTAATACCTCCCACCAATCCCTCCTACAACCGGGACACGTTAGACACTTGAAAATTTCCTCTGATTCGGTTTGGACAATCGTGTACCATGTTACCTATCTCCTTACACATTTAACACTCTTTTTTTTTATCGAAGAGGGACAGACCCCCCATACATATTATTAATCATAGGAGAAAAAGCCTATCCAAGTGGCATAACAAGCTCAAGAAAACTTTGGGGGAGCCAAAACCAAAAGCCAATGAAAGATAAATTTGGGGTTTTATAATAACCCCATAACAAAAGAATTCAACTATTAACAGATCTAAAATAAAAGCAACTGATTTTATCTAACTTGAAAGCACCTCTGACCATCTTTGGAAGATCCCGCACCTCTTCATAAATTTGAATCCCTTTCAAGTTAACTCCAACATTGGCAAGGCCGTCAGCAACCATGTTTGATTCCCTATAACAATGGCCTATTGAATAATTAAATTCAGACAAGTCCAAAATAATTTTGTCGGTAATAGATTTAAGATGCCAAGGAGGTCTCCATTCCCTGGTAATCAACTTCACCACAAATAAAGAATCAGATTCAATATCAATCTCCGTAATATTCCTTTGCTGACATAAATTAATAGAAATGCTTAAACTTTTAAGTTCCATAGAAGAGTTAGTAGCATACTCTTCTTCTTTGGCAAAAGAAAAAACCATGTCACCCTTATCATTTCCCAATATACCTCCCAAACCTCATTTTCCTGGATTTCTTTTGATAGCCCCATCAATGTTAAGCTTGAATCTACCTTCAGTTGGAAAATTCCATCTAACTTTAAGAATTTTTATTGGTTTAGATCTGAACTGCAAACCAAAAAACTCCTTTATTCCTTGGGAAAAATCGGGATATCTTGATTCAAACACTTGACATTTGCATAAGTTAGAAATCAGAGACACAATTTGATTGTTCACAACACTGAAAATGCATTTTATACCTTCAAATAAAGCTTTGTTTCTAGCCTTCCATATTTCCCATACCACGACAAGAGCAATTTATTTAACTAAGAATAGATCTGAATCAGAAATACCTGTTTGCAACCACCAACTAAGAAGAATTGTAGACATAGTAATCCTATCCAGCTGTATACCCATTAAATTTGAAAAGAAGTCCCATAATTTTGAAGCCACAAAACAGTTAATAAATAAATGGATTGCCAATTCTTCTTCTGAGTTGCATAAGTGACATCTGGAGACCATTCTAATTCCTAGATTTTTAACATTATCATTAGTGGGAATACAGTTATTTAATATATTCCACAAGTTTATAGAAATTTTCGATGGAATTTTAGCATCCCAAATGTTGCAATGGACGATAGAAGATGGGTAGTGGATCTTAATACAATCATAAGCTGAAGATAGAGAGAATTTACCTGATTTTTCTGGCTTCCAAACAAAATTATCCTCCAAAATCTCCATTTGATTTAAGCAATCTTCTTCGACTTTTATCATATTCTTCCAGGTTTGAGATCCTCCAACAGAATTCGCATGCCAGTTTTTGTATTTATTATTGAAGAATTTAGAACACAAAGAGTCTTCAGATATGAATTTCCAATACCTCTTCATACAAGCTGCCTTAGCAAGCATGCCAAAATCTTTAAATCCTATCCCACCTGCATTTTGATCTTTGCATAAAACAAATCAATTCTTCCATTTATATTTCCATCCCTGATCTTCATTACCTCCCCAAAAGAATTTATTTAACATCATATGGATTTTCTTAATCACCATTTTAGGAGGGTTAATGGAAGATAAAAGATTTAAAGGCATCGAGGATAAGACATGCTTAATGAGAGTAAATCTTCCACCAATAGAGAGCAATTTAGACTTCCATCCTGCTATTTTTCCTCTCAAAGAAGAAAAGATAGAATCATAGTATAAGACCTTGTTTCTTCCTTTAAATAAAGGGCAACCCAAATATTTAAGAGGAAGGTCTTTAGAATTCAACCCTAAAACTTCAGCCACCTTTCTTTTAAAACTCAGAGGCTTCTTGTCATGAACAGAAAAGGAACTTTTGGAAAAATTAATTTTCTGTCCTGAAGTGGAAGAATATCTCTGAAGGAAAGCTATAACATTCTTTAAACTTCTATTATCCCCCTGCAGAATATAAAAACATCATCTGCAAAAGCTAGGTGGGAAATCATAGGGCTTCCACTAGGCATATAGAAAGGCTTGATGAGACTTTTTTCCACCATAATCTCCAAACCTCTACTGAAATACTCTGCTGTAATAATAAAAAGGCTTGGAGAGATTGGATCCCCTTGCCTGAGCCCTCTATTAGACTTGAAAAATCCAGTAGATTGACCATTAATAATAAATGAAAATCAATTATTGGAAATGCATCTCCAAATTAAATCAATGAACCTTTCTCCAAAGCCAAAACCTCTGAGAACTTTGATTAGGAAGCCCCAATGAAGCCTATCATAAGCTTTCTCCATGTCCAATTTAATAATGACATTTCCACCATGGATTTTCTTACCAATATTGTGAACCATCTCCTGAGCTAGCAAGACATTATCTTGGATAGATCTACCTTTAGTAAATCCACTTTGATTTGGAGAAATGATATTAGGAAGAATCTTTTCAAGTCTAGAACATAGGATCTTTGATATAATCTTATAACAGAAGTTGCATGGCCTAATAGGCCTAAACTCACCACAAGATTTAGGATTTTTAACTTTAGGAATCAAGACTATGGATGTTGAAGACCAGCTTCTAGGCAAGTCTGCACCTGCCAAGAAAGCATTAATTGTAGACCTTAATAATAGTCCAGCACTTCTGAAAGAAAAGACCTCCAAAGCCACCAGGACCTGGAGAGGAATCTGAATCCATGTGTTGAATAACTGACCACACTTCATCCTCAGTAGCAAAGCTTTCTAATTCTAAATTTGAATCTGCAGAGATGAGTCTGGGGATTAAATCTTCATTAAAATCACCTGACAAAGGCTGAACTGTAGTTAATCGAGATTCAAAGAATTTGAAAATCTGGTTTTTAATCTCCTGGTTGTCTTCAATCATATCTCCATTATCACCTTTAATCCTATGAATCAATAGTTTTTGGTGTTTTGCTTTAGTACAAGCATGGAAGAATTTTGTATTTGAGTCCCCCAGCTTCAACCATTTGACTGAAGATTTTTTCTTCCAGAACATCTCCTCAATGTTTAGAGCAGCTTGAAGCTTAGCCCTGCCTTGATTCAAATCTTATCTATTCACTTCTAATCTCACCAATTCATAGTTGAGCTCTAATTGCAATATCTCATCTTCTAAGTCCATCACTGTTTGATTCACATTCTTAAAAGATTCCCTACTCCAAGATTTTATCACCCCTTTAAGTCTTTTAAGATTAATAGAAAAATTCCATAAGCCTACAGAATCATTGTTAACACTCCAAGATTCTGCAACAATCTTCAAAAAGTCTGGGTGAGAACACCAGAAATTTAGAAGCTTGAAAACAACGTAGAATTCATCTTCTTGATTCTTAACTGAAAGGAGGGGAGGTGAATGGTCAGAGGCTGTTTTGTTCAGGTGTTGGAAATAAGAAAATGGATGGATAAGCTCCCATTGCACATTTATTCAGCACCTATCAATCCTAACCATAATTAGGTCTGCTTCACCTCTATTGTTACACCAGGTATACCTTGTCCCCTGATACCCCAATTCTTTTTTGCCACTATCTTCAATAGCTTGAACAAAGTCTCCTACAGCTGAATGATCAACATCATTACCACCAACCTTCTCATCTTGATTAGCCACTACATTAAAATTTCCCATTACAATGTGAGGAATTGAAATCATCTCATTAGCCACATCAATCATTTGAGTCCAGAGAGGTCTCCTCTCAATTTTAGAACATTTGGCATACACAACTGAAACACAGACCTGCTCTTTCATATATGGATGATAAATTAGAACTGACAACATTTGATCATGATCTACCTTAACTTGAGTTCGAACATTGAATCTCCATAACAGCTAAAATTTCCCATTACAGTTACTAATCCCACCTTCAGAACCCCATTTCACCTTGAAAGATTCTAAATTATCCATATGAACCTTTGGCTCCAACAAAGCTAAAAAAGGAATTTTATTAACTCTGTAAAGTTTATTTATTCTTCAATTCACAGATTTCTTTCTAACTCCTCTAATATTCCAGACCATAAAATTTAACATTGATGATTGGATAATTGGTATTGGATGGTGCCTCTTGCTAGAGATCTGGTGACTCTGGTATACATAGGGTCTTTTTTCCTCTGCTTTGTAGTTACATTTCCATAACTGATAGGAGTCTTTTGAATTCTAAGCAGATCTTCATTCTTGTCCCTGTACTTCAAAAGCTTTTGTTACACTGATTTAGAGAATTGTAGCAACTCCTCAATCATTGGAACATTGAAATTATAATCCTCTTCACCATCGGATAAATACATCTTCTACCTTGGTTTTGCAAGTTCACTAACTGACATCTCAGTTCCTCTAGGGGATAGAGATCTTTGATCCACTAAATCTGCTTTAACACCTCTCCTGTCTTGATTCTCGATGTTTCCAATTAAGTCTTGAGTGTTCTTCAATTTTAGTTTTATTTTCCTCTAGTTATTTGGCACAATCAAAGTATATATCTGGTTGTTTGGCTTCGCTACAGCATTCAATATTTCACTATCTTCTCTTGCTTCTTCAATAGGTGTATCTGTAATTTCAACAAATATTTCTTCACCATTTGATTCAATCTCCTTATTTACTTGGATGAATACTTTCTTCGAATGGATTGGATTTAGGATTAGGTTTTCTTCAGTAAGAATTTGGGTCCGTTGCTCTTTCTTATCAGATTTGGAAGCATCTTCAATTGGTAACTCATTCTTCTTCATTCGATATTCCACAGTATTCTTCTTCACATTGAAATTATCTTGCATCATATTTTTGTTACTTTCTTTCTTTGATCCCCCTTCAATGACTTTGGAATTAAACAAACAATTCTCCTCTTAAAATTGGGACGAATGATGAACTGCTCTTGGGTTTCCCCTCATGATAAAGTGGTAACCTTGCTTGGAGGAAAATATGGTCATCCATACTCAAAGGATGAACCCCACCTCACATTCGCCTCTCTGATTAACTATGTCTAGTTGCCCTAGTGCTAATTGAAATAACCACCCTTTCACCTAGTATTTCGATCCCTATTTATGTGTTTTTGATGTTGCACCTTTTCGAGGGGCACCTCCTTGCTAAGAACAATCTCGGTTCACTACAAGAAAAATCACAATTCGCGACATCTGCATTTTTGTGTTGCCATAGGGTATACTGCTGGCAACACATATATTTTGTTGTTGCGAAGAGGTCATTTTTGGTTCCCATACACTAAAATTTCCCACGCTATTGTCATTTACATTCGGGCACATTCAACTGATGTATGAAATTTGGACCCTACATTCGGCGACAAATTTTTTGATGTCGGGGTGTTATCCCTACTTTTGGCAAAATGTTTTTAATGTCGTGAACTTACCCCTTTCTTCAATTTTTGGTTCTATCTCTATACTTAAATGATGCATAAAAAGGGAAAAAAACATCTTGAATTTTTCCTGTATTTGTAATTAAATTGTGTTTTATATATTGGGTAGCTAGGGTTTGCTTTTACTTTTGAGGTTATTTGAAACTGGGAAGTGATTGTATCTGTATGTAGATGCTATATGAAAATCTAATATATTTTAGGGGTTGTTTAACATTTTACTTTAAGGTTTGGCTACAAGTTTTGCAATCTTGATTCTCCTCGAAATTAGAAACTGAATGAGAATTGTGAAAGGAAAGACAAGTGTCGCACATAGGAGGCAAAGAGCGGATATGTTTAGATGCAGCGGGTGCTTTGTTTGAAATGGTCAATGGTCATTTCCATTTGCCTAATAATGAGTTACCTTCAAGTAGAAGGAAACATGTTCTTGATTCTGATGATATTAGGCAACATGCTAATGCATTTGGTGGAGATGGCAAGATGGAGACCTATTTAAAATAATGTTTATTTCCCAGCACCCAGAAGGTCAGCTTCTTTTTGTTTTTCTTTGCAGATTAGGGGGCTTTTAAATTCAGAATTAAAGTATTTTCGTTGTTAAATTTAGAGACTTTTTGTAATTTTCAAAAAGATGATACGAGACTGGAAACAAATCACCAACTCCTTTTTAAATTATTCATGTTTTCTTTTCAAGCCTTATTTTATCTACATGGACGAAGAAGTTTAAAATCAATCAGATCTATGGCTCGTGGGATTTAAATAAACTTATTGATGTTGAAAAGGTTGTACATCTATTGTGATGTTGCATAATAGTTTTTGTATTTTTCTTTAATAATTTTATTGTTTATATTTGTTGTGTAATTGACTTTGTAAATGTATAATTGTTTGTATTATTCATTTAATAATTCTATTTTGCTTGGTCCGCTTCAAGTAATGAAAATAATTTTATTTGATGGTTCTCCGAATTATACTTAATTATTATGAAATAAGTTTTTAAGAATATATAATTTCTTTTTTAGAAAAAAGAGTTTTCACCAATTGTGTTTCCATATTGAAAAAAAATGAAATTTATATTTTATGTTTATTTAGTTACTAGATTTAAATATTAATAATTACAAGATTATTAAATTACTCATTACATTAGTTATTTGATTTAAATATTAATAATTACAAGATTATTAAATTATTCATCACATGTTAACCTTTTACCTTTGACAACATTTTTAGTGGAATATAAATTTAATTAAATTTAAAAATTAAATGTCCTCGTGCATCGCGTGGGTTACATGCTACTTCAATTTAAAAAACACAAGAATATAAATAATGACTTCTCTAGTCACAATAAACACACGTAATTAATAACAAGTACGCATAATTAATTTTTATTCAATTTAATAATTCACAAAAAATATGGGAAACTACAGGAGTGTTATAAAATATATATTAATTGATGTCCACTTGTATACCACATTTATGAATGAGACTTTTGGGATGTCTTACTCGGTACTATAAGTTGGGATGAGACCTCTATTTAGACACCAATAGAATGAAAAGTTTTATCTCCCTATGAGTGGGTGTTTGTTTTTACCTCTTAATGATAAATTGATTTTCATTCAACATTAAGAAGTAATATTTGGTGTTTGTTTTTATCACTTAATGCTGAAAAATAGTTAAATCCAACATTAGGCAAGTCCCTTACTAAATGCTTAATGCAGATTTTTTTTAATAAAAGTTCATTTGAGTTTTACCCTTATTTTATTTGCTAAAGGACATTAACATAAAACTAATTAATAAATTATTAGTAATAGCATCAAATTAATTGTATTCAACATTCAAAGACAAATAACTTTAAATAAACAACATAAACCCAAAGATTCATTCAAATAATAAACAAAAATACTTTTCAACGTTGAGAGTTCACCCTTAAACATTCGGCATTGAGACGCTAAAAAAACAAACTGGCCTAAATTATCAGCAACATTATTTTTATAAATATTTTTGGGTAAATTATAAAATTAACCCTTAAGTTTGAGATTATTTTCAATTTTAAATTCGATGTTTCAAAAGTTGCAATGTTAAGCATGATGCTTCAAAATTAATTCAATTCTAACCCTGAATAATATGCTTTTAGGAGAGTTAATAGAGATAATGATTGAGAATTATATTTCCTTATGTCCTTCGTTGTGTTAAGTCTCCTATCCTAAGAAAGATATGATGGAGCGGTAAAATTGAAAATTGAAAATGAATGCAAATTAATTTTGCATTTTTGCCGTTATTTTTTAATGAAAAACTCTAGAGTTGGTCGACAAAGGCTGGCGTCTCCAACAGAAGCAGAAGCCACATTCCATCCCCCGGGAAAAAAGCACCAAATCGGTCCAAGTCATCTCCATTAGCATTTCCCTGCCCCTGTTGTCTTTCATTTTCAGGTAATCTATTATAACTAGTTTATTTACAGTTCTACTCAACAACTAACAGTTTAGAAGGACGAATTTCCAATTTGCTAACTTATAACTTTAACAATTGCTTGCAAATTTAACTAAAATCGACCTTTGCCCCTGTGAGGGAGTCACTCCGAAAAGTTATTCGTATGCTTGGATTCAATTATACCATCCAGATCCTATGTTTTCAAATTATTTGCTCACTAAATAAAAATATGAAAAAACAACAAGCTTAAGCCCTTGTCCTTTTCAAATTTGGCATTGGTGAATGTGTACAAGTATATGGTTATAATTTGAGAGTTTCTAGAACCTATTTGATTAAATGCCCAACCATTATCTTGTAAGTATGGAGGTAGAACATTGCTATTTGGATGGAAATGCATATATGGTAGAGTTTTGTCCACATGACTCGCTGCACCATGTTTTAGTCGCTTCCACATACACGCTACAAGAGGGTGATCAACCTAGCCGATCAGGAACCATATCTTTGTTCAATGTTGATGCTAATGAGGGTCGATTTGAATTGTTTCACAAGGTAGAGACTGCGGGTATCTTTGATCTAAAATGGAACCCTGTCCGTGTGGGAGGTAATGCCACTCCCTTGCTTGCTCAAGCAGATGCTCATGGTTACTTGAGGCTTCATCGTCTTCAAACTTCCACAGATGGATTATATTTTTATGGGAATTTCCTGAAAGAGGTCGATGCTCGATGCTGAAACAATTACTTCTTCCATGTGCCTGTGTCTGGACTGGAACCCCTCAGCTATAATCATCCCAGTGGGACTTTTAGATGGTTCAGCCTCGATAGTCTTCCTGCATGATCCCGGACCAAATATAGTACGAGAATGGAAACCACATGAATTTGAGGTTTGGGCCACCTACTTTTATATTCACCAACCACAGATGGTGTACACCATCTCAGAGGACTGCAAATTCAGTTGCTGGGATTTGAGAACTGATCCTTTTAAATTGGCATTCCAGAACAAAAAAGTTCACACCATGGGTGTTTGTTGTATTGCAAAGAGTCCCAGTGACCCGCATAAGTTACTCACTGGTAGCTACGACGAGTACCTAGGGGTATGGGACATTAGATCAATCTCAAAGCCTATAAATGAAACTTCAATCTGTTTAGGGGGAGGAGTTTGGAGAATTAAGTACCATCCGTTTATATCGGGCTTGGTCTTGGCAGCGTGTATGCACAATGGATTTGAAGTTGTCAATATTAAGGGGGATAAAGCTGAAGTGATTGAAACATACACCAAGCATGAGTCACTTGCGTATGGAGCAGATTGGCAGAGATGGACTGCATTCCCGGAAGGCAAAAGGAGTACTGTGGTTGCTACTTGCTCTTTTTATGACCGACTCCTTCGGATATGGATGCCAGAAACTAATATTGCTACATGACAGTGCATTAGAACGCTTTTCATCAGCTGAGGTTAGAGGGATCAAACAGTTTTGCTCCCATGAAACCAAAAGATCATATCTGACCAAGTTTAACGCTTTTGGCAATCATTGTGTCTTGGTGAGAATATATACATTTGTTTAAGGTAATCAGGATCTGCTGGTATTTAGTTTATGCATTTATTCCTTGTTTCAAAATAGTTAGTCATCACCCAATATTCTATTGCTATTTAGTTTATGCATTTATTCCTTAATTAAAATAGGTAGTCAACACCCAATATTGAAGCAAATAAATTCCCGGACTTTTTTGCATTATAAATGTTTCAGAGGGTATCTTGCAAAAATTGCATAGTTGAGGGGAGGTTTTACACCGTACACTTAAACTTATATCATTTTTTGTCTTAAATGATTTTCTAGATCCACTATAACAAATCGAGAACAGTCTTAAGTCAAGGCCAATATGCCATGTCCTAGTGAATCCAATGCCACGAACATGACACGCTAGATATTTTAACAGGGAAAAGAAGGAAAAGTGAGGCACACTATTATACTCCCTTAAGTTTGTGGCCTGAGTTGGAAATCCTTTTCAACAGCAAAATGAAAAATTTCCACATGTAAGTGTTAATATAACCTTTTAAAGATTAACACTCAAATCCTTTCAATAAACCTCGAGAACATCATGAATATATTAATAACCTCAAACATCCAAGTCCCCCCAAATAATCTCATGGCAAGAATAAACGATAACAACTCAAAAAATCAAATCTAAGATATCATGTAGACAAGAATGAATGGAAATAAACCATGGACTATATCTAAGAATTAAAACAAATTTTAAAATTGATAGAGATCACATAACAAAAGATCTGAAAGAGTTTGGAAAATTACTAAAATGTAAACTATGAAACTCAACTGCTTTTAATAGTATATTGGGGATGTTACTACTGGGTAAAATTATAAGAATGTGATAAGAGGATAAGGAAACTGCAATTGTGGTCATCGAGTCGCTAGTCGAAATAGCAAAAAAGAAGTAGAACTCCAAAATGATGTGAAGATTGAGATCATCTCTGTTATGGTAAATAACATCCAAAAAAATGAACAAGAGCAGGAAGATGTTAGTAAAAATGTTTCTGAGGATAATAAGGAAGAATTCAGTGTATAAAAACTCCAATATCACTGTCATAACAACCAAAGATAGAAGAATTCAGTGGGTTTTAATATACTTTCAAGTCGGGATAAGAAGGTTGGATTATAGGTAACCAAGTTGATTTTGGACTCCGAATGATCTTGCCAAGTTGCCCCGACCTTTTCTGATTGTAGACTTGTTGACTTGACTTTAATGGTAGTAAATTTACATGGTATAAAATTGTGTTTGGCAAAGGTTGGATAGGTATTTCGAAATATGAAATGGCTTAATCTTCTCCTTGTAACCAAAATAGATCATTTGAATATATCAAATTCTGATCAATCCCCCATTACTCTTGGGATTAATTAAAATTGTGAGAGGAAGGCTTACCCGTTTCATTTTTATAAAATGTGGATTAAACATATAGAATTTTGGTAATCGTTAAAGATTGTTAGGAGGCTGCCTTAGATAGTAAGGGGGGGGGGGGTCCTATGTACACCTTGATAAAAAAATCTGTCGATATTGAAAATAACTTTTGGTTAGTGCATATACATATGGTAATATATTTTAGAATATTAAAAGTTGTGAAGATTAAGTGCTGGAAAAAGAGTTGTTACATGAGGCTTATCCAAATGAAGAAAACAACATAATTTGCGCATAAACTAAAGTGGAGATATATGTTGCTTGCTCATGAGGAATGTTTTTAAAAGAAGAAAGAAAAGTTTAGATGGATCAGAGAGAAGGTGATAGAAACACACCCTTATTTCATGCATCTGCTAAGTAAAAAGGAGAATGATGTTCACAGAATTAAAGATATGAACAGTAGATGATACTCAAGTAGACATAGGTAATGCTGGTGTTGACTATTACATGAATTATATTAACCAAAATTTTCAAATTAATGATTATAAATTACTGGTATACATCCCTCAAGATAATGAAGATTTGTGCAAGATTCCTAAAAAAATACTTTGAGGGCGTTATTCTTCCAAATTACAGCTCTAGCACAATCATTGCTTCCATCCCCAATGTTGAAAACCCTAGTAGCTTTAGTGACCTAGGTTCGATTTGTCTATTGCTGTTAATAATTAAATGATTACAAAGCTTATGAATCATAAGCTTACTAGAATCCTCCCTATAAAATTTTGAAAATAAAAATGCGTTTGTCAAGAAATAAACAATGTGGATAATGTACTTTTAGCGAAGGAGTTGATAGATAAGTATGATAAGAAAATTAGAGGTGAGAATCTTGTATTAAAACTAGATTTGGCCAAAGCTTATGATAGGATATCTTTCCATTATGTACTTCATATATTATTTGTTACTATTGTACACAAGAATGATGACAAAAGACAGAGGCAAGAACACGTCTGAGACCTTGGTTGTGACACAGAGGAAATGTTGTGTAGCTCCAATGCGAGGATGATGCAATATAGACATAAGGTACCCCTCAATCTCTAGGCCGATGTTGTTCTTGTGGTCCCTCTTAGAGCAATTTTTTGAAACCTTTTTATATTACAGAACAAAATATCTATAGCTTATGACCAGGTAAGAATCCATTATAAACACACCAATACTCGATTGATATGCGATAACACAATGCACTATTATGACATTCACATTGCGCCGAGACACTAAAAAGACAAACACCAATTTGAATGCTACAATGGCCTCGATGAATCTAAAATTCCCATATGGACTTATCATCAAATTGAATCAGCCAAACATCCATGATATGTAAAAATAACTTTAATAGCCCCAATCATAAAAGCATTACCACAATACTCAATAAATTAAAATGACCACAATGCCCCCTGAACACCAAATGCACTGAAATGACCCAAACTACCCCCTCAAGGATCAATCATGGAAGTAACACATGATGTCATAGAAGGAGAAACATTTTAAAAGCGTGTTGCATCCTCACAAAATCAAAGTTCTTCCTTAAAATATTTTTTTATGTTGACATATATAGTCCAACTCTGTAAAATTGGTATATCTTTGACAATTTGAGTAATTGTATACCCTCTTCGTCTCAAATTAAGAATCCCTATCCGTCTTTAATATATATTAGGGATACACCAAATCAATGTTCACTATTTGGTTCATTATTTATGTCGAAAACAAGGAAAGTGGACTATTCAATTTGGAAAACCCAAAAAAGGAATAATGGACTCTTAATTTGGGACGGAGGGAATCTAAATAGCTATACAAAATGATAAAACATTGAACACTACTCTGCTAAATGCTGAGCATCAACCACATCACCAAGAACACTATCGAAGCATCTGATTTCCTTCTTTTTTCTACCCACTTTCTTTTTTTCTACACACTTTCTTTTTATTCTGCCCACTTTCTTTTTACAATGTTTGGGAATTTTGTTTCCAAATCAATCCATCTCTGTATGAATATACATACGTTTTTATGAACCTAATTATCTATTAATCATATATAGGCACAACAACTTTCTTGACACAACCAAACTCGTTGAGATGTTAAAAAAAATTCAAACCCAATAAACTAAACATCATGCAATCGGGAAAAGAAAAAAGGAGTATACCTCAATTGAAACTTGTATTATGCAGACTAATAAACAAACTTGGGACATGCTTGGTGCTTCAAACATGGAGAAAGAGACAAAATTCAAGGAAGATCAATCAGTTTGATGTGTATGGCTGAAACTACTTATAACGTCTAAATTACAAAATTCGAAAGACGGTCGATAATAAACCATGCCTTAACAAACACAACTTGAGGATGATCAGTAAATATACTCTTGAGTTACACAAGATCGATAGACAATTTCTATCAATTCTTCAAGTTCTATAACTCATTAATTGATACCAACCAACAATAATTGAAGCAACTACTGTACTCAGAGCATTAAAAATTGCTAAAAAAGAGAATAGTTCAAAAGAACAACGACTGAGGGTAACCATATTGTAAGTCAATTAAGCTTTGCGTATGATATAATTATTTTTGCCAATTGAGATAGGAGATTTATAGAAAGTTGATCTAATTTCTAGAGAAATATAAGGCCTCTTCAGGTTAACTGGTTAAGCAAAAGAAGAGTTGTTTTAATTTGCCAAAGGACCCAATTCAAAAGATTAATTACATGAAAAGGGTTACATGGTTCTCTAATAAGGGACGTCCTCTAAAATACCTAGATTGTCCCATCTATAATGGAAGGAAAATATATAGTACGTTTCATGAGATGATGGCTAAATATAGATAAAACCTAAAGTTGGAATTCCCTCCATTTATCTAGTGGTGGAAGGGTTATTTCATGGAACCATGTGATGTTTTAAATGCCTTTGTATATTACCTCTACAATTGATAAAATCTAAAGTTTTAATTATCTCCATTTATCTAGTAGGGGGAATTACAGGGCTAGAAGCATCATTTGTCCAAGTGGTCTGGAATTTATTATCCTTATCCCAGGTGGCCTGAATCACAGAAATTTGGAGCATATTTCACGGTCCAATGTTGTTAGAACTGGATAGGATAGAAAACTCTTTATGGGTTTCTTTCATTCAGAATAACTATATCACAATCATATCAGTAAATTACAAACTTGCTTCACATTTCTGGAAAAAGATTCGAGAAGTTCACAACTTGGTTGAGGCTAATAGTATTCAAAATCAAGACCAATCATACTGTAAGCCAGACCCTCAAGGTAAATTTTCTTTTTCTACTACTTAGGAGCCTGTTAGACAAGAAAACATCGATTTCTTTGCATAATTTTTTGTTGGAGACTTTAGTACCCAAAATTACTTTTATTTTCATGTGGCGATTGATACACAAATATATTGTTTTCAATAAAGAAATCACTGATTAGGGATTGAGGCTTTGTTCCATGTCATTGCTATGAAAACTTTTGCAAGACAAAACTGGGATACTAACCGTTAAGTGGAAATCATTTCTTTTGAGTCCTTAGTGTAAAGGTAATAGATATAGTTTTGATGCAGGAGCATAGGACAAAGACGTCTTTTTTATTTATTTATTTAGTTTAGTTCCTTTTTTTACCCTTTTGTATCTTTAGTATAAATAGCCTAAAGGCTCTCATTTGTAAGACTTTTTCCCATTAGATATTGAGAGACTAGAGAGAGAAATAAAAGAACTCCCTACATTTCCATGTTGTTGTTGTTTAGTTAACTTTTTGATTTTTACGCTTCCGCACCTTAATCCACATCAAATTGGTATCAGAGCGAGGTTTGTTCTTGGATTGATCATGATTATTGAAGATTGGGATTCTAATTGGATTCATCCAAATGAATGTCACCCAAACCATAACACCATGACCAAAACCTTAAAATTTCCCAAGTCTATCCTAACCCTACCAAACTTCTCCAAAGACGAACCCGAACAACCCCCAACCCTTACCACAACCCCTGCTCAACCTGAACAGACCGGAATCATCTTCGATCCACCCATTCTTACCGATCGACCACAACTGGATAAAAAGGAGGGGTCGCCGACTCCAGTGGTGGATCGAGACCACCCGACAGGTTATACCGAGGCCCTAAGGGCTGCTGTTTTTAAAATCTGGGGTCTGACCCGTATATATCTTTTCTTTCTCTTCTCCTTTGTTATTTTTCTTACGTATCCAGACACAGGGATGTCTGGATGACTATTTTATTTGAGTCAGACGTTGCTTCCACAACTGTGGATGTGGGTAGGATATTGTATAGACGCTTCTCTCCTCGTGATCTAGATAGGAGGTACTGGGAGTATATTAGGGCATGTTGTCCCAATGATGTCATTTATTTTATTTCCAGCGTTTTTCTATTACGCGCTTTTAATATGGTTGTATGAATATTTTATCGAGAGTTATCAGTTATTTATTTATTTATTTATTCATTTCAGTTGTTGTTTATACTACCGTGTGAATGGTTTTAATTATGCATTGAGTTAAAAAGATTGGATGATTTAAAATTTGACACCAGGCCCAACAGGTTATTAGTAATTAATTTGATATAGGACTCATCACCCGGTATTTTATTAGGCGGGGTGTCGCAACTGTTTACATTGCCATGTGTATTTTAGTCATTATTAGTGTTTTTCAATTAGAGATAACAATTTCCTTTAGAGATAATAAATAACAACTGAGAGAAAAATGAACACAATTTCCACCTAAAAGCAAGAAAATGAATAATAGAATGAGTGGTTCGTTCGCAAGTGGGGCATGCAGTAAAGTGAATAATGCTGAATTTGAATCTCCTAAAAAGGGTAGAAATAAGAATGGTGCTAACACTAATTCTTTTAGTGAAAGAGACTTAAGATCTCCTAAGGAGACTGATTCTTTCCAAAGCCTTAGTTCCAATAATTAAGTCCATCATTTTAAGCATTAGAGGGGTGAAGAAACGAATGTTTGAAAGGTTTAAAAATTTTATAAAGATTAATAATGTCGCTTTGTTTGTTATTATCGAGCCTAATGCAACACTTCATCTGCTGAGGTAAATAAAAAACAAACTTTTTTTGTAGCATACCATGAGGTGTCCGGGCCAGCTTACGCGCACCTCGACTAATCCCCGTTCGTGGTTCGTGGCTTCCGCTGGCTAAGCATTATTTTGACAGTGCCAGGGATCGAACTGGGGACCAAACTCAAGACTAGCATTTGTTAATGAATTGTGTCTTTCAGCTAGGATTACCAAGAAACACAAAATGAATTACGTTCAATTGATAAATAATTGAGCATGTAGGTCTCAATGAGAATCTAATACAGATAAATATGTGTAACAAACAAAATCTAGCAAGGATAATACTTGGCATTAGGAACCCTAGTATTATTTTCTTTACCAAGGATATGTTTGTTGTGGATTTTTGTTTCAATAGTTGATTTTAGGACATTGACAAAGGGATATAAAATTATCAGTGAGTTGCAATGCCTGGATCATATTTTTTGTTCAAATGATCTATCATTGTATGAATATCTACTCCAAACAAAACAAATACAGTCAGTAAAATACAGAATGCAAGGCTGGGCATTCTTATATATCATCTGCATAAACTAAAGCAAAGACTAACGTGACCTTTTTTATGACATGTCCTCTCCGATTTTGACTTAATGCGTAGTAATATCCCAAATGATTAAAATCACATATTTACCCATGGTTAACTTCTAATACGATGGAATTAATCAGATCTTTTTTATTTTTACCAAACACGCCCAAATACGCCAAATGGGAAAAGTACACTTTTACCTTTATTTAACTTTTGTTTACAACAAAATTAACTAGTCATATATTACTTTGATCAAAGTGGCCTATCAAGCAAATAGTCAAAATTACGCAAATAGTCCGCTAAAGGCATCAAATGGACAAAATTATGCTTTTACCCCTGATTAACTTCGGTGCACAATCATGTTGAGCATAGAAAATGTCCCCCCAGATGATGCACCATATCAATCATTCTTAGAGAGAGGGGGGGGAGGGGAGTAAGAGACAACCTTTTTGAAATTGACCCACTTATTCGTCGCTATAGTTGAGTGGTAGCATTTCGAGTGAACTTCAGAATAAATTAATAAAACAGAGGAAAATCTTACCTAGTAATATGATCACAAAAAAATTGCATATGAAGATATTAAATTTCGTTTTGAAGATGAAATGTATCAAGTATGTCTGTCCATGTTACTTTTCTAATCAAATTGTTTTCATTTTTTGACCACTGCTAGAGAACAACCTATTCTAAACAAACCAAACTAAAAAAAATATAAATATCATTTTTTTCTCTCACCATCGTGCCGACCTCATATTCACCTTTTTTGCATGGGCCTCATCTCTAAGGCATTATTCGTCTAGAGTACCTTCGCCTACGTCACTACATCTGTTGCCACCGGTGATCTCACGATGAGAAATATTAGCAGAAAAATCTAAAAATCTCTGATCCTACTGATGTTTTCCACCCAAAAATGATATGGAATTGACTTTCTTTTTTTGGTGAAAATATGGAATTGCCTTTCATTCTATTGTAGTGGTATACATTTCTATTGTAGTGGTATTGATTTTTTGCGATTGTTCGGTGAGGAGCAAAAATGGGTTACACAACTATTGTTTTTTGTTAGTAAAAAAATATGTTATTGTACAATTATAAATAATTATTGTACGGAGGTTTGTTGAACTATTACAGATGAAAAATTGCATTCTTGTTACTTTAACTATTATTTTTGTGGTATAATCCCGGGGTGAATTTACATTTTCGTTAATTGTCTTATACATGCCTTTACATGGTTGTGTAATTTTTTCTCTATCGACGCTCACTTTTTTTGGTTTTGTTCATTGAAAAAATGGGGACAATATAAAGGAATTGTGTTTTTTGAACATTGTAATTCTCATTTTTTATTATTCTTTTATTTTCCTATTATGAAAAAAATTGGATGGTATATTCATAAGTGGATCTTGTCAATTTTATATATATTTTGTTTCGTGGGAATTTTGGGCATTAACTTTAAGCTTTTGTAATAAGAATGTTATATTGTTTGCCTGTGATGGCATGCGTAATAATATTTTTTATAATACATCCATAAGACATTATATCACAAAAACTATGCCCTAATTTTACACTCCTCTTTATTTTTTTAGCATTCCCTCCTGAATGATAATCCCCAATCCTGACAACACTAAGAGTACAATTCTCAGACCTAGAAATACCAAAACTACGATAATCCTTCTAAAAAGGAGCGGTTTTGCCATCTTTGGATCTAAATCGCAATGCGATGTGGCAAGAAGTATCGTTGGTTATGCGGACGGGTTTTCTAAAGTGATAAAAATGAACGTCTTTGAAGTATTTTATAGAAGCCCTCATGATTAAGTGAAAAACCTCAGGGTCCGTACAGTCTAGGGGTTTGTCAATTTCGGGCTTGCAATCGAGAGTTTCAGAGATAGGTTTGGAGGAGTCAACTTATGTGATGTTGATGAAGGTGGCGAAAGCGGATTGGTTGGCGGGCATAAAGCTCTGATGAAGGTGCTTTCGGATTTGAAAGTGGCATTAGAGGTTGAAGTTAGGAAGGTTGTAATTTTGGTGGAGGGGTGGAACATAGGGTCTTCCGGTTCGTAAGTGGCGGCGATTATGGGGAATATTAAAACCCCGAGTGGATTTTATTAACTTTAATCTAAAATCGTGTCTTAACTTTAATCTAAAATCCACTTCATCTTTGATCTTAGCTTCACCTGAACCCTTCATATGCCGCTTGGTGAACGTCCATTTTTTATGGAAGAAGATGTACAATTACATACTCCTCCCTATTTCAATGCCCCTTTTATGTTTTCCCCCCTTAAATCTTTTTGTATTTTTTGTATTTCTTTGATTTTTTTTTCAACCTTCCACTGATTTGAATAGTTAAAACTGAAGAATGTGCCCAAACATCCCAATAATTAAAATAATTACAGAAAACCTTATGAGGAAGAATTAATCGACTCTAAGAAAAAATCTCGAACATAATTTTTTTTTGTGCGTGAATTAATATATGTGTTTATTAGTGTTGAATTTGTTCAAAATTAACATTTTCATGTGTATGCAAGTTTTTAATATTTTATCTTGTGATACTATTTTTTAAATGCTCTATAAAAGATCAATTAAAACATATGATTTAAGCAATGGATTACATGATTAGTTCTATTTCACTCTATGTTATTGTATTGTTTTTCATTTGGTTGAATTATTTGAGAATTTATGATGTAGGTGTTTTCTAATAAATTATGCGTCGCCTAATCCGTGCAACGGGTGGGTATAGACCTAATTTTTGTTATTTTAACCGACTAGCATGCAACCCGCACGATGCGCGGGAGCTTATTATTAACATTCGTAAACCAACTATTGTAAAAATGACTTGCATCAACCAATTTTGGATGAGAAAGAAACCTTAATATATTAAATAATTTTGTTTTTATTCCTCTACAATAACGATGATATCTAAAAAATAATTGTTAGTATTTTTTTCTAGGATTACTTGGAAAAACAATTCTACAATAGTCATGTGTTAATGACAGTAGTAAAATCAAACTTTCAATTTCAATATCTTTTGATTGTTTTTTTATATATTTTTTTTACAACGTATGTTTTTCTTTTCCAAAACCACATTAACAAATATATTATATATTATTGTACTATGTAAAAAAATGTTTTTTTTCCAATGATGCCTACTAAATTCTCATACATATTTGTCCACCATCTGTGCATAAGATAAAAAAATACAGTGATTAATTTTCCCAATCCACTTTAAATAGTCAAAGTTACACAAACCACCTCATAAACTATGACAAAAGAATTACATTATGTACATGATTTGTACAAAAATTGTCTGTGCAAAGAGAAACGCTCTTTGTAAAAACCAGAACCAACCCAAAAATAAAAAAAAAACAAGGAACCATTCGAGTTGGCCTTTTGTTTTTAGCACGCCCTTACTTTTACCCGTTACTTGGAGTACCAGCAACTTACCTACAACGCAGTTTGGGTTTTCATGAATGTATTCTAGCTGTCGCGCATTTATCCTACTAATAGTTTTAATTTTTGTTAAAAAAAAACTTTTTTTTATAAAACACTTAAAAAAGATTTTTTAAAATTAAAAAAAAAATCTTTTTTTTAATTAAAAATTTGATTTTTTTTAACAAAATATTTTATGTAATTTATAAAAACAATAAAACAATTATGTTTAATGGCACTTAGCGTACTTTTTTTAATGGCACTTAGCGTAATTTATAACACAATTATGTAATTTATAGAAACAATAAAAC
This sequence comes from Sambucus nigra, assembly GCA_949130495.1. NCBI lineage: Eukaryota > Viridiplantae > Streptophyta > Magnoliopsida > Dipsacales > Adoxaceae > Sambucus > Sambucus nigra. The sequence continues at coordinate 23,185,051 of OX422208.1, read as the reverse complement.
AATTAAGTAATTTATGAAACAATAAAACAATTATTTTTTTTCTTTTAATGGCACTTAGCGTACAAATAATCTTACCACGTCATTATGTACATTATCTGTACAAATAGAAACGCTTAGCATGCCCGTACATTTACCCGTCACTTGGAGTACAAGCACCTTACCAACAACGCCGTTAAGGTTTTGATGACGCATTTATCCCACTAACCGTACAGACCCTTGTTAAAACCTTGTGTTTGCGAAGAATTGGTTGCGTTGCTATATCTCCTCCAACATCTCTTTTTCCGTACCTAGTATTGAAGAAAGCGGTAGAATTGCTATATCTCCTCCAGCATGGCGAATCTGGAATGTCGCATGTACGAAGGCCGGTTCCCTGAGGTGGACATGGCGGTGATGATTGAGGTAAAAAGCATCGGTGAAATGTGCGTTTACGTGGCCCTCCTCGAGTACAACAACATTGAGGGCATAATTCTCCTATCGGAGCTCCTGCGGCGTCGTATTTGAAGCCTCAACAGTTTGATAAAGGTGGGCTGCATCGAGCCCGTCATGGTCCTCCAAGTCGACGCTGACAAAGGCTACGTTAATCTCAGCAAGAGGAGAGTCTCCGTGGGAGATATTGAGACCTGCGAGGATAGGTACAATAAAAGCAAACTTGTCCATTCCATCATGCGACACGTTGCCGAAACTATGCGCCTCGATCTTCAGGTACTGCTTTCTATTTACTACATAGGCTCTATTTACTACATAGGCTAGGTTTCAATGTTTTCTTCTTCTTAAAATAGCGGCCATGTCGGATAAAATTATGGGACTTGAGGTTGTCTGTCTCTGGGTTCTAAATGGGAGATCATGGAAATTTAAGTGGGATGTTGTCTTGCGACTGAAATTTTAAACATTTGTTGATTTCATCACACTCTTTAAAATTTATATGGGTAGCAGTAGCAGGGAAGGTCTGGATATTATGTACATGATTTGTACAAAAATTGTCTGTGCAAAGAGAAACGCTCACCCCTTCTTTTACCCGTTACTTGGAGTACAAGCAACTTACCAACAACGCTGTTAAGGTTTTGATGACGCATTTATCCCACTAACCATACAGACCCTTGTTAAAACCTTGTGTTTGCCAAGAATTGGTTGGTTACGTTGCCAAGAATTATTTGTACAGATTATTTTTGGGTAATTAAAAAAATAGATCTTTAAAAAATTAAATTTATTTTAAAAATTAATATTTTTAATATACATAAAATATTTTTGGACCCCCATAATATACATATATAGGTGCATACTCTAAAATGAGCGATGTGCCATTGCCCATTTGTCACATGGTCAGGGTCGGCCATGGAGCTAAGCACCCTTTTACCTAATACCTCTTCTGGTTCAGAGTAGCTCATGCTACACTCTTTAAGTGGAACGTCAGGTTAGGTTTAGATGGGAGGTGGTTTCCGTTCGCGGTTAAAATATTTGGATATAATATTGCAACGCATGTTTCTTTCAATGTTTATGTCCCTCTTTTTTCAAAACAAAAGCAAAGTTGCAGATATGTAACTGTAATGTACCTTAAAAATGCACATGAGACATGGAACGAGGTAGTCGGGGATAGGGAGAGTATGTGGTAACACTGCTTTAAATCTCATGATTTTAACTCCTGTAAAGTTTTATAATCTAACAATTTGTTGCATTTCAGCATCCTTTTAAAATGGCTATGATTTAAAATTCTCGTATGCGAGAGAGCGAGAGACTTTGACGATCATTCGGCCTTTAGAGCTACTTGGAGTCAGTTAAGGAAGGTGAGGACTCGCATTTAAGTGTGGGGTTGGCGTGTTTGCTTCGAAGGCGGCGGCGGAGACTCGATATGTAGCATTGGTCGATTATGTAGAGATGAATTTTAACATTCTCACATGAGTGAAATGCTCATACCACCATCATCACACAAATCTTGTGTGTTTGTGTTCAAACTGTATTGAGATTTTGAAGTTCAGTTATATATATAATTTTGATGGTATACACACAGTGATGAATTGTGCCTGCCTGAGAAGTTACTGTCTTGAAAATGGAATGAAAGAATAAAAAGACTCATTTCGTTGAAACAAATCCAGAGAGAGAAAATGATAAAATCTCAAGTATTTTAAAGAAAATAGATTAAGGTCATGAACTATGAAATTTAAGATTTCAAAATTCTACAATTTGTAATTTAATGACTTCTATCTTTTGTCAAATAAACAAAGGCTTGTTCTTTCTAACGGGTTTTTTACGTAATATTGTTGGTCTTTAAAAATTTAGGTTTCTTATTAAATAAAGAGAAGAAACTATGATGCCACTTTTTAGTGTTAACTGAAAAGAGGCTTCTACCCTTTGTCTTACCTTCCATGGTGTAGTAACTAGTAGGCACCCCTGTTGATATTCTTTTATTTACTTATTTAGTTTTTATATTCATGTAGCCGACCCCAAATAATTGGAAAAAGACTTTGTTAAATTGAGTTGAGTTTTTATATTTTTCATAATCAATTATCTATATTGGCTAATTCTAGAATCTAATAATCTATGACAGGATATGTATATCTGTGTTGGTCGGCCTTTATACTGGCAATATGGTCATGCTTTTGAGGTGGGTTAGTGTATTATTTTTTAAGCCTATAATTTTTCCTCACTAAGAATTTGCAGATCTTCACGTTTCTTTTTGGATATGTGTGTGCAGGCATTCAAGTTAATTGTTAATGATCCTGATTCCATTATCAACACCCTCACCCGTGATGTAAAAGAAATTGGTCCTGATGGACAAGAGGTAGTTTTTTTATAACAAAGATCATTAGGTCGCCACTATCTTCTTCTTCTATTATTATTATTATTATTATTATTATTATTATTATTATTATTATTATTATTATTATTATTATTATTATTATTATTATTATTATTATTACTATTATAATAATAATAATAATAATAATAATAATAATAATAATAATAATAATAATAATAATAATAATAATAATAATAATAATAATAATAATAATAATAATAATAATAATAATAATAATAGGCTATTTCTCATTTCCTTATTCTGTAGGTGACTAAGGTAGTTCCTGCTATGTCAGAGGAAGTTAAAGATGCTTTAGTGAAAAACATTAGGAGAAGAATGACTCCGCAACCATTGAAGATTCGGGCTGATATTGAGATGATATGTTTCCAGTTTGACGGTGTTCTTCACATTAAGGTCATATATTGCTATTCCTCTGCTTCTGTATCCCTTTTCTGATTTATTTGAACAAATAATTACATAACGTATTCTTAATTGCAATACCCTTTTTGAATTTGATTTCATTTCTCACTTTGAAGGATGCCATGAGGAAGGTTGAAGCTGCTAGTAATAAGGGTTGCCCAGTGAAAATTAAACTGGTAGCTGCTCCATCATATGTTCTTAGTACTCAACACTCTTGACAAGGTAACTACACATCTTCACATAGTCTTACTTTACCAACTGGGTTTAGATCTTATTTGATCTATTATATCATAATGATTTCTTTAATGCGAATCCTTACACTCCTTTCAACGTTTTTCGTTATTATTGGCCACTTGTTATACAGGAAGTACAACTCTCAAATACTCATAATTTCTTGTATTCTATATGCTAGCATAGCTGGCACTTATTTAGTTCATTGATGAAAATGTTATCTATTCATGTTTACATTTTACGTCCTTGTAATTGGATTGATAATTGACTGACCCAATTATATGCGTCGGTGATGAAAAATACTATATATGCATATTTTGTACATTTCTTGTCTCATAATTAGAGTGATCGTTGCTTTGGATTGTTAAGTCTAAAATGCAACTTACATGTCACAGCTACCATTCGGTTTGATGGGTGGGAGGATATTGTTTTGCGCTTCTGAGAATTTATTATTCTTGTTTTTGTCCACTTTTTTTGTAGACTGGATGGGACATGATAAAATTTATCATGAGCCCAAAATTTCTTTATTACTTTTCCAAGAGTTGAGAATTAGCAGACTGCATCTGCCCTTTTTCCATCTTTAGGGAACCTGTTATGTGTTCATATATTGATGAAAATTATTTAAAGTTAGGTGTTAAGCTAGGTGAATGCTGTATGGAGAGGGAAAATTCTGGGTGAGGTGGTTCAGGAGTTGAAGGCTTCGATAGATTGGGGTGGGACCGGGTGAGAAGGAGTGTTCCATCTGGTTAAAAAATAGTTCGAGAGTTTTTTGGGGTTCCTACGAGTTTCTATTCATCAAAACCTAGCTTAACTGTCAAATTCGATCAATTAATCAGACCTTGTTGTTTTTGTTAGTCTAGAGCACTTTCAAACCAGTTTTTGGAAACCATCCTACTCTTGTCATTTCCTATTGCAAGAAATTTAGACCGTTAAAAGGAGACTTTCCTCTCATTTTCACCTATGTTTGTGAATTGATTTATAATCTAGATTCAGCATAATTTTTGGAAAATCGCGTGCATTAATTAGATATGAAGACCCTATACTCTATCATGTTTCTTCACTTAACCATTGTGAGGAGAGATGATGACACCATTGCACTTAAAATTGTTGTGGACACATGTAGGTGTTTGTGTAGGCACAATTATCTTTTAACTTGTGAGTCTCATTATTCGTAGAAGAGTTATGAATATTTCGAATCCGTGTTTTTACCCTCTTCGGGATTTTTCATGTTAAATTTAGATTTTTAATTTTCTATGCATGCTTTTCCATTTTATCTTCTAGCATTGTGCGAATCTGATCACTTTTCATTTACTTTGCCACTTAGTGTCATGTGTTAGTTTTGTTTTATTAAGTGCCTTGTAAAATCAATTAAAAATTGTATCGAGTCTTTAAATTGTCCGTATACATCCCCTTTAGGTCCATTTTCACTTCTATAAGTGCCTTCGTCTCGCTTCTATTAGAGTACTTGACAGAAATGATGACCGAGTACACAATTGCGATTATGTCATCAAATGTGGCGATACCTTACCAAATTGCAAAATTATTCATTGACACGTGGCAAAAATTATCTAAATCCTTTTTTATCTTCTCCATTAACTGTTCAAACCTAAATTTACCCAACCCTAAAATGTACATCTTCATCCACAGACCACCAACCTTCATCCCAACGCTAATGCCGGCGACCCTTACCTTCTCCTCCCCTCACTGTTGCTCCACCCCTGGTTTACTTTAGCAGCAACCCATTTCCTTCCCATCACTACCGGCCCTTGTCCCAACCAAAAACCTAGACCCCACAATGCGGAGCATATAAAGAAATCAACCAAGATATCAGTAATAAGGTTTAATTATTATGTGTTTCTGTTCTTAATAGTCCTTATCTTGAATTATGATTTGCTAACTTATAAATAGATTGTAATTTGTTTTATGATTTAGAGTTAGAATTATGATTTGAGCCTTGTGAGTTTTGCAATGGGTTCTTCCGCTTTCTTTATCCAGTGTTATTCTGCATCACCCTATCCCTACCCTCAAACCCACATATGAGATTAGATAGATATAGAGATAATAGGGGGCTTGCATCTACTTCTTGATCTAGGTAGGGTTTAAAGTAGCAAATTGATTTAGGGGGCTCGAAGCATCTCCAACCTAGGGCTTAAAACACCCCCAATTATTTCAGATAAATTTGGGAGAAGGGGGAGAGAGAGATTCGCTGGTGGGAGGATAAGGGTTGTTGGAGAAGAAAATGGGGGGGTTGTCGCTGGAAAACCAAGGTGGTGAGAGATGATGTGGGAGTTTATAGTTGGGATATGAACACTTTGGAGGTTATGCCGAATTAGAGGACACATCACTTCCACACCAATTTGCATCCTCTACTCTTATCTAAGTTAGATAGATGGTCTACATGGAATAATTTAACCTACTTCAGTGTTGAAGTTCCAACAATTAAAACTCACCCCTAATTTCATGGTCAAATTTGTAATTTAATTAACTTTTGATCTGAAAGGACTCAGAATAAGCTTGGCTCAAGTATTTCTAATGAATTGAAACGTCAAGTGTATTTAATGCAGGCGGTAGTTTCATTAATATAAGGGGGCTTGTTCCGTCTGCCAAGGTGGCTCATCCCTGACTGGTGGCTCATTGGGTCTTTACCAAAAATGGGCTCATGATCATTTGTCTTATGCAGAAAGGCAAGTCTTCTGACATGTTCCTTCTTTTATTTTTTTAAAAAGATGGGTTCTGACTTCTGAGACCAACTCAAAAAAATGCTTCTTTGGATGACTATGCTCAGATGTTATCTATTTACATTATTATAAATCTGTATATTTATAGTTTATCAGCTTCAATATATGCTATGTTGTTTTGATACTGAAGCAACTCTTAACTCATTTACCTTTTTCCATGCTAAACCAAAATATAACTTTGTATATTTATAGTTTATCAACTTCAATATATGCTATGTTGTTTTGATTTTGAAGCAACTCTTAACTAATTTACCTTTTTCCATGCTAAACCAAAATATCTAATCACATCTTTACGTAGACACCTTCTTATGCGTCATGGTGATTATTCTTTCTTCGTGTGCATGTTTACATATGTTTGTTACTTGTTGCTGTAATGTTAACAGTGACACACATTACCTGCAAATATAACTGATGAATGTACCAGCCTAAACTCATAGATAACCTTCATGTCAAGCTGTGAAAGCAAGTCTGCGATTAATGATAATTTTATTTGTTTAAATTGTATAGGAACAAGGGATCTCAGTTCTTACTAAAGCAATTGCAGCCTGCACAGAAGAAATAGAGTGCCACAAGGGAAAACTTACTGTGAAGATGGCACCTAGAGCGGTGAGCATCAATTCCCTTTTATTTGATATAAAAATTAATGTTATATTGCATTGGCTACCTTCAAAATTACTGGACTTTTATCAAATATTCCATTGTTTCTGCTACAAATTTTGACAGACTATATATTGGGTATCTAAAATTGTGTGCATGTTTATTTAGGTGAGTGAATGGGAGGACATGCTATTTGCTGAACAAATGGCTAAGTTAATTCTAGAGAATGAGGAGGTTAGTGGAGATGATGACATTGCAGAGGAGGAAGATACAGAAATGGGAGACCTTGATTTGGAGCAACCCAACTCTGAAATTTAGGTTAACAAAACAAATTTGTGTTCTCAAGTTAATCTGATCATTCATTTTCTTTAGGTAGTTACATTTAATCCCTTTCAACTTATCATTCTAGAATGCACAAGTTCGTGATACAGAAGGGCTGAAGTTACAGATTTTTGTTTTGGAAATAGACTGGCATGTTGAGGTTCAATACATTGTTTTTGCAGTTATATGGTGTGCTCTCTCTCTCTCTGTGTGTCACACACATACTTTCGCTTGCACGCGTGCACACATACATACTTCGATTGTTTTGCTTATTAGTCCAACATGATCCTTGTGCATTGGTGCTGCCAATAATATGTACACGGGAGATCTAAAATCTATAATTGTCAGTGATTTTATCGCACACTTCTCTTTCTACGCCCCATATCTGAAATTTTCAATATTAAAGAAAATTTATCCTAATTAAGTCACCTTTCTTAATTTTAATTTTTAATAATTAATTAATTCCTTCTCGAGTGAGGTTCACAAATAAAATATCATTGATCCGTGGGAGTCCAAATGCAGATTAAAGTCTAAAATCAAAATGTCCCTTTTAAACTTGAAACAATATTCAACAAGATTGGAAATAACATGATGATTATCTACTATCTACAACCCATAATGATAGAATCAAACGGATCACCTTCACATCAAACTGTAAGTATTAAACCTGTCCTTTATGTTTGCGTTCAGTATTCTGATTAATATTATTTTCGATCATACAATCTTCACATTATGCACTGTCATGTTTGATGTCATACTGCCTCCCATATGCTTCGTCTCTCGATGTGTGAAGCCATGCCACAACTAAACACAGTGCTTCAGATACGAAGTGTCATTCGATCGCTCAAATTGTTTAGTTGATGAAAGAGAGGGGTCACTTGTAATTGCCCGAATCGAATTTGGGCTAGTGTTGGGACAACTCACGCCCGAATCAAGGTATGAAGGAGAGTGGTGGGAGGGGGGATTCAATTTATTTATTTATTTATTTAAGAAAATCCTTTAATTTGCACCAATTTATAAGGAACGGAATGTGATTAAACAAGTTTTAATTTAAAAAAATAGGTTGTCGCTTTAAGAAATTAAGTTAATTAGAAATATTTATTTAAGAAAATTTAGTTAAATCCAACTATAATAATAATAAGGGAAATAACTCATAAAACTCTTGTATTATTACAACAAATGGTCCAAGATCCTAATAAAAGATTGTTTAAGTGTCATAAATTCAATTGTCTCGAAACAATTTTTTTTAAATGCCATGGTAGAGCTCTAACGACGACTAGTATCCTTTGGAGCCTTATTAACGTTCTTGCCAACGTTCCTAGGGGTAAGCAAAGCGCTCGGCATAGTGGGGAGCACTAAGCAATACATTTTTATAGAAATTACTATACATATCACTTTTAATTTAGCAATTTGGAAAACGTTATCATTTAACAGGTATAAATGCAACTAGCATGCAATGCAACCCAAGCTATGTACTCATACACCCACTTATCTATTTTACACCAACTTTTCACACATTTAGAGACGATTTAATTATCTTTAGTCACTAGTCTCCATTCTAATATTTTCATTTGGTTGTCTTTCTTACATTTTCTAAGCACAACCTTATCTATTTTCATTTCTATCATTCTATTATCAACATTATCTTTTTCTCAGAATTTACCAAATAATCGCGTACTTTATCGGGATCCACACCGCTAGCTATGCTACCATATGCTCTGACTAGTAATTTTAATCCTTTCAATCCAGGGCTCCGTGCCCTTTTTAATTTTTTCCCGATTGCATCTGAGTCCGTATTAATGTGTTTTAATATTTTATCAAATGTCCACATTATTCCACCATTCTTATCATTCTTACGGTTCACATATATTTTCGCATTGTTTTCATGCCACTTTATTCATTTCACCAATTTTTCACAAAACTGACCGATAAGGTCAAATGAGGAAGTCCAACCACTAATCCTCTAGTTTACAAAATTATCCCTTTGCCCTTCATTTTGCCAATACTTTATGAAAAATATACTTTCATCACTATCACATCAAAAATCCTCATTTTATGTCGAAAATCATACTTTATTATTTTACTTCATGAAAATCCCATTTTTTCATATTTCTTAACAAGAAATACATTTAATATTACAAAGGCCATTTTTACCCAAATCTCCATTTTAACCTCATACTTATATGTTGTCTAAACATCATTATTCATCATTTATCAACATTTTACAACACATTTAGGGACTAGATTTTTTTAACTTTCATATTTCATATTGAAACTCATTTTAATCTTCATTTATCATGTTTATATGTCCTCTACTAACATACTACAAGATTCTACACATGTGATGAAAAATTTCAACCTGAAAATCTAATAATATGAGTTCTAAACATGATATTAATATGAAATCATACTTTTTGTCCATATTCATCATATTCCAAGATTAAAATGATACTCATTCTTCAAAAATACTTTCAAGTTTAGTTTTCTTTAAAACTTTCTTTTTTCATAAGAAAACTTTAAATAAACATACCAGAAAATAAATTTGCCAGATTATTTATATTCTAGCATGCATCCCGACTTGTAGCTTAGATTTTAAACTGGAAAACATAGTGAGGAAAACCCTAAACTTGAATTTGAAGAGGAGGAACTAAGAAATGATGACTTAAAAGCTCCTAAAACTTCAAGAAATCCTCAAGAAAGACCCTATAAACTCCAAATGCTCAAAGAAATACACCAACTCTTCTTGGAAGCTCCAAGAACAATTATTCAACCTAACTTCTTCCTTGGACAAGGCTTCAAATGGGTCTTACAAACTTAAAAATGGATAAAATAAGCCTTGAAATTGGGGTATAAACCTTGGAAACTAGGTGGAGGGAGGGACTTGGAAATGGAGAGAGGGGTTGAAAATCTGATGGAGAAGTGTTGGAATGCCCCCCAACTCTCTCTTTCTCTCTCTCTCTTATTTATACCACTAAACCCCTTAGCCTTTAACCATTGGTCCACCCAAAAACCTATACATCGATTGATTTGCTCCATTGGGAGGTCAATAACTCAATCGATCAAGGGGTACTCCACGTGACAACACATAAAATCTAAAAAAATCTATTTTTTTGCAGTGTCGTTCGAACGACATTGCATCTCGTTCGAACGGGTTCGAACGAGAATCTAACAAGGCTGGTATAAAGAGAACATGTGTTTTTCGTTCAATGGTCGTTCGAAGCATTTATTCAAATGATGGAGCTTTCTCATTCGAACGACCCAATATTTTGTTCGAAGGACCCAAATTTTTCTTATTTCAATTTTAGGCCATTGGATCCCATTTTAATTGCACAAAGTCCGTAAGAACATTTCAAAATAGACAACCATCAATTATATTAAATCCATGGCCAATAGGCATGGAAATTACATGGAAAGGAGGTACAATATCGTGCACGGTCGTCACATTCTCCCCTCCTTAGGAGATTTCATCCCCGAAATCAACACACCAAACTAGGCAATGAGTTATGAGTGCTTCTCACGAATCTTCGACTCGCGCTCCCAAGTCACACCTTCTACACTTTGGAACTCCCAAAGGACCTTCACTAACGGGATGACCTTGTTGCATAAGACTTTGTCCTCACGGTTCAAGATGGACACAACGTAATGTCTTCCTCCAACTCGATGTGGTTACGATTGATGACGTGCCGAGGATCCGAGACATACTTCTTCAACATAAATACATGGAACACACAATGAACGTGGGAAAACTGAGATGCCAAGCGATACGATACTTCTCCTATCCGTTCCAGGATATCAAAGGGACTCACATACCGAGGCACAAGCTTCCCTTTCTGGCCAAACAAATGACTGTCAGTTCTCGCCCTAACCTTCAACATCACAAAGTTGCCCACCTCAAACTCTAGAGGTATCCACCGATTATCGACGTAATTCTTATGTGTGACACCCCTCCTAATTAAATATCGGGTGATCAGTCCTTTATTAAATTAAATCAGAATATCCAGTTGGTTCATTCTCAGCATCACTGACGAAAAATAATTTCTCACCTAATAATTAATTAAGGTAGTGCCAATTTTTTATTCCTTAAAACCGATTCACAATACGAAATAATAATAAACAACGTCACAACATAACTAAATTAAATATAACAAGAATAAATGTGACTGGAATAACTCTCTAGTTGAAAATATATCATAACACCCAAATACAAATGATATCAATAGTACTAACATAAATAATTACAACCTCTGAAAGAGAAATGGATTCACCAAAATCCCGGGTGACATTCCCTAAATGAAAGTAGACACTACAGATGTGTTAATCAATATAATGGAAGAATCTAAACAAAATCTACATCTCCGTTAGCAGCTATAATCCATCGAAACATCCATAATATAAGTTGGGCGTCCCTGATACTGGGCACCTGATATACAAGATAGAATAGAAAAGAGAATATGAGAGGAAATGGGTCAGAGCCCGATTGTAAAAGATTTTATAAAAATAACAAATGCAATTAAGCAATTATTATGTACAGGTTACCTACTCAGGCTCTCGCTTGAGATTCTCACTTCTTATCTAATGTGAATGCTTAACGTACCTTATTATCTCCCTAATTAAAGTTCAAAATTAGGATTCAATCCCATATCATTTCCCTCACAATACTTATGATAATTAAACATTTTCATTTCTCTTTAATATGAACGCTCATAGCTTTAGGATTAGGTATTCACTTACTTATTTCAATCTGATCTTATTATTAATTTTCATCTACAATTGCACACAATAGATTACATCACAGTATATATATATTTTTAATCTACTAAATTCACACAGTAGATTACATCACAATATATATATTCATCACACCATTATTTACACTAACATGACACCTCCCAACCACAACTACAGTGTATGCATACTCTGCTATTATGTCCTGGTACATCTCTCATTATATAGAGGACAATTGGTTCAACATCTCTCACGAACCATAAATCTCATAACACATATATTGGAGGCGATCATACTCCCTAGCCAAATGAGTCATGCACATACCTACGCTCCCATTCAACCGTCGAAACTATCATTCACACCAATAGCACGTGCCCAAGGTCCTATGCTTAGTGTACGAATCTAAATCCCCCCCAATGGGTCCAATCAGGATAAGATCGCCCGCAAAACGAAACCTCCACCCTGATAGCAAGCAGCGTAGGTATGTCATACACAAAATAAATCATAATATAGGTATTCATCCCACCTATATATATATATATATATATATATATATATATATATATATATATATATATATATATATATACATATATCAAGAGGGCATACGCACAACCTATATAAAAATCCCATACGTAGTATATTATATCTCGAATATCCTACGTATTTATAGATTATGATTTTACTTCCCAAATTATAATCCCGAGCTTCACTCATCACTGGAAGGGTAATCCATTATTCCTCATATAAATTTAGTATGTAAAAATCCACGCCCCACTAGTCCATGTCATAACAATTCCCGACTTTCTATGAATTAATATCATCTTCAATTAGGTTTATTTTGCGATAATCCCTAACTCAGTTTTTAATCCTTTATTTCATTACTAGAGTTAATCCCATATATGCCTAAGGTTATTCTGGTAATAATAACTCCCTTACCACTTGTACTAACCTTAAATCATCCGCTATTCGATTTAAACCTCAATTTTTATATTCCTCCACCGTAACGAATTCAATTCACACTCGTTAATTTCCCCCATTCCATCCCATATAAGAAGATATTGTTCGGGTCTTAAGCATACTCTATTGTCCCTCTCTAAGTCCCAATTTATTCAATTAATCATCACCAAGTATTTCTCAATGTTGGGATTTAAATAAATATTTAAAAAGGAAATAAATCACATTTTCAGAGGGAGTCGATCGATCGACTAAATGGGTCGATCAATCGATTCAGTCGATCGATCGACATTCTTGAGTTGATCGATCGATTGACCAGATATCAACCCAGATTCTGCATAAGTTTCCCTACGATTTTCAAACTTTTTCATCATAAAAATCATTACCAATCAATCCAAAACTCCTCATAATTCATCTAAATGATATATCAAGATGAATAAAATATTTCTAACATCAAACAATATAAATTCGTCAAGGAGTTTTGATTAACACTTAGTATTTCTCTTAAAATTCATAAACCTATTATTTTATCATTTCTCCAAGAACAACTTATAAATCCCATATTTTGCTTCACCAAATGATTCCAATTTTCGTGGATTAAAATATATATCCAAAACAAGATTAATCCTACATAGTTCTTAGTTCAATGAATCAATTAAAATCACCATACTTTAACTTTGAATCATGAAACTTTTCAAAATTTTCTAAACAACCTAACATGGCCATTATACATGCTAAGTTTGCAAAGGTTAAATCACTTGCCTTTTGATTGTAGGTTTGAACCGTTGGAGAAGATTGTTCTCGTAATCCTTCTTCCTTTTTTCGATCAACCTCCAGTGATGGTGGTGGTGCAAGATGTGTCTTAGCCCCTTGGTTTTCCTAGAAAAACTCTTCATCTCCTAGGGAAGTCCCTCACTCTCCTCAATGACTTTTCTTATGATTTTTGGTTCGCGCATCTCATTTATACAAACTCTTCACTTATATAAGACCACCTCAAAATTCGTAGTTACTGTTCACTCAAATTTACAAATGACCAAAACACCCCTTCGGGGTGTTTATTCGGTTCCAAAAGGCCCCGATACCCAAATCAAACTCCCAAGTAAATTTTTTTGACCATTTAAACCCTTCTGAATACTTTGGCATAGTCAAAACGACCATATGGATGACATAAAAATAATTCACCTTTTATTCCATTCAATTATAGTCCTGACACGACTCACACGCACGTCCCAACTTAATTACCATAATTGTCCTATTCATAACTTGTGATAATTTATAAAATCATAATCATATTTAAAGTCATAATCATATATATTACATTGAATCACGAAGTAATATTCAACATAAATCATACATTACTTTATTCTCAAGTACTATTTAAACCTGGATTAATTTTTCAATTATCCCACAATTAATTCTAATTAATCCCATTTTAAAAGTTAATCCCACTTTAAAAGTCATTAAAAATACGGGGTGTTACATACTTCCCCCTTACAACGGAATTTTATCCCGAAATTTGGAAAAAGTATACTAGATAAGAGTAACTATGTCTATATGTTGCGCATCACATTCTCGCGCCCGCAAGTAAACTGTTCCGTACTGCCCATACAATACGCTACCGAATACCCTTAATAATGAACACCTCACTTATGTTCTTTTTTAAACCCCAAGTTACCCTATCACATAGGTTCTTGCCCAAGTCTTACCATTTAAGTCTCACTACTTAGACTGATTTTTAGATATTCACTATCTAGCCTTCTAATATTCTCACTTTAGTAGACTAATCGTTCTTTTGGATACATACGATCTTGTCTCGCAACGAACGCACACAAGTAGGATATTTGTACTGTACATATTTCACACACAATATATACTATAAGTGCCAACTAATCTCTAATATCCGCAATAGTACTTGGTCCCCTACCTTTTACAAACAAGCACGAGGACAACAAGGCTTACCGTACTATACTTTGATTGGCACCATGCCAAAAGTGAACTTATAGGAGTTATTGCACATAAACTACACTAATGGAAGGCACTATCCCCGTCCTCCCCTAAAATTCAAAGGTACACACATAATTTATCCTCCCACATCCGATTAGTCTGCTTGGTCTGCCCATTTATCCGCGGATGATTGGCCATACTTAATCACGACTCGGTACCTATGACCTAGTGAAAACTCTCCAAAGATCTTGACCCGCTCGAACACAATATTAAATTGTACTCCATGTAGCCTCACTATGTAGTATGATTAGTCCTACCTAGCATAATGTGAGCTTCTTCGGTCAACCGATCCACTATCACCTAAATAGGATCGTAACCCCTTTCAGAATTATGTACCCTTTCGATAAAATCCTTGGGAATGCACTCCCATTATTACTTAGGAACCCTTAACCATAGAAGAAAACCATGCTGGTTTCAAATGGTCCACCCTTTTACCCACAGACAGGTGGCCCACTAACAAATGAATGTAGAACTATTCCTCTTCATTAAATTCCATCACCACTGTTATTTATAACCTGATACATTTGTTATTCTCCCAATTATAGTTCGAACCATGATTCCTGTGACTTTTCCACATCGCGTATCATAAGTCCTTCCCCACTATTAAATGTTGTCGAATTCACATGATAATTATTATCTACTGCCTGACACTACACCAAAATGGGAGAATTGTGAGTGCTGTTAGCAGTCACAAATGACCTTTATAACTGCTATTTACCGTCATAATTTAGGGGGTGACAAAAGAAAATTTGTAACTCCTAACAGCACTCGCAAATTTTTATAACCCCTATGGGGTTATGACTGGTGACCCCAATTTGTAACTGCTATTTGTAACTGCTAACAGCAGTCACAAATATTAGATTCATAACTGCTGACAGCAGTCACGAATATTAAATTCGTAACTGTTCACAGCAGTTACGAAAATTATATTTGTGACTTCTAATAGCAGTTACGAATCTTATATTTATGACTGCTGTTAGCAGTTACAAAATTGATAGTAGTGACAAATTTGTGACTGCTATTAGCAGTTACAAAATTGAATTTGTTAAATGTGGTAAGAGCTATTATAAGTTCTTTATATTTTCACAAAATGATGAAATAATGAAAGTAAAATAAATATCATGATAACAAGTCTAAAATTTTTGATAACATTTCATTTATATATCTCATATTCCAAATATCCAGTATACATAAAATTATTTAAACTTAATTTAACATCAAACAACCCCTTCGTGAGCGCCAAGTACAAAATGAACATAAAATAAAAAATAAACTAAAAAAAATAACGACACAACACTTCGATGACATGAAATGTCATGAACATGTAACAAATAATTCTAAATCTAGACCAAGAGTCACCACGCAGTGGATACGCTTCGTGAAGTCTGGGTATATCAGCCGTGGGGGCATTGATGCGGTGACATCCTCCCTCGTGTACTCGAATTATGCCTGTTGAGCAAGTTTATGTCAGACTTTATCTGTAGTAGCATTTGTTGGTGGGAATCTATAATTCTTCGAATTCGTGTCAATATTGAGCATATCTTTAGCATCTTGTCGATATTGAGCCTCTCGATCTTCACCGTCTTTCTATAACCACACCCTTCTTGTCATATATAAGATAGATATGTGTGTAACAATCGATCATCTGCAATTTTCCAAAGATATTGACGCATTATATTGGCATATATAAGTGAAGTCATATATAAGATATGTAAGTGTGTTTTGGTACTCACATTGTTTAAAAATGGTACTTGCCACAGTAGGTTTGAGATGTCACCTAATGATGTCTAGTCATGAAATTGGTACTTGCCACATCATCCCCTGCACGAAAGAGAAAAAAATATTCACGAACCAGTTACAACTCGTAATCATCTCCTAAAATGATTACAATATAGATATGCATAACAGGGAGAAGTATAGATATCTATAGATATCTATACATAGATATTTATACACGTGGCATGCTACATAGATATCTATTTTAGCCCCGCGCGATGCATGGGTTGATTATAATGCTTGTGTAACCCACAACTCAACAAGCGTGTCATTATAAACAGATAATAAAATAAATAAAAAGGATATAAAAAATACATCGAAGAAAAAAGTAATATATCACATTAGATATGGAGAAACCCTCCTAACTGAATTGAGAGCTTGCTTGAGTTTGACTAGGTGAAGTCAAAGACTGCTGATGTCCTCCTCCACCAACTCAGTTAAGAACTCGTAATTGTGTGCTTTATACAAGTAGTTTACCTACTTGAACTTGATAGACAAGAAACAGAACATATCAAACTGTTCTCGACCCAAAATGGTGGATCCATCTATGGTGTCATACTAGAATGGAATTGATCTGCAGAGCTCACCGAGTTCATACTCACTAATATTGAAAACCATATCATGTAAACCATCTCATGATCTAATCTTAATCCTCCGTATATCTTTGGTGAAGTACCATCTTGCTTGGCTGCAAATAGTGAACTATTAGAAAGCAATGTGCACCAGAAATAATGTCAACAAGACAAATAAAAAAGTTATCAACTAACAGTACAATACATAAGATCAGGCATACCCATAGACGCTGCAATTTAGGACACTGGGTAACAAGCTTGGTAAGATCAGGGCTTTGGGTAGCAATTTAGTTCTTCTATTTGCTAGGCTTTTTCACATATAAAATCCATAATATGTCATGCTGAATATGTTTACAAATCTGATTGGGGACAGAATCACACTAAACAACATTTGGGTAGTTAAGACCCATACTATCAAGGCAATTAGTCGCATTGATTGCACATATGCAAATCCCAAGACTGTTACAAATGAAAGTGCAGACTTGGTTATAAAATGAGCCATGTGTAAAGCAAGAAGTTAGTTCTATCTCATTCATTTTAATAAGTAATTGATAGCTATTGTACCAAAAACATCAAGTTACAGCATTTGTGAATCATATAGTAGATGCTTCTTATTGAGAAATAGTAGCTATTGTGCCAAAAACATAACTGTTATATAACTTATATATAACATAACTGTTATATAAGTTTTATAACTTATATAACAGTTATGTTATATAAATTTACGAAAAATACGGCATTGCCGGCTAACGACCAAATGAGATAATTAAGATTGTTATACTAAGATTTGAACCAGATATGAACCAAAGATTGAACCAGATTTGAACCAAATGAGATAATCAATATAAACAACTACTTAATTGAACCAAAGATTTGAAATTAAAGTTAATAACGAAATTCACCTTATTTTATATATTCATTTCGTATGTTGGTGGTGGTGTATGAATAAGTGAACCAGATTCCCCCTTCTTGAAATAGCTCTGATTAGTTATGTTTTGTTGGCCCATTACGATGGTATACAATAGTTGTCCGATGCTTCATGTAAGATACCATGAAGAACAGTTGAAATTATTGCGCCCCTGAAAATGAGATATAGTTGCCTGATGTGTACAACAAGGATGGAAAAGAATAAGGGTGTTAAAAATGAGATAATAGTTTCACATTGATAAACCAAAATAATGGTAAAGAATGATTAGATGCACAAAGTATTTCATGCGATAACAAAACTAATTGCTTATAATTTTCTAGTAAATCGTACAGAAATTGGAGTACACGTGTTCAAGCGCAAATACAAACATAAAGATGAAAAGGAGAAAATCAATGTACTTGGTGGAATGTCATATCATACAGAAAAGTCATATCATATCAATGTACATGGTTAAAATTCTCTTCAAAATATAGTGAATATAAATTTAACACAAATAAAATCTTTTCACCAACGAATTTCTTACGGTAATCAAGTATATAGATTAGTATATTTATTGATTTCCACATTATGCTATATGTATGTCTATAATACTAATTAAAATGTTGTGATTTTATCTAGTGGACGTTGTCAGGTCTGTTGAACTTCATGGATGGGTTATGGTTGAGCTGTGGAGATGAGCGAGTGATTGTGTTCACCACCAACCATAAGGACAATCTTGACTCGACTCTATTGCGCCCTGGCAGAATGGATATACACATTCATATGTCTTATTGTACTGCTCACGAATTTAGGACACTGGCTAAGACATACCTTGGAATAACTGATAGTGATCATTTTGGTGAGATAGAAGAGCTAATAGAAAATGTAAAGGTCACTCCTGCAGAAATTATAGGGGAGTTAATGAAGAGTGAGGATACCGATGCTTCTCTCCGTGGTCTTATTGATTTCCTCATGCCGACCTCATAGTTAAAACCAATAATAACTCTTCCTATATCATAAAATTTGATATTTATGATGTGGAGCTTACTAGTATCCACTCTAACTCAACCTTCAGGAGAACACTGGTGTCCACCACTAATCGCTCTATTATTGTAATTGAAGACATAGATTTCAGTCCGAAGACCCAAGATAGGGGATCAATTCACCAACGAATTTCTTACGGTAATCAGGTATATAGATTAGTATATTTATTGATTTCCACAATATGCTATATGTATGTCTATAATACTAATTAAAATGTTGTGATTTTATCTAGTGGACGTTGTCAGGTCTGTTGAACTTCATGGATGGGTTATGGTTGAGCTGTGGAGATGAGCGAGTGATTGTGTTCACCACCAACCATAAGGAGAAGCCTGACCCGGCTCTGTTGCGCCCTGGCAGAATGGATATGCACATTCATATGTCTTATTGTAATGCTCACGAATTTAGGACACTGGCTAAGACATACCTTGGAATAACTGATAGTGATCATTTTGGTGAGATAGAAGAGCTAATAGAAAATGTAAAGGTCACTCTTGCAGAAATTACAGGGGAGTTAATGAAGAGTGAGGATACCGATGCTTCTCTCCGTGGTCTTGTTGATTCCCTCAAGCATAAGATAGAAACCTGTGATACCACAAAAGAAGAAACTCATATTAACTAAGAACAAGTAGTGGAAGTGAATCTGAATGGACTGCTAGATTTTTGCAACAGGTCAATTACGAAGATATCCTCTAAGTTTTTCGCATTATATGAAAAAAGGCCATAAAGTAGATGACTATTTTTATTATGAACCCTCAAAAGAACCATGTAAATAAGCAAGAAAAAACACATACCCTATTGACGGTGACCTCGCTTTGGCTCCCATAAAGAAGGAAGATCGGGGCTTACAAACACAAACAGTTTTGAAAGTGAAAAACCACCAAGTTGCATGGAAAATCCCTACTGAAAATTTAGTTCCTCATGATGGCCTCATAGTTAAAACCAACAATAACTCTTCCTATATTAAAAGTTTCTTCCCCTCTTCCATCACCATGCTTTCAAAGATTTAGCCTTCTCCCAAAAGTGGATCCAAATATGTTGTTGTTCTACGCAAGACCATTGCCAACAACATAGAAAAGATTAAACATGGAGATATTTATATTGAGGAGGTGATGATAGTAGATCATTGTAATATCTCCCCAAGGGTCACTGATCTTCCTGATTATGATAAACACATAAGCCATGAGAAAAAATACAATTATGATTTGAACCTATATGAAAGATTTCAGCCACCACTCCTAAAGAATTGGAGATTTTTTCCTCCTCTTATGATAGTTTTGATAGGAAGTATATAGATGATAAAGCGAAGGCCGTGAAGAAGAAAAATCCTATAATAAGCCCAAGTACAATAACAATCAACAACATTAACACTCACAAGAAGAATTTTCCCATTGATCCCCTTTTAAAGAAAACCATATCAGTTATCCCATCACTTTCAAAGATAAAGGCTCTGCTAAAGACTTGCATCATTTTGATTTTTACACGATGAAAGTCTCTACCAAAGGCTCTGAAATTTTGGCAATCAAGTGGATCAAGCCTCTTAATGGCCTTTTGAAACTCAATGTGGATGAATCTTCTATGGGGGGTTCGAAAGATAGTGGTATAGGAGGCATTATTAGAGATCGTAAAGGGGATTTCATTGGTGGTTTGTCTATATGCACGGGTGTTCAAGATGCTTTATTAACTGAAGCTACAATTACTCTGTAGATTAAATTTTATTTTAAGTTGGGTCACAATCAGTTCTAATTATGTAAAATAACATGGTATGTTATAAAAACATTTAAACCATAATTCAATAGTTGTATCTCCGGTCATAGGTAATACTCTTGGACACACCGTTAACATCAAAAAATTATCTTGAAAGTACCATATGGCGACATAGGAAGCATCCGATGTCATTCTACACGGAATAAAGCATGACACATTAGAGAAACGACCATCACAAAGATAGAAACATGTCCTTTCGTAGTTCTCGATCAAAACAACATGTTGGTTGTGGACTAGAAGGGATGTATAAAGTCCAGCATTGGGAGCAGTTCCCTTTAATTGACTACCAAGTGTAGCACTTTGGGATGACAACGGGGCGGGTTTGACCAAAGGCGACCCCGTTACCCCGCCCAAACCCTCTTACCCCGCCTTCGCCCCAAACCCGTTTAAAAACCCTGTGAGCGCTCCGAACCCGCCCCAAAACATTTTTTATGATATTTTTAAACTTAATTTTATTCAAGTATTTTAACTAATTTCAAGTTTTTTTAATGTTAAACTATTAAAAACTTGAAGTCCTCTAACTAAGAGTATGCATTGAATTATTATTATGCCAAACTAACTCAGGTGCATAGATTTAACTACAATATTTGTAATAATACCCTTAAACGGGGCAGGTTTCAGGGTTTTTACACACAAAACCCGCTCTGCCCCGAACCCTCCATTTTTTATTTCAAACCCGATCAATCCATTTATTTACCCCAAATTTCCCCCATTAGGGGAGGGTGCGGGGTGGGTCCCCGCCAAACTAAGAGTATGCATTGAATTATTATTATGCGAAACTAACTATGGTCCATAGATTTAACTACTATATTTGTAATAATAGCCTTAAACGGGGAGGGTTTGGGGTTTTTACACACAAAACCCGCTCTGCCCCGAACCCTCCGTTTTTCTATTTCAAACCCGACCAACCCATTTATTTACCCCAAATTTCCCCCATTAGGGGTGGGTGCGGGGTGGGACCCCGCCAAACTAAGAGTATGCATTGAATTATTATTATGCCAAACAAACCAAGGTGCATAGATTTAACTACAATATTTGTAATAATTCCCTTAAACGGGGCGGGTTCAGGGTTTTTACACAAAAAACTCGCTCTGCCCCGAACTCTACGTTTTTTTATATCAAACCCGACCAACCCATTTATTTACCCCAAATTTCCCCCATTAGGGGCGGGTGTGGGGTGGGTCCCCGCCAAAACCCGCCCCGTTGAATTAGATGATCGATTATAAGCAAACATATCAATAATCTAACTACAATTCACATAAACTAGTAAACAAATATTATCTTAAATTAATATAAAAATATACTACAACAACCAATTTGCAATCCGAGTTTTCAATTGGCTCACCCTCAACCTCCTATCACCACTACAAATCAATCCAGACTTTTAATTGGCTCACCCTCAACTTCATATCGCCACTAAAAATCATATGTACAAAAACTAATGATATAGATAAATAATTAAGAATTAAAATAATGAGGCAGTAGACTATTTGATTGAAGTAATTATATGGCAAGTACAGTAGAGACTCAGAGGGGCATACTACTTTGCCAAGCTCGGCATGCGCATACAACTTCCAATCATCCACAGAATCTACGAAATAGGCACCTCCAGATGCAAACACATTTTTCTTGTCATTATCATGGTTGGCAGGAGCCTGATATGAAGAGTAAATTTATAGTCCTGGTGCAAAAGACCATAGAATTTCCGTGGATTTAAGCTCCACTAGATTGATTGTATCATCCAACGCAACAAATAGCGAGGTAAATATTTTATCCACTGCTTCAAGTAAATATTTCAACAAAAAAAAATATTTTAATTAGCACAAAGTTAACCAAACATTTATTTTGATACAGTAAATATTTCATCACGCAGATTCCACATCAGATTTAATCATACGGCAAAATTAATTGCATTTAATCAAACATTTATTTTGATTAGCACAAAGTTAATCAAACACGGAATTAAGCACGAAGTTAATCAAACATGAAGTTAAGCATGAAGTTAATCAAACACGAAGTTAATCAAACGCGAAATTAATAACAAGATTTAACAAACAAACAACGATTGCAGATTTTAAGAAACCAGAATGAGTTATTATTACAGATTGGAAGATAACTACATATTAAAATCTTGCAGCCCTAATACTTCAAAGTTTTGCTACAACGAATCTTAAAAAAAATCTTACAACCCTAATATTATTATAGATTGTAGTGATGGAGCTTAAAAAATCGCTTACAGTGAAAAGATGGAGAGGAAGCTTTGCTATCGAACTTTGAAGTTTAGTCGAGAGAGAGATGAAGCATTTTGGTCGATTGAGATTTTGTCCAAAATTTTGTCTTGGCCGAAAATTTGTCAAGAAGGGAGCGAGAGATTAAGGATGGATGGAGGAAAGAGGAGGGAAATTAAACCTGGGTCAAAATTTTGGTGACCGCTTATAGCACTCACAAATAAACTCTTACACTAAAATTTGTGACCGCTACGAGCAGTCACAAATTTGTGACCGCTCATAGCGGTCACAAATTAAGTCTTAAGCCAAAATTTATGACGGCTACGAGCAGTCACAAATTTGTGACCGTCAATAGCGGTCACAAATCTTGTGACTCCTCATAGCAGTTATAATTTTGTGAATGCTTATAAGAGTCATAAATTAAGTCTAGTGATAAATTTGTAACTCCTTGTGGCAGTTATAAACTTGTGACTCCTTATAGCAGTCACAAATTAATTATATGGTAAGATTTGTGACTGTCATTAGCAGTGACAAACCAATTGACTCAAATTTTTCATTACCTAAATATTTTATGACTCCTAATGGCAGTTACAAATAATGTCGTGACTCCTAATAGCAGTTATTAAGTTTGTCACCCCCATTAGCAGTTACAAGAAGGCAGTCACAAAATTAGTATTTTGGTGTAGTGTGATACAATACCATCCTCGTGGACATTTGGGGAACGGTGGTCATAACTTATATAAATGGTCGGACAAACACGTCCTGATATATCAACCTCTATATTTACCTTATCCCTTAATTTTCAAATGTGGACAAAAAATAAGATTTAATCACCTAGGGCGCCCATACACCCTATGTCTCGCGCATTATTGCACAAATCAAATATAATCCTCTTAAATCAATCTTCACATCAGGATTGTACGACTCTACCGGCCTTACGTCATAATAGAATTTTCAACTCTTAATTATATTCTCACACATGTATATTAACCAAGGTACGAAACCAATGTACTATCGTCCAAACTTCTCTCCAACTCCCGACATTCGCTAGTTTCATACGCGGGATGTCTCGTAAAATGAAATCCAAACAAGGAACCCCCTTGTTACACTACTACCTAACCTAGTCGGTTGTTGAGATCCGTAAGGCTCTCAGTCCATAAAATATATCTCCCTACAATCTCTATATGTTGACATAAAAATCCACTTATGTCCCTTAAAATAACATGAAACATGGCTCTCTCACTATCCTAAGTTCTCGACTCTATATATATAACGAGCTATATCTCTCTGCTCGATAAACAACACAAATGTATTCTGAGTCACGTCAGTATATAAATCCCTACGCACTAGAATCACATATATCTATAAAACATACTCACGGAACTCTGCGATACCATGAAATTTTCATATAAATACATATACAAACCCAACCCTATTTCAGGTGGCACCACACAAAATTAATACTACTCATCCCGGAGTATCTGGCACGATAGTCTTATCACTTAATCTACTATCGTCCAAACATTCGGTAATTAATCACTACCCATTTCCATAATAAGCTCTACTATGCTAATTCAATGCAGTAGTAAAATTTGTTAATAAAATATGCTTTTATGGCCCACCCGATTCACTCACGGGCGACATCATAAAGCTTAGTTACCCATGATAAATACGTTTGTAACCAGACTATAACAAACCTAACGTACCCACAAAACTCAACTCGCACGCAAATTTTAGTGTTAACAATTCAGATATAAATGTTATGTCACACCTATGTCACTTGAATTAATCCTTTAATATCAAAGATGAAACAAAACTTCATCAGTCTCGCTTGATTGTAGAGTTCTAACACGCAGTTGCCAAAATGACTCATGATCATCTACATTCATTATACATATAGGATTTCATCCAATAGTTTCCACCTCATTTATATGGGAAATTTATTCTGTTCTACGTCTTACACGCCCATCATTGAAACGTTGGCCCAAATCTCTAGGCCTCAATTATTGCCTTACTAGCCTCTTTTTTTTTTCTGAGCCCCGTCGACCCTGAAATACAGTATGCTATTGTTATCGAGGACTCCACTGGTCCTGCCTAAACCCACTATTCTTGGGTTGTAAATTCATGGGCCCAATTCCCTTGACCCAATACCTCTGCTGGAAATATCACTTCTCCAGTTATTATGCCTAACTGGCACAATTTACCATTCTTAAACTTATCGTTCTCACCTCTTAATGTGGACACATTCAACACTGGTATGATATGGTAATTTCCCATGAAATTTCCCGTCACTGGTCCCACTGACCATATTGGGATGTCCTTCTCACAGACCGACCAGTCTTATCTCCCAATTGATATTTTTGTTATTCCTTTGGCTTTACTAGTTTTATGGAACACGTGGTCGACCTCGCTGATCTTGGCTGAATTCATTGCCACTTTGTACATTATTTTAAATTGGTCCCCTACTGGGTATAACTTCTGGTGATGTTCCACCAACACTGTTAAATTCAGTCTTGCCCTTCAGCTAGATTTCCCCCCACTCTCCTGGATCCCTTTCTTTTGGAAGCGGTTACAAATTTCTTGGCCACATCAACCCTAGTCGTCTTTATTAGATTTCTTGTCCGAACTTGAGTATTTTACTCATGAGTCCATTCACAACTATGGATACTTCTTACCTGCGATGTACCCCTTCTTCACTGGGTAACGAGTTCATTAAGCTAGTCAGCTTTTATCTCACTTTGGGTTTCCATCTTGCCCATAAGAGATAAGTTTCGAAATTCCATTCATATTTTGGTTAAAACAACAAATGAACAATTTCCCAATTGAACCATACCAAAATTTCTCATTTTAAATTCACACACGCTTCTTTATATACGATGTCTAACTCTTATCACATCCCAAAATTTTGCCCGAAATTGTCAAATCCTAGGTGTTAATACACTTCACCCTACATAAGTGCCTTTAGATTTCTTCCTTCACAAGAGTCCTTTCGACTCCCTCACCCTTCACTGATAGTTCTGGGTGAGTTTGGCCCATAACAAATGTCATCTATGACGGTGCTTGGGAAACTACCGCTCCCGAACGTCTTCTTTCTTATCCTCAGCCTGAACAACAATTGTGGTGGATTTTATCTCAATCACCAATTCCAAAATCTTTTAAGTCTTCGGCTGAGTCCCCCTCCAGTTGTCTTTCTAACGACTCTTTCTACTCTTCCTACTATTTTGGGTGGGTGATGCTCGACCCACTCGTATAAGAATAACATCACTTTGTATTTCCCAGGCTGATATGTAGAAAGCCGTACAGATCCAAAGGACATTAGAACCTGATGCTCTCATACCACCTGTGACACCCTGCCCAATTAAATATCGGGTGATTAGTCCTTTATTAAATTAAATCATAATATCCCGTTGGTTCATTCTCAGCATCACTGATGAAAAATAATTTCTCACCAAATAATTAATTAAGCTAGTGGCAAAAAAAAATCTTCTTTAAAACTGATTCACAATACGGAATAACAATAAACAACATCACGACAAAACTGAATTAAATATAACAAGAATAAATGTGACTGGAATAACTCTCCAGTTGAAAATATATCATTACACCCAAATACAATTGATATCAACCGTACTGACATAAATAATTACAACCTCTAAACTATAAATGGAATCACCAAAATCCAGCCCTAAATGAAAGTAGACACTACAAATGTGTGAATCAACAGAATGGAAGTGTCTAAACAAAATGTGCATCTCCGTTAGCAGCTATAATCCATCGAAATATCCATAATCTAAGCTGGGTGTTCCTGACACTGGACACCTGATATACAAGATACAATAGAAAAGTGAATATGCAAGGAAACGGGTCATAGCCCGATTGTAAAAGATTTTATAAAAATAGCAAGTTCTTAATAAATACAATTAAGCAATTATTATGTACATGTTAGGTACTCGGGCTCTCGCTTGAGATTCTCACCCCACATCTAATGTGCACGCTTAATGTACCTTATTATCTCCCTAATTAAGGTTCTCAATTAGGATTCAAGACCATATCATTTACCCGTTTTTCCCTTGTAACAACCCGCGTAATTTTAGGGGTATTTTCGAAATTAAGAGGAAAAATAAATTTTGAGAGAAAATTATTTTTATTACTCAAATATGTTGGATTTTATTTTAAAGGCGAGAATTTCAAACGGTTTCGAAATTGGAATTAAAATGGAGATTTAATTGAATTTTTATTATTTAGAAGAGTCATCAAAATATAAAACTCTATAAGAGTCCTCAAAACATAAAACTCTCTAGTAAAAATTATATTTTTAGAAATCCGACCGTTCGATCAAGCTGAATTTTTGTCAGCAGTCCTGTCTCGCCGTTCGCTACAACATATTAAAATTTCAAGTGATTCCAATGGTCCGATCATCTGGAATAAATTTTTTAGTTTTTGTATCTAATTAGAACTCTTTTCTTAATCAAGCTCTTAACCCTTTATATATCAACTAATTCGTGGCTTGGCTTTTCAAATCACTTTTTCTCAAACTTTTCAATCAGAAGACCTCTCCAAAATTAGTCCCTTTCATCTACAAACCATTGCCCCAAGCTTATTCAAGATTTCAACCTTAGATTAGAAGGCTTATTTGGTGTTTTCTCGAGTTTGGGCTAGAACTAGATTTGATTATTTTCGCGAGAGGAACGTGATGGTGTGAATAGATTTTGAGGCTAAAACTATGTGATGGTTCATGTTGGTTCTTTTTGGTGGTTTAAGGTATGGGGTTTTACACAATATTCTCCTTAATCTCGCGAGTGTTATTCCCGTTATTTTCTTGTAATTATTGACTCATATTCGAATTGATAAATTCTTTGGAATCCGGAAATTTTTGTTAGAATCTAATTTTGATTCATGTGGTATTATTATTGTGTTGAGCATGTTGTCATGAGATTTTAATATGGACTGAGGTTGGGCACCCGCCAAGACTCCTTTTACGGCTACTTGATAAAGTATGGCGCGGTATGGTGAGGCCTGGTGACTCTGATTAATGTGTTGTTGAGAAATTATATTGATAAAAATGCTTGTGAGATTCGCATTTGATTTGAATGTTCGTATTCGTATTGTGACGTTTTATTCACCGCCAATATTTGTTGAGCATCTTTCCTATCGTATTGTGTACTTCCCCATATTTTCTTTTAGTGGCAGGTTAGCGCGGATTTTGGGGAGCTATGGAGATTGATTTTAGCGTGGATTATTTTGGGAAGATTTTTAATACAAGTTGAGAAGATTGTATTTATTTATATGTATAGAGCATTTGGAGATTTATTTATTTTCGAGATAGTTAGATTGTTGTAATTATTTCGAGAGATTTGTTGTATTAATTTGAAGATGAGATTAGTGATTTCTTGTTTTATTGTGGGATTTAGATGCTCTATACCTTGTTATTTGTGGATTAGTTTAGTTTTATCGATAGTAGCGCTCCGCTCTCTCTCCTCGGGCGGGCGGGGTGTTACAGAATGGTATCAGAGCTTAGGTATACGACCATCCTCGGGTCTTGGATTTTGGGTCTGTTGCGTTTTTGTGGCGCATATTTTTGGAGATAGATTATTTTAGATAATCGTTTCGCGTTAGGCATCTAGATTAGATGTGAGGAATTTATTTTCGGAGACGAATTTATTTTTGGAGATTGCGGCCTGATTTTTGAGAGTTAGGTATTCGGCGAATTTTGAGGGCGAAATTCCATTGTTAGTGGGGAAGTGTAACAACCCGCGTAATTTTTGGGGTATTTTAGAAATTAAGAGGAAAAATAAATTTTGAGAGAAACTTATTTTTATTACTCAAATATGTTGGATTTTATTTTAAAGGCGAGAATTTCAAACGGTTTCGAAATTGGAATTAAAATGGAGATTTAATTGAATTTTTATTATTTAGAAGAGTCCTCAAAATATAAAACTCTCTAAGAGTCCTCAAAACATAAAACTCTCTAGTAAAAATAATATTTTTAGAAATCTGACCATTCGATCAAGCTGAATTTTTGTCAGCAGTCATGTCTCGCCGTTCGCTACAACATACTAAAATTTCAAGCGATTCCAATGGTCCGATCATCCAGAATAAATTTTTTAGTGTTTGTATCTAATTATAACTCTTTTCTTAATCAAACTCTTAACCCTTTATATATCAACTAATTCGTGGCTTGGCTTTTCAAATCACTTTTTCTCAAACTTTTCAATCAGAAGACCTCTCAAAAATTAGTCCCTTTCATCTACAAACCATTGCCCCAAGCTTATTCAAGATTTCAACCTTAGATTAGAAGGCTTATTTGGTGTTTTCTCGAGTTTGGGCTAGAACTAGATTTGATTATTTTCGCGAGAGGAACGTGATGGTGTGAATAGATTTTGAGGCTAAAACTATGTGATGGTTCATGTTGGTTCTTTTTGGTGGTTTAAGGTATGGGGTTTTACACAATATTCTCCTTAATCTCGCGAGTGTTATTCCCGTTATTTTCTTGTAATTATTGACTCATATTCGAATTGATAAATTCTTTGGAATCCGGAAATTTTTGTTGGAATCTAATTTTGATTCATGTGGTATTATTAGTGTGTTGAGCATGTTGTCATGAGATTTTAATATGGCACTGAGGTTGGGCACCCACCAAGACTCCTTTTCCGGCTACTTGATAAAGTATGGCGCGGTATGGTGAGGCCTGGTGACTCTGATTAATGTGTTGTTGAGAAATTATATTGATAAAAATGCTTGTGAGATTCGCATTTGATTTGAATGTTCGTATTCGTATTGTGACGTTTTATTCACCGCTAATATTTGTTGAGCATCTTTCCTGTCGTATTGTGTACTTCCCCATATTTTCTTTTAGTGGCAGGTTAGCGCGGATTTTGGGGAGCTATGGAGATTGATTTTAGCGTGGATTATTTTGGGAAGATTTTTAATACAAGTTGAGAAGATTGTATTTATTTATATGGATAGAGCATTTGGAGATTTATTTATTTTCGAGATAGTTAGATTGTTGTAATTATTTCGAGAGATTTGTTGTATTAATTTGAAGATGAGATTAGTGATTTCTTGTTTTATTGTGGGATTTAGATGCTCTATACCTTGTTATTTGTGGATTAGTTTAGTTTTATCGATAGTAGCGCTCCGCTCGCTCTCCCCGGGCGGGCGGGGTGTTACAGAATTGTATCAGAGCTTAGGTATACGACCACCCTCGGGTCTTGGGTTTTGGGTCTGTTGCGTTTTTGTGGCGCATATTTTTGGAGATAGATTATTTTAGATAATCGTTTCGCGTTAGGCATCTAGATTAGATGTGAGAAATTTATTTTCGGAGACGAAATTATTTTTGGAGATTGCGGCCTGATTTTTGAGAGTTAGGTATTCGGCGAATTTCGGGGGCGAAATTCCATTGTTAGTGGGGAAGTGTAACAACCCGCGTAATTTTTGGGGTATTTTCGAAATTAAGAGGAAAAATAAATTTTGAGAGAAAATTGTTTTTATTACTCAAATATGTTGGATTTTATTTTAAAGGCGAGAATTTCAAACGGTTTCGAAATTGGAATTAAAATAGAGATTTAATTGAATTTTTATTATTTAGAAGAGTCCTCAAAATACAAAACTCTCTAAGAGTCCTCAAAACATAAAACTCTCTAGTAAAAATAATATTTTTAGAAATCCAACCGTTCGATCAAGCTGAATTTTTGTCAGCAGTCCTGCCTCGCCGTTCGCTACAACATACTAAAATTTCAAGTGATTCCAATGTTCCGATCATCCGGAATAAATTTTTTAGTGTTTGTATCTAATTATAACTCTTTTCTTAATCAAACTCTTAACCCTTTATATATCAACTAATTCGTGGCTTGGCTTTTCAAATCACTTTTTCTCAAACTTTTCAATCAGAAGACCTCTCCAAAATTAGTCCCTTTCATCTACAATTTGGTCGAGTCAAAATGACCATATGGATGACATAAAAATAATTCACTTTTTATTCCATTCAATTATAGTCTCGACACGACTCACACGCGCATCCTAACTTAATTACCATAACTGTCGTATTCATAAGTCGTGACAATTTATAAAATCATAATCATATTTAAAGTCATAATCATATATATATTTATTTTAGTCACCAAGTAATATTCAACATAAATCACACATTACTTTATTCTCACGTAATATTTAAATCCGGATTAATTTTTCAATTATCCCATAATGAATTCTAATTAATCCAACTTTAAAAGTTAATCCCACTTTAAAAGTCATTAAAAATACGGGGGTTACATTCTGTCGACTCTAATTCGTCAGGAGTCTCTTTGGAATCACCTAAACTTTATCGGTAATCTCCCTGATCATGTCCGAGTTTGTGAGATGCTTCTCACCCACATCTGCCCAACAGACTGGAGAGTAGAACGACCTCACGTAAAGAGCTTCATAGGGCGCTATACCAATGCTGACCTGATAACTGTTGTTATAGGAAAATTCTGCCAGATGAAAAATCTCCGCCTAACTACCCTGAAAATTAAGCGCACAAGCCCTAGACATATTATTTAGAATCTGAATGGTCTGTTCTGACTGCCCATCTGTCTCAGGATGGTAAGTTGTACTCATATTCAAATCGGTACCCAAGTCCTGTTGAATCTTTCTAAAAAACAGAGACACAAATCCGAAATCCCTATCCGAGATAATCGAGAGAGGGCGCATGAAGATGGACTATCTCTCGGACTTACATCCTTGCCAATTTAGCCACGCGGTTCGTGACGCTAATAGGCAAAAAGTGTGCGGACTGCGTAAGATGATCCACTATATCCCAAACCGCACCGTAACCATGCTCGGACCATGGTAGGGTTATGTCAAAGTCCATTATAATGTTCTCCCATTTCCACTCTGTAACCGGTAGTGGTTGTAACAACCATGCCGGCTTCCTGTGCTCTACCTTCACCTACTGGCAAGCATAACACTTATCCACATGCATAGCCACATCCTTCTTCATACTGAACAACCAAAAGTATTTGCATAGGTCCTTATACTTCTTAGTGGCACCGAGATGTATGCTAAAGCGTCAGTGATGGGCCTCCACCATCACCTCATCCCGAAGTTCATCGATGACTGGAATAATCAACCTTCCCTTATGCTAAACACCCCCATCTTTGTCTACAGTATGACTATCAAACACCTCACTATTTTGGATGTGGTCACGATAATGTGCGAACTCGGGATCACAAGATTTACCCTCCAACACCTTCTACTGAATGAGCGGTCTAGCTACCACTCTCGAAATATATGCCTTATCGCAACCCTATTGGACATGCAAGTCGAATTTCTATAACTTGTTGAACATCTTTGCTCGGTAACACTTGATTACTGCTAAAGTGAGCCCAGACTTCCTACTAAGAGCATATGGTACCACATTGGCCTTTCCGAGATGATACTCAATGGAAAAGTCGTAGTCTTCTATCAACTCAATCCATATCCCATGATAAAGAATTAAATCGAGCTGGGTGAAAATTTACTTCAGGCTCTTATGATCCGTATACACCTCAAATCATCCACCGTTCAGGTGTTATCTCTAAATATTTAGCGCAAACACCACCGAGGCTAACTCAAAGTCGTGGGTGGGGTTATTCCTCTCATACACCTTTAACTGATGGGGTGCATAAGCGACTACCTCACAATTCTGCATCAACACTGCTTCGAGATGTGATCCGAAAGCATCACAGTATACGGTATAGCCCTTGCCTCATTCTGAGAGGATAAGAATGGGAATCGAAGTCAACCTAACCTTCAACTCCTAAAAAAATGACTCACGGTCCTCTAACCACTCGAAGCGAGCATCCTTTCGCATTAACAGAGTGAGAGGCAATGCAACCCTCGAGAAATATTGCACAAATATCCTGTAGTAACTGGCTAAACCCAAAAAAATGTGCACCTCTGTAACTGTCTTCGGCCAATCCCAACTCATAATGGCCTCGACCTTGGATGGATCGATGGAAATGCCCTCTCAGGAAACCACATGGCCAAAGAACTTGAACTCATTCATCCAAATATTGTACTTACTGAATTTGGCGAACAACTGATTCTCCCAGAGCATTTGTAACGTCATGCAAAAGCGCTCCTCATGGTCCACATCCGAAGTCGAGGAGACAAAAATATCATCTACAAAGACCACCACAAATCGGTATAAATATGGATGATAGATGCGGTTCATCAAATCCATGAATGTTTTCGGGGCATTCATTAAACCTAAGGGCATCACTACGAACTCATAATGACCATACTGCGTCTGGAATGTTGTCTTAGTAATGTCTTCCTCTCTGACACGTAACTGATGATAACCCGAAACAGAGGTTAATCTTTGAAAACCTTCCAGACCCAGGTAACTGGTCAAACAAATCATCGATACGCAGCATATGGTACTTATTCTTCACAGTCACCCTATTCTGCTACCTATAATCGATACAAAACCATGAGGAGTTGTCCTTATTCTTACCAAAGAAGATTGCAGATCCCTAAGGGGATACATTGCGATGAATCAAACCCTTACTGGTCAATTATTCCAACTGAACACTCAACTCCGTCAATTCCACCTTAAACTAGGAAGATCATCGAGGAACACATCGGGAAACTTCCGCGCCACTGGATAATCCAAAAAGATCTGATTATGCTCTTGATCCACCATAATACTCAACTAATCGAAATACCACTTTTGTTCTCGCACAGTAGAAAACTTGCTAGGATAACCCACATCCTGCTCGCTACTGAAATGATGGCGAGATTCCTTTGGGAGAGAGATGGAGAGACTATGCTGATGGCATTCGATGGTAGCGTCCAAGCACGATAACCAATCCATACCGAGGATCACCTCGAACCCAACCATCCATTACCATGAGAATCAAGTCATACTCCAGAACATAATCTCCAGTTATGACTATGCAATAACGACATGACCTGTTGAGAACTATACTGCTACCAAACGATAGTCCTATGAAGATAGGAGGGTAAACCTGATCTACCTCTAATCCCAAGATGAATGCTAAAGAACTCGAGATAAATGAATGCAATGAGACTGAATTAAAAAATGCCTTTACCCAAGTGCTGAACAATCGAATCATACTTTCTATAATCTATGGATCATCAGAAGGTGCTGCGAACTAGGGCATGGCATAATCGTGTATGAGTTTGAACCTATTACTCTCGCCACAGGGTACTTGATCTTGACTACGACTTCTCTTAACCCTGGATGGGACATGAACTGTCCACACTATGCCTCGCTGGCTAATGATAACTGGAGGGAAACTGCTGCTGCTAGGTGGGACCCGTGTAATTGGAACTACGACGTGGTATAAAGTTGTTCTTTTAAGTATTTATTAATAAGTGAGTGTAACCAATTGAGCTGTTTTGCAAAGTTCTTAATCTGCCTTGCTTTATTACAAACCATGGAGTTAAAGCTTTGCCTGAGTGGTTTGGGAACTTCTCGTCACACAGAAAACAAAAAATGTATAATTGTGAGAAACTGAATTATCTTCTGACCATGGAAAGAAATTGGAAGTTAGATGCAATGTGTATTTCTGAGTGCCCCTTACTAAAGGAAATATGATCTGAATGGTCCGCCCATTATACGACCATCTACCTAGATCATCAATGTGTACGATGGCCGACTTTATCCATCTAAATTTGTACATGAGTTTCTCCTCTTTTTTCTATATTTTTTGTACTTCTTATATTTTATTTACAGGTTTGTACATATACTCTCTTATTTACACGGATAAGGTATTCGGAGAATTGTCGCCCAAAGTCAATTTGTTGTTCTTCAAATAAGTATATCAACAAATTTTCTCTCTTTTATATTTCAATACAACCTTTTCCCCTTCCCTGCCCAATGATAAACAAAAATTTGATTGTGTTCCTACTGTTTTAAGTTCTGATTGAACCACGATTTCTCGTTTTCACCTTAGAATGTGCTAGTAGTCCTCTATTGTTGCATTTTTTTTTATCTTGTGGAGATTTTCCATAAAAACTAAGGTAGTGGTGGGGGTTCTTTCAAACAAATTTTAAAAAACTAAATTTTCTAATAGGTCTTAAAATGTTTCCAATTTTAAAATTTTTGAATGCATGTGTTTATTAGACATAGAGATACTGCAAGTTCCAAGCTGGCTTTCAAAACAAGGTTCAATATCTTAAAATCCAAATTATGTGATCATATAGGGCACTACATAATTTTTCCTATAGTTGACCTGACAAGTTGTATTTCCTATAGTTGACCTGACAAGTTGTATTTCAATTGTGTCAACCATAAAGTGAATTGATTTTGAAAAGGTTATTCATCTCTTTTTCTTTCCAATCAAAGAATTATTTTTGTGTTACATTGGGCGGGTTAGCCGGGGGGGGGGGGGGGGGGGGGATTAACCTGGTTGTGTGCAAAAATTATCTAGCGATGAAATTGTAATTTTGTCTAATTGATTCGTTTAGTCATGTTTGGTGAAATTCAAAACAGAAATGCGTCAAGCGTAAAAGTGTTTTACCGTTTGCGCATTAGAAAAGTTTTGATCAAAATTAGATAGGATTTATTAATTATGTTGTATAAAAAGTTTAACAGAAGGGTAAAAAAGTACTTTTTTCCATGTGGCGCATTTAAAGTGAGTTTAGTCAAAATCAGGTAGGGATGATTAATTCCATTGTACTAGAAGTTAACAAGGAGTAAATGTGTAATGTTTGAGAATTTGGGGCAATGCGATGCATTTGGTCAAAATTGGAGAGGAGTGGTTAATTCCATTGCAGACATAAAATAATGATTTTTGTATAGCAAGTTGCGTGCAGTGTATTGAATTTGTCGAACTATGCATAACCATTTCATTAAGAAATGATAAATTGCACTGATTGTGTACAAATTTGGTAATTTATGGTTACAGTTGTTATCCAGTTTAAAAAAATAAATCAAGGAACATGACTAACAAGAAGTCTGAAAGAAAAAAAATATAACATTTGTTTCCTCTCTTACATGAGTTGTTATAATTTTGTAGGACAATTGGG
This sequence comes from Sambucus nigra, assembly GCA_949130495.1. Classification (NCBI taxonomy): domain Eukaryota; kingdom Viridiplantae; phylum Streptophyta; class Magnoliopsida; order Dipsacales; family Adoxaceae; genus Sambucus; species Sambucus nigra. Next base: position 23,148,956 of record OX422208.1, on the reverse strand, counting down.
TAAGCCTCGTACTATATTTAGTTCATAAAATTTACAAGCCTAACGAAATTCTCTTACTTGTTTAAATACTCCCACTAAATTTGTTATCATGGTTGAATCTGTTGCCATGGTTGAGTGTTGCATACTATTGCTTTCTACCCCCGTGAAAGTAATATAATTCCTATTAGCGTGGAGAAATCGACAACGATGATATATGTTTGATTAGGGTTTAATACTTGTTTTCCTTATGCTAATATACTTGTAAAAAAAACATCCCCGATAGTCTTTGCTTTCATATATGTAGATACTTCGTGTAACTGATTGTACTTGCTTCATGTGGAGAAATGATAGATCAAGTTTAACAACAAATATGACTCAGTTAAATATAAATTCATATCAGCTCAACCAACAATTAAAATCGACTCCTTTGATTGTAGTTAATCTAGGGGAAATTTTCACTTAAATAACAACTGATCTCACCGTCACCACCCATTGTCAGTTTTTAGCTATTGTGAGATCGTGTTATGGTGTATTTGACCAATCCAATTTTGATGGTTTTACAACATCAAAAGCTTAAGATCGTGTAATTAAACTACTTGAGAATCATTTAGCTTCATATGTGGTTTCATCATTCCAAGGGTCGCAAAAAGTGTTTAAAATATCGCAAATGTTAAAAATGGTATCCTGAGTGAAAATACGTTAAATTTCAACAACCATAGTGGTATACAAACAAAACAAATTGGAGGCATGGGAAAATTACCCTAAAAATAATAGTTGCTAGTAACTAGACTTAGCATTTAGTAAATCCTGAGTCATTTTGGGGCCTAGTTTAAATTGAGAATTAAATATATTTCTTCAAATGTTCAAAGTTAAAAATTTATTTTTATAAAACTATAAATGAATGTACATGATATAATTATGTAATTTTGGACAATTTTACTCATAAATTGAATAAATCACCAGGTAGTCTTGTAGTTTGTACATTGAAGAAATGTAATAGGGATTATGAAGTTATTTTGGTTAATTCCAAATGTCACATAGATTTACAAGTCAATGTTTTTTTCCTTTTTTTTCTCAAATAGAACTTTGAGTTTAAAAAAATGCATGATACACATTTGCATGGATATTTGCACAAGTTTTTGAACCCCCCACCCCCACCCAACCCAAAAAAATATGGACACATTTAGTGTAAAGTCAGAAAACATAAAAAAGTAAAAGTCTCATATTTATAAAAGTTGAAAAAAAGTGGAAAATGGAGATTGACTTGGTGAGATACTCTCTTGCACGCCGATAATCCCTAGACATTTTGACAATTTTTGAAAATGAGTGAAATGTAAGATGACTAATATATAACCACTGCTTTCTTAACATTGAGATAAAAAAATATGGTCCAGTACAAATACAAAATTAAATACTGAGGAAGTAACTAAGTGTGTTAGTATTTGAAATTTTTAAGTGAAACTTGAAATTAAAAAAAAATAAAGAAAGATAGAACAAAAGATGTAACATTGAGAACTTTCAAGAATTACATGCTCCAACCACTCCCATAACAATGTTCCCAGAGTCTACACGTGAGCAAGCTAAACAAATTCAAATAATGAATGCAATTTCCTCCATGGAGAACATGCAAGTTCATAAAGGCCATATTAATGATGCTACATCTCCTGTTGTTGGAGTCCAAACATGACATGATGAAATGAAGTGCTTGTTTGGTTTCCTACAAATTCATATATTAACAAACAACCCCTCTCCTTTTTTAAAACATGATTATCAATTCTAAAAGTTTACTTAATGTGTGCTGGATTAAAAAGTTGGAAAGAGATTGAAAAACACTTCATTTTTTATCCGAAGTTGGGAAAGAGTGAAAAAAATGCATTTTTGGTGAGACATTCTCTTACTTCTCCTGTTTGAGAAATTTTTTCTATTATAAATTTAAAAATTAAAAACAGAGCATGTATAGAATTTCAGACTTGTGCAAATATATTTGCAATCACGCACCACAAGAGTTAAAAAAAAGTGTAAAATAAGTATTTTCCTTGAAAAAATGTTGATTCGTATCGAATATTGTATATTTCCACCTGTTATCCTTATGCATTCTAGCGCTTTTACGGTCCTAAATGCCTATAATTATGCTCATTAACCAGACAACCTTGGAGTTGGATAGATACATGTTTTGCAGGGGTTATTTGTGCTTTTGTAGGTATTGGAACGCTAAAAGTGAGGATCCGTTGCATTTCGGAGAAGTTTCGTCGCTGGACGCTACTTCAAGGGCTTTTTAGTCAATTCACATTTCTTATTCAGCTCTTGGAAATTCCACGGATGCGTAGTTCATTGAGTTAGCATCGCGTGGCCGCAAACGGTGCGTCGTTTGGAGTTCGGACGAAGAAGCTAGGCTCGTTTCCGTAATGGACCTTTTCCCCCTCATCATGGACCAAATGCAGCCTGAAAACAGAGTACCGGTCGACCGCGGTTTCAACTTTTGCCGTGGGAAGGAGACAGTATGCTTTGGCTTAAGGGACCGGTCGACCGCGCCCCTGCGACCGGTCGACCGGTAGTGCCAGATATTTTGGGCTCTTTCCTCTTTCTTTCCTTTTTCCCTTATCTTTTCCCACTTACTATATAAAGGTTTTTTGTTGTAATAATCAGATATAGAGCAGTAGAGATACGATTTTAGGTTAGTTTAGCTTAGGGTTTGGGTGATTTGCTTGGTTCTTCTTCATTTCCTCTTGGATTGACACACTTTTGGTCTTGAATGTTGACTATTCATCATCCTCTCCATTAATATAGTTTGTTTTCCATTAATTCTTGCTTTCTAGTTAATTTACAAGCTTTCTAATTTAGGTTTACATGCTTTGATTACTTGCTTTGTAGTGTAATTTTACCGCGTTTATTTACCGCTTTCCATTTATCGCGTTTTTAACATGCTTTCTAGGTAACTTAAATTAGGTTGTGTTTGAATTGAACTCACTCGGGTTGACGCGTTGCTTTGCTTTGGTGATGGCGTTTACGGGTCTATTTCGAGTGCGTTGTCCTAGTTATTACGCCTAGGAGATTTGACGGGGCATATCATGTATGTCCCGTGCTTACGACCTTTCGCGCGTAATTTCCGGGATATTTGTTGACGCCAAAATCTTATTAGGCTTTTATGATGATTTAGGGCGTAACAACCCTTGATTTAATTAACTGTCGAAACGAGACGCACTTGTAATAACTCGTCGACCCATGTGACCATTTTATACTAATTAACTCGGGTGAGGGATATTCGACGCAACCTATAGCTTTACTCGCTTTCATAATCTAGTTTCAATACCATTGCCTAGTTAATCATTTACCTTTATGCATCTTTTCTTTTAGTTTGTAATCATCTTTTACACTTTTATTTCGGAATATTAAACCACTTAAATTCTAACAACTCGTCTCTGTGGATTCTCGATACCCGACTTACCGCTCTACTTGCCCCGCAAGTGTAGTTGTAACTTAGGTTTTTGTATTGAGTTGGCGAAACGAAAACAACGACTGTGCACTTTACACGCGCATACTTTTCGCACTCGAATCAAAATGGCGCCGTTGCCGGGGACTAGTTTGTTTTAGACTTTATTTGATTTATTATTTCATAGTATTTTCTTTCTATTTGTATTATTTGCTAATATTTTGCAGGACTTCCACATTTGAGCATTTAAAAACGCTCGAATTTTTCCCGCGCACACTTACTTTGTGGAATCCGCCACTTCGAGCCATTTTTGGGGTGAGCATGTCTTATTCCAATTCTTTCGGTAATCCTTGTCATAATTCTCAAAATTCTCGCAAGCCTATGACTTTCGGTGAATACTTAGAATCTCAAAGTATAACAAATTCAAATATGACTTTGAGCGAGTATAACGAAAGTCAAAATTTAGGTTATTGGAATTTTGATGATGATGATAATGATTTTGGGCCTTTACCTCCTTATAATAGGAATTTTGAAACGAATTCGAATAGTTTTCAAAATTTCTATAATAATGAGCTTAAGTTTAAGTCCGATGGTAATTTTCAAAGTTCCCATTCTAATGCATCCGCGCCTCGACCTATGACATTCGGTGAGGGTTTGCGTATGTATGAAAATGAGAAAATTGAAAATCGCTATCGGGAAGAAAATCGTTCGTGGGAACATGAGTTGGATTTATTGTTTGAGTCCGACGACGATTTTGCTTCCGAGACTTTCGAGGTCGACGAATGTTTTGAACCAAATGAGGTGCTTGTGCCTACTTTGGAACAAGCCATTCTAGACTTTGCCCATCTCGTAATAGATATTGAAAGTGAGGATGAAAATGACGTAATATCTATTTGCAATGAAATGATTTCTTCTTTGGCCCCCAAAGAAGAACATTTCATTGAAAATGATATTATTTCCTTTGAAATTCCAACTTCATGCGATGATGATTCATCTCATGAGTTTGAATTTCTTTCATCCCCGTTTTCATTCTCTGTTACCCCACCGGAACAAGTACCCGATGATTCGGTTTCGAACTTTACTGTTTTAAACCCTATCGCCGATGAGGAGTACTTGCTCGAGTCGCCCTCCACAATCGCATCTTTGCCTTTGTGTGCGCCGCCTCCCATTCCAACTTCAAAATCCTTGGGAGGATTTTCGGTTTTTCTCGGTCCCCACTTGTTTTTGTCACCCGCCTTATCCAAACCCCCCATCGTCCCACCAAAACTTTTAATTGGCGATGGTTCATTTCTTCCGCCTTACACATGCCTTCCGTTGTTAAAACAGAATTCATATTTTTCGGAAGGCATGCTTGTATGTGAGGGTACACCGGTTATCCTCCAAAGTCAAATCGTTCTTATGGTGGACCCTCAGCTATTTAGACTTCTAGTGTACAGTTAGTGTGAAGTCTAAATAGTAGGTTGTATATAGTTAGCTTTTTATTCTTTCTTTTTTCTTTTTTTTTCCCTTCCTTTTTAATTTAGTCTAATGTAATTAGTTAACTTTTTATTATTTGTTTTTGCTATGCTCGGTACTAACTTGTTTTGTAGATTCTTTGGACTTGTTCTTATGGGGATCGCTCCAATTTTGGGTAATATCGCTCTTTTCCTCTCTTTAACTTGGTTCTTAATTTACATTGAGGACAATGTCAAGTTTTAAGTTAGGGGGTGTGGGATATTCTATCCATTTCTTATTTTAGTCCATGTTTTTGCTCACATGTTAGTTACTTAGTATGCTTTTCTTAGAAAAATTAAAAATTTCAAAAAGATTTTCTTTCTTTTTTCTCCTTTTTGGGCATTTTGCCTTTGTTTCCGATGATAAATTTCAATAATTGCCCGATCCAATAGACAGCCCAATGATGCATGTTCTCGATTTTAGAAGTTATTAGACTTTAGTCTCGATTATTGATATTGTGAATAACTTCATGAATTAAACTTTAATCCCATGAGCACATGCACTTTTATTGTTTTATTGGTTTGGTTTAAGATTTTTATAACTCGGTAATCTTTTGTTGCATTGTATATACTTACACCGAGTAAGCTTTGTACCTTTCGTCGTTTGTGAGTGTATACACTATTCTTTTCTCATTGAAAACGTTGAATTCGTTGGTAATCTCACTATTCTTTCATTTGACCGTTCATTAATTGAGTTCATACTTGAAATGTGTTACTTGAGCATGATTTTCATATATTGTTTTGACTCGAGAATTGCGTAAACTTTGCGAAATGATCATAGGCATTCTTTATTATATCACCCATATTAGCCTTGACCTCACCCTTATATGTTTACCCTCGTTAACCCCGTTGAGCCTAAATATAGCCTTCCGTTTCATAACCCCATTCCCATAACCAACTCTAAATTGGAGTTTTAGCCCATACATACACTTTCCATACCTTTGTTTGGTTTGTTACTTGGGATTGAATGTTGTTGTTATGATGTCGGTTGCAATTTAGGCATATGAGAGTTTGATAAGTAAAGAAAAGAAAGATGTGAAAAAAGTGAAGAAAAAGAGAAAGCAAAAAGCAAAAGAAAACAAAAGAGAAAATGAGAAAAAGAAGAAAAGAAAAAGAAAGAGAAAGTTGTAAATATTGTGTATATAGTTCAATAAGCTTTGATTACTCTCCCCGATGATATATCTAATGCTGTTTTGGAACTCGTTTTCCAATTTTGATATTGCCCGCATTATCCCATTATCCCGAGTTTTCATTCCGAACACTTTGAATCCGTACATACATTCCTTCATTTCATACCCTAGCCTAACCTACATTATAACCCTATTAAAGTCCTATGTGATCATAGGTGCATGTAATTCAAAAGTCATAACAGTTGCGATAATCTGTGAAAATGCATTTCGCCTCTTTTAGTGTGCGGTATCTTTCATTGAGATTACAGTTTTTCAGTTTATATATAGCGTTCTTCATCTGTGACATATGTGTGGCCTAGTTTCCATTTACATTTACTCTTTATGCCCGCATGTCCCGTGTATTACCTCCCATTCCGAGTGATTTCATTTGTTGAGCGTAATGCACGTGAGGATTGAATATATGCTTGCTTTAATGTTATCCGGTTTATATAAGTTTTTGCCAAAACACACTTTGCATGTGCTCGCTCCCCTCCCACATTTTAAGGTTTCAATTCTATGAGGTGCATTCTATAATGTTAATAATTTGGACTTTTGTGTGAATTCATTCACTTTGCTAATAATGCGTATGAAATCCTTTCGCCATTGTTGGGCTTTTCGCACGTTGGTTTGGGCATATTTTGAGGAAACCATATGATGTTTGTGGGTATCATCCCTGAAAACCCTCACGAGACGACACTCGTCCACTAGGGTAACCTAGGGGTTTAACGGCTTATTGCATATGCTAAATGCAATCGTGTTCCCTACGAAAGTGGCAATTATATTTCGATGCATATATACATTTTGTACCGCCCTCTGTGGTCTGGTTTTCTTTGTTTCATTACTAGGGACTAGCAATGTGTAAGTTAGGGGGTGTGATTCGTATCGAATATTGTATATTTCCACCTGTTATCCTTATGCATTCTAGCGCTTTTACGGTCCTAAATGCCTATAATTATGCTCATTAACCAGACAACCTTGGAGTTGGATAGATACATGTTTTGCAGGGGTTATTTGTGCTTTTGTAGGTATTGGAACGCTAAAAGTGAGGATCCGTTGCATTTCGGAGAAGTTTCGTCGCTGGACGCTACTTCAAGGGCTTTATAGTCAATTCACATTTCTTATTCGGCTCTTGGAAATTCCACGGATGCGTAGTTCATTGAGTTAGCATCGCGTGGCCGCAAACGGTGCGTCGTTTGGAGTTCGGACGAAGAAGCTAGGCTCGTTTCCGTAATGGACCTTTTCCCCCTCATCATGGACCAAATGCAGCCTGAAAACAGAGTACCGGTCGACCGCGGTTTCAACTTTTGCCGTGGGAAGGAGACAGTATGCTTTGGCTTAAGGGACCGGTCGACCGCGCCCCTGCGACCGGTCGACCGGTAGTGCCAGATATTTTGGGCTCTTTCCTCTTTCTTTCCTTTTTCCCTTATCTTTTCCCACTTACTATATAAAGGTTTTTTGTTGTAATAATCAGATATAGAGCAGTAGAGATACGATTTTAGGTTAGTTTAGCTTAGGGTTTGGGTGATTTGCTTGGTTCTTCTTCATTTCCTCTTGGATTGACACACTTTTGGTCTTGAATGTTGACTATTCATCATCCTCTCCATTAATATAGTTTGTTTTCCATTAATTCTTGCTTTCTAGTTAATTTACAAGCTTTCTAATTTAGGTTTACATGCTTTGATTACTTGCTTTGTAGTGTAATTTTACCGCGTTTATTTACCGCTTTCCATTTATCGCGTTTTTAACATGCTTTCTAGGTAACTTAAATTAGGTTGTGTTTGAATTGAACTCACTCGGGTTGACGCGTTGCTTTGCTTTGGTGATGGCGTTTACGGGTCTATTTCGAGTGCGTTGTCCTAGTTATTACGCCTAGGAGATTTGACGGGGCATATCATGTATGTCCCGTGCTTACGACCTTTCGCGCGTAATTTCCGGGATATTTGTTGACGCCAAAATCTTATTAGGCTTTTATGATGATTTAGGGCGTAACAACCCTTGATTTAATTAACTGTCGAAACGAGACGCACTTGTAATAACTCGTCGACCCATGTGACCATTTTATACTAATTAACTCGGGTGAGGGATATTCGACGCAACCTATAGCTTTACTCGCTTTCATAATCTAGTTTCAATACCATTGCCTAGTTAATCATTTACCTTTATGCATCTTTTCTTTTAGTTTGTAATCATCTTTTACACTTTTATTTCGGAATATTAAACCACTTAAATTCTAACAACTCGTCTCTGTGGATTCTCGATACCCGACTTACCGTTCTACTTGCCCCGCAAGTGTAGTTGTAACTTAGGTTTTTGTATTGAGTTGGCGAAACGAAAACAACGACTGTGCACTTTACACGCGCATACTTTTCGCACTCGAATCAAATGTAGTGTGACACCCCGACTAATTAAATACCGGGTAGCTACTCCTTTATTAAATTAATACAAAATGCCAAGTTGGTTCAGTTCATAGCATCACTGTCGAAAACATTTTAATAATTACTAACCACCTAGTTTTAAAAACTGAGTTGTCAATTTTAATTAAATTCGATTAACATATAATAAGTAAATTATGAAATGCTAACATAACCACCACAACATAGTCACAATAGAATAACCATCAAATAATAATGAGTCTGGAGGAATACACCTCACAACAATCCGAATACTGAAATAAATAAATACCAAGTCAGCATCACTAAAATAATTACAACCCAAAGTCTGAAATAACTGAAAAGTAAGTTGTCTCTAAAAGGAATGGGGCGACATGCCCAATAAATGAGAAAATCTGATAGTGGAGTCAAGATCGGAAATGGAGGCGTCTACTGTCAAGGTCCTGTAACTTCCACAGCAGCTACAGCACATCACCTGAATAGAACTCATATGCATGGTGTCCTTGAGGCTGGGCACCTAAAAGGTTTTATAGCAAAATAGATTTAAAAACAAACGGGTCAGAGCCCGATTGTGAAAATAGTTTAAAAATTTGCAAGTGTTTAATATCATTAAACGGTGAATATAAAGTACATGATAGTGTGTGCACTTACATGAGTTCCTCACCTCTCAACTAATTGTGCACTCCTATCGCACCCGTACCCATTCTAGTTATTCCCATTTCTAACTAGTCCGATACTAAAATCTAACATTTCTATACGATATTCAATTCAAATTCCCAACAACTTTTAGTTAACAGAGTGTTATAACTTGTTATACAGTTTCCCATATTAGCACTACTAATTACTAGAGATCTTCCATTTTCACTTGACAAACTGTTGCTATTATTAATATTCACATTTATTCATGACAATACATTTCAATTAACAGTATATTATTCTCATCATAAATATACAATACTAGCACCCCGAGACTAAGCTGCGGTGCACACATACACTGTTATCCAATCCCGGTACATAACGTACATAAGGACCACGTATTTCGAATCTCTCACGAATCGTTTCATTAAATAACAACCACAAAAAATGGAGTCGAACATAGTTCACATCACATGGGTCATGCACATACCTACGCTCCCATGATCAGCAGACTTATTAACTTCTCAATAAGCCCTTCTCTGACCTATGTCCTCGAGGTACCAATTTAGATCCACCCCGTAGGCACACAAAGATTATATGGCCCTAAACGAACGCCAACCTCCCATGATAGCAAGTACGGTAGGTATGTTATACACAGATAACTACATATACTAAGCATTCACACATCTTAGATATCACAATATTTTATTAGTGGTATACTTCTCGTTCTTATACCAACACTTAGCGTTATACAAATCACAAGTCCCCGGTTTATATGTATTTAAGTTATCAATTATTCTCACTTCGTGATTAGTTACTCGCTTCCCAATTCACAAATGTCATCCGGTTTAAGACACTATTCTAAGTTTTACTCCTCAATGTACCCCAATCTCCCAACTATACCCACTAGTTAATAAGGGAAAGTTATCTCACCATTTAAATAAGTCTACGGGATACTAGAAATCAATTCAGGCCAAAAAGGCCATTCTGTCAACTCGTTAGAAATCTCGTTCGAACGAGTTCGTTCGAACGAGTGTCGTTCGTTCGAACGAGTGTCGTTCGAACGAAAGGCATCAAACGAACTACCAACTCGTTAGAAGGGATACTGTCATCTCGTTATAAGTTCGTTCGAACGAGGTCGTTCGAACGACCTGGGCAGGTCTTCTAACGAGATGGCAGTTTCAACCCAGAAATTCCCAAGTCCGTTTTTCTCAATTATTCTCTCTTCTAAATCCACCCTAAGACCATCCAATTTATGTTCCAACGTCTTTAAACCATTTCTAATCATCCTAGATCATCTCTTAACCTATTTTAGGGATCAAATCTTACAAATCATCAAGGAATTAATATAAATCTCCAAATATTTCCCCAAACCCTAAGAACATGAACTCATAATTTTCTTATGACCAATTACTCATCATAAATCCGTTTATTAAATCATAATATATAACTCTTCGAATATTAAATTAGTCCATTATCATTCTACATGCAAATCCTAACCCAAATTCAAAGTTTCTCCAACAATTTCATGGGTTTTCTTCAAAAATTTCAAAATAAGATAATTCCTACACTAAACATGGAAGACATATTCAATGCACTAAAAATATCAAATCACTTGACATAGATTGTCCTTCAGAATTGATGTTGGTGAATGAAGGTTGATTCTCTCCTTTCTCTACAGATTTTCTCCCAAGGTTGAAGATGGCTTGGTTTTGGTTCTTGTAACTTCTCTCCAACTTCTCTCAAAACTCTCGTAGCCCACTCTCTAAACTTTTGATGGTAATGGCCTTAGTGGACCCTTTAAAATTATAAATATAAACTCCAATTTTCGTGGGTTTTAATTCCCTAATTTTTAAAATTACCAAAATACCCTTTTAAGTTGCCGGTATGCCCAAAAATTCCCCGGGACCCAAACTAAACCCCCGACTAGTGTTTTCTGACTATTTCGACCCTTCCGGACTCGTTGGCAGACTCAAAATGACCATTCGGTTGATAAAAATAAAATTCACTTTTTAATTCAAATAATTACATTCCTTACGTGACTGACACGCGCGTCCCAACTAAATTTCTCAAATTGTCGTATTTCAGTCTCGCGACAATTTTAATATTTTCAATATTCATATATTGCCATATATACACAGCATAATCAAATACCAACTCACATCTTGTTAGTATTTATATCCGGATTAATTCTCAATTAATTCACATTTAGTTTAATTAATCCCTTAAATAAATATCAATTAAAATTACGGGGTATTACATACTCCCCCCCTAATAACAGAATTTCGTCCCGAAATTCGGAACTAAAAAGTACGGGGTAAAAACAACTCTGGATAATGTTCGCGCATCTCATCCTCGCGCTCCCATGTGGACTCCTCAGCATTATGATGCCGCCACTGAACACGTACCAACGGTACTATCTTTTACCGTAGTTTCCGTTCGCTTCGGTCCAAAATAGCAATCGGCCCCTCCTCGTAGGAACTATCGGGCTGGAGATCGATGTCCTCCAAAGTAATGCGAGTATGGGCCAAATCGTCCCTAAGATATTTCCTTAACGAGGAAATATGTAACACATCATGAATCCTATGCAAGTGCTCCGGTAACCCAAGTCTATACGCAACTGGCCCAATCCGCTCTATAATAGGAAATGGCCCCACATATCTAGGTGCCAGTTTCCCCTTCTTCCCAAAACGCATAATCCCCTTCATAGGAGATACTCTGAGTAAAACCTGGTCCCCCACTTTGAATTCTCTGAAGAACCTCTTGGCATTAGCATAGCTCTTCTGTCGGTCTTGAGCTACCTGAATGCGACTTCGTATCATCTATATCCTTGCCTAAGTATCCTGAATCACTTCCGACCCAAGGAGTTTGTTGCCCCCCACTTCTAACCAACATGCTGGGGAACGACAAGGTCTACCATACAACGCCTCAAATGGAGCCACGCTAATGGTGAACTGGTAGGAGTTATTATAAGCAAACTCCCCCAGTGGAAGGTACTGCTCCCATCCACCCCCAAAGTCTATGATGCACATACGCAACATTTCCTCCAACATCTGATTTGTTCGCTCGGTCTGCCCATCGGTCTGCGGGTGATAAGCCGTACTCAACCGTAATTCAGTGCCCATGGCCTCCTGGAAACTCTCCCAAAACCGTGAAACAAATATCTTGTCTCGATCAGACACGATATTTAGAGGCACACCGTGAAGTCTCACTATTTCTGAAATGAAAATCTGGGCATACTGTTAGTCTGTCCTTACGGGTAGAAAATGAGCAACTTTGGTCAAACGGTTCACAATTACCCAAATGGAGTCGTGACCCCTCTGTGACGTAGGTAACCCCGTGATAAAGTCCACGGATATGCTCTCCCATATCCACGTCGAAACCTCTAATGGCTGTAAAAGTCCTGCCGGTCTCTGATGATCCACCTTTACCAGCTGACAAGTAGCGCATTTAGAAACAAACACGGCAATATCCCTCTTCATCCCGCTCCACCAATACTGTCGTCTCATGTCTTGGTACATTTTATCCCCACCAGGGTGTACCGCGAACCGTGAGCCGTGCGACTCTGCCATCACCTCGTGTCGCAAGTCTTCCCCTTCCGGAACGACTAGTCTCCCATTGAAGCGTAATCCCCCGTCTGAGCTAACGGTATAGGACTCGGCTCCCTCTGCTAGTAATCGAACTATCTGCTCCTGACAGAACGAGTCATTTTCCTGGGCCTGTATCACTCTCGTAATAATCTGAGGTGTAATAGTCATCACAGACATAAACGATCGGGCCACTGCATCCTGGTGTCCCAACTCCTTCCACTTAGCTTTCCACACCTCGACCACTTCATTTACTGGCCTACGGCTCAACGCGTCTGCTACCACGTTAGCCTTTCCCGGGTGATATTGGATATCAAACTGATAATCCTTCACAAACTCAAGCCACCGTCTTTGATGCATATTCAACTCCTTCTGCGTGAAGAGGTACTGAAAGGACTTGTGGTCCGTGAACAATCGAAACTTCTCCCCCAGGAGATAATGTCTCCAAATCCAAAGGGCAAATACAACTGCCGCTAACTCCAAGTCATGGATGGGGTAATTCCTCTCATGAGGCTTAAGCTTACGGGAAGCATAAGTTATGGCCTGACTCTCCTGCTGCAGCACACCTCCGAGTCCTTGTAAGGACGCATCAGTGTAAACTAAATACTCAACTCCTGGTCTGGGCAACACTAAAACAGGTGTTGAGGTCAACTTGTCCTTCAACTCATCGAATGCCAACTGACAGGCATCGCTCCAAATGAATGGCACACCTTTCCGAGTCAGATGTGTCAAAGGACCCGCTATTTTTGAGAAACCCCGAATAAACCTCCTGTAGTATCCTGCTAGGCCCAAGAAACTACGGATCTCAGTCGGTGTCGTGGGTTGTCCCCACTCCCTCACCGCGGATACCTTCCTCGGATCAACAGATATCCCCCGGTCTGAAATGATATGCCCCAAAAACTGAACCTCCTTTAGCCAAAACCCACACTTCTCATACTTTGCATAAAGCTCGTTCTGACACAGTGTCTGTAAAACCTGTCTCAAATGCTCGGCGTGCTCCTCTTCTGTCTGGGAGTAAACCAGGATGTCATTAATAAATACGATGTCGAACTGGTCTAGGAACTCTCTGAACACCCTATTCATCAAGTCCATAAACACGGCTGGAGCGTTGGTCAAGCCAAAAGGCATAACTCGAAACTCGTAGGAACCATATCTCGTCAAGAAAGCAGTCTTCGAGATGTCCTGCTCCCTGATATGCAACTGATGGTATCCCGATCGCAAATCAATCTTTGAGAAGAAGGAAGCTCCTCTCAACTTGTCAAATAAGTCATCGATTCAGGGCAACGGATACTTATTCCGTATCGTGACTTTATTCAACTCCCGATAATCTACACACAATCTCAATGATCCATCCCTCTTCTTTACGAACAACACAAGGGCACCCCACGGCGAAGTAATGCTCCAGATAAACCCATGATCCAACAACTGCTCTATCTGGTCCTGTAGCTCTCTCATCTCTGCTGGAGCCATACGGTAAGGTGCGCGGGCAATAGGCTGAGTGCTCGACGTCAAATCGATCACAAAATCTATATCTCTACTCGGAGGTAGTCCAGGTATAACCTGAACTACATCAGCGAACTCACTAACAACGGGTATCGCATCGAGTGGTATTATGTAACAACCCTCGATTTTTGGGAGGCTCATTTTATATTAATTTTATCCCATAAGGTAATTATATAAAATGTGGGGACTGGAGTAAATATTAATTGAATGAATTGGAAGTTAATATTTACTAGATTGATGCATATTTACTATATTGGAAAGTAAATATCATCACGTTGTATGTTTTTGGTGTCATGATTTAAATGACTTTATGGTTTAAATGAAATTGGAACTCGAAATAATTTATAAAATTTACGGATACCAGTTTAGAGGGTGTAGTTAGTCTCGGATGGTGCGAGACAGTCGAAATAAGTGCCATATTGTATTTTTGTGTTTCGGGCACTTTTACCTGGTTTTAGCTTAAACGCGTATTTGGGAGTCATTTTAATGTGGTATTAACCATTTAAGTTGGGAGTTTTAACTTAAGCCACGATTTTAAGTCTTGCCCTTATTTCTTTTCCCTTATTTCTTGTCTTACACTTAGAGAGAAAAGGAGAGAAAGAGAGCTTGGGAGAAAATTGGAGAAAGAAGAGAGAAAAGAAGTTTGAAGATGGGAGATTGCTCCTACCACCAAGAAATCTGAACTCCAACCCTAAGGCAAGTTTTCTACTTGCTAATATATGTTTTAAGATGAATAAATTGTGTGATATGTATGTATATATATGCTTGGAGATCAAAATGGAAATTATGGTGTTTAAACCTAGACTTGGTTTTGAAGATAAAATTGTGAGTTTTTACGGTTATAAATCATGTAGGATAGTCTTTGGGTAGATAAAAGCTGTAGGTTGTGTTCAAGATAAAAGAGATTTGAGATTTGGGTTTAACTTTTGGAAGAAGGAAGAACCCTAGGTCTGTTAGGTGCGGTCGACCGCGTCCCCCAGACCGGTCGACCGGACCTTCGGGGACAGGCTTACTGCTTTCCCACGAAGGCACAAAATTCTTGCGCAGTCGACCGCGGTCCCCTGACCGGTCGACCGGCCATTCCATTTCAAGCTTTCTGCATTACTTCATAGACAAAACCTTGTGACGCGGTCGACCGCGGTCTTGGGACCGGTCGACCGGTCCTCTGTTTTTCACCTTTAAACCTTATTTTGCTTCTTGGGTTTATTCTCCTTAATAGGATCTAGGAACCTTCTTGCATGAAGTAAACTTAGAGTCCTAGAGTTCTTGATGAGTTGGGATACTACCCTAGTCTAGAAATGGTTTAGGCGGGGTTTTTCCGGGGTTAGGCCTATTGATGTTAGGGCACTCTTTCTTCTAGTTGATTTTTATTAAACTAGGGGATGCATTATTATGCTTGGGAGACCTTAGAGGCTCATTGGAGCTACGTTATTCTTGATGGCTTATTAAATCTATCAACGAACCTTGGGAGAATAATTTGAAAGTCTATTTATTCGTTGAGGTCAAACTGACAATATAAATACGTACGGCTCCGGATTTATAAAGGCTAAATAATTATACCATGTAAATGAATATGGTTTCGGATAAATGGGATATACATTTGTCAAAATGTAATTGGATATGGAAATGATGGTAAATGATAATTTACTTAATCATTAACATGGTAAATGGTAATTTGGTTAAACACACCTCTCTAAATGACATCATAAGGGAAGTTCGCGCGCTTGGTGATGCCCCCTGTCTAATGAATGCAGGGTGGATATAGTCCGAGGCCATATGCGGGGTTTTTATATGTTTTTCTGCGCTGGTTAGGGGATTCCGGGTGTGGTCCTGACTTTCCCGCAGGCATATGGCCGCTTCCCGACGTTTGCGTTATGAGCCCAGGTTGTCTTGTATAGATAGGCCCTGGAAGATGATGGTCATTTAGGGGCGCGCCCAGTGGGGAAACTCGGAGGGGCGGTCTTAGAATCGTTGTATGCATAATAATATAACTATTCTAAATCAAGTGGGACTTGATGTTTGATAAATGTCATAAAGAGCATTAAAGGTTGATTTTATTTCCTGGTAAGGAATGGTAATGCCAGGATGGGCATATAATTAAGATAAAAGCCACAAAGAGCTTAAAATTGATATAAAAGCCATAAAGAGCTTATAGTTATAGATTTATTTTCCTGTTGAGGAATAAACTATGACATAAATCGGGGTATATAATAGAAGTTTTATTTATGTTCTTCTTTCCTTTTTTCCTGCGTAGTTAAATTAACCTCATGCTTTTCTTTACTGCTTTAGCATGTGTTTTAGAACTGTGTAGATAGATTTTCTTCTTCCTAGCATGATGATATTCATTACTGTCATATTTTTTATTCGTCTGGTAATCATATAGAACCGGGCCCTGACCCGTTTACACTCCTTGTTGCATATGCATCTTGTCTCTGCTCAGGTACTCCTCCGCAGGGATGCCTGATTTGAATTCTTATTCCGATGTCCTCGACGAGCCGTGATGCATTGCGGGTATTACGGGATACAATTGGTATAGACGTTTTCATTTTTTTTTATTCTAGTTAAGATTAAGTCTTTTATTTGGGCTAGGTGCCCAAGCTTTTGTAAATGTATAATGAAATGTAATAGGTACTTATTGAACTTGTGTATTATTGGTGTAACAGTTGGTGACCGGTAACATATTCGGTCCTTTTACTGTATTCTTGTTGTATTATATACATATATGTCATGGGGTTTCCCTTATCTTTCAGGAATTGGGTTGTTTGTTTTCCTTTATTTACTTTAAATTCAAAATTTTGACAACCCGTTTTTTGGAATATTTGGTGGTTATCCTGGATACTCTATATTTTTATTGTGATGCTGAGGATGATTCCATCTATGATTCCGTTATATTGGAGTATTGGGCTGGCCACCCCTTATGCTGGTGAGCGGGTTGTCACAGATGGTAGCAGAGCATCAGGTTCTAGAGTCCTTAGGAATCTGTGTGGACGCCTTAAGTTTTCAGCGTTACTTTTGATTTGACATAGAGCCTTAAGATTAAGATCGTTGATTTCTCTTGTGAGATCTCGCTCTTCTTCCATGAGGTAGAACTTATAGAATCTTGTGCGTATTCGTGTGAGATTTCTAGGTCGATTGTAGAAGGGCGCCGTGAGAAGGAACTACAAAGAACTGTGAGTTGTGGTCGGGGATGAGGATCGCTTTGGAGGTCGCTCCCTTTTTGTAGCATTTTCTTGTCTTGCTACTACGGCTACTAATTTCAGTTGGTGTAGTTTTCCCAAGTACCGCGCGAAGTAGGAAGTGGTACTAAGCTTGGGATTTCAAGCGATGTTAGATTGCAGTGGAGAAGTGCCCTGATGTAGGATGGAGGGAAATCCTTCACCCGTAGGAGTAGTGTAGAGGTGATGTTGATGGAAATAATGTTGGATCGCGTAAGGCTCGAATATGGAGTCTGAGAACCATTAGTATTGACCCGGAGTGTTTGGCATATATTGTTGGTGGGAATTCCGCCTTATTAGTGGGTGGTGTATTCCTTAGGATAAGACTCAGTAGTATTTTATCCATTGTAGATTTGGGTGTGTAGTTTGAGCTCATAGTAGTATTTACGCTATGATAAAAGAGTAATTATATGACTTCCGTGGTATGGAAGTTCTATTTTTTCTTCACTCGTTATGAAGCGAGTGAGGATAATTTAAGTGTATATGCGTCATATGTGTTACTTGATTGAGTGTTCTATTGCTTGTTTGCATTATATGTGGATGTTATGACTTATCTCCACGACCAACAAGGTTAAGTAGTAATGCATAGGAGGGGTTCCTTGTTTGGATTCCGCTTTTGCGGGACGCTCCACGTGTGAACCTTAACAACGTTGGGAGTGGAGAGATGTTATTTTCCTTTCTCTTATTTTACGTAAAATATGTGAGTATAGATATTTTGATTAGTTTGGAGTGATAGCATGCAACTAAAATTGCGAGGCTATCACACTTCTTGTTTATAATGGAACTAGTTGTTCTATGATTTCTTCCCTGGATACAGGTCGAGATTTTATAGAGGTGAATCGAGGTAGGTAGGAGATTTTGTTATTCGTTTAGTTCTCTTGTGTGAGTGTTTGATTGTTTGTTTGTATTGTTTATGCATGTTACGCTTATCTCCGTGATCAACTAGTTAAGTAGGCTTGTGTCGGAGGGGTTCCTTGTTTGGATTTCGCTTCGGTGAGACACTCCGCCGCATGAACACTTAACGATGTGGTGATTGGAGAGATGCTATCCTTTTCTTTCTCTTTTGCTTTATTTATTTTATTGTTGGAAGTGGGATTGGATGCTTAGCCGAGAATCACGTAGAAGAGTGATTAGGGGCTATTAAAGTGCGAGATAGAAGCACTGTATATGGTTCTCTCCTCTGATCGATGTGAGGGAGACTGAGATACGAAGTCAATTTAAGACTTCGGGTTATGCCTTGATAAGAAGGCTAGTTGGAAAGATGCATATATGTTAAGGGATAAAAATTTGTAAGGCTTCACAGAGAGTGATTGTCTGATCAGTTAAAATCTTTAAATGATACTCTGGTAAGGCGTAGAAGTAGAATTTTGTTAATAGAATTGTAAGTTAAAATTTACCGATCCTGATCATGTGTTTTGGACCGTCATGTCTCGATGACCGACAATGCGAGGTAGTAGTGTAACGGGAGGGTTCCTTGTTTGGATTTCGCTTCGACGAGACGTCCCACGCACGAAACCGAGCGAATGACGGAAGTTGAGATCGGTCATTGGACACTAGGGATATATTTAGTATTATCTATCTACGACTTAGATAGGATGTATACTTGTAGATCGACCTTAGGTTTATTAGAACATAAGGCCCTTAGGGCAGGTGATATTGATTTAGGAAGGCGGTAAGGAGTTGTCCACGCATAAGTTGTGGGTTAATTCTATGTGGGATTAGATCCCTAGGAGCGAGATTATGGGGTCTCGAGAGGTTTGGGTGGTTTAGGCCAAAGAAGATAAGGACTTTCTTAGATATGGTGCTAAGTGGCGACTTCACTTACGGAGAATCAAGGGACGGGCTGACCTTCACTCCTAAGCTCATGATAGTAAGCTCGAGAGTGGGTGTAACGAAGAAGTTTCTGTCAGGTTGGGGAGAAATGATACTGGAGCATAGACCCATTGTTTATGCATCTCACAAGCTTAAACTTGTGGGAAGTATTATCCCATGCTTGAATTTAAAATTCATCGTGGTGGTGTTCACCTTAAATAGATAAGGTACTACTTCCCGGGCAGGAAATTTGGTCTTTCTCGCTAGCAAAAGCATTATTGCAATACGTCGGGGGAGAAATTGAGTTGGTGTTTGGAGTTCTTGAAGAACTATCATTTGGATATTCTCATTCGGTAAGGAAATACGTTTGGGGTAGTAGATGCGTCGAGTGATAACTCGTCGGAGATATTTGTATTGGCATGGAAAGCCAACTGAAGCGAGTTTGACTCGGGAGACTCTGTAGCGAGAGCGTTCCAGTCTGTGATTGACCATTTCACCTACTCGTGTGAAGAAGAGTATCGATGGAATGAAGAAGGGTATATTCATAGGCGTTCGCATTGAATTGCCGGCAGCGTTCTGGTCATGACCCTATTTGAGAAAATTGTTAATCGATTGACCAGACTGTTGCGTTTCTGGCCATTATGAGCGAACTTCATGTGGATGAATACGGCCCGCTCTTTATGAAAGAATGGTCGAACTGTGGGAGGTGCCTATTATAATCGGGTAGACCGAGACTAAATATTCGTGTCGGAGGTTTGGTACAAATTTCCATGAAGTAGTGGGAACCGTATGGGAATGGAGTATATCTTGCCACCCTAATGTGGATGGGTGACTGAGAGGAAATTGACTTATGCCGAAAGGCATATCACGAACAGGCGCCTTAGTATGCTTAGTAGAGGGGAACAGTAATTGTATGGATAGAGATTCCCGTACAACCATTAGGTTTTTGGAATGGTCTTATGGATCATTTCCTAAGGCATGGCATTGTGATTGACCTAGCGTAATCGGTTGAGTAATTCGCATACTCGTTGGAAGGAACCAACGGGTAATTTGTTCCTTGGACTTGGAGTGGTCTCGGGACATTTCTTTAAATATTTGGCTTTTAAGCCATACGCCTTGATGAGATACGTCAATGCGAGGGGAGAGTTGAGTAGTGTTGGGGTTAAGCCACTTAGAGTCCGTATGGGTGCCCCGAGGGGAGATGTAACTGGATTCTGGAGGTTGGGCGATTGGTGCTGAGTCATGTGGGCATCGTCTTCCGCCGGAGGAAGCTAGAATCGATGGTTAGTAAGGAATGCTTTGTGCTATGCTAGAGCACAAATGATGTAGACGGAGATCAATAGGGTCGATCTTAATCCAGGTCCATTTAGGACGTTGCGATAACGAGGGGTTTGTTTAGGATGGTAGAATCCTAGTTTATCGTAGTATACCCTTTATGAGAGTTGGGTATGCCCGAATTTTGGGGGAAAAATTCCCTCGTAAGGGGGGGAGTGTGTAACAACCCTCGATTTTTGGGAGGCTCATTTTATATTAATTTTATCCCATAAGGTAATTATATAAAATGTGGGGACTGGAGTAAATATTAATTGAATGAATTGGAAGTTAATATTTACTAGATTGATGCATATTTACTATATTGGAAAGTAAATATCATCACGTTGTATGTTTTTGGTGTCATGATTTAAATGACTTTATGGTTTAAATGAAATTGGAACTCGAAATAATTTATAAAATTTCCGGATGCCAGTTTAGAGGGTGTAGTTAGTCTCGGATGGTGCGAGACAGTCGAAATAAGAGCCATATTGTATTTTTGTGTTTCGGGCACTTTTACCTGGTTTTAGCTTAAACGCGTATTTGGGAGTCATTTTAATGTGGTATTAACCATTTAAGTTGAGAGTTTTAACTTAAGCCACGATTTTAAGTCTTGCCCTTATTTCTTTTCCCTTATTTCTTGTCTTACACTTAGAGAGAAAAGGAGAGAAAGAGAGCTTGGGAGAAAATTGGAGAAAGAAGAGAGAAAAGAAGTTTGAAGATGGGAGATTGCTCCTACCACCAAGAAATCTGAACTCCAACCCTAAGGCAAGTTTTCTACTTGCTAATATATGTTTTAAGATGAATAAATTGTGTGATATGTATGTATATATATGCTTGGAGATCAAAATGGAAATTATGGTGTTTAAACCTAGACTTGGTTTTGAAGATAAAATTGTGAGTTTTTATGGTTATAAATCATGTAGGATAGTCTTTGGGTAGATAAAAGTTATAGGTTGTGTTCAAGATAAAAGAGATTTGAGATTTGGGTTTAACTTTTGGAAGAAGGAAGAACCCTAGGTCTACTAGGTGCGGTCGACCGCGTCCCCCAGACAGATCGACCGGACCTTCGGGGACAGGCTTACTGCTTTCCCACGAAGGCACAAAATTCTTGCGCGGTCGACCGCGGTCCCCTGACCGGTTGACCGGCCATTCCATTTCAAGCTTTCTGCATTACTTCGTAGACAAAACCTTGTGACGCGATCGACCGCGGTCTTGGGACCGGTCGACCGGTCCTCTGTTTTTCACCTTTAAACCTTATTTTTCTTCTTGGGTTTATTCTCCTTAATAGGATCTAGGAACCTTCTTGCATGAAGTAAACTTAGAGTCCTAGAGTTCTTGATGAGTTGGGATACTACCCTAGTCTAGAAATGGTTTAGGCGGGGTTTTTCCGGGGTTAGGCCTATTGATGTTAGGGCACTCTTTCTTCTAGTTGATTTTTATTAAACTAGGGGATGCATTATTATGCTTGGGAGACCTTAGAGGCTCATTGGAGCTACGTTATTCTTGATGGCTTATTAAATCTATCAACGAACCTTGGGAGAATAATTTGAAAGTCTATTTATTCGTTGAGGTCAAACTGACAATATAAATACGTACGGCTCCGAATTTATAAAGGCTAAATAATTATACCATGTAAATGAATATGGTTTCGGATAAATGGGATATACATTTGTCAAAATGTAATTGGATATGGAAATGATGGTAAATGATAATTTACTTAATCATTAACATGGTAAATGGTAATTTGGTTAAACACACCTCTCTAAATGACATCATAAGGGAAGTTCGCGCGCTTGGTGATGCCCCCTGGCTAATGAATGCAGGGTGGATATAGTCCGAGGCCATATGCGGGGTTTTTATATGTTTTTCTGCGCTGGTTAGGGGATTCCGGGTGTGGTCCTGACTTTCCCGCAGGCATATGGCCGCTTCCCGACGTTTGCGTTATGAGCCCAGGTTGTCTTGTATAGATAGGCCCTGGAAGATGATGGTCATTTAGGGGCGCGCCCAGTGGGGAAACTCGGAGGGGCGGTCTTAGAATCGTTGTATGCATAATAATATAACTATTCTAAATCAAGTAGGACTTGATGTTTGATAAATGCCATAAAGAGCATTAAAGGTTGATTTTATTTCCTGGTAAGGAATGGTAATGCCAGGATGGGCATATAATTAAGATAAAAGCCACAAAGAGCTTAAAATTGATATAAAAGCCATAAAGAGCTTATAGTTATAGATTTATTTTCCTGTTGAGGAATAAACTATGACATAAATCGGGGTATATAATAGAAGTTTTATTTATGTTCTTCTTTCCTTTTTTCCTGCGTAGTTAAATTAACCTCATGCTTTTCTTTACTGCTTTAGCATGTGTTTTAAAACTGTGTAGATAGATTTTCTTCTTCCTAGCATGATGATATTCATTACTGTCATATTTTTTCTTCGTCTGGTAATCATATAGAACCGGGCCCTGACCCGTTTACACTCCTTGTTGCATATGCATCTTGTCTCTGCTCAGGTACTCCTCCGCAGGGATGCCTGATTTGAATTCCTATTCCGATGTCCTCGACGAGCCGTGATGCATTGCGGGTATTACGGGATACAATTGGTATAGACGTTTTCATTTTTTTTATTCTAGTTAAGATCAAGTCTTTTATTCGGGCTAGGTGCCCAAGCTTTTGTAAATGTATAATGAAATGTAATAGGTACTTATTGAACTTGTGTATTATTGGTGTAACAGTTGGTGACCGGTAACATATTCGGTCCTTTTACTGTATTCTTGTTGTATTATATACATATATGTCATGGGGTTTCCCTTATCTTTCAGGAATTGGGTTATTTGTTTTCCTTTATTTACTTTAAATTCAAAATTTTGACAACCCGTTTTCTGGAATATTGGGTGGTTATCCTGGATACTCTATATTTTTATTGTGATGCTGAGGATGATTCCATCTATGATTCCGTTATATTGGAGTATTGGGCTGGCCACCCCTTATGCTGGTGAGCGGGTTGTCACAACCACTTCCTTAGAGGTCTCCTCCTCTATATAGTACAAATGAGTGAACGATCCTCCCTCAGGGACAGGCATCGCCACTAAAAACATCTCTTGCCCGGGAATGGCAAAGATAATACTCCCACTAAAATAGTCAATCATGGCTCGGTACTCAACTAGCCAATTCATACCAACAATGGCATCATACTCAGTCATCTCTAACACTAACATATCAGCGGGTAAAGTAAACCTTCCGATCTCTATACCCACACCTCTACAAATAAGTGAAATCACAGAACCCCTACTCAACGGTGAATCTACACAAGTAACCGTGCTCTCTGCGGTGTATAATAACCCAATAGTGCGTGCAAATCTCGTGGCAATGAAGCAATGTGTGGCCCCCGTATCAAATAAAATACGCCCCATAGTCCCCTGAATAAAGAACATACCCTCAATGGCCGGTGGATCCTGTGGGGCTGCGGCATGCTGGAGCTGATACACTCTCCCATACTAAAGCTATCCCTGCTGAATTGGGACTGCTGGAATGGGTGGTAATGCTGCCATCTGTGGTGGTGCTGGGAGGGCGGCGGGAAACATAGGCCTCTGTGGCTCGTGTCGAGCACCCTGCTGCTGCTGTTGTGGGGCCCTACCCCGGTCAGGACAATCCTGGCGTTTGTGGCCAGTCTTGCCACAAACGAAGCACTTTCTCGAGAAATTTCCCCCTTACTGTCCCTGCTGCCCTCTACCCTGATGGTCGTTACCATTCCTACCTTGGCCATGCTGGCCCTGCTGAAACTGTTGCTATTGACCATTCTGACCCTGCTGGCCCTGATGGCCGTTCTGACCCTAATGGCCATATCTGAAACCTCCCTGATCACTCCTAAAACCTCCAGATCTGAATCTCTTAGAGTCCCCTTGTTGGGAACTCTGATCACTCTGCCAATGCTGACTCTGAGCAGTTTGTGCCCCGCTGGCACCATTTCCCCCTGTCCTGCCCTGATGGCTGGACTCTCCTGATCTCTTACTCTCAGTCATGTGAAAGCAATGATCCTAGCAGTGAAGTAACGCCGCGTTAACCACGTCAGAATAAGTGGCCAACGAGAGATTACCCAACAAGTGCTGACAGATCCTCCAAGTCAATCCATCCATAAACTTTTGAATCTTCTTCTCCTCAGTCGGAATCTCATCCGGAACAATGTTCAAGAGATTAGTAAATTCGGCCTCATACTCGGCCACAGTCTTTCCCACCTGCTTGAGGTTCATCAATTTCCTCCTCATTTCAGTGTAAACAACTGACGAAAAATATTTGCGGTCGAACCGCACCCAGAACTCCTGAATAGAAAGGGCGTCCCTCTCCTCTGCGGTGGTAATGGACTCCCACCACTGCAATGCAGATCCTACTAGCTTAAAAATAGCTAGTATCTGCTTTTGAACATTTGTGCACTCGTACATCCTTAAGTGCCTCTGGATGTCCTTCCTCCACTGACTGGATACCACAACATCGGAGTTACCTGCAAACTCCGGAGGGTGTGCTTTCTGAAAAGCATCACGGACGCGTTTCCAAGCAGACGGGAATGCATGAGCCTGAACTGGCGCGACTACCGGCGCCTGGGGTGTTACCTGTTGTACCACGGCTAGGGCGGCATTTACCTCTTGGGTTACAATAGCTGCAACCTCTGCGGCATTCATAGTGCCCTGAACTGGTGCAGGTTGTGGCTCTGGTTGTGTATCCCTAGGAACTCGCTGTGCACGTCATGGAGGCATCTGAAATGAGAGTAAAGTCTTATAAGTTCGCAGTTATTATCTCAAAATAGCTTAAGAGCGAAGCATGCGTAAAAGAATACAACAGTCCTAAAATATAGGGCTCTATATCAAAGAATGCTCAACGAAAACATAACAAGCCTACAGATCCTAAGGACACTAGAACCTGATGCTCTGATACCACCTGTGGCACCCCGACTAATTAAATACCGGGTAGCTACTCCTTTATTAAATTAATACAAAATGCCAAGTTGGTTCAGTTCATACCATCACTGTCGAAAACATTTTAATAATTACTAACCACCTAGTATTTAAAAAGTGAGTTGCCAATTTTAATTAAATTCGATTAACATATAATAAGTAAATTATGAAATGCTAACATAACCACCACAACATAGTCACAATAGAATAACCATCAAATAATAATGAGTCTGGAGGAATACTCCTCACAACAATCTGAATACTGAAATAAATAAATACCAAGTCTGCATCACTAAATTAATTACAACCCAAAGTCTGAAATAACTGAAAAGTAAGTTGTCTCTAAAAGGAATGGGGCGACATGCCCAACAAATGAGAAAATCTGATAGTGGAGTCAAGATCGAAAATGGAGGCGTCTACTGTCAAGGTCCTGTAACTTCCACAGCAGCTACAGCACGTCACCTGAATAGAACTCATATGCATGGTGTCCTTGTGGCTGGGCACCTAAAAGGTTTTATAGCAAAATAGATTTGAAAGCAAACGGGTCAAAGCCCGATTGTGAAAATAGTTTAAAAATTTGCAAGTGTTTAATATCATTAAACAGTGAATATAAAGTACATGATAGTGTGTGCACTCACATGAGTTCCTCACCTCTCAACTAATTGTGCACTCCTATCGCACCCGTACCCATTCTAGTTATTCCCATTTCTAACTAGTCCGATACTAAAATCTAACATTTCTATACGATATTCAATTCCAATTCCCAAAAACTTTTAGTTAACAGAGTGTTATAACTTGTTATACAGTTTCCCATATTAGCACTACTAATTACTAGAGATCTTCCATTTTCACTTGACAATCTGTTGCTATTATTAATATTCACATTTATTCATGACAATACATTTCAATTAACAGTATATTATTCTCATCATAAATATACAATACTAGCACCCCGAGACTAAGTTGCGGTGCACACATACTCTGCTATCCAATCCCGGTACATCACGTACATAAGGACCACGTATTCCGAATCTCTCAGGAATCGTTTCATTAAACAACCACCACAAATAATGGAGACGAACATAGTTCACATCACATGGGTCACGCACATACCTACGCTCCCATGATCAGCAGACTTATTAACTTCTCAATAAGCCCTTCTCTGACCTATGTCCTCGAGGTACCAATCTAGATCCCCCCCCGTAGGCACACAAAGATTAGATGGCCCTAAACGAACGCCAACCTCACATGATAGCAAGTACGGTAGGTATGTTATACACAGATAACTACATACACTAAGCATTCACACATCTTAGATATCACAATATTTTATTAGTGGTATACTTATCGTTCTTATACCAACACTTAGTGTTATACAAATCACAAGTCCCCGGTTTATATGTATTTAAGTTATCAATTATTCTCACTTCTTGATTAGTTACTCGCTTTCCAATCCACAAATGTCATCCGGTTTAAGACACTATTCTAAGTTTTACTCCTCAATGTACCCCATTCTCCCAACTATACCCACTAGTTAATAAGGGAAAGTTATCTCACCATTTAAATAAGTCTACGGGATACTAGAAATCAATTCAGGCAAAAAAGGCCATTCTGTCAACTCGTTAGAAATCTCGTTCGAACGAAAGGCTTCGAACGAACTACCAACTCGTTAGAAGGGATACTGTCATCTCGTTAGAAGTTCGTTCGAACGAGGTCGTTCGAACGACCTGGGCAAGTCTTCTAACGAGATGGCAGTTTCAGCCCATAAATTCCCAATTCCGTTTTTCTCAATTCTTCTCTCTTCTAAATCCACCCTAAGACCATCCAATTTATGTTCCAACGTTTTTAAACCATTTCTAATCATCCTATATCATCTCTTAACCTATTTTAGGGATCAAATCATACAAATCATCAAGGAATTAATATAAATCTCCAAATATTTCCCCAAACCCTAAGAACATGAACTCATAATTTTCGTATGCCCAATTACTCATCATAAATTCATTTATTAAATCATCATATATAACTCTTCGAATATTAAATTAGTCCATCATCATTCTACATGCAAATCCTAACCCAAATTCAAAGTTTCTCCAACAATTTCATAGGTTTTCTTCAAAAATTTCAATATAAGATAATTTCTGCACTAAACATGGAAGACATATTCAATGCACTAAAAATATAAAATCACTTGCCTTGGATTGTTCTTCAGAATTGATGTTGGTGAATGAAGGTTGATTCTCTCCTTTCTCTACAGATTTTCTCCCAAGGTTGAAGATGGCTTGGTTTTGGTTCTTGTAACTTCTCTCCAACTTCTCTCAAAACTCCCGTAGCCCACTCTCTAAATTTTTGCTGGTAATGGCCTTAGTGGACCCTTTAAAATTATAAATATAAACTCCAATTTTCGTGGGTTTTAATTCCCTAATTTTTAAAACTACCAAAATACCCTTTTAAGTTGCCGGTATGGCCCAAAAATTCCCCGGGACCCAAACTAAACCCCCGACTAGTGTTTTCTAACTATTTCAACCCTTCCGGACTCGTTGGCACACTCAAAATGACCATTCGGTTGATAAAAATAAAATTTACTTTTTAATTCAAATAATTACATTCCTGACGTAACTGACACGCGCGTCCCAACTAAATTTCCCAAATTGTCGTATTTTTTTAGTATTTATATCCGGATTAATTTTCAATTAATTCACATTTAATTTAATTAATCCCTTAAATAAATATCAATAAAATTACGGGGTATTACACGTAACACTAGCAAAAACAAACCCTTTGTGTAAAAAGGAGAAGATGATAATGCTTACCAATTAAGGTCTAAACATGTAAATAAAGGTCATACGTATGATTGATAACAGAGAATGTGGAAAAGATTGATTGACAATGTGTCCTAATTAGCTGAACACAATTTCAGTTGAGTGGATCCCACATCCAATAAGTTATAAATGTCGAATGGATCCCCGGTACATTTTCACCCTTTATGCCATGGTAGAGTGAGTCCCCTACATCATTACAATCAGAAGAATCAACACCGGTAATGACCATGGCTGATTGATAAATAATCTGGTGGAATCATTCAATCATGTAAAGACAATCATGAACGTGTGCAAACAAGTAAATATAACAGGTATAGTATGTTGTCAACACTTTACTCAACCCATATCATCCACCTTTATAATGTCATATTTGCATCCATGGCCTAGCTGAATTATAAAATTCTTAATAGAACCAATGAAGCATGTAAATATAATCACTTAATCGGAAATGGGGGACCAAAATGTATATAACTAGTTGTTTTTATCTTTTTTTTAAATATATCATATTTACCATCGCATCTGCATCAACCCACTTGTACCTTACATATTATCTCTTTCATATGGGGGTAACTCTAAATACCGAATAATCTCAGGGGTAAAGTCCGAAACATATATAAAACAATCGATGAGCACTATAATCCAGTGGTATAATTAGAAGCGTTAAACCCCGGTTTAGTCTCGAGAAGAGGTTGAATCCTTCGCTATTTTTTAAGGGAATGAGGATATGTCCGCATCAATCTTGAGTCGAGGGAGAAGCATAAAGCTCAAATTAAAAGGTTATTGATTGGAGACAAAAATATAAAGCTTTGTGGTAAAAGGAAAGAGAGACATACCAAAATCTCCATAGATTCCAATGCTCACATTAGAGCCAAACTCAAAAGATTAGCCTATGACAAGGATGTATGTGCGGGTATAGTGAGTTTTTGCAACATCCTTTCAAAGAAATGGAATGGGGAGTTGAAAATAGTTAGAGCCTAGAGTTATGGTGGAGGTTCAATCCTTAAATTATTTTTTAAGGGAATAGAAGCCTATTGTTTCCAATGACAGAATCTACCTTTAAAATTTCTAACAATTTGTGACCAAAGTTTTAATATCACACATGAAAAAAATTACTTTTCCATCAAAAAGAATGTAAATGATTAAATGTTGATCATATGGCACACTTGATGAAGTGCTTTATTTTAAGGGTGTGCTTGATTACAAAGTTGAAAATATATTAAAAAAACAATCTATTTTCATGGAAAGTTGGAAAAATAGTGGGAAAAGAAGGCTAGAAATTCTTTTACCCTTTTACTTTCCCACTACTTTTCCAATAAAATATATTGGGCATCAAGAATCGCAAAGGTAAAAAATGAGTAACATGTATGATTTTCCGTGGAAAAAATGTAAGGCCAATCAAACACACTAAGGGTCCGTTTGATTGGCATTGATTTATTTTCCATGGAAAATGTTTGTTTTAATTTGTTTTCTACTTGTGTGGTGGTTGATTTCAAATACATTTATAAAAACAATAGTTATAAATATTAAAAGTGTTCCATAACTTTATCATTTTACATGGAAAACATCTCTTACTCACACCTCAAATAATTGACTTCCATGGAAAACCTCAAAAGTAAGACCAACCCACTCTTAGCTTTAATAACTTATTTTCCAACTTCTGTTAAAAATGAACTATTTTTCAATCATTTTATCAAACACACCCTAAGAGTTAAAATTATTGAAGGTACAAAATTGGCTCACCTGTTTAGGTTGGGCACTCACACCATTAAGTAAATAAATATTAGAGTCCAAACCGTTAACAGTCACTTGACGAGGGTTAATATGAATATTACCAAATAATGGACAAAGTGTTATAAAACAAAGGGACCCATGACGTATCCATCAATGATTCAACTAATATCATAAGAACACAATAGAACTTTTACTAACTAGTAAACACATAATATTAAAATGTGTGCATGTCTACTAAAAGAAACATATATGTAAAAAAATTTAGGTATGTTCAAGCGAGTAGAAAAACGTGTATGAAACCATTAAGTGGGGAAAACTTACCGATCTGATTGCATAACTTCAATGGGCTTGCCCATCCATTCTATTTCCCTGCAAGTTTTTTTACATCAACATATTGGCACCGTCTGTGGGAAAGACATAAAAATTATTCATTCTTAGCAGAAGAGACAAAGATCATCTTCAAAAGCTAAGTTTTACTATCTCTACGTATAAACAATTCTATTATGTGTATACATCTTTTGATTCAATCATGATTCTCATACATTTATATTCATGAAATGTTTGATCTTTTTTTTTGCAAAACATCGAGTCTCATAATAACCATAAGTTTTGTATGAATCTTTAAAAGTAGGGAAAATGCGATTATTTACTGGGTTATATTTGATATTTAACTACATCTTTTAATTCATTTGAATGAAATGTATACTCAATTTTATTCATCTATTAATTTGAAACAATAGTATCAATTTGAGATAATTTTCGTGGTTCATTTTGAGCTGAATTTCGTAATAGGTCTTCACTAACTCCTTGAATACCTGGTGTTGATGCAAAAAAACTAGACTAGGCTAATTAATTGATCATAGATAAATAAAAAATAAATCAAACAAGACACATAGAGTTTTTTAAATGGTTCGGCTCCAAGTGAAAGCCCACGTCTACTATTATGGTATTGCCCATTGCCTTGTGTTTGATCTTGCTTG
Source organism: Sambucus nigra (assembly GCA_949130495.1). Taxonomy (NCBI): domain Eukaryota; kingdom Viridiplantae; phylum Streptophyta; class Magnoliopsida; order Dipsacales; family Adoxaceae; genus Sambucus; species Sambucus nigra. The sequence goes on along the minus strand of OX422208.1, from coordinate 23,117,950 downwards.
ATTATGTCCCTTGCTACGAGGGTGTTACAATGTATTTATACCCTTTAGGGGTGTCAATATTCGTAATGTGAAATGATGGGATGCCTTCATAAATTATGCATTTACATCAGTACAGAAAGATAATTAAATACATGGTTGTTGGCGCTTCACTGGCCAAGTTGGTCGGGCTTCCTTTATTGTTGGTCGGGCTTCCCTTCGTAGCTAATCGATCTTCATAGTAGGTTGGGTAATTGTAGCAAGCTGACTTGAACTTGTGCCACCTAGGATGACATGTGCTGACTTGTAATTGGTCACGTAAGGTGATCAAATTTGGTATCAACAGAAGCCCCCAATGTTCCATACTTAAAGATGTCGTGAAAGTGTGGAACATTAAGTCACTGTAGTTGCTCGGGAAATTCTTGTAAGACTTGGTCAGTGTTGTAGTATGAATACTTTTATAATCCCCCACTACTGAAGGGAATTATTATGTAGTATCTTTGTTGGCGATCAACTTGTTGATCGGAGAAGCGTGGTAGTTATTGGCGTATATGTCACTTGTTGTTTGGTAATAGTCCTGGCTAATTTGTTGTGGAAATATTGTATGGTGCTGAGTATCCAATAGTTTAAGATTGTGGTCGAAAGTTCATCGGGGCTACATCTTTGTGTTGTGGAATAATTTGCCCGAGCACCTATTAAGGCTTTTGATAAAATGAATATTGCTGAAGTTGTTCGGAGAGCTACTGAAGTTGCTCGGAGAGATGTTGGAGTTGCTTGGGACATTGTTCAAGTAGCTCGGGGATAAGCTTTCCTTATGTTTTTGTCAATCTTGTTGCTTTTGTAACAGAAGCCCCCTAGTGTTTGGAAGAAAATGATATTGTCACTTAGGTAATAAGATGCTAGCCTTGTACCTATGGAAATAAGTTGCTAAAACATCTTTAGAAGCTAAATTGAATTATTAATTCAATAAAGGTATTTCAAATATAATTTCAGAGTATGAAATGATAATTGCTGAGTGATATAGGACTATATTTGTTTAAATCCATGAAAGCATGTGTTATTTATGAATTTGATATAGTAAATCAAATGTAAAGATTTTATGAATCTTATCTTTTGAGCATTGTTACTCGGAGGACAGCTGAAGTTGGTCGGAGTATTGTTCGCAGTCTAACTGATTTATTATTAATTCGTGCAGTCTAGCTGCATCTTCATGCAGTCTTGCAATATTTTTGTGCAGTCTTACTGCGTTTGTTCAGTCTAACTGCGTTTGTACAGTCTTGCTGCGTTTGTGCAATCTAACTGCATTTTTGTGCAATCTTGGTGCGTTTTTGTGCAGTCTTGCTGCGTTTTTGTATAAAGTTGCTAAGTTGGTCGAGCATCATTTCTGTATTGCCGACCAACAATTATAGGTTGTCGATTAAGATTTTGCCGAGCAAGAATTTACATTAATAGTATATGGTAAAAATCAATCCTTTTTTAAAAATAAATTTAACATGTTTAGGTCTATGGCCCCAGTCGGTGACCTACATTCTGGGCACTTGTGCTATGGTCGTCTAGATCTATTAAGTAGGTCGGGATACTTTCTATCATTATGAATTCTCCTCGCTCAACCTGCATGGTGAAATGGATCTGCTTTAAGCTACTATTTCGTCTTCCCGAGCAACAAACTGGTTTAGCTTTTCTTAGCAAATAAGGGTCTTTATTTCATTGTGCAAGGTCATGCATTGATTTGCTATGTGCTCATGATCTCTACAAAAATCTCAGTATTTGGTTATGTCTCTCTTTATGGCAGAGGTTCTCATCTTCTCGGGCCATTCAATTTTTTGGCTATTCACTGATCTCCTTCCAGATGTCATGAATATCCATGGTCAAAGGAGTGTAATTATTAAACTTTCTAAACTTCTCTTCAGTATCCTTCCATCCTCCGTGCTTATTTTCCTCTTGCTTCTTACTTTCCAATCTAGTTGCCGAGCTACATTTTGAGGCCATAGCTTCTTCGGCATTTATTTCTTTGGTTGCTTTAGCCATCAGCTCTGCCATCGTGCTAGGATGGTCTTTTGCAAGAGTATAGTAAAGTTTCTCAGGAAGCAATCCTCTCATAAAGGTTGTAATGGTTGTCATTTCCTTGTAATAAATTACCTCCAGCTTTTCATTATTAAAGCGAGCGATGTAATCTCTTATACTTTCTCCCACCTTTTATCGTATACTGAGCAGATGAGCTACTCTTTTATGGGCTTGGCTCCAAAACAAAAATTATCAATGAACAACTCGACGAGCTGTTAGAAACACGAAACTTACCCCGAGGAAGATTATTATACCATATTTGAGCAGAACCTGTGATTCTACTTGAGAATGCTCTACACCTCATCTCATTTGGTGTGTTGTAAATATCAGCTGTTGCTTGGTATTGCTCTATGTGAAGAACTGGATCTGTTTTCCCATCATACTTGGGAATAATTTTAAGAGCTTTGAATTTTGAAGGTGTTGGAATATCCATGATTACTTGTACGAATGCGAACCCTCTCATAAAGTTTCTCTGCAAAGGATTTATAATCTTGGCCATTTCTCCCATTCTATCCTCTAATCGTTGAATGAAGCCTTTTCATGACTTATTTCCATCATGAGTTGCTCGGGATGAATTTTCCTCCTGGGAATGTTATTCGATCTAAGCTGTTCGTCGGGCACTTGGCCTAGACTGTGTTGATCTTTCCTTAAGATCGATTGGTCGCCGAGAATTACCTAACGCAACCCTTTGGGGAATTATATTTCCCCTGGGTCCAAAACGGTCAAATGGAGAGGCCCTACTTAGGCTTTTCAAGGCACTCAGTATTTCTGGAGTAAGGGAATATCCATTATAGGAATTTGGAGTTCTAATAGAAAAAGTGGCTTCAGGGATGTAAGAAGGATCTCTTGAATTCTCGGAATGGCTATATTCATCATGTCTGGTTGGTGAATGCATTATTCTTTTACTAGAGTAGGCAGGCATTCCAGTTTATAATGTTTGAGCCAACTGTCTCATCGTCTCTTGCATAGCCTCTAGCGACGCTGGCTAGAATTCCAGTCAAATCATGATTGCTTGGAGGGGCAGAGGGGTTAGGCAGAATACCCTCATTTCTAGTACTGGCTTCAGTAATGTCAGTCATGTATGATGAATTGATGAAAACGTTTAGTAAATCGTTTCCACAGACAGTGCCAATCTGTTGATGCAAAAAACTAGACTAGGCTAATTAATTGATCACAGATAAATAAAAAAGAAATCAAATAAGACACAAAGAATTTTTAAAGTGGTTCGATTGTAAAGGAAAGCCTACATCCACTGTTATGGTATTATCAATTGCCTTGAGTTTGATCTTGCTTGATTTTGTCCCTTGCTATGAGGGTGTTACAATGTATTTATACCCTTGAGGGGTGTCAAGAGTCGTAATGTGAAAGGATGGAATGCCTTCATAAATTAGGCATTTACATCAGTAGATAAAGATAATTAAATACATAATTGTTGGCGCTTCACTGGCCAAGTTGGTCGGGCTTCCCTTCCTTATTGGTCGGGTTTCCCTGTTGGTTGGGCTTCCCTTTGTAGCTAATAGGGCTTCATAGTAGGTCGGGGAATTATAGCAAGATGACTTGGATTTGTGTCACCTAGGATGACACGTGCTGACTTGTAACTGGTCCACGTAAGACGGTCGAATTTGGTATCAACACCTGGTTTCCTAGGATAATGTTTATATATAGAGTAATAATACTCTTACCGGGAGTTAGTACCAGACTAGTACTGAATGCGCAATATATGATTTATACCCACCACACCATAGTACAAGCCATATAAAGTGCATTTGGTACTAACCCGATAACTTTCTCTCTCCAAATTATCAGAAGAAACTGCCTCAAATTGAGGCTCTAGGTATAAATTTGAGATAAAAATTTCCCCAAAATTTGTCCATTCAACAATCATACAATCTGGGATTATTTGATTCAATCACTGGCGGATCAAAGGAACCATATCAATTTATGAGTCCAACGGGTCCTTATCAACAAATTCACAATAACGTTAAGTGGGAATCAAATCCTCCTGAGTAAGACGCTCATATCTAAACTCTTTCAACTCTTTGGCACTGGAATTACAGCTCTTTGTAATCACGACTTCATTCTGTACTAGTTGATCATGTCGCAAGAATTGATTGGCCCCTCTTTTATCATATCCCTCAAGACCGAGGTGGTTCCTTGCTGGAATCATATGTTATCTGATTGGATCGATATTGGTAAAGAATTTTATTTTTTTATCCAATGGTTTAGTATATATAATTTATTGTTGTAAGAAGATTTCATCACACTAGCTCAGATCAGATATCTTGAGGTTATTGGTTCAGTGGTCAGTGTTTCCCCAATTTCTTCCCCGACTAACATACCAGAATCTTTTGAATAGTTCGACGTCACCTATTCGAGGATGACGCCAAATATTGGTTGAGTACGGTGGTCGGCGACTACTATAAAACACCCATGGTAGTCGGTGAACACGGGCAGTCAGGGTCGGTCCTGAGATTGATAAAAATTGACAAGATTCTCGTGCAAAAACTATAAAATAGGCCCCTTTTACCTGTATTGATATAAAAAAATGGGCCCTCAATATATAAGTAATAAAAATGAATCAACGGGAGGCCATGTGCGATCGCTCACTTAGCACATACTCAGGGTCGCCCCTGCTGGCAGTAAGGATTTTGATGGTCGGCATCCAATATTAAAGGATGTCATCTGCATTGCTACATATGTTGGACTTTCTCGCGTATACTTTCAAATGTAGTGGTTGCCAACTCATGCCTTTGCTTTTAACATTGAAAGCTTTTGGCTTTTGGTTCCTTTCACCAACCATTTTCATTTTATCAAAAATAACAATTTGTGTTAAAAGACAATTACAACCTACCTATTTCACATCTTTATGATGAAATAAAATTTTAAAACCAACTTATATTTAATATTTGCTTGGAGTTAAAATAATGTTCAAATAATATTACATTTGATATATGTTTGAAAAAAATTTGCTCATGTGGCACATATTTGACATAAAACTTATTACTTCATGTTTTGAATTTTTTATTGATCGATCTTAGAGTAGATACACATCTTATATTGTTTGACTGAATAAATTATTCTCGTGACGTCTATTTGATTTAGCCTCCACAAATGTTCAAGTAATTTATTAAATTTCACAGGTACAAGATTAAGTCTCGATGAATGCTTGGCAACAATCTTAAGCTTACGAAAATATTATTAATGTTCGGCACTGTACAATGTTGCTCAACGGATCGGCCAGGCACTATTAATTTTATTAATGCTCCAACATATTGTTGATCATGAATCGCTCGCTATATCTGTTCAGATAGTTAGGCATATTCTGTATTCATCTCGACAGAAGCTCGGAAAAATATTTATTGTCATATATTCATCCCCAAAGAGATCTGCCACGCTTAATATATTTTACCCCCAACGGATAGTCAGTCGGGATAATTCTTATCTATGTTTTGTCCCGACAAATGGTCGGCAAAGTCGATTAATAATCGACATCACATTTATTATTGATATTACGAAAATCTATTTTTCTCTAAATGCAGGATCATTCGGTCCCCTCATATATTATTTAAAGGCCCATACATACGATCGACCCTTCTATTATTTATCGGGATGGATTTCTCACTAGCTTCGATGGATATATATATATATATATTGTGAATCATCACAATTTAGCCCCAATGAACTATTAGGCACTATCATTTTTATTCAACTGCGACTAATGACTATATCAGCATTATATTTGCGATTCAGTCCATTCTCGAGCATGATTATTCTTTGATATTTTCAAACACTTTATATAATCGGCATTATATCTCAAAAAAGTCCCGACGGCTGGTTATGCATTATTATTATCAAGCGTTCTTATTACCATTCAATCTTCTCTTCATAAACTCGACCGAGGGCTTCATAGATATGTTGACCTGAATGAATTCACTACAACACTAGTTAAGAAAGAAATACAGACGAGCAGACTTCTTCGGAAGAGAGCTCACAATACAGTACTACTCATCTCACCACTAACTGTTTAATCAGGTTCCTACGGGTTCCTAACACTTTCTACTTAATCAGGTTCCTAACACCTGCTACAGGTTCCTAACACCTGCTACTTCATCAGGTTCCCAACACCGGCTTTCGTAATGATCATTACTTCCTGTATGACTACAGGTCATGAACAAGAAGTCGATTAATGATCATTACTTCTTGTATGATTTTGCTTTTTGACGGGTTAAGAATGATAAGCTTATAAAGCTTTATAAAGTTTTACCCAACTGGGTTGCATAATGGGATACGCTTATACACTCCTAGCATAGGAATATATATACACACCCCTAATACACTTGGCCACCAATGATAACTAATGAGAACACTTGGATCAAAACTTTTCAGCTTTATTTAAGTTCATTAGTAGAATCTAAGGCATTACAAACTTTACTGATCTGACTAACTAATCTACACAGATTACATAGTCAGCAAAGATAGTTACAAGTTGATCATCAAAATATTATTCCAACACTCAGCAGGATAGTACAACAACAGAAACAATTATCACAAGAAAATAACAAAACTCTTAGGAGTCATTTCATGGAGCATTTTTCCATTTATACTAGGAAGGGCAAAGAAATCAGAGTATCAGAGTACCTTTTGACGATTCACAGCTTTTCAAACTATCCACAAGAACGCTACCTAGTGAAATATTCTACAAAGTCCAGTAGGTCGGCTGTTAACCACCACCATACTTAAAGGCTGAGAAATTATTCAAAGCTCATATTCCACCATTTCAAAAAATCCTCAAACAAATGGGGACTTTAATTACATAAAAAATTCAAAGTGACACATTATGGAAAGAAGATTTGAAGATATCAAATAGTACCAGCAGGACTAACAACATCAAGACACTTGTCCCCCCAAGAACACACCTCAACACTTCATCAGCACTTAGTCAGCGTAAGAAGGTCAATCACCAAGAAATCTCACATCCATTAGATAATCCAGGAGTTATTTTTGCTATTGATGATTAAGAGTCACATTCAATATGTACATCACTGGGATCTCCGCTATAGTTGTTCCGACCAACACTGGATTGAAGAATGGTCAAAAGATGATATGTTCCACCAGCAAAGCATTCAGAAGAGAAAAAATCAGAAAAATTAGGTAGGTTAACGTGTTGAGTCGTGGAACTTGAAGAGTTGATATCATTTATGGGCCAAGAGTTACGTAGAAGGCAGACTTTATTGCCAAAGTTATCGATCAACCTGAATCATCCATTGTCTAGGAGATAGCCCGCCAATATGTCGAACACAATAAGAAGGTATTATAGCAAGGAATTTTATCTGAAGAAAGGTTTTACAAGTATATTTCGATATAGAAATTATACGGGGATCCTCATGTGCAACTAGCAGCAGAATTGGTTTAATCATCGACATTCTCAGCATCTCGTCCAGACTTGGTCAGCTCCAAAAGACTTTCCAAACCTTAGTCAGTGTATCGGCCGGTCATTGTAAGAATACATTCTAAATCTCCATCAGAAGATCGACGGCTAAAATCTACCAAATTTGGGCACTGAGCAACTTTTTGAAATAAATGCTCCATACTTTCACTAAATCATCAAGCATGAAGCAATGGGGGCTTTTGTTGTATGTAAATTTCACTCATCTACATCGACCAATGAGAAATAGACACCTGTCATCCTACGTGATAATATTCATAGTATATACTCACTTGGTCGGCTTAGAAGATAGTTAGTCGGCTAAGAAGACAGTAGGTCAGCTAACCGACCGGCCAACCAACCTAAAGAATACAAACCATCAAGAATATCAAAGGCCATTGGTGTAGAATATCTAGAGACTCATTTATTGTATACATATGTAAATGCCTGGATATGTAAAGGCATTTCATCTCTAGGGTTTTGCACCCCTATAAATACATGCTTTCCTTAGCTAAAGGGGGATTCATTGACAACACACCCTATTGTGCTATTGTAAACCCTTTGAATAAAATAATAGTGGACGTAGGTTTTCTTCAATAGCCGAACCACTTTAAAAATCTTCGTCTCTTATGTTTTTATTTACATCATATATCATGATTTATCTGTGATTAGAAATCTGGATCTACGACCATTTTTTTACATCAACATATATAATATCCATAAAGAAATGGATGTAAATGCGGTGGAATATTACACACAAAAATAAGAGAGAATCATCAAAATTCATAATAATTGTTTAATCTAAAATGAGGAAATACACTAGATCCCCCCAATACTTGGTGGGCAAGCTAATTTCGATGCAAGCGATCATGTCATAGGATTTAGTGACCTAAGCCATGACATCACGATACTTAGCTACAATACTTTAAAACATTCCTAAATAATATTCATTTAATATAGTAGTAAAGCACTAAAAATACAATTAATGACCATTACATATATTTTCCATCCTTTGCTTGATTGAGCGCACGTGCCACACATCTAGACGTTTTACATTATTAAAGTCCAACAAGTCTTAGTCAAGATAAAATATGTCGATGCATCATTATCCCCACCTAAATAGGTGGTCACCTTGAACTGGTTCTCAATCCCATGATTCGAACGTGACTTTGTTTTGTGTGATACCACTTTATGTAAACGGGATCAGGTGTGTCAACAAGCTTCATCCAACCTAGAAAACCTCGGCCATTCAGGATAAAAAATTATTCTTCATCAAATATAGTTCAAATATGGTTTATGAAGATAGTTCAATAAATTAATCTCAATGGCGGCTAAGGGCATCCCAAATGCTACTTGGAATGTTGATTTCTTTGGTGTGTGGTAATGGTACAGGGTACAGGGTATAGGGTACATGGTACAATATTATGCCCAATACGTGGTAAGTTTGGGGTAGGTCGCATGCTTGGAATGTTGTTTTGGTTCATGAATCGCTTGGAACTATTATTTGGATTGCTTTCGAGTACCATATAATGTGTACACACACGTATAAATACACCAAGACAAATGTATACTCAGTTATTTTAATTAAGTACTTTTTTTATATATTAGGCACTTAGTATTGGAGTATATAGGATTTTCTAGACCTGCTGGGGAACTTTGTAGAATATGTGTCATTTTCTCGATTTTATTTATCATTCGCATCTTCTATTGGAAACAAAAACATTGCATTAGATTTGGAGAGTTGGAATGATAAAGTAACCTAAATTAGTACATAAGGTCTACAACAAAATGTTAAAGGGGAGACTATTTATGAGACCCCCAAAATCAATCCCTAGCACCAAATGCACTATTATGTAAGATTATGGTGCACAATTACTATTATGCTGTAAAATGACTTTTAAGCATGAGGTTTTATTAAAGAGTAATATTTTTTGTGATTGCTAACCACCTTAGTATTAGTAGGGGACATAGCTAAAGCGAAACTAAAGTGAAACCAAAGCAAAGAGTCATATGATCGCAGCAAAACAGGTGGGATCGAGGTTATCAAAGAGATAACTAATATGCTAAGTTAAAACAAAAATCTAGAAATAAAGCCCTTTACCCCTTTATTTGGACTATATGGCTATAACAATATGATTTGAGAAATTGAGATATTGTTCTTGTTATTTCCACTGCATTGTATAATGTATATATCACCTACCTGGAATCTAAAATATGTTAACATCAATAGACAGGACAATTATTGGTTTAATTAATGCTCAAACCCGACCCACCTAGCAATAAATATCTTGAAGAATTTCACAGGCTAAAAATCATGGACCTTTAATTGATCATAGACTAATAAAAGGAAATTTAAATTGACCACATACTAATATCTTTACCAGGATTAACTAAAATCAGAATTTTCTACCACCATCGGTATATTTTTAGCTGCACATTTCTTTGATTTTTTATCAAGATCCTCAAGTCTCACAGGAAGTTCAGCACACAAGTAAGTTGTAATAACTCGAATTTTTTAAATGGGAATTTTTAAATTAATTTTGGAAATCGGAGAAAAATAAAATTTGGATTTTATAAATTTTATAATTTAAAATGTTGATTTTTATATTTGAAAAATAATTTTCAAACGGAATCGAAATCGAAATTAAAATGGAGTTTTAATTGAATTTTTATTATATAGAAGAGTCCTCAAAACATACAACTCTCTAAGAGTTCTCAAAACATAAAACTCTCTACAAAAAAGTAGTATTTTTAGAAATCCGACCGTTCGATCGAGCTAAATTTTTCAGAGAACCCCTGTCTCGCCGTTCGGTACAACATACTAAAATTTCAAGCCATTCTGACGGTCCGATCGTCGATAATGATTTTTCTAGTGTTTGTATCTCATTGGAACTCTTTTCTTAATCAAACTCTTAATCCTTTATATATACACAAATTCGTGGCTTGACTTTTCAAATCAATTTTTCTCAAACTTTTCAACAAGAATATCTCTCCAAAATTACTTCCTTTCATCTACAAACCATAGCCCAAACTTATTCAAGATTTCAACCTTAGATTAGAAAGCTTATTTGGTGTTTTCTCGAGTTTGGGCTAGAACGAGATTTGATTATTTTTCTCGAGAGGAACATGATGGTGCGATCAGATTTTGAGGCTGAAATTATGTGATGATTCATGTGATGATGTTGAGGTAAGAGGCTTACACAATAAGCTCCTAAATTCTCTCGAGAGTATTCCATTTGATTTCTGTGTCGATTGCACTTATATTGAATTGTGATATTCTTTGAAATCTGAAAATTATTGGAATCTAATTTGATTCATTGTGATGTATATTATATTGTGATCTGAGCATAGTGTCATGAGATTTTAATATGGCACGGAGAATGGGCACCTGCCAAAAGTCCAAAATTCGGATATGCTTAAGAATGCATGGCCGCAGTGAGGTGAGGCCTGGTGACTCAGCGCTCCGTTAGCTCTTCCCGGGCGGGCGGGGTGCTATACAGCCTGTAATACCCCATATTTTTGAATATTCCAAATATTCTATTTAATTAGATTGGAGAATTAAATGAGAAAATACCGGCTTAATTTAAATTACGTAAGAGTAATAATTTAAAGAGTTTTATTTAAAATTGTAATTTTGAAATATTAATCGAGAGATAGATACCGGTTTATATTACCTCATTATATTTACTTAGTGCGAGTGGTAAATAGTTACTTAACGCGTGTAGACCGTGTTGGGGTGAGAACGAGTAATATTTGTTAAGTGACTCAAATGATAATTTAGAGGTCACCGATGAGTCCGGAAGGGTCAAATTAGTCAAAATAGTATACCCGAGGGTACTAGTTGAGTCCGGGGGTAATTTTGGACTAAACCGAGACCGTTCGGGGGCGTTTTGGTCTTTTAAAATAAGAGGGTATGGAAACCTACGAAATTGAGAGCTTTATATCAGCCGTATGATAGAGGGGTTAGGGTTAGAAAACACATAAAAACACACCATAGCCATTAGAGATAAGAGAGAAACCATTCTCAAGGCAAAAGGAAGAATTGGGAAGGATTCAAAGGGATTTTCACTATCAACTTGTTGGGGAAGAAGGATTGAAGGATGAAGATCATCAATCATCAACAACAACCACGAAATCAGACCCTACTGATCATAAGGCGAGTTGTTTATTGCAAAAATTATAAAGTTATAATACCCATGTGTAGGGTTTTTGAATAGTTTTGTTTAAATCAATATCTTGATATGAGAATGATGATATTTATACATGTTGGGATAGGAATCGCATGTAGAATGATTTAACTTATGTAGAGGATTAATATTCAGATTGGAGTTGATGAATTTTCGGAATAAAATCTGGATTTTGAATGAAAATATGGGAAGAACACCATAACTAGGGTTTCAAGAAATTTTGGGTTTAATTCACTATTTCTTTAAAGGAATTGGAGTTTTGATGTATTTGACACGTTAGAAATTGTCCTAGTATATGTGAAAACATATTAGGATCATTGGGTCGAAGTTTGGTGGACTATAATGGAGTTTGAAGATTTGTTAATGGAGGATAAGCTTAACGAAGAAGACAAACTGCGTCTGTCCCTGTTCGATCGATCGATCGATCACGAACTATCGATCGATCGACATAGTCGATCGATCGACGCAAGCTGTATTTCCCGAATTTTTCGTGTTTAAGTCTTCGTTGACTTTCGGGAATGAATGAGTATCCTAGGGTTTATAATATACTTATATGGGAGTGAGAATAAGACCAGTAGGTATATTGTTGAGGTCCGATAAGGCCATTGGGTGTAGGGCTTGGATTACGGACCGAGGAGAATAATCCGATTTAATAGAGTATCGGGGACTTCGGAAATTGAGTTACGGGGCGAAGTAAATTCAATTTAAGTAATATACCAGTAGGGTAAGCAATAACTACTGAAATTATATGTAAGGGGTAACTAGGACCCTTAGAGTTATGTGAATACTCAAATAAATGCGATTAATGAGATAAATCGTAGAGTGAATGTTGTACGGCTAATATATGAGATTAAAATATTACGTACGTATATAATTAACCTACTGAATTATGTGATCTTTTAGGTCGAGAGGTTGATACCTAAATTAATTATGTTAGGGTCGATGAGATATTCCGAACTAACATAAAGTTATTATATGTTTGGGGTCGATGAGAAATGCCAAACCAAATCTTGAACTGGTGTCGCGATGAAAGAGTCCCGAACCAGAATATGTCTATATATATATATTTTTAAAATAGTTGGGGTCGATGGATAATTCCGAACCAACTCTCACTTGGGGTCGATGAATCATTCCAAACCAAGAAATCTTTATTTGTGTATATAAATAATTGGGGTCGATGTATCATTCCGAACCAATTCTCACTTGGGGTGGATGAATCATTCCGAACCAAGAGTCCTTTACGTGTATAAAAGGGGCAAAATAGTAATGACTGATATTTAGTATATATTGTGTGTGAAATATATATACTTGATGGTATTCTACTTCCGTGTATTAGTAGATTGATATATATTATGTATTTAAAGATACATACTGAATTGGTAAGTTAAGTAGTGAAACTTAATTACGAAATGCACCTTTAGATAGAGAAAATCTATTTAGTAATTCAAGTAGCGAAACTTAATTACACAAGTGGGAAGTCAACAATTGCGAGAATTGTTGTAATTTTAGCAGTGAAACTAAATGAGAAGTCTTGAAAAAATAACATAGATGAAATGTTACCTGAGAATTTATTAACATACGCGAGATGTTAGTGAAACGGTTGTACTGTATGGGCGGTACTGGAACTTGGGTATAGAGAAGTTCAGTTGACCACTTTGGTTTTAGTTAGCTTGGGAGGTATGGCTAGATAAACTAAGTGTAGAACGTTAGGTGTGCACAAAAGATGAGGGGTGAGTAAACTCAAGAGAGTGTACGAGAACCTAACATGTGTAATCAATAACCGCATTTTATATTGTGATAAACGCATGCTAAATATTTTCAAAATGTTTTGAGTACTAACTCTTGCTATAAAATATTTTCAAAACCTTTTAGGTGTCCAGCCACAGGGACGCCATGTATGATGATTCCATTCCAGGGACTCGGTGCTGTAGCACAGTGGATGCTTACAGGATTTTGACTAGACGATATCTCTCATTCAGATCTAGTACAGGATCTCACACTATTCTATGTATGGACTTGTTGTCCGGTATTAGTCTCAGATGTTAGTTTCAGACTAGTAGCTATTCTATTGTTGTTTGGGATTTTTAGCCGATGGTTTATTCGGTAATACTTTTGTTCTGTTGTACTTTTACTTTGTTGTTTGAATTATAGTACATGATTATTTGTACTTCGTTCCGCATGGTTGATTTATCTGTTTTAAGAAAGATAAAATTTGGCACCGGTCTAATTTTACTTAGGGGATTAGTAATTAAAAAGTTTTCGACAGTGATGCTAAGAATGAACCATTTGAGAAACCTGTTTTAATTTAATAAAGGCCTGATCACCCGATGTTTAATTAGGCGGGGTGTCACACAGCCCTTGCATTTCTACCCAGCAATTTCTAATGATATTTCCTGTTAAAATAGATCATGGGTGGCTTAAAATTCTCCACGTCAGATTCTCTTAACTGTCTTTGCATTTCTACATGTAGAAATGGCAATAAGAATACTCATGCGCCACATAGGATTGAGTGTTATGAAGAAAGTCTTATTGGATAATTTTTACTGCGTCTGCTTTTCTATAATAAAAATTTGTAAAGTTAGAAACTAACGTTGGAGAAGGCCTCGGCGTTCATTAGCAAAGTTGTTTGTTTCCCTCCCCGCTACTCTAATGTCATAATAACTCCAATAATCCCTCACATGTACCCCTCATATCTCTTTTTTCATCTAGATTGCTATTTGCATATTTGTAAATGGTAGTTCATTAGAAGGTATTCTTTAACTTTTTTTTACTAATTGTTTTATTTTATATTTTTCGTGTGTGTATATAAGATGTGAAAACTAATACCATCTTTTAACGGTATCAAGAATATAAAAGGATACACACACACACACACACACACACACACACACACACACACACATACACACACACACACATACATACATATATATATATATATATATATATAGAGAGAGAGAGAGAGAGAGAGAGAGAGAGAGAGAGAGGTAGTTATAACACCTCGCCCAATTTAATATCGAGTGATCCGTCATTTATGAAATTAAAACAGGAATCTCATTTAGTTCATTCTTAGCATCATTGTCGAAAACTTATTAATTACTAACCACCTATCATTTAATAAACTGGTGCCAAATTTTATCTTTCATTAAACAATCACAACATGCGAAAATGAAAACTATATCGTACACATAGTATTATCATCATATTCTGTGTCTGATATTTCTATAGCATATAGAATATCTAATTCTTCTTGATTTGTAAAGTCTAGTATTATATTAATAATCTTAATACTTTCCTTATCTTTCTTGTTAAGACAGTCTTTAGCTAAGTGTCCTTCTTTGCCACAAGTCTAATATTCTTTGGTGGCAGTCTTAGATTGAGCTACTTCTTTTTCCTTTCTATAATTAGGAACCTTCTTATACTTACTGGCGTTCTTCTTAAAATATCGTCTTTGGTTAAATCTATTTTTCTTAGTTCTAGAGTTTCTTTCTCTAAAGCTAGTAGATGGTTAAAATCTATATTTCTTTGGAAAACCTAAAGGCCTAGCCTAAAACTTTCTTTGTTTCCATTCTAGTTTATTTTTGAATTACTTAGATTCATTCCAACATCCCCATTGGATTGGAGCAATGTCACTTTCGTCTTTAATTGAACGAATCTGTTTGAAAGTCTCTTCTATTTTCTTGAGTTATATCTCGTCTTTTAGATATGATATAGTCTTTAGCAAAATTGATTCCACCAAGGGAGTTGTTCTTAACTCTAGCTACTCCTGACAATTCCTATATTCATTAATTAGGATTTGTCCTATGGCTGATATCTTTCTAAAATATTCATCTTTTAAGGTCTCTCCAACTTCTTTAATTTGGTAATATAGTTTTTTATAATTATTGCTATATTCATTGATCTTATCTAATTTGCAAATGCTAAGTAGAGCTAACTTAGTTTTTGCTAAGTCTTGTTCATTGATTTGAGCTAAATGTCCAGCTCCAATGAATTCTGAAGTAAATAATTGGATATATTCTTCAATTGTTATTTCTTCTAGGTTTTCTTTCATTTTCTCAATCTTAACTAGGGATTTTTCATCAGTAGCTTTTCTTAAACTATCTAAATAATCTTTTGTAATACCTCTAATGGATTGCTCAACGTATTGTTTACATAAACTTGAATCCCATTATTCATTAGATGCAAAACATATGTTCATCTGATTACGCCATTCGTCTAAGGCCTTCTTCCTATCTTGAACATTATCTAAGTTAAGGTATATCCCAACTGAATTTATGGCTTGACTTGCTATGGTCTTAACAGGAGTAAAACTCTTGTCACTAGTTGGAAAGTCTTTTATATAATAAAGTTTGGTCTTTACTAAAGTGTTTGAGTATATATAAATATTTATTCCTATTGGTTTACCAAAAAGTCTAGGAGCATCATCTAGCCTACTACTAGTTCCTATCTCTTATTTATTTAGACCTTTTTGTGTAGCTGGCATTAATCTTTCTTCTCCTTCTTCCATTGATCTTAGGTTTCCAAGAAGTTCTTTAGTATTCCTAGATTCGTTTAATTTTAATATATGTTCTTGGGCTATCATGTTAAATCTATCTCTTTCTTGGATCCTAACAGAATGACTTCTATTAAGATGTTCTTTAAATGTCTTAATATCCAGTTGTGAGGGATTATGTCCAAAGTTTTGGGTTATAGCTTTTTCTCCAACTAAGTCTTTTTGTTCAAATGATCTTCTAGGTCTAATTACTGGGTCTTGTCTTAGTAAACTAGAACTTGCCTTACTACTAAATTCTCCTTCTGAAGGATCATTAATTATGGCTTCTCCCATATGCCTAAATCTAACTTCTTCAGTCTGAATATTCTTATTGATAATCTTAAAAGGACTAACCTAGTTAATAACATTTTCAGTGACATCGTCTTAATTAATAAACAAAGGTTTATTCTGTATAGTCTTAATTTCTTGAAATTCTGGCAATTGCCAAAGGGTCTTAGCCTTTTCTTTCATAGGTCCAGTATTCCTAATATTGTAAGTATGATTGTACTTTGAATTATTGGGTCTAACTAATATTTCTTCATTAAGTCTACTGCTAGGAATTCCCGATTGCATTCCTTCATTGGGGAATTGGGAGAATTTTACATAGCTCTGAAATTCTATATTTATATTAGCATCTGGGATAATATAGTCTTCATAGCCACTAGCATATAAGATTAACTTAAAATGTTTGGTTGCGTCTACGATTACTGTAAATGCCGGAATGACATTAAAGTATCCTCTATTGTCTGACATTTCTAATTGGGCTATCACAATAAGGCTTTTCTCGAAATCTTTCCATCTTTTATCTATTAAATAATATAATATGTTGATATTATTCTGAGGTCTATGTAATCCCTGAATTCTTTCTTGAAAGAGTCCAAAGGTTAGGAACTGGAACTTCCTATCTGTTCCTCTTGTTCTTAACCATTTTGAGTCAAAAACTTGAATCTCAGTATAAGACTTATCTAACACATGATTTCTACAATGATAAGTCATGTTGTAATTAAGAGTCTCAGGAGTGGCTCATTCTTTAAACAAGTCTATGTATTTAACTGCTGGAAGTCGTCCATTATGTATGTAATCTTCAACAATTTTTCAGTCAACTTCACCTTATTCCTTCTATTGGACAGGATAAGTGAAATTTCTCTCCTTCCGCCATGTTCTAACATTGGAGGATGAATCTTTAAGCCTTTAGAGCATATAATTACTACGTCTAATATTTGGGATAGGGCTAACTATCTTACTAGTCTGTCTAATCCATCATTTATAATTCTTCTAGTTATGGTCTTTCCTTCTTTAGTTTCCATATAAGGAGATTCTCTAAATTTACATGTGGTTACCTATTTTTGTTTAAGTTTTTTTTTTTCAATTCTTTCTAAAGAGTCTAAATAATCTTTTTGTCTCTTTATCTGGCTAAGGATTTATTCTTTAAAGGTTTTATTCTCATTTCTTGCATTATTATTAATATCTTCATTATGTTTAGCGAGAGTATTAACAAAAGAATTAACAACCTTATTAATATAGTCTTTTACCTCATAATCTTTTTCTTGTTGTTGCACAGATTCTTGTGCCATTCTTGCTTTCTGAACGTGCTAAAATAAATGGAGAGTCTAATTCTGTTTGGGAAGGTTTATTATAAATGACCATAATTTCCTGTATAATTTCTTCATATTTTTCTTTTGCTCGTGCCATATTTAGTATAAGTTCATTAACAATATTATCCATTTGGGATAGGTTATGACTTTCCATATTGTTAAGATAATTTGCTAAATTTCGTTGAAATTTAACAAAGTTTGTATAAAAGGTGGTTAATCCTTCTGTCTTAGCCTTTAAATTATAAGTCTTTAACAAAGCTACTATTATAGTCTTGAGTAGCTGCTATTGATGTAGAGATTAAATTTAATCTCGCAAGTATAAGTCTTGATGCTTTAGCAGCATTGGCAATCTCATTTTCATTTATCTTATAATAAAATCTATCATCATTTATCTTTTCTATAATTATTTGGTAAAAATCTGTTAAGGTTTGAATGGAGAGGGTCTTTAGGTACCTCATTCAGTCTGATCTAACTATTTTCATTAGGTATATAATTGTCTAATCTAGGAATAAGTTTAGCATGTTATTTGGTGAGTTTAATTAACTCGCTTTCTTGATTTTTTGTCAAAGTTTTAATTTCTAAAATATCTTTGTTAAGTACTTCTATATGATTAGTCTTAATATTTATTTCTTGTAGTACTTGTACTAGGTCTATTGGGATTTGACTATTTGCTTCTTATATTCTTTTAGAGATATTTTTTATATCTGTTTCTAGGGATTGAGTGTCTTTAATTAATTGTCTTAAAATAAGGAGTATACACTTATTTTGGTCTATTATATTATTGATAACATTAGCAGTAACTTGTCTACTGTATGCATGTTTGGCTAGGATGTGTTAAGTGTGTGAACAACCATCTATGTGTGAGGTTATGCAACCTTTTGGGTCTAAATCAATTATAGGTATGGGTTGGTAGTTTGGATTAGTTCCAAAAATATCTTTATAATTGCAAGTGATAAATCCCAAGGGCATTAAAGTCTTTTTACTAAAGGTCGAAAATGAGCGTCTTGGCTTTGATACCATTTGCGTCAGGGTACACAGCGCGAGGCGTGCGTGTGGCATGCAAAGGTCCCTCAGAATTGCTTTTTATGCATGTTGCCTCTCGACAACTACAACCCATACCGGGCCTTAACCGACGGGTCACTCTAGGGGTAAGAGTCATCACTTCGCCACCAGTCGTGAAGAGCTGTCATGAGGCGAGAACCCCCTATGAGTCTGGCTCCTCTTATAAGGAGAGATCTTATGCCATAGCAGTTCTGATACCACAAGTGGGATTGGGTCGGAATTTGAAGGAATTCTAAAACTCTTAAAGGTTTGATACTAATTTTGGGTATAAAATATAATTCTAGTAATTATATAGTCTTAAAATAAGATTTTACTATAAGACAAGAGGGGACAAAATAATTTTGTTTTGGGACCACGAGGGGACCACGTGAGGACAAGGACAAAAGTCCGTTATTCCGTTCTTTAAGGAGTCCGCTTAAGAGAATCTCTTTCTCTCTCTGTACACACACACACACATACCTATAAATATACCTATCTTTTAAAATAGTAAAAAAATAAGTTTGAGTTGATATTTTTTATATGGATTTATGATATCTCAGTGTGCCCTGTAAAAATATTCAGCTCAAAATACTGTATTTTGTTATTTTTAAAAAAATAGGTCAAAGAACTGACAGTTTTAAAGGGTAAAAACTGTCAGTTTTTTGACATATTTTTTAAAAATAGCAAAAAATATTATTTTCAGTTGATTCTTTTTCTAGGGGCACACTGAAATATCATGAATCCATATAAAAAATATCATCTCAAAATTATTTTTTTTACTATTTTAAAAATAAATATATTTTTAGGTATGTTGTTAAGATGTATATTGGAGAGTCCGAGAGTATATATATATATATATATATATATATATATATATATATATATATATATATATATATATATATATATATATATATATATATATATATATATATATATATATATATATATATTATTTCGTAGATTGGTTAGAGAGAATTTTGGATTTACATGGATAAGGATTGGATAAGATAAGGATGGGTCGTAAAAGGTTTAGTCCAATACTGCGTTTGGAACAGTTCCGAATAAGAAGACGGGATGGAATATAATAATATAGTCATGTGTTTGAAATGCTCCGGATAAGATTAATTTATCTCCAGTTTTCCAAAAATACCCTTATTTTGTATTTAATAATAAAAAATAAAAAAATATATTGTTATCACATATTTTAACTCAATAACATAATATTTAATTCCACGTAGGATGTTAAAAAAATAATATTATGAGATGAAAATATCTATTTGTATTTGTATTTATAATTTGTATACACTCAATCACTAGTAATCACTTACACGCATACAAAAACCATGTGTACACAAACTAGCCGTCATAAATAATGAGATAGTAAAACTGGTTACTTACTATCTTCTCTTTCGATTCGAAACAAATCAGTTGCAGAAAATTGCTTGAAGTCACAACTAAATAACATCGATTTACCTAAAATAGTCGCCGAAAACATACAGAAACAAATAAATTGAATTGTACACAGCTTTCAATTTCTCTAGCATATAGGTTAATAATACATTAAAAAAATATGTGTAACAAAATATTTACGGTGAATTAACAATACATAAATTTCAACTTGTCTAGTAGGTGAGTTAACATAATATTTGCATCGATTTAAACCAAAATAGTAGTTCATGATAAAGCAACAAATAGAATAAACATAAAAAGAAATGAGGAGGTAACCTACCGTGATGAAAAATACGAATGGAGAGTTATGTGAATCAAAGGGATCGCCGACTGCTATCTAATACTTGAGATAGTGCAAGTTGCGTGAGTTTTTTTTATAACTTGTTGATAAGGGTAGAGTAATAATTTTCAATCAAATTTTGACACAGTATAATTTTATATGACCTTAGAGGTGGGATTTTTTTATCCAACTCCTTGTGGGATAAGGAGCTCACTTTAGATAACTTATTCCATCTCATATCCCATCCTAAATTACACTAAACATTGGATTGGATAATTTTATTTAATACGAATGTCTTATACGGCGCATCAAACGAACCCTAATAAATTGTTAGTTATACATTCTTAGAAAAAAAACAAGAGTGGCGCTTCAAATTAAAAAAAAAATCACTTATCAAGAGTCCAAGTGTGGTAGAATAGAATTTAGAAATGGCAAAGATCAACGAACATTCCCATTTCTACAAAACCCTCACTAACAATCCGACGCGACGGCGTTTCGAGCTCGGTTCCTCAGTGACCCAAGTATGCAGGATTATGATTTCGTAACGAGTTCACTCTATCTCTTTCTGTCTCACACACAGACACACACATTGATTGATGTGATTTTTAGATATAGTTTAGAAAGTGTATTTTGTAGATTTTGATTACATAATTAGGGCAATCATCTACAGGTAATACATACTATATATACTATTTCAAATTCTAAATGTTGTATCACAATCACAATCACAATCACAATCACAATCACAATCTCGACCTCAACTTTTGGCCATTTTTTCTACATAATAATTTTACGCACCAAAAGCAAAAAGTTAACACAACATTTATCATTGTATCTTCACTCGTCGTTGTACTGTAGTTTCTATTCTGTTATGTTCTTCTTTATTGTCTCTTCGAATTGTTGTTCCCACATTAGACCAATCGAAAATAGAGATGTTTTTAGTATTCGTTGTGCCATATCCAATGTCAAACTAGTTCTGTATAATGAAAGCAGATTATTGGGAAAAAACTATTGTATAAAAAAGGTTTTTTTTATTCACTTTTATTAATACTTTCATGATTATCCCGTTTTGATTTTGGTACCTTTCACTAATTGCACAGGAACTTATTTTATACTCCCTTTGTCCAAAATTAAGAGCCCACTTTCCTTTTTTTGGTATAATCAACGAATCTAGTTCCACGATAATGAATAAGAGAAGAGTTAACCTTGAGCATTGATTGATTGTATCCTTAATTTATACAAAATCTCTTTCCTTTTTTTGGTATAATCAACGAATCTAGTTCCACGATAATGAATAAGAGAAGAGTTAACCTTGAGCATTGATTGATTGTATCCTTAATTTATACAAAATAACAACATGAACTCTTAATTTGGGACGAAGGGAGTATTTGGGTAAAATGCAGAAAATACCCTAAATAATTGATCAGTTCACACAGACCCTAAGGTATGAAAAAAGTTGCAACTACATCCCAACCGCAGCTAAAAAAGTTGATAAAGAAAGGCTGTTTTGGGACTTTTTGAAAATGATGAGGGAGTTTTTGTGTTTTGATAGATTTGTTGAACTTGTTTGGGGGGGGGGGGGGGGGGGAGATCTTATTGAAATTGTTGTTGCTTATGATGCGATTGGTCGTTCTAAGATTCAATGTGCTCAGCAACTCGGTCTTGCACAGGCTAACTTTTGGTTACTTTATAGGGTAAAAAACAAGGAACTCCCTTAACTATCCCTCTAATCACAAATACCCTCTTTGTTGCAAACAACCCCCCAAAGTATAAAAGAGTTGCAAATACCTCCTTATGTGTCGCTTTAGCGACAAAATGTGGAAAATTGTAAATATTGGAAATAGTTCAAGGAGTTTTGCATATACTTAATTAGTAATATAGGGAGCATTTGCAACTCGCATGATAGTTACAGGGGTGTCTTCCAATTCACTTTGCTCTATATATTGTAATTCTTTTAGTGTTGGCAATGTAATCCTGTTTCAGCGTATGTCATTAACTTTGTATAGTTGATTATTCACACCAGATATGGTTTAGAGATCTATATCTTCATCAGATGTATATAAGTCATGATCTGAGACATGTTTCTTTATTTTTGTTACTTGCTAATTATTAATTTTTACATTTTTACTTGTGAGTAATTATTAATATTAAGATATCCTATAGTTTCTTTTTACATTCTTTCTTATTTGTCCTATCATATGAATGAGTCAATTGCTTCCATGTTCGCTTAATAATTACTTCTTTGAGCCAAGGTAGTCATTCACTATTTTTACTGATTAATTGATATAATAAAGGTGATTTTAATTTCAGTACTTCGTTAGTTGGTGTATTTAGACTAAGTTAGCTTTTTTATATTTTCTATTAGACATAGCTCACTTTCCATCATAGATCTATTAACTTTAACGGTGAAAACGAATTAATGTCACTGAATGTCACCATTGACATTACACAACTTGGACGGTAAATGAATTAAGTGAGACATAAAGGTTACCTCAATCTCAACCCTTAGACTTACATCTAGAGAGCTTTTCTGTCCTTCCTTGAGCGTGGAAGAGGGAAATTTAATTAGATTTTGGGAGGATTGGTGGGGGGGGGGGGGGGGGGTATATTCCTTCAAAAACCTTGCCCCTTCTATATATTGTGTATCCTTAAATCCAGGTCAGAAGATATTAGGCCTTCTCTCTTTGGCTAACAGTTCAATCTCTTGGAATCTTAACTTTAGAGAAATCTTGAGAAAAAAATTGAACAATTTGTACGCATTCTTAATAGGCTAGAGGTTTTCCTTTCCCTAAGGCATTAATGATTCAAGGAGGTGGAAGCTTGGAGCGGATGGGTTCTCTTGTAATTCTTACTTCACCCATTTACAAATTTTTCCTTATTTGAATACTTTTGCACCATTCAAATTTATATGGACAACCGGTATTCCTTCTTAGGTGCAGGTTTTTTTTGTGGCAAGTTGCTCATGGGAGAGTTTGTATTTAGACTTGGATGAAAAAGAGGTGGCCCTATTGGAGTCTTTTACCAAATTGGTTTTGTGCCGCAATTCAGAGGAAGACAATGATCATCTCCTTATTCTTTGCTCCTTTACACGTTTCTCGTGGTATAAGATTTCGTCTCAATTTGGGTGATTCTTAGAAAAGCAAAACACATGTTTGCTTTGGAAATGGTGGAATACGGGCACAAGAAAGAGAGAAGATGTTTGTGGGGATTTATTGTTATGGCCCATGTCAAGATAGTTTGGAATGAAAAAAATGCAAGAATTTTCGAAGAAAAGAATTAGGAGAAAGAATCGGTTTGGGTGAGTTAGAAATTTATAGCCACTGCATGGGCCTATTCTTCTTTTCTTAATTTGAAATGCTCAAAGATATCATTATTTAAGTGGCGTTTTATATATAGCTTTTGTGTTAGGGTTTTTCTTTTTAGGCCGTGGGGCACATCTTTCCCCTCTTCCTTGTATTCTCTTTTCTGTTTAGTGAAATTTATATTTTTAATAAAAAATAAAAATCTAAATACACCACCAACTAAGTACCCAAAATCAAAACCACTCATAATAAATTACTGAGTGAATGGGTAATAAGGTCTTCCGGCTGAGATACATATGTTGTTTGTGTTCAATCGAAACATTTGTTTATGCATCCAAGCATGTCGATTTGTTCCTTCATTGGATTACTGATCTCAATCTTAAATTTTAAGACTGGTATGCTTGCTTCTAATGTCGAAACTAACAATAATTATCGTAATTGAATTGACTGGTAGTGCAAATATGTGACGAAGAAATACTAAGATTATAACAATAGTATCATAATTATATTTCTACGATGTCATATTATGGTGCACCCTTGTTGTTTAACATTAAATCAGTGGGATACCCTCATGTAAGTATAAAATAAAACTGACAAAGACCCTTGACATCGATTCACACACCCTGGTAGTTTTGATGCAGTAATGCCGCTTTCTTAAAAATAGTAGTTTTACTAATTTTCTGTTTTTTGAACTTTATAGATAAGATGAGCTACACAAATGGACTCTCCATTTTAAGCCAGCCTAAGGGAGTGTGAAATTATCCTTAACGGGATTTGAACCCTGCCCACCTCTATGAAAGTTGGGTAGTTATACAATGTGAGCTCCAGATCATTGGTATGAGTGGGGAGTACCATAATAAAATTTTATAAATTTGAGCATTCATGTCAAAGAAGCACCACTTGTACACGTAGCTAACTAACAAATTGACATAGAAGATTCTATTTTGTGGATTGAGGCGAGACATTGGTGATATCATTATGGTAAGTTGTATCAATCAAAGCTCCTAATTCCCTTCTCTCAAATGAATGCTTGTGGTTGGCAAAGAGATATGGAAGATATGGTTATGGTACAAGGAAACTACCGTATTCTCTCAGTAATTATATCCAGGATGTTCTGAATAACCACATTATGGTTCCAAGACGTGTTAGAAATAATTTCTTGGTTCCCTCAAAGCATAGTTCAAAGTAATAGCCGTAACCAAACCGATACGACTAGTTTACTTCGTTTTGATATCCACCAACCCGAAAATGTTAACCGTATATCCATACATATATGTTAGCAAAATCAACTTGATGTAACAACCCGCTTATTCAAATAAGAGGTGGCCAGCCTAATATCCCAATAATTGCAGGAATCATAGATGGTCCATTCTTAGCATCACTATCGTGAAAATAATAATACAAGATAACCACCCAATATTTGAGAAAACGGATGTCAATTTACTTCGAAAATTTAAAAGAAAACATTTTGACAATCCAAATTTGAACAGAAGGTGGATATGAAAACAAATGAGTAATAAGAACAATAATAATACAACAAGTAATAACCGAATAAGCTGTCGGTTAACAGATCAATACAATAGTTACACCGAGTATTACAATAAGTATCACAACATAAAAGTAAATACAAGACTTGGGCAACACGCTCGAATGTTCAGTATAATCCTAGCTAGAATATACAAAGATGAAAGCGTCTATAACACAAATCCTACAACACCCGCAAAAATACTGTAGCTCCTGACACTGGGAAAAAAAGGGTCATATCAGGCGCCATTGAGGCGGGGCACCTGGGCATAAGAGAAAACCACGCAAGAAAAGAAATATAAACCGGTCAGGGCATGTTTTGATATGATAAACGTGCAAATAAAAATGCAAGATAGTCATGAGTGCTAAACAATTTAAACCAGTTGTATTCGCTCTGCAATAAGAATCATCCTCACCTCTCAACTAAAAGCACATCCTAACGTTACTCTAGGATAATTAGGAATTAAACTCCCTGCTGAACTAAAGTAATTAGCTAAACTCCAGAATTGTGCTGAACTTATAATAAGTACACATTGGCGTAAGCAAAATATAACTTAATTTACTTACTTCGATTTCATCTTACATTTTTTACAATATGGCTTATCTTCACAGTTCCTTTTCTCTTTAAGAAACATATGTAAAGCAATTTATTTCACAAAATACTTTTTACCAATCCGGTCGTATACCACCTATCTTTCCATTTCCCTTTTTACCTCCGGGAAATATAGTTAAAGCAGTTTTATTATCATAAAATGCTTTAATATGAATAATGTCCCACATTATTCAGAACAGTTATATTACATATACATATAACGATTCTAAGACCGTCCGTCCGGGTTTCCCCACTGTGCGCCCCCCTAAATGGCTATCATCTTCCAGGGCCTATCAAACAAGACAACCTGGGCATCCTACAACGCGAGACGTCGGGAAGCGGCCATATACCTGCGACAGTGAGTCATAACCACACCCAGAATTACCTCACTTCGCAAAATAATCACATAATATAATAACCGGTCCTATAGCCGAGGAATATAGTCTCCCTGCATTCACTAGCCAGGGGACATACCTCATGCGCGTAACCTCCCCTATGATAGCGATTTAGTGAGATGTGTATAAGTAAATTATCATTTACCAAATTATTTTCTCATTTGAAAATATTCACTTTTACATTCTTAAAACCATTCATACTTAACCATTAAGTACCAATTTTTAAAATATGCAATTCTCATTCACGAGTTCACATTTTATTAATAATATAGTCTCGAAGTGCTATTAACCTCACCCGAGTCTCCAAGAGTTCAAGACAATCCTATAAGCCCTCAAGGGTAATTTCCCTCAACACTAGTCTCCAAATATCCTAAACCATGCCGTCCTATTCTTCATTTGTTCTAAGCGAACTCACCAAGTGAAAACGATCCTAACTTCCATTTAATAAACCCTGGATTAAGTCCCACTCTAATCTAGGGTATTAATCCCCCCTATTATGAACCCCTAGTACTCTATATTACTTCCCAAGGGAAGGTGCCTTAAACCTAAAAGAAAAGGGCTAAAAGAATAAAACTAAAAAAAATCTCACAAACACAATTCGCCCCTGATTGCGAATCGATTCGCCCAAAAGCGAATCGATTCGGTGGGGAAAACCAACCTACTGTCCCAGCCCGAATCGATTCGGCCCTAGCCCGAATCAATTCGGTCTCCCAGACCTGTAGCCGCCCCTGCAAGCGAATCGATTCGCTGGCCCATTAACAATTAATAACTAAATCTTCCACTTCTCTCTACATTAACAATTAATAACTAAATCAAATCACTCCTACACAATGGCTAACTAATATATCCAACTCAAATCCAACTTAAATCAAGGATTATGGGTTTAATATACAAAAATCATCAAAAACCCATTAAGGGTTAAAACCCCAAAACATAACTATCTACACAATTTATTCACAAAAATCATACATATTTGCAAGTAAAAACTTGCCTCATGTTCGTAGTCTCGGATTCTCTTCCCGGATCAATGATTCCAAGCTCCAATCTCCATTTCTCTCCTTTTCTCTCCATTTTCTCCTAACTCTCTCTTCTCTCCTTCTCTCTCTAACTCTCTTAGGTGTTAAAACCAAAAATGAGAAATAAATTGATTTGAAAGGCTAATATACCCAATTACATTAAGTCTACTCATTTAAATGTTACTACGCAATTAAAATGGCTCGTAACGACATAATTAAATCGTAACTAGTCGAAAATGTCCCGGAACCCAAAAATACAACTAGGCCCCTATTTCGACCATCTCAACCAATTCCGGACTAACCGTACCCTCTAAATTGGCATTCGGGATATCATACAATATTTCATATTCTAGTGTCATATTTAATTATTTACGATGACCCAATCGGGATGTAAATCATAACCGTCGTTTAAAGCACCACGACGCAATATAACACACTAAAATGCTAATTATATTCACTCAACAGTGAATATGCAAAACTTAGTGCATATTATCTCTAAAGTCTATTAAAATAATATTCACCTCAACTACCATTTCTTTATGTAACCATCCCACTTTGCAAATATATATAGAAATAATTACTCGAAATTCTGGGTTGTTACACTTGACTCGCCGAATTTGATACTGGAATGGTTAAAAGTCGCATTTTTTGAGCCGATTTGTTGAGTCCTATCATTTCTTTATTTTTATTTTTATTTTTTGGGGTTATTTGGCCTTTGAATCCCATTTGTTTTGTCACATTCAGTTTGACCCCCATACGTTTCACTTCTTGGATTTTGGCATTTAAAAGCATTATAAAAGATTATCAAAAAGTGCAATAAAAGTATATACTTATGACGCTTTTGGGTGACAGAGTGTGAGAGGAGGAAATTATGGCGGCCAAACTGAACATGGAAAAATAAAGAGGACCAAACCCTAAATAACCCCAAATCTTTTGATCCCCTAAATAGTGTTATCATTTTGTTGCCCAAGCCAAAATCAAGACTTAGTAAAATACTGGACTACTAAATCTTAGTCTGAAAAGGTGTCTTTGAATTAAGACTTAGTAGCATCCTTACTCAACTTGCAGTCTTGCCATCAAGTTCTACCATTAAGGGAAACCTTCAGTTTTATCTATCTTGCCGCTGCCACAAAAATGCATGAAATTTTTTCCAACTTCAGTATCAGTATATTCTCTGTTATGTTGTTTTAGGTATTTGATGTTATGTCGTTTTAGGTATTTGATGTGTTTTTAGCACCAGGTTCAGAGTTATGGATGTTCAATGAAGTTCCTGAAAAGGAGTGGGAGAAGAAGCTTATTTATGGTGGCCTTGACATCAATTGGTTGGTGAATATATCAATGGTTTATAGTGATGTAAATGCTGTGATATGGCATCACTTGGAAAGCCTTCCCTTAGAATCTTTTGATTCAGTAAGTAGCATCAAATATATATCACTGTGATAAGTGCATATATTTGTATAATATGATAGCTTTTTGTTCAGAATATCCTAGAATCGTAAGTCATGAAAGGTTAGAGATTGTTCTAAATATTAAGCTAGTGGGTGTGTTTAATTCTTGAATTCTGGTTCCCCTCTCAAAACATCCTATCAATCAATCGGTACACTATTTCCTCACTTCTCTCTCTCTCTCTCTCTCTCTCTCTCTCTCTCTCTCTCTCTCTCTCACTCTCTCCAAACTACCTCCTACTCTATTGCCCCCTCGACTTCTTTCAAACTTAACCATCAAAAGTTGTAACTTTTTATTAGATGCTTATTCAACTTTAAAAAAATAATTTGGGCTCCTGAACTTTCTACAAATTACCAAATAACACCATGGATTGTGCTGTTGGCATTGCGTGTTTTATAGTAACAGATAGCGTCATAAACATGATATGGCCATAAATAGCCTATTGGATTCTTTTTTTTCTAGTAGATATATAAATCGTAATAGTCTTCAATAAGTTAATAAAAGTGTTAACGTCTTCATGTCCATTGTTCGAGGGCTCATTATATGCATGTTAGGGATGAGAACCTCAGGCTGATCTATTAAGGAAAATTTAAATTTACTGGACGAGACGTTTGAGACCAACAAACCTTGTCTATAATAAAAGGAGAGAAATTAGAACTATTTAAAGATAAAGTATTAAATGAAGCAACATGGAATAGTGAAGAAGAAACTAACATAATGTGGAATAAGATGGCCACATGCATTAGGAGAATATCAAAAGAAATTCTTGGAGAATCAAAAGGCAAAGGGCCACAGTCTAAAGAAACTTGGTGGTGGAATGAAGACGTACAAAATATAGTAAAAATTAAAAGGGAGTGCTTTAAAACATGGCAAACAAATAGAAATGAAGAGAATTTTGAGAAATATAAATGGGCTAAAAAGGAAGTTAAGAAAGTGGTAAGAGATGCTAAGTTAAAAGCGTATGATGATCTTTATACAAAATTAGGAACACAAGAAGGGGAAAAAAGTATTTATAAGCTTGCTAAACGTAGGGATAGGAAAACAAAAGATTTTAATGACGTTAAGTGCATCAAAAGTGATGATTCGAGAGTCCTAGTCAAAGATGATGAAATTATGGAAAGATGGAAAAACTACTTTGAGAGGTTATTAATGGAGATGATGGGAGTAGATTAGATATAGAGGAACTTAGGGAGACTCGAGAAGATATATTTTTTCGTAGAATTAGGACAACAGAGGTCAGGATTGCTCTAAAAAAGATGAAAACAGAGAAGACTTTAGGACTAGATGGTATCCCTATTGATGTTTGGAAGTGCTTAGGGTAGGATGGAGTATCATGGCTTACAAAATTATTTAATAGAATTTTAATGACTAATAGGAGGCCCGATGAATGGAGAAAAAGTATTTTAGTACCTATTTATAAATATAAAGGGGACATACAAAGTTGTTCAAATTATCGTGGTATTAAGTTAATGAGTCATACAATGAAACTTTGGGAGAGAGTGATTGAATATAGATTGAGATTGAAGACAACAGTATCTGAGAATCAATTTGGGTTTATGCCTGGGAGGTCAACAATGGAAGCAATCTATTTATTGAGGAGATTAATGGAGAGGTATAAAGAGAAAAAGAAGGATCTTCATATGATTTTTATAGATTTGGAGAAGGCGTATGATAGGATACCCAGAGATATAATATGGTGCGTTCTACATAAAAGAGGAGTGACTCGTAGATATATTGATGTGATCAAGGATATGTATGATGGTGCGATGACTACAGTAAGAACATCAGCTGGAGAAAGTAGTGAATTTTCAATTACGGTAGGGCTACACCAAGGTTCAACATTAAGTCCTTATCTCTTTGCTCTTGTTATGGATGAGTTGACTGGACAAATACAAGATGAGGTGCCATGGTGTATGCTATTTGCAGATGATATTGTTTTAGTCGATGAGACTAAGATGGGGATAAATGCTAGGTTGGAATTGTGGAGAGAAACTTTAGAAACAAGAGGATTTAAAATAAGCAGAACTAAAACAGAATATGTGGAGTGTAATTTTAGTAGTAATAGGAGGACAAATGGAGATGTGTTGAAATTGGAGGTTCAAGAAAGACCTAGAAATGACCATTTTCGTTATTTAGGATCGATTATACAAAAAGATGGAGATATTAGTGATGATGTTACGCATAGGATTAGAGCAGGCTGGGTTAAGTGGAGAAGTGCGACCGGCATTCTGTGTGATAGGCGTATACCTTTGAAGTTAAAAGGAAAATTTTATAGGACGGCCATTAGACCCGCCATGTTATATAGGACAGAGTGTTGGGCAACCAAGAAACAAAATGTGCAAAAAATGAGTGTGATGGAAATGCGAATGCTAAGATGGATTTGTGGTAAAACTCGAAAGGATAAAATTAAAAATGAACAAATTCGTGAAACGGTAAAAGTAGCTCCTATAGAAGATAAATTGAGAGAAAATCGACTTAGATGGTTTGGACACGTCAAGCGTAGACCAATGGATGCTCCTGTAAGGAAGAGTGATTTAGTTAGTATTGATGGTAACCCAAGGGGTAGAGGTAGACCTAAATTAACTTGGTGGGATATTATAAAAAAGGACATGATATCATGTGGTTTAACCGAAGATATTGCACTGGACAGAATGGAATGGAAAAATAGGATTCATGTAGCCGACCCCAAATAATTGGGAAAAGGCTTTGTTGAGTTGAGTTGAGTTAATCATATTCTTGTTTAGCTTGGGGACTATTGTTGTTGTTTCTGGTTTGTATTGATCTTAATTTTGGCTTATGAATCAGTTGAAGATTCAACAATTCAGATCTCTTGCCACATTGTTATTGATTCGTGGCATTAAGGTACATTTTGTGAAGTGTGATCTTAACCAACCCCAATAAAACATGTTTGTACCATTCATTATTTCTTTCTATGTTCTGCCGTATATTTTGTTCCTTTTCCCAAATTTATTTTGTTGACATTTAATCTAGTAACCTGACGTGTTGGTTGTTTTAGTTTTTTGGTTCACCCAATTTGTTCCTCATCAATGTTATATTTACGTTTTTTTCATTATTTCCCCATGTAATTACACATTTGTTCCAATATTTAAATGACAATTAACAATATAAGCTGCAAATTTGATATTTACAAATGTACATTAGCATGTGCATAAGTAACCCATATCCAATTCTATAATGGTATTTATATGAAGTATCAACATGATTTCATATGATTTCATATACATATTGTTAACTGCTGGAACATAGAATCTATAACCTATTGGGAATGCGATGGTTTATATTTCCGATATGGGGTTTTATAATCTCAACACGCCCCCTCACGACTTGAGCCGAATAAGTGGATTAGTCTTAGGTTGCTAGGATATGATTATAAAGAATGGCCGGGTGGGGGTGTAATGACTCCCATTTTCTCACCTAAAGGCTGACCAGACACGATACGCCGAAGATGAGGCTTATCCACTATTTATACCATTCTCAGCACAAAAAGAATATTGACGTTGCTTTTATTACTTTCACAATTAAATAACAATGTCTGAACAACTGATTTAATGTAATAATACAAACTAAATCATCACCCAATGCTCACAAAGTAAATACAAGTATAAACTGATATAAATAAACTCTCGGGCTTATGCCCATTCAATTTCTATATGAAATAAAATAACCAAATGAAAAAGTACAACCTATACTCGAATCAATGGAATGGAATCTGTTACGTCCAATGCAACTGCAAATCTGATCCATCGTCAGTTCTGCTGTCCCCGTTTATAAGAAAACCTGGGAAAAAAAACATGTATAATTGTGGGTATAATTGTGGGTCAGAGCCCTGAATTTGCAAGGATTCTTCACCAATATATATGCAAAATGTAACTAACTCGTACTTCACGTTTCTCCATCGACGCTCGTATGTATCGAGTATCTCACCTCTCATCTAGAAGTAGTCCTTCTCACTTCCTCAAACAAATATCAATTATGAATTCCAATGTTTACTCCGACATGTAACAATAAAGCTATCTAGCCATACATCGACTAAAAGTGGGTGTTACATCCAACGCTACACTCCTCAGATTAGCTTCATATTGTTGTCCACTAAATTCTATATAAATTCAATGTATATTTATGTGTCATATAATATTCCTTATCTTTAGTCTATCTCGTCAGACTATTGAACTTTTAGTTCGCACCAATTTCCATCGCCACCATTTAGACTATAGGTTTTATTCTTTTTAATTACTGTCTACATCCTTAGACTGCGCCATTTATCATTCTCATTAATAATTGTCTACCGTATTAAACCATTAGAACATTTTCGTCACTAATTATCCATGTCACTATGACAATCTAACTTTATTATCATTAAGTATTGTCTACATCTATAGATTATGAGAACGCATTCTCATACTAGGCAAACCACAATGTGTATATAAATAAATACACATGTCAACATATATATGTATGACACATGAAGATATCTATCTTCGGTGTCCCGTTCGTGCTCTATCGGTAGTACCTGGAGGAGTCCCTCATCCTAAAGCGGGTAACAAAACACAAGCAAGTGGGGCGGTACTTACGCAGTACACCAGTTCACAACCCATACTCAGTGGTGACAAAGGATCCTAGCATCAACACCTACCTCTCGTAAGTGGCGCTGCTACGTAGTACCTATAATATGACCTAAAACTATGCCTAGCCCACCTGTGTCGACGTGTGCTCCGGTCCTGAATGCGCGCAACCCCAACCGATAGGACGGTCCACGAACCCAGTTAATAATGTAATACATATTATCATCCATTATGTATGGCAATTATTCTATAACTACTTTACCTCAGAAGTATACATCCATATAATTATAGCCTTCTTGACTTAATCATAACATTTTAGTAAGTTAATACATAACCCATATTAAGTCGCCATCCTACGACTACTTCCCAATAAAATATTAGATCACATATAATGCCTCCTAGGCTTAATAATCACAAATATATTTTAATGGTGACGTGACACATGTAATTCTTCCTTTTAAAAAATAAAATAAAAGTCCAACTTAGATTTATTCAAACCATTAAAATCCAACTACAAAATTTATAAAAATAATGAGTCTAATCATCCACAACCTTCATTAATTTATTTCACTGAATTAAATTAATTCCCACGAAGTTTTATTTTATTCCAAAAAAAATACGGGGTATTACACGCGGGTGGGTAGGTGGGGAATTGGTTGTGGGAAAAAAATGCCAAATATAATTCATCAATGATTTTGGTATGCCATCAGCTCAGATGTCTAGAATCATTGTCCATTGGGTATCATTATTAAAAAATCTTCAAACCTCTCTCTTACTAAAGTTTTCTACTTAATTTTTTAGATAGCTCTGATAAAGAACATTTTATGTATCTCAATATGATTCATTTTCTAGTTTGTGTGTCATATATGGATTTAATCTCTATATTTCTCATTGGCAACTAAGGGCTCATAATATTTATAATTCATTTAGTTTTTACTGATCTCTATAAAATTCAAACCATTGACCCGGGCCCTCTCTTTGGATGTCAATCCGGCATTTTAACCACCGTGCTGGCACAACAATTTAATTTGTTATATTTACATATGTTAATTTTATATTATTCAATCATTTACCTCTACACACTTGTTTATTGTGATCTTAATCATATTTGTAACTCTCTATTGAATGTTTCGTAATACACGTGTGGCCCTTGGACCTTTTCCTTTCTGGTATGTATGTATGAATATGAATTCATATATTTTGGATAAAAGAGACTAATTGTGAAAATTATTTTGAAAATATTTATATCAGTTGGAGATAACGGATTATAACAATCAATTTCTGACTACAAATATAAACTTCTTTAATTTATTAAGAGGAATTCAGTGACCCTAATTTTTTTCTTCTAAAAATCTGAATCAAAAATTTAAAAAAAAAAAAAAAGAAAGAAAGGAGAAGGCTACAAAGTAGAGAATTTGTTTACATAAATTTTCTTCCTTCAGTAGTTTTACTGTCTCAGGTAATTTTCATTTTTTTTTATGTTACATACAATAAAAGTTTGTAGCACACCTCATCATTTGTTTGTAATGTGCATTCTTGTTTTGGTTTGTAGGCTAAGTGTCTCCCATATAGAGAAGCCCTGGTCCCCCCATGTTCACAGAGGTAGCTTTTCACAAGGTTCTTGAATAGGAGAAATGCAGCAGGCTTCAAATAAATGAGTTATAAATAACGAGATTCTGGATCCACGGGAAAAAAACCCTGTTGTCAATGTAAAATATTAGTGATTATGTTCAATCAAACGAGCTTGTCAGTAGGGCATTGTCCATGGTTACCGAGGACTGCCAAATAAATGATGTACTGGAAGAGCTTTTTGCAGAAGAGGTAATTTCTATTTGTCAAATATTTATATACGAAAAAATAGTTAATAAATTTGATTGTGATGTATCATATCCTTATCCAAGTTTAAGGACAAGATAACATGTTTCTTAAGAGGCTCTATATATGTATAGCTTATGCCTGTGCCAATGGCACTACCATGATTATTCATCCAATAATATTGAGTCAACGCACTCTTTTGCGTAATTTCTTTCGTCAGTGCTTAAGACCAGAAGTAGTATGTCTTGTTTCACTCCTCAATAAAAATATTATGTAGAAATAACTCTACATTTTTTATTGATTTATGAAACAAACACATCAAATATAAGCTTAAATGCATTGGAAGCTGGAAAAGAATGAACTAAATACACATTGTAATGTCAATGAGCATTTATTGTTTTGGACGGAATGATAATCGGGGCAAGATAATCCCAATAACAATGTAATTGAACCCAATAGAGTAAACATATCTGGCAATAACTTCTAAATAAACTAAATCATTAGAAAATTTAGTATAAGTTGAATACTTTTAAATTCTTGATAAAGTAGAATCGGGAAACTTAATACCCATTAGTATAACAGCTTCTGGAAAACATAACAAATGTAATGAGTCTTGTATTATACAATCTTACACCTTATTTTCCCCCAATTTATGAATATTATTATCTTGAGCATAATCCAGCAACTGGAAAAACTTTTATTCATGACTGCCCATCCAAACTGTGAACTTGAGGAACCCCATCAATAATTCGTAATCTTAACCATAGAAAAGGCCTCACAGAAAGTGCAAACTCTGAAGAAAAAAAAATTAAATAAAAATTGTGAACTTAGGAGTCATTGAATCAGTGATTTTAGCATAGAAACCATTTAATCAATTTACATTTGATGACATCAATTTACATAAAGATTACAAATTTGTCATTGTAGTATTGCAACGTCAACATATTGTGTCGGGAGCTTCGTGCACTAGGTTTGCCCCTTTTTTAGTATTGTAACGTCAACATATTGTGTCACTCACGCCAATTTCAAATACATCACCCACATCAATTGAAATGAAGGCAGCTAGCTTAGAACTCCCAGAAGGCCTTCGTATGCAGCTGCTGAAAACAGAGTCAATAATTGAATTAAATGGAAACTGAAAGCATCATTACGAAGATATAAACCAACAAATCACTAAAAACAATACCACAAAAAAATAATGATTTAAAATAATTCATTAGATCGCCAATTCATCATAACTATCCCACCTAACACATACAATCAAAGCATAACGATGTATACAATGTAAATTGGAATGAATATAATAATACTATCATTCTTAAAACTATATAAATAATAAAACAATAACTATGAACTTGTAAAAATAGTGCACATTGTTAGTAATTGTGAGTGAATTTAACGAATATCAATCTAAATTTGAGCCCAACTTTAGCTAAGCCACCGCCAAGACTATATGCTTGATTATAGTACACAAGGTGGAACCTCAAAGTCTCATTCCAAACCGAAGTGGTAGTATGTGAGAGCGATTAGTCTACACCCAAACCCAAACCCAAATAGTAGCATGAATGAGTTTTAGACATTACATACATAGTAAATTATACTCAATTGAAATCAATTTTTTGCATATATGAAGAGGGATAAGTGTTTGTATAATATTGTGGACAGTGGATAGCAAATTTTAAATAATTCATTTGAAGGAGAAAATATGACTTTTCTTTGCTTTACTTTTTTGCATTTAATTTTTACCATTAGTTAGTTTAGTTTACTTTGAAGTTTGACTTTCATGTACTTCTTACATTTTCTACACTTGCACTACTTAAATTTTCTCCATTTTTAGATTTTTGAATTCCTACTTTTTGCCTCCTAAACTTTCCAAGTTCTCTTAGTTTTTGAATTCCAATTTTTTGCCTCCATTTTCCATGTTTTTTTTTTTTTTTTTTTAAAGATGGTATGATGAAGTCTTACCTTTTCAAGAGAAACCTGAATATACTGATGCGGCCCATTAGGTTCTGACCTTCAAATAGATTGTGACGTCCATGTGAAATCCATACCTTTGTCCTTCGGAAAACTTTTTTTTTTTTTTTTTTTTTTTTTTGATAACCCTGAACCTCCACACGAACGAGCCCTTTGGACTCCCTCGTGCAAGCTAAACAGGGGGGGCACTGCGCATGTCCACCTCACACACGAGCCCCGCTTAAATACTGGTATACCCTGCGGGGGATCGAACCCACGACCGTGCGCCTAACCACACAGCCCTGAGGAAGCCCTCCAACAGGGGTAGGTATCCGTGGGGAGGGATCGAACTCATGACCTATGGTCAGAGTGAAGCCCATCCTTACCACTGGACCAAGCCAGGGTGGATTTCGGAAAACTAACATACGTGACCCTTTTAAATGTAAGAAACAATGTTAAACATTACAGCAGAGTAATTCCCACTGGGCCACTGCTAAATGATTATTGAAATGAGAACCCAAACAGAACAAAACTCAAACACACCAAAATATATAAAAGGACCATAAATACAAAGATACATCCATATATTTTTTGTTGTTTCTCTGCCCCAACGTCAGTTTCAAGAGAACCCAAGGCTTTAGAAGTTCCAATTGGTAATGAAGAACCAAATATGCCTGGAGGAGTATTAAATATTTATAAATTTCACAAATAATAACAGGGCAAACTCATAAAAATAAAATAATAAATGAAGAAATAGGGACCTGCAGCTGATCCGTTTTTAAATTCCGAGACCCTTAAAAGTCTAAAAATAGAAGTGATTTCAAATATAAAAAATTACAAAATCAGAAGTGGACATGCGTGAGATCTCCTTGAGCTCAACATCTGAGATCCTTTCTCACCTAAAATATGAACAACACAATCAATAGTTGCACAATAGGATTGCTCAACTCAAAAGCAGTCTTGTTTAAAGAGCGCTGTCCGTAGGAGATTGAATTGTGGAAGTCTAAAGAATGATTACTAAACCAAATAACCATTTACAAAGGTCGACTATTTAATGCTTAATATTAATAGAAACTATTTCACATGATAACAATTTAGTGCCATTTACTGTAAACCTACGCTACTCTCCATGTCTATATTGCGTCCCATTCAGTTTATATATGACATCTGGTACAGAATGATTAAAAAACTATGTGGGAACGTAAAAAGGAATGTTTACCAAAATTGCCATAACAAATGGCTTATATGGTCATTGAAATCAATATTCTAATAGCAATTATATGTTCTGTAATTAATGAATCTAGGAGTACACACAATTTTCCAATGTCATTTGAAACAAATTAAATGAAAATAATTAAGATTTTTGTTCGTGTTTATCACGCTACATGACATGATAATAAGTAACTCGTTTACTGGGAATGTGAATCACAAACATACAGTGGCATTGGATTCAAATACGAGACCATTTAGAAGAAATTTTACTATTTACGATATCCAAAGTTTAAACTTTAAAGGCAAAATCCTTATCTATGTTGCTTGTCCTGCGTAATTTTAAATGTTCCCACACACTACTTCCATGTTTCAAAGATAGAACCCAAGTCACCAACACCATATGAAGCATTACCCATAATTCAAAAAAGGCCACTGAAGAATACCCCAAAATTATAAAATTAATTGTTGTACCATAAATATGGGAGATCTTATTAATCCCTCAGAAGATAACATGTGTCCCCATTGAGGGAAGAGAATGAGGTCGGCATGACCAGAATCTAGTCTGCCATAGACAATGAGGACGACTCAGGTCTCAAGGTATTCGACCAATTATATCTTGCCTGTTTTGAGCACTGTTAACACCGTTAGTTGACGAGGTTAACTAACACCATCAGCACTAACCTCGCGCCAGCTTGCACACGTGGAGGAATATCAACAGTCACATTAATTTCAAATATAATTTTTTATATTTGAAATTAATTGTTGTACCATAAGTAGGATAAATGTGACTCAAGTCTCAAGGTATTCGACCAATTATATTCTTGCCTGTTTTGAGCACTGTTAACACTGTTAGTTGACGAGGTTAACTAACACCATCAGCACTAACCTCGCGCCAGCTTGCACACGTGGAGGAATATCAGCAGTCACATTTATCCTACTTATGCATGTGGGAAGTTACACAATATCCATCCTATACTGTGTCGTAACAAACTCATCAATATTTGTACCCCTGAATGTAAAAGGTGTAACTCTCTGACCTATGAAAGCACTCAACCCGTTCCATAATATTCTCTCTAAGAACTACCTATAAATAGCCCTTAATCCCACATGATAGGGATTCGAAATGATTCTACTAGGCGGCTATAGGCAAACCCTAGGGACAGAGCTCTCAGGGCTGTATTCCAAACTTTCATGGATATTGCGCAGTAATATACAAATAATCAACACTTGCACGCTTGTGGACATAGGCACCATAATTGTTTAAGGCGCGCTTAGGTGCTAGGCGCACTAAGGCGCAGGTGAGACGCCTAGAGATAGGATAGGTGAGGAGCATTTCAATAGGTGCGCACCCGAGGGCCATAGGCGCGAGGCGTGGGACTAGGCGCGCTTCTTACTCTTTAAGTTGTGTGTTAAAAAAACAACCGGGTCCTTCATTTTGCATCTAAAACCAACTGAGAATACCTATTTGCTGAAATACAAAAACCAAAAAGAAAATTTAAAAACCCTACTCAACAAAAAACAAAAGAAAAGCTAAGGTACTCATGTATTCGTTTCTCCATTTTTCGGTTGTTCTGTCAACCTCCGGTGACCTTTGACTATTCTCTCAACTCCGGTTCTCAAGTATTTATCTCTTTTTTTTTTATATTTTTTATGTGTATTTCTCCCCCCGAACAACTTTTGTCTTCTCAGGCTTTTCTTTTTTTTCCTTTTTTTCTTCCCCAAATGGCTGTTTTCTGCCTTTTTTTCTTTTTCCAGCCCTTTTTTTTCTGCCTTTTCTTTTCTTTCTTCTGTTTTACATAGGAAAAAAAATATGATTTGAAATACAATTTAATGAAAAATTTAAATACAATACAACACCATTTTCTGAAATTATTGTTTTAATGTTTTACATATTTTACTGTTTTACATAGGGAAAAAAATATGAGTTGAAATACAATATAATGAAAAATTTTGGTTGTCTTTTTTTTTATATATATTAAAACAATATTAAAACTTGCATTTGTTGGTTAAATCTTAGTTATCCCATTAAATTAATCATTGATGTCATGATACTATAACATCAATATATTACTTTAAAAATGAATGAACATTTTTTTTGTATTTTAAAAAAAAATGCGCCTAGCTTCAATAAGGCGCGCGCCTTGCCTTGTGCTTAGGCTCCAGAGACACCTTAGCGCCTGGGTGCGCCTTAAACAATTATGATAGGCACCATATTGGGTCGAACCACGTAAATCCATGTTTCCTTCTTTATCTCTCATATTACTTTGTTCCTCTCGATTTAGCAAGTATGTAGTTATAATTTCCGTATTTGTTATTGTTTATCATTGGAATCTCCTAGCTAAGACAATTAATTCATAGACCAATTTTAGATGATAACAGATTGGCGCCGTCTGTGGGAAATCGATAAGCCCTTTGTTGTTTTCTACCAATTTCTATTCACGAATACAATTGCTGGGAAATCACCCTCGTTCGATTTCCCCCAATTTCGGATTTGCCCTTTTATTTCCCTCGTTTTCGTTTAATACTCTGTTTTTGTCTACAAATTTTAGTAAATGGGAGAAAATTCAGAAAATAGTCGTGCGGCAGGGGAAAATCTGCCCTCAACACCTGTCGGTATGGGTGACCTGCAAAGAATCTTGATGAACCTGGCCAGGGCAGGGGCAATGCAGGAAAGTGTAAAGCAGTTGGCGCAGACACTCTAAGCCAGGCAAGTCAGACCCAGAGTAAATTTAGTCGCCCCAGCTGGAGGCGAACATTCTGATAGGAGGGGTAAAATGCCGCCTCCTGCCCCCTATAGAGAAAGGCGATCGACCTGCTGCGGCCGAGTGCTGAAAAACCCAAGAAGGCTGAGTTTGGGTTTGCAAGACGAAAGAAGTAGAGGTACTCTGGATCACCAGATGACAGGTCATACTGCGACCATCTCGTCCCTCAGGACGATTGGTTACGATAACGAACAGACCTACTTCGAAGAGAGGTCGAGCGTGTTGAAAAGGCTGAGCAGAGGTTCTGCGCTTCATCATTTGCCCCCGCGAGCAGTAAGAGGGCAATATCACAGAGCACCTAGGGGCTTAGAGAACACAAAAAAGATGAACTAACAAGATCGTCACAAGAACAGAATACCCAACCCAGTCTAGGACGAGCGTACGGGGATCGGCCCGAGCTGAGAAGACTTCCCAGGACGAAAGCTCATCAGAAAACCAAGGTCGATCAGGCAAGTCCATTGCAGTTAAAGCCGAACAGGATGACTAGCCCTGGAAGGGGTCCATTCAATGTTTGGAGGATCGCTTGGGAGAGATTGCTAAAGTAGAGGGTCCCTTACAAAGAGGTTATGTGAAAGGGTCTCCGTTCACTCCATCCATTGTGGGCTAACCTATGGCCGTAAAGTTCAAGCTACCAGTCATAACCCCAAGGTACGACGGTGAAACTGACACAGTATTAGATATGGAGCAATATCAAGCAGTTGCTGACATCTACTCAGTTCCCATTGAGATGCGTTGCCGAGCATTTTCCAATATGATAACAGGGTCGGCACAGATCTAGTACAACATTTTATCGCGGGGGTAGATCTCGAACTTTCAGCAGCTGGCTGATCTCTTCGTCAACAATTTTTGTTTCGGAGCTTGGCTTGGAAAGCTCATCTGCTAAGCGTCCGCCAGAAAGCGGACGAGACATCCCGCGAATTCATCACTCACTTCAACAATGAGAAGTTGGAGGTGATCGATTATGACGAGAATACGACAATCACTGCGATGATGGGTGTTTTGCTGCTTGGGAAGTTATATTGGGCGCTGGCTAAGGAACCACCTAGGATGATGACCGAGTTATTGGCCAAAGCAGGAAAAGTTATGAATGCCAAGGAGGCTATGGCTGCCAAAGGAGTTGAGTCATTCTAATGTCCATACTAGCAAGAGTACAGAGGAGAAGGAGCCAAAAGATAATAAGGTTGATAAGCCGAAGAGATACGATGAGTATACATCTGGCAGTTGCAGTCTTTAATAGACAAGGAGACTCAGAGGCCAACGAGAAGCGTAGCCGCACCGAACAGATTCGTTTCAAAAGCTACTGACAAATGTTTTTCATTCTTCCAGGTGCTACGAAAAACATTCGAAGGGAACGACGACCAGACTTCTTCGGAAGACAGCTCAACAATAAGAACAGTGAAGCATACTTCTACGGAAGAGGGCTAAATAGTTTGACCTAACGAGCAGACTTCTCCGAAAGAGAGCTCAACAATAAGAATACAAAGTAGACTTATACGAAAGAGAGCTCAACAGTTTGACCAGATGAGCACACTTCTCCGAAAGAGTGCTCAACAATAAGAACATCGAAGTAGACTTCTATGGAAGAGAGCTCAATAGTTCGACCAGACGAGCAGACTTCTCCGGAAGAGAGTTCAATAGTAAGAATAACGAAGCAGATTTCTACGGAAGAGAGCTCAACTGTTCGATCAGACGAACAGATTTTTTCGGAAGAGAGCTCGGTAATAAGAACGAAGCAGACTTCTACATAAGAGAGCTCAACAGTTCGACCAGACGAGCAGACTTCTGCGGAAGATAGCTCAGAGGTAAATCCGGCCGACCAGATCATTGACATACCAGTCATCGGCCTGGCAGTGGCAAGAAGAAATTGCTCGCGACCTGGATTAAATGAAAAGGTTATTCAACTATTGAAGCTTGACCGACATAAATTTTGAAGAGGAACCTCCTCATCTTCGGACAGGCCACGAACAAAGAGTTTTCCAAATCCGGGAAATCAGTTACAGTCATATGGATGACAAGATCCGACCATGATTGACTAATGCGGGGATATATCCTAGCATATTTGGTCGACTCAGGTAACCAATGCTGACACATGATCAAGACGACAAGATCCGTCCATACGACCGGTAAGTTGGTACTAGCATTGGTAAAACCTAAGGATAGCCCAGTTTCGTTCAAAACTAGTAGATAGTAAGGCATATCAGGTAGACAATAGTCGACCAGATGATCATAAGACTAAATTATTAGCAGGCCATCTCAATTACCAAGCAGTTAGTAACTTGAAATGAGCCTGGGAACGTCCAAAGTCAATCTGGTCGGCACGCGTTGAAGAGATTTAAGTACGATCAGAGATCATGAAGCCAGGGACATTCTCGTATTAAAACTTCACTCATTCAATTCACCTAGCAAATACTCGTAAGACTCAACACTTTTGAGAATCTGCTATAAGTTCTAATTATTATAAGTAAAGTTTTGGGGGCTTTTGTTGTACCATAAATATGGGAGATCTTATTAACCCCTCAGAAGATAACGTGTTCCCATTGAGGGCGGATAGTGAGGTCGGCATGACAAGAATCTGTTCGGTCATAGACAATGAGGTCTGCTTAGGTCTCAAGGTGTTTGGCCAGCTATATCCTTCCCCGTTTTGAGCACTGTTAACACAGTTAATTTACGGGGTTAACTAACACCGTCAGCACCAACCTCGCACTAGCTTGCACACGTGGAGGAATATTAGCAGGCACATTTATCCTACTTATGCACGTGGGAAGTTAAACACTATCCCACCTATATCGTGATGTAACAAACTCATCATTATCTGTACCCCTGAATGTAAAAGGTGTAACTGACTAATAAAGGGACTCCACATGTCCCATAATATTCTCTTTAAGAAGTACCTATAAATAGCCCTTAATCCCACAAGATAGGGGATTCGAAATGATGCTACTAGACGGCTATACGCAAACCTTAGGGAGAGAACTCACAGGCCTGTATTCCTAACTTTCATGGCTATTGCCCAGTATATAATATACGGAGAATTTACACTGTCACACGTGGACGTAGGCACAATATTGGGCCGAACCTTATAAATCCATGTCTCCTTCTTTCTCCCTCATCTCA
The DNA here is from genome assembly GCA_949130495.1 of Sambucus nigra. Taxonomy (NCBI): domain Eukaryota; kingdom Viridiplantae; phylum Streptophyta; class Magnoliopsida; order Dipsacales; family Adoxaceae; genus Sambucus; species Sambucus nigra. The sequence goes on along the minus strand of OX422208.1, from coordinate 23,073,685 downwards.
CTCTGTTCCTCCTGATTTAGCAAGTCTGTAGTTATGATTTCCTTATTTGTTATTGTTTATCATTGGAATCTCCCAGCTAAGACAATTAATTCATTGACCAATTTCAAACGATAACAGTAATTAGACTAAGCACAAAGTTAAATAGTGTAAGAGGTGAGTTCTTGAGATGATATCAATGACAACAATAAATGCAAGTCTCAAGTCGGCACATTCAATATACAATACTCCTGTATCAAATGTGTTCTTTCAACATAAATACTATAACAAAACAATCAATGAGGAAGATCCCACAGTTGACTTGGTTGGAGGGAGTGGGCACAAGCACCTTTAGGGGATTGAAGGCAAGGTAGTACCTTAAACACGAAATGGAGTAAATGGGATTGGTCTCTCAATAAATGTTCTCACGATAAACTCTCTTGTATGGGAGTATTTTGGCAACAATTCTAGGCTTAAGAAGTGCAATCCCTCAAATAATATAACTTTGGAGGTACTTTATAGGGTAGCCAGATCATTCGAGTGACCTGTCTGTCATAAATGCGTTTGACCCCTCTTGATGTTAATAATCTTGTGCATTTAATGCCAAAGATATTGCATTTAATGAGCCAGACATGATATTTTGGTGGGAACACTGTTTAGACTCTTTAAAGTTGTGAGCGCATTAAATAAGACGTGATGTGCTAGCTATGGACCTATCAACCTAGGAATATCTTCACTTGAGTGCTATTTTATCGAGTTCCTGAATGCCAGACATGCTGACGTCAAAGAGTTGGTAAAAACAGTAACTGGCGAGGGATGTTCTGTCACATCACTCAAAAAGTTGGTTCATCGGGTTGAAGATTGTTCGACTAGTGACTTGTTCGAACAACTTATGGTGTGTGTAGACTTTAGAAGTTAATTCGACTGTTTAGGACTGAGGACCCTTGAATGGGTTCCCAGAGATGGTATCTTGAGGTACTACTGAGTCATGTTGTGTATAAACCAAGGTTTTGCCTAAATACCCTAAAGGGGTTGGCCTCTTTCAACATTGCCTTGCACTCAATCCTCCAAACCAAATCCCTGCGAGATGCCCACGATGAGGTTGTTCGATAGAGCATGTAAGCTCTCCCATGTACTGCCAGCCATGGTCCCTCGAAGATGCCGAACAAGCAAAGCTTTACAAAGTAATTGTTATCTGTACAGAGAGGGCTAAATATGAGTACATCAATATTCCTATTACAATTTTATGTTTTCCAAGTTTATCTTCTGGTCTTGGTATTTGTGGGAGGTCCTTTGAACAGATTGTCTTTGTGCGAGCAACCTTCTTTTCTTGATCGCTCGAGCAACTTGCCTTCTTGCGAGCCAATTTTTTTACATGATCGTTCGAGCAACTTTAGCTTTGTGCGAGCAACCATCCCTAATCTTTCTTGTGAAGTGTTAGAGCTGTTTTAATCAACTTTAAGCCTGGACCTCCCTCTACAAATAGAATGAACAAAATGGTTATCGTTTTGAACATAGCAAAGATGAATGAGGCAGTTTGTCAAATATATAGTCCGCAACAGTTGATACAACAGTGGGTAATATATTCAAGTTTAAGAAAATAATTAAATAATACATTATGAATATAACTATTTGAAATCAATGGATCTTCAAAGTTCAACCAAATACAAAACTTATCTACATATAACAGAACAACATCATCATTTCCTCTCTTAAGTTCCTAACTCCCTATCTTAATGAGACTATTGAGAGACAATCAAGATGTCATAACAAAGTCAAATGATAAAAACTGCATTCATAATGCATAAATATAGGATGATTGAATTAATAATTATTAAAACATCCATCAACAGACCATTCGGTTATAATTAGTTGTTCATCATTTGAGTTGTTATTTTAAAAACTATAGGATTGCTTGTAAGGGTATCAACAAACAACCATTTAAACAGAGTTAATGCAAGAATTACATTTTTTTATTCTTGTCATATGACATAAAGCGAAATTTAACCACCCATCACTTCCTTGCTCAAACATTTTGCATTAAGCACAATAACACATTCTACATTCCTTATTTGTGTGCAATGAGGGAGGCATGACAAAACTATGAAATTATATAGATACATAACCTTTATGCAATGAGGGTGGCATGAAAAACATACTTGCAAAAGATTTTATATCAACTAAAAACATTTATGCACCCCACACAACCTCTTACACAACAGTCATTGATTAGTAAATGGACCATTTATATCAATAAAAGAAATTAGGGACTTACATTTCAGTCACAACAACCTCTTACACAACGGTCGTTGGTTAGTAAATGAACCGTTAATAATATCAATAAAAGAAATTAGGGCCTGACATTTCAGTTACCCAGCATTCTCAGCAGCAAAGTTTGGTGATGATGAGTAGTGACTCGTTATCCTTGTAGGCTATTATTCAGCGACTATATCATGAAACATAAGCGTAATGGTATAAGTTCAAAAAAATTGGTCTGATGAAGTCTTCCCTTTTCAAGAGAAGCCAGGATATGCTGGAGCGGTCGCCATTTTGTTCTGACCTTGAAATAGATCTGGAGCAATTAGTAAACGATCCAACAAATCTAACTCATCTTTCTTCATCTCTTTTATACCTGAACCTAAAAATATGTCAACAAAAATTATCTACTTTAAAAAACAATTGAGACAAAAAAACTGCCAAACCAATTTAACCTTATTTATTTGAGTGAACTATCCTATTTACACGGGTTACCCAGTGTAAAGATGCATCAAAATCAAAGAATCTACACAATGTAATCGTAAGCATATATTCAATCAAAGGAAAAACTATTAGGTCTAACAAGAACATAATACTTGTAAAAAGGCACCCAAAGAACAATGTCTTTAGAAATTTCAAGTAAGCCTCCCTATTCTGGAGAAAGTCAATTACGGATGCAACCTACATCCAACCCCAACCTATATGGATAAATAACAAACTGAATAAACAAATATATGTTAAAATGTCAATCCAATATTTTATCAAACACCTATTATGAAAACGAAACCCTAACACGTAAGAAATGAACGAACTTTAGCAGATGCTACCGACCTTCAGCATCCTGAATGGAAAAAAAATATGCCCTATATAATTACATTTATGAACAGTCACTGTGAATCGGGGGAAATAAGACCACATGAACTGATGAGAGAAATAGAGAGAGGGGGAGGGAGAGAGAAAGAGAACAACGGGTATTCTTGCAATTCGAGATGTAAAAATCCAGTTACAGCGACAAAATAGAAAAATAGTTGCAATAAAAATAGATCAGAAATAGTTATTTCTGCATGGGGGTAAAAGAAAACAGGGGAGGATTTTTTTTTTATATTGGAACCCTATCTAAGCAGCTCTGTATAGATCTCAAACCAAAAAAACAACAAAATTGAAATAAAATACAAATCGGAGAGATGGGCGGAGAAAACAAAAAAATCTCAAAAAAAAAAAAAAAAGTTTATGGTTTAAAACGTATACATAACAACTAGTTCCTGTATCGGAAACCTCAACACACACATACACGGAGAGAGAGAGAGAGAGAGAGAGAGAGAGAGAGAGAGATGAGCTCAAATTGCTCAGCAAGGGTTAACTCGAAAGTCCTCAGCCACATGTTAATGTTAGTATAAATTAAGACAATAGATATACGAGATAAACAAATAGGAAAGAAAAGAATAGTATTTTCCAACCTCTCAGATTTCCTCGATGATTTAAGGCTCAATCTCCCAAAGGTCATCCCTCGGCTTCCCTTATAACTTAATCTCCCATAGTTCGCCCTTATAGTCCGCGGCCTATATTTTTATAGCCTTGGTCATCTCAACTCCATAGCCTTATTCTGGGCTTCTATTGGCCCAGTCATGTCACAAGCCGCGGTCTCTGCTCCTGTTCCAAGATGAGTGATCCGCGATCTGCTGCTAACTCTTTAGCCTTGGCCGGGCTCTGCTAAGGTGCAAGCCCCATAGTCATCTTAGGCACAATCTCCCTAGGACTAACCGTTTTGACCTCAAGCATTAAGCAGGAGACCCTTAAGTAGACATGATGCCTCGGCCTGGCTAGATAGTGTCGCGGCCTCAACATTGAACCCCTAATTCAAGATTCCCCAGGCACAATATGATACTACTTTTAAACTTTACGGTCTTTATAAACAGACCGAGACCTCAAAGAAAGAGTAAGAACTCTTGAACTTTAATGGCAAGGTTTTTATAACAAAAAGTAGGTTTCAGATCCCTAATTTACCCTCAACTCAAATTCTCAGAGATCAAAGGCATAACCCTAAATAAGTCTCCTTAGATAAAAAAGAACATCCTCGAAACCCCTTACTCTCTAACTCCAAGATCTCACCTCAATGATCCTAAGAGAAAACCACTAAGACCATAAAGCTACCTTAGTAAACGGTAACGTTCCTAGGTTTCCAAATCACAAATGAATAGTGAAACTCCATGACCTCTAAACCTTGATGAATAGTAACTGTCTATGGCCTATAAACCCAAATAAATAATATGAACAGTTAGAGTCCATTACTATACCCAAATTAACATGCAAGGGCTCATCTCATTCAAAAGAATATATAGGAAACTAGGGTTTTAGCAAGGAAGAAGAGGACGAGGACAATTCCCTTACCCATTTAGGACCAAGTTCGATGAATAGTAACCTTCCGTCGCCTTTAGACCTCCTCCTCCGGTGAATAGTGGTTGCCCACAGTCTCCTTCCACAAGCACCTTCGCTTCTTCTAACAAACTCACACTCTCTCACTCTAAAGTGGGATTTTAGGATTTCTATTAGTCTTAGGAAGTGTGCAAAGGGTAGCTATTTATAGGAATTACTAGACAACCCATGGTTTCTTCTTTTGTACAATCTTTTTCACAATTATCCCTTTTGAAAAGGTTTTTAGAACCCTTTAAACTTGCACCTCAAGTTATGACCTAATTAGGCCACGTCATCACCTCACGTGCTATTTTATAAAGGCACCTCTCTAGGCTCCGCGACCTTTATCTAAGGCCGTGGCCTTCATTTCATGTCCACAGCCTGTACATGCAAGGCTGTAGCCTCTCTCGGAATCCCATGAGTCCGCGGACGTCTTCCCAGGCCGTGGTCTTTCTTACAGGTTCCACTACCGGCCGTGGCCTCCTATAGGGCCGCCATTTCTTAAGGTTTTAGGGTTGTTACACCATGCCATCAGAGTTGGGGACGTCTATAAAAAGATGTCCGTATGCATACTTTCCTCCAATAATTGTAGGACTTGGGCATCCACACCATGGCCTTTGAGAGGATCATTGTCGTCGGTGTTGAAGGAGTTGTTGTCTGCATCAAAGTGGCTTAAAGCACACGACTTTCGTAGCTTTCTTTAAGGAGGATGAGTTGGCTCGAGGTAAAGGGGGCTGATATCGGTCTTCTTTCTTTGAAAATTTTCATTTAGGGGATTGCATAGCATATAGGCCCGATATCTTATACTGAAACAAGCACAATCACGTATGGGCACACATGGGCTACCTTATATGTATCTCTCTATGTATGGAATCAGTTCACGACGCCATTCTTCTCGTATAGGTTTCATAAGTCCATCTTGTAACAAATGTTGGGCACTTGGAACTCTTGATTGACTACATAGAATGGGTTGGAATCCTCTTCGTATCCGGCACTCGAGATGTCACCAAGTATTAAAGGTTTGATGAAAAAATTGTTGCACCTACTCCTGCATATGTCATTTTACAGCAGATGAGATTACACTGAAACTACCAAAGGTTGATCCAAGGGCCGTTGATAGATTTTCTAGTCTGGCATGGTATTGACTCAAATTCACAAAGGTAACGTGGCTGTGATACCACTTGATGTTTATGCACAACAAAAATGAGTAAAACTCTCAATCCTTAGGTTAAATCTAACTTCATATTTTTATTAATGATAATAATCCCCTTTACAAGATACAGTTGTGATATATGCTTCCAAAATGTCATGCAATAAACTGCTAGCTACATTCAATTATTGAGCTCATGTAACCTTGACAAATCCTTCTCCCATTAAGTAGCCGGATACATGAATATTTTTTTTGTTATTCTATTCAGCCTACATGATTTCTTTACCACCTACACCCATGCCAATTTAGCTCTACCTTTTCACTTACCAATACAGATAATAGTGCCAGTGCACATGTTGGTTTACTTTGTATATATCTATAAGATTCAACAATTAAATGAAATAAATTTGCCAATATTTTTTTTGGTCTTTTTTTACTTAAATACCTCCTTAATTGACCCGTTTTGACTTTAGTACCTTTTAATGATTGAGTTTGGGTTATGTTTTCCAGTTAGGTCCTTTAGACTTGATGGTTATGTGCCCTGTGTGAAAAAAAGGAATAATGCTATGAGTCCCAAAAAAATCCCCCAAAATCTCCCCCAAAATGCATTAAGTGCTTGTACCACGTGTGGACCCACCCCAATGTACAAACACTTAATACACTTTGTGGATGATATGGGGGATGCATGTAGCATTACTCAAAAAAAAATATATTTAAAAACGGGAGAAACTGTTGAAAATACCCACCCCGACCCTCCACCACCCACCACCACCACACTCCTATCCATCCTCCACCGTAAAACCTAAACCTCGCTGGCACCCTCTTCCCTCTCTCTTTCTCCCTCACGCACACACACACATTGAAACCACCACTGTTAAACCTCGATGCCCCTAACTGATTTGAAGCACCAAATCACCACCCCCTTTCCAAACCATCACCGTTGATTTGGATCGATTCAAAACCTAAACGATTTTATGTTAGTGTGCAATGAAAAAGAGAAGAAAACAGTGGCAGTTTGCATTCTCTGTATTGTTTTTTCTTTGCATCTCTATATTAGGGTTGTTAGAGGATTGGGGTGTGATGGGGGTTGGTTCAGGGGGTGGGTGGGTAGGTGGAGAGAAAGGGGTTCCGACCTGTTTGATGGGGTGGTTATGGTGATGGCGATGGCGTTGGAGGATGCATTGGGGGTTTAGTGATGGAGGGTCGGGGTGGGTATTCGGATTACATTTTTTAGTATTTTAGTTATTTTTTTCTTCTTTTTTTAGTTTTTTTTTTCAAAATCTCTAGTTTTTCCTTTATTTATTTTTCTGTATTATTTTATTTATTTTAACAGGGGCACATGACTGTTGCCCTTGGAAGTTACCAAATCTAAACTTAATTAGTAAAAGGTACTAAAGTCAAAACAAGTCAATTATGGAGGTATTAACGTAGTTAAAAAAATGAAACTTTTACCAGCTAAATGATGCTTCATCACAATGGAAAACACAGTTGATCATGAAACACTAGTAAAGGATTACGATCTAGCGTTAGCAGATTTTCATAGGATTCACTTTAGTATCAAACTAAACTGCTCAACTTTTTAGTGTTTTGAGACGCTAAATAATTATATAACATTCTCATCCTATTGTTGCTACTTTGAACTTTTAGGATTGTTCCTCTATATTTATGCAGCCACCTACATAAGCTTAAAGACCAGACCCTGTACTTAGTAGAGCACTCTGTCGGCTGTAGGTATGTTTACATTACTAAATCTCATTACTCAATCACAGTTTGTCCTCAATACCAAATGGTTAGGTCAGCAAGAAACCTGTAGTTTAATTTAAACCGGTGAATTTCATATCCTAATTAACAGTTTATAAACATTGTAACCCACTGTAATCCTCAATATTTATCTGCATAACTCTGAGAAGAAAATTCACAGTACTACTTCTCAAGGTATGTTGCTTGTTATTATCTTTATTGTGTGTTTCTAAGCCTACATAATATCTAATTCTGTCTAGCCCACTTTTTTTTGTTATGTATTATCGATTTTGCTTGGTTAATTTCTTTACGAGAAGAATTCACTGGAATTTATTTGTTATAAACAATGGCATCATGCCTATAATTTTGAATTCATTTGTAAATTTTACAAAATGCATGTTCCGAGTTTAAGATGTATTGCCATTTCCATAATATGTTTTTGTTCATATCAGTTGAGACAGCAAAAGTAAATGACAGATTCGTGGAGAGCATTTAACCATTGTTTAATCAGAATTTGTTTTGTGTTTTATGTGCTATTATTTTGGATATTTCCCCACTGGCAGTCCCCCCCCCCAAATCTTGTGCAGTGGATGTTTTATCATAGCATTTTTAATAACTTTTCTGTTGAATTTCAAATAGTATTTTGTTGCTAGCCAAACAAAAGATATATTTCCACTTTTATGGTTGCATTTATTATTGACTTTTCCATTTATATTTAACTCGTGAATGTAAAGTGGATTCATCAATCTAACTCAAGCTACTGACTAAATAAATATATTTAACTCAAGACCGTAGACTGGATTCATCAATCTAACTCAATTTACGGACTAAATTGGATGCAACTCCTCCATCCTAGCTCAATAGAAAGAAGAAGATCAATCTGCAATAGTCATACTGGTGTAAAATAGCTCAATAAAAAGAAATTCGAAGGCCAATCTATATAGCATAAAATTAAAATACAGAGTCTACCATCTATATAGCAAACTGTCATGTACATAAATAAATACAAACAAATCATTTTCCTTGGTTTTCTTGAAAGCCGAGTGGAAGGACAACTTGAAGGATTTTGAATGCAACTAATCACTTTGATTGCAAACTGTTATGTCTTGAGCAGTTCAAGCGACGCGCATGCCAAATCTGAAAAAAAAAAACCCAATATATATGTCAATTTTTTTTTAAGTTTAGCAAACATCTTAGGAGTAAAATGTTTTGACAAACCCATTTTCCAGTTCATTATAGCATTTAAAACCATGAAAAAAAAAAGATACAAATGATGACTTACAGATATACATACATAGACAGAAATAGGAAAAAAATAATGACTTGCGTATTTGCAGATGATGGGTATCTTCCCCAATGAGCTGACTATGGGGAGTATCCTAAAAGCCTGTTCTAGCCTGGCTGTTTTGGAACAGGGAAAGCAGATCCATGGCCACACTGTTAAGTATGAATTTGGTCTTCAAGTTTTACTTGGGAGTGCTCAACTATGTTTGCTAAGTGTGGGAAAGATGGGAACCTACCTAGTCTTTAGGGGGATACCTGCTAAGGGCATCGTGTCATGGAATTCCATAATTTTTGGAAATGAAGCGCTTGAACTTTTTGAGGAGATGCGACTAGAAGGCACAAAGCCCGACCAAGTTACCTTTGTTAGCATCCTTTTTGCTTGTAGCCACATGGCATTGGTCGAGAGAGTTGCGTTTATTTCAAAATGATGTCCAACGAATTTGGTATAGTCCCCAAATCAGATTATTATGCGTGCATGGTTGACATCCTAAGCCGTGCAGGGAGGCTAACTGAAGCAAAAGAATTTATTGAATCGGAAGTTATTGATCATGGTTTGTGTTTGTGGTGTATATTAATAAGTGCTTGTCGAAGTAATTACGATTTGGAAGCATATGCTGTAGAAAAATTAATGGAGTTAGGTTCACTAGAATCTTCAGCTTATGTGTTGTCAAGTATCTATACAACACTGGGTTGTTGGGAAGCTGTTGAGTGGGTGAGAAGGGTGATGAATCTTCGAGGGGTGAGTAAGGAGCCTGGGTGTAGCTGGATTGAGCTGAAGAATCATGTCATGTGTTCATTGTTGGAGACCAGATGCATCCACAAATTAAAGAAATACTTGCAGATGTGAGGCAATTAAGCAAGTTAATGAAGGATGAAGGCTATAAACCTGATTGTGATTCAATTTTAGCAGGTTTGAAGGTTGAGATGTTGAAGAAATTTAACTAGGATCATTCAAGTTTTCATTCTATTTATCTGCGAATTAATTATTTTTTTCCTCCTTTTCGATTGGCAAGCATAAAACATAATACAAAATCAACAGCCCCTATTGTATTTGACCTAAAGATTTACAATAAGAGGCCATCACCATCTCTATCCGCAATTTCTTGGCTCATTGTTAATGTCATTGTGAGCGTGGGGTATACACCCAGATGTTATGCACCGAGGAACAGAATAGTTAGCTGAACAAATTTTTATAATCTGACAAATTTTTCTCCTTTGTGAAACTGCTGGAGGACAACTTGATGCTCAATTGCTGAATGAACGGATTTTCGGAGTGCAAATTAGATCGTAGGAGATGCATTTTGCTATTTGGACTGTGGTTCCAGACAGAATTGAAGGATCCCCTCTGGGATGTCTCTCTCTACTTGCGGTGGTTCTCTTGTATTCAGCAACTGGATTTTTAGAAAATGAACTGTGTTTGGATGATATTACACTTGGACTTCGCCTGAGCTGATGAATGCCGACCAGGTTGAGATGAATGCAATGAATTGTGATCAAGTCTGGTAATTGAGTTGCGTTAATATTTAATTTTCCATACAACATTTCCCATAAAACCATGAAGATGACTTGGGAAATTAAAGATTGCAAGTTATCCTGGGGGATATATTGTGTATAACTCTTACTGAAGAGACAAATTTCACCATTGATAGTTGGCGTAGCCATACTTGAGGAAGGATTAGTTTATAACATGGTGATTAATCCATCCGGAGTTTAGCCCCTGCTCCGTTCACAAAGTAAGTGAGATGAAGATGGATCTGAAAATGAACACATTGGGGATCTCAGGAACTGACGGGGCTCGTCATATGCAGACCCGGTTGATCACATGGGTCTTCAACCAATGCCATCTCTGAGTTTCATGATTTTCAAGAGCATAATATGACTCTGTAAGCTACAGAAAACCATCCATACATCTCAGTACTGGTTACTAGAGAGAATACGACTCTGCTATGGCAAACGGTGAAATCACCCCAATCATAATGACCGTCAGACTTGGTGTCGGTTGTAAGACCTCCTGGTTGGAATCGCTTATCAGCTGCGAACTGATTACAGATCTACCTAGATACTTTTGAGATATTTTTCCAGTCGGATCCCATCTTGGTGGGTCTCAACTGAATGGCCACACTGGTCGGAACCATTCCTGACTTGAAAATCAACGAGCCCCAAAACCAGATCTGGTTGCCAGCAGGAGGTTCCCTTCTCAAGATAAACTTTGAACTGAGTTGAAGGCCATTGGGTTTCGGTTGCGTTTGACGAAGTCCATACCTTTTTTGCACGATGAATCAAGGTGACTTCCATAATTTTTGCTCAATCCAAATTAAGTCGGTAACCATGATAGTCCTCCTTTATAGAATTTTCTGCGGCCATATAATGGTGGAGGCACCCGGGCGCACCCTTGCTACAGTTCACCACGGCATGGTTACGTTTCTGGATACACTTAATCAGAGTTTATTTCCAATGGTTCCGCTGTTCCCACTTGGTAGCTGGGATTAAATTTATTTTTCGACGACGATTCAACACGTGTTCCCTCTCTCTCTCTTTCACATGGTTTAAAGTCTTGGCCAAGTTGACTCAGTATCGCAGCATGAGTTGATTTTTGGATGATATCGTATGACATCGGCGATTTCTCATGCGAGTTGTGAAATATTGGCGAGGTATCAGTGAATATGTCCGATTTTGTAGAGATTCGGCCGAGACATGACCAACAGCAGAAAGTGAAAAGCTGAGTGAATCTTACCTGAGAAGCTTCGGCCATACATGAGAACCTTCAACCGCGTTTGAATCTTCTTGGATGACAATTGTTAATTAGCGTTTGGTTTCATGTTTATGTCTTGTCAGCTCTTCGGCTTTCTATCCTTTGCAGGTAAGAGCGCTTTGTTATACGACTTATGTTTGTGGTTTAGTTTTTTAGGTATTTGTTTTTTGTGCGTGTTTCTTTCTTTTCTTTATTTTTTTGAACGCATGTGTTTCTATCTCACCGTACGTTTATTTTTCTCCTCACTTTTCATTTTATCTATATTACTCTTTTATATATAGATTACTGCATTTTTATATATCATCTCTGTAGCCTTATAAAATTAAAAATATATAGATAAGTTGGTACTAATTTTGACATTACTATTTTTGAAAAAAATGCATTATTCTTTAAAAAAAACTGATACTATTTTTCAAAAACATAAATATTTATTTTTAATATTAGTAAATTGGTACTAATTTGTAATAAAATTGGTACTAATTTTTACAAATTATCAATAAATTGTTGCATTTTTTTTAAAAAAAAATTCTTAATAATTTTAAAAAAATGCTACTGAAAGTTAACAATTTTGGATAAAAATAAGTAATATTTATGGATACGAAAATGAGTATCAACAGTTTTAGAGCACCCAAAAAAATTGTTGTACATGTTATGTTCAACTAAGTTTTTTATTTTTATTTTTTTATTATAAAAAAAAAAAATGTTCAAATAAGGTTTTCTACATGTGTTGTTAAAGTAATGTTTAATAATTCTAAAAATTCCTAAAAATAATGTTTGGACAAAATATTTTTTTACAAAAAATTTCTAAGAATTCCTAAAAATAATGTCTTCTACAAATAATGTTTAGAAACTTTAAAAAAATGTTAAGAATTTCTAAGAATTCCTGAAAATAATGTTTTATACAAAAAATGTTAAGAATTCTTAAAAAAATGTTTAGAATTTCTAAAAAATCCCAAAATAATGTTTTGTATAATGCAATGCATATTAAATGATGGTTTTGAACATATAGGTCCACATTGTTAATCTTATTTTTTTGAAATTTTTTATGCTCTCTAAATAGCATATTTTTGCGTATCGCTCGATACCGAGGTCGATACTGCGATCGAGTTGAAAATTGGGTGTCCGATACTGGGACCGATACCGAGACTTTGAGCCATGCTCTCTCTCTCTCTCTCTCTCACACACACACACACACACACACACGCACGCACGCACACACACATGCACACACATGATCTGAACGTATTAATTTATTGACAATGTCAAACACGCATATCTCATTATCATATTTCTTCTTAGATCTCATCGGTGCTCAAAATAAATATCATATTTCTTCTCATTACGCATTCTGGATTCCTTCTTTTTATTTTTCCTCCACTCTCATAGAAAGCTGATATTTTTTTTCCTGTTTTGTTTCGTATTACAATAGAATATATAGGGACTATAAAATAAAATGTCAGTTATTACTGTGATTGTTGTGGGGAATGGTAAAGACCACGTCCAGATTACGGTCCTTCGTCCACTCACATGCTGTGTGCTTGTTGAATGGCTCAAGATAAATATGCCATTATCAATTTCTAGAATTAATGCCCTGCTCTGATAATTTTTTCTTTTTCAAATTTAAGTCTGCAATCTAGATGTGGTTTTAAGTGTTTTGTTTGCTGATGTATTTGAGATTGAGGTGGGAAATAATGATGTATTCGAAACCAGCTGCTATAACTCTCTGTAACTTTTCTGTTGTCTGATTTTGATCTCAATTTTCTGTAATTCAAAAGCAGCTGCTATACATCTATGATTTACCAGTTTGCATAATTATGTACATTAGATGAGTATTAGTTTACGTAACTGAGATTTTGGGGAATCTGTGTACATTACTAAAGTTAATGTGGCGGACTGTATTAGATGAATGACAATGATGATTACTGTTGAAATGGTAGAGGCTATGTGGCTGGCCTGTGAATAGGTGACAAGGTTGCATTTATGTTTTAGTTCATCTTCAATACAAAAAATCAAATTCTAAAATTTCATTTTGTTAATGTATTATTATCGCTTTAATATTTCATTATATGCATCAATCCCTTATGATAAGTGGTATGATGGTTTGCTGTTGGTGAATTCTCAGTAGGTTGATACAAAATCGCACAGTCAAAGTACCGATTGGAGGGGTTGTAGGCAGTGTGTGAATCATTTCCTTGTTTATGAATCTTCATGTGGTACTTTATTGTGATATGCATATAGTTTTTGTATTGTATTAATCATCAACTATTTCATGTAGGTACTGAAGGTATCTAATCTTCTAGGCAACGAGGTAGTGGGAGTGAAAAAATTTGGAGTGGGTGGGCCAAGAGTAGAAAGGTAATTGAATGGAATGAAAATTGTCAACCAATTGGTGATGATGCACCAAAGTTGGCAACTCAATTGGATTATTTTGCACAACAAGGGAACTTGTTTCCTGGTTGGAATAAATTGAAATCGCACCTTCTCCAACATTTTGGAAAAATGTGCAAGTAAAATTTGTTGAACATATTTACTTTTGTTGAGTACATTAAATTATAAGTATTCTAATGGCTCCTCCTCCCCCCCCCCCCCCCCCCCACCCCACCCCACCCCACCCACCCACCCAGAACAAATGCCGACAGTAATGAGTGAAAAAAATTGGTGGATCATTGGAGCAAAGAAAAATCAAGGTACAAGTTTGTGGTGATTCTTAATTTTGAAGTCATGTCCAATATTCAACATTCGTTATTATCTTTTGTTTTCTAACATCATATAAATTCTCTTGCAAGTTGCAGCAAGTGGCCGATCGATACTCTAAAATCGAGCAAATATCTGTTGCTACCCTAAGATAGAAAAAATTCACTTCCCCGAGTGATAGAAGAGGTCAGCCAACATCATTTAAATTTGTGACTTTATATACATGTTTAGTTCAAATTAAAACAGTATCGTGATTTACTTTTTTCCACATGAAAATGATATAGATGAAGGTGCAAAGTTTTGTCAACTGGCAAACTTACTGTTTGGAGGTATACAGGAAAGATAAAGGAATCTTATAGTTTACCCATGGTCAGCCGAAAAAGAGGTATACGCATGTTCAATATTTCTTTCATATACAATATATAATTGACTGTTAAGAAATGTTGTTTAAACAACATGTATATGTGTTTTGTTTTTAATTTATTTGTGTAATTTGTTCTCAATCTGTAGGGGGCGATAGAAAGGATCTTGGAAGAGTTACTTGAAGATGAGCAAAATGATGTGGAATCGAGGAATTAAATATTAGAAGACCGCACCTTAAAGATCAAGTGCATCGCCATCATCTCAGCATTATGAGGAGGAGATTGTTGAGTCACTTTAGGAGGCTGATGAGTATGAAATTCTCAATCAAGAAGAGCTTTACCAAGTTCATGCTGAGGCTTGTGTCGAGGCATGAAAAAATTAACCAAAGAGTTTTTAGCAATTTGATTCGGCAAGCTGGCATTCCCTTAACGGATACTCTCGGCAGGTCCGACCAGTTATAGTTCAGGTAATTAAGCAGCCACTTTACTTCCATAATCTTAAAGAATTTTACATGAATCTTTTCATGTGATCGGCCCAAGTAACATTTCTTATCACTAACTATTAGGCACACGATGCATGTGCAATGCATGTTAAATACGCTAAAAGAACACTATTAATAAACTTAATATAAGCAAAAGTACGCGCAAAGTCCATGTCGAGATGTAATGTGAAGATGCATCCATATGTTTCAATACCTTTGTTGTTAGCGACTCATCACCCAATTGCATAAAAGTCTCTAAGTTGGGTGGTGTTTTGAGGCTGTATTAGAGTTATAATGGGGCTGTGGGGCATGTTTTTGGGCTTTAACGAGGCTGTTATAGGGCTGTTTCTTTTAAGTGCATGTTATTGGGCTGTTTGGGGGCATGTTATAAGGCTGTTTTTTGGTGCTATTATAGGCTGTTTATGAGGAATTGTGAAGCTGTTTTGGGGATATCTTTGACGCTGTAACAACTCTTATAGGGCAATTTTAGTGATGATTTTGGGATATTTTTATGGCTTTAATGAGACCGTTGTAGGGTAATTATTCGATAATTGCAAGGGTGTATTACTTGGGTTGAACTTTTAGGTTTTGTTAATGTGAATGTTATTTTTAAAAGTAAGTTATTTCCAGTTCTTCAAAGCGAATAATTATCTTGTTTTCGTCTATTTCATGTCTCAACATTGTCTAATTATTGTTTTTTTCTTCCTTCATATATTTAGGTAGTAATAGTGCAAAAAGATATGCAATTGCGCATCCTTTGAAGACGGACAGGTACTGCGATGATAAGAAGTGGCTGTTTGAAGGTCAGACACTTTTTATCACTTTTTATCACGTGTATATATTTTTTTTAAGTTTTTGTTGTTATAGAAGGTATTATATGTGGACATCATGTAAGACTTGTTTGTGTCGGATTGATTTGTCTTTATGGACATCATTTAAGATTTGAAGAATTTGTTTGTGTGGACATCATTTCAGAATTTAATGTGATGTAATAGATAATTTTTTTTAAATGTTATTACTTGTGTATACGTGTATTCTATTTGAGCTATGTGACTAGAATAGCTTGTGTATATCCCTAATGACCTGGTCTACATTTTTATGCAAAATCCTACAATTCCTTCCCTAATAGAATTTTTTAAGACTCTTCTTGTGGTCCGTAAAATCGGATACATCCCTAAAAAAATTATTTGGGATGGGCATCTAAGCGTTCCTGAACTTACATATACATATACGCCTTTAGGGATGGCTCTACTGTACCCGCCCATTTGATCTTTAGGATGGTTGCACCCGCTTCTTTATTATTTGGGATGAATCCCAAATGCCACCACCTCAGCTGTCCCTAAAACTCTTTACCGTCCTTAAAAATAATTATATTCGTAGCATTGTAGTGCGAGATTGAGGTTCGAAGATAATGTTGCATTGTTCAGATTCTTCAACCAATCATTTGGCTGTAGGTCGCGAAATGAATCTCATATTTATCGTCTCATGTTTTTTTGTACACCATGCCTAATGTTTTACATATATAAATCATATGCGAGTTTGCCTATTGATAGTAGAAATGGAGATTGAGTTCCACTTTGTTTTCTGAAATGGTTTTACTTGCTAATAGCTGGAGCAAGTTTCTTCATGGTGGATACTATAGCTTTTGTTTTATGGATGTAAATAGATAATGGGATTTGCTTAGGTGTTTAACAAAAGGCTAGGCTGATGATGATTGTTTATTTTTTATTTTTTTTATTTTTCTTACGTTTAGTCCAACCTTTAACAAAAAATTGTAGCCCACAATAGTGACTTTAATTCTTAAAAGTCATTGTTTTACAAGTGAGAGTGCCACATCATCTCCGACATCTTCACATTAGCATTTTTTGGTGACCTCGTTTAAAAGATCGTTAGAAAATCGCTAGAAAAATTTGATGTCACACATAGTCATCAACACCGAGTGTGGGACTAATATGTCAGGGACTAATATGTCAGTTGTTCGTTCCAAGTGTCACAACTAAAGTAACTCTATTGCTCATAATGTCACTATTAGGCTTTTTTGTTAGTGTTAAGATGAGGTGGATTTAAATTTTAATGAAATAATTTTCTATAGACTATACATTATATAACTCTCTTTTATAACAGTTAACTTAACATCAGTGAATTATATCGATTTTTTTCTAACTTCTCGCAACATTGCACGATTAGAATTGTTACTTATTAGGCAACAACTTTCACGGTTTTTTTTTTCTATTAATATTTTTTTTTCAATAGTGTTCATTTTTTCAGTTTCACAAAAAAAATGTGTGACTCAACAATTAACATGACATTCAACCAATAATCAATGAGGAGGATATAGATTAACTAAGCAGTGCTATAAGTAGTATTATAGGTGGCTATAGTACGTTTTTTTTTACCGTCGTGTACAATTTTGATTAAAAAAAATACGGTTTGGGTTTACTGTTTTTCATTACTAGAAAACAAAATTACGAGAACTTTGCAATTGTTTTTGGTTTATACATTTAGAAAACCGATTTGTCGAATTACTGTACCAAATTAAAATACCGAAACTACCGTCCAAAAAACCAATTTTATATGCCAAAAATACCAATTTGTACTATATTTGTTAATTTATATATTGTAATGGACTCATTTATAACAAAACTTGATATTAAAATTGATCTTAACCATGAGTTTTCTCTCACATATAAAACTCGAAGTTAACTTCTCTTCTGTTTGGATAAGTGGGCAGTATTTTCCATTCCTACATAGTATATGTAGTGGATTTTAAAATTAAGAATATATTTTTATTCATTTGTTTTATCTCCTGTATGAGATGTTTTTAGCTATTACATGAGGAATCCAGATCCAGATCCCCCCCCCCGGTTATATGTTATTCTATGTGTATGGTGTAAAAATATGCAGATTACGTGTTAGTTTAATTATTGCATTTGGAAATTGAAGATACCGAATAACCGAACAATACAAAAAAAAAAAATAACTGGCAAAAAGTAAGAAAATTGAGCTTCCCGAAAGAAAAAATTATTGAAAATACGATGAAATTATTGGATTTAAACCCATTTCAAATAAATACTTCCATAATTTATTGATTCTAAATTGACTAATTCTTATAATCAAACAATTTATGCAACCAAACGGGCCCATATTAACGCATTTTTAATTCTTTGCAGATTGATCACAAAAGAGTCAAATTTTTGTATCTGATAAGCTAACGGGTTGGGTATGAATTGAAGGATTTTTTGACACGAATCCGATAACAAAACGAGCATGACACATCATGATCCGCCGACAAGTCTATGTCCGTCTTCTCAACTTCGAGGTCTAACCACTATTACACAAAAAATTTCGCCTCCCAATACTCGCACTAAAATATTAAGGGTCGTCCGGTTGTCCATAAAATTATAAATTAGCCCATTTAAAATGTGCCCATTCACGAATTGTCTTACTATAAATCTTTGGTTGCAAAAATGAACACATTCAAAAATTAACTAATTCAACTTGATTCATTAAAACTCATGTTACCTCATTTCACAAAAAACGTGAAATTCACAATTTATATAGGGCTCGTTTGGTCGCATAAATTGTTTGATTATAAAAAATAGTGAATTTAAAATTGATAAATTGAGGATGCATTCATTTGAAGTGAGTTTAAATACAATTTATATGATTCGAAAAGAGTCAAAATTTATTAGTTTTTCTCTAGAATCAACCTTGAGCAATACACTCACACCGTGTTAATAATACATAGGCTACAATTATTGTTCACAAAACGATAAGAAACTTTGATATCAGACACAATTATTGTCAGTTGGTTTATGCTCATCGAAAGTCCATATAATGCAATGACTGCATTTGCAAAATGAGTGGCGCTAAGGGCACCCCATATATTACTGCATAATACCACGAGATTTTTTACATTTTTTTTTGCTAAGGGGCCATCACATGGTATATATATATATATATATATATATATATATATATATATATATATATATATTTTAAAATTTTCTATCAACCATTCTTACAAAGCATTTTCTCTCTCAAGACAATTTTTCTATCAATCATTCTCATTAAAAACCCTACATAAACTTTCCATTCAAATCCTATAGCAACTTCACCAACAAATTACCACATTAATTATCGAAACAACGTAATAATTAGGGTTTTCAGTCATTGAAGTTACCATATTGAAGTTACAACAACTAATGGAGGTCTTAACAATGTGTGTGCCAACCCCAAAACTAATGAAAATAGCTCAAATATTATGTTTACGGTAATTTTTGCTGCACAAATACGTTTTTTAGAAGTTTTTTTAACCCTAGAAAAATTAAACTCGAAAATGAAAATTTATAGTGGATCAGTACCGGGCCCCTGAGGAAGATGATGTTTTTTGGGGTGATCCAACCGGATCACCAAAGTAAACTTTTTATTAAGAAAAAACTCCATTTGGGGTGTTTATCCCGGGTTAGTGTCCTTGATTCGCTTTTATGACCCCGAGTTAGTGTCCTAATTTCGTTGTAATTACCCCGACCTAACGAATGCCAATTTTTTTAGGATCAATTACCGAAAAGTCCCTCAAACATTTTTTAATACACATTTATTCCAAGCGTTTTTATTTTATTCCAAAAAGTCCTTCAAACACCCGTTTAACCAATATTCTCTTATTTTTAAAGGTCCGCGTTAGCAGTACCCCCGTCCCACCTCCCTCCCCACCCCACTCCCCCACGAGCTCCTTTTTTTGAGTGTTTTTATGTGATGAGGGACTTTTTAGAACAAAATAGACTAAACATGTATTAAATATTTTCGAGGGACTATTTGGTATATGCCTTTTTTTTTTTAATTCAATCAAACTCCATTCAAGATGTTTACCCCAAGTTAGTGTCATTTATTTGTTGTAAAATCCCCAAAATTAATTATATTCAATTGGGACAAAGGTAACAGATGGAACCCTAAAAAATAAAATGTAGCAGACCAAAATCGCGATTCTATGGTTTTTAAACCAACGATTCCAACTTGGTTTTAATGATTTATTTTTCATTGATAAGAACATTTTAAACTTTATTAATGTTTTGAGCATTATTAGGGTTTTATGTTCATTGTTAACAAGATTTGAAACATTATCAAATATGTCTTAATCTTTTTTTTGTTCGTGGATGATGTTAATGATGTTGAGTACCAATCTAATTGAATGGGTTTTGATGATGATTTGTTGGTTTGTGAAGTTGAGAGCTTGATTAATGATGTTTAGAAGTTAGAAGTTAACTGGTTTTGTGTTTGGAGAGAAGGAGAGAAGGAGAGAAAGGGAGGATATTAAAATTTAAACTTTAAGTAGTGGATAGCCCTTATGATGGTATAATGGCGTAAATAATGGGTTTGTGTGGTATTTTGGAGTTGAAATTGACTTGCTATTTTTTGGAGTAAAATTGGGGTGCCCTTAGCGGCACCTGCAAAATATTCAAACAGTTTTACTTCACAATTAATGGTGTACCACGGGGAAAGTTCATTCATATTTACTTCACGAAATTATACTATTCCAAATTTTTGTAGTATATCCCAATTGGGAATTTTCTCCTTTTTTAAAGTGTTTTTTGAATTATTCTAAAATTTTCCTGTTTTCTGTTTGTTTTTTCATTTCTCAATCTGGATCAATTTTTCAATATTTATGAATTTTTTGGTTTTGGGAAAAAATTGAATCTCTGGAAAAAAAATCTATCCTTATCTCCAAGAATCTCTCTCACCTGCAAATACAATGAAGGTCTTTTTCCCACCACAAGTTCGTAATACATTTGCAGAATGGTCAAATAACTTTGCTGAAGAGTCAATTAATGGTGGGACATGGCAAAAATTGCATTTTTTCTACTTCACTAGCTTTATCACAAAACTACACCACAAGCTGCCCCTTTGCCTTCTTTTTTCCTCCAACACATTATTCTGAATCTGAAAGAAGCACTCAAATTTGGAGATAATCTCCGAGCATCTTTTTTTTCATTTAAGAACACACAAAACCAGATGGCTGAAATTCTCCTTCAAGTTGTAGTAGATATAGTATTCAAGAAGGTGGACTCACTTCTTACGGAACAAATCAGCCTGTTGTTGGGTTTCAAGAAACAACTAACTAGCCTCAGTGATTCGTTAACTATGATTCAAGCTGTATTACGTGACGCTGAGAGAAGACAATCGAGGGACGAGGGCGTTAAGGTATGTCTGAAGAGGCTTAAGGATGTAGTGTATGATGCTGATGACTTGTTGGATGAGTTTGCTTATGAAATTCTTCGACGCAAGGTGGAGATTAAAAATCAAATGAAGAGGAAGGTATGCTTCTTCTTTTCATTCTCCAACCCTATTGCGTTTCGTCATAAAATGGCTAATAAGATCAAGGACATTAATACATCCTTAGAGAAGATTGCTGAAGATGCAATTAAATTTGGACTCGAAAGGGAATGTGTAGGTATGGTGCCTCCACATATCGCTTTAAAACGTGAGAGTGACTCATTCATTGACGATTCACAAGTCATTGGAAGGGAAAATGAAGCATCAGAAATAGTGGAAATGTTGCTTAATTTTGGCGGTCAAGAAGCTCTTTCCGTTATCTCCATAGTGGGAATGGGCGGCCTTGGTAAAACAACTTTGGCTAAGAAAATATACAAAGATGAGCGAATAAATATGCATTTCCATGTCAAAATTTGGGTATCTGATAACTTCGACACCAAGAGGGGTTTAATAGAGATCCTAGAATCTCTTAAAGGAAATAAGTGTGAGGTGCAAAGCAGGGATGTCATACTTCGAGAACTTGAAAAAGAGTTGGGAGAGAAGAAATATCTTATGATACTTGACAATGTCTGGAATGAAGACCCCATTGAGTGGGAGGATTTTAGAAGTTGTTTATTGGGAGTAAATAAAGCCAAAGGAAACAACATACTTGTCACCACCCGTAAGCAAGGGGTGGCATCCATCATGGGAACGCATCATATGCATTATCTTATGGAATTCCTTGTTCCAAGATGTAAAAAAAGATAAGTATGATAATATTATTGGCTGCCAGATGCATGATCTTGTGCATGATCTTACACGGCATATTTCAATGTTTGAAAACTATAGTTTGGAGGATTCCAAAGTTGGCGTCATCCCTTGTGTGCGACACCTAGCATTGCATTTGAGTGGAGAAGCAATAGACACGATACTGAAAGAAAGGGCTGGATATTTACGCACAATATTCTTAAAGAGTGGTATGCCAGGGAATACGACGGACTTTAAATGCTTGCGGGTTCTGAATTTTGATGGAGCTAAGAGAGAAGAGTTGTCGGATCCAATTGGCGCACTAATACACTTGAGGTATCTTGAAATGTCAAACACAATTATACGAGGTTTGCCCATATCTATTTGCAGGCATTACAATTTGCAGACTTTAAGACTTGTTCGATGCAAATTATTAATGGAGCTTCCAAAGGAATTGAGTATTTTGATAAGCATGAGACACCTCCATCTTGATACAGATTATCATCGCTTCAAGATTCCAGCTGGAATCGGGTGATTAGTTTACCTCCAAACACTATCATTCTTTAGTGTAGGGCAAGTTAAGGGTCATCAACTTAATGAGCTGGGTTTATTGAAACACCTCAGAGGCGAACTAGAGATACGAAATCTTGATTATGTAAGTGGTACAGAGGAAGCTGAAAGAGCAAATTTATTTGGAAAGACAAATTTGTACAAGCTGAGCTTTGTGTGGACTGATTACAGAGAAGACATATTGAGCGATGAGGACGTGTTCGAAGGCCTCAAGCCTCACCCAAATATAAAAAGCCTTTTCGTTTCAAACTTCTTAGGTGATAAGTTACCAACATGGATGATGAAAATGGCTGTGAATATGGACAGTAGGGGTGATTGGTTGCCTCTTGATAGTTTAATGGAGATAAATTTAGTAGGCTGCAACAGATGTGAGAATATCCCAATGCTTGGCCAACTACCAAACCTTCGATATCTTGAGTTAAGTGGAATGAATAACGTGACACGCATAGATTTGTCATTCTGTGGTTATCGTAATGATTCTCCCTACAATACTCGTACTAACGAGATGTCATCATCATTTCCAGCGTTAATCAGATTCACTCTATATGGCATGCTCAATCTGGAGGAATGGATGGAAACAAAAGATGCTCATGTGGTGTGTCCTCGCCTTGAGGAAATGACAATCGAGAGGTGTCCCAAATTGACCACATTTTGGAGCCGTTTTCCATGTCTTGAGAAATTGATGATATGTATTTGCAAAAATCTCAATTCCATTGCAAGAATTCAAGGCCTCGCGTCCCTTAAAAGGTTGAGTATCTACAATTGTGATGGGTTAACATGTCTGCCAAGTGGGCTACAATTCTGCACCTCTCTCCAGATATTGAACATACGTAATTGCAGGAATCTCATCTCGTATTTACCAGAGGGATTAGGTTGCCTTACTCGCTTGAATAGCTTGTATCTTGGTCCCTTCTCAGATGATGTCACTTCATTATCGGGTCCTAATGGAATCCAACACTTAACAGCCTTAACAGTGTATGGGGCGGAAGCATTGCCAGACTTCTTTAGCAGCTTGTCGTCTTTTACACACCTATATCTAGACAACTGTCAGAGACTAAAATGTCTGCCAGCCAGAGAACCCCTTGCCAAACTAGATTACTTGTGGATCTACAAATGCCCTCTATTAAAGGAAAGATGGTCTGAGATTTCCCCACATGCTAAAAGTTAATATTTCTATCAATTTTCCCTATTTGAACTATGCTCGTATATTTTATTTACTATTTTTCAGTTATACATATATACAGAGATATATAATACACTCTTATTTGCACAGGTAACATGTTTGAAGAAATGTCAAACGAAAACAACGTTCCTCAATGGTAAGTAAATTACTTTCTATTATTTTATCCTTTCTCTTATACTAATTTTCAAAGTTTAAAATTGTCCAATAGGAGATGTTACAATCTTAGCAGCTAGATGTCCTTTGTTTTTTAGAAGCATTTCATTTATTCAGGTTTAGTATTTCTAGGTACAGCAAATATAATGTGACGTGACAATGCGAGTGCTACTTTCATATTTTCTTCTAATTTTCTATGGATTTTTATTTTGTAGTTAATGAGCTTCATATTATTTAAATTAGATACAACAGGTCATATGGCGCTCACCTTTAATGTGTCTGATGGGTCCATCCGATTATGACCCAAGCACGTTAAACCTGCTCCTATACTTGATAACACTATTTTGTGTAACCGGTCGTCTTGAATTGCCACCCCTACTACCCACCTTCTATATAGGTGGGCAGGGTTCAAAAAATGCTACGGATACTTTCACACCCTTTTAAGGCTGATAAATGGGAAGACTACCCCCAATTTTGCATCTCATCTATTTCATACAAAAAATGGATGCCTACTAAAATACGTATCTTTATTTGGAAGTTTGACTATCATTGTGGCCTTTTAGGGACAGAGTCTACCCCTCGATGCTTTTCTTTACTTGGAAAAATAAGGATGTGCTGAGCAGCTCGAAGATATTGGTACTGGAATCTAGAATCTGGGCGGTGTGGTCGAAAGGCTTTGTCAGCTATGTTGGATGGTTGTGTTTGATGCACAGTCTGATGACTTCATATTTTTAATTTCTGTAGCGGACTTGTTATAGTTTATGCTTGTTTTATTTATATTTATTGTGCCTTGACTTAAACATATGTTATTAATAACTGATTTCTTTTTGCTATATTAGGTAAAACCTTTATTTAACTCTGCCGATGCAAAGATATAAGTTGCATTCACTGCACCATAATGACTATTTTGCAACTAATTGATTTTTTAATTTGTAAGTGTTATAAACACTTACAAATTCTATAACGGTTTTGGGCACTTACAAACGTTGTAAGTGCTCAAAACCGTTGTAAAATTTGCAATTTTATAAATGCCAAAAGCTAAAAGGGTTACATCATGTCCCAAAAGCGTAAAATCATAATTTCCCATCATCATTGTTTCCTCTTCCAAAATTTCCTCTCCCGTCTACTCAAACCGCACCCAAATTTTCCCTCCATCCCAAAATCACAAATCTTCCTTGTAAACCAAAATCGCACACATCTTTACCTCCGTCCCAAAATCGTGCACATCTTTGCCTGCGATTCTTATCGCTCAATCAATTTAGGGGCTCAATCGCAAAGCTTCAAATCTAGGGCTCAATAGTAAAGCTTAAAAATCGATTCAGGTATAACTCTCTCTCTCTCTCTCTCTCTATATATATATATATATATATATAAGTTTGATCTTCGAATTGTTTCAAGTCATTAAGTCTTAAAGTTTTTAATTTTTTGTTTATTAGTTTGAAGTGCAGTTGTGGGTGTGGCGATGTGATTACTTTCATTTTTAATTTAATTATTATCTTATTTAAACACCTTCGATGTAAATTTTAGTTGTAGATTGAACTCCCCGAGGAGTTTACTTTGTATTTTCACTTTCATTTGCTTATTTTTTTTTTTGCTTTACTGTCTTGGATGTTGCTGTATGGAATTGTGAAGTTTTATAATGGAAAATTTTGTTTAGGATTTCAGATTAAGTTTTTTAATGAATAAATGTTTTTTGTTGATTGAGTTTTGTTGCGAAGGGTGTACAAGTGTAATTTTTTGTTTGCATGGGGTTGCTGATTTGATTCAGTTCTATTTTAGGTTTATTTCGGTTTTCTTACACTACGATTGTTGAATTCAATTATATTTTTTGTTTTTCAGGTGGCCGAATTTTTTTACATGAAGATTTCGCCATGCTTTGTTTGTACATGGTAATTCCACCCTATTATGTTATTTCCCTCCATTTTTTGTGAGAGGTAATGAGCAAACTGCAGGCAGGAACATCAGGTTGATAGGTTTCCTAGTTGTTATTATTAGGTTGTGTAACTAGGACATTTTTTTATTAAAGGTTGGAATGAAGCAAGGGCTTCTATAATAGGAGAGATAAATAGAGAGGTTTGTTTTTTTCCATAATATTTATAATGCTTGATTTTGCCTTTTCATTTTTCCCTCTCTATGTTTATAAGACAACCTTCTCTGGCAAGCTTAGCCTTCGTAAGTGTAAGGACACAATTCTCCAATTGAGTACATTGTAGTTTTGGCGCAATTCCTGACAAAAACGTTTATGTCATAGGATAGTGTTCAATGTTCCTATTCAAGCCTATGATGTGCTTTATTGAAGACGTAGCGGCCAAGAGTATAAAGCTTCATCAAATGCCGTGTTTCAAGTGCCTCGTTTCTACGTCACCAACATCGTTCCAATTGCTCCTAAGGTATGAATGCATTACATATATATATAGGAGCTTGGAACATTTTATATTGGGCGTAATATAATTTTAAACTGTTGTTTTATTTTTAGAAAGAGTTTATTAAAACTTTAATATAAACTATATAAAGCTTATGGGCTAAAAATAGTAATTTGAACTTTCTGTAAGTTCGTTCGAATTGTCGTTCGAACGAGTTTTTCGTTCGAACGATAATGTCGTTTGAACTAGGCCTGCCAACGAGTTCCTCAAAAGGCCACTGGAATGTCGTTGGAAGTATCGTTCGAACGAGAATGATGGTTCGAACGAGATATCCAACGAGATTTCTAACGAGTTCACACTGGAACTTCGTTAGAAGGCTCGTCCGAACGAGATTTGGCAGGAACAGTTAATTGGCAGTTTTTGAGCAGTTTTTCCCACTTTCCCACCTCTTTCCCCACTAACCTTTTTCCTGAATATCTCAGTGCGGGAACTAAGTTTTTTAACTTAACTTTTTCATATCCTACAACCTCTAAGAGTGTGTTTGAGAGAGAAATTCAAAATAGAAAAAGTTCAATGTTTGAGTGTTTAATTTTTCAAAGAAAAATCTTTACAACGCTTGTGTTTACACCCAAAGTTTGTTATACCAAGCTTCCATATATATACTTTGCTTGGAGTGTTTGGCACCGGTTTATCTCTACATCCGTTCGAAGAGACGTTTGGGTTTTCTTCTAAATCCCACAAAGAAGAAGATTGTTTGCGTTGTCATACCCACTTGGAGAAAGGCTCCTAGTTTGGATGACGGTGACCAACAAAGTCCGATCGGTGGATTCCGAGACCACGGTGGAGCTCCGTGGTTATTCGCTAGGCGGAGGTGCATACAAGAAGGAGCGTCGGAGCTTGAAAGGGATCGAGTCGAGTGCTGTAAGTCTTACTGTCTTGTATTTGTAAAACCATAATTAGTGGATTTGAGGTTAGGGCCGTCCGAGGTTGTTTCCCATTGTGGGTTTTTCCTCGTACATTGCGGCGTAGTGATTCATTGTTTATTTTATCTTTTGCAAAACTCACCTAGAATGCATGCTTAGGTAAAAAGATAAAATTGGTTTAAAATCACTACTTGTTTAATTTGGTGCTAAATTAAGTTTGGGTAATTTGTCGTTAATTCAAGTCATTAATTTAATTTGTTAAAATTTGGTTTGGTCTAATTTGATTAAATGAAAAATATGACTTAGGCAAATTTCTAGGACTTGAATTAATTGTGTTTAAGTGAAATTAAAATTGTGTGTGTTTTCATCATATTTCACTTGGTTTAATTTTAATTAGAAAAGAAATAAAAATTTGTTGTTTAAATTGAACCATCATCTCGCTTCCGCTTCTATATAAAAGGAAATTGAAATTTGACTTGTTGAAGCAAGATTTTTAAAATTGGGGGTTCCACCGCTTTTCAGTAAGGACGATGAGGAGATTTACAGGGTGCTCTCCTTCATTTTTTGGACATTTATTGTTATTGTTCCCTTCAAATATATATTCATTGTGATGTCAGCTAATGACAATGGCGAAGGTACACCTTCATCCTGAATTAATCAGGTTATTTAGGTGTGAAGGTATTTTAGGGAAAACCCACGTTTTTGGCACTTTGTATGCTGGCACTGATAATTCACAGCCATCGAAGATATTTTACCGTTTGCTCTAATGTTTTTAAAGTAACTGCACGTTAATATTTAAAAAACAAGATCGGGTAATTATAAAGTTTTATAAACACAAGTATTTTACTAAGTTGATCAAGTCTCTGGGACATCACGAATGGAAGATGAGATGGCATCAACATTTATCATTCTGTAATAGAGTAATATTATTGGTATAATGGAAAAAGAAAGGAATATGATCTTATTAAATTGGATGAAGGAGAAAGGTCTATTAAGGCTACCTTCTTTTGCTTATAGTGCAGGTGGTACCTTTGCATTGTACTCCTTACAATGTCGGCACGCTAGACTTAGCATTCTCTCCAGTCAACAAGAAACAGATGAGAAATTGTCAGCATATGCGATAGAAGGATCAGCACACTCGTGGCAGAGTTCTGCACTCGAGTCATTTTTAGAGAAGTACTCAGTACTCCATAAGGGGCTACTAATTTTTGTTCTGTTGGGAACATGTATGGCAATTGGTGATAGTGTATTCACTCCTGCAGTATCAGGTAGTTCTACTTACTCTAAGCTTTATAAATTGTATACATTTTGCATCTTACATAAAATGTTACACCTGTGATTGTTTCTCTAATGTTATCTTTTGAGATACAAGTTAATTGGATGAATTTCATATGAATTCTGCAACTTCATTTGGCTAAAAATTAATTGATTGAATTACACATAAATTTTATACTTCTTGGAAATCGTACTTCTATATTTTTTATTGATGAAATCTCTAAATACCTTTACTTGGATGGGCTAGACTACTAACACATATCAGAACCTATCTAACGTGGTAGAACTACTTAAACTCCACTTTTCGGATATTCCGCGTGCTTAGTTTAAATACTTGTTAGAAACAGGAGAGGGAGAGAGATGATCATGCAATATTTTGCTCAATTGTAGATTAGATGGCGTAAGTTCTAAAATTGAATGAAGTCAAAGATATGTTCAAAGCATTGTGATATGGACATGCTATGGGTGGAAGACTCTTGATTGGAAGTCAGATTGTGTCCAAATTTGAATATACGAAGGACACTATTTTACTATGAACATATGTTTTAATGATGGTCCAGGTAAACATATTTTACTGCATAATATATAGGTGGAAATTGAAGGAGATTATGAATGCCGACAAGAGGATTCTGATTCAAGTGTATGCAAATTTGGAGGCACTGACACAAATAAAAGTTCATACTTTATGTGCAAAAGATCAAGTTCGCCAACAGTCATTCAATATCATTTGATTGAATTCAGAGCGCCTTTGCCTGAACTCTCTAGGCTTATTAAGATGAATGCTTAGTGATGTTGTTGTAATATTTGTATGGCACAGTGGCATTTGCACGATTATACTCTACTGAAGCCAAGCTAGCCATGGAGATTGCAAAGGCTGAAACAACATCTAAGTTTGCCGGTCTTCTGGCATCTAAAGGTTCAAATGGTAATCTGAGGGAGGTTGATTTGAACGAGACACCCACTATGCAAAAGAAAAAACTCCTATCAAGGATGGAAGCCCTTTCAAAAACAGGTATACTCAATCCCCCCCACCCCATGCTAGAGTCCCCACCCACCCAAAAAAGAGTAAATAAAAAACACACGCATACACGGTGACAATTTTGCATCCACTGGTATCGTAATATTGTCATCATATGTTAATCTATTAGGGTGTGTTTGATAACACTAATTTTCCATGGAAAATATAATATATGGAGTCATTTTCCATCTTTTAGATGTTTGATAAAGAAATTTTTTCTATGGAATTAATTTCTCTAAAATATAACACGCTCATTTTTCCCACAAAGGGTGGAAATAAAAAACCAACACCCACCTTGTTTTTTATTTCCGGGTAAAATAATTCTTGCTCATCTCTCATTCCCGCTCCTCTCTCATTCTCACTCAACCTCATTCGCTCTCTGCTCTCTGTTCAGGCTCGTCTCTCTCCCAGTAAACAGATTAGATTTTATAAAATCAGCTACCAAAACATATGATTTCGATTGAAGCTGTAATCTGTTTTAATATGTATACTATAATCTTCAATCGATTGAAGATTATAATGTTTCTGATTGAAGAATGTTTCTGATTGATTTGTGATTGTAATTTATTGAATCTGCTTGAATGCTTTTAAATCTGCTCGAATCTGATTTAAGATCATAATTGATTGATCTATCGAATATTCATAAATCTATTCAACAACTCAAAAATTTCTAGGTTAGGGTTTTGAGTTATTATGCTTAAATTGTGTTACATTGTTGTGTTACTTTGTTGGACTGAAATGCATTCATATGAATGTTTGGACCAATGCATTTACTGCACTTTTATAACTGATGCTTTCATATGAATGTTTCTGCTATGTTTGGACTGAAATGCAATGTCTGGCCGATCATCGTAGCAAATGGAACTATTGTTATCATTTTTTGAATCTTGATTACTATTGTAATCAATTATGTTTACTTCATCCACTTAATTGGTGAAAGAGAACTCAGTTTTCTTGAGTTGATGATTATAGCTTCTTTTGTAATGACTAAATGTATGCATACTCATTACTTAAAGGCTTTATTTTGCAATGCTCAACTCCTATGACTCAAAGTAGTTTACTTTAAGTATTTTGTACTATACGTTCCATCATTTACCAATACCTCCTTATTTTTACCAAGGAGGAGGGAAGAGGTTTTTATACCCTCCATCTTATACTTTAGTTATTACATCCATATTTTACGTTATGTTTTTATTTATTCTAAATGGAGGGTTAACATCTAATGGGAGTGAATGCTCGGATCAAAACCAAATTCTGGACAGGCATAGAAGATGAGAGGTCCCACCAAATGGCATTGAATGCTCGGATCAAAACCAGACAACTGGCGTCTCAAGTCGTACATCTTCAGACACAAGGCAGCGTAATAGGTTCGACACTTCATTTTTCCAATGAAGGCCACTGGTGACTGGAATCTCATGTCTTCCTGTGAGATTTCCTATGAACTTCGTGCTCATAAAAAAGTTAAAAGATTTTGTATCATCTTTTACTTACCATTTTTTAACAATTTTTCTTGCATGCTCTTTAGTCCTGTTGTCATCATGCCAGTAGTTTGTGTGGATTGTCTTGGTTTGTTTGGGAGGGGATTTCTAGAGCCTGCCAATTGTGTGGAGATTGGCATCCCCATGCTAATTTTATTGGTTCTTTTCCAATAAGTAATATATGTTAATTTCATTTTGTAATTCATAGTCTCTCTCTCTCTCTCTCTCTCTCTCTCTCTCTCTCTCTCTCAGTATCTGAAATGCCTTCATCCAATCTCCCATTCCATACTTGAGAAATTCAGGTTGCTTTTAGCTGTTGGGATTGTGTGGGCTTTTGCTTCTATCCTTACAGTGGCTGGATCTTACAATAATGTTCCGGAGTTAACTAAGTTAAGTTTCCATGCAAATCGTTCGTTTCTCATGTCATTAGCTCGATGGTAATCCCAAAATTGTATGGTTCTCTTTGAAATTTCATTTAATGGTCATTGAACTGTTATTTTTAATGTGTGCGCTCCTGCTTCAATATAGGTTCAAAATTCCATACCCGTTCTAGTGGGGTGCTCCCATATTCAGAGCAAGCCATGTTTTCGGTATGATGGGAGCTGCACTTGTTTCATCAGCAGAGGTTTAGTCGCTACCCCAAACTTAAGATATTGTACCGTAATTTTTTTTTGTTCGTGAATTTTGGCTTCGTGAAAGTTTAAGGGAAAATAAATTTTACATGTGAACTCCCTGTGTTTTGGTTTATTTGCACATCATCATCGTTGAACGCTAAAATATAAGTTTTGCCAATTTAACGGACAAGGGGGTATAGTGCAAACTGGACAAATCATAGAGGGGTAGTATCTATTTTCCCCAATTGAACTTTATTGTTTTACATGTGCAAATGAAGTCTCAAAATCTGATTTGTATAATTTTTTTCCCGAAAGTAGCGTGGCAAGAAGAATCCTCTGTTTTCATTTGCTTTTAAAATACAAAAACTTTTATATTATTTTGACACGGTCAAAATTGAAAATTGTTGGTTCAGTTGGCGATTTCACAAAGCGATCCCCGTCCGGGACCCAAAACGGTGTCATTTGGAGACAACTTGCCGTTGAAATCAGAGATTGAAGACCCATTACAAGATGAATCATTTAGTTTTCTTGTAGAGATGGCAGACATTTCATTAAGAAAAATTGGAGTAGAGGAGAAGAGGGCCAAGTACAGGAGTCTAAAGTTCTTCTAGATTACACCCAGAAGGCAATTGCAAGGCTCACTTATCTGAGGAGGTGAACTTATGAATATAATATATAGCTTGTTATTCAACTTTGTGATTTTTATTCATCTACAAAATTCATATAATTACATCTTTGAATTCTACCCTGCTCAGAAAATAGCCAAACATGAACTATTACACTAACTGAGGAAAGAACTGAATTTTTGTTAAATTCAAGATGAGTATTACAACTTGCATATCGTTACAACGTGCATATCGTTAACTATTTTTTAGGTGGTATACCTGGAACAAAATGGTCTGGTACAGATGGGGATGACAATATCCTTGCCCTTGATCTGTTGGGATCGAGTCTTGAAGATTTATTTGTGTATTGTGGTCGAAAATTATCATTGAAGACGGTCTTAATGTTGTCTGATCAAATGGTAAGCATTATTTAACATCATGATGGGCTGTGGATTAATATGGCATTGAATTGATGCTTTGGTAGGTTCAGGGACTATGTAATTTTCCGTGGATTAAGCGTGATAATTGATGTGACTTGGCAATGATAGAATGATATAATATACATTTATGTATATTTTGAAATCGGACGAAAGTTGGCTACTATGTTCAGTCTGAGCAAATAAGTCTCAGATTCCATTATTTGTGCCATCTAACTGACTGAGAAGAAAAAGTGTTGAGTTGATTCTTAGATGATTAGCATTTCTTTTAAAAAAGTAACTCTTACTCAGTGTCTCTTGAAAGGGAATATCAAGAAATATTCATGTCCTCACCAGTCGTTTTGTTAAAGATTGTAGCCCTTGATAGTTTGATGCAATACTGATTTTAGTTTGTAAGTTTTTCATTAGAGATGATTCCTTAGTTATACATTTTTCCTGGATCTAGGTTACGAGGATAGAATATGTTCATTTCAAAGGCTTTTTGCATCGAGATATTAAGCCTGATAATTTTCTCATGGGTCTTGGCTGAAAAGCTAATCAGGTAATGGCCTTCGCCTTCACTCTTAGTCAGTTAATGAATTTTTCTTTACTTTCTTTCTGTGTACAAGTTCTTATGATTCTCATTCTTTTATTATACAAATCAGGTTTATATTATCAATTTTGGTCTTGCAAAAAGATATCGAGATTCAACAACCAACCATCATATTCCTTACAGGTATCTTTTTGTTTTTATTTATATTTGAATTCCCTTACAAGATTTTTGATTATTTACATGTTATTTAATAGAAGACACCATTTTTCATCTAAGTTTGCAAATAATCCAATACTATTTAGATCTTTATGGATTATGTGTTTTCCTTTTGACAATCATTTAGAAATAACTAAATCTATAAATATTCCCATGGTTCAAAAATAAGAGTTTTGGTTGAAGACTATTTCATCCAAAATCTGACTTGTATCGGATGAGATGCAACAATTCGTTTAGAATCTAAACAATTGATTTGTGCTACGTAGTTATTTTTGAATCAGTTATATGTGCTACTCCATCAACTTGTATCACATCTAAAGTAGTAATATATGTTGTAAGTGCATTTTTCATTATCTTATGTGCTTTACTGTTGACATGTACAGAGAGAACAAAAATTTAACAGGAACATCACGATATGCAATTTGTAATACTCATCTTGAATTTTATACAGGAACAGCTCAAAATTCATATAATTACATCTTTAAGAATTGAATTTTTAAGAATCTGAATGAGGAAAGAATTTCACTGACTAAATTTACGTGACAATATCCAGCACCCATACATGAAGAATAAAAAATAACGGGTTAATTATGAATAAGCCCCTGAACTATTACATTAACTGTAACAAGTGCCTGAACTATCAAGTACATCCCTTAACTATGAGAAAATTTGAAAAATTGTCATTATGTGTCGCTAAAAACATTACTGAAACTATTTCTTAGTGAGGAATAAAGGCTTATCTATGACTTCTTGAGATAATTTGGGAAGTAGTAGTTTAGGATCTTAATTGCAGTCAATGTAGTTGTTTAGGTGTTTATTTCCAAATCCCTAAATATAAATTAATAATGAATTAAAAAGTGGAGAAAAATGAGGGAGTGGAGGATGCTATAAGACTTGATAACACTGTCACAACAAATGGAAATGTGAGTTCATAATTTAGTTTGTCGTTATTAACATAAACTAATCAGTTATTTATTGTACTAGTTTTGATTTGCTGATTTTGTTTTAATGCCTTTTTTGTAGTTGTCATGAGGAGTGGTGCGTGGTTCTACAAGGGTCGATTGGGTCGTACAAGGGGACCGATGGAACGATGACATTGGAGACAGTTGCATTGGGCAATAGTGATGTTACTGAGATGGCGGTTTTTTGTTTTGGTTTGTGTTTTTTATTTAATGTAACATTGTTAATTTTTGATTGTGTTGGTGCATTTTGTAACGATTTAGTAATAATGATTATTATTGCATTGATATGTTTATTGATGAATGAATTTGTAGTAGAAATGCTAAGTTTTGAATATTGCCAAGAATTTGCTTCTATTGTTTGTTGTATTATCAATGTGAGGGTGGTGACATTTGGTGGAGAATTTTTTATTTTTTTTAATATTTTAATTTATGTAAGGGTTCATAACACTTATAAAAAGAACATTATTTTCTTTACATATTAACATTTGCAAGTGTTTTGAACTCTTACAAAAAAGTAAAAAAAAAATCATTTGTAAGTGTTTGTAACAGTTCTAATTTCTAAAGTAAAAAAGCTTGCTGAATTTTGCAAGTGTTCAGAACACTTGCAACTTTTTTTATAACAGTTTTTCGAAACGGACATGTGTTCCCAATAAACACTTAAATTTTTTGCAACGTGCCGATTTCAAGTGTTTTAAACACTTGCAAATGGCATTTGCAAGTGTTTAAAACACTTACAAATCGCCTGTTTTGGTGTAGTGATTGATGGTCCAAAGCCCGGATAAAGGAGGATGGGAATAGGTTTATATTATTCCTCATGTTATTGAAATATCCCCTTCCCTTTTTTTTTTGTTTTCTGTTTTATGCACAATAATTTTTTGTTTTTATGCATAGTAATGTGTATATATATTCGCCGTGTTGATCCACACGTTCATTTCTTGATAAGGGAGATTCTTGGAAAATCAACATTTGAAATAATAATCTCAATGATGAAATGGCTGCCCATATGGATTGTTTATAATATAATGATGCATGCGCACATGTTCAGAACATGATTACCAGGTTTGTTTGGCACTACTACCTTATCAATTAGTTCCTTAAAAATGCAAATAGTTTCCTCCCAGAAAACAGAAGACGTCCTAAGGTATGTAGTAAAGGGTATGGTTTTATAATTAAAGCTACTGATATTAGGAATGCTTGGCAGCCTTGCATAGTTAGCATATCTCGAACATATAAACCACTTTTTTTTTTTATATTATTAAGCAACCGCCCAGAGCAGGCTTCATATCTATTTATCACCTTTATAACAACCATAATAGAGTTTTTGGTACCATAATAAAAAATAATCACATCATTCGCTGCCTCAATAAACTTTTGAAAATATTACCAAAGCATTCTTTACTCGATGAAGTGAGAATGGGTCTGAGTCTTTTCAGTTGATGAGGGATAACATTCAAAAGGCAGGCTTGAATAGGCAGGCTGTACCCTGCTATATCTGACCAACTGTTTCAATCCTTCATGTTCCACAATTGTTTTTTAGCAATTTTGATATGCCTTATGCTAAAGATCAACCACCAAACATATAGAATGATGAAAATAAAGACCTACGTTTGGTAAAAGTAGTTGCGATACAAAAAGAATGAAGAAAATAAAGAAATAGAGCTGAGCGGGACTAAAGTATCTGAACATAAGTGGGTGGATCAGTGAATGGTTTGGGTTGATACAAAGCCATTTGTTATCCTATATCAATCAATTGACTCCTAATTAATGATTAGATAATTAGTCCTCTCCAATTAAAAGTTATTATTCAAAAACTCAAATTTTTTGAACAAAAATATTAAGTTTATTATAACCAGAAATCAATTATTAAAATCTATTTAAATATTTCATGGTTTAGTATATTGAAATTTAGAATGAGATTTTGTTTTTAG
Organism: Sambucus nigra; assembly: GCA_949130495.1. Classification (NCBI taxonomy): domain Eukaryota; kingdom Viridiplantae; phylum Streptophyta; class Magnoliopsida; order Dipsacales; family Adoxaceae; genus Sambucus; species Sambucus nigra. The sequence goes on along the minus strand of OX422208.1, from coordinate 23,037,324 downwards.
TTCTTTAAAAAATTTATGACAAATATATATTTTCGTAATTCTTATACATGACATTATTAAATGTGATATATTGCTCGTTTGGGCCCACCCTATACTCCCCCCTCAATACGACAGATCATTTTAGATTCAGAGTCTTCAAGTTATAGAAGATAAGTGACAGTTCTGAGATTAGAGGAACAGAGTACCACTTACATATGAGTTTCAAACCAAACTCAGTTCTTACTGAGAAGATGAGGCGAGTGATCAAAGATTGTTCTATCTGAATGGGACACAACAGAGGTATGAAACACATCTAGCCAAGCATTAGAACATAATAATCTATTAATCATATCCCCAAATTCTAGCTTCACCCTCCATGATTACACCAAGTGAATCTACTATGTGTGAACCCGAGGTCTACGATACCACAATTATTAGCTACTTTCGCAAATTATGAGGCATCCCCTATATTAACATCATTACACCTTGCTTTTCCTCACCACTATACAATGCATTGAAGTCCCCTCCTAAAATCTAATGGATACAAATTGAGAGAAAAAAATCAGATTGTCCCAAAGAAATTGTTATTAGCCCCATGAACAAAAGTTTCCACCACCTTGGAGGCGAACAAAGTATGAGTAATTTAGCATGTAACAAATTGATCTGAATCTTTTATCAAGTCAATTTGAAATACATGATTAGACGAAACCAAAATGTTACTCCTATCATTTAAAGATAGAAGTAGAGAATTTCAATTTAAATTCAAATTTCTGCAGTTTTCATTTATCCATTCTAGGCTCAATAATAACAAGCAAAGATACATTATGAATATTCATAAGCTTTTTTAACCTTTTCAAGCCTTTATTCTTCTTTACCCCTATAATATTCAAAAGGATGGAGTTAATCATTGGAATTAGGGGTTTGGAAAGCCTTATTGTCCGTAGCGGATCTAAACATTTTTTCAATAGAAGTGTTAGTGTTAGCTCCACTCGTCTTTCTATCCTTCATTTTAGCAGATACAAATGGAGAATTATCAACTTTATCTTGATGAGAGACAGGGTCATTTACTACACCAACTAGAATAGATCTGAGAGACATAATATGGTCTTCAATTGGGACAGAAACTCTATTCCCAGGAGACTCTGTTGCTTTAGAGGAATCAAGGACCAGTAGACTGGTAATTGAAACCGGCTTGGACTTTGCTATCATTCAACAATCAAAATTTTTATGTTCTTGCTACCCATATGTAACACAATATTTCGGCATACCTTCATGAACTACATTTTGCCAGAATCCCTTTAGAGGAGAGCTAACAGTATGCGCTAGAATCCCTTTAGAGGAGAGCAAACAGTATGCATGCGCTATGGAGAGCATATTGACTTTCCTGTTAGATTTAATAGGTTAAAGAGGGAAGCAGATACAAACTGGAACCAAGGATAACTCAAAGCTTGGATGGAAATCGACGTTTCACTTAAAATTCTCAGTGTATTTCATGATAGTTGAAAAAACCTAGCTTGAAAGAGGCGGAGAGCTCTATTGAATGGATTACTTGAAATAAAATATGTTTCAAGAAATAATATATATATATATACACATATATATTTCAACCAATTAACTGGAACATGCAAAACTTATCTATTAATTTCAGCAATGAGATCGTTAGGTAAATTCCAGGCCTTGAATATACTTTTTAAGTACTTAGTAAATACGCCTATAAGGCAATTCACTAACAATGGTGTATATATTGTAAAATTTTGATACCAAAATTATCTTATTTCTTTATTATAGAAATATCTATTGTTTATCATAGATAGACATAATATTTTGTTGGAAGCCCAAGGCAGTTTCCATATGTGCTTTCAGTTCACTGGGGGAAATTTCTTTGTTCTCTGTGTCCATTGTTCTCTCGGGGGTTTATTCTTCGACTCTAATGGAATCTGTTGTCTATAATGAAAAACAATAAGTATGTCTTCTAAGAGACACATGGAAGTGTAAAAAATTTGAGCAATTCACTAATAGAGCATGATTGAGCTGAAGATCAAAACAAATAGCATCAAACGTTCAAACTATGGGCAATGTAGTTTTAATTGTCACAATTAGAGTACAACTAAAAATGGGGTAATATTAGTATTTCGTTATTGTTATGGATGAGTGTTGAACGCATGCAATTTTGTAGAATTATGATATGATTTCAAACTGTGAACTTAATATCATCATTTTTTTACCCAAAAGCTTAAAGCATGTCCCATATGGGAGGTTTTGTTGTAGATCAATTACTCACTTCTGTGTTTTATACTTCAAGATATGAAAGCTTTAATTTGGTGATTCTACTAATGGGCATCCCTTATGTTAGACACCTAGCCTTGAATTTTTGAGGAAAAGCGATACACAACACATTGTCAAAAGAAAATCTTAGATATTTGGACTTGTATTTGGAGTTGAAGTTATTTCAAAGAATCAGGTGCTCAAGAACTTGTATTTGAACTTCAAATGCTTGTGTTTTCTAAAATTCAGTGGCTTTGAGATTGGAACTTACCGAATTCAAATAGTAAACTGGTACACCTGAGATTCTTGATTTGTCAAAGGCGCCAATCAAAATTTAAATCAAATCTATTGGTAAGCTTTAGAATTAGCAGAACTCAAGACTCAATCAGAGCAGCAGATTAAAAGATCTTCCAAACGAGTTGATCAGTTTGATAAGATAGAGACATTTCCATTTTCCTTCATATCTGCGATGTCAGTTGCCACTTAAGATGGGACGGTTGACTGGTCATCGAACATATGAATTATTTAATGTGTGTTGAGAAGAGGATCGTTGAATTAAAGAGCTCAATTATATGAAAACCTTAGGCAAATTAGAAATGAGCAGTCTTGAATAAGTGGGCGGCAGAGAAGAAGCTAAAGGTGAAAACTTGAAACAAATTACTTCTGAAAAATAGTTTATATTTTCCCAAACCTGTGAATCGCACAATTCTACAGATCAACAGAACTGAACTATATGAGGTGTACGATTGGTCTTGACGAAAGTAACGTAAATTTTTAAATGCCCGAATGAGGCTGGATGGATCCTGCAAATGCTGAGAAGAAATTCCCTCCCCTCCCCTCCCCACACCCCCCACCCCTTTCCCGGGGCAAAAGGACAAAAGTTATATTCCATGCTTAGGTTCTAGTCTCTGTTTTAATTTCTACACAGTTTTGATTAAAAAAATCTATATCATTTTTTCCAGGAAAACTTTGCAGTAATCAACATTTCCCCCCTAAAGAAAGAAGTTTTATTATTTAAGATGTTTGTACATTGGATTTGCTTTCTTACCCTTATATATTTACAAACAAAACAATGGTCTTATCACAGCATTGGATATTGGAAAAATGGAACAGTGGCCAAGAAAAAGGGAGGAGGGTAACTTTTGGATACACCCACCACTTCCTCACTTTACGCATGCATACATGGTTCTGTTATATCAACATATAAATATGCTTCAAGTCAATATTAAGACACCTATTCCATTTTCATTCGACATATCGTATACGTTATACTTAGGAATTAGTTTTATAATACGAATTATCTTTTATTTCCTAATTAACTTTTGTTTCGTAGTTTAATCATGGTGGGATTAGGGCTTTGGCCTCCTCTTTGTAACCAATTATCAATTACTATGAATTTATGAGAGAGTAATAATTAATTTGTTGTTTCATAAAGATGATTTCCTGATGAAATATAGCCTCTGCCTCGAAGTCTGGGGCTAAATTTTAGACCAGTGGAAGTTCACCCTGTAAAAAGTCATATGAAAGAAACATGAGACAAGTTATTGTGATTTGCAAAGTGTTATGTTCAATTTCTCGAGAGAGGTTCTGTAGGATTGCAGTAACCCACTAGGCAGACACGCTAACCCATGACAATTAGCCTTTTAAGCTTGGCAGACCAACACTTGAAGTGATGTGAGGCCTTGAATGCTTGCAATGTAGTTGAAAGTGAGCAATTAGATATCTGCAACTCCTCCAGGAACCGCATCTCCTTACCAGGGTTACATCAATGAGTTTTTCTATCCCGTTGTTAATATTTGCTTTCTTCCATATATAGGGTGCTTGAGCTCAGTGGGACCCCTGAAATGGAAAAATGGAAGAGAATTTAGAATGGAGGGACGATCCGCAATTCATTGCGATACCTATTGTTTCCTTCTGTAATTAGATTAATTCATTCAAAATGTATTAATTACTGCATTTTATCGGATAGGTTATCAATAACGGTCTGTATATCCTTTATTCGATGTTACGATAACATATTTGGATTTTTAGATTAATTTCATGTGTATAGTGTGATTAAAATGAAGTTTTTCCCTTTCCTGGGCCAAGCTGATGTACAAGGTCATTTTATTCTTTACAAGCAACATGAGGGGTTCAGACTAGGGCACTTACATTTTAGATATTATCAAAATTATCAATGGAAGTGGTATATGAAATTTCTTCCCAGTGGGGGGCTCAGACAAATCTAAAAAAAACTTCTTTCACATTGTTGTTTATTCTTTATTGAGACATTTGTAACTAGTATAATTTTCAATTATTCTGTAATATTATTTTTTACTAAAAAGATAACTTAATTTTACTAAAAAGTTACTTTCCTTTTTTGTTATTGGCCCGTCCTTGTTACGTATTACTTCAGTTGGTTCTATACAGCTGCTAGAATTGCTTCTTCTTGGTAGAATAAAGAACGCATAAGCAGTAAGATAGATTGGTTGCGTTTTCTGTCACTGTACATAGTACTATATAATTCCTACTGATAGAATTTGACTGTGTTTGTTTTTGGTAGAAATTGTAGATATGGCAGACGAAATACAATTTGATTATCAGAACTAGACAAGAATGTTTCGTTACACAAATTTCGCATCTCAAAAGATATAGCTTTCCAGGGAGTCCCAATTTGAGAATTTCCAAGAACAAGAAAAATCAGAGAAGAGTGACGGGCCGAGAAGGTCAATGCCATCGATAACATGGTGACTCAGCCAGACCCTTAACATGAGTTGCAAGATCAGCACACAATGAAGATCCAAAAGCCACATTGTCAGTGCCCCAAGATCAGCGCATGGACAAGCGCGCGGCAGCTGGGTTTCATGCCTAGTCCAGGGTATGGTTCTGTACAGGGTATGGGAAGGCTTGGAGGGGGTTCCTGACAGTGATAAAAAAGTTCTTTATCATGGGAGTTAACGTGGTGGGCATCATGTACACAATAGGCCAGCTAGTGTGAAATTTTGACAGTAGTTAAGGCCTTTGATGCAAAAATCATAGATCGTGATTGGGATATGACTGACAAATCTTGCATAGGAAGCCGATGCATCCAAATTCGGACGTTGTTCCCAACTGAGGTTCTTCCTCTGTAAAATATTGACAAGCCTTCTTTCGATACGCAGTCATATAAATTAGCCAAATAGGTCAACATCATATCAATTGGGACCAAGGTCAACGTGTGACTAAGTGGGTGCAACAACTTTGGGTTGAAGATTTGTGTAGCACGGATACTTTAAAAATGGCGCAAATTGAGTATCACATACGGATATGGCCCAGTCCTGTCCAAATCCGTAACCATTGATCAATTTGATCATTTTGACTTTTGGACATGGCCTGATACGGCAGGGTAAATTTTCGAATACGGTGGGGACATTTTGTATTTTGTTTAAAGGGCGTCGGTATGTAATTATAAAAGTTCAACCATTAAATTATATAAATAACTACAAAAAAGAGTAACTCCCATGTATATACACTCAAATATAATACAGTAAATCTGTTGATATCCTATGGGGGATTCTTTTTTAGTTCTTTTCTGGACTTTTGTTATAATGTAGTTGAGTCACATAAAAAACTACAGAAAAGATGATGTGTTTTCTTGTAAAGATTTAAGGTGCTATTGAATATATTCTACCATTATGGGATATAAGGAAGAGACTACTAGAACTAGTATAATTTTATAGTTACCTTTTTGTTTAAATAAAGTCCAGAGGATGAATGTAATGCTAGTGCTCCTCCATGAATTGTAAATGTAATTAACAACTTAACATGAATAAAATTTACGTGATAGTCTACAATTACCATTGACTGAACCAAATGTGTTAGATTATCAACATCAGCAAATTTTGTTTGTGTATTCTAGTGCAAAAATTGTAAATATTTTTTGACAGAATATATATTGTAGATATGATTTTTTGTAATATTATTTCCTTATTCGAACTCTGTTTTCTCTAGATTTTCCGTATCATCGCATCGTATCTCGTATTGTTTATTTGTATTCATGCAATATGAATGGAGACAATGGACCAGAATACGTATGTGATGTTCCCCTCACTCGTCATTCCTCATATGCCGACAACAGGTAAGATTTTGGCTACGATAATGAAATATACCACGGTGTGAGATATAGTGGTGACCCTCTTTATGTTCAGATTATTGATGGTAAAAAATCGTGCATTATATCACTAATGATGGGTGAACAGTCGCTACCCAAGCCCCACCACAACCACGTTTGGGTGATAAGGGTAGGGAAGCTCTTGGCATGAATGACAATATGTGCCTAGCCCAGGTGATGCTATGGGAGTCAAGGGAGAAAATACGAGTCTAATGTTGCAGATTTTGAATCATTTCTTTGTGCCTTGAATTTTGAATCTTCACTCTAAATCAAGATAACATGATGTCATCTTTACTACTTAATAAATGTCACCAGACAGTAACTCTAAGTAGCAATCTGTTAGTAGAGAACTATTTATTTCCATATCTATTTTTTTCTTAAATAGACAATCTAATTCTATGTTTGGGTTGTCGAAAGTATATAGGAAAACAAAAGGTAATGAAGAATGCTACAATTAGATTTATTTTGTACAATATTATAGCACGTTTGTTTCATATCAACTGCTACAATTAATTTGATTTTGTACAATATTATAGCACATTTGTTTCATTTCAATTGCATTTTCCTCCATTTCCTCTCATATCCAAACAATGCTAAAAGATTTAGGACTTGCTTAATTATGTGTTTGTCTTGTAGTTCAAATGAGATGGATATTATTTGAATTACATATTAGTTGCCTACTCCATACTAGCACTGATACTTTTTAAATTTTGCATACGGGTAATCTCTAATTCTCCTGGATAAACAGTGATAATTTTATTATTTTTATATCTCATGGTGCATTTGTTTTTTAATCTAAACTAGAAGTTTAGAATCGAAATAAGAAATAAGGCAATTTGTCCCTTTTCTTTGTGCTCTGCTGATGGCCAACTACAGCATATAATTTGAGCCATGCTGATATAAAAGTCGTGGAAAATTGTTCTCAGCAGAGCCCAAAGCTTTATTTCGAACTATATGTCCGTAAATACCAGACCTAGATGGATCAACTATAAAGATTTGTGTTCAGTCTTTATATATAAATAAATAAATAAAATGCATCTCCATTTTCATCTATAAAGAGAATAACAGGAGTAGGGGTTCTGATGAGGGGATTTGACTTACTGATCCAAAGGATGGGTGTGTCATTAGTTATACTAGTGGAAGGGAATAAGGAACCTCTGTGTTTTGTCATCACCATATTCTCTATGAAAAGAGAAAAATCAGTGGATCTTTTGAATTAGATTGGTTTTTTCCTTTTTTGACTTAAGCTCCAGATTTCATAATCGTGAGAATTAATTTCAAACATAGTATTAGCTACATGAAGTAACTCCAAAAAAATCCTTTCAGTAATCATTAGATAAGACGATAGATTGAATTGTGAGTTTCCAATTGAGGAATAATTTAAGCCAATTGATTCAAGTTTAGCTAATGTTGTGAAGTTGTTGTACATATGATATACTTTCGTTTGTTGTTATTGGTCCGTCCATGTTATGTATTCCTTCAGTCTATACCACGTTTGCTCTTTCTTTTCCGGTGTGTCCCTGCTTTGTATTTCTTCAGTTTGACCTTTAAAAACATCTGTATTCATGATACGTAGTAGTAGATACTATATTTGGTTAAAATGAGAAGTTGCAATATTTTAATAACTTAGTTGTTATAATAATATTTTATCTTCCACACACATAATATTATTTCTTGCCACTGGATTTTGACATGTTTTGCTGGTTCTTGTAGGAATTGCGGAAATGTAGACCAACTTCTAAGCATTTGGTTATCAAACAGAACAGGGATGTTTTCTGCACCCAATTGTCGCAACTCAAGTTCTTTTGTACAGGACTTTCCACAATTAAAATAAATAATCAAGTACATTAATGATAAAAACAATCCAATTAAACTCCAACAACAGTATTTTCTTCAAACAAGAGTATTTTGTTAACACTTCAAGGCAAAACGACACCTGAATCAATATTTAGGTATCTATGGTTGTGAGGAAATAACATGTCTTCCAAGTGGGGTACCACAATCCTGCAGCTCTCTCCAAACATTAACAACAGTCTCCTGCAGTAATTTTGTCTCCCCACGACTTTTAAAGAAATGTTGTTCTCTCAAGTGTTTAGTAATAAGTGAGTGCAATCAATCGAGTTGTTTTACAGAGGGATTAATCTGCCTTACTTTATTACAAACCTTGGAGATTGTCCCTTCTCAAAGGAGTTAAAGCTTTGCCTGAGTGTTTTGGGAACTTCTTATCACTCACAAAGCTAAAAATATATAATTGCGTCATACTGAAGTATGTCCCCACCATGGAAGGATTTTCCAAATTAGATACAATGTATATTAGTGAGTTCCCTTTACTAAAGGAAAGATGTTCTGAATGGTCCGACCCCATATACAATGGCCAACTTTATCCATCTAAATTTCTACATGTCTCTTCTCTGTTTTTCTTAGTTTATCTATACATTTTATATTTTATTTGCGAGTTTTTTCTACACATATCTCTCTTATTTGCACAGATATGGTATTTGGAGAATTGTTGCACAAACAGAGTCTGTTCTTCTTTACATGGGTACATCAACAACTTTTTGCTCCTCTATAGTTAGATACAACTTTTTCCCCTTTAACAACCCAATGATAAACAAAGCTTTTGTTCTTTGTTTGTTCCATTGGTTTAAGTTCTGATTGCATCAGGATTTCCCGTTTGCGTCTTAGAATATGTTAGTAGTCCTCCGTTGTTGCATTTGTTTTAACTTGTGGAGCTCTGCTATAAAAATGAAGGGAGTCGTGTGGTTTTCTCAAACCAGTTTAAAAAACAAAATTTTCCATTAGGTTTTCAAATGTTTACTGGATTTACAAATTTTGAATCTATTAGTTTAATGGATAGAGAAATATTATAAGTTCCAAGCTATAGAAATAGTGTATAATTGTTTGGTGTGTTAGGGAAGTTTGGGTCAAAATCAGATATGAGTAACTAATTCTGTAGTGCACAAAAGTGGCTAAAAGTGTAATTTTTCCTGTTTGACCCGTTTATGGCAGGTTTTGTCAAAATAAGATGGGGATTATTGATTCCATTGTATTAGAAGTTAACAAAGGGTAAATATGTATTTTTTTAATCGTTTGGGGCACTACGACGCCTTTGGTTAAAATCGGAGAGGAGTAATTGATTTCATTGTACACATAAGTAAAACAAGGGTTTTGGTAAGTTAAAAACAAATATTATAGCCACTTGGGGGCACTGTATTGAATTTTGTTGAACTTTATGCATAACTATTTCCTTATACAAGGATAAACTGCACTTAGTAATATATGATTTCATCAGTTGTTATCCAGTTTAGAAAAATAAATAAAGGTAGAAGAAGAACAAGCCTGACAGATATTATGTTAAAACATTCTCCCCCCCCTACATGAGTTGTTATAATTTTGTCGGACGCTCGGATTAGCCTCATAATCTATTTAGTTCATAATATTTTCAAGCTAATGAAATTCTCCCAGTTGTTTTACAGATTGTTTGCAGCTATATATATGTATAAAATCAGAAATAAAATGGAGGATGAGTGAACCCACCTCCAACGCATACAACCCATATAAAAACCAAAAACAAATATCCTAGGGAGCCTTGTAAATTGACCCAACCCACATATATAAAATCTTAAGAAAAAAGAAGCCATAAAATCCTAACTTACCCTAAAAGAAATAGTAAAGTTTGGACTTTAGGCCCACTGCATTATAAACTAAAACTCCTCATTATAAGCTGTTTTGATTTGATCAATCTCGTCTCCCAGTTTAAATACTCCCACTGAATTTGTTGCCATTATTGAGTGTTGCATATTGTTGCTTTCTACCCTTGTGATAGAAATATAATTCCAATTTGCTTTGAAGATCTGGCAACTCTATATTTTCATTGAGGTTTAATACTTTTTCCCTTGTGCTGATAACATCCCCGTTAGTCTTTTGACTCTTTGCTTTCATTTATACAGATTAAACGCAATTTACTAATTGTACTTTATTCGTCTAGAGCAGATGTTTTAGAAATGATAATACCATATTAACAACAAATATGATTCAGGTAAATAGAAATCCACAGCATCTCAACCAACAAGTCAAATTAACACCTTTGATCATAGCTAATCAGGGGGGTGGGGAGAATTCACTTAAATGACAGCTGGTCTCACACTGTCACCACTCCAATGTCTGTTTATGGCTATTCTGAGCTTGGGTTATGGTTTATTTGATCAAAGCAATTTTGATGATCTTACAACATCAAAAAATTAACTGTATGTAACTACTTGAGAACCATATTATTGGCGACAGAAAAATATAAAAGTCGCCAAGAAAAGATTTGTAACAGACATTTATTTAGCATCGCTAAAAGGTCATTTTATCAACCACTAGACATGTTCTTTTTTTGTAGTAAACTTTCCTTTTTTTCTTCTTTTCCTCTTTTTCCGCTATGCATTGTGACGCTTTCGTAAAACACATCTAGAGAGTGTAATTAGCTGTTGTGGCTTGGAATTGTTGAATTTGGCATTGAATTGTTGAAGATGCTCCTATTGAGCGTGTGAGGTTGTCTTAGTGGTAAGACACCCAGCCGATCTTGGATACCATCAGGGTTTGATCCTCATCAGCAGCAAGGCTGCATCCCCCACCCCCTTGTAATAGTATAGACTAGAGTAGGATTTCTTGTGTTCACAAAAAAAAAATAAAAAAATAAAAAAGGATGCTCCTATTGAAATTGGGGGTCGTCTTCAATCCATAAAATTAATACTTCCTCCCTTGAATTAAGAGTCTGATATTTCTTTTTAGATTATCCCAAATTAGTAGTCCACTTACCTTTTCTAGAAATAATCAACGAACAAAATTCCATGATAGTGAACACGTGTTGATCTTGATTAAAAAACATCAATCTCTAAAAGCCAAATTTCACGAAATCAACAAAAAAAATTCTAGCAAAATAAAAATGATTTTCTGAAGGAAAAAAATATTTTCTAATAGATAAAAAACTATCATAATTTTCAGGGAAAAAAAAGAACATACACAAAAAAAATCCATTCAATAATGTAAAAAAACAAATCTGAAAATATGGATTAAATAAATCATCGATCTTCAAAAATCAAATCTCACAAACCTTTACTTTTTAAAGTTTTTGCCTTCTCATCATATTACTCGAGCCATTGATAGCATTAGGTTCAGTTACTTCGCAATTGAAACCCATGAAGTTGTGTCAAAATTGATACGAAAGTGGATAAGGACTTTAAAAAAAGGGCGATTGATGATTCATTCGGAGTTTTAAATTCCATATCTATGAAGTAAAAATCCAAATGTGAAAATTATAGATCGAAAACTAGAACAAAATAGGAGTTCTCAAATTCTTTTATTACAAAATAGTAACATTCTGGAAAGAAAGACCTCTATATAAAAATACTCTTAAAAATCAAGTAACCAAAAAAGTGGAAAAGTGAAACCCATTTTGAGGAGTCTCTATCTCTCTCTCTCAAACTAAACACTCCCCCAAAGCTGAAAAAACCCACTGACAAAACCAAAACAAACGAAGGCAGAAATTGCAAATATCATTCTCAGCAGAGCAATTAGAAACAGAGCGACCCACTTTGTTCAACCTCAGACCAAACCATCCAAAATAACTTGACCTCCGCTTTCAAGAACTCAACATTTCCGGCGAACTGTGTGACTAAGGGTGGAACCCATTTTGAACAGAGTCTCTCTGTCTCTCTGTGGTTACAATCTACGGGAGGGAGTCTTATATAAGTTCCATTATCCATCATCAAATTCCCACACATGGGTTGGGTTGGGTTGGGTTGTAGCACCATGAGCAGCATCCAAAGGTTGTAACTGATAGTCAAAACCCACTGCCTCATAAATATTATATCTCCACTTTCTATCTGCCACGTTGCTTGTGGTTGGAATCATCAACATAAATATTAGGCGTCAATGAATTACACCAACATAAATATTAGGACTCTCTCTCTCTACGTATTCCATTAATTCGGGATACCAGCTGTCGACATCAAGGAATCGCTTGGAAACGAAGGGGAGACGGCGCAACAGCTGTGTGTAATAAACACCGGCTATCAATGTTAAGCTTACGTGGATAGAAAATCTCTACGTGGATACCCTAGATGAGTTGGACTTATAGAGATTAGTTGATGTCCAATTTTATTAGGAGGATAAATCAAAGGTTACTTTAATAACTAAATCAAAACGTTTGATCTTTCCCCTAAAAAAAAAATTGTGCCTATTTTTCTCATGTTATATATATAACACAAGACCTCAAATATAGGTAACACCAATTTTTTATACTTCTTGGTTTTGTTCCTTTTCCTCACCCAAAACAGGTTAGTACATGTCAATTTTATGTACTGTATCTTCATTATTCATCACATATTTGAATTTAAAAATGTTAAAATCAACATAGTTGGTTCTTATTTTGTTTGCTTTTGATCCTTTACTACATATTAGAATGTTTTATGCTTATTCTTCGTTATAATTTATACGTATGAATGAACCAACTTAACTTCTTATTAGCGCTATAAAAATATAGGAATTATAAATTAGTTATCAATTATTAAAGGATCAAATACCAAAAAGTCCTTCAAACATTTTTTAATACACACTTAGTTCAAGCGTTTTATTTTGTACCATGGTGGAAAATAAAAACGCTTAGACAAAATGTGTATTAAAAAAAGTTCGAGGGACTATTTGATATATGCCCCAGTCTTAAACTACATCCTATGATATTATTTTTTCTTCTTGCTGTATTTTTAAGGTATTTTAGTTTGGTCTTATAAGCTTACAAATTATTCTAGTTTTTTTTTTCTCGTCAACTTTTAACTTATATGAAAATTTCATGCCTCAAAATTTGAAAATAACTACATTTTTGTTTGGTCTTATAAGCTTACAAATTTTACTGTTTAAATTTTGACGCCGAAAATTCTCGTATACCCATTTTTTGTTGCAACCTGGAGTTACCAAATCATACAATATTAAGACCGACACAATAAGTATTCAACTTTGGAACTTGTACTTTTCTATGTTCTAATTTTAGTATTTTAAGTTTTTAAATTATTTTCACCTAAATTTCAAAGAAAATATATCACAATCAAACCTAGAGTTTTAATTGAAAGTGCATAAATCGAAAATTACATAATTTGTATTAATTTACGATATGAAGATCCATAATGATTAGTGTGATCAAATGTTCACAAATTATTCGTTGTAAATGGGATATAGTTTCTTATAAGCACTATTGAAAATGCCTGAATCTCTCATGTTATTTAACTATATTTAGACTAGAATATCCAACAAAATACACCCAAAATTAAAATTAATTTTTTATTTATTTATGCAATGGGGTTTGGATATCAAAGAGGCCCAAAATAATTATTTATAATTTGAACTTGACACTCCAAATGTACTTTTGTGGGAATTAGCTTCATAATAAACTGGATATTAAAAAATGACTTTTAACATCTAGTATTTTATATTTATTTATTAAATGCAATATCTTTTTAAATACTCCTTTAAATTAATGGTCATGCTTTGACTGGGTTTATATTGTTGTTTCCTTTTGCAAGAGTCATGCTTTAGTGCTTGTAAGTGCCCCTCGGGAGGCTTTTTCTCCAACTATTAATAAAATATTTTGCTTGAAAAAAAAACTGTCATATTCGTAGTTTCACCATTAAAACTTTGTATCTTGATAAGTATTAAATTATCTTTTGTATGATGTTTAATTTGAACACTTTTCTCATTCCAATCATTTACTATATATTGGTATTGTAATAATGTGCGGAGAGTGAAAAATTAAACCCCTCATTTTCATTGGAAAAAAATTACAAATATCAGTAAGAGTTGATATATATATATATATATATATATATACCGCGCACACACATTATGTGTAACAAATATGATGGGAATATTTTTTAATATGACAAAAATTATAATACGACAATCCCTTGTTATATAACGCTGCCTTAATATGACATTATGGACTTCACATTAATCTACAATAAATTTGAAGACCTCAACTACAAATTTGTGGGGATGATTATACATGTTCAAATTTCGGAGTTTATTACTATATGCTCTTAATTAAATTAGTGTTTGTAAATATACCTTATACATAAACTTCTCACGTTGGTTACACGTGCAATGCGCGTGTGCATCAACTAATGCTTGAATAGATATTATTTATCTGACCTTTGTAATTTCTCCCTAGATATCTAGCATCCAAGATGTAATTCCCGTCTTAGTTGTCATTTTATGAATGTTAAATACAATTAAATGTGCCACAATGTTTTGTAACTCCAAAGCTTATGAACGAACCTAATCCAAACTTATATGTTGTTTCATCCCCTATTTTCTTCATCCAATTCCTTTTTTTTTTAAGAATGGATTATGACCAACTTACCTTTTCAGAGATGGAGAATGAGTATGACTTTGATTGGTTATATTTAGAAGAAAAGTCCCAAGGGTAATCTCATACTTACTAAAGTTCTTTACTTTTATCTCTATTCTGTACAAACTAACCTTATATGGTGTGTACATTTTTTCTTTTGTACAGAAAATTGGAGGAGTACTCAACAGTCACTAATAACTTGGATTATAGTCCTTTCGGTGATCCTTTCAACTCTGATCAATACCTATTTCCACAACAAAATAATCAAATTCCCTTTGATTATGATCAACATCAATTTTCACAACTAAATCATCAAATTCCTGTTGTTAAAACAGGTAAGTACATGTTAGTTTCATGTCGTGCATCTTCATTATTCATCACATATTTGAATTTAAAATTTTAAAAGTCAACATAGTTGGTTCTTATTTTGTTTGCTTTTGGTCCTTTACTACCTATTAGAATGTTTTATGCTTGTTCTTCATTATAATTTATACGTATGAATGAACCAGCTTAACTTCTTATTAGGTCTATAAAAATATAGGAATTATACATTAGTTATCAATTATTAAAGGATCAAATACCAAAAAGTCCCTCAAACATTTTTTAATACACACTTAGTTCAACCCTTTTATTTTGTACCAAAAAGTCCCTTATTCTCTTATCTTTAAAGGTCCGCTCTAGCGGCATGGTGAAACTTTTTTGACATGATGAAGGACTTTTTGGTGCAAAATAAAAAGGCTTAGACAAAACGTGTATTAAAAAAAGTTCGAGGGACTATTTGGCATATGCCCCATTCTTAAACTACATCCTATGATATTATTTTTTCTTCTTGCTGTATTTTTAAGGTATTTTAGTTTGGTCTTATAAGATTACAAATTATTCTAGTTTTTTTTTCTCGTCAAGTTTTAACTTATATGAAAATTTCATGCCTCAAAATTTGAAAATAACTATATTTTTATTTGGTCTTATAAGCTTACAAATTTTACTGGTTAAATTTTGACGCCGAAAATTCTCGTATACCCATTTTTAGTTGCAACCTGGAGTTACCAAATCATACAATATTAAGACCGACACGATAAGTATTCAACTTTGGAACTTGTAATTTTCTATGTTCTAATTTTAGTATTTTAAGTTTTTAAATTATTTGCACCTAAATTTCAAAGAAAATATATCACAATCAAACCTAGAGTTTTAATTGAAAGTGCATAAACCGAAAATTACATAATTTTGTATTAATTTACGATATGAAGATCCATAATGATTAGTGTGATCAAATGTTCACAAATTATTAGTTGTAAATGGGATATAGTTTCTTATAAGCACTATTGAAAATGCCCGAATCTCTCATGTTATTTAACTATATTTAGATTAGAATATCCAACAAAATACACCCAAAATTAAAATTAATTTTTTATTTATTTTTGCAATAGGGTTTGGAAATCAAAGAGGCCCAAACTAATTATTTATAATTTGAACTTGACAATCCAAATGTACTTTTGTGGGAATTAGTTTCATAATAAACTGGATATTAAAAAATGACTTTTAACATCTAGTATCTTATATTTATTTATTAAATGCAATATCTTTTTAAATACTCCTTTAAATTAATGGTCATGCTTTAACTGACTTTATATTGTTGTTTCCTTTTGCAAGAGTCATGCTTTAGTGCTTGTAAGTGCCCCTGGGGAGACTTTTTCTCCAACTATTAATAAAATATTTTGCTTGAAAAAAAAACTGTCATATTGATAGTTTTTCCATTAAAACTTTGTATCTTGATGAGTATTAAATTATCTTTTGTATGATGTTTAATTTGAACACTTTTCTCATTCCAATCATTTACTGTATATTGGTGTTGTAATAATGTGCGGAGAGTGAAAAATTAAACCCCTCATTTTCATTGAAAAAAAGTTACAAATATCAATAAGAGTTGATATATATATATATATATATACCGCGCACACACATTATGTGTAACAAATATTATGGGAATTTTTTTTAATATGACAAAAATTATAATACGACAATCCCTTGTTATATAACGATGCCTTAATATGACATTATGGACTTCACATTATTCTACAATAAATTTGTAGACCTCAACTACAAATTTGTGGGGATGATTATACATGTTCAAATTTCGGAGTTTATTACTATATGCTCTTAATTAAATTAGTGTTTGTAAATATACCTTATACATAAATTTCTCACGTTGGTTACACGTGCAATGCGCGTGTGCATCAACTAGTGCGTGAATAGATATTATTTATCTGACCTTTGTAATTTCTCCCTAGATATCTAGCATCCAAGATGTAATTCCCGTCTTAGTTGTCATTTTATGAATGTTAAATACAACTAATTGTGCCACAATGTTTTGTAACTCCAAAGCTTATGAACGAACCTAATCCAAACTTATATGCTGTTTCATCCCCTCTTTTCTTCATCCAATTCCTTTTTTTTTCAAGAATGGATTATGACCAACTTACCTTTTCAGGGATGGAGAATCAGTATGACTTTGATTGGTTATATTTAGAAGAAAAGTCCCAAGGGTAATCTCATACTTACTAAAGTTCTTTACTTTTGTCTCTATTCTGTACAAACTAACCTTATATGGTGTGTACTTTTTTTCTTTTGTACAGAAAATTGGAGGAGTACTCAACAGTAACTAATAACTTGGATTATAGTCCTTTCGGTGATCCTTTCAACTCTGATCAATACCTATTTCCACAACAAAATAATCAAATTCCCTTTGATTATGATCAACATCAATTTTCACAACTAAATCATCAAATTCCTGTTGTTAAAACAGGTAAGTACATGTCAGTTTCATGTCGTGCATCTTTATTATTCATCACATATTTGAATTTAAAATTTTAAAAGTCAACATAGTTGGTTCTTATTTTGTTTGCTTTTGGTCCTTTACTACATATTAGAATGTTTTATGCTTGTTCTTCATTATAATTTATACGTATGAATGAACCAGCTTAACTTCTTATTAGGTCTATAAAAATATAGGAATTATAGATTAGTTATCAATTATTAAAGGATCAAATACCAAAAATCTCTCAAACATTTTTTAATACACACTTAGTTCAACCCTTTTATTTTGTACCAAAAAGTCCTTTATTCTCTTATCTTTAAAGGTCCGCTCTAGCGGCATGGTAAAACCTTTTTGGCATGGTGAAAGACTTTTTGGTGTAAAATAAAAAGGCTTAGACTAAATGTGTATTAAAAAAAGTTCGAGGGACTATTTGGTAGATGCCTCATTATTAAACTACATCCTATGATATTATTTTTTCTTCTTGCTGTAATTTTAAGGTATTTTAGTTTGGTCTTATAAGCTTACAAATTATTCTAGTTTGTTTTTTTTTCTCGTCAAGTTTTAACTTATGTGAAAATTTCATGCCTCAAAATTTGAAAATAACAATATTTTTGTTTGGTCTTATAAGCTTACAAATTTTACTGTTTAAATTTTGAGGCCGAAAATTCTTGTATACCCATTTTTAGTTGCAACCTGGAGTTACCAAATCATACAATATTAAGACCGACACAATAAATATTCAACTTTGGAACTTGTACTTTTCTATTTTTTAATTTTAGTATTTTAAGTTTTTAAATTATTTGCACCTAAATTTCAAAGAAAATATATCACAATCTAACCTAGAGTTTTAATTAAAAGTGCATAAATCAAAAATTACATAATTTTGTATTAATTTAGGATATGAAGATCCATAATGATTAGTGTGATCAAATGTTCACAAATTATTAACCGTAAATGAGATATAGTTTCTTATAAGTACTATTGAAAATGCCCGAATCTCTCATGTTATTTAACTATATTTAGACTAGAATATCCAACAAAATACACCCAAAATTATTATTTTTTATTTTTATTTTTGCAATAGGGTTTGGATATCAAAGAGGCCCAAAATAATTATTTATAATTTGAACTTGACAATCCAAATGTACTTTTGTGGGAATTAATTTCATAATAAACTGGTTATTAAAAAATGGCTTTTAACATCTAGTATCTTATATTTATTTATTAAATGCAATATCTTTTTAAATACTCCTTTAAATTAATGGTCATGCTTTAACTGGGTTTATATTGTTGTTTCCCTTTGCAAGAGTCATGCTTTAGTGCTTGTAAGTGCCCCTGGGGAGGCTTTTTCTCCAACTATTAATAAAATATTTTGCTTTAAAAAAAAATTGTCATATTGATAGTTTCACCATTAAAACTTTGTATCTTAACGAGTATTAAATTATCTTTTATATGATGTTTAATTTGAACACTTTTCTCATTCCAATCATTTACTATATATTGGTGTTGTAATAATGTGCGGAGAGTGAAAAATTAAACCCCTCATTTTCATTGAAAAAAAATTACAAATATCAGTAAGAGTTGATATGTATATATATATATATGCTTGTGCGCGCGCGCGCGCGTGTGTATTTGATATTATATTTAATGTTCTCTAATATTTTAATCCCTTATCAAACTTTAAGTTTTGACATGTGTGTAACAAATATGATGGGAATATTTTTTAATATGACAAAAATTGTAATACGACAATCCCTTGTTATATAACGCTGCCTTAATATGACTTTATGGACTTCACATTATTCTACAATAAATTTTAAGACCTCAACTACAAATTTGTGGGGATGATTATACATGTTCAAATTTCGGAGTTCATTACTATATGCTCTTAATTAAATTAGTGTTTGTAAATATGCCTTATACATAAACTTCTCACGTTGGTTACACGTGTAATGCGCGTGTGCATCAACTAGTGCGTAAATAGCTGTTATTTATCTGACCTTTGTAATTTCTCCCTAGATATCTAGCATCCAAGATGTAATTCCCGTCTTAGTTGTCATTTTATGAATGTTAAATACAATTAAATGTGCCACAATGTTTTGTAACTCCAAAGCTTATGAACGAACCTAATCCAAACTTATATATTGTTTCATCCCCTCTTTTCTTCATCCAATTCCTTTTTTTTTTCAAGAATGGATGATGACCAACTTACCTTTTCAGGGATGGAGAATCAATATGACTTTGATTGGTTATATTTAGAAGAAAAGTCCCAAGGGTAATCTCATACTTACTAAAGTTCTTTACTTTTGTCTCTATTCTGTACAAACTAACCTTATATGTTGTGTACATTTTTTCTTTTGTACAGAAAATTGGAGGAGTACTCAACAGTCACTAATAACTTGGATTATAGTCCTTTCGGTGATCCTTTCAACTCTGATCAAGACCTATTTCCACAACAAAATAATCAAATTCCCTTTGATTATGATCAACATCAATTTTCACAACTAAATCATCAAATTCCTATTGATTATGATCAATACAAATTTTTGCAACAAAACAATCAAAATCAGTACCAATTGTCACAAAAAGACAATTTCATTCCCCAATTGGAATTCACTGATTTTGAGAATATCGGCACTGGTGATTTGTGTAGATTGTGGGATAACAATTTTTCATCTATTAGTCAAGACCTTATTTTTGATACCAAGCAAGAACTGTTGATGGATACTGAAAATTTGGGCTATTTTACTGATGAAGGAACTTATATGATTGATGCTAAAAACTTTATGATTTCAAACACAAACGGAAATCAAATTCGACAAAACAAAAGATCGAGAATGCCTCCATTAGAACTGCATGAGATCCAAAAGTATTTTAATGTTCCAATGACTGAAGCAGCCAAAGAATTGAAGGTGGGATTGACCGGATTGAAAAAAAGATGTAGAAAATTGAATATTATGAGGTGGCCTCACAGGAAGATCAAGAGTATGACGGGTCTCATTGATAATGTTAAGGTATTATCCTGCCTGGATGTTAAGATTCTTTCGAAATGTCATTAGATACTTAATTATTTTTCATTCATTTCATTTCTCTCTAATAAAAGTTTACCGAATATATTTTTTTGGAAGTCATCTCAATTTATTGTGTTTTTTTTTTACTTTACCCCCTGAGAAATGCAGCAATCAAACATAACCATCCACTTTTTAAAAAAATAGACCTAAACCTCGTATGAATAAGGTATAAGAAAGTCA
This sequence comes from Sambucus nigra, assembly GCA_949130495.1. Lineage (NCBI taxonomy): Eukaryota > Viridiplantae > Streptophyta > Magnoliopsida > Dipsacales > Adoxaceae > Sambucus > Sambucus nigra. The sequence goes on along the minus strand of OX422208.1, from coordinate 23,016,496 downwards.
ATACACATGTGGGTGGTCAAGTCTAATTTATGAAAAATAGAGGGGTAATATCTAATTATAGCATTATTGTACGCCCTGTTTTATTAGTATAATTTTTTGTTTTAAATTGCTATTTTAGGAGATGGGATTAAGTAACGAGGTAGAGATGCTGGAAGAGAACAAAAAGATGATGGAGAAGCTACCCGATTTAGAAATGACAGAGAAAATAAAAAAACTGAGGAAAGCTTGCTTGAAGGCCAACTACAAAAAGAGAAGGCTCCTTGCTGACTATTGATACTGCTTCTTCTCTAATGGCTTGGTAATTTGGGTCTATATTTGGTTTTGAACTTTGTAATGTTATCTCTAATTTTATTTTGGCACTTGAATAACCTTTTGGAGTCTTATTTTCTCAGATATTGTAGTGCCTAAAGCATTACAACCAAATATAAGTTTAAATAAAGTACGGTTTTAATTTTATTTTTACGTGCCTTAAAGTGAATTTGTGTGCCTTGTCATGGAAGTTAATAATTAACCTTGAATCGAGCTTCATTCTTACTGCAAAATCAATCATTATGTAATGAGAAACATCGATGCGTATGAGATTCTTTTATATATATATATATATATATATACACACACACACACACAGTACTGCACTTGTGTGGACCAGTTCGCATTTTTAAAGTGCGGCCTGGACATGCGTCACCTGGTGATGAGCCTAGAAAAGAGAAAGAGAGTGCCTATAATATAACCGATAATTTCTAGGTTCACCGCCAGGTGACACATGTCCAGTCCGAACTCTTAAAATGCGGACTGGTCCTCATAAGAACGTAATATATATATAAAACATACATTTTGAATAATCTATATAAAGTAACATATATGTTAAATCATTACTTTAGCAAAACAGTGTAAATTCTAAATAAATCATTCAATATGTATTTTATGTAAAATACGGTAAGCTGGATCATCCAAGATTATAGCTTCTCTGGCTTATATAATAGGATCATTACATTAGTAACATATCGGTAAGTTATAAATAAACCATTTAATATGTATTATATCTATAGGTGACTGTAAAATACGCCTAGCTGGATCATCAAAGATTAAAGCTTCTCTGGCTTATATAGAAATTGACATTAATGTTAGCCAATTAAAGACCATGCTGACAACATGGGGCGAAAATGCTAAAAATAATAATAAGGAATATAACTGTTAAGGCCAAACAAAAACACACAAAAATGCACTCTTACCATTTTTTATACGATTTCTTTTACAAATTGATGTGGTAAGTGATTAAAACTTTTTACTTTTAAAGTCTTAAGCAGTTGGGCAAATTTTTTATTTCCATAGATTTGATGAAATTACAGCATTACTCTTTTTTTTAATGCATGAATATGACTTGCAAGACAAGAAATGTATTTATGTGTTGTTATGTATGTTTATATATACGTTTGTAAATCATTAAAACATAATTATAATTTAATTTTTTATATACATTTGTTCATTGTATATATAAATATATATACACTCGGGTTAGCATTAAAGACCATTGTAAAATGCATCCATCTATTCATCTCCCCTTATTTTATATTCTAACAATCTTTTGTACAAAATCCTATTCATCTCCCCATAAATTTATATCCTTTATTCCTTTCTCTCTCTCTCTCTCATATTTGTACAATATTTATGATACAAATAGTTTCTCTTGGCTTTTACAGTGTTGGTAAATATCTTATTTGTATATCTTCTTTTGTATTTGTTCACCAAAATTTCATGCAAAGTTTAGCAAAAACTAAATAAATATTTGTAAATGACAATTTGTCAAATTTATCACAAATAAGTGTATGAAATTTCAACCTCTGTAAAATCATATAATAAAAACTTCAATGCATCTTCTTCTGTTATTCAAACAAACACAAAAATACATATTTTCAATTGAACAAAATATATAAATTGTTTGTATAAATCAATGTGACAAGTGGCACAGCCATAAACCTTCTTCTTCCTTTTTTAGACCATACAAAAATAATTTTTTTGGTTATAAAATATGTATATGGGTGGATGTTCACTTTTATCTAGCATATGAATGAAAAAGTATTTCAAGATACCTGACTTCATATTATAAATAAAGAAAATACAAGTATGGATATACTAATTGAACGAAACGTTTGCACGCTTTAACAAAAATCCTTTATTTTTCACAACATGTTATAACACAAGAGCTTAATATAATAAAAAGAAAGAGGATTGCCTCTCGCCATGGGTAACAACAAGTGAAGACAAGTACATGATTGTTACCCTTTCTACTGTCAATTTCATGGACTACATCTTCGCTATCCCTCACATATTTGAATTTGAAAATTTAAAAGTCAGCGTAGTTGATGCTTATTTTGTTCCTCTCTATTTATAAAGCATCAATTGTTGGCTTTTGGTACTTTAATACATATTAGCAGGGTCGATCCCGAGATTTTAGCGCCAAGGAAAATTTTTGAACTGGGATCTATATTAAACAAGAGGTTTTTAATTAATTTATGACTTATGGGTTTTTTTATTCGAAAAGATGCCGATTTGATTTTCAGGAGTTTACATGTTTAAATGTTTGTCCCTTCAGTTTTTAACAAATTATTTGCGTGACAATTGAAAAATGACGCTATAAATATATATACACAGATAAAATTTTGGGGTGCCTAAAATGCGTTGAATATCGTGGCCCGAGGCGACCGCCTCCCTGGCCTCCCCTCAGAATCGGCTCTACATATTAGAAAGTTTTATGCTTCTTCTTCACTGTAGTTTGTATATAAGAATGAATCAACTTAGCTTCTGATCAGGTCTATAAAAATATGAGAATTATTTATTAGTAATCAATTATTAAACTACATCCTATAATATTACTTTTTCTTCTCGTCGTGTTTTAAGGTATTTTAATTTGGTCTTATAAGCTTACAAATTATTTTAGTTTTTTTTCCTCCCTAAGTTTTAAGATATATGGGAACTACTTGCCTCAAAATATAAAAATAGCTATATTTTAGTTTGATCTTATAAGCTTAAAAATTATTACATTTAAATTTTGAGGCCTGTTCTCATATAACCATTTTTAGCTGCGACCTGAAGTAGCCAAATCATACGATATTAAGACCTACACCATAATTATTCAACTTTGGAACTTGTACTTTTCTATGTTCTAATTTTAGTATTTGAAGTCCCTAAATTATTTGGACCTAAAGTTTCAAAGAAAATATATCACAATCAAACATGGAGTTTTAATTCAAAGTGTATAAACTGAAAGTCATATAATTTATATTAATTTGTGATATGAAGATCCATAATGATTATTGTGATCAAATGTTTACAAATTATTACTTGTAAATGGGATACAGTTTCTTAGAAGTACTATTAAAAAAGCCCGAATCTCTCCTATTATTTAACGATATTTGGATTAGAATATCCAAAAGTAACAACCCCCATTTTCTCACGTAAAGATTGTCCAGACATGATACGCCGAAGATGGGGCTTGCTTGTCAATTTATATCATTCTTATCATCGACCGAGAATAAACATTTATATTTTAAACCACATTTTAATTTAAAACTGAATTGAATTAATAAACAAGAGATAATAGTAATCCAACATCCACGTTCAACAAAATAAAATCTAACATTATTATAACATCTCGACTAATAAAACTAAATGACTTCAGGCTTATGCCCATAAAATAATCCAAAATAAATAAAGATAGGAAGAAGTAGCAGCCTAAACTAGAATCAATAAATCGATCTTCGAGCAAAAATACGTGACAACAAGTCTTATATTCCTTTAGTCTCGCTATCCTTGTCTACACAAACCTTGTAATTTGGGTTAGTTCCCTAGAGTGTGTAAGAATTAACTTACTGAAATTGAAATACAAGATTACAGTAAATTTAAGTAGGTGTCTCCCATCGTCACTCGCATAGGATAATCTTCTCACCTCTCACCTAGGTGCAATATTAATCGTATCCTATACCCATAAACCAAATGCAATATAGATAACAAGATGATTGGGAAACATGTGATGCGTCTAGCATAAATCATGTATTGGACATATCATTGTCTACACCCTTATCCTTTTTCCGAGTTCTCTAGTCATATTACTTACAATAGTGACCCACCATTCCCTATGTATCCTACGCAGTATTGAATTTATAATCAATTGGCTGCATCCTTAGACTTAGATAACTAATTTCATTACATTCGCAGGGTTATATATGTATAAGTTTGTACACACACACACACGCACACATACATACATACATACATATATATATATATATATATATATATAATAAGACATATTATTTAACGAAAAGAGTGGAATTACAAATCATAAGTTTATCTCGTTTAAAATTTTTTTATGTTTATTAACGGAAAATATCTTAGCGATAAAATTTGGTTTCAAATTAGACTACGTGCTGAATATTCAAATTTAGACTTTTACACTATTTTTTTTAAAATATAATAAAAATAAAGAACTCCATAAAGAACTCTTAAAATATTACGAAGATAATATATCAGATATAAAAGAAAGAATCCATCAATATAAACTAGAAATAGAAATCTTAGGAGAAAAAGGACGTTTAGGTTAGCTCATGATAACTGAAAAAGAATTTTTAAAAAGCAGACTAATAGCCGAATATAAAATCTTAGATAAAGCTATAAGCGAAAAAGATAAAAATATAAAAAATAAAAACTATATACAAGCTACTATTAATACTTGGACAATTAGAATAGCAAACGAAAAAATTCAACAATATAAGTTAGAATTAGAAATATTAAGTGAAAAGGGTAGATTTTAATGCAAACTGAAAAACAACAAATAAGAAGTTCAATAGAACATTGTAGACTTATAATAAAAAATCAAAATAACCATTTAAGGCGTATTATAAAAGTTTAGAAATCTAAAAACAGACCCTAAACCTGTTAAAACTAAATTAAATTTATTTTACTCTAAAGATGACATCTTCCTCAACAAGTAAAGGAAAAGAGATATTTAGGATTGAAAATCTATATAATAACGAAGAAAACACTAAAAAATATATAGAAAAAGGTATTCAAAAAGCTAAGGGACAACAATTATATCAAAAGAATTTGTTAGATTTTACAAATAAAATATATAATCATACTAGTCAGAGAAAAATAACCGCAATTAATAGTGAAGTAATTTTAGATTTAATAACTAAAGAATCAGCAGAAAAATTAGCTAAAATAGACGCAAAATTTATGCATTTAGGAGTAATAGTTATAGGATTAGTAGGTTTAACTAGGTTAGAAGCAGGAACTAAAGTTTTAGTATATATTTATGATGATAGATGGAATAATCATAAACAGGCACAAATAGCTAGCGCCGAAGTAGACTTATCAAGAAACGCAGCAGTCATAGGATGCATACCTAATTATAGTATAGATATAAATGAATTTGGTAAACATATAAAAATAGCCATAAGAACAAGAGGATATAATATGACAGGACAATATAATAATCTTTTAGTATATACTTTATTTATGGGAAAAGTATTTAATCACTATAAAATAAATTTTAAAGCTGAATTTGACTGTATAGTAAAATCATTTAATAGTAAATATGTAGAAATGATAGAAGCACAAAAAATCGATAGTAGTATTTATGAAGAAATCGAATGGAAATTACCTAATCTAACTATAACAAACCCAACAAATCCTGAAAAGAATAAAATATATGAAAATCAAGTAGGACAAAGTAGTATTAAATTTAGTCGTTATAAACATATAGAAGAAGAAAGCGAAGAATTATTAAATGAAATTAATGTTTTAATTATAGAAGAACAAATAGAAGAGTTATTCAATCTATTAGAAGACAAAATTTATGATATAATAATAGAAGATTGCGATAATTTAACAACCGAACAATTGATTATAAAATATGGTAATGAAGATAATAAAGAAGATATAATCTCAATATATTGCGTTGAGGGAACTAATGAAGATAATAAAAGAAAAATAATAAAAATAGGATTAGATAAATTTATAAATGAACAAGAAATTATAAAAACTTTAGAAGAAATAAATCCAGCCGAAGAAACTACTGAAACTTCAACAACACAAACCTCAAAATCAACCACTAGCGATTATTCAACACATCAACATTTAGGAGCTACAAAAGAAAAATACAATGAAAATAATAAAACAACACCCGGTAATAAAAGTAGAAGTAGATATGTATTCGATACTAGTTCTAACATAAATCAATATGGTAGTATATTAAACTTAGATAATATTAACCCTTTAGATTGGGAAACTGCAATAGAAATATGGGAAAAAGGATGTTATAGGACAACTACTTTATTAGAATTTATAAATAAAAGTGAATGCGAATCATACTTTGAAAATACTTTACAAGGAAGTGTATCAAATTGGTATTTAACATTTAAACTACAAGAAGAATACTTAACTTTTAAAGAAAACTTTAATATAGAAAGATTTACTAATTTAATTAAATTATCCTTTTTAGGTAATAATAGATTATTACAAATAACTGAAAAACAAATTGAAGCTCTTAGAAATCTAGAACAATTACAAATATGTAGATTAGAATACATAGGAGACTATACTAGGAAATTCGTAGAATACTGTACACAAACAGGACGAACAACAGATGTTAGCTTAATAGATAGATATATACAAAAAATACCAGGAAAAATAGGCGAAAAGATATGGAAAAATTGGCAAAAACTTGATGACTCTAAAACTAATGCATCAGTAGGATCTAGAATTAATGTAGTATATAATACTCTAAAATCTGAATGTAGAAAACTAAAAGAAGGCAAAGAAATTAAAAAACAATATTATCATACTTGTCAACAGCTAGACTTACCACCTCAATATGGTTGTGATAAAAAGAGAATAATAACAACTAAACATAAAAATACCAATAAATATAAATCTAAAAAGAAATTCAACAACTATAAAAAATATAAAAGTTATAAAATAAGACCCAGTAGAACATTTAAAAAACCTTATAAATATAATAATTATAAGAGAAAACGGCCATGGTATAAAAAGAGAAACATAAAAGATAATAAAGAAACAAAAGATAATAAAGATCATAAAGGAGTTAATAAAGTAACAAATTGTAAATGTTTTATATGTGGAGACCCTAATCACATTAGACCTAATTGCCCTTATAGAAATAAAAACAATAATATATCTAAAATACAAAAATAAATAAATATATTAGACGATATTGAAGAAGATTTAGGAGATACAATAGAACTAGAAAGTATATACGATGAATATGAAGAAATAGATAATATTAGCGTATATAGTATAGAATCTATAGAATCTATAGAATCTTTAGAATCTCTAGACTCTGGTAATGATGATATAGAAATCTTAGAACAAAGCTTAGATGATTTAAAGTTTTGCTGTAATATAGAAGAATGTGAATATAAATTAAAACAATTTCTATTTATACAATTAAATTGTGCAAAATGTTTAAAAGAATATAAAGAATTATATATATGTGAAAGTTGTAAACAAAATTTATGTGTTGATTGTTATAATTACGAAATAATTAATAAACATAAAGAACAAATAAATAATACTAATAAAACTGCACTAATTACTTTCCCTATAAAAATAAAATTTGCTAATAAAACTATAGAAACAACAGCAATGTTAGATACTGGGGCAACTAAAAGTTTAATTCATGTAGATTTAGTAGAAAAAGAAGATGCTAAAGATTTAAATTACCCTGTTTATATACACCAATTTAATAAAGATGCTATACCTATAACTCAATGCATAAAAAATATACCTATATATATATATGATGAACAATTTACTTTACCACAAACATATATAACGAATGTAAAAAGTCATCACCCGTTTATATTAGGATTAAATTTTATTCAATCATTAACAGGAGGATTTATGTACACACCATCAGGAATACAATTATTCAAAAAAAGGAACACATATTATACCTAATAATCAAACTAATTTAATAAAACAAGAAAATAAATTAATTCTTAATAATAATATAATATTAGAACCAATTGAAGACATAAAACTAAATAATAATGAATTAGACGAAGATTATTTAAACGACTATTTACAATATCTAGAAGATAGTGAAAATCTTAAAATTGAATGTAATAAACTAAATAATATTATGTTTAAAAACACAGAAATTGAATTAGAAAATTTAATTAGATTAGCTGAAAAAACGGAAATCATAGGAGAAAACCCACAAAAACACTGGGATAAAAATAAAATTGAAGCTAAATTAAATATAATAAACCTAGATATAACTATAATGACTAAAGATATTGCTTGTGAATTAATTGATCAAGAAGAATTCAAAATACAAATAAGAGAATTATTAAATCTAGGAGTAATTCAAAAAAGTATAAGTAGACATAGAAGCCCTGCATTTATGGTAAGAAATCATGCCGAAATAAAAAGAAACAAAGCTAGAATGGTAATTAATTATAAAAGATTAAATGACAATACATATGACGATAGTTATAAAATACCTAATAAAGATGAATTAATTAATAAAATCCAAAATAAAAAATATTTCTCTAAATTTGATTGTAAATCTGGTTTTTGGCAAATAAGAATGCAAAAAGAATCAATAGAATGGACTGCCTTTACTTGTCCAGAAGGACATTTTGAATGGTTAGTTATGCCTTTCGGATTAAAAAATGCACCTCAAATATTTCAAAATAAAATGGACACTATCTTTAAAAAACATTCTGAATTTTGTATAGTTTATATAGATGATATACTTATATTTAGCAACACTAAACAGGAACACATAAATCATTTACATATAGTCTTTACAGAATTTATAAATCAAGGACTAATAATTAGTAGCACGAAAATGCAATTAGAAAAAGAAGAAATTGAATTTTTAGGATTATATATAAAAGGCGAAAAAATAGAATTACAAGAACATATAGTTAAAAAGGTTTTAGACTTTCCAGATAAAATTGAAGAAACTAAAAAATTGCAAGCATTCTTAGGACTACTAAATTATTGTAGATCTTTTATACCCAACTTATCAAAATTAGTAGGACCTCTTTATAGTAAACTAGGAAAAAACGGACAAAAATATTTTAATAATGAAGATATAAAATTAGTTCAAAAAATAAAACAAATAGTAAGTAAATTAGAACCCTTGTCTTTACCTATAGAAAATAGCTATAAAATTATACAAACAGATGCATCAGCAATAGGATGGGCAGGAATATTATTACAAAAACCAAATAAAAATAGTAATAAAAATGAAGAAGAGATATGTAAATATTGCTCAGGAAATTTTAATGAAGCACAAGGTAGATTACCATCTACAGACTTAGAAATATTAGGAGTAATAAATACATTAGAAAGATTTCAATTATTTTTAGGAAAAGAATTTTTAATAAGAACTGATTGCGATAATATAGTAAAACATTTTAATAAAACAAATCAAAGTAAATCAGCGACAAAAAGATGGTTAAATTTCATTGATCATATTACAGGAAAAGGATTCACACCACAATTTGAACATATTAAAGGAAAAGAAAATCAATTAGCTGATATCTTATCTAGACTAATTACTAACTCTTTATAATTTTGCAGATGTCTCAGCAACAAGGATCTTCATCAGGAACAAAAGTGTATATTAATCATTTTATACAATATCCTAATCAATTATTTGCTGTTATAAATGAGAAGCAAAAGTTCAGATCGAAAATACCCGTTACAGAAGAACAACAAAAGATGATGGATAATCTATGGTTCAACCGAGAATACAACAGAGGATCTTTTATACATACTATGAATTATTTAAATATATATTTTCATAATATTTCTCATCATGTAAGATCACTAGAAGCACAAGTTAACTATTATAAATCTCGATCAAATCCACAGTTAATAAAAGATCAAGAAACAATAATAAAACACTACAAAACATTAAATTTAAAAAACCAAGAAAATGAAGAAAAAATTAAACAATTAGATCTTTATAGTGATAATAAATTTTTAGCTTCTTTTGATCCATATTATAAATTCGTTTTAAGAACAAAAGTTGAAACACTTCTACCAAGAGACTTAATAGAAAAAATATTTTTATTTTCTAAAGAAAAAGACATAACAAATTGGGTCGCTATAAAAAATCGTTTTCGTATTGGTATGGAACCACTAGGATGTACATATAAATACGAACATTTACGTAACAATTTTCAAAATAAATATGACACTATAATTTTATTAGATATAGAATATAAATATTTTGAAGATTTTATCATAACTAGACCTAATACTATATTTCCTAATAATCCACCAATAGAAATAGAAGTTACAATTAGTTTATTATTAGAATATGGTATGGTAGCTAGTCTTTTAATTCCCCCACCATGGGATCAAATAATAAATAGTAATTTTCCAAACAGTCTAATAGATGCAATCAGTGAAAAACATTTAGGAAAAATAATTTCATCAAATATTTTATTAATAATAGAAAGCATACCACCAGAATGGGTAGGATTAGGTCAAATTATTCATAGCAGACATAATATATTCTTAGAACATAGAAATGACAAAATATCTAACTACTTTCTCCAAGCAAGAGACGATGACTCTATGATACAAAACAAAAAAGCAACAGAAGAATTACTTAAATTATATAAGGTATATATGATTATGAACGAAGTCCCTTCAGACCCGTGGCACATGGTAAAAGAAAATTTTAACATGAGAATTTTTGTGCCAAAAAATCCCTTTAGCTTAAATATAAAATATTTTAATAAAGCTTTACTATCTAATGAAGTAGAAGAAGCAATAGAAAATGAAAAATCAACTAATTATCATTATACAAATTATAGACATTCTGATTCCGAAAATGACTCAATAGACTCTATGGATTCTGTCACCAGGCACAATATTGATAATATGATGGAACCTTAAAGATGCAATCATAAATTTAAAAGTTACAATAGATTAATTAAATCATTAATAGAAGCAAAAATAATTACTACATCAATAATCAGTCAGCCTACCGTCAGCAAAACCAGTCATCAGAAGCAATAAAAACTAAGACGCAAGCAATGACGCAAGTACAAAAACGACAAATCACTGTGTACTTTACTATGCAATCACGATTAGCACTGTGCGCTTTTTCCTGTACAAGATTCGAAGGCAGCCCACGTTTATTTTCCTGTACATATTTTTTGGCATCCGATGCTCTTTTTCTCCTATAAAAGGAGATCACTCCCTTCAGTTTACGAACACGAACCATTCAGATATCCTCTCTCTCTAAACAACCAAGCCCTTTATCTTTCAAGTTTCAGTTCTACTTTCCGACTAAGCTTTCTCGCATTAATAGTCTGTAACTACTCTAGTAATTGTAAGTTTTTCTCTTACTTTGTATAATATGGCATGTATCTGTATCTTTGTTTATCATCTGTAAATTAATCTTGTAATCGCATGTTAAATTCTCAGTAATAAAATTACAAGTTTTTATTAGCATTTTCGGGAAACCCACTCTGAGTACTTAGATAATATTCTTATTATGTTTTGATATATTATTAAAGGATCCTTGAGGATTTGTTTTGCATGATAATATTGACATAAATATTTTAAATGAACTCTGGAATGATCTTCTGTTTATAAATTTTCCGGTGTCCTGTGAGTTGCCATTGTCGCCGTTTTTAGCCATAGGCGTTGATATTGCCGTAGGCTTTATAACCTTGTAATAGGTTTTGGCTTGACTGGGCTGCTATTATAAATAGTACTATGGACTTGAGGACTATTTATAAGCTACTGTTCACTATTCACTGTTCATTTTTACTGTTCATGTCACCGTTCATCCACGTGCGAAAATTAAAAAACAATATTATCATACTTGTCAACAGTTAGACTTACCACCTCAATATGGTTGTGATAAAAAGAGAATAATAACAACTAAACATAAAAATACCAATAAATATAAATCTAAAAAGAAATTCAACAACTATAAAAAATATAAAAGTAATAAAATAAGACCCAGTAGAACATTTAAAAAACCTTATAAATATAATAATTATAAGAGAAAATGGCCATGGTATAAAAAGAGAAACATAAAAGATAATAAAGAAACAAAAGATAATAAAGATCATAAAGGAGTTAATAAAGTAACAAATTGTAAATGTTTTATATGTGGAGACCCTAATCACATGTAGCTAGTCTTTTAATTCCCCCACCATGGGATCAAATAATAAATAGTAATTTTCCAAACAGTCTAATAGATGCAATCAGTGAAAAACATTTAGGAAAAATAATTTCATCAAATCTTTTATTAATAATAGAAAGCATACCACCAGAATGGGTAGGATTAGGTCAAATTATTCATAGCAGACATAATATATTCTTAGAACATAGAAATGACAAAATATCTAACTACTTTCTTCAAGCAAGAGACGATGACTCTATGATACAAAACAAAAAAGCAACATAAGAATTACTTAAATTATATAACGTATATATGATTATGAATGAAGTCCCTTCAGACCCGTGGCACATGGTAAAAGAAAATTTTAACATGAGAATTTTTGTGCCAAAATATCCCTTTAGCTTAAATATAAAATATTTTAATGAAGTAGAAGAAGCAATAGAAAATGAAAAATCAACTAATTATCATTATACAAATTATAGACATTCTGATTCCGAAAATGACTCAATAGACTCTATGGATTCTGTCACCAGGCATAATATTGATAATATGATGGAACCTTAAAGATGCAATCATAAATTTAAAAGTTACAATAGATTAATTAAATCATTAATAGAAGCAAAAATAATTACTACATCAATAATCAGTCAGCCTACCGTCAGCAAAACCAGTCATCAGAAGCAACAAAAACTAAGACGCAAGCAATGACGCAAGTACAAAAACGACAAATCACTGTGTACTTTACTATGCAATCACGATCAGCACTGTGCGCTTTTTCCTGTACAAGATTCGAAGGCAGCCCACGTTTATTTTCCTGTACATATTTTTTGCCATCCGATGCTCTTTTTCTCCTATAAAAGGAGATCACTCCCTTCAGTTTACGAACACGAACCATTCAGACATCCTCTCTCTCTAAACAACCAAGCCCTTTATCTTTCAAGTTTCAGTTCTACTTTCCGACTAAGCTTTCTCGCATTAATAGTCTGTAACTACTCTAGTAATTGTAAGTTTTTCTCTTACTTTGTATAATATGGCATGTATCTGTATCTTTGTTTATCATCTGTAAATTAATCTTGTAATCGCATGTTAAATTCTCAGTAATAAAATTACAAGTTTTTATTAGCATTTTCGGGAAACCCACTCTGAGTACTTAGATAATATTCTTATTATGTTTTGATATATTATTAAAGGATCCTTGAGGATTTGTTTTGCATGATAATATTGACATAAATATTTTAAATGAACTCTGGAATGATCTTCTGTTTATAAATTTTCCGGTGTCCTGTGAGTTGCCATTGTCGCCGTTTTTAGCCATAGGCGTTGATATTGCCGTAGGCTTTATAACCTTGTAATAGGTTTTGGCTTGACTGGGCTGCTATTATAAATAGTACTATGGACTTGAGGACTATTTATAAGCTACTGTTCACTATTCACTGTTCATTTTTACTGTTCATGTCACCGTTCATCCACGTGCGAAAATTAAAAAACAATATTATCATACTTGTCAACAGTTAGACTTACCACCTCAATATGGTTGTGATAAAAAGAGAATAATAACAACTAAACATAAAAATACCAATAAATATAAATCTAAAAAGAAATTCAACAACTATAAAAAATATAAAAGTAATAAAATAAGACCCAGTAGAACATTTAAAAAACCTTATAAATATAATAATTATAAGAGAAAATGGCCATGGTATAAAAAGAGAAACATAAAAGATAATAAAGAAACAAAAGATAATAAAGATCATAAAGGAGTTAATAAAGTAACAAATTGTAAATGTTTTATATGTGGAGACCCTAATCACATGTAGCTAGTCTTTTAATTCCCCCACCATGGGATCAAATAATAAATAGTAATTTTCCAAACAGTCTAATAGATGCAATCAGTGAAAAACATTTAGGAAAAATAATTTCATCAAATCTTTTATTAATAATAGAAAGCATACCACCAGAATGGGTAGGATTAGGTCAAATTATTCATAGCAGACATAATATATTCTTAGAACATAGAAATGACAAAATATCTAACTACTTTCTTCAAGCAAGAGACGATGACTCTATGATACAAAACAAAAAAGCAACATAAGAATTACTTAAATTATATAACGTATATATGATTATGAACGAAGTCCCTTCAGACCCGTGGCACATGGTAAAAGAAAATTTTAACATGAGAATTTTTGTGCCAAAATATCCCTTTAGCTTAAATATAAAATATTTTAATGAAGTAGAAGAAGCAATAGAAAATGAAAAATCAACTAATTATCATTATACAAATTATAGACATTCTGATTCCGAAAATGACTCAATAGACTCTATGGATTCTGTCACCAGGCATAATATTGATAATATGATGGAACCTTAAAGATGCAATCATAAATTTAAAAGTTACAATAGATTAATTAAATCATTAATAGAAGCAAAAATAATTACTACATCAATAATCAGTCAGCCTACCGTCAGCAAAACCAGTCATCAGAAGCAACAAAAACTAAGACGCAAGCAATGACGCAAGTACAAAAACGACAAATCACTGTGTACTTTACTATGCAATCACGATCAGCACTGTGCGCTTTTTCCTGTACAAGATTCGAAGGCAGCCCACGTTTATTTTCCTGTACATATTTTTTGCCATCCGATGCTCTTTTTCTCCTATAAAAGGAGATCACTCCCTTCAGTTTACGAACACGAACCATTCAGACATCCTCTCTCTCTAAACAACCAAGCCCTTTATCTTTCAAGTTTCAGTTCTACTTTCCGACTAAGCTTTCTCGCATTAATAGTCTGTAACTACTCTAGTAATTGTAAGTTTTTCTCTTACTTTGTATAATATGGCATGTATCTGTATCTTTGTTTATCATCTGTAAATTAATCTTGTAATCGCATGTTAAATTCTCAGTAATAAAATTACAAGTTTTATTAGCATTTTCGGGAAACCCACTCTGAGTACTTAGATAATATTCTTATTATGTTTTGATATATTATTAAAGGATTCTTGAGGATTTGTTTTGCATGATAATATTGACATAAATATTTTAAATGAACTCTGGAATGATCTTCTGTTTATAAATTTTCCGGTCTCCTGTGAGTTGCCATTGTCGCCGTTTTTAGCCATAGGCGTTGATATTGCCGTAGGCTTTATAACCTTGTAATAGGTTTTGGCTTGACTGGGCTGCTATTATAAATAGTACTGTGGACTTGAGGACTATTTATAAGCTACTGTTCACTATTCACTGTTCATTTTTACTGTTCATGTCACCGTTCATCCACGTGCGAAAATAATGGTATCAGAGCTGCTTTAATTCTATATTATTATATAATAAGACATATTATTTAACGAAAAGAGTGGAATTACAAATCATAAGTTTATCTCGTTTAAAAATTTTTTATGTTTATTAACGGAAAATATCTTAGCGATAAAATTTGGTTTCAAATTAGACTACGTGCTGAATATTCAAATTTAGACTTTTACACTATTTTTTTTTAAAATATAATAAAAATAAAGAACTCCATAAAGAACTGTTTTGTAGTGTTTTATTATTGTTTCTTGATCTTTTATTAACTGTGGATTTGATCGAGATTTATAATAGTTAACTTGTGCTTCTAGTGATCTTACATGATGAGAAATATTATGAAAATATATATTTAAATAATTCATAGTATGTATAAAAGATCCTCTGTTGTATACTCGGTTGAACCATAGATTATCCATCATCTTTTGTTGTTCTTCTGTAACGGGTATTTTCGATCTGAACTTTTGCTTCTCATTTATAACAGCAAATAATTGATTAGGATATTGTATAAAATGATTAATATACACTTTTGTTCCTGATGAAGATCCTTGTTGCTGAGACATCTGCAAAATTATAAAGTGTTAGTAATTAGTCTAGATAAGATATCAGCTAATTGATTTTCTTTTCCTTTAATATGTTCAAATTGTGGTGTGAATCCTTTTCCTGTAATATGATCAATGAAATTTAACCATCTTTTTGTCGCTGATTTACTTTGATTTGTTTTATTAAAATGTTTTACTATATTATCGCAATCAGTTCTTATTAAAAATTCTTTTCCTAAAAATAATTGAAATCTTTCTAATGTATTTATTACTCCTAATATTTCTAAGTCTGTAGATGGTAATCTACCTTGTGCTTCATTAAAATTTCCTGAGCAATATTTACATATCTCTTCTTCATTTTTATTACTATTTTTATTTGGTTTTTGTAATAATATTCCTGCCCATCCTATTGCTGATGCATCTGTTTGTATAATTTTATAGCTATTTTCTATAGGTAAAGACAAGGGTTCTAATTTACTTACTATTTGTTTTATTTTTTGAACTAATTTTATATCTTCATTATTAAAATATTTTTGTCCGTTTTTTCCTAGTTTACTATAAAGAGGTCCTACTAATTTTGATAAGTTGGGTATAAAAGATCTACAATAATTTAGTAGTCCTAAGAATGCTTGCAATTTTTTAGTTTCTTCAAATATATATATATATATATATATATATATGTATGTGTGTGTGTGTACAGACTTATATTAAGTCTGGAGGAATCCCTTATCCAAATCGGACATCACAAAATGCGCAAGTGGGGCGGTCCCTATGCAATATACCGTTGCACCGCCCACACCCAGAGGTGACAAAGGATTCCAGCATCTACGACTATCTCTCTTAAGCGGTGCTCCTACGTAGTACCTAAACAACGCCCAACTCACTTGTGCCGACGTGTGCTACGGTTTCGAACATGCGTAACCCCAACCAATAGGATCATCCATGAACGTAGGTATGTCCACACAAATACTTAATTACATATTTCTTTATCACATTATATGTATTGATTTACCTCCCAATAATTCCCGAGTCAATTAACCATCTCATTAATTATTAGTTACTCTATTTAAATCATAATCCATGTAGTGCTTACCAACTTTCTCGTTAATTATAAATTCCTCTATTTTCAATAATCATTCAGCATTACTGAATATCTACAAATTATTTATGTAGTCACGAGCCTTCCCGATTCATGTTGTAACTGTCGTGTTCCCATATCTCGGATTCTATTCCCGGCTAACCCAATGGATATATAATTCTACAATTTTTTCCAAAATTTCTGACTAGCCTAAATGGATACATTACGACTAGCCTAAAATACAAACTAACCAACCTGGGGTGAATAGGGTATCTGAACCAGTTCACCCCTAGGGTCGAACCGGTTCGCCCTTAGGTTTGGGTGAATTCGAGGTTGCTACTATTTAGGAAGATTTTTCACAACTTACTTAATAAATTACCCCTTGTTCCTCTCTCATAAGTTACCCTAACATTTTACATGATCATTAATTGGTTTTATATTATCTACTAACAATTTTTTTACACGAGAATGACATTAAATCCAAAATCAATTCATAAGAATACAAATTCCTCCAAAATTATAAAGGGGGTATTTTTTTTAATTTTCAAGATCCATTCTTTTTCATGAATTTGTGCCAAGAAACACTCTTTTTCATGGGGTGTACATCAGATCTACACTATCACCCTATAATATCACAAGATCTATCTCTAAATCCACATTATTATTATTTTTTGGATTTTCTAATCCATTTCTCGGTTTCATAATTTTCTAATCATCAAAGTGAGATCCTCTACATGCATATAGTGAAACCTATTCCATAACATTAATTACAAATTTAATCCAAAAATCTATACAAGAGCCTACACACTTAAATTAAGAAATAACTTGGAAATCAATTTGAGCAAGAAAATTCTTGCCTTAGGATGATGGTGGAAGTTCCTCTTCTTGAATCTCCAAACTTCCTCCTTATTTTGACCTTGGTATCTCCTATCTAGGGGTGGAGCTGCTGGGGTTTTCTTGTATTGGTGAAAATGAGTTTATTAATCTTTTTAATTAGCTTATAAACTACTTAATCCCGAGTTAGGTTTTGACCCACACTTTTGGGCCTCCAAATGATCCCGAATCCTTAACAAGAATGGCCCAATAGCCTCCCAACTAATATACCTATACCCCGGGACCATTTTAAAAGGTCTAAAACACCTAAAAGAGTTTCCAAAACATCCTGAAATGCGCCCAAATTCTTTTTACTTGACATACCCATTTTTATTATGTTTAGACAACACGAAATCATAAGTAACTTACTATATGATTTATTTTCTACGAGTGAACTCCTCATGCCTAATTGAGTCCAATAATTATGTAATCACGAATAAATATTCATTCTCAATCTAAATTTTACCCATTTTAATTTAAATCCCACCGATTTAATTTATTCTCAAATTTATTCCAAACTATTAACTTAATTTCTATCACAATATTTTATTCTGAAAACATAAGGTATTACATTCTTTCCCCCTAATAATGAAATTTCGTCCTCGGGATTCACTGAAACTTAACCTCGCATTTTGATCCGCACAATTATCATAAGTTTTATACTCCATCAGTCCATTTTAATCCGCACAATTGTCATATGTTTTGAAAATGATGCTAAGAATGAAACCATTAATGATTATTGTTTAATTAATAATGGACTGATCACCCAGGATTAGAATAGGCGGGGTGTCACAAATGGTATCATAGCATAAGGTTCTAGTGTCCTTAGGATCTGTACGAACTTATCACGTTTTCAACGTAGCGTTCTATAATATAGAGCCCTAATATTAGGATTGTTGCATTCATGATTACGCATTTACATCTTCAGCTATTTTGAGGTACATTGAACTGTGGGCTAATCGAAATTCTATTTCTTTTTAAATGCCACCCAGATGTGCACCACGAGCCACCAGAGAGGTACAACTCGAGTTGCAGCTAGCTCAGGCACAGGGGACTATGAACACTATTGAGTTCGCCACTATTGTTGCACATGCAATTAACGTGGACCACAATTGCTCAGAAGGCACCACAGGTGCCACCTTAGACATAGGTTATGACTCAAGACCATACACACTCGTTTCCTTATGCCTATGAGCAAGTCATAGATGCTTTTTAGAAGTCTCATCCTCTCGAGTTTCAGGGAAGCTCAGATGTCGTTGCTGCTTGCCAATGGAAGAAGGACATCCAGCGGCATTTTTAGATGTACGAGTGCACTGATACACAAAGACAGATACTAGCTACTTTTAAGCTAGTGGGGGAAGCCTCACAGTGGTGGGATTCTATTACCACCACACAGGAGAGGGATAACATGCCTATTTAGGAATTCTGGGAGCGGTTCGACCGTAAGTACTTTCCATCTGCCATTTAGACAGAGATGATGCGTAATTTCTTAGAGATCGCCCAAAAAAGAAGAACAGTAACTGGATATGAGGAGGAATTTACTCAGTTAGAAAATTTCGTACTAGAGGAGGTGAGCACAGAGGAGACGAGGGTACAACTCTTTGTTGATGGTCTTAGCTGGAGCATCCGACAACATTTATTAGGTAATCCCGCTCTGAAGACGTATACGAATGTTGTGAATGTCATTTTACTGCATTGTCAGGATCACCGCTTCCACGAGAAAGGAAGCAAGCGAGCAAGAGAGTCCGGCCAACAGGGAAGGATAGGGGGTGGCAGTGCTAGTGGGGTACAATTGACTCAGACTCATATGATATAGGGTGAGCATCGTTCTTGATAGGGGGATTATGTTAAGCATTTTTGATCAGGAGATTTCAGCCAGGGGCAGGGTGGATTCAGGCATGGCCATCAGGGTCAACAACGTTTTTAGCAGGACTAGTAGGGCCAAAGGAGGGGCAGTATTGACCAATAGTGCCAAAGAGGGAGAAATTTCACTGGTAGATGCTTCATATGTGGCAAGAATGGCCACATATGTCAGGATTGCCCTGATAGGGGAAGGGTTCTGCAGCAGGGCGCTCGTTAGGAGCCCTAGAGACCTATTTTTCCCACCGCCCTTCCAGCACCAGCACCATCACTACATGCCTTACCAATCATCCCAGGAGTCCCACCACAGCAGGGGAAATTATAGTATGGACATGTGCATAATGTCCAGCAGGCTGCAGTTCCATAGGCGCCACTCGCAATTGAGGGTACGTTTCTTATACGTGGGACTTTGGGACCTATCATATATGACACTGGGGTTTCATATTCGTTTATAGACAATAAATTTGGATGATCCGCCGGGTTGTTAAACACGACATATAGTACAGTCACGTGCGTAGACTCACCGTTGGGTAGAAGGACACTTATCTTCTTTATTTTCTGGGGTGTGTATAGAATTTGGGAGACTTATTTTGCCCATAGATATTCTCGTGTTAGATATGTCAAAGTATGATGCCATTATTGGCATGAATTGGCTAGCAGCGTACAAAGCCATAATTGATTATTACAGTAGGAGCATGGTATTTGCAATTTCGGTCCAGGAGATGTTCTTAGTGGTGAGACCCCATCTCGAAGGAGGATCGTCAACTCACTTTTACTATATAGAGGAGGAGACCTCTAAGGGGGTAGTGATATCCCTAGATTCGATTCCGATTATGTATGAGTTCGTCGACGTATTTTAGGAGATATCGAGATTACTGCCTAGCCGAGAGATAGAGTTTATCATTGATTTAGCATCTGACACTCGGTCGATAGCTCATACGCCTTATCATATGGTCCCTATGGAAATGAGGGAGCTACGGGATCAGATTGAGCATATTTTGAGACATGTTTTTATTCATAGGAGTACTTCACCTTGGGGTGCCCCAGTGCTGTTTATGAAGAAGAGAAATGGATCTCTATGCCTATGTGTGGATTATCGGGAGTTAAATAAAGTCACGATATGGAATAAATATCCTTTGCCCCAAATCAATGACTTATTCGACCAGTTAAGAGGAGACGCCTACTTCTCTAAGATAAATCTGAGATCAGGGTACCACCAGTTGCGCATTCGGGAGAAAGACGTATCTAAGACTTCCTTTCTGACGAGATATGGGTCTTATAAGTTTTGGGTTATGCCATTGGGCTAACAACGTGCCAACGGTGTTTATGGACTTGATAAATAGGGTGTTTAGAGAGTTCTTGGATCAATTTGTCATTGTCTTTATTGATGACATCCTGATTTATTCCCGGACTGAGGAGGATCATGCAGATTATCTGGGTTGTGTTTTGCAAACCTAAGTATCCTGGATCAACTCTGGTTCGATAAGCTTATTGTACCACACCTATAACTAATAAGCGGGTGAACAACAAGGTCTATCATACAACGCCTTAAATGATGCCATGTCAATCGTAAACTGATAGGAGTTATTATACGCAAACTCCACCAGTGGAAGATATCGTTCCCAACTACCACTAAAGTCAAGGATGAGCATCCGCAGCATATCTTCTAACATCTGATTCATCCTTTCTATCTTCCCATCTGTCTATGGGTAATAAATCATACTCAATCGCAACTATGTACCCATGGCCTCCTAAAAAATCTACCAAAAACGAGACACGAAGATCTTGTCCCTTTCGGACGCAATATCGAGTGGCACCCCATGTAGTCTCACTATCTCAGCGATGAAGATCTGGGCATACTACCCCTTGGTATAATCCATCTAGACTAGCAGAAAATCGTCCACCTTAGTTAATCCTGGGTGATTAGTCCATTATTAAAATTAAATAGGAATCATTAATGGTTTCATTCTTAGCATCACCGTCAAAACATATGATTATAATACGAATACTTTAATGGCCCGATGTCAAAATTTTAATCTTTTTATTGACATGCAATAATTTAAACTATTAAACCTCATTCACCATTACAGTAAATAATGCAATAAATGATTAAACAACTCAATAAATAAATGTGTCTGGACTAAACACTCCAGACCGAAATTCACATACAATAATCCATAATTAAAACCAAATCCAACAACTGGAAATAAAAATAGAAATGCAGTATCACTGAAATAACCGCTAACTAAAGATGGGAGACATGCCTGACTGAGATAACTGAATGATGGACATGAACTGATAAAAGTGGAAGCGTCTACTACCTAGGTCCTATAACATCCATAACAGTTGCAGCACGTCAAATAAGAATGGACTCCTAAGCTTGGCATCCATGTGACTGGACACCTAAAAGGTTCTTACAAAAATAGATTTGAAGCGGGTTAGAGCCTAAGAACATTTGTAAAATATTTGCAAGTATTTAAAATGCAGTAAGAGCAGAAATTGTATACATGTTAACTTCACGTGTCCTCACTTGAGATCCTCACCTCTCAACTACTTTGCACACCTAAAGTATTCTCCTAAACCATCCAAGTTACGCTACCTCGTCTAACTAGTTGAACTAAGTATTTCCTTGCATACTAACTCGTTGGGCCCACCCGTATTGTCCATACATTACATTACTGGATTTCCAAACCCTTTAGCCAGTAAAAATTACCAAGTAAGTATTAAGTTTTCAGATAGTTAGGTTACTTTAGATATCACTATTTATCGTATCTACTAATGCACACATAGTAGAATAAATTTACACGTATATATATGTACCACCCTTTTCATATATACAAATAAGGCATCCTTAGGTAAAGACCTGCAATGCGTGTATACCCTGCTATCGAGTTCTGGTACATCACGTACTACGTAAAGGACTTTCGGTTCGGAATTACTCTTGAACCATAAATTTACGATTCACACAATATAGTTTTAAGCCTTTGAACTATGCACACACCTAACGCACCCAAATTACCGATCACACTATCATACGCACAAGTAGTGCTCAACCATAAGTTCTATGTTTTGAGGCACAAGTCGAAAATACCCCTAATGCGTTCATCAGGATAAGACTGTCCACGACGCGAAACCTCCCGTGATATAAGGCAGCATAGGTATGTTCACACATATAAGGAGTCACACAATAAGTATTCACAAAACCTATATATACATCATCAGTATAGGTATACACATAACCTATAATATATATCCCGTATGCAGTATATAAACCTTGAATGTCCTACGTATTATTAATTTACAATTATACTTCTCGTTGTATATACCCAAGTAATCCTCACTTCTCGAAGGGCCCTAATTACCCCTTACAGTATTCTAGTAGTTATATTATATGCCTAACCTACTAGTACTATCCTTAGGATAGCATTTACTCCTCTCGTAACCCATTTTATAAATCTCCAATACGCGACTCAGCCGATAAAGTCTCATCGGCCTCAATCCCAACATTTCCCTTATTATGATTTATCGGACCTCAACTATATGCTCACTGAACCCCTCTAAGTCCTTATATAGTTAATAAAAGGTTCCTTGCAAATCGGGGTAAATCAAACCTTAAAATAAATCAAGTTCCTCATTTCAGCATTAGTCGATCGATCGACAAATTGATCAATTTATCAATCCATCGATCGATCAACATTTATGGGTCTTTCGGTCGATCGATCCCGCGTTTGGCAGTTTTGTCCCAGTTACGTTTTTTACCATTTTTATTCCATAAAACCTTTATAACACTCCCAAACTCACAGTCACGCATGTCAGACCCTATAACAACATGTATAAATGATTTCTAACGTAACCAAATCATTAAATCATCAAGGGGAATCATTTAAAATGGATTAAGTCTACACTTTAATCTCAAAACCCTAAATTACTCTTTCTTTGTTCAAGAACATCAACAAAACCAGATTTCTCCAAATTCTCATGTTACTAAATTATTAGATTCGTAATACATACATACATGGATGATGTTTATTGTAATTTCTACCCAAGAACATGAAATTAATCTCCAATCTAGAGCCATAATCATTTATTCATGAAAATTATTCAATCCTACACTAACATAGATATTATATGCACTCAAATTTTGCAAGATAAAAACTTTCTTGGAGTTTGTAGGTCTGATTTGTGCTGAAAAGTGGTGGAGTTGTCTTCCTCTCCTTTCGATCTAAAATCGGATGGTGGTGGTGGTGTAAAAGTGGTGAAGGAACCATCCGTGACACCCTGCCTATTCTAATCCTAGGTGATCATTCCATTATTAAATTAAACAGGAATCATTAATGGTTTCATTCTTAGCATCATTGTCGAAACATAATTATAATACTATTACCCTAATGGCCCTGTGTCAAAATTTTAATCCTTTTATTAACATTCAATAATTTAAACTATTAAACCACATTCACCATTCCAGTAAATAATGCAATAAATAAATAAATGTGTCTAGAATAAACACTCCAGATTGAAATCCACATATAATAGTCCATAATTAAAACCAAATCCAACAACTAGAAATAAAAATAGAAATGCAGTATCTCTGAAATAACCGTTAACTAAAGATGGGCGACATGCCCAACTGAGATAACTAAATGATGGACATGAATGGATAAAAGTGGGAGTGTCTACTACCGAGTTCTTCCAACATCCACAACAATTGCAGAACGTCAAATAAGAATGGACTCCTAAGCTTGGCATCCCTGTGACTGGACACCTAATAGTTTTTTGCAAAAATAGATTTGAAACGGGTCAGAGCCTAAGAACATTTGAAAAATATTTGAAAGTATTCAAAATGCAGTAAGATCAGATATTGTATACATGTTAACTTCACATTACCTCACTTGAGATCCTCACCTCTCAACTACTGTGCACGCCTAATGTATTCTCCTAAATCATCCTAGTTATGCTACCCCGCCTAACTAGTTGAACTAAGCATCTCCCTTCATACTAACTCGTTGTGACAACCCGTATTGCCTATATAATATGTTATTGAATTTCCAAACCCTTTAGCGAGTAAAAATTATCGAGTAAGTATTAAGTTTCCACATACTTAGTTTAATTTAGATATCATTATATATCTTATCTACTAATTCACACATAGTAAAATAAATCACACGTATATATATGTACCACCCTCTTCATATATACGAATAAGGCATACCTAGGTGGAGACTTACAATTTGTTCATACTCTGCTATCTACCCTGGTACATCACGTACTACGTAAAGGGTGGCGAACATAGTTTTAAGCCTTTGGGATGTGCACACACCTAACGCACCCAAATGACTAGTTAAACTATCATACACACAAGTAGTACTTAACCCTAAGTTCTATGTTCTGAGGCACAAGTCGAAAATCCCCTCAATGGGCTCATCAGGATAAGACTGTCCACTACGCAAAACCTCCCGTGACAGCAGGTAGCATAGGTATTTTCACACATATAAGGAGTCACACAATAGGTATTCGCATAACCTATATATACATCATCAGTATAGTTATACACACAACCTATAATATATATCCCGTATGCAGTATATAACTCTCGAACGTCCTACGTATCATTAATGTATAATTATACTTCTCGTCATATATACCCAAGTAATCCTCACTTCTCGAAAGGCCCTAATTACCCCTTACATTATTCAAGTAGTTATATTATATGCCAAACCTACTGGTATTATCCTTAGGTTAACGTTTACTCTTCCCATAACTCACTTTATAAATCTCCGATACATGACTCAGCCGATTAACTCTCGTCGATCTTAATCCTAACCTTTCCCTTAATATGATTTATCGGACCTCAACTATATGCCCATTGACCCCCTCTAAGTCCTTATATAGTTAATAAAAGGTTCCTTTCAAATCAGGGTAAAGCAAACCTTAAAAATAAATCAAGTTCCTCATTTCAGTAGCATTCGATCGATCGACAGATTTGATCGATTGATCAATCCATCGATTGATCGATCCATCGATTGATCAACATTCATGGACCGATCGATTGATCCTACGTTTGGTCGTTTCATCCCAGTTACATTTTTCACCATTTTTATCCCTTAAAACCTTTATGGCACACTCCCAAACTCACAACCAAACATGCCGACCCTATAATAACATGTATAAATTATTTTGTAACGTAACCAAGTCATTAAATCATCAAGGGGAATAATTTAAATCGGATTAATTCTACACTTTAATCTCAAAACCCTAAATTACTCTTTCTTTATTCAAGAACATCAACAAACCTAGATTTTTCCACATTCTCATGTTACTAAATTTTAAGATTTGTACCACATACATACATGGATGATGTTTATCATAAGTTTTATCCAAGAAGATGAAATTAATATGCAATCTAAAGCCATAATCATTTATTCATCAAAAGTATTCAATCCTTCATTAACATGGATATTATATGCACTCAAATTTTGCAAAATAAACACTTACCTGGAGTTTGTAAGTTTGATTTGTGTAGAAAAATGGTGGAGTTATCTTTCTCTCCTTTCGATCTAAACTCCGGTGGTGGTGGTGGTGCAAAAGTGGCGTGGGGAGCCTCGAAATCCTTCACCTTCCTTCTCTAATGGACTCTCTCTGATTTTCAAACTTCTAACCCTAGCACCCTCAACATACATTCTGATATAAACTTAGGAATTTTATTGGTCCCTTTACTCTAAAAATCCAAAAGACCAAAATACCCTTTCGAGGTACCGGTTTGGCCCAGGACCCAATCCAAACCTCCGAGTACACTTTACTAACTATATCGACCCTTCTAAACACACTGGCGTACTCAAAATGATCATTTGGATGACCCATAAATAAATTACATTTTATTTCATAAATTTAATTCCCGATACGACTAACACGCGCATCTCGACTAAATTACCCTAACTACTGTATTTCTCACTCACGACAATCATATTGGATTCTCACTAATTTATTACTCGTTCACTAGGTAATGCTCAATATAATTCATACAATTAAATATTAACCCTTGTCCAGCTAATTAGTATTTATTTTAATCAGGATTAATTTCCATTTGAATTTAATTAATCCCAATATGAAAGTCATTAAAAATATGGGGTGTTACATACAGGGTGACCAAGTGGAGGCATGTAGATACTTCTACTAGGTTGAGGAGAAAGAGGCCCATAAGAGAGCCATAACCTCATACAATATTGATACTTTCGACCCGAGAGACGAAAAAAGCTAAAAAAAAGGGCAAACCGAATGAAGAGGTAGAATCCATCATCCTCATCGAGGATGAGCCGAAAAAACCATCTAAGTTAGTTCATCCCTGAAAGTCCAAATCAAAGAAAAATTAGTGAATCTAATAAGAAAAAGACAGAGTATCTTCGCCTGAAGCCATGGAGACATGCTCGGGATTTATCGAGATATTATCTGCCATCGGCTTAATATCGATGAAAGTGTGAAGCATGTAAAGAAGAGACGAAGATTTTACACAAGAGATAGGTGCGAATTCATTTAGGAGGAAGTTAAAAAGATATAGACAGTCGAATTCATTTGAGAAATTCATTATCCCGATTGGTTGTCCAACACTGTTGTAGTGCCAAAGGCCAATGGTAAGTGGAGGATGTGTATCGACTTCACCGGCCTAAATAAGGCTTGTCCCAAACATAGATTTCCCCTGCTTTAAATTGATAAGATGGTTGATGCTACGGCTGGGCATGAATTGATGAGTTTCATCCATGCGTACTCAGGTTATAATCAGATTTTTATGCATGCGGCCAACATTAAGAAAACCTCTTTTATTATGGATAAAGGAACATGTTGTTATAAGGTAATGCCTTTAAATTTAAAAAACGTAAGGGGAACCTATCAGAGGTTGGTAGATAAGATGTTTGAAGACCAGATCAAAAAAATAATGAATGTTTATGTGGACGACATGCTAACCAAGAGTCTGAAGGCTGAGGATCATGTGTCCGATCTTGAGCGCACTTTTGACAAAATGGATAAATACAAGGTGAAGTTAAATCATGTTAAGTGCATTTTCGGTGTTAGTGCTGGAAACTTTCTCAACTTCACCGTGAATTAGAGGGGTATACAGGACAACCCCGTGAAAATCAAAGCACTCATTAACATGCAGACACTAAAAACTATCAAAGACGTTCAGAGACTAACGGGACGGGTCACAGCCTTAAATCGTTTTGTCTCTTGGCCAACGAATAAGTGTCTACTATTTTTCAAGATACTTAAAAAATCCTTCATCTAGGATGAAGAATGTGATAAAGCCTTTCAATAGTTGAAAACCTATATGGGGTCACCTCTATTGCTATCTCGACCAATCGAGGGGAGAAGTTGTTTCTGTACCAAGCTGTGTTAGAGTTGACAATCAGTGCGACATTCATCTGAGATGACGCTAGAGCCCAAAAGCTAGTAAACTTTAATAGTAAGGCCTTGCAGGGGGCTAGCTCAAATATTCGAGGATGGAAAAACTAGCCTACAAGCTAATACATGCTTCTAAGAAAATGAAGTCGTACTTTCAATCCCATACGATTGTGGTGTTTATCGATACTCCTTTGAGGCAGGTCATTCATAAACTCAAGAGATCAGGTAGGTTAATGGTCTGGTCTATTGAGCTTGGTGAGTTTTACATCATCTGCCACCCTAGGAATGCCACTAAAGGGTAGGCTTTAGTGGACTTTTTTACCAAGTTCACATGGGCTGCTGTCGATAATGATGTTAAAGAAGTAGAAGAGCTAATGGTTGTACCGAAGGAGGTTATGGTAAACACTACTCCGATCGATAGTATGAAATCCAGAATGATGTTATTGATAATGATGTTATCGAAAAGGATTTTCTACCCAAAGATGGAATTTATTCGAGGATCTTTTTCAGAAGGAGCTCCGACCTAGTGTCTGTTTGTAAACGATCATCTTGTGAAAATAGTTGCGGTGCAGGGTTTATATTACTGGCCTCAGATGTAACGGACATAGATTATGCCTTGAGATTCATCTTCAGGGCATCAAATAATTAATCACAGTAAAAGGCCTTATTAGCCGATCTTTCTATCGCCAAGGCATTGAATGTACGTCAGATGATCATTCATAGTTATTCATAGTTAGTCATCAACTAGATATTAGGCATTTTCGAGGTCAATGGTGAGAAGATGGCTAGATATTTAACGCGAGTCATAAAGGTGATGGTTAACTTCAAAGAAATTAAAATCAGGATGATCCCAAGATATAAAAATTATCGAGCTAATGCCCTTGCCAGACTAGTGTCAACTACCAGGAGTGAGATTCGTTGATCAGTCCCTATAGAAGTTCTACACATGCCAAGCATCGAATAAAATGACAATGGACTTATGTTTTGTTTGAATCTAATATTACTTAGTCAAATACATTAGGGATGGTGAGCTCCCAAACTCTAAGGCCGAGAGAAAAAAACTCGGATATTCAGCTGCAAAGTTCACCATCATTGGTGATGTATTGTATAAGAGAGGGTTCTTACTTCCAGTGCTCAGATGTGTTCACCCTACTGAGGTAAATTACGTCATACGAGACATCTATGAAGGTTCATGTGTAAGTCATATTGGTGGAAGGTCTCTTGCTAAAAGGACCTAGGGTTACTGGTGGCCGACATTCGCCAATGATGAAGTCGATTATGTAAAAAAGTGTGACAAGTGGTAGGTATTTTTTAGTTTCCCTCACTAGCCTCATCAACCTCTCTCATCTATCACTGCGCCGTGGCCATTTGTAGTTTGGGGGATTGACCCAGTGGGTTCTCTTCCTAAGGCAGCATGTAACTACCAATATCTGATAGTGGCTATCGACTATTTTTCAAAATGGGTAAAACCCAAATCTATGATGTCCATAACAAAAATTAAAACATTCAAGTTCATTTGGAGGAATATCATTTGCCGATATGGCTTGCCCCATACTTTGATAGCGGATAATGGTAAACAATTCAAGAACCAGTCATTAGAAGTCTACTGCAAGAGGGTCGGCATCAAGTAGTTTTACTCAACACCATGACGACTACGGGATAATGGCCAGACTGAGGTCACCAACTAGATAATACTTAATAGAATAAAAAAGAAGTTGTAAGATGCTAAGGTTCTGTGGATAGAAGAGTTACATGGGGTCCTATGGGCTTACAGGATGACTGAAAGGATGTAAGGACAAGTTTTCCATCGTCCCAAGTTTACATTGTGTATGCCGTATACTATTATAACCGTCAAAGGAAGTTCACAATCATATGTTCAAGAAGGAGGATCCGAATATCAAGTATCTTTAACAATGGTCCTCTACGAGATTAATTTTGGTAAGGATTGTGTTTAAGTTTCGTAGATATTTTACTTTAGTATTGGAATATTTTTCTAAAATATGCGTTATCATAATGAGGAATTTTTTTAATTTAAAATTTTTTCTAAAAGACCTGTAGGTGGACTTTAAAAAAGATTATTTTTTCGCTGTTGTCATTCAAACAACATGATCAAACGACATCACATGTCATTTCTTATGTCACGATATTGGACATTCCTTGCTTGCTTCAAACGACCCTACACTATTTGGGTTTTTAATATTTCGTTCCTTGGATGATCTAACGACATCTAATGTCATTCAAATGACATCAAGAAGTCGTTCTAAGGACCTGTGTCACCTCAACTTTTTTATTAGCCTATAAATACCTATTTCATGAGAATTTTCATTCAAGAATTTTACTGCACGGAAACTGCATATCTGCAGATTTTTAGTCTTCACTTTTTAGGAAAAAATTATGTTTTAGATTCACACAAAACATTCCATATACTTTTGTGAATAGTTTTGGAACCCAAACACTTCTTTATCGAAATTTCTCTTGTAGAGAAGGATTCTCTATTGTTGGATTGGTAGTACTTGCGGGAGCTATTACTGATGACTACGTTCATTGGGAATACTCAAGGGTATTCACTGCTGAAGGCGGAGCTGTGATTTTGAGGTTCTCGAGAAAATCTTTGTTAGTTTGAAGGCTGCAGTCTTTTTGGATTTTCAGCGGGAAATTTATTGCAGATTTCTTTATATAATTGTAAGTTACGATTTACATTTAATAGTGAAATAAAGGTTTTGCCCTTTGGAAATTTTTCCTGAATATGGTTGTTCCTGATATTGGATTATGATTGTTTGATTTTCATGTTTGATTTATTCACATAGATGCATGTTTAAGGTTTAATACAATAGGATTTAAGATTGATTCTAATTAAGTAAGTTTTTATAAATTGGAAATTTGAAAATTCTATAAATAATTGACATCACGCATTCTCGGATTGGTATCAGAGCTTTAGCTAAAGATTTTTACCTCTTTACAAATTTGTATTAGAGCAGGTTGCTCCAAGTTATCGAATGATCCTAATTTTTTTATTTTTTCGTCTTATACCTTTTGACTCCTCACATTGTCAAATTTGTAACAGAGGAGGTTGCTCCAAGTTATCGAGTGATCCTACTTTTTTTTGTTTTTCCATCTGATACCTTTTGAATCCTCACGTTGTCAAATTGGTATCAGAGCAGGTTTCACCAAATTATTGTGAGATCCTTTTTTCACAAAATTTTTTGTGATATCAATCGGTTTTGAAAAATCGCAATTTTTTCGATGGATAACTTATATAATCGAATGCCCGTCTTCGGTGGCACGAATTATGACTATTGGAAAGCCTGCATGAGATCATGTTTAAAATCTATCGATGAAAGAGTTTGGCTCGTATGTGAAAGAGGATGGACTCCTCCCACTGTCACCATTAAAAATGTCACCAATCCCAAACATGTGTCTAACTTGAGTGAGGATGATTATAAATGGAGTACCTATAACTCTCATGGCCTTGGTGTTGTTTCTGAAGCTGTCACCCCCGATGAGTTTCGCCGTATTATAACATAAACCACGTCAAAGAGGCATGGGATATCCTCCAATTGACACATGAGGGTACCGACGCAGTTAAGGCGTCGAAATTATAAAATTTGACCACCCAATTTGAGATATCACCATGTTAGAGTCCGAGTGTTTTGATGAGTTTTATTCTAAGTTGTCGGGCATAGTTAACACGAGTTTTAATTTGGGTGAGAAAATTAAGAAGTGGAAAATTGTTCAAAAGATTTTGAGGTCACTCCCATTCCATTTTATTCCTAAGGTCACTGTTTTAAATTCATTGGGGATATTAGAT
The DNA here is from genome assembly GCA_949130495.1 of Sambucus nigra. Lineage (NCBI taxonomy): Eukaryota > Viridiplantae > Streptophyta > Magnoliopsida > Dipsacales > Adoxaceae > Sambucus > Sambucus nigra. The sequence goes on along the minus strand of OX422208.1, from coordinate 22,984,455 downwards.
ACACTTAGGTTAGAAGAATGCGTAGGAGATCTTCAAAGTTATGAGATCGACATGTTTCCCAAAATTTTTAAGCCTAAGGATAAAGGGATAGCTTTAAAGACTCAAGTTAAGAAAAGGAAAAAGGAGAGAGTTCGTGAGTCCGAGTCAGAGGGAGAACTTGATTTTTATGATGTGGCCTTGTTTGCTAAATTTTTTATAAAGTTTCTCAAATTTTCCAAAGAAAATTCTTCCAATAAAAATAATTTGAAGAAAATAAAACGAAAGAGGAGGACAATGAGAGCGGTGAGAAAGAGGAAGAGGCGAGACGTTATGAGTGAGAGGGAAAAGGGCACAAAGATTTTGAGTGTCCCACTATGCTAAAGAGAAAGGGCAAAAAGATTGCTAACACTGTTGCTCTTAATGACAGTGACATCGAGTTGGATGATTCCAAGAATGAATTACCACATGGAAAGTGAATTGCTTTTATGGCTAGTCACATGAGCACATCTAGTTCATCCCATGATGATGAGGACATTTGTAAACGTGAGAGCCTCGATGATGTTTCGAGTCATTCAGGGGATAGTGAGTGTGAGAGTGAGATTGGAAGTGAGGGTGAAAGCGATCTCCAAAAGGCATTTAGATATTTGTACCTCGATTCTTTGAAGATGAAGAAGTTGAATAAAGATTTATGTCTCAAGGTGCTAGATTTAGAGAGAGATATATAAGTTTTGAGGGAGTATGAGGCGTCGGTGAGTCAACTTGAGAAGGTGAGAGTTTCGTTATGTGAGAAGTTGATCGTCTTAAGTCGGGAAAAGAGTGAACTTGAAGCCCATAAGTTTTAACTAGAGAGAGTTCTCTAACGTTCTCGGGAGGTCAAGGTCATTATATAGGACACATCTATGAAGGTTGGAAAGATGCTCCTCGGTCCCTCTTTGCATAATGTTGAGAGACTAGGAATGGGTTATAACGGTGCATCTACTTCCCATGTTGCACTCGAGATGGTTGTCGAGTTTGTGATAGATTCATATGGCTCTCAACCTAACCTACCTAGGCATACGTTTTCACGTAGGAGATCACATCCTAGTCATTTTGAGAGAGGTGTTCCTAGCCCTATATATGTTTTTTCCCATTGCAAGAAAAGAGGACACCTTAGGGAGTTTTTCTTTAAGTTGGGTAGTGTGTCTTATAGGTTTTTACCTCATTATGCTACTACCCATGTTCCCATACGCACATCCACACATGATACTTTTCACGCTCTTGCATATCACATGATTGATTTTGAGCACTTTACAAAGCAAGTTGAGTATTTAGTCAAGACTTCACATGATTTGATGGATTTTTTCATAGGATGTCACCACCTTTGAAAAACTCCTCCAGACCTAATGATTGAGGTTTATACTTGTTTGCTAGCATAGGATGATTTTCATAATGATATTTTGTGCATATTGCTAGTGTGTACTACCATTGTATTTATTTTTTCCATTTTGATATATTTTTCAAAAAATCCAAAAAGCTTTTTGTTTTTGAAATTTTTTGGAAAAATACAAAAAGATTTTTTATTTTTTTACAAAAAAATTAAAAACATCAAAAAGACTTTATTTTTTAGAGTGCATGAGGAGTATCGTCTCCTCCTTACCCTACCAACAACGCCAAGAGGGGAAATCAGTGTGATAACATCATTTAGGTGGTGAAAAACACAAGTTAAAAACCATTTTTATATGGCTATTTCAACATCAAACTATGGTGAATTAAATGTCATAATTCTCTCCGCGATATGAGAGTGTATGAGCAGTCTCATCTTCCCTATACCCTCCCAACAATGCCGAGAGGGGGACTCAGTGTGATAACATCACTTAGGTGTTGAAAAACACATGTTAAGAATCATTTTTATGGTTGCTTCAACACCAGTTTATTACGATGAATGTAATGTATTAAGGTCAGAGTGTAACCATAAGCATCATATTTAGAACACCATTCAATGGTGATAAGATAATAAGATGAAGACACTACACTAGATCAGAAAAGATAACATGTTGATTGTATTATCAAAAGATCATCAATATTAGTAATTTTTTTTAAATATTACAGACATTGTTCAAAGATGAGGAGAAGGTTACATCAGATAAAGGTGTCAGGACGCAGGTGACCACCCAATTAAAGATAAAAACTCCAGCTTCTTTTTGTTGATCGGCCTCTTCTCGAACGACATCGTCAACAATATATTTGGCCTGAGCTTCTTCCTCCACAGTGCCACCATTAATAGCATTCATGCCATCCAAAACTATAGTCTTAGCCACAATATTCTCGACAGTGAGAGACATAGCCTCCACTCCGACTAGTGTCGTTGTAGCTATCGGGTCAGCATAGTCGAAAGCTTTCAAGTCCTGGACTAGCTTAGGCTTAGCCTTGCCCAGATCAGGATATTTAAGAAGGTCCCAATGACAAGTCGTCTTGGCTCCCTCTCCAGGTATTGGAAACCATAGCCGCCAAACTCCTTAGATGATTTGAAGGCTTCGATATCTTTCCTGACAGCCTCGTTAACTTCATCTTTATGCTTGAGTTACATATATTTAATTTGGGCATCGCGGCCCTTCTTCTGGACAGGCAGCTCATTCGCTAATTTCTTTTCAATCCTTTTAATCGCTTTCTTATGGCTCCACTCAGCATATTTCAAATATTTCTTCAAAGTCTTATTGTCTTGGATGGCCTCAGTTGCCTACTGAACTATAGGGAGGTTCTCCTAGATCCACTAATGCATCTGGTTAAGGGTGAGCAGAGAGTGGAAAATAAAGGAAGACAAAGTTAGCATAAGACGAGACGATACTTGGGCAATTTGAAACTTTTGTAATCTAGAACATTTGTACTGGAGTGGCCTTGTGGATAAAAAAGTCCCCTAGCCGAGGAGAATCTATAACTTGGAGAAATCTCCTGTCAGACTCGACCCGTATAGACTCGATAGATCCCTTGGCCCTATTATTATCACTGATCAGGGAGTCAATAGAAATGGTTAACTGCTCCAACCTAGCAGCGAGGACGGTATCACTGGATATGGGGATGTCTTAGTCGGTGGTGGCCTGGAATGAGCCACCCTTTTATGCTTCTTCGAAGGAGGGGGACTAGTACGGACACCTTCAACCTGCTCCTCCCTTTTCTAGCCCCTCATCTTAGACGGGCCCACCCGTTGTTATAATTTTGGCCAGGGTGTGGGAGTGGGATTCTTGATGGACAACTTGTTCATATTGGCCAAGCTCGGGGCATCCATCTTCCAAATTTCCTTTATCATATCGGTTAGACGACTTATAAACAAAAGACGATGGTTTGTATCAGTATATAAATAAGATATGACATTAGAGTTATAAAAGTTTGGAACTTACACATATCGGATAGGGGATCAACCCCCATACCGATCTTTTCTAAAAAAAAATCATCAACTGCTTAAACACAACCATCCCTCCCTCCTTACCCTGACATCGAATATGATCAATTTTCTCTCGACCATCAATACTTAGGTCAGTGTCAATTTTGGATGACATTGATACATTTCCCCATTTAACCCTTAGCTCAAAGACACTGCACAGAGAGTCAGTATCAAACTCCCAATCCCCCAACACAAAGAAGTATCGGGCCTTCCAGTGATGGTTGGAGATTTGGTTGATAATCAAGACCTTTTTAGTAGACTTCCTAGATACGAGGTGATAATAATCTGTTTGAACTTTCATTATGGACACAACATAAGATGCCTGAAAGAAGTTGATAAGAAGGTCAATCTCGTGGCACGATCTCTTTAAATGGATAAAGTCGATGATGATCCTCTAGGCATTTGGAGAAAGCCGAGCTAAGGAAAGGCCCAAACTATCAAGGATAGTTTTGATGTTTGGGTGGACTGGAAGCCTATAGTCAACATTAAATATTTATTCGTACACAACCACCTCACCCTCTCGATCATTGTTAGCTCTCGCATCGTAGTTAGGGACACTCATAGTAATGGAAGACTTGATCCCATAGATATACCTCCAGATCAGAAGTTTTGTATCTCTGATAGTGCTACAAAAGTTTGTAGAATAAGATGTGTTAAGTGGTTACTCATCTGAATCCTCCTCCTCCTCCTCCTCCTCCTCCTCAATTCCAATGACAAGGCACCACTTTGGAATCTTGAGGAGTATTCGATGCTAGTCATAGCTGACAAAGGAATAACTATTAGGGGATGTGAATCTGAAAACTCTGGTCTCGTCTCGTCTTTATTTGAGGCCTCTTGGGGGTCTCTCTATTTTTAAACTTGGCAACATCAGTATCGTCTATATGAGACTATGGAGCTTGTATTGCCTCATCAAATGAATCTTCCTTCTCAGACTCCCTAGATACAGAGAACGAGGACTTAGCCAGTGACCCCTATAAAGAGGTATCATACATAGTGTCACTACTAATATCAATAACATTAGTCTCGACTGGTGATGGATATGTGAAAAGTGGAGGAGGACGAACAATAGCTAAGGGGGTTGGGCTAATGGGATGTCTCTACTCTGCCTCTACTATTTTCATAGCCTCAGCCTCAGCCCAACGAATCTCCCTCAGTATAAATTCATTGCTCACCTAATTCATGTAGTCTAGTGTACATCTAAACAAGAAAAAGGGTTGACCTAACTTGACTAAAGGATCAAAGGAAAAAATCCCAACCATTTACCAACTAAATTAGTTAAGAACAAGAATGAAGATCACCGGAGAAGATGACCATAGGCACACTGAAGAACTAAATTAGTGACAGAAAGCTCGCTCTCTCACCAGAACAACCTCCTCTCAACTCTCTAAACCCTAAAAATCCCACAGAGTCACTAAACAACCCCTAAAACTACCACAGATGGTCGTCAAAAAGTTCAAAACTCACCGAAAAATAAAAAAAACACTAAGAAAGAGTAGAATAAGGAACGAACAAATAAAAATAAGGGATAACGGTTACCTGAATAGAAAGGAAGACGTTAGAATGAAAAATGGGATGCAAAACTCACCTGGATGGAGGTGGTTTGGAAAGAGAGGAAACGAGGGTTTGAGGTTTGCAAAAAATCTTGAGAGAGGGAAGGGAAATTGGAGAAGAAATAGAAAATTTGAGAAATTTGGGTATTTAAATGGTGCAATGATTGCGCAAGTTTCTTGAGGCATGCGTCATTAGGGCGTGAGTCCCCAAGCACACATGTTGCCGCCGATTCTTGACAAACACGCCAACTCACCCATTTGCTGATATATATCCAATGAAGGACACATGAATGACTCTTTTGTCTGGGGCCCTGAAAAGATAACCTCGACCTCCACAAGGTCCATTCACATATCTAAAATATCCTATAACACTGGAGAGTATTATCTCTATAAGGAGTCGGATGACTATACCCCTCAGCCTTCCATTCACATTGAAGAATAAGGTCTAGGGGTGATTGACATGCATAAGCGTAACCTCATCCTAGACAAGACTTATACATATGCAATGACCTCTGCCCAATGTCCATCAGATTCATCTGCATATGGGCCCACATCAGTCAATCTTAGCCTATGAGAACTCATTCTCAAAATAGTTGTAGACACATGCAAAGGTTCAATCTATAGTCCAAGATGATCTCGTGGCTCAGCCATTGTCGTGTGTCGGCCTCATACCACACCAATAGGCCAAGACAACCATGAGTTTTCCAATATGATCTTTACAGTCTCAAAGTTATGTCCCTAGAAGCCCATCTCCATAATCTTAACTCAATCTAGACCAACAAAGTCGACTTCAGTATTTTATGAGGGATGCACGACTTGTGCATCATCGGGCCACATGGACATACCATTACAATAGTTCTCTAGACCATGTGAGGGAATATTTCATCATCATAATATGCTTTTGTAGAGGTTGACTTTCTATTTATGAAAACCTCATTAATTCCTTATCCTTTTTTCTTATTAAAGTTACAATAAGACTCTAGTGTCATCTCTTAATTACTTTATCAAGGCGGTGCAATCGATTAAAGATCGGGAACTTAATGTCTATATTGAGATCGAGATTAAGCTCCAAGTCTCATAGGTTCACTATAAGGACGTTTCATTTCCCTCAAATAATAACCTTTTCCCTTTTTTGGAACCTCCGCTGGCATAAATCAAAGGCCCTAAATGCTTTAATCGTATATCAAGATTGGAAATCTGTCGAGGATTTTGGTATGATGTCCTTCCAACATGGATTCACATAGAACATCACGCCACCATAAGAACATGGTATATAGTAGAAATATGAGGCCCAAATTGAGAAGTGTGATATAGATCCATACCTAGGTACAGAATAAGACCCTTTAGTGCAGTCCATATCAGTAATAGAAAGACCTGCAACCAAAAACATTCTAATGGAGCTATCGATCATGTCATAAACAAGGATACTACTAGTAGTAAGACATCAAGGATACTACTAGTAAGACATCTCCTAAGTAGATAAGACTAAATCAACTAGTCATAAACAAGCTCGTCATGTTCTTGCCTCCTTATCGTTCAAAATGCCTAATGCTTATTATCTATTGTTAGAAGCTATCGATCATGTCTAGTCAAAGTCTATCTTGTCTTTACCAAGTGTAATTTTCCTTAGCTAATAAGCATTTGAGTTTTTCACATAACAATGGGTTCATAAGAGTAGGAGCTCTTTCACAATGGAGTAGGCTCTGATCGAACCACTTACATTTATGTATTCTCTATCTTTCTAATCTCCTTCTTTGCATACTTACATTCCTGCGATTATATATCCATGGATGACTTAGCTAGAGCTTAATTTGCTAACATATTTGAGTAGTGATTATCTACATCATCAGGTGACATTGCCAAGAAGCTTGTTTAAGTCCAAACAGACAATGTTTTCCTTTCCTTCTTTTATGACGCCTTTTGTTTGTGCCATATAGACTTATTCTTCCAAAATCCCATTTAGAAAAGTTATTTTCATGGCGCTTTGGTGAAACTCAAAATCGTAATGAGAGAACAATGCTAAGATGATTCGTAGAGAATCCTTCTTCGAAATAGAAGAGAAAGTTTCAACATAATCAATGCCTTCTCGTAGATTAAAACCTTTGGCAATTAGTCTTAATTTATGTTGTTTGATATTTCCTTTTAAGTCGTATTTGGTCTTATAGGCCCATCTACACCCAACTTGTTTATGTCCTTCCCACACTTAAACCAACTCCGAGACTTAATTAAAATCCATAGATTTTATATCCTCATTCATGGCATTAATCCATTTTCAAGAATCATTTCTGTTAACATCTTATTCATAAGTAACCGTATCATCAATATCCCCTATGTTAAATTCCATTTCTTGTAAATACATCATATAATCATCTGAAATAATCTATCACCTATTTATTTCAAACATGCTTAATGCTAATTCTTATTGTGCCTATATAATAGGTTCATTAGATATGGTCTCATTATGTGCTTGTTTGGTTTGTTGATCAATCATATGTTGGTCTTCATCATTGATCAATTTAACACTCAAATTAGCAAGTACATTAGGAATAACAGGAACATTATGAACTTGTGGTAGAGGGAATTGTGCCATTACTTCTTAAATGATCACATCTTTGCATTCATTACTCCCACTGACTTCCCTTTTTAAAATGAATTTAGCATTTTATGTTTCAATAATTCTTGTAGTGTAATTAGGATAGTAGAACCCATATCCCTTTGATTTTCTAGACACCCAATAAAATGACATGTCAACGTTATAGGATCTAATTTCTTTTCTTATTGATTGTAAATTATTGCTTCCTCTAGGCAACCTCAAGCACATAAATGTCTTAAAAAGGGTTTCCATCCTTTCCACAATTCAAAAGGTGTTGGGAATTACCTTATTAGGAACCCAGTTTTATTCACAATGGTCATAAGAGCATGCATCCATAAGAATATAGGCAAATTAGTTCAACTTAACATACTTCTAATCATTTATGTAATGGTATAGTTGTTCCTTTCAGCTGCACCATTCTTCCAGGGTGATCTCAGAATTGTATATTGTGTACAAATACTTAACCGTTCGAGGATTTTAGAAAACAGATCAACTCCCCCACTTATCATATCTTCTATAAAATTCACCACCTTTATATTCAATCTAAGAATTTTCACCTTCTTCCTACTTGGATTATGGCTCTTTTCTCTGCGTGCTTGGTATGTTTTCCTTTAATACAATCCACACACACGTCATAATCATCATAATCCAAGTTAGGGTGAATTCCCTAATTAATTAACCTTTCAATTCTTTTTCTGGATATGTGACCTAACTTTGTATGCCATAAGTAAGTAGATTTGTCATTTGATGAGACACTTTTTGTTCCAATAAGAGACTCAAAAAAAATATTTTCAAAGTTAATTTAATATAGACCATTCACCAAAAACCCAGAACCAATAGGAGAAGCATCTTTAAATAAACTAAATCCATTAAGTTTGAAATCAATTAGGATCAGGTTTTGACAATGAAATTAAATCTTTAGAAATTGTAAGAACATAAATGAGTTCTTTTAAATCTAATTAAAAATCGGAATCTAAAACAAATCTAAAAAGTCCAATAGCTTCGACTATAGTTCTCTCCCGATTTCCCATATAAAGAAAGGCTTCATTTTGTTTTTTCCCAAGTTGAAAGGCGTCCTGCTTCAAATTTAAAACATGACAACTAGAACCAGATTCAATCCACCAAGTGTTAAAAGGAACCTTAATTAAATTTGATTTCAAATATACTAAATACAAAGGCTTACCTTTCCTTTTTAACTAAGTTTTATGTGTATGGAAGTTTTTCTCATATTGCCCTTTATATTTATAGATGTGAAACATATCATTATTTTCCTTGTTAGCATGTCATACCCTGTTTTTAGTTTGAATGTACAAGAGAGTAACAAAGCAATGAATTAAATTTAAGGCGAAAAATAGAACTTTATTCATTAATTAAAGTTTCCAACCTATTGTACTACCACTACGGGGGTGAATACCATTTTATTCTCAAAGCAAAAAATAAAATAAGTAATTGAAAACTTCCACTCCTAGCTCCAATCTTATTTAATTTCCACCAATAGAGTTAAATACGAAAACATGTGGCCCGTGTACATCACAAAAGGGAGGGCGACTATCCTCTTTCTCCATGAACATCTTGAGGAAAAAGGAATTAGCAAAAATATGCTAAGAAGATCTCACCAATTTTATAACAAATTATATATAGATAGAAGCTTGGAGTGTGTATATAATTCACTATTTGGTATAACAACATGGTATAAATTTTTATAATGAGAAAGTCAAAGAATATAAGTAGATAATCCCATACTTACCAGATTACAAATGAGTATAGAAATAAGCAAAGTGTCATCAGTATAACCAAATTATAATAAACCCAAAACCTTTAGAGAAAAGTAATCAGCTAGGCACACAATTAAAGTGGAACTCATACGTATGTAGATAAAATTCAGGCCTTCAAACATCTCAGACCTTAGGCCAAGTATAAAAATTTCGTGGGACAACATATTAGTCTACTCCCTAGTTAATATTAATGCTTCTTTCAATAAATAATATCCACAAAGGTATAGGGTGAACTGAATCAATTATTACAATTATTTTTATGATATCAATTATTAGGTGAGAAGGGTTAAAATTGATCAAATTGATCACAATTTGAAAGTAACCAGAGATATAGTAGCATATTAGTATGATAATTTCTACCCATACTAGGAATCAAGTAGGGCTGTCACATAGTGATATCAAATAGAAGTAAAACAAGTGCGCTAAAATTTACTATTAAAAGGGTAAAACCTACTTGTACGTAGTATCAGACGAGCTTAAGTATGATTGAAGAGGAGATCAGGAGGGGCTGGTACTTGATTATCTGTACACAAATACTTTTGTAAGTCAGTGTGGTTGATAATAATTTTGATTTGCTGAAAATAAACTAAAAAAAGTGTGTTTATAGTGGCTAATTTATAAATATTTTTAGAGCTTTAAAATCTAAGGCTTAGAGTCAAATTAAAAACTTGGTGTAGAAGAATTTTTTTACTCAAAATTTAACAAAGTACATTAGAAAAAATTTGAATTTAAAATTCATAACTTGAAAAACTCAAGAGGGGACAGTTTTTAATTATAGGAAAATATTTATAACCTAATACCTAATTTTCTATAACTTAAGCTAGGATTGACCAAACACTTCCTTACCTTATACCAATTTGACCAGAAAGTTTTCATAAAAATATTAGGAAAAAAATTAGAAAATTTTGACTGGCCACGCACCCCCACGCGCCTACTTAAGGTTTCTACCTGAAAATTTCATCTTCAACCTCTCGACGGTTGACCTAAAGTTTGAGAAAACTTTTACCATGAATAACCCCTGATTTTCTAAACCATTTGATATGATTCCTGAACCTACCCAACCTAAATTTTTCAAAATGAATCCAAAAATATAAGTTTTATGGGTTGACGTTCAGTATTCATCAAGTTACAAATACTGTGTGTTTTTCATAAACTTTGTCCAAACTCTCGAAGCTTTATTGAATATAATAGAGGGTTTTATGAATATGGTTGTGTTTATGATATCCGAAGGAAGAATCCGATTTTGGTTAGAAGGATTGAGGTGGTATGGTTAGGGAGAATTTCAAATTTTCATTTTTTTGAAACGAAAAATACCTTCGAGAAATTGAGGCTCAAAACCTATGATTTTTTGAAAATGACCATTACACTTGAGCTTCTGAGTTCATAAGAAAGCTATTCCTAATTTGGAAATTGGTTCAGAGTCAAGGAATCAAATTCCACCATTATAGCTCAAACTTTAATGGAGTTTTTGTGATTTCTTCGAACGGAGGATGTTTTGGATGTAAAAGTTTGGTTATTTTGATTGATATAAGCCTACTAACAACACAGAAAACTATAGGAATTGAATGAATGAAGTTTCACACATAAAATGATAGAATAGTAGATTGGAGGGGAATTTTGAACTTTGGACAGGCTCAAGTTTAGTGATTGGATACTCGCTCTAGGAGATGGATATTTTCCCACTTACTCAATGGGAGACGAAAGTGAGCCCGATTGGATAGACATACCCGATGATATGCTCATCCCATTAACTAATGATCCCATTGGCATTATAGTTTAATCAACATATCCGAACTTATGCAACAACTATACCAATAGTAATTATTTAACTTCGAGAGGGATTCTAACTCCAAGAAATGAAACAGTGGATGAAATCAATTCGTACATTATGGACCTACTTCCCGAAGAGAAAAAAACTTTTCTCAGTTCAGATTCTCTTTGTAAAGCTTCTGGGAATTTTGCTGATCAAGATATGCTCTTCCCCATTGAGTTTCTTAACACACTATCATTCCCGGGCCTACCAAACCATGAATTGCACTTAAAAATTAGAATGCCAATCAATTTGTTACGAAACATAAATCAAAGTTTAGGACTTTATAACGGTACAAGGTTGATAATTAACCAACTTTCAACATTGGTTATTGAAGCAAAAATAATCTTCGGGTCGAACATTGGCGCAAAGGTTTTTATTACCTGGATCATTATGACTGCTTCAGAGCCTAAATGGACTTTCATTTTGAAAATGCGTCAACTACCTGTTCGACCATCATTATGCATGACAATCAAAAAGAGTCAAGGCCAAACTCTACAAAATGTTGGACTTTTTTTTACCGCATATAGTCTTTAGCCATGGCCAACTTTACGTCGTTGCATCTCGAGTTAATTCACGTTCTGGATTGAAATTCTTAATAATGTCAGATAACTCTGATCACTACAATAAGACAAAAAATGTGGTATTCAAAGAAGTGTTCGATTCATTAAATAAATGCATGTTAAATACAATTCCAACATGAAAATTCATTTCAGTGTTTTTCATTGTAAACATAATCATTAAACAAACTATATCTTGATCCAAAACTAGGATTATCCAAACACACATAATGAGAAAGGTTACATTACTTAAGAACCTCCAAAAAGAGGGAATTGATTGGACAATTAAGGTCTGGGTTTCAAGAAAATGGAAGCCTCGCAATACAAAAACAGACAATGAAGTCATGAGCACGGACATGATTCTACTCGACGAGAATGTAGTAACTTCATATATCTCTAACCAATATAAAATTAGATGCTATAAAAAAATTATCAATTAAACACATTCATTTGTTTTGAAAGGGATATCACATCCATGCTTGCATAAGAAAGAAGTTAATTGATCAGTTCGAATAGTTACTAAATGATGGGGAAACTTACACAATATCTACATTCATCGTTGTGGATAACAAGTATAACTACAAGGTCGTGACACACAAATACATGATCGACTTCTTGCCCAATACCTTCATCGAAGAAATTCCTACGAATTACCTGAACATTAAAAGGCTTCATTTCTAATTCCTCAATTTCAACCAAGCCTCATCAAGGACAACCAACATCCAGCTATCTCGTAAGCATTAAATACTTTAAATCAACACTTACAAAAATTTAAATACTATAATTTATAGTCATCTAACTTACAACTTTTGACTCTAAACAGATGTGGTTGGCGTACTGATAAGCATGAGTGATATTGAAGATCAATTTGCGAGGGGAAATGTGATTAAGAAGAGGGTTATTATGCTACAAGACCAAAGGTAAACTATATTATTAAGTATCTTAGTACGTTAATATAATTGCATTTATAAATGCATATGTTTAATTCAATATAAAAATACAGCGATTGAAAACTACAAATTACGCTGTGGGCCGATAATGCACATGATTTGGATGAGGATATTTAAAAAAACATATCACCACATATCGTTATAGTCGTCTCATCCACGACAATGAAGTTATTCCAAGGTAAAATTACTGTTAAATGACATCTTTCAAGCACACATTTATCTTTCATATTGATTTTCGTATTTATTTGTAACTTTTCATTATTACTTCTGCTCAATAACAAAATTTTATTTCACACATTGTACTTTCAATCAAATAAACAAATAACACAAGTGCTAATATTCTCAATTCTACTATTTATAGGGAATTACTCGCTATCAACTACAAATGCAAGCAAGGTTTACATAAATCCAGAAATACCCAAAGTGGTCATTCTAGGAACGATAAAACATTATACATTTGTTAATGTCAATTTTCATTATTAATATAAACATGTCACTATTCAAAAAATATACATTATGTTATAGTGCTCGAATAACATCTGCAAACATCATGAAAATTCCTCCAACAAATGAACAACAAGCAGAGAAAAAATCAATTGCCGAGATTTTTTCCATGACATCAAATACACAACAAGAGGTATTTAAATTTACTTAATTATTCAAACACATTCATTCATTAAGAAATAACCATATTAAAGAAAAAAACTAACATACAATTATTATATAGCCAACATCGATTTCATGAAAAGCAAGGATCATCAACGTAGATACAAAATTTGGTTGGTTCTACTTATCATGCACAGGGTGTAATAGAAAGTGTACCACATTATCTACAACATTTTGGTGCAACAATTGCAACATTGAACCAAAATTCTCGAAACCAAGGTAAGAGTTACGATATAATATCAATTATTTAGTACAAAACATAAACTAATTACATTATTCTGAAATGCAGGTATTGCTTGAGTGTCAAAGTCGAAGACCCAACAGGAGAAACAACTTTTGTCATTTTTGATAACGAAGCAGAGAAGATCCTTCATATACCTGTCACACAGCTACACACATCATTTGAAAGAGTAATAACATATATATAACATAACATAATTTCAATTTATAGTTATTAAATTAATCATCCATTTAATATTACAGGAACAAGACAGTAATAAAATACCCACATTGATCAATAATATAGTGGGCAAGGCATACAACTTCAAAATCAAGGTTTACAATTGCAATTTGAAGCAAGGGTCATGTTGCTACACAGTAACAAAATCTACGAAGAAGATAGATCCAACAATGATTTTTCATCAACAACGTCTCAATCACAGGTATATAAACAAAATTTTATAACGACTATGCTTTGAATTATAAATTAAAATTTATACTCATAGCCTACACTAAACAGGGACAGAAGAGAACATTTCCCTCATCATCAAGTATGTCCAATGACTACATAGAAATCCACACAAATTCTCAGAATAAAAAATACAAAGGTCTAGATAATGAGTAAGTATTTATTGTTAAAAAAATTTATACTGAAACACGTAGTAAAATTAATTTAAACTATCTTTAACTTTAACATTCTATTCGATTATGCAGTGAACATTATGACGGCTGGACTTAGAGAATACACTTCATGATTTTCAAGAAATGGCATTCATGACCAATCAAGTTCCCTTTGTTTTTACAATTACTACAATTCATGACTCTTTACCCTTTCCTATTACAATAATTAAAGACTATATTGATTAACATATTGAACCATTTTATTTAAATTCCTCTGATCTATTCAATTTATCAAGTTTATGCTATTATCTATCAGAATCTAATTTAGAATATATGTAATAATAGATCAATTGGTATACGTTATTATTTACATGTAGAAGATACATTGATATTGAAGAAAAACACATTGGGTTCACTTATAAATTATTCAAACCTTTCCAAATCAAGAGACAGACTATTCTTTTTCAGAAATCTAAAAGTAATAATCAACTATACGTTTTTACACATAATTGAAGAACAAAATAACGAATCTTAATTTGGGATGGAAAACCTTTTTTAACTCCGCCAATACAAATTTTCTTTCTGTATTGTCGGTCCCAAGCCCGAATAAAGGAGGAGTGAATTAGGTTTTTGGGAATTCATTTAAACTATGTTTCAATTTAATCATACAATCTCAAAACAATATATGAATAGAACATAATATTTGTAAACAGAATAATGTGAAACGTCGAGCACGCTTCAGATTTTATCGCATTCTTTTAAACTAACTTCTTAAACTTTGTCTTTAATCACAGTCCAAAAACATAACCTTTATATGCAAAAGTTACATAACAAAAACTATCAACAATATCCATATGTATATTTTGATGATAATACTGTATAATTGCAGTTCAAAAACAGTTGTCTAACAAAACTAGCATTTTCCCCTAAGGAACAGAAAACATAGGTTGTCTGTTCACATACATGTCCTTAAATGTTGTTGATCTACAATTTACAAATATATTTTTATAGTAACTGCATCGAACAATTATACTTAACTGATTTTATAATATGATTCATACATTTTATATTTTTAACTGTAACACGTCTACAATAGCAGCTGAAATTGTCTCACAAAACTTTTCGACAGTTTGAGGTATGTTAGTTGTTCTTTCCACCATGTTTTAACTACCCAATACTAATTTAGCATTAAGAATATCACAACTCATCTTCATTTGATGCTAACCATAATCAAGTAAAGTGTAATCACATGTATCTAAGATTAGGTTTAGCTTTGAATAGAGGACTCTGACCTATGTAAATACTTTCTTCTTACTTTGGTTTATGTATGAGGCTTTTATGGTTTGCTTTCTTAAAATAGAAATTTGAGATTTTTTTTATTGCTTCCTTCAGTGACGATGAGAACATGAAGAGAAGTAGACATCGACACTTCCTCTATGTCCAGTGGTAATCAGGATGACTTAATGAGGTAATGTAAATCTATACTTTAGTTGATCAGATGACTCAAGTAATGATGTATGGTTTTAGAATTCAGTCCTTTTCGATTTAGCGATTTTTTTACCACAAACATAACTCATTCTCCCTATGAATCTGTTGGTAGTACCATAACTCTGCATATCTAAACACATTATTAATAGTTTAAAATCTTGACTACATTACGTGGTAAATCAAGAAATATAAAGCGTCTGCGCATCACGCGGTGCTATAAACTAGTATACTAATAATATCATCCACATCGCTTCAGTTATAGTGGAACTTTAGGCCATTAAAAATGGCCTTGACATTGGGTTACACAAATGATTTCACTACCTAGTCATTGAGACAGATTCACAACTAGCTTTTAACATGATTTACATGAAGGGAGCGAATAATCCAGATAACCAAACTTGGATCCAAGAAATCCATGACTGCACCAAACACTCTTAACAAATTAGTATATGTTTTTATTATTGGGAAGATAATAGTTGTGTTAATTCATTAACCACCCTTTCAGTTATTAGGTTTTTTATAAATAGTATTTTCTTATTCCTCCTCAATTTATTCTTCTTTTTCTCCTTAAATACTTGCATAATACTATTACTCTTCGAGTGGAAAGAAGTGATCACTCATGTACATTAACACTTATATAAATAAAGCTTCCTTTTATTATATTAAAAACATACACTTATGTATAAATTACAATTAACATTCATACAGACATAACATATATAACACAAATGTATCAAATAATATAAATTGTCTCCTTATCCCTTCTCATTTCTCAGGTTTAAACACCCAAATATCAAATAATATTAAGGAAGAAACTAAGGATAAGTAATTTTTTTAAATATCTAAATAGAAATAGATATCTTTTTTAAAAATAATATAGTGGCCATCCGGGTCGAATTCCTCCGGTGTGGTCTCGGGCCTCAAAGTCGGGACGAAGGGATAAAGGAGGAGGAAAAGGTTCCCCGTCTCTCTCTCTCTCTCTCTCTCTCTCTCTCTCTCTCTCTCTCTCTCTCTCTCTCTCTCTCTCTCTCTCTCTTCCTTTTTTAGCCTTGCATGTGTTGGTATCTTCACGATCTAGCCTCAGATTTAAAATTAGCCATTGTCAAATGGGGATAATATGATGGAATGAAGTCGCCAGCCTATTTTGCTCAAAACATATAAAATAATGTCATCGCCTCGAGAGAAGAATATCAAGGTCAAACTAATGCATATGAAACCAAGTGATTTAAAGGTCCAGGGACTAAGTAACGAAATGGTAAGGTGCAAAGCACCCATTCCACCCAGTCGGTCTCTCAAGATCTATGTTAATCTTCCCCTTTCTTCTCCGAGATGTGTGTGTACATGTGTATAATACAGATGATGGAAGAATGAAATTATCCGACTCACGTCATAGACTGGACAAAGAGGACTCATCTGCAGTAGTGTATTCGAAAATAGTCATAAATATATCATGTAAGTGTTCGTCGAATCATGAATCAATATGAAAGAGCATATGTGCACATCGAAAGAGATATAAATATGTAAGAGTCCAAGATTCATGAAATAGGTATAATGTAATATAAAAAGGCATAAATTGAAAAGGGAGGACTCAAATCTCAGGATTAGCCCAAGACGCCTATGTAGCCCAAGGGACCTTTTTTTTATTTTAAGAAAAGGCAAGGAGCCCTAGATTACAAATATAAATTGGAGAAAAAGCCTCTCCAAGGTGGCCTTACAAGCAATAGAAAACTTCAACAAATTACAAAATTCTAACATTAGCATTCCCCATCTATCTAAATTCATCAACCCTCTAATCATCTTTGGTAACTCACTGAATTTTTGAAAAATCCTAGTTTCTTTAGATGAAGAAGCTAAATTAGCTAAACCATCTGCAACATAGTTATTTTGCCTCCAAGTATGTTGGATAATAAAATTGGGAGAGGAAATCAACCCTTTAATTTCATTAACCAAATCTTTTAAGAACCAAGGGACTTTCCATCTATCTTGAATCATATTCAGAGAAGATAAAGAATCAGTTTCAATAATGATCTTATTTAAAACTAATCCTCTACAACTTTTGATGCCATGAAGAATATTTGACAGTTCTGCTTCTAAGCTAGAAGATATACCAATATATACTTGATGGGCTAGAATCAAATCACCATATTGACTTCTAACAATAATTCCAATCCCACTTTCACCTGGATTACCTTTACTTGAACCATCAACATTCAACTTTATATCAAGTCTAGGAGGAGGTAACCACCTGGTGATAATAAATGAATACTGCTTTGGTCTTACCTTGATGTTGAATATTTGAATCAAATTCTGATGATCTCTATTAATATTACTTTCAAACTTGAGACTTGAAGCTTGTTGATAAACTACTGCGATAACATTTCTGATTACAAACTGAACTTGCATATCAACTCCTTCATAATAAGATTTGCATCTGGCTTTCCATAGTTCCCACAAAATTGACATAAGGATAATTTTTATGAAAACTTTCAAGTAATCTTTCATAGGAACCATTATCCACCATGAAATTAGAATAGAGGAGACAAAATAAAAGGAGATATTGACATCAAACATATTAGAAAAATGCTTCCAAACTTGAGATGCAATAGGACCTTGGCAAAAAGGATGATTGGCATTTTCTTCATGAATCAGACAACATTGACATCTTGAAACCAAAGGAATCTTGAGATCTTTAATATTAGAATCCACTGGAACAACATTATGAATTAGTTTCCAAGAGAAAAGAGAGATTTTTTGAGGTACCTTTTTAGACCACAAATTAGAAGCTATGAAACTTTTAAAGTTTGGAGGAGAGCAAATCTTATAAGCAGCTTTTAGAGAAAATTTTCCTGAGGAAGAAGGCTTCCAGATAAGCTCATTTGCAACAATAATCGAATTCTCTTGAATAATTTTATCAGCCTTCTTTATCCTTTTAAAGATCATGGATACATTCAATATTTGAAGGAAGTTGTATTTTTTTCTCATGAATACATCCCAAATCCCTTTTTAATTAAAAAATCTCCAAGTAATTTTCAAATCAAAGGCTTCTCTGATTGACTCCATATTATGAACACCAAGGCCTCCCTCATCAGAAGGTTTACAGATATCATTCCAATTAACCCACTGATGTTTAAATCCTCCTAGATCATTAGAACCCCAAAAGAATCTACTGAAAATCTTATTGATCCTGTGGAAGATGATTTTTTGGGGTTTTAATGAAGCTAGAGTAAAAATGGGAATAAAGGAAAGCACATACTTTATGAGGTACAATCTCCCAGCAGCTGAAAGGAATCTAATCGTCCATCCCTTCAATTTGGATCTGAAAGTGGCCAATAAATCTTCAAAATCTCTAATTCTGTATCTACCTGAATACAATGGACATCCCAAGTATTTAATTGGAAGTTCCTTATAGGGCAGACCTAAGGCTTGAGAAATTGAAGCTCTCTTTGATAAAGGAGCTTTTAGATTAATGGAAAAGGAGATTTTGCTTCTATTTATCTGTTGGCCCGAAGCATATTCATAGGAAGCTAAGAACTACATAAGAGCATTGAGACATCTTCTACTGCCATTTGCGAATATCAAAGTATCATCTGCAAAACAGAGGTTAGAAATAAGGGGGCTATTAGGGGGATGAGAAAAACAAAAAATTTGTTTGCCTCCATAAGCTTTTGAATTCCTCTGCTAAACACTTTAGCCATAAGGACAAAAAGAGAAGGAGAAATTGGATCTCATTGCTTTAGACCTTTTTGGGAAGAAAAGAAACAAGCAGCATTCCCATTAATACTGATAGATAACCAATTTGAAGATATTATCCTCCAAATTAGATCTATAAACATTTCACAGAAGCCAAACTGCCTAATCACTTTGATAAGGAACAACCAATCCACCTTTTCATATGCTTGATCCATATCCAATTTAATGAGCACAGTATAACCATAACACTTTTTGTTTAGCATACAAGCCATTTCATGAGCCAAAAGAATATTATCTTGAATACTCCTTCCTCTAATGAAGCCATTTTGAGTGGGAGAAACCAAGTTTGGGAGAAATTTATCAAGTTTATCATTTAACACCTTTGAAATAATATTTACATTGAAATTACTTAAACTGATAGGTCTGTACTAAGAGCACAAAGTTGGATTAGAAATTTTGGGAATCAAAACAACTGTAGTGCTAGTCCAACATTTAGGAATTTGGGCTCCCAGAAAGAAGGACTGAATAGCAACACACAAGTCATTTTTAATGATGTCTCAACATTTCACATAGAAGCATAGGGGTGGGGTTCAACCCATAAATCCAAATATAGGACTCCTTGAGTGTTTTAAGAAAGAAGTGTATTCAAATGTGAGGAAATGGAAGTCTTACTTTTGGAATTTATGAATAAACCCTCCTTTTGTCTTTTTTGGGTTTTTTTTATGAAAATAGGTTATGCGCAATACTAATAGTAAAAAGTGAAGATTATTTGGTGTGATATCATAACCAAAACTAGAAGATATCAAAAAATGAGAATAAAGTGAATAATAATACTAAAATGAGCAAACTAAAAAAACAGTGAGGAATGGACCTCCTTGTATGTCTTTGTTTACTGAATTTAGAATGTAAGTATGCTAATTTTTGAAGTGGTATGAAGATAATATGGTATGATGAGGTGGATAGTGACGTGAGGGAATGTTGAAAAATGGACTTTTTTTAGAAAAGGGAAGGCTCTGATTTCGGGGAAAATGTTTGTCAACTGCTGAAGGGAACCTCCCTCCAAGGGTAAGGTCACAACCCTTTTATAATGAAAATTAGGGTTAAGAGTCTGATTGGCATGGCCGCTGAACTACCTATTGACACAGTTCCTACCTTGCGGGGTAAGGAATCCTGCCAATAGGAAGGGGGTTTGGGTTCCTACAGGTAGTTCGAAATGAATTTTTTGAGAAAATAGGCATAAAATGCAAAATCGTAAGTCTGAATCGTGCACGGCTGGGACCATTGGAAAGGGAATTCAAAGTCCTTAAATAATACATGAGCCACTCCTAGGTCCAAGAGTTTACCAAAGTCAAAATGGGTCTGGATATCACCCCATGGTCTCTAGACGGGGGTTTCGGAGGAAAATGGGTCGTTCGTGCAAATAGTGAGGCCGATTCAAGCATGCCATGGATCTTTGAAAAGGTAATTCAGTACCCTTTAATATTTTATTGAGCTTCGATCATTTTTTAGAATTGACCAAGGTCAAATGGGGCCAGAAAGTGTTTGATGGCCTTTGGAGTAAAACGGATATTTCTTGTGAATCATGAGTCCAATTTGCGCGGATAGGATGGATCATTGGAAAGGGGATTCAGATGCTTAAGAGGTTTCATTGAACTTCGATGAATTTTGAGAGTTGTCCCGAGAGTGCTTGATTGCTTTCATATCAGTACTCGGAGCATGACCTAGGGTTTATGGTGAGAGAATAGGTGTTAGGAACCTAAGGAGGTTCTTGGGGGATACTAGGATGGGTTATCTACAAAGCACCTCGAAGAGAGAGCTTGGAATGAGTAAAGGAGATCAAAAGATACACACCGCATCGAAGTTGGAAAATAGGATTAAGGTTGATTCTGCGAACCTAGGGAAATACGGTGACCGATTCGGAGGGTCGAGGTCAATTTTGCGAACCTAAGGAGGGTTAATGACAATTATACGGACCAAGAGTTAGGGTAACCAATTTTTTGGGTCAATTTCAATTCTATGGATCAAAGGACGTGACAATGAATTATGCGGGTCGAGGTTAATTCTATAGACCTAAAGTTGTGACATTCAATTCTGTGGGTCGAGGTCAATTCTGCAGACCTTAAAGATGGAGCGATCGATTCTACAGGTCGAGGTTAATTCTAAGGACCTAAGGATGTGTCGATCGATTATTCAGGTTGAGGTCAATTTAATGGACCTTAAAGATGTAGCGATCGACTCTGCTGATCGAGGTAAACTTTATGGACCTGGAAAATATAGGGACCAATTCTGCGAGTTGAGGTCAATTCTAAGGACATAAGGATGTAGCGATCGATTCTCGGTTCACGGTCAATTATAAGGACATGAAGTTATGATGACCAATTCTATGGTTCGAGGTCAATTCTTTGGTCCTAAAGATGTAGCGACCAATTCTGCAGGTCGAGATCAATTCTAAGGATCTAAGAATGTAGCGATCGATTCTGCAAATCAAGGTCAATTCTGAGGACCTAAAGTTATGACGACCAATTTTGTGGGTTGAGGTCAATTCTGAAGACCTAAGAATATAGCGACCAATTATACGGGTCAAGGTTTGCAGAACTTAAAGATATAGCGATTGATTCTGCGAGTCGAGGTTAATTTTTTTTACCTTAAAGATGTAGTGATCAATTTTACTAGTCGAGGTTAAATACGTGGACCTAAAGATGTAGCGACCGATTCTGCAGTTCAAGGTCAATTTTGCGGACCTTAAAGATGGAGCGATCAATTATGTGGGTCGAGGTTAATTCTGAGGACCTAAGGATGTAGTGATCGATTCTATGGGTCGAGGTTAATTATGCAAAACTTAAAGATAAAGCGATCGATTTTGTCAGTCGAGGTTAATTCTACGAACCTTAAAGATGTAGCGACTAATTTTGTGGTCAATTCTGAGGACCTAATGATGTGGTTTACAAGGAGTAGCTTCATTGGGGAAAGTGTAGAGGGTTTTGGTGCAGGTGCATTGTGGATTTCTGGCTCTATTGGGGAAAGCGTAAAGGGTTATGGTGCGGGCACACCTTTGGTTCCACTGAGAAGTATGCTAATGATAAAATCTAGTGTTGTTGATCTAGTTGGAGACATCTGAGAGTTTATAATGAGTGTTTCTTGGAGAAAATATGTTATGGACTTTGTGGGGATTTCTAGGAATTTTTTGGGCATTTTCAGATTTTTCTCACATTTTTGGGATGAAATATTTAGGGGACTGCCGATAGGCAGGCCTAGGGAGGTTCCTATTATCATAGATAATGAACTCCTAGGCTTCTAAAGAAATGGAAAAGGTCTCTGTCTATAGGAATGACAAGGGGGGTACCGATCAGCATGCCCCTTAGCCTTCCATAAAAAGGGGGCGACCCTACCTCATTTTTCACACCTCCAAGCAATTGAATATCTTTCTTTTTCTCTTTAAAAGTTGGTTTTGATTTCCTTCTATCTCAAGATCTCAAATAGCGGGTAGTTTTAGCAACACTATCAAGGAGTGGGTGTCTGTTGACGACAGTTGAGAGGATTTTATTACGTGAGCCCGTGCATCACCGTTCGGCGAGGGTGAAGAACCCTAACGACTATGCCAGTATGTATCTTTTGGTTTTCCATTTTTTCTTTTTCTTTTTGTTCTTGGGTTAATGAAGGGTTTTTCTTGGTTTCTTATAGATTAGCATTTCTTCTTCAAGAACCAGTCCTGAGGGAAAACTGGGGTGAAGAACATTTGGGACCGTCTTATTGAGGCGGTGAAATGGTGGCATCCACTGAGTTTGGCATGTTAGTGGGTGCACTAAACGAAATATCGCGCACTTCTATGGTTGTGCACACTTGGTGAGAGATGGTGGGATAAAACCCACATATTCCATATGGGGATTGGGGAGATGGTTGTTACTCCTTTGGACGTCTAGCAACTAATGGGGTTGGATTGCACTGGTCATCATATTATGGTGGACCGTACTCTGCATGTCACGGAGGCATCAATAAGGGATGCCTTCGGGGATGTTGGTATAATCATGTCCGGGATTCTATCCGTATTTTTATGCTGAAGGAGACTCTGCTATCTCGACAGATTGAAGATGCAGAAGGGCGTAAGGTGAACAACAAGCTCTCTTATTTATCTTGATTTTACTGGGAGGGTTTTGGGGGGCGACGAGTGGCGATGTCGTCCATCTCTGGTTTTTGCTATATTTGAGGATGATTTCGGACAACCATATGTACGATTAGGGGAGCTTTACTCTATCGTCCCTTTATTCTTCATTGGATGTGTTCAGTCAATGCTGCTGATAGATATTCATAAGACCCACGTACCTTTTGGAGGTAATATTTAGGTTTAATTTCCTCTTTATTTTCTTATAGTCCTCTTTTGTTTCATTTTTTTATTTTTAGTCTTTGACTTTTTGCATACGTGGTGTTTTGAGGTGATAGGGCACAACGTGGGTTGGTGTCCTTGAAGGAGAGTGGATTGAATGACTTCTACAGGATGTACAAGTGGAGAAATCGAATACACGTTTGAACCAATCCCTAGCTTTAAAGGGTGTACAAAAGACGTCGAGTAACCAGGTTAGGTTTTTTATTTTTGTTTCTTTCTGAATTTTTGGAATAATCTGGATTTTGTGACCAGCTGGTTCTTACCTTCATGCATATTTGACATGGAGAATATGCCTCCACTTGTTACTGCTTCGGGCCGAGGTACCAGCGTACCGACAAGATTGGCCCACATCATTGGAGGAGCATGGCTATAGTTGTGGAGGAGGTTCTGCTTATTCAAATCTCTTCTCCCTTTTATCATATCCGGTTGAATAGAAGAGATATGGTGTCTTTGCCCAACCAGCCTCATACACTGGTAGACGAGTTGTCGGGTCTTTCTGATCAAGCCCTCTGGATTGCGGTATACTCTTTTCTATCTTTTTCATTTCCTGTTTCTCGCTTTATTTTTCCCTTTTACTAACTTGCTTGATGTTTATCGCTCTTATTCCTTTCCTTGTAGACTGTTTGTGTGTCGACCACTTGGATAAGGGACATTAAGTGCTGAATGGCATCAATATCAACATATATGAGGAAGTCAGCCAGTGTTTGTCTAGTGCTGCTGGCTAGATCTAAGGAAAGTTCTTGCTCTAGTGGTGGAGTGTCTACCACTTATCGCAGGGGAAAGCGGGTACGCCGTAGAGGTCGAGGGCTGGTTTTTTAATAGGGTTTGGGCTTTATATGAACTTTAATTTACTATCGAGGTTTCTCATTTATTTACGAATAATGAAACCAAAGGATTCGAAGTAAAATAAATGCTTATTTTTAGCAATTATGCACAAAAGGGAGAGTAATAATTTTCTGAAAAGGAACAACCTGGAGATTTGACTTTTTTCAAAGTAATTTTTTTTTTGGAAATTTGATATGTGTAAAAGAGGAAATAAGGACTTTTTCTAGAAAAGGGGGGTTATCGATCATAATACCCTTTGTCATACCTACCGACATAAAGGCCAAGTCCAAATCACTCATTTGCTTTTATTGCACTTTCTGCGTACTTTAGGTACTATGGGGGTAGAGCAGCTAGAAAGGCTTTGAATGGTTCATCTTTTGTGGGAACTTTTAGTATAAAAAGTGGCTTTAGGGGTGTTCTCTTCACCATCTTCCACATTCTCTCCTCTGTAGCTTTCTTCTTCCTTGTAAATGGCTCTCCAAATGTCGGAGGCTTTTTCTTCCTACCTCGAGAGTTTAGAGGCAGTGTGCCTCGACAATGTTGATTATGAAACCTTTAGTTTATGTTGAGTCTCCTTATGGCATAACGGTGTCATAGACTGGAATATTTTTAGAAATAGCGATACAGTTCTGGTACCCAAAAGACCATATTTTATGATTCGGTTGAGACGAGGTGTGCCTCACCTATAAGGAGTTCTCTGCAATACGGGGTGTCAAGCCCAGTGTAGCGGCAGTTATGCTCGATATTTTCCATTTTTCCCAGGTGTCTTTGGCGGAGTTGCATCATATCTCCCCCTAAATCACTCGACCGCTAGGTCGTGTAAGAATTATCATCATCCCGACAGTTATGAACTCAATGTACCTGAGGGATTTTTTTGATTCTGGTCTTACTGGGGTTGTAGCTTTGGGAACGACTGCCAGGATTTTATTGGTGAATGGTGATCTGACGGCTGATCCTTGGGTAGCCATGATTGTGGCATGGTTTTCCTACCACTGTAGTCATGCGGGGTGGTGTTAGTGAAGATCTTGAACGGATTAGATTCCTGGAAGGAAGGTCGGGATGACTTTATGTAGGGTAACCCCATCATGCTGATCATGTGTCTTTATGAGAGATTTTTCCTAGCGACCCCTCCCGAGTATCCTCTACCGGACGTTCCCAATTTCTTTGTTATGCCATTCTTCAGTTTTGGCCCATCAATGGAGAATTGTATTCACCGTCTTGTAGAGCACGAGGCCCGATGTCTTTGGTGGTCTCTGCCATGGAGGAGGGACTTGCAGCCCATTTTACAGTTAGAGAATACCGCTATGTGCAGCTAGTTAGCCTTGGCCAAACTTCCATCTATTATCCTTGGTGTCTTCTGTGACAAGTGGGGTGAAAGAAAGTCATGCCTCTTCGTATAAATAATTTTTTTTCGTAGAGTACTTGACCGAGTCCTTGAGGACGATATGGCAGCGTTGTTGATCTTTTACCCGTCCGTCACAATCCATTGGAGGCGCTTGGTTTGTATCATTTGAAATGGTTATGGAAATGGGTGTTTGGGAAGATTTTGGAGGAGGAGACTGGGCAAAGATGGCTTGTTGCTTTTGATACCATAGAGGAAGGTATTGTGGTTTCGTCAAAGCTTATCAAGGCATACCGTTGCATGCAACGCATTCAGAACACCAATTAGGAGTGGGAGACTTGGGGACCTCTAGGAGCGGGTAATGATGATGAGGCAGGGCCATTGGGTAGTTGAGGACAGGGTCTTGTGAAGATGGTTGTGTTTGTGTTTTGTGGGGAATTTATGTTTTGGTATATTTTTTGGATTTTTTTTTGTGAAGATAGTTATTGGTAGAGATTGGTGGGTTGTAATGTAGGTTATTTGTAGGTTAGAAGGGGAGTGGTCTGTTTATCTAACTTCCCTGATATTTCTCATAACAACTATATTCCCTAATTGAAATAAAGGTAATTTTGACATATTTTGTAGTGTCTTTTGATGAATTTTGTATCTGAATTATCTATAATAATCACTAAGGTAAACATGATCCTTTTGTTCATGTAAATTATGAGGTGGACCGTCGTTCTCGGGGGAAGAAAAGAATAACATTTTGTGAAAGAGAACGAACTTCACACATATGTGTTGTATGGGCTACCTACGTACCTCTGTGGGTTTTTTAACATTTGTGAGCTTCTTTTTGAAAACGGGTGTTCTAAGAGGATTAGGTACTATGTAGTATCAAGTGGGGGGAAATGAAGAGATTTTTTATAATAGAAGGGAGATGAGAAGATTCGTAGTGCGCAGAATTTCTAAAAACGGTTTAATTTGACTGAATATGCCATATCTTTTCCGTCGAGATCTATGAGCATATCGATGCCACTTGACAGGATTTTTTTCACGATGTAGGAGACAATCCAATTTGGTTTGAGCTTCCCTTTGGGGATCAAATAGGTTCTATAATTTTTTGGAGGACAAGGTATCCTTCTTGGACACTGTAGTCCCTGACTTTCTTATTTAATGATCGCGTGATTCGACAATGGTTCCCCTATATGTGGTATAGACCCTTGAGTCTCTTTTCATCTAAGAGTGAGACTTTTTGGTAGCGGCTCTAATGTCAGTCTTCCTCACTAATCTTTCGAGCATGATATGCAAAGAAGGCATTTTTAGTTTGACGAGGAGAACCGCCACCATGCCATATACCAAAGAATAAGGGGTAGCCCCAGTAGGTGTCCTGATACATGTGCGGTATTCCCAGAGGGTGTATGAGATCTGATCAGCCCAGTCTCTACAACTTTCATTCATTTTATCAATGATAATTTTGAGGCTCTTGTTGGAAGCTTCGGCAATACTATTGGTTTAGGGGCGGAACCCCGTAATGGCCTATGATATTTTTTCTGATAATCTTTTCCACTTTATTTTCTTTTACACCGTGTATGACTTGGCTTCAACCCATTTTGTGAAGTAGTTAATGGTGACCATGATGAACTCGGCCCCGTTTGAATCTTTGGGAGTGACCTTATCTATGATGTCTATGCCCAAGGGAGAGAAGGACTGGTTGGAGGTCATATTGCATATCTCCCGGGGAGGCAAGTGTTCAAGGTTAGCATGGAAGAGTAGGAGCTTCTCATATTTGACTTTCTATTTTCTTAGGATTTGTTTGATAATGAGGGCATAGTCCCCATAGACATCTATGTGCTTGATTCCTTTCTCGAGGGTGATCTTGACACCTACAGTGCATGCCTCGTATTCAGTTATGTTATTGATAGAAGGGACGTGTAGCTTGATGGCAATGGGGGTGTGAGAGTCATTGGGAGCGATCAGGAGTATCCCAATGCCATATCCTTTCCTGTTATCAGATCTGTCAAAGAACATCTTCCATATGAGATCCTCCTGAGAGGTGCAAAGAATGTCTTTGTTTGGGAATTTGGAGACCCCAACTTTGGTTCCTTCCATAGGATGATCGGTAAGGTAGTCGAAAATGGTCCTCCCCTTCATGTCTTTCTGTGTGACATACACAATATCGAACTCAACTTGAAATATCAACTAGTGGGCAGTGTGGGTTTCTCTAGTAGGTATTTTATGGGTTCCATTCGGGATAGTATGATGGGAAATGCGAGCATATAGTGTTGTAATTTATGTGTGACCCAAACTAGGATGAAATACGCTTTTTCCAAGGTAGTGTAGTTGATTTCATACCCATCTAGCTTTCAACTAGCATAGTAGATGGCTCCTTCCTTGTGGGATTCTTCAATGTATTGTGATAGTAAAGCCCATGCTGCAGTATTAGTGATGATCAAGTATAGGAATAGAAGAAAACCTGGCTATGGAGGCTTGAGCAGTAGAGGTTGGGTGAGGTATCACTTGATTTGGTCAAAGGCTTCTTCGAATACCTCATTCCAAACTTTGGTTGAATTCTTTTGGAGAAGTTTAAAATTAGGCTCACAGATTGTAAGATGTGGGTTCTTCAAATAGAGTTAGTATTAAGTGAGGTGTAACCCCTTATCAAGACTAGGATTAACACCGTTAAGTATTAAATGCTGGCAGTGGCCACAGGTGAGTCAGAGACAAGAGAACTCAATATTTAGACTTATATTAAATAGCATATTGGCACAAAAGATGCATGATAAGCAAAATAAACAGATGGGACCAGCGAAGCGTGGTCAGAGGGAGAAAGAACAAGCCCTTTAGGCACAATGAAGGCAGGGCAGGAACTTCATGCTCAGTTAATGCTAAATGATGAATGTATTGGATGGGTGTGGGGAGTTAATGTTCTCTCGGGGGGTTCTCAACTATGGAGGAAATTGGGCAACAATTTTAGGCTCAGAATGCTTTGCCTCCAACTTGTTCATCTGGTGTATATATATGGGGGCAAGGATGCTCAAGTAATCTTGCCTGTGAACGATCTGATTGGGTGCATTAAATGCATGTGATCTCTTGGTTTTGGTGGGAAGCAATTCTATTGGCTGGAAGTGTTGTGGGAATTAATGAGGGACATGCATGTCATATTAAGGCTTACTTGAGGATGGCTAAATGGTCAGGTTTGGTGAACTAGGCTTGCCATCCTAAGGATAAACCCACTTAAGTCCTACATTTTTTAGTCCCTATATGCCAGATGTCATGAAGTCAGAAAGTGGTTTAAAGAGTGACTCAGTCAGGTATCTGGTCACATTAGTCAGGCGAGCTAGAAGGTGGCTCGAGTGTCTTGGCATCTACTTGTTGGTTAAGAGTTGTTTTGGGGCCAAGGTGTGAGACAAGAGTACCTTGAGGAGGTTCCTTCGAACAGGTAAGTGTTAAGGTGGCTCGGCTGTAATGACTCGAGTGACCATTTATTCTTAATGAAGTTTTCCCCAAGTGTGCCAAGAGGGTTGGTAGCTATATTCTCAACGTTGCCCTATTCTCAATCCTCCAAACCATGTCCCTGTGTAGTTTCCAAGAGGAGGTTGCTTGATAGATCATGTTAGATCTCCCATGCCCTGCCAGGAAATGTCCCTTGTGGGTACCAAAAAACCTCACTCAACATACATTTATAATATAAAGTAAATGCCATAGCATTCCATTACTTATTACAAACTATTGTTATCCAGCTGACTTAGAGAATCTTCGAGGTGGGTCCTTCAAGCCAGTTATGTGAACGCTCTTCGAGGTGGGTCCGTAGGGCAGCCTTTTTCTCTTTCTTCATGAACCAATCAATCTTTTTGACTAAGTTAACCAGCCTTTGGTGGGGACACCCCCTACACATATAGAGGTCACTCGGCTGATGAACCGATCGCTATATAACA
Source organism: Sambucus nigra (assembly GCA_949130495.1). NCBI lineage: Eukaryota > Viridiplantae > Streptophyta > Magnoliopsida > Dipsacales > Adoxaceae > Sambucus > Sambucus nigra. Next base: position 22,954,674 of record OX422208.1, on the reverse strand, counting down.
ATTTATCCAAGAATACTAGCACTTTTTTCTTAGTCCGAGGTGGTGGTTTCTCTATTATGGCATTCAATTTGGCGGGGTCTGCTTCAATTCCTTTCTCACTAACCAAAAATTAAAGGAGCTTCCATTTAGAGACACTGAAGACACTTCTGTGGGCTGAGCTGCATCTAGTACTGTCGTAGTTTTTCGAAGAACTTTCTCAGGATGGGGATACGACCTTCCCTAGTTTTGGACTTGATGATCACATTGTTAATATAGACATATACTTAATTATTAATGAGGTCATGCAGGATGGTTGTGGCTGGCCTTTTGTAGGTAGACCCGAATTTTTGATCCCAAACACCAAGACGGTGTAGCACAAAGCCCCACATGGGGTGATGCAGGCAGTTTTCTCTTGATGGTCAGGGTGCATCTTTACCTAGTTAAAATTGAAAAATTCGGTGTGGAGTTGGTTATGGGATTTTTAGTTTTGAAATGAAAGACTATATTAAGGCTCAAAGGGGTTGACGAAAAATATTTAAGGTGAGGTCAAGGTCAATATAGGAGAAATTACGAAGAAGGCCTATGATCCTTTTTTAAAGTTTACACAATTCTCGGGTTAAAATAACTTTGAAAATTATGCTTAAAAATATGAACTCAACTAATGAATGGTCAATGAAAGAATAATGAGATTACCAATGACTATAACGTTTTCAAAGAGGAAAGAGTAATGTACAACACTCACAAACTAAGAAAAGTCCAAGTCTCACTAGGTGTAAGTATATACAATGCAATAAAAAATTACTGAGTTATAAAGGCCTTAAACAAAATCAATGAAACGAGAAAAGCGCAGGTGGTCATGGGTTTAAAGTTTAATTTATGATTTTTTTTTATAATATCAATAATTTGAGAACTAAAGTCTAATAACTTATAAAATCAAGAACATGCATCATTGAATTATCAATTGGGTCGAACATTTATTGAAATGTATCATCGAAAACAAAGGCAAAATGCACAACAAATGAGAAAAAAGAACAAAAATATTTTTGAATTTTTAATTTTTACAAGAAAAGCGTGTTTGGAAAAAACATATAATCAAATCAAAGAAACTACCGATGAATGGATAGAATATCCCACACCCCCTAACTTACAACCTTGCATTGTCCTCATTGTAAATTAAAAATCAAGTTAAAGAGAGGTCAAGAGTGATATTACCTAAAATGGAGTAATCTCGAGAAAGTACATATCCAATGATTCTATAAAACATGTTAGTACCAAGAATAATAAGAACAAATAACATAAACTTTAACTAACTGCAATAAATAATAAGTAAAAAGGAAAAATAAATTTGATATGTACAACCTATAATTTTAACTTCTAACTAACTATACACTAGAAGTTGAAATTTTGATGGTCCACCCAAAATACGATTTGACTTTAAGGGAAAATTGGTGTACCCTCAAGTTCATGCATACCTTCTAGAAAATAGGAATTATGTTCAAACAACTGAAGGTATGTGTAAGGCGAAAGAAATGAATTATCATAAAATAAAATTGGGGGAATAATGGCGGGTTTAGATTGAACAGGTGAAGAATACACATGAGATTCTAACAGACATAATTTCCTCCCAAAGATTTTACAATGGGAATGGGAGGTGGCGCACATGGAGGAAAAATTTCCTTTATGGAAAGCAACTCAAGCAAGTAATCCTCATCGGTGAAAGGGTTAAATGTTTTAAAGTTTTAAACCGATTCATTGGATACTTGTAACAGTTTGACAATATAGGATAAAGATGGGGAGAAAATAAATTCAAACTCAAGAGATGACTCATCACTGCTAGAAGATTGAATTTCAAAGGAAATAAGATCATTTTCAATGAAACTTTCTTCTTTGATTACCAAAGAAGAAATTATTTCATTGCAAATGGATACTACGTACATTTCATCCTCACTTTCATTATCTATTGTAACATGGGAAAATTGAAGAATGGTTTGTTCCAAAGTAGCCAAAAATTCCTTATTGGGTTCAAAAAATTCTTCCACTTTAAAAGTCTCTGAAGAAAAATCATCGTTGGATTCAAATAACGCATCCAACTCTTGCTTCCAACAATAATTTTCTTACTAATAACGGTTTTCAGCTTCTCATTTTCAAGAATGCGCAGACCTTCACGCAATATCATAGGTGGAGAGGCAAATTCTTGGAAATTAAAAGTTTGGAAACTATCCTCGGAACTACTATCAAAATCATTATCATAAGAATTTTGAAAGCTATTGTAAATTGTTTTAGCATTTTTAATATAAATATTTTGAGGCCCAATATCGAAATGATCATTCTCAAAATTCTCATAATCCATAACTTGACTTTTGTAATACTCACCAAAAGACATTTTATATGTTTCAAGGTTTTTACTTTGCGAGTATTCACCAAAAGTCAGAGGTTTAGGTGGATTTCGATAATTATCGTTATGACTACCGAAAACATTGAAATAAGACATGCTTACCCTAAATAAACTCAAGATGGAAAATTCCAAAAAGTGATGTGCGACCTATAAATTCAAGTGTTTATTGGCGCACAAATGTAGAAGTCCTATAAAACCAGTTAACAAAGAATATAAACAGAAAGAAAAATATTACTAAGTACTAAAACAATTAAATGCAAAAACAGACATTATCTGGCGACGACGCCATTTTACAATAGGGAAAAATCGCGCGTTCGTGTTAATTACGCTTATTGTTGTTTTTGGGCTCCCGTCGTTATGCAAAAGCCTATACTATCACTACACTTTATATTAGAGTACATCGGCCAATTTGGGTATCGAATCCACTGGAAATGTTGCTAGACTTTAATCGAATTATTATTTCAGGAATAAAAGTGGAAAAGATGAAATATAAAAGAAAAGATAAATCTAGACATGTGTTTAAACTACGATTAATTAAAGGAATAAAATGATAAATTGAGGCTAATATCCCTCACCGCGGATTAATACGTATAACTGGTCACATGGGAAGACAAGTCTATCAAGATTAAATTCCATTTTCACAATTAATTAAATCTAGAATTCTCACCGCCAAAATTGTCATAAAGGCATAATTGATTTTGGCAACTAAAAATATCTCCGAGATTACATTTGTAAGGTCGTAAATACGGCGCATACGTGATATACACTGTTAAATCTCCTAGCCATAAAATCAAGAACAACTTAACCCATTTAAACTCATAAAACCCATCACCAAATCAAAGCAACCAATTAACATCTCAACCTAAAATATGCTTGCTACAAATATTAAAATGAAAGTAATTAAGTTATAAAGCGAGAAATGAAAAAATACAACTTAAATAAATGGAGAAGATGATGAATAGTGCTTACAATACCCAAATGGGTGCAATCTATAGGAAGAAAAGCTCCACCCAACAATCCTATCTCTAACGTAAAATGATAGGAATATATTATTACAATAAAAACCAACTTATATACTGAGTTGTAAAAGAAATAAAGGAAAAAAAGTGAAAAGGAAGCAAGCGCTCGAAATCTGAAAGGCCCCGTCGATCGGGGCCAAGGGGTCGGTCGACCAGGGGTAATGAAAAATCCCCCTACCTTCCTTTGCAAGATTAAATCAATATCTCGATTGATCGATCGAGGTCTCAAGTCCAGTAGATCGGTGCTCTATTTTCATAGGTTCTTTGGTCTTCACAAGGGAGAAATGGTGCAAAATGGAAACATCTATAACTTCTTCGTTCGGGCTTGAAACGATGTGCCATTTGTGGCCACGTGAAGCTAACTCAATGAGATGAAATTACACTAAGCCAGAGATAAAGTTTGAAATTACTAAAATTCCCTTGAAGTTGAGTCAGACGATGGAATTTCCTCGAAAAGCCACTAATCCACACTATAAGCATTTCTACACTTACAAAAGCTCAATTATACCTCGCAGAGCATATAAACATACATAATAGAGATTATGGGGTTAATGAGCATAAATATAGGCATTAAGGAACACAAAAGTGATAGAATGTATTAAGATAAAGGATGCCAATATACAATATTTGTGACGTATCACTAACATAGATAAGAAATTAGGTGCCACTACTACTGGTGGAATGAAAATAAAATTTTCCTCTATGGTAGGTTTTCTAAATAGGGAGCGACATCAAAAGCCCCAAAGTAAATGGAAAAGAGAACACCAAAGGTTCTTCTAACTCTGGTGATATTCCCCCAGAAACAATTCCTCCAACAAATCTCATTTTAACAAAGAAATTAAAAAACATAATGTTTGAGCTTCTTTCCTAGGGGGAATCCAGACCTATAACTACCATAGATGACCTTAAGGGTTTAGAGAGAAAATCCTAGATTAATGATCTTCTTGTTTTTCCCCAGATTATTCGCAAGAACGTTGTTCATTTGGAGCCAGTGGAGGATGTTCCTCCAGGTGTTATTTTTAAACCACATCAGAATAAGATGTTGAAGAAGCAATCTGGAAGGTGCATGAATCCATCTCCCTTGCTTTTAATTTCTTATGAACAAACTTTTGTGATAATCTAGATGATCCTTCAGTGGATGTTTCCATATCAGTTATACCATCTATGCCATTTGTCGAACCTTACAAGGTAATCATATTTCCTTTTGAGTATTTATATTCCAAGTGTTCGGGTTATTCTGTGTTTTATCCTAATGTTGTTATTTATTCTTTGGGATCCCACTCCTCCATACGTGGGGGTTTTGTATTTTCCAAATGACACGCCTCATAGGGAAAATCCTTTAAGTTCAGTTGTTAAAAAAAAATAGTGTTCTAACTTTGTCTTTGTTCATACGTTCAACATCTGGACATGCTCCTTCAGTAGATAGAAGATCACTTATGATCGATAAAACTAGTGGAGGATCATGTGAAACTATGCAAATTTCAAACCCCTCTGGTCGCCCAATTTTTATTGAGGCACTATTAATCTTTGTACTAGTTCTTCAATCTACTCAGGTAAGTCTTGAGAGATTCTTCACGTTTCTCCCTCTATGGAAGTCTTAGATCTTATAATGTTCATTAATAAGGAAATGTTTCCTCGTAGCCTTATATAGCCAACAATGTCTCCTGATTTCCCAATGGTGATACCAACTTTTGTGGTTCCTCTAGATATCTTTTCTCACATTCATCAAAATAATGATTAGGTATTTGCCTTTTTTATGTATATTACTTTGTTTTTTTATATGTACATTTATTTTGAGCTTCCTCTTTTATGGTGTTTCGGCCTACAGTAACCGAGGATTAGGAATATGAAGCTCCTTCTAATGAGGTTGATCTTCCATCAGTGGAGCCTAATGTCTTAGATCTCAAAGATACACCTATGACTAAGGCTCAAGTGAAGTCTGGGGATATGGTAGTTCCCATACATTCGGCTATCATTACAACAGTTGATGAGGTAGAATTCTACACTTAATCTTTTATGTAACTTTTTTTCTCATAATGCTTTTTGCGTATAAGTGGGTTTTCTTGGTGTTTATCATGCTTGGGTGTAACTTGGTGAAAAACCTCTGATTCATGGGGATTTACTCTATCTTATTGAGTAATGTTTACAAAAAGTAATGTTTTGTAAACTACTTGGTAATATACCCTGAATGGGTATGGTTTCTCTAATAACACACATGCTTGGTGATGTAACCTACATGGTTATGGGTTCTCTCATAATGTACCTTCTTGGCGACTTGGGTCATCATTTTCCAAGATTCTGTTGATCTATCTACGTGGTAATAAAATGTTGGATTTTGACCATCTCTTTTTCTCTTTGGGTTTTGTAACCCTTAAGATAAAATAATCTTTCAAATGACTTGAGGTGGTAGATCCTATTGTTGATGTTTATGTTCAAGAAATTGAGGTATATCTAAATGCTACTGATTCCGATAGAGTTGAATCGTGTAACCACAATGGCCAAAGATCAATATCTAGTGTGAATAGAGAGAAAATATAGGAGGTTTATAGTTCCCCCATTCCAGATTTGGTAATCGATGAGTATTATCGTTAGATTGTGTAAAATAATACATATATTCTAGACCCCCTTTGTGTCGTGCTTAATCGTCATCCAGAGACATTCACCTTTGAATGTTTAAGGATTAATGTTTTGCTAATAGCTTATCGCCTTTAAGGTGTAGTAACAATCTAAGATTGTTAATACTTTATCTTATTTTCTATAAAGGTCTATCATAAATAGACACTTCAGCTCCTTTCGTGATATGTAAGAGTATGGGTTTAATTTCTAATGTCTCATCAACAGATTGAAGTACCTCAAGGACCCTCACATAATGACATGTCATTCCTGATTTTTGAATAATCTGGGGGAATTGAAAGTGAAATAAAAAAGGTGAAGGAGATTACTCCCCAAATTGAAGTAGCTACTCAAATTGTTAGGGTTATTTGAAGAAGCATTGGGCCAAATAAAAAGACTCCATGAGGCTAAGCTTAAAAAAAAGACAAAATTTGAATCTATCATTTCAGCTATATCTTACCATCATTGAGAAGTCTCTTCTAATGTATCTACTTTGATAGGAGATGGTTTCTTCACCACTCAAAACTTATGGTTCCTTCTAGATAGATTTTTTCTGTACATGTATTTGTGGGCAATAGTCCCATTCTTATACACCTTTGTTTTTAGTGAAGTATCTGTAACACCCAGCCTAATTAAATACCGGGTGGCCAGTCCCATACCAAATTAAAACAGAATATACAGTTTGCTCATTCTTAGCATCACTGTCGAAAACATTTACAACTCACTCAATACCCAATTAAGCTAGTGTTATAAACTTTCCAAATTTCAATTTAACAAAATCCATTTCCAGTTTAAGAATAACACAACACATTTTATTCTACAACACTTATAACTGAACAGATAACACAAAAGAATTTAAATGCAATTGGAATAAACATTCACAAATAATATTAATCCATTACAGTAATCCCATCAATATCAAATGTATTAAAATGACACGAGTACCATAGTATTTGACCCCGATAGAAGAAGATAACTGAATCCTTTGGGGGACATGGCCTACTAAGAGAATACTGTGAATCAAATGATGATAGGCGTCTAAGAAAAACTCCATAAATCCATATCCTTTCATAATCCGCTAAGGTTGGCGTCCCTGTTGCTGGACACCTGATATAGAAGATACAATAGAAAAGAAAATATGCAAGGAAACGAGTCAGAGCCCGATTGTGAAAATGATTTTTAAAACAGCAAGTATTTAACAAGTGCAATAAATCTTTTATTATGTACATGTTAGACCCAACTCTCACTTGCCATTCTCACCTCTCAACTAGAGTGCACACTTAACGTTTCCTATTAACCTCCTAGTTAATGGTTCCTCTTTAACAATTCCATAATATAATTCCATTCCCATATCATAACCCCGTATGTCCCATACCATACGTCACATTATTATGCATTTACATTTCTCATTTATATGAATCGTTTCGCATTAACATGAATCATTTCTCATTAATATGAATTAAGCTTTTCAATTCTATAAGCATAAACATTCATTAACTTAATTCCATTATCTTTCTCTATTCACCGTTATCTACAATTATCACCGTAGATAGAGTTAACTATAATATATATCTATTCATTCATTTAATCCATTATATATATATATATATATATATATTCATATATAATACGGCACCCCGAGCCATAGGTGCGGTGCAATGCAATGCATTACTCTGCTATCATGTCCCAACATCGCTGGTCGCCGAATAGTGGACAAAAGGTTCGGTAAGGATTCCTCAAACCATAAACAATAACACAAACATTGGAGGCGAACATAGTTCTCGTATCCATGGGTCACGCACATACCTACGTACCCACAGTCAGCGAACTTATCAACTCCCCGATAAGTCTTTCATAGACCTATGTTCTCGAGTGATAAATCAAAGATCCCATGGATTCATCAGGATATGACTGCCCTCACGCGCAAACCTCCCACCGATAGCAAGTAAGCTAGGTATGTCATACACATGAATCATCAATCAATCAAATAGGTATTATCATACCTATAATATAATATCAATAAGGTAATATCACTACCCTAAGATAATTCCCATACGTAGCATTATATCTCTTTTAAATTCCAAGTATTAAAATATCATATCTTTACTTCATAATTTAATTATCCTCGCATCCTATAACATCTCTCCACTCCCGATGTCCTTGAGGTTCATGCGCGGAGCGTCTCGCAACGCGAAATCCAAACAAGGAACCCCTCCAATACACTACTACTTAACTTTGTCGATCGAGGAGGTTCGTCAACTTCAAATATGCGATCGGAATAACTTGATCCCCTCTTTCAACCAAATGTGTTCTAAACTCCCATCTCTATCCAGGAGCCATACCACTACGCTCTTGTACTACACTCAGCCCTTGCGAAATCAATAATGAGCTTAAACTCAGTCCTTGATGTTCAAATTGTAACCCTAAGGCTACCCAGGTGTTATATTAAATCTCCCCTACTTGAACTATCCTTAATCCTCATACAAACAGATTAGAATCCAACACATGAATCTAGCAACCGAAATCTCTTTAACTTTAATTATCATAATTCTAATCAATTAAATCCCAATCAAATTAATTCAAATCTTAACTAGGGCTTCCTGATCTTCTCTAAGTCCCATAATATCCAATTAATAATCACCGAAGATGTACAAAAGTTTTGGGATAAGAACCAACATTAAGAAGAAACAACATCATGAATTCTCATATTTTAAATACTCAGAAAAATAAGATCCAAAAATTATTCAAATCATCAATCCGACTTCAGATTTGGATTCTACACGAAAAATTGAGTCAGGTATATGTTTTGAGTTTTTCTTAAATCTCATCCAAATGCACTCAAAAAGAAGATCTAAACCTTCCAAATTGGCTCTTCTCATTCCACTCGTTTTTGCCTCTTTTTCCAGAAAATTATCAACATATTATCTTCAAGAACACTAAATTATTTTCAGATTTTCTTCCACAGATTTATGAATATTTATTGGATTACTAACTACCTACAACATGAGTTTAATTCCTATATATTTTTAGATTCCAAAAATCCATTAACAACTATATCCTTTCATCTTCCAAGTATGAAAATCATCTCTTTTTATAACTATCCTAACATGGACAATATACGAACTTAAATTGCAAATATCAAACACTTGCCTCTAATGAAGATCTGATCCTTTGGAGTTGAATAACACAGGTGGTGATGGTGGTGGGGACCTTTGGCCTTTGGTTCTCCTCCTTCCCAAGCAAACTTCTTTTTCTTTCCAAGCAACCTTCCACTCTCTCTAAGAAGATGAGTTTTCAATTTTGTGTAGAAGAGATGAAATGAACCTACATACACTAATCTCCAAATACTTATAATAAGACAAAACCCGAAATCACTATTCATCCCCCTTGTAAAAATAACCAAAATGCCCTTTTGGGTTGTCTTTTCATTTCCAAATGACCCGAGACTCAAAATTAACATCCAAATAGACTTTTCTGACTATTTCGAACCTTCTGGACGCAACGACGCAGTCAAAATGACTATAAGGTCGATAGGAAAAAAAATTCTTTTTTAATTTAATAAATTAGTCCCGACACGTCCCATACCGCGTCTGACTAAAAATTCAAATTACCGAATTTATATCATACCGTCATATCAATGACATCACATTCATATATTACCTAAATATATTTAAGTAATATTCAGAATCATCCATTTTAATATCCACAATTCGGATAAAACACAAATGAATTAATTTATAATAAGATCCAATTAATCCATTAATTTAAAATATAAGCCATTTAAAAAGTCATTAAAATTACGGGGTATTACATACTTCCCCCCTTATAACAGAATTTCGTCCCGAAATTCAGAAAAATGAACCATACTGATAAGGTCAACTCCGAGTATAAATCTCACATCGCAAGAAATCTAAGTAGTACCGCCCATACAGTACATTAACGAAATCCCCATCGATGTTACACTAAGTCTCACCATATAGTTCCAACTGAATCAAATTTAAATTATACCCAATCTTCCCTATAACGTCCTCGTGACAAAGTTTGGGAAAAATGATCCTCACTTATTAAACAAATAAATCCTGAAGTCACAACTACTTACTGTTTCATAATTTTGAAAACTACTACAATCCAATCATCCAGGGCGCCCATACACCCTATCGTACAACTTTCATTATAATAGCAAAGGTTATAAACTCATATCCTAAAGACCTATCTTATTTCGACTCCCAACGGTTATTAGTTTCATGCATGGGGTGTCTCGCAAGCGAAATCCAAACAAGGAACCCCCCGATACACTACTACCTAAAGTAGTCGGTCATCGAAACTCCTCAGGTCGTTAGTCAATAGTTTATAACCTCTCTACATGTTTTATTAATTCGAATAAAGTCTACTCATCTACTCTTCTCTAGAAGACAAGATGCTGGCTAATAGTACTACATACGCTCTCGTATACTACAAGTCAATGCATGCCGATAGTCACATCATGCTCGGACATGCCCAAGGTAAGTAATCCCATGATAAAAATCAATCCCACGTGATAAAAAGTAATATATAGGTGTCCCACACCCCTCAGTGAGTCTACGTAAATAACGATGCTATAGGCTAAGTTTAGCAATCCTTTTTGCCCACACAATATTAATCGCTACAAATCAATATACGCCTCATAATTCCTTAGATAGAAAACATACCCTCATTCGTGGGTGGTGGTTGTTGAATCCCATAATTATAACTTTTCTCCAATGAGTCAAGAAAAATTTTACCCCCAGTTCTAGTTAACCACACTCCACTATATGCCCAAGCCTTTGAATATATTGCCTTCGTTAGGTAACACGCATAATTCCCGCATTTCAAGAACTTCTGCTAATGACTCTCCTCAATTTTTCCATAATAGGGGTGACCTCGACTACGGTCATCATACTCGAACATACTTCATAAACTCCTAAGTATGATCTCCACTATCCGTCCAATGGCCCTCATCTGCCATACACCTTGTACGAACCCATCCGAACGCAAATAAGATTCACTAATATATATGGAATCTTACCAAAGAAATCAACAATCCTAAACATAGGGCTCTACATCAAAGAACGCTAAGCTGAAAACACAATAAGCCATACAGATCCTAAAGGACACTAGAACCTGATGCTCTGATACCACCTGTAACACCCCACCTAATTAAATACCGGGTGGCCAGTCCCATACCAAATTAAAACAGAATATACAGTTGTCTCATTCTTAGCATCACTGTCGAAACATTTACAACTCACCCAATACCCAATTAAGCTGGTGTTAAAAACTTTCCAAATTTTAATTTAACAAAATCCATTTCCAGTTTAAGAATAACACAACACATTTTATTCTACAACACTTATAACTGAACAGATAACACAAAAGAATTTAAATTCAATTGGAATAAACATTCCCAAATAATATTAATCCATTACAGTAATCCCATCAATATCAAATGTATTAAAATGACACGAATACCATAGTATTTGACCCCGATAGAAGAAGATAACTGAATCCTTTGGGGGACATGCCCTAATAAGAGAATACTGTGAATCAAATGATGATAGGCGTGTAAGAAAAACTCCATAAATCCATATCCTTTCATAATCCGCTAAGGTTGGCGTCCCTGTTGCTGGACACCTGATATAGAAGATACAATAGAAAAGAAAATATGCAAGGAAACGGGTCAGAACCCGATTGTGAAAATGATTTTTAAAATAGCAAGTATTTAACAAGTGCAATAAATCTTTTATTATGTACATGTTAGACCCAACTCTCACTTGCCATTCTCACCTCTCAACTAGAGTGCACACTTAACGTTTCCTATTAACCTCCTAGTTAATGGTTCCTCTTTAACAATTTCATAATATAATTCCATTCCCATATCATAACCCCGTATGTCCCATACCATACGTCACATTATTATGCATTTATATTTCTCATTTATATGAATCGTTTCTCATTAACATGAATCATTTCTCATTAATATGAATTAAGCTTTTCAATTCTATAAGCATAAACAATCATTAACTTAATTCCATTATCTTTCTCTATTCACCGTTATCTACAATTATCACCGTAGATAGAGTTAACTACAATATATATCTATTCATTCATTTAATCCATTATATATATATATATATATATATATATATATATTCATATATAATACGGCACCCCGAGTCACAGCTGCGGTGCAATGCATTACTCTGCTATCATGTCCCATCATCGCCGGTCGCCGAATAGTGGACAAAAGGTTCGGTAAGGATTCCTCGAACCATAAACAATAACACAAACATTGGAGGTGAACATAGTTCTCGTATCCATGGGTCACACACATACCTACGTACCCACAGTCAGCGGACTTATCAACTCCCCGATAAGTCTTTCATAGACTTATGTTCTCGAGCGACAAATCAAAGATCCCATGGATTCATCAGGATATGACTGCCCTCACGCGCAAACCTCCCACCGATAGCAAGTAAGCTAGGTATGTCATACACATGAATCATTAATCAATCAAATAGGTATTATCATACCTATAATATAATATCAATAAGGTAATATCACTACCCTAAGATAATTCCCATACATAGCATTATATCTCTTTTAAATTCCAAGTATTAAAATATTATATCTTTACTTCATAATTTAGTTATCCTCGCATCCTATAACATCTCTCCACTCCCAACGTCGTTAAGGTTCATGCGCGGAGTGTCTCGCAACGCGAAATCCAAACAAGGAACCCCTCCAATACACTACTACTTAACTTTGTCGATCGAGGAGGTTCGTCAACTTCAAATATGCGATCGGAATAACTTGATCCCCTCTTTCAACCAAATGTGTTCTAAACTCCCATCTCTATCTAGGAGCCATACCACTACGCTCTTATACTACACTCAGCCCTTGCGAAATCAATAATGAGCTTAAACTCAGTCCTTGATGTTTAAATTGTAACCCTAAGGCTACCCAGGTGTTATATTAAATCTCCCCTACTTGAACTATCCTTAATCCTCATACAAACAGATTAGAATCCAACACATGAATCTAGCAACCGAAATCTCTTTAACTTTAATTATCATAATTCTAATCAATTAAATCCCAATCAAATTAATTCAAATCTTAACTATGGTTTACTGATCTTCTCTAAGTCCCATAATATCCAATTAATAATCACCGAAGATCTACAAAAGTTTTGGGATAAGAACCAACATTAAGAAGAAACAACATCATGAATTCTCATATTTTAAATACTCAGAAAAATAAGATCCAAAAATTATTCAAATCATCAATCCGACTTCAGATTTGGATTCTACACGAAAAATTGAGTCAGGTATGTGTTTTGAGTTTTTCTTAAATCTCACCCAAATGCACTCAAAAAGAAGATCTAAACCTTCCAAATTGGCTCTTCTCATTCCCCTCGTTTTTGCCTCTTTTTCCAGAAAATTATCAACATATTATCTTCAAGAACACTAAATTAGTTTCAGAATTTCTTCCACAGATTTATGAATATTTATTGGATTACTAACTACCTACAACATGAGTTTAATTCCTATATATTTTTAGATTCCAAAAATCCATTAACAACTATATCCTTTCATCTTCCAAGCATGAAAATCTTCTCTTTTTATAACTATCCTAACATGGACAATATACGAACTTAAATTGCAAATATCAAACACTTGCCTCTAATGCAAATCTGATCCTTTGGAGTTGAATAACACAGGTGGTGATGGTGGTGGTGACCTTTGACCTTTGGTTCTCCTCCTTCCCAAGCAAACTTCTTTTTCTTTCCAAGTAACCTTCCACTCTATCTAAGAAAATGAGTTTTCAATTTTGTGTAGAAGAGATGAAATGAACCTACATACACTAATCTCCAAATACTTATAATAAGACAAAACCAGAAATCACTATTCATCCCCCTTGTAAAAATAACAAAAATGCCCTTTTGGGTTGTCTTTTCATTTCCAAATGACCCGAGACTCAAAATTAACATCCAAATAGACTTTTCTGACTATTTCGAACCTTCCGAACGTAACGACGCAGTCAAAATGACTATAAGGCCGATAGAAAAAAAATTCCTTTTTAATTTAATAAATTAGTCCCGACACGTCCCATACCGCGTCTGACTAAAAATTCAAATTACCGAATTTATATCATACCGTCATATCAATGACATCACATTCATATATTACCTAAATATATTTAAGTAATATTCAGAATCATCCATTTTAATATCCACAATTCGGATAAAACCCAAATGAATTAATTTATAATAAGATCCAATTAATCCATTAATTTAAAATATAAACCATTTTAAAAGTCATTAAAATTACGGGGTATTACAGTATCAAGAAGGTTGTTCTTGAACATGTTTATACTTTGCTATATTTTCTTTCTTTAACACTTATTTATTTGCATTACAACAGTCTGTAACAAACATTTACATAGGCTCATTCGTAATTTAATTGTGGTACAAAATTAGAATAAAAAAATTACATATCTATCCCATAAATGATATGTCTTTAACCACTTATTGTTGACTTTAAATGCCTTGTCTTCTTTAATCTTTGAGATCAAACAATAACTTGAGTCATGAGCCCCTTTGATAACATAAGGTATTTCCCAATTTGGTGTAAATTTTGATGAAAGAGTGCTCAAATGTTGTTGCTAATAGACTTTAGAAATAGGTCACCTTGCACGAATTTTCTGGGTTTTACCAAATTTTCACAAGCTTTGTAGAGTTTTTTCATGTAGATCTGAAAAGTGCCTTCGGGCATTATCACAGTGTTCATCAAGTGCTTCGAATGGTTACACAATGCTCATCATGAGTCTTCTTGATCCGTTATCGTTCTTCCTATGGTCCCGTACATCTAGATAGCGTGTCCTTGGGATTTTTATCATACAAAGTTCTTTGAATTAGGAAATATTGTACTAACTTTGCAATATTTATCTTGTATCTCTTGAATCCAACTTCTTTGTTATCTCAACCCTCCAATCTGAATCATCATCACTAGGGAAGAGTTGGATCGCAAATAATGGTGTTGTTCTTTGTTGGATCACCAACATTGTAGATGCACCATTTATGGTAATTTCTTGTGAGATTGTGGCATATACATTTACATGATGATTCATCATTCTTGGGTGTGTTTCCAATTTTACTTCATGTAATTTCTCTACCAACTTTTGGATAATCATTCTATATGTTGCTAGGCTGACGTCCTTCAAATAATATTTTACATTCACTTGTTTAACCATGAGGCTGGAATCTCCTTTGATGCAAAGGGAACGGAAACCTCTTCGCAAAGCTTTGAACAACCCCAAAATTAGTGCTTCATACTCTGCCTCATTACTTGAATAAGTAAACTGCAATATAAAGGTAAATCATTCTAATCCTTCTCTCTGGACAATATAACTCATGATCTCTCTCTGTTTTTGGAAAATAAACCATCAAACTCAATAAACCACTATTTGACATCTACCTCACAAAAATGAGGTGGTTTGAATATCTGTGAGGGAAATATGGCCCAAAATTTTGCATAATCTTTTCTCTTAATTTCTCGAGAGACCACACACTTAAGATCATACTTAGAGATAATGAAGAACCACCTTAGTATGTCCCAATCAAAACTTTTCACGCCACCAAGAAATTAACTGGGTCACATCTAGTCACTAGGTTAATAATAAAAAATAACATGCAATGTCTTAGTTTTTGAGCTACAAAGAGTGATGCCAAGCAATGTCTTTCTATGTTAGTGTATCTTATCTTTGGTTCATTAATAACTCAACTCAGATAGTAAACATGTCTATCTTGACCATTTATTTCTTGCACCAATGGTATACCGATAGATCTTATAATAGAGTTAAGGTAGAGCATCAAAGGTATTCCATCATTTGGGAGGATCATAATTTAAGGAGAAGTGATCAATATCTTGAATTTGTCGAAGGCATCTAGTGATTTCTCTCTTTGGAACTTGGTGGTCTTTCACAGTTGTTGCATCAATGGGTGAGTGATCTCATATAGACCAGGGATAAATCTTCTTAGGTAAGAAATTTTTTCAATAAATATTTTAAACTCTTTCTGGGTCATTGGATATGGCATATCAAAGATGGATTTTATCTTGTCTTGGTCCATATGAATCCTTTGTTGATCCACCAAAAATCCTAAAATATTCCACTATTTACACTAAAGGCATAATTTGATTGGGTTCTTCTTGAGCTTGTACTTTCTACACCTATTGAAAACTCTTCTCAAATTAGCCAAGTGTGAGTTCTCCTTCTTAGATTTAATGATCAAATCATCCATTTAAAATTCCATGATATCACGAAACAGGATGTGGAAAATGTTCAGCCTTGTTCTTTTATAGGTTTCCCCCACTTTTTTCAAACCAAAAGACATAATAATGTAATTGAATTTCCTAAAAAGTTCCTATATGTTATATTCTTTTCATCAACTGGGTCCATCTTGACCTGGTTATACCCCACATAACCATCCATAAAACTATACATTTCATGGGCAACTGTGGAATCTATCAAGATGTCCATTGAGGGCAGAGGGAACTGATCTTTGGGGATGCTCTATTAGGTCTCTAAAATACACATAAATGCGTATTTGTGTTTTGTCCTTCTTGCCCACTAGAATGATGCCATATAGACAGATTGGATATTGAATCGGCTTGAAAAATACAACCATAAGTAATCGCTCCACCTCTAATTTTGTCTTTTGATCCAAATCTGGTTTGTAGGTTCTTATTTCTTGCTTGACTGGAATGGCCGACTGCATGCCATTTAACTTGTGAAAGCTCTCCTTGGTCCAGGCCAATCATTTCACTATATTTCCATGCTAAGAAATATTTATACTATTTTATGATCTTGATCAACTCTAGCTTGTTTGCCTCCTCAAGGTCTTTTGAAATAAAAATTAGCAGTGGTTCCTCCTCACCATTTCTAGATCAATTTGTTCCAATTCTTTCACTTGCTTCTTTGGATGATATTTCATGCATTTGGCTCCTCCTCTATCTCTTTAAAAAACTCTTAGATGTTAAAATTATCAATGACAATACATTTTCCTTGATTATCCACTAACAACATTTGCACTCTGCCTCCAAGTCATTTTCCTCTGGAAAATAAGTTTCCCTCGCATAACTTCATAGTCGATATACCACTCTTCAGCCATTTGAACAAAAGTGTTAGCTCAAGAGGTCGGAAGGACTTTCTCTTATTGGATCTTCCAAGTTGTTAATACCTGGGTTTTATAAGCCTGCTCAATGCGCTCTAGAGTTTAATATCTCTTTCCTCTAAGTCAATTTCTAGCCTCATCCTATCTTTTGACTGTTTCTAAATAACATGGGTTTATGTAATAACTTCATTACCTCTCTCAACTTTCTCTGTATCTTCTTCTTAAACCATTATAGGGCCCAACATGTCTTTGATAGTTAGCACCCTAACCCCTTCAACACGCCTTGTCAAGATGCGTGTGTCTGCATTTAACTCAGTTACAAAATTTTCATCTACCAAATGCTCATCTTCTTTGGAAAATGGATTATTGGTTGCTCGAATGACAACATCTGTTTCCTTGGCATTGGTCTTGACATACTAGTGGTAGTTTGAAGGGACTAAACCATGGTTGTGTATCCAAACTTACCCAATCAAAAGGTCTTAGGAGGTAATTGACTCAATCATATGAAATTGTATATGCAATGTGAGGTTACCAATCAACATCCTAACACTACCTTAGCCAATTGATTAGGAAGTTTGATTATCATAGTCGGAGATTGATAAAGGCATTGAAATCAACCTTTTCTCTGAGATGTTGGATTCATAGAAAGAGTTGAGTGACATTATGTTCATCAAAGCACATTTATCCATTAAAGCCCAAGAGAGGCTAATTCTATTGATGCGTGTTATTACAAACACCACTCTATTATGGGGGAATCTAATTTGTCTATTTGTGTTTGAGAAAGTGACCACATATATAAAATGAAGGATCAATCTGGCTTTATGTCCCTTCCAATTAAAAGAAGGAACATCATTCTTTCTCTCTATTTTCAGGACTGGTTGAGTAATCTCCAAACGTCTATCCTGAGGAATACCAATCATATCAGAATATAGCACAAAAAATTTGGTTATCTTGACACATCTTAGTGTTCCAAACTTGGATCTACTTCATAATATTTTGTTTAGGGAATCTTTTTTTTCATCCCTAACGCTTGGTTCCTCATAAGAAATTACCACAATGACCATTCCTACTAAACACTCATCATACATCATAAATCACATGAAACTCTTATTCCTCTCTCCTTTTTTCCATACTTTGGGCCTTCCTTCTTTGTCATAGATGACCGTCGTGTTTTCCTCATGAACTTTAGAGGATTATGGTAGACATTAACTAGAGGGACTTGATAATTTCCTTCCATTATTTACTTGTTTATGATCCTCCTCAATGTAAAGCACAAAGTCATTGAATGGTTCGTGATAATACGCAAATATCGAGTATTTCATCCATCGAACCTAAGCATTTTAGCCCCCTCGGGTGCCTTAATCTCTATATTTAAGTCCATTAACCAGAAAACCTATGTTTATATTGTTAACATGCTATATGAGGTATAATTGGGCTTTTGTAGGTATTTATGTACCAAGTATGGGATTCAAACGCATTCCGCGCAATTTCAGTACACAATCGCACGTTCAAGGGCAATCCGGTCATTTCACAGCTTGGGTACCTGGCCTGACATCTACATGGAAGTTGTAGCTCTCCTCGCTAGCTTCGCGTGGCCATGAACGGTACGCGATTACGACTCCGTATGACAAAACTACGACGATTTGAGCGGAGATGAATTGCATGCCAAAACAGGGGATTCTGCAGGCTGCCCTGCTTGATCGATCAATCAAGTCTGGGCGTCGATCGATCGACCCTCTATATTTTTTCCACGATTTTAACAGTCGATCGATCGACCACATGGGTCGATCGATCGATCCCCTATTTTTTATCCTGCAGATATTTTCTTTTCATTTTCTTTCTTCTTTTCTTTTTTTCTAACTTGGTATATATACCAATTTTGTTGTAATATTCCGGGTGAACATTTTTAGATAGTTTTAAAAGATTGAATAGGTTAGAGTTTGGGTTTTTGGATGGTTCTTTTTCATTTATACTTGGTTTGACACTCCATTTGTTGTGTAAGTTGACTATTCATCTCCCCTACCAATTAATATAGTTGTATTTCCTCATTTCTTGCTTTCTAGTTCATTTACAAGTTTTCTAATTTAGGTTTACATGCTATAGTTACATGCTTTGATTCCGTGCTTTCTAGTATAGTTTTATCGCGTTTATTTTACGCTTTCCATTTACCGCGTTTTTAACATGCTTTCTAGGTAATTTAAATTAGGTTGTGTTTGAATGGAACTCACTCGAGTTGACGCGTTGCTTTGCTTTGGTGATGGAGTTTACGGGTCTATTTCGGGTGCGTTGTCCTAGTTATTACGCCTAGGAGATTTGACGGGGCATATCATGTATGTCCCGTGCTTATGACCTTTCGCGCGTAATTTTCGGGATATTTGTTGACGCCAAAATCTTATTAGGCTTTTATGATGATTTAGGGCGTAACAACCCTTGATTTAATTAACTGTCGAAACGAGACGCACTTCTAATAACCCATCGACCCATGTAACCATTTTATACTATTTAACTCGAGTGAGGGATATTCGACGCAACGTATAGTTTACTCGCTTTCTTAATCTAGTTTCAATACCTTGCCTAGATTAAAATTTCCCTTTATGCATGTTTTTCCTTTTAGTTTGTAATCATCTTTTACACTTTTATTTCGGAGTATTAAATCACTTGAATTCTAGCAACTCGTCTCTGTGGATTTTCGATACCCGACTTACCGCTATACTCACCCGCTGACAGTAGTCGTAGTTTAGGTTTTTGTATAGTTCAGGTGAGCCGAATTCAAAACGATCGGCGCGTAGGTGACTCTCACACCGCGGAAAAAACCCTGTCTATCAAATGGCGCCGTTGTCGGGGACTAGTTTGTTTTAGACTTTATTTGATTTAGTATTTCATATTATTTTCTTTCTATTTGTATTATTTTCTAATATTTTTGCAGGACTTCCACATTTGAGCACTTAGAAATGCTTGAATTCATTCCGCGCGTACCTACTTTGTGGAATTCGCCACTTCGAGCCATTTTTGGGGTAAGCATGTCTTATTCCAATTCTTTCGGTAATCCTTGTTATAATTCTCAAAATTCTAGGCCTATGACTTTCGGTGAATACTTAGCATCCCAAAGTGTAACAAATTCAAACATGACTTTGGGCGAGTAGGACGAAAGTCAAAACTTAGGTTATTGGAATCTTGATGATGATGATAATGATTTTGGGCCTTTACCTCCTTATAATAGGAATTTTGAAACGAATTCAAATAGTTTTCAAAATTTCTATAATAATGAGTTTAAGTTTAAGTCCAATGGTAATTTTCAAAGTTCCCATTCTCATGTATCCGTACCTCGACCTATGACATTTGGTGAGGGCTTGCGTATGTATGAAAATGAGAAACTTGAAAATCGTTATCGGGAAGAAAATCGTTCGTGGGAACATGAGTTGGATTTATTATTTGAGTCCGACGACGATTTTGCTTCCGAGACTTTCGAAGTCGAGGAATGTTTTGAACCAAATGAGGTACTTGTTCCTACTTTGGAACAAACCATTCTAGACTTTGCCCATCACGTAATAGATATTGAAAGCGAGGATGAAAATGACGTAATATCTATTTGCAATGAAATGATTTCTTCTTTGGCCCCCAAAGAAGAACATTTCATTGAAAATAATATTATTTCATTTGAAACTCAAACTTCATGAGATGATGATTCATCTCATGAGTTTGAATTTCATTCATCCCCATTTTCATTCTCTATTACCCCACCGGAACAAGTACCCGATGACTCGGTTTCAAACTTTAATGTTTTAAACCCTATCGCCGATGAGAAGTACTTGCTCGAGTCGCCCTCCATGATCGCATCTTTGACTTTGTGTGCGCCACCTCCCATTCCAATTTCAAAATCATTGGGAGGATTTTTGGCTTTTCTCGGTCCCCACTTGTTTTTGTCACCCGTCCTATCCAAATCCCCCATCCTCCCTCCCAAAGTTTCAATTGGGGATGGTTCACTTTTACTGCCTTACACATGCCTTCCGTCGTTCGAACGAAATTCCTATTTTTCGGTAGGCATGCATGTTCGGGAGGGTCCACCGTTGATCCGCCAAATTCAAATTTTGTTTTGGATGGACCCTCAAAAGTTTCAACTTTTAGTAAATAGCTAATTAGAGTTCTAAATGTAGTTGTATATAGCTAGCTTCTTCATTTTTATTTTTCTTAATATTAGCCTAGTGTAATTAGTTAATCTCTTTTTATTTCTTTTTGTATGCTTGGTTCTAACTCTTATGTAGGTTCAACGCACTTGAATTTGGGGAGACTATGCATCCCGGCACACATTTCTTAAGAAAATGATCAAAAAATCCCCAAAAACATTTTTCCGTTATTTTTCACACACGCATCCTCACGCATTTGCATTTGTTTTTCTTTTTTTTCTTTTATTTTATTTTTCATTTTTGTCGTGAACATGCGTGTGTGTTGCTCGTTGTACATATGTTTAAATTTGTGGTTAGCATAGGCCTATTTGTGTGTATATTTTAGCCTATGTCTATTTATTTTTATTTTTATATTTTTATTTCATATTATTATATAGTTATACTTATATATACTTTATATATATTTATATTATACTTAAACCCCCTAAATATCCCATAGTTGCAATTTCCCCCCACTTTTAAAACAGGATGCAGTGTGCCTTGCCCTGATCGATCGATCGATCGAAGGCCCTGGCTCGATCGATCGATCGAGCAGTTATAGGCCGAGCTAGTATTTTTTTTCCTTTCTCCTTATTCTCTTTTCTCCTTTCTAAATTGTTTCGTGCCCTAGTTTTTTCTCCCCCAACACATTTCTTCATTTTCAACCCTCTTTCTACACTTTCAAGGTATAATTCTTCCTACTTTATTATCTTTTTGTAGATTTGGGTTATTTTTTGTTACAAATTCCATGTTTTATCCATTATTTGATAATTTTTGAATGTGTTGCTCTTACCCCTGATTTGTGTTGTTCCAACCCATTTCATTCATGATTATTGATGTATATCCACTCATGAACACATGCATATTGCTGCATTGTTGTTTTTTTCATGAGTGGGGCTTTTTGGTTGGTTCAAATCGATATTTTTCAACCTTGACGCACATTGCGCACGCCAAGTGTTCGCTAAAATGCCCAAAATAGTTTTCGATCCATTTTTTGGCGCACACTTAGGTGTTTTTCACTCCTTGTCGCATTCCGACATATTTTATCGCAATGTTGCATTTTTTTCCTCAGTTTTGCGAACGTGCACCCCCATTTCAACTTGTACACTACTAACCATTATTTGTGCTTACAATTTTTTTTTGTATTGTGTAATTCTTGTTTTATAGGTTGAAATGACCCAACTAAAAAAATACAAATATACTAGGTGCTTGCTCGCCGGGGGCGTTGAGGGGTTCCGCTGTGATCAGGAGCGGGATTGGTACCGCGCCCACTTTCACACATCCGAGCGTCCACTTGAGTATCATTTTGCGTGGACCATTGAGCATATACCGTGGGAGGCACATGTTCTTCTGCGCCATCAGGGATGGGAGCCCTTTCTCGCTACCAACGGGCGCATCAACGAAGAGATGGTCCGTATTTTCTATGCGACGTTGGTAGAGGTAAAGGGGGATGGGCCGACTACTTATGAGGCGATGGTCCGTGGGGCGAGGATACCTTTTAGCATTTCTGATTTGGATGACTACATGGGTGTGCCAAACCCCGAGGACTCGATCAGTTTTATGGATGGGACCATCTTCGGTCGTGGGACATTGATAGAGGCCCTTGCACTGGGAGAGGCATGGAAAAAGGGTGCTTTTCGCTCGGCTGCAACGGAGGACTTACCGAGGTTACTGCACTACATTAATGTCCACTCTTTTATGGTGATGACCAACCGGTCAGAGGTTCGTCACAAGCATGCCGTATTGATCTACACGCTAATTAATGGTTTGGGCAATATCAGCTTGCCTAGTATCTTTTTGGATATGATGTGCGCGATGGCTAAAGAGATAGACTGGAGGTTTTACCTTCCCTTTCCTGCCCTCATTACGAGGATATATTTATCGCACGGTTGCCCTGAGTTTGACGCTGACCGTAAGCACGAGCCACTCGGGCTTCTCTCCAAGGACAATATTTCAAAGATGATTAAGCACGAGTGGGTGCAACCGGGCAGCAAGAGACATAGGGCAGAGGTGGATGATGAGCCGGACGATGAGGAGGACGAGATTAGGGAGATGGAGACTGATGAGGGTTCTCACGCGCCGCCCACAGATTACGATGCCCGCTTTGAGGCATTCCAGGCAGTGCAGGACCAGCGCTGGGAGGAGACCCAACTCAGGTGGGATACATGGGAGTCTCGCCTGGACCAGTTATAGGCCAAGCAGCGGTAGTAGTGGGCCTGACAGCAGGCCCAGCAGGAGCAATTTCAGGCCGAGGAGTGGACCCTGCAGAGGCAGGCTAAAGCGTAGCACAAACATGAGTACATGATGATACAACAGATGATGAGAGATCTTTATTTGCAGCGGCATGATTCCGACACAACGCTACCTCCTCATTTTCAGGACCCCGCTGATCCTAGTGGTTCTGGCCACTAGGCTGCTGTTGTACTGGGTCATTTTTGGCATTCTGGGATCGGATATTATATTGTATTTTTTATTTTTATTTTTATTTCTTTTATTTCACTAGTTGTGATGTATTAAGTGATTTTGTATTGAACTTATGATATGGGAAATGAAAATATAGTTTGTGGTTGTTTATTGGATTTTGATGTGTGTGACCTTCCTTTTTATAAAATCAAAAAGTTCACCATCAATTTATCTAGTATTTTCACTTCAGCCCCTCTATATTATTGTTGTGACATAGATTCTCTTAACTTAATACATCGGTACATATTCTTCCTATGCTTTGTATTAACTTCTTTTGCAGCTTCATTTGGACTTGTACTTATGGAGATCGCTCCAAATTTGGGTAATATCATTCTTTTCCTATCTTTGTGTTGTGTTCTTTAATGGACACATTGGGGACAATGCAACATTTAAGTTAGGGGGTGTAGGATATTCTATCCATTTTGCTGATTAGTCCTTGAATTTGATTACAATTTAGTTACAAAGCATGTTTTTGTTAAAAATTTGAAAAATTTCAAAAATATTTTCTTTTTTTTCTCCTTTTTTGGGCATTTTGCCCTTGTTTCCGATGATAAATTTTAATAATTGCCCGATCAAATAGATAATTCAATGATGCATGTTCTCGATTTTAGAAGTTATTAGACTTTAGTCCTAAATCATTAATATTATGAATAACTTCAAGAATTAAACTTTAATCCGTGAGCACATGCACCATTCTCGTTATATTGATTTGGTTTAAGATTTTTATAACTCGGTATGCTTTCGTTGCATTGTATATACTTACACCGAGTGAGATTAGAGACTTATCTTCATTTGTGAGTGTATACACTTTTCTTTCCTCTTTGAAAACGTTACAGTCGTTGGTAATCTCTTTATTCTTTCATTGACTGTTCATTAATTGAGTTCATACTTGAAATGTGTTACTTGAGCATGATTTTCATATGTTGTTTGACTCGAGAATTGCGTATACTTTTTGAAATGATCATATTCCATCTTTGTTATATCACCCATATTGACCTTGACCTCACCTTATATGTTTACCCTCGTCAACCCCTTTGAGCCTAAATATTAGCCTTTCATTACATAACCCAAATCCCATAACCAACTCCAAATTGGAGTTTTAACCCATACATACACTTTCCATGCCTTTGTTTGGAATGTTACTTGGAATTAAATGTTATTATTGGGTTGTGGTTGCAATTTGAGTAGTAAAAGAGTAAGAAGTGAAAAGAAAAAGAGTGAAAAAGAGAAAGTTAAAAACAAAAGAAAACAAAAGAAAAAAGTGAGAAAAGGAAGAAAAGAAAAAGAAAGAGAAAGTTGTTTATAGTGTTTGTATGTGATTCAATAATCCTTGTTACTCTCTCGATTGTTATATCTAATGCTCGTTTGGAAATCATTTGTCCAATTTTGAAATTGCCCACTTTTTCCCATTTTCCCGAGTTTCATCCCCAAACACTTTGAATCCGTATATACATCCTTTTCATTTCGTACCTTAACCTAGCCTACATTACAACCATATTAAAGTCCTATGTGATCTTAGGTTGATGTAATTCAAATGTCTAAATAGTGTTGATAATCTATGAAAATTCATTTTGCCTCTTTTATATGTGCGGTATTCTTTCACTGAGATTGCAATTTTTATTTCCTATATAGCGTTCTTCATTTGTGACATGTGTGCGACCTAGTTTCCCTTTACATTCACTCCTTATGCCCGCATGTCCCGTGTGTTACCTCCCTGTTTCAAGTGGATTCATTTGATGAGTGTAATGCCCGTGAGGATTGACTTTTATCCATGCTTTGATATTTAGTATCTGAGTTATTTAAGTTTTTCGCCAAATCATACTTCGCATATGCTCACGCCCCTCCCACATGTTAGAGTTTCAATTCATTGAGGTGCATTCGATAATGTTAATAACTACGGACTTCTCACGCGAATTCGTTTGCTATGCTAATAACATGTTGAAATCTTGTTTGCATTGATGAGTTTGTCATACTTGATTGGGCATATTTTGAGGAAACTTTATGATGTTTGTGGGTACCATCACTGAAAACCCTCAAGAGACGACACTCGTCCACTAGGGTAACCTAGGGGTTTAACGGCTTATTGTATATGCTAAATGCAATCGAATCGCCCGCGAAAGTGGCTTTATGCTTTGATACCATATTTTTGTACTTATCATGCTTTTGGTGCTTGTTGTTCTTATTGAATCCTATTTCATTGCTAGGGACTAGCAATATGTAAGTTAGGGGGTGTGATAATATGCAAATATCGCGTATTTCATCCATCGAACCTACGCATTTTAGCCCCCTTGGGTGCCTTAATCTCTATATTTAAGCCCGTTAATCAGACAACCTCTGTTTATATTGTTAACATACTATATGAGGTATAATTGGGCTTTTGTAGGTATTTAGGTACCAAGTATGGGATTCAGACGCATTTCGCGTAATTTCCGTACACAATCGCACGTTCAAGGGCAATCCGATCATTTCACAGCTTGGTCACTGGCCTGACATCTACATGGAAGTTGTAGCTCTCCTCTCTAGCTTCGCGTGGTCGCAAACGGTGCACGATTACGAGTCTGTATGACAAAACTACGGCGATTTGAGCGGAGATGAATTGCATGCCAAAACAGGGGATTCTTCAGGCTGCCCTGCTTGATCGATCGATCAAGCCTGGGGGTCGATCGATCGACCCTCTATATTTTTGCCATGATTTTAACAGTTTATCGATCGACCACAGGGGTCGATCGATCGATCCCCTATTTTTTTCCTGCAGATATTTTCTTTTCATTTTCTTTCTTCTTTTCTTTTTTTCTAACTTGGTATATATACCAATTTTGTTATAATATTCAGGGTGAACATTTTTAGATAGTTTTAGAAGATTGAATAGGTTAGGGTTTGGGTTTTTGGATGGTTCTTCTTTATTTATACTTGGTTTGACACCCCATTTGTTGTGTAAGTTGATTATTCATCTCCCCTACCAATTAATATAGTTGTATTTCCTCATTTCTTGCTTTCTAGTTCATTTACAAGCTTTCTAATTAAGGTTTACATGCTTTAGTTACATGTTTTGATCCTGTGCTTTCTAGTATAGTTTTATCGCGTTTATTTTATGCTTTCCATTTACAACATTTTTAACATGCTTTCTAGGTAATTTAAATTAGGTTGTGTTTGAATGGAACTCACTCGAGTTGACGCGTTGCTTTGCTTTGGTGATGGAGTTTACGCGTCTATTTCAGGTGCGTTGGCCTAGTTATTACGCCTAGGAGATTTGATGGGGCATATCATGTATGTCCTGTGCTTACGACCTTTCGCGCGTAATTTCTGGGATATTTGTTGACGCCAAACTCTTATTAGGCTTTTATGATGATTTAGGGCATAACAACCGTTGATTTAATTAACTGTCGAAACGAGACGCACTTGTAATAACCCGTCGACCCATGTAACCATTTTATACTATTTAACTCGGGTGAGGGATATTCGACGTAACCTATAGTTTTACTCGCTTTCTTAATCTAGTTTCAATACCTTGCCTAGATTAACATTTCCCTTTATGCATATTTTTCCTTTTAGTTTGTAATCATCTTTTACACTTTTATTTCAGAGTATTAAATAACTTGAATTCTAGCAACTTGTCTCTGTGGATTTTCGATACCCGACTTACCGCTGTACTCACCCGTTGAGTGTAGTCGTAGTTTAGGTTTTTGTATAGTTCAGGTGAGCCGAATTCAAAACAATCGGTGCGTAGGTGACTCTCGCGCCGCGGTGAAAACCCTGTCTATCAGTTCACATGTCAATATATGTGGAATTATTTGGGGTTATCTTGGACTTCTTTCGCATAAGCATATAAATGAGAGATCTTGGGGGGGGGGGGGGAATGAGACCATCTACCATCTAATAGCAGAATATATCATTACATCTTGAACATAAGAAGGAAAGTATGGTGGATCTTCATAACCATACTTTCTTTTGTTTCGTATATATCCATCTCCATTAAGTCGTGTTTCATTTTCCCGATATGTGTAGTTAACTCGTGTTGGCTTCTAATTAGTGGTTCCTCTACCATAACCTCCTTGGGTATCCTGGCTTGTTGTATACTTCCATGAAACATTAGGCACAATGGGTTGGGGTGAATATCCATAAAGAAATTTCGAGCATCCCTGGTGAAGGATTTAAACGTCCCCTCTCCAGGATCATTTATCAAGTGGAAAATGTACTCGGATTAAAACCCTTCGACATATATTTGAAGGAGCTTTACTTCTTCCATGACTTCTTTAACATCAAGAAATCTCTCTATAAATATATGAGTGTATGTCATTACCTCTTAGCATGGCCTTTGCTTTTCATAAGCAAGCGGGGCTAAACTGAATCTGTCCTCTATTATTTTTTTTTTACAAAAACTCGATATGCATATCTTCCCATGTAGCTAAGCTCCTTGGAGAAAAATGGTAATACCGGGTATAGGATTTTCTATCAAATATTTGGATGACTCTATGATACGTGGCGGACAGGGCCTCTTATTGTTGTAGTGGTGTAACAACCTCCATTTTATCACGTAAAGGTTGGCCAGACACGATACGCCAAATATGGGGCTTGTTTGTCAATTAATACCATTCTAAGCATCAAACCATATAAAACATTCACATAATAAGCCACATTTGAATTAAAACTAAATTCAATTAAATAACATGAAGTAATAATAAATCCAACATCCACGTCCAACGAACAAAAATCAACATAAACAAAACCATCTCGACTAATAAATCAAATGACTCCGGGATTATGCCCTTACAATAATCCAAAATAAGTAAAGACGGGAGTAAGTAGCAACCTAAGCTAGAATCAATTGATCGATCTTCGAGAAGCAACACGTGACAGCAAGTATGATATTCCTTCAGTCCCGCTATCCTTGTTTAAGCAAATTGGGAGGAATATTTATAATTTGGGTCAGCTACCTAGAGTGTGCAAAAATTAACTTAGTGAATTTAAAGTGCAAAAATATAGTTAATTCAAAGTAAGTATCCCCTATCGTCAGTCATATATGTCAGGTATATCACCCCTCATCTAAGTGTGAAATTTCACGTATAACCGAACAAGTACCGAGATGATAAATGATAACCGTGCCAATTTAAAATAAGATGCATTTAGTGTAACCAACATACTGAAACGTAATCATCTACATTCATATTACAATTTTCCAAAGTATCCTAGTCATATTACTCGTAGAAGTGACATAAACATCTATTATGCACACTACATAGTAGGGGGTCTGTAATTTTTTGACTACATTATTAAGCAACTGAATTAATATCATTTAATTTCTATGATTACATATATTACATATATGCGACACTTAAAGGAATCTACCGATAGTGTCTTATTCGTGCTCTATCGATAAGTCCGAAGGAATCCTTTACCCAATCAGATATCACAAAACACACACAAGTGGGGGGTCTTTACGTAATACACCAGTTCACGACCCATACTTATTGGTGACAAGGGTTCACAACATCTACACCTACTTCTCATAAGTGGCGCTCCTATGTTGTACATATAATAACGACTTACACAACTTCTAGCCAACTTGTACTGACGTGTGCTACCGTGTCGAAGGAGCATAACCCTAATCGATAGGACCGTCCACTAACATAAGTGTGTTCACACAATAAATATGAGTATGTATCATTCTCATATAATATGTATAGGTAACTACTCTATAATTACCCAAGATATCCCAAATGATTACCCATAAATAATCACACCTTAAAAATCGACCATCTAGTTACTTATTAATTCTTTCCTCTTTATAAGAATATTTAACCATCTAGTTAAGTATAGTTCCCGGTTTAATATTTGTGCCATAAAAGCATTTTTTTTATAAAATCATCGTTCATCCAAACATCGTCCTTCAAAATAATACCACGGATCCATCCTCGGTCACAACTCATCCTGGACCAGGGGCCGAATCGATTCGCCTCTTAGGCCAAATCGATTCTTCCAAATGAATCGATTCTCCTATGAGGCCGAATAGATTCGAATGTGGGCAGAAGTCCGAATCTTCTATGTTTCTTTAATACGAAAATCCTCAATTCCATCCCAAAGTTCATTTTAATGGGTTATTTAATTTCAATAACATAATCACAGGTCCCTATGAATAATTCCTTCATCTTAGAATGGTTAATTACATAAATTAACATCAAATTTCATTCTCCAAGTCCCATAATTTATATCAGCTAACATATCTATAGAAATCATATTTTTCACCTCTTAATCGCATTAAATTCTAATCATATACAAAGAACCTAATTTTCATAATTTCCAGATTATAATGCATGAGCTCTAATCCTTTACATATATATCAAATTTTCCAAGTTATTCAGAAGTCCTAAGGCATGAGTTCTATCATCGAATTCAAGATTATAATCATCCTAAAATTTTGGGTTTAAGCCACCTAATTTGATATTAGTCTTCTCTACTTGCACAAGATTAAATCCTTCCAATTAATCACCAATTTCATACTAAAACCCATAAATTATATGGGGTTTACTACGATGAATAGACAAATACATTGGACATTTAAATTAAGCAAGAAAATTCCTGCCTGGATATAGTGATTTGATGATTTCCTCTTGAATCCATTACCTCCTCCCCTCTTTAGCCTTTGTTCCTTTCTCTCTTGAGATGTGGCTATTAGGTTTTGTAAGGACAAATTTTTCAATTGAGTCCGTTGTAAGTTTATTTGACTTATTCCTGGAATAAAACACCTTTCAATCATAGGTAGTTTTTTTTATTGTCATGATCCCATACAAACTATGACATATTGAAGTTTATTAAAGACATTGCGACAGAGCTTGAAAGATTTATCATGCCAATTTTATGGTGCATATTTCGTCTTCAGTCAAATTGCATATTTAGATCAATCAGGTATGAATGCATAATGTTAATGGGACTCGAAATATGTTTTAAATTGTTTAAGGATGTGATTTTATTAAAGAAATGTTTTAAATATATTTAAAGTGTTTTAAAATGTGTACACTTCATTTTATTCTGAGATAAGGATGGATCAGAGTTGTATAAAATGCAAACTCTACAATTTCTGGTTTAAATGATAATAGCTATTGTTCAACCAAGATATGGATATTGTTCGAATGACATGCAATCTCGTTCGAACGATGCTCCGCCTCAAGAAAATTATTTAAGGCGTGTTTCCCTCAGAATTTCGTAAGTGTGAAATCTGGAAAAAAAGTGTACAACCATTACGTATTTTGCACGTGTTTTCTAAGGTTTTATAAGTACAAAACATCCTTAGAGTTTCTACAATCAGAGGGTAAAGTCAAGGCCAATAGCTGTGGGAGACTTAGTCCTGAAGAAGACTTGGCAAAAATCAAATAAGCTCCATCCTTATTGGCATGGTCCTTATAGGGTAACTGATTAGGTCGTACCTGGTACCTACCAGCTAGAAAATTTTGAAAGAGAACCTTTCTCCAACCCTTGGAA
Source organism: Sambucus nigra (assembly GCA_949130495.1). Classification (NCBI taxonomy): domain Eukaryota; kingdom Viridiplantae; phylum Streptophyta; class Magnoliopsida; order Dipsacales; family Adoxaceae; genus Sambucus; species Sambucus nigra. Next base: position 22,923,378 of record OX422208.1, on the reverse strand, counting down.
TGCCGATCACTTGAAGAAATATTACATATGATGTTACAGTTGCTCTTATCTTTTTGTAATACATGTATCAGTTTATATAGAGGATGTTAATGAAAAGATTGCAATGTCGTGCTGGTACTTTTGTTATGTGCTTTAAACTCCATTAATTTGGTGAACTGAGAGGATAAACACCATTGATTTGGTGACCTCAGACTCCCTGACATCATTAATTTGGTGAATACGAGGTGAAACATCATAATTTGGTGACCTCAGAGCCTTTAACGTCATCAATTTGGTGAATTATGAGGTGTTACAACATTAAGTTGGTGACCTCAGACCCTTAACACCATTAATTTGGTGAAATATGAGGTTAAACACCATTAAGTTGGTTACCTCGGACCCTTTAACATCATTAATTTAATGATTTAAGAGGTGAAACATCATAATATGGTGGCCTCAAACCCTTAACACCATCAATTTGGTGAATTGTGAGGTGTTAGATCATTAAGTTGGTGACCTCAGACACTTTAACATCATTATTTAGTGAAATATGAGGTTAAACATCATTAAGTTGGTGACCTCAGACCCCTTAAACATCATTAATTTGGGTAATTATGAGGTGTTACAACATTAAGTTGGTGACCTCAGACCCTTTAACATCATTATTTGGTGAATTGAGAGGTGAGACATCATAATATGGTGACCTAGGACCCTCTAACACCATTAATTTGGTAAAAATATGAGGAGAAGCATCATTATGTGTGTGTCTCTTATTCCTTACTTTTATTCCCATTACTCAAATTGTGTAATATGATGGATAAGGGAAACATCATAGACATGAAATAGTAAAGCAATAAGTATGGAAAGTAACACAAATGAAGGAAATAAAACTGCATTCATTTGAGCCAAAAGGTGTTACATTATTATAAAAGAAGAGGTTACAGTTAATCAATAAAATGGTTATACAAAAGCTTCACAAAGGTTCAGACTTGCAGAGGAGGCACTCAGACAGTCAGGCTTCAGCTGACCCACCAACAGCAGGGTTGTTTTACCCTTGGACTTGGTTAGAAACTTCAACCTCTTCACCCTGGTGTCCAGCATCTTCAGTCTCAGTCACATCAAGCTGACTTGTCTCTGTCGGGCCACCATCTTCAACCTCCTGCAGGGCCTTAGCAAGCTGGGTATTTGTAAAGCCGAGGTTAATAAAATCCTCGGTCGATAGACTTTCGTAACTCTCTTGCTTCATTACAGCCACCCATCTGCTGGTTGCCCTGATGCCCCTTTCTAGGTATTCAAGGCTAAAGCTGACAAATTCATCAGAGGTTTGATACTCCTTGATGATTAACTCTGAGGCATCCTCCAAGGCAGCTTCCACGGTAACATCAATATTGGATTGGACTCTATCATCCTTTGCTTTCAGAGCATTGTCATGATCAGTCTTCATCTGGGAGATCTTGTTACACTTCTCCTTCAGACTGTTGTCCAAATCTTCAATCCTCTTATTCAAACTCTCCTCAAGCTTTGCAGCATCCCTGCCCTTCTAGATTAGAGGCAGCCTTATCAGAGTATAGTCAGCCAAACGATGAAGAGATAGAGCACTCTGCAAAAAAATAATCAGTTACATTAGTAATAATGAAATGCTAGGAGCAGAGGTAACACTTCAGAAAATTATAAATAAGTACCTGGACTGCCCTATGAACAGCAAACTCTGCCAGTAGAGGGACATTCATCGAGTGAATAAAGTTCTTATCATCCTCAGTCATTGCATGGCCAAGGGCATTAGAAGCCCGGCTACTATTGCCTATGAGGCAGTCACCGATCTTCAGCTGAGCAAGCCGAGCTGATAAGGCATCATCAGAGGATATTGGGATACCACGCTCGGTATTTTGAGCTTTACTGGGCCTCATATGGGAAGGGTCTACAGGTTCCCTCCTCTTCTTTGATGTCTCAGCAGGAGCTTTCCCCTTTTTTTATATGGGCAGGGGGTGGCACAGTCTTTCCATCACGTTTTGCCATCAGTTTGGTAATGCTGGGAGCAGACATGTTCCAGAGGTCTTCAGAAACTCCTTCAGGCTTCTCTGCAAGGAGAAAAATTTATAGGAATAAGATCAGACACATGAAATTCATGAGACTAAACTTGCATAAAATTGATTTTTCTGGAATACTTACGAAGGTCAACCAAATGGCCACTTCCCAGACCCGTCTGAGATAAATAGTAAGGGGTCATCAGATGCTCATATTTGATGAGGCGCCCATCTTTTCCCTGACTATAAAGATCCTCAAAATTCTTATGATTATCTTGGATCAACCCAGGGTCTGCTTTGGACGAGAAAGAGATCTTGGCCCACCTCCGATGTGTCATTGGGATAGATGTTCCACAAGACTCGTTGGGACCAAATTCCCAAGCCCCTAAGGCAAAGAAGAACATGGGCTTCCAATTATGGTTTGAGGTCTGAGTCACCAGTAACACCTTCTTTTCAGACTTCCTGGCTGCAAAATGATAGTAGCTGAGGTGATTTTTAGCGGATGAAGGTATATAGCAACCTAAGAATACCCTAATTGGAAGGTCGGCATGATGAACCACCTTCTAGAGTACAATGGCCACAACCAAGACCCTCTAGGCATTGGGGGAAAGCTGAGAAGGAGAAAGATTGATAAAAGAAAGAATAACTCGGATAGTGGGGTGAATTTTGAGACGAACGCCGAGCTTGAACATCTGCTCATAGACGCATAGTTCTCCATCTCATCCATTGAAGGATCTCTCGTTCTTTAGGGGTTTACTTAATGTAACAGATGAAGGGATAACATACAAATGTTTGAAGATAAGAAGGTCATATTGTGTGACAGAAGACTCTGGACCGTCAAACTTAGAAGTGTCAAGTTCACTCCCTTCATCGTCATCGCTATTATTAACTGTCTGAGGCTAAGCCTCAGAGGTGGCACCAGCAAGAAACCTCTTTGCAAATTCAAGTAGGTAGCAGCTCATAAAGGAATATCATCAATAATAAGAGGAATTACCACACTGGTCACTAAGATTTCAACGGACGGAGACCTACGTGAGGTGCTAGCCTCTTGATGGGAGGAGAAACTATCAGAAACCTCTGCTCTATCAAAGATAACACTCCCCTGGGGGGAGAAATCCATGGCCTCTTGGAAAGAGTCTACAGATTCGGTAGACTCATAGGTAGACATGGGACCTGAGGAAGAACGCAGACATCGGCTCAGGAGCCTCAGGGACTTCAGCAGTCTCTGCAGGCTCAGGGTATATAGCTTACATGGGTGGAGGAAAGATTGGTCTGAGGGGAAAGGCCTCAGCCCTACGAGCTTCCTCCTGAGCTAGATCTATCTGCTTAATCTTTTCGAATGTCTTCTCGCGAAGATATGGGAATTCTTCTATAAGTTGGTACAAGGGTCTGAGCATAAGTGAGACGACACTACACTTGTAGGAAAGACAAAACTGTAAACAGACAAAATACTTGGGTTACTCAAACTAAAAGATCAAAAAAGGGGAGTTGAAAGGTCTCAAATGAAGAACACCAAGAACTTCAAGATCCTTCAAGAATAGGGTCATCGGAGAAGGTAACAGGATGATCATCGGAACCCTTAAAAAGGTTTGTTGGTGGCTAAAACAACCTCTAAGCATCCTAGAACAGTCACAAAATCACTCAACCATTGTTACCCTATCCCTACAACCACCTAACAGTGGAAAAAAACCTCATTGGAAAATGAAGGACTTACCGAGAAATTGAAGCTACAAAAATAACGACCAAAAATGGAAAATGAAAGGTTGAGAAACAATACCTGATTGAGTACGATTGAAGAGGGAAGAGAGAGAAGCAAGGAAAACCTCGAAGAACATCGCAACAATAGAGAGATTGAGAGAAGAATGGCAGTTGCAGAAAAGCTTTGGCGGGAAAAGTTTGAAAGAGGAAAGAGATTTGAGTAAGGAGAGGAAGGTTTTAAACCTACTCAATGATAGGTCACGATTCCCAAGGCCCCCATTATTACCCTTGGAAACCCAAAAGGCGGTGTCAGAATTATTAACACCTTGGGGGATACGCTAGTCACTTCAGTAAGTGAAATGTGTCAAGGAACCACTTCACACCCCAAGGTACTAAAAGAAACTCAGCCTCATCCTAGCATACCCCTCAATAACCTACTCTTATAGGTGACTAAGGGCAAGGGGTGATTGATATGCCCAAAGTGTACCCTCATACTCTGATTCACTAACCTCGACCTGTCTCACAGTCGAGTTGACAAGAAGCTCACCACTGCCATCAGAAGGGTTGTATACTTCAATGTCGGCTCTTCACCACCAACCTCGGCTCTGCAATAGCTGAGGATAGCAGCACCTTATGGGCACAGGTTAATATAAACATCCTACTATGCTTAATTCGATGTTACATCTCACATCGGGCTCAACCTCGGCCACTCTTCCTGGCCGAGGTCATCAAGGCTATTAATAAGACAAATCGACACCATCGGATTTCACTAACCTCGTACTCTCCAGACCAAGGTTACATTAGTCAAGGACACAAGTCCGAGCATTTGTAAGCACATGTACGGTTTGGGAAACGTGAGCAAATCCTTTATAATCGAATGATTCCCTCCACATGAGGGAATATTGTGGTCATCATTACCTATATAAGATCAACCAGGTGTCATACACATTCTCATGGCATGATTAGAGGTACATCACACCCCCCAAGCACTATATATAGAGTTCTTACTCTACCTTGTAAAAGGACCCATAATTGCAACCCTAGCTGAAACTCTGTTGGTTTACATAGTAGAGAGAGAAAGCTTGAGAGATTGTATCTATGGCCATTAGTGCCTTCATCTAGTGATATTACTCACACACTCATAGTGGACGTAGGCCTGATTGGTTGAACTACTTATATATTAGTGTTCATCCTCTTATCCTCACCTTATTCTAATATATATTCAGTATTGGGATGCCATTGTTATCACTAGTTTGAGCTTGACAACACCTTACCTGGTGGTGCTATTTACAACATCATCAATAATAATGAGGATTTTAAATCAATTTTATTAGTTTAGACTTGAATTTTAATGTGTCATTGGTCTCATGGAATGTCTTTACATTACCTTCCTACTATTATCACTTTGGCTAGTGAGGTGTGAGTCTTGTAAGGGTAATAAGTGTGACACCCCGCCCAATTAAATAACGGGCGATTAGTCCTTTATTAAATTAAATAATATTCCCATTTGGTTCATTCTTAGCATCACTATCGAAAACCATTAATTACAAATCACCTAATAGTTAATTAAGCCGGTGTCAAATTTTATCAATTTATTTTACAAATTATATTAACTGGAAATTAGAATCCCCATCACACAGTAACAGAGTCTAAACCATCACAGGATATAAATTAATGAATAAATGTCTTGCTGATTTAACTATCGACTACAAAATCCAAATCCAAATAATGAATCCAACAGATAAATAAATAAATCCCAATACAAGTTTGAACTGAATAAAGTGTTGTAGGGAAACATGCCTGAAGATGAAATACTGGAACAATGAAATCCTAATCTAGAATGAACAACTGAGGTGTCTAGTCCAATTCCTACATGTATCCACATATGCTGTAGTTGTGCTTCCCTGTAATAGATAATCAAGTCTGGCATCCCTGTGGCTGGACACCTAAAAGATTTTGAAAATATTTTTAGCGAGGGTTAGAACCCAAAACATTTGCAAGTGATTGGGTTTCTAGTAATTAAAATGCATAAATACTTTTCATATTTAAGCTAGTGTTGCACTCCCTTGAGAAAATCCTCACCCCGTAACTAATGTGCACACCTACCGCTTTCTTCATAACCCACTTAGTTATACTACTCCGTCTAACTAGCCCTGTTATGAATCCTTCAACATTCACTACTCTAGCCCGAGTAATCTTACTATTGATTATTAAATTATTTCACCCGAAAACTCTTTTATCCCATTCAAATAGAATCATATAACGTTTCACCAGTTATATAAGTAATACAATTTCACTTCATGTATTTTACCTGTGTATAAATATTCACACTAATTACATAATAATAATAATAATAATAATAATAATAATAATAATAATAATAATAATAATACAATATTCACACACATTTTGTATAAAGTATCCATCCTCCCGAGTAATATTCATAGGATATTTTCTCTAAAATGCTATCACCCCAAGTACATGTGACACTCTGCCTAATTAAATACCGGGTGATCAGTCCTATACAAAATTAAAACATGAATCCCAGTTGGTTCATTCTTAGCATCACTGTCGAATTTTTTTTAAAACTTACTAACCACCTAGTATTCCAAAAGCTGGTGCCAAATTTTAACTTTTTAATTTACAAAACAGTACATGCGAAAATACATATAAACCATTAACACAACAGAATAAAACTCAACTGAATAATTAATTAAACAAACTTACCGAATAAACCATCGTCCACCAAAATGAAAACAAATACAAATATTCAACACCTGAATAAATACATCTGAAAACTGTACTGATAAGTCTGGGCGATAAGCCCTAGTAAAACTGAAACTGATAAATGATTCCTACTCTAGGAATGAATGAATGATGCGTCTAATCTAAACTCCTGCTAGCATCCACAATGCCGCAGCTCCGTGTCCCTAGAATAGAATATCAATCCTGGCGTCCCTACGGCTGGACACCTAAAAGGCTTTGAAAATAATTTTATAGCAAGGGTTAGAACCCAAAACATTCTGAAAATATTTAGCAAATGAATTAACTGCAGTAATTTAAAATGCATGAATGCGCTTCATATTTAAGTTAGTGTCGCACTCCCTTGTGGACATTCGAACCCCTCCACTATTGTGCACACTTAACAGTTACCTTAACCCCCACCTAGTTGTACTACCCCGTCCAACTAGTCCTGGTATAACCTCCCCTTGCCATACTACTCTATCCCGAGTATAATGATTTTTGAATTATAAGTTATCTTATAATTAACTTAATTAATTCCTTCTTAAATAGTAGCATATAACCGTGTCACAAGTTATATAAAGTAAATACATCACACACTGTATTATTACCTACATATAATATTGAATACCATTATATACGTACATTTACTAAAACATCCACACATATAACATACGTATATCCATACCTCCGAGTATACCCTCGCCGAATGATTCCCTCTAAAGTGCTATCTCACTAGGTGTGCTCACATAACCTAGTTACCCAAGTTGGAAATGCTCACCAACCTGGCCCAAAACATAAACGAAGTGGAGGCGGTCATATTCCTTCCCTGAAAGTGAGATAATCCCCTCACCCATATACCAGACGCTATGACCTGGGGATATACTCACCCTACTCCTCAAGCTAGGGGATTCACCCACATCGCGCAACCTCCCTTGATAGCTGACATGACTCAGAATGTGTCTCTAAAGTGTGTACTCTCTAGGCTCAAGTGCAAGCCTATCGCTCAAGTAATAATCCGACAAGTCGGGTATCGATCCTCAGGGAAAAAGGACAACGGAGTTGTGATGATGGGATCAGACGGAGGAATCCTAACGATGACTCTAAAAAGAAAGGAAAAGATTTGGTTTTGGGAATGATTAGACTAAATGCAATTATGAAATTATGATGACAAATGCAACTAACTAAAGTATCTAAATGAGGAATGAAGAATTGAATCAAAACTTTTTAAACTAAATGATGAGAAATCAGGATGGGAATACAATCCCCCAACCCCAGTGTAATGCAGCGATAACATCAATCATAAATTTATCCGATAAATCAGACCCGAAATTTAGGACTCCCAAGAATTATGTATACGAGGTTCAAGCCCACGTCATACCTAATCTGAGGATGAGTAAATCGGTATCGCGGTAATTGCACTCAAATTGTACTCTAAATCATCACGAGTACCCAAAGGTAAACGAGATATAAAGATCCACAATTATTATGTAACTACACGATACGATCAAAACTTATCGTTAAATTCATCGGATTAACGTTATACACATACATTAACACATCAGGTTGGGTTCATGCATCCCAACCTTTTAAACCTAGCCGGACATGTTAAATGGACTAATGCATGAAATAATAACGTTGCATGTGTAGGAATTCATGATGAAATTAGATTAAAGCATGTAAATGTGTATTATGAACGCAACAATCAGTTGAATCGAATACGAAAACTAAGCATGCAAGAACAATGACAAGAATCTTGAATCTTGAATTAAAACTTGAAAAACAAACCCGTAACAATTGAATCTTGAAGCAAATAATTCCTTTGATGTTCCTAGATGTTCCTCCCTTTTTCTCTCTATCAAAAGCTGACTAAAACTATCCCTAATGGCTGTTCCTAAGTTGCTGCCTCCGTTCCCTACAATTTTTGAGAGTTTTAACCTAATAGGAGTCTTGGGAACCAATCAGAAAAAAGGAGAAAATTCGCGCATCAGGGACCCCGAACCGGTTTGCCCCCCCAAACCGGTTCGGCTTGGGTTCGCGAATGGATGCTGGCTTGGAGTGCTACACTTAGAATTTTTCTGCCTTTTCTTTTCTTCCTTTCTTGGATTTTTCTTCAACTTCAACTGGGCATAAATCATCAACCGTAGCTCGGATTTGGGAGCCGTTTCTTCCAGTGTTCTCGTTGTTCCGAGATCTTCAACTTTCCAGTTGACTTATCCTTCCGGATCGGGCTGAAAAATTACCGAATTGCCCTTGAACTTGCCTTCTTAGCTTTTCTAGCATTGTCTTGCTTCCTCTTTTGCACTGCTTGCATAATTAACCTGTAAAACCAATAAGAGAAGCACGAAACACGAAATACTCACCAACGAAGGTTAGTAGCATAAATGTGAATCAAATCCATAAATGTTACATCACTCGAGTTCACAAATGTACTGAAATTAGGGGAATAAATATACAATATTTATGCCCAATCAATAGCACTAGAGTATATAAATTAAATAAATATCTACTCACTGATATTTAATATCACACACAATATATTCACGTATATATATACTATCACTACACCGTATATATATAATATAAACCCCGGCTTTACCGTGTACTCAAAATCCCGTACACTAGCCTATAAATTTCTTGAGTCTGTGGCCCGACTCAACTTAATTAATGTTCTCATTTATATAATTATCATTATCCCGAGTCTGTGGTCCGACTCTAATATATTTAATTCACACCTCAATTAATATAATACTTTCCCCGGGTCTATGGTCCGACTCTAATTAAATTAATTAACACACCCATTAATTTAATACCTCCCCGAGTCTATCGTTCGACTCTAATTGAATTAATTTACACACATATTAATTTAATACCTCCCCGAGTCTATCGTCTGACTCTAATTAAATTTATTAACATACATTTTAATTCAATACCTCCCCGAGTCTATCGTTCTACTCTAATTAAATTAATTAACACACATTTATTAATTTAATACCTTCCCGAGTCTATCGTCCGATTCTAATTAAATTAATTAACACACATTTTAATTTAATACCTCCCCGAGGCTATCGTTCGACTCTAATTAAATTAATTAACACACATTTATTAATTTCATACCGATCCGAGTCTGTGGTCCGACTCTCATTTAATTAATTTACACATTAATTAATAAATACCCTTCCCGAGTCTACAATCCGACTTTAAATTACTTAATTACAACATCAATTAATTTAATACTTTTTTGAGTCTACTTTTTGAGTCTACTTTCATTAATTAACACATTCATTAATTTAATAACTTGACGTTACCCAACTATTCTCCCCGGACTCGCTCACATGTCCCATACCTTAATATTACCCGAGTCTATGTTTCGACTCCAAATTAATTACTCTCTCTCAATAATTAATTTAATACTTTGGTGCCACTTAACCAATATACCCGGACTCGCTCACTTGGTCCATTTTACATCTCATAATTTCATTCCCACATATTCGCCCACAATGTGTCACACATTCATCTCCATAAATTTCCCAATTATATTTACCTATAATTATCAACATACCCGGACTTGCTCACTTAGTCCATTTTGAACATGAAAAATCAGCCCAAAACCCTTTTTCTCAATAATTATTTTCATGTAGTAAAAACCGGCGGCACTGCCAGAATTCCTACAGCATCGATCGATCGAACCCCCTGGGTCGATCGATTGATCGTTCCAGTGTTCGTCTTCTCCAGCCCTCTGTCAGCCATGGACGAAACCTAAAGCTTTGATTCTCAATCTAAATCCTTACCCAAATACAATTAACATATCCTCCATATAAGAAAAGGGTCTAAACATCCCACAGACCTTAATTAATCATCAATATCCATTAATTCAAAGGTTTTCCCGACTTGGGTATTATCCGGGTTTCAAATCCCCAATACGAATTTCATTCATATTATCAACAATTAACCATTTATTCTCACTTGTTTTAACATACGATTCATTCCTATACATTCTAAAATCATAAACACAATAAATCTCACCCTTAATCCCATTAAGTTATATCAATTTCCAAAAACCCAATTTTAATTTTGGTTACACACCCAAAACGAATTTTTATTTACACATCACTATGATATGAATTGATTATCATCAATTTAGAAATCACAACAGTTAACCACTTGCCTGGAATTCTTCGTAGAGTCTGATCCGTTGGTGTAGTCCCTTAATTTGGCTCCAAAATCCCCAAATTGGCTCTTGATTTACTTTCCCCCAATTTCCCTCTCAAACCCTAGGGTTAGAATTTGTGTTTGCTACCATTTAACACTTCTCCATTTAGGTTAAAAACCTTAATCCCGTTTTTGGCCATTTGGGCCTAATTAAAATGGCCAAACTCACCCCGTGTGGGCTCGGCTATGCCCAAAAATATCCCAAGACCCAATTACTACCCCCGGGTACTCTTTTTTGACTATCTCGACTCATCCAGACACAACCGTGCACTAGGAATTTCCATCCAAAATACTTTTTGACATTTTCAAATTTCGACCTCAAATGCGGCACACGAGATTTTGAATCATTAAACTTAAAAGTCGCCAATTATAAATAATTCGGCTCACTCAAATAAATTCTCCAACTCTTGAATTTAAGTTTCTCCAATTTAAATATTTTTATAACTCCCAAAAATAATTAAATATTAAATCCTCAAAATTACGGGGTATTACATACTCCCCCCCCCCCCCCCCCTTACAAAGGAATTTCTTCCTCGAAATTAAGATGAGAGTAATGTTCCAAGCTTCGCATATCACTCTTCTAGTCATGTGTCTCTAATCCCGTTCTATCTATCCCATCCACTTCTAACCATACGTTACACAAGTATGCATTTAAATTAACCAGGGCGCCCATACACCCTATACCCGTGCTTAACCGCACGAAATTTGCCTTAATTAACCCGGGTGCCCATACACCTTATCCCCGTGCTTTACCACACGAAAGCTACCCGACTATGCTAGTCGTAACCCATAATATAACTTCGAACCCGTAGTCATATCACATATTTATATATATACATATATCTACTGCCCGGGGTACCCAACCCATGTACTAACGACCAGACATCTCTCCACTTTCCAACGTTGCTCTAAGTTTCATGCGTGGGATGTCTCGCAAAGCGAAATCCAAATAAGGAACCCCCTCGATACACTACTAGCTAGCATTGTCGTTCGTTGAGATCCGTTAGACCCCCAGTCCATAGCACGTACCCCTAAATACTTGTCTCTTAACACAAAAGTATATACGCTTACCCTCATGCTACCAAAGACAACATAAAATACCGCGCCCTTACTATCACTAGTCCTTGTGCAAAATAAACCCCGAGCTATCTCTCTTTGCTCGAAAATAAATCTAACCACCCTGATTCACTTCAGTAAACACCCCTACTTATCGGGGTAAAAATGTGAGAACACAAGACCTCACTTTGTGTCTATCGCACCACACAATACAACATAAATACACACATATACATAGGCTAAACGCCCTCTCAGGTGATACCTCGTACCAATCATATCATGGTGTCGCGAACACCAAAACTTACCCCCCCACGATTCACAATAGTTCAAATCCCATCTCTATCCAGCCGATATTTAGGAAATATTATCAACCCTACTCCCATACTCTTCACATTATTCAAACCTTCACTCAGTGTACACCTCCACTCTCCCGTGGATAACACCACAGAACTCCGCTACCCCACGAAAACTTTATCCACATATTAAGGCTACGACAACCAACGCACCCACTAAATTCAAGTCACCCGCGAGCTCTAGTGAAAATAAGTCTTATATTATGACATCCTCCTTGTCACTCAAAAATATGCCCCATGGCCATAGGGTAAAAATAATTACCTCCATACTCCAGCTACAACGGATGATCCTCGGGTTCCGGAGCATCTTCTCCCTTCCCGAATGCGCCCATAACTTGCTTTAGTGGCTGTACATCTAGGACCTCATACTGTAGTTGACCCCTGCCTTGCTTAAGACAAACTCTCTTCACGTGTCTCGCTTTTCCCACAAACGAAACACCTTCTAATACATTCACCCTGCCACTGGTCCCTTCCATGCCAACCTTGTTGGAATTCCTGGCCATTATGCCGATAGCCTCTAGTTCTAAATCGTTTGGCATGATTTCCCTGCCGAAAATATATCCCCTGATCTCCCTCGATCTGCTGCTGGGATACCCCACTGGTATTTTTCCCTCCTGCCTTATCCGACTGGCTAGTTTCCACTCCCTTCCCGCTTCCTTTCGCGTGGGAGCGATATTCCCGACAGTGCAGGAGTGTTGTGTTAATGACATCAGTATAAGCTACTAATGCGTAATTACCAATTAAATGTTATCTGATTCTCCAAACTAACCCATCCACAAACTTTAATTTCTTTCTCTCTTCATTGCTTACCTCATCCGGTACAAAATTTTCTAACCGAGTGAATTATTCCTCCTAATCGACCACTGAACGGTCTCCTCGAGTCACCTCTCTAAATTTTCTCCTCATTTCGGTCTCAACCGCTGGAGGAAAATACGTGCGGTCGAACCGCACCCAAAACCTTGCAATAGCTAGCATATCCCTTTCCTCAATCGTGGTGATCGACTCCCTCCACTGTAGTGCTGCTCCCACTAAACTACAAGTGGCTAGCATTTGCTTCCGCACCTCATCGCAATCTCCCATGCGTAGGTGACGCTGGATATCTCTCTTCCTTGACACACTAGTACTACACCTGCACCCCCTCGTAGCTTTGATGGATGCCCTACTCTTGAAAAACCTCTCGCACTGGCTGCCTCCCCGACGGCCCCGTGTGAGCCTGAACATCTGGCGCCATTAACACTTGTGGTTGATCCCGTGAAAAGTATCCTGCCATTGCGACCCTCATCGCTTCAATTTCCTGTGCCACGAGTTCAATTACTTGTGCTGCCAAAATCATCTCTGGCAGTTGCTGCGGTAACTCTTGCTCCTGACGACCCTCTCTAGTCTCATCTCCTCCTGCTGCCCTAGCTGCTCTTTCTCTCCTGGGCGACATCTGGAATGAGAATCGAAACGTATGAGTTCACTCTGAATTAAGAAATATGGTAGAAGGACATAAATGCGCATACGTATAAGAATACAACAATCCTATGATAGGGCTCCATATCAAAGATTGCTAAGCCAAAACGAGAAAAGCCGCACAGATCCTGAGGACACGAGAACCTGATGCTCTGATACCATCTGTCACACCCCGCCTAATAAAATACCGGGTGATCAGTCCTATACCAAATTAAAACAGGAATCCTAGTTGGTTCATTCTTAGCATCACTGCCGAAAACTTTTTAAAACTTACTAACCACCTAGTATTCCAAAAGCTGGTACCAAATTTTAACTTTTTAATTTACAAAACAGTACATGCGAAAATAAATATAAACCATTCACACAACTGAATAAAACTCAACTGAATAATTAATTAAACAAACTTGCCGAATAAACCATCGGCCACCAAAGTGAAAACCAATATAAATATTCAACACCTGAATAAATACATCTGAAAACTGTACTGAGAAGTCTGGGCGATAATCCCTAAATAAAATTGAAACTGATAAATGATTCCTACTCTAGGAATGAATGAATGATGCGTTTAATCCAAACTCCTGCTAACATCCATAATGCTGCAGCTCCGTGTCCCTTGAATAGAATATCAATCCTGGCGTTCCTATGGCTGGACGCCTAAAAGGTTTTCAAAATAATTTTATAGCAAGGGTTAGAACCCAAAACATTTTGAAAATATTTAGCAAGTGAATTAACTGCAGTAATTTAAAATGCATGAATGCGCTTCATATTTAAGTTAGTATCTCACTCCCTTGTGGACATTCGCACCCCTCCACTATTATGCACACTCAACTAGTCCTAGTATAACCTCCCCTTGCCATACTACTCTAACCCGAGTATAATGATTTTTGAATTATAAGTTATCTTACAATTAACTTAATTAATTCCTTCTTAAATAGTAGCATATAACCGTGTCACAAGTTATATAAAGTAAATACATCACACACTGTATTATTACCCGCATATAATATTGAATACCATTATATACGTACCTTTACTAAAACATCCACACATATAACATACGTATATCCATCCCTCCGAGTATACCCTCGCCGGATGATTCCCTCTAAAGTGCTATCTCACTAGGTGTGCTCACATAACCTAGTTGCCCAAGTTGGAAACGCTCACCAACCTGGCCCAAAACATAAACGAAGTGGAGGCGGTCATATTCCTTCCTTGAAAGTGAGATAATCCTGTCACCCATATACCGGACGCTATGACCTGGGAATATACTCACCCTACTCCTCAAGCTAGGGGATTCACCCACATCGCGCCACCTCCCTTGATAGCACTAGAGTATATAAATTAAATAAATATCTACTCACTGATATTTAATATCAAACACAATATATTCACGTATATATATACTATCACTACACCATATATATATATATATATATATATATATATATATAATATAAACCCCGGCTTTATCGTGTACTCAAAATCCCGTACATTAGCCTGTAAATTTCCTGAGTCTGTGGCCCGATTCAACTCAATTAATGTTCTCACTTATATAGTAATCATTATCCCGAGTCTGTGGTCCGACTCTAATATATTTAATTCACACCTCAATTAATATAATACTTTCCCCAAGTCTATGGTCCGACTCTAATTAAATTAATAAACACACCCATTAATTTAATACCTCCCCGAGTCCATCGTCCGACTCTAATTAAATTAATTAACACACATATTAATTTAATACCTCCTCGAGTCTATCGCCCGACTCTAATTAAACTAATTAACACACGTTTTAATTTAATACCTCCCCGAGTCTATCGTTCGACTCTAATTAAATTAAGGAACACACATTTATTAATTTAATACCTCCCTGAGTCTATCGTCCGACTCTAATTAAATTAATTAACACACATTTTAATTTAATACCTCCCCAAGTCTATCGTTCGACTCTAATTAAATTAATTAACACACATTTATTAATTTAATACCGATCTGAGTCTGTGGTCCGACTCTCATTTAATTAATTTACACATTAATTAATAAATACCCTCCCCGAGTCTACAATCCGACTCTAAATTACTTAATTACAACATCAATTAATTTAATACTTTTCCGAGTCTACTTTTTGACTCTACTTTCATTAATTAACACATCCATTAATTTAATAACTTGGCGTCACCCAACTATTCTCTCCGGACTCGCTCACTTGGCCCATACCTTAATATTTCCCGAGTCTATGTTCCGACTACAAATTAATTACTCTCTCTCAATAATTAATTTAATACTTTGGTGCCACTTAACCAATATACCCGGACTCGCGCACTTGGTCCCTTTTACATCTCATAATTTCATTCCCACATATTCGCCCACAATGTGTCACACATTCATCTCCATAAATTTCCCAATTATATTTACCTATAATTATAAACATACCCGAACTCGCTCACTTAGTCCATTTTCAACATGAAAAATCATCCCAAAAACCTTTTTCTAAATAATTATTTCTATGTAGTAAAAACTGGCGGCACTGCCAGAATTCCTGCAGCATCGATCGATCGAACCTCCTGGGTCGATCGATCGATCGTTCCAATGTTCGTCTTCTCCAGCCCTCTGTCAGCCATGGACGAAACCTAAAGCTTTGATTCTCAATCTAAATCCTTACCCAAATACAATTAACATATCCTCCATATAAGAAAAGGGTCCAAACATCCCACAGACCTTAATTAATCGTCAATATCCATTAATTCCAAGGTTTTCCCGATTTGGCTATTATCCGGGTTTCAAATCCCCAATACAAATTTCATTCATATTATCAGAAATTAACCATTTATTCTCTCTAGTTTTAACATACGATTCATTCCTCTACATTCTAGAATCATAAACATAATAAATCTCACCCTTAATCCCATTAAGGTATATGAATTTCCAAAAACCCAATTTTAATTTTGGTTACACACCCAAAACGAATTTTGATTTACACATCACTATGATATTAATTGATTATAATCAATTTAGAAATAACAACAGTTAACCACTTGCCTGAAATTGTTCGTAGAGTCTGATCCGTTGGTGTAGTCCCTTAATTTGGCTCCAAAATCCCCAAATTGGCTCTTGATCTGCTTTCCCCCAATTTCCCTCTCAAGCCCTAGGCTTAGAATTTGTGTTTACTGCCGTTCAACACTTCTCCATTTAGGTTAAAAACCTTAATCCCGTTTTTGGCCATCTGGGCCTAATTAAAATGGCCCAACTCACCCCGTGTGGGCCCGGCTATGCCCAAAAATGCCCCGAGACCCAATTACTACCCCCGGGTACTCTTTTCTGATTATCTCGACCCATCCGGACGCAACCGCGCCCTAGGAATTGCCATCCGAAATTCTTTTTGACATTTTCAAATTTCGACCTCAAATGCGACACACGAGATTTTGAACCATTAAACTTAAAAGTCGCCAATTATAAATAATTCGGCTCACTCAAATAAATTCTTCAACACTTGAATTTAAGTTTCTCCAATTTAAATATTTTTATAACTCCCAAAAATAATTAAATATTAAATCCTCAAAATTACGGGGTATTACAGTACACTCAATCCAACCCGGATACCATGAGACGGTTAACTCACACTGAATCAGGCAATGAAATAACAAGCATAGTAGAGGCGGTCATAGTTCCCCGAGTGTGAGACCGAATCATATCCAAAATGTTTCACCCCGAAAAGAATCACAACATAATATATCGGATGCTATGGCCTGGGGATTATACTCTCCCTACTTTCACGAGCCATGGGATTCACCCACTTCGTGCAACCTCATATGAATGAACTAGAGGGGTATGTATTTCTATAAATATATATATATATATATACACTATCACACTAACTTTATATATATAATCCAATTTAATTAAGTCCGGTTAACTCGTGCCTAACTATTTTGGCACTAGCCTATAATTATCGAGTCTATCTACTCGACACTAATTTTATTCTTATCATACTAGTTCAAAAATTCGAGTTTACTCCCTCTACCAGAAATTCCATCCCAATATCCAAAATTTTCTCCATTTCATAATATATTACAAAAAGGTCCTAGTCTCGGATCTCTTTCAATTTGGCTAAACAACTCCCCTTATATAGCCTACTGAAATTAAATTTCTCCCTCCTCATATTTTAAAAGTAACACCAAAAATTTTCCAACAATTAATCGTGAATTTAGGGCATAAATAGAGAAATTTCCCAAAATCTGGGCATCCGAATCGATTCGGCCTTATTCCAAATCGATTCAATGCGAGCAGGTTGTGTTCTTCCCCTATTCTGTTATGAATCTCACCATCTTTAACTTTCAAAGATTTCGATTTTGATTCAATTCTCCACAAAAACTTCACTAACGATTAATATATCTTCTCCATCATTACTAATTATCAAAATTCATCATTTACATTAATAGTTCTCACTTTAATTCGATAAATTGACGAGTTGGGTTTTTCTCCCTTTTATCCCATTACCTTCCTAAATTCGATTTTCCCATCATCAAATCAATACATCTAATCATGAATTTCGAATAGGCATATAATTTTAATAGTACTTCATGATATTTCATCATCGATTTCATGTTTAATCCATTAATTTGCATTCAAATCATAAAAACCCATTTTTATACGACAACCCACCCAAAAACAAATTTATTGTTTACAACCATTATGACATGAATTGAAATTCTGCAAATTAGATTGAAAGTAAGTTAATCACTTGCCTGATTAGACTCGTATAGTCTGATTCCTTTGAGGTAGAAGACGAATTAATTAAGAACACACCCAAAATCCTCATAATTTGGCTCTCAAAAGCTCCCCCAGTTATTTTCTCTTTTCTCTTTTCTCCTCTAAAGTTCTTATGGTTAAATATGATTAAATGTTGTTCAACCCTTTTTAATTTAGGTTAAATAATGCTAAACCTGAAATTAGGCTTATGGGCCCAGCCCAAATGACCCGAACACCTCCGTGTGGGCCCGGTTATGCCTAAAAATGTTTCGATACCCAATTACTACCCTCGGGTACTCTATTCTGACTATCTCGACCCTTCCAGAATCAACCGTTCACTTAGAATTGTCATCCAAGTCACTTTACTAAAAGTCACCATCTCGACCATAATATAGTCTATACTCGACTCTTGGTTGAGATACAAAAGAATCCCGCCGTTTTTCTCCCTACGACGCATAATTATTGTGGTGACAATTAAACTCAACACAAGATAACAAGAAAAGGGAATCATCGGAATAAATAAAGAACTTGAAGGAACTGTAATCACACACAAGGAAAGATATAGGTGGTTCGGTAAGAAGTCCTACGTCCATGGTGGTGCTCTCAGTATTTTATTTTTCTTTACTACGGGGAGTGTTTACAGAAAAGAATCCATGACTTTTGCCCCGGGCTGAGGGTTTAATATATACATGTTGTTTCTCGGAGAGTGGAGGTGTGGGACTCCTCCACGTTAGCCCATAATCCCTAAAGTGTCTCTCAAGAGAGATTTTAGGAACTGACTGGGTCACAACGGAATTTGTTAAGGTGCAAGGACTCTATACTTTGGGTCGTATTTAATTGGGCTACTTGTCTGGGCCAAAGTGACAAATCAAGGTACCCACAATTGCCCCTAAAAATTTTGGGTCATAATTTGGGCTCAATAATTTTAAATGATTTCCCTTAATGGCATTTTTGGGAATCGTGCACCACTTTAGGATTGAAGCGCCTTCCCGAACTGATTTAGGCGATAGATTCCCTCGTTTCCTATGCATCATGATTAGAAAGGTTTAAATCATCTCGGACAGGTCATTCCCTGAACGCCGCTTCAGATTTCTTCGCATTCTCTAGATTTCTCCAAGCTTTCACTGTTGCTTTCTCACTTCTAGGTCTCATCTTCCATCTTCAAGCTTCTTTCTTATCTCTTCATCATCCCTGCTTGCGACTTTGCATCGTCTCAAGATGACTCTTACTTCGTAAGTTCTTCTCACTTCTTCTTTTTTCTTTTTCTGCTGGAATTTCTTCATATTCGATACTAGGGTTTCTCTTTTCTGATGACGAAGATAGGTAATAGGTCGATAACCGAGTTTAGGAAATTCTACAATATTCCAAACTAGGTGTATATTGAATGTGCCCCTGTTCCTCGTAATGTCAGAGATATTGAGGACGGTCACTGGATACATGTTCTTTTGTTGTCCCAAGGGGGTCTTACTTTTCCCCCAAATTGTTTATTCTTGCACTTTTTTAGTTACTTGGATATAGTTCCTGCACTGTGCTCGCCAAATGTTTGGAAAATTGTCAATGGTGTGCATAGAATTAATCAGCTCTATGGAACCAATCTAGGGCTTGCTAAAATCTGCTCTGATATTCTTTTTCTCGAACAAGCTCTAGTCTTCTTTACCTCAAGGCTAGGAGTCCGGATAGGGTATTGGTAGTAAATATACTTGATTCCCATAAGGACTACTGGCATGAGGGGTTTATTGCCAGAAATTGGCAGTTCCCTCCCCATACTGAAGGGTCGAGGTCTAGGAGATATGTGATTCCCTTTTATGGGGAGGATTACATAGGTAGGCATAGATCTTGTTCTTCTTATTGATCCTCTATTAATGAATGTTTTTTCTCACATCTTTCTCTCTTTCTCTTTTCAGCGAAGACAAAGAACTCAGAAGCTGCTCTTAGCAAGATCCGAGCTACTGCGCTAGTTAAGGCCTGGAAAATCAAGGAACTCTTAGCTGATGGTGAGCATCCTCGATCAGATGCATTTCTCCTGTAATACAAGAACAATGGGTCTAGTTTCATTACACGACCCGCAGATATCATTCCTTATCTAGACATCACAGAAGAGGTTATTGTCGACCCAATCCAATTGGATGAGGAGGAAAGCAACTCTGATGAGGAGAGCGAGGGGGCCAACAAGGGTGGTGCAGAAGGTGACTATAGTGAGGAGAGATCAAGTAGCGAAGGGTCCTCTAGATCAGAGGAGGGTTCAGAGGCTCAAGAGTCTTCATAGGACTCAGGTATCTCTAGAGAGGAAGATATGGCTCCTCCCGGGAAAATTTTGATCCAAGAGGATGATGAAGATGATGTGCTTCTTGCTCGTCGGTCAAAGAAGTAGAAATCGGGGAGCGGGGATGTTGCGATCGACTCCCAGTATGCTTCTCATGAGCAGGAGAGGAAAGAGGAGGAGGAGGAGGAGGAATAGGTGAGAGAAAGACAGAGGAAGAAAGAAGAAGAGAGGAAGAGGGTGGAGGAGAGAAAAATGGTTGAGAAGGAGAAAAAGGAGAGAGAAGAAGAAAAGAGGAGGAAAAAGGTGAGGATGAAGGCAGGGTAGTCTCTGGTGCACGTATCTGCTCTTCCCGAAGGGGCTTCTGTTTCCCTTTCCCTTCAGTTGGCTCCGACGGTGCTCGAGAGAGTATTTTTTCCAATTGATCGCCAGAGGGCGATGGGGGATGACTAGTTGGCTCTGAAGGTAAGTCAGAGGCTAGCCTTGGTAAGCTTGATTTTACTTCTCCGTTATTGCAATATTCTTTCAATACTTACTTTTTTAATATTTTCCTTTTCTCTGCAGTTTGTGACTGATTTCACTGTCCTCTACCGCAGCCGTGATGAGCTGGCGAGGAGGAACGCTGAGCTGGACAGGAAGAATGCCGAGCTGGAGGCCAGCTTAAAGACTGCTAGTTCTGCTCAAAAGTCTTCTGATCTCGCCTTGGCCCAAGCTAATAAAGTGAAAGAGGCGATGACCAAGGAGATGGAAGAGCTGAGGTAGTCCTATGATTTGGTCATCACGAGAAAGTTGGTTGTGGTCGAGGAAAACAAAGTGCTCACGAAGAAGGTGAAGAAGGTGAAATCTAAGGCCGCCACCCTCAAGGAGAGCTTGTACAACGCTGGATGGTTTGCAGCGTACGAGGATGCTGAGGTTCATATTAGCTATATTAGCCGTCTCAACTGCAAGAAGGGTTGGAATAAGGCTCTGCTTGCTGCCGAAGTGGGCATTAACTCCCCACTTTTAACGAGCATGATCCTGACACTAAGCCTATCGTGGATGCGATGCCTGCTCCTGCTGTTAATGAAGGTGCTCTAACTGCTCAGACCACTTCTACTGGTATTCCTCTTGACCAAGGGCTGGTGATCGCTCTGTCTGAGGGAGGCGTACCCGGGGCTACTGCGAATAAGGGAAAGCAACCAGCGACCTCAGAGAAAACTGAGGTTGCCAGGTAGTCTTCTTTTAGGGAGCTCTTTGTATTTTTATTGTTCTTTCCTTTTGATGATGTACTTTGAACCTTTTGTTAATGAAATGAAATTTAGTTCCCTTTCGCGTACTGATTTATTTATTCTTCAATGCTTATATGGTCTGTAGCTGATTGATGTTTATGAGTATATACCTATTACTTCTCAACTAGGAAGGATTATCGGTCCTAATGCGAGCAATAAAGTTCGCCAAGCCTTTGTAAGGATCTGCAAGTCTCTTATGTCGAGGAATAGGGAGTATAAGGACCAGTCAGAGCTCGTTGCCAAGTTGAAGGGCAAGCTCCAAGAAATGGAGGAAATTGGCGCTTCTGTTCAAGAAGAGGTGGATGCTCTGAAGGCTAAGCTCCTGGATGCCTCCGAGGCTAATCAAGTTGGAGAGGTACCTCAGGAAGAGAATGAAGCTCTGAGGAGAGAAGTCTCTTGACTCAGGTAGAATGCGCCTAGCATTGCTCCTAGAGTTCTATGTGGTTCCTCTTCATCGTCTAGACTGCGAGCTGGTGCTGATGACACAAGTTCAACTTGGGAGATTACCGAACTTTGAGGTGATGTTTGCCGGTCATAGGTGATAGCCGTCGATCTTCAAAGAGACGTTACTTTGCTGAGGCATCTATTCAAGAAATGTCCTCGACAAGTGTGGGCTAATAGTTATAATCAGGGTTGGACCGATGCTCCGAAGAAGTTGGGGGAGGTTGAAGAGTTATCCTTTATTAGGTGATGGTTGAGTGCTCTTAGGGAGTTGCAGGTCCCTAGGAACTCTGTCCTCTGGTATCGTTATGAGATCTCCCCCTCAACTTTGATGATGAACCCATTCAGGAGGGATGATCAGTGGGTCCCCATAGTTTCTATCCCCAGGCATCTACTGGAGCCAGATGCAAATGAAGTCGAGGAGGAATTAGCTCCTCATCCAGATGATGGCCTAAGAGGGAAAGTGGCTGACTATCTTGCTCGGCGACCTATTCCTCATTAGGATTTATTTAATTCAACCAATGTAACTCTTTTTAGATGTAGTGAAGTAATAAAATAATTATGTTTTGGGGAAATTTTCCGACTAAACATGTGTTGTGTATTTTTTGCTTCATTGATTTCTTGTTCAATTATCTTGGGATCTTCTTAGCTGATTAGATTTAATACCGAGAGAGTTATTTTGTTGAGTGAGTATCCCCCCAGTCCAGTATGCTTATAAGATACCATTCTTCCTCACTTTACCTTTTAGGTTGTGTCATCACACTTCCTTATGCCTAAGTGTGGCAATGGCGAGGACACACCTATTATTGGATATTCTATTCGAGCAGGTTTTTCGAGCCAAACATTGTTTAGCGACCAACCTGGGTCGGCCGAGCTGCCTAAGGGTCCCCTATAGGGCTTCATATATTGTCAGGGACAATGCTATGAGGTTATTTGTGTTCGATGATGAAAACCTGAGGAGGGTAATACCCTACTTTTATATGTTGAGAGTGGAGCGTGTAACTTGGAAAAGGTGCATGAATTATAAAGTATGTGAGATAAAATAAACGCTTTGTAGAATGCCACTACCAATTTTTTTTATTAATCAGAAATGAATTGCAAATTTCAACATTATAATAAAATATCAACACAGAAAACTAGAAGTAGAATATCTTTAAATTGGCTGCATTCCAAGCTCGAGGTATCTCCCTGCCCTCCAGTGTTTCCAAGTTATAGGCTCCTTGTAGATTGTCCCTTATCACCTTGAATGGTCCCTCCAAATTTGGTCCTAGCTTGCCATCCGATCGTTTTACTGTGCTGCCAAGAACTTTCCTTTGGACGTAGTCCCAAACATGGAATGCTCTCAGATTGACCTTCTTGTTGTAGTGCTTTGCTAGCTGTTGCTGATAGCCTACTAGTTTCACTAGGGCCAGCTCTCTTCATTCCTCATCTAGGTTAAGTTCAGCTAGCAATGCTGCATCGTTCTGGCCTTGGTCGACAAGGGTGGACCTCATGGTGGTGAGGCCAGCTTCCAAGGGAATGATTGCCTCCATACCATATGTCAGTGCGAATGAGGTTTCCCCAGTTTCTCGTCGTAGGGTAGTGTGGTAGGCCCATAGGATGTGTGGCAGCTCGCTCACCCATGCCCCTTTGTCTCACTCCAATCATTTCTTCAATCCATCAATAACTATTTTATTGGAAGCTTCACCTTATCCGTTGCTCTGAGGGTATGCCACCGAGCTGAAATGGTGCCTGATCCCATGGTCGTTACAGAAACCCTAGAAGAGGCCACTTTCAAACTGGGTTCCGTTGTCAGTGATGATGGTCCTGGGGATCCAAAAGCGGGGTATAATGTTCTTCTATATGAATATCATCATATTCGCATCTCTGATGTTTTCTAGTGGCTCTGCCTCTATCCATTTGGTGAAGTTGTCTGTCATGTCCAACAAATACTTGTGATTACCGGCAGTGGTAGGAAGAGGGCCTACGATGTCCATTCCCCATTGGGCGAAAGGCCATGGGCTAGTAAGTGCCTTTAGGTCGTTGACCTGTTGGTGAACCATAGGAGCGTGAAGTTGACATTTTTCGTACTGATGAGCATATATCCCAGAATCCTTTTGCATGTACGGCCACCAGTAGCCTTCTTTCATTGCTCAAAAAGCCAGCGATCTGTCCCCAATAGACTCCCACATATTCCCTCATGGAGCTTGTGTAGAACTTGCTCGACGTCCTTCTGGTGAACACATTGGAGGTATGGACCGGTGAAAGATCTCTTATACAGTTTGCCCTCAGGAGATAAGTGAAAGCGATCAGCTTTGACTCTTATCTGATAAGCGGCCTTCTTATCATCTGGCATGGAACCATCTTTCAAATAATCCTTTAAGGGGTCCATCCAGTTGGGGGCTAACTCAACCTGGAGAACATGACCTATGTTTGGTAGTTCGTCTATCTCGTTAATACTTGGCTGGGTGAGGAAGTCGATCGAAATTATTCTCTTTGAGTCAGAATCGATCGCTGAGCTCAAGGCCGCTAGGGCGTCAGCATGGCTGTTCTGTCCTCTGGGAAACTGTTGGTCGCTAACCTGTTCGAAGTTAGATTAGTTTCTTCATTGTGGCAAGGTATGCTGCCATTCTCTCATCCCTCGCATTGAAGTTTCCACTTATCTGGCTGGAGACCAGTTGTGAGTCTCCGAATACTTGGAGTTGTCTTGCCCCCAGTACCTGTGCCTTCTATAGTCCTGCTATCAATGCTTCATACTCTTCTTCTTTATTGGAGGCTTCAAACCTAAGCCTGATTCCTTGCTCGACAATTGCACCTTCAGGGGTAACCAGCACGATGCCCACTCCTGCCCCTTTGGAGTTGGAGGCTCTGTCAACGAACAGTCGCCAAACACCTTGCGCCGAGTGGTCTTCCCTTTGACCAACAGGATGAATTTGGTCACAAGGATGTTCTCCTATAAATTCTGTAATGAAGTTGGCGAGGACCTATCCCTTGATTGTATTCCTTAGCTAAAATTGGATGTCAAATTGCCCGAGCTCGACTGACCACTTTGTCTGCTTTTTGCAGGACTGCTTTAAGGGGGTGAAATATAAGGACGATGATAGAGTGAGCTTCGAAGTAGTGCTCCAATTTCCTCGAGGCCACCACTAGTGCAAAGGAGAGCTTTTCTAATGGCAGGTATCGTTGTTCGGCATCCAAGAGAGTCTTGCTCGCATAATAGACTGGGTGATGGATTCCCATTCTTTCGCATACCAGTGTAGAACTGACAGCGTGGAAACTGCGAGGTATAGGTATAGGAAATCGTTCTCTTGAGGTATTACGAGCAAGGGTGGTGTGTTGAGGTAAGCTTTTATCTCCTCTAATGCCTTGGAGCAATCCTCGTTCCACTCCACATTTTTTCTTTTCTTCAATAACTGGAAGAATGGCTGGCACCCTTCGAATGACTTTGAGATGAACCGATTTAGGGCGGGGAGTATCCCTGTGAGCTTCTGCACGTATCTTATCGTACGAGGGGGTTGCACCCTATTAATGGCGTCAATCTGGTCGGGGTTGTCTTCAATGCCTCTCGCTAACAAAGTACCCGAGAAATTTTCCTGACTGGACATTGAAGGAACATTTACTTGTGTTGAGCTTCATTCAGTATTTCCTTAGGATTTCGAAGGTGCTTGATAGGTCTGATATGTTTTCTTCTTTATGTCTACTCTTGACGAGCATATCATTGATGTAAACCTCCATGGTGTCTCCCATTTGGTCCTTAAACATTTTGGTAACCAACCGCTGGTAGGTTGCTCCTACATTTTTTTGCCCAAAGGGCATGACCTTGCAATAATACAACCCGACGGTGGTGATGAATGTTGTCTTGTCTTGATCTGGCTCGTGTAAAGGGATTTGGTGATACCCGGAGTATGTGTCCAGGAAACTCATTCTTTCATGAGCTGCTATGGCATCCACCAACTGGTCGATCTTCGGGAGAGGAAAGTTATCTTTAGGGCACGCCTTGTTAAGGTCAATGAAGTTAATATAGACTCTCCATTTTCCATTGATCTTTAGGACCACTACTGGGTTGGATAACCATTTAAGGAATTAAACTTCCCGTATGGATCCTGCATCCAGCAGCTTCTCCACTTCCTTCTCCATAGCCTTGGCTTTCTCGGGTGCAGTTTGCCGTGCCTTTTGTACGATCGGCTTGAAAGTCAGGTTAACGTGCAACCGATGACAAACCACACTGGGATCAATCCCAGGTAGCTCGTAGAGTTCCCACACAAAAACATCCAAGTTATTCCATAAATGTACTATTAGTTCCTTCTTCTCTCGATCTGTGAGAGAGGCTCCGATCAAGAACATCCTGTCTTTCTTGCTGCCACCGACTATGACCTCAACCAGGTTCTCAACGAGCCGCTCAGAGGGGAGGATCTTGGTCTCCTCTACTCTAGGTCTTCCATATTTTAGCTTCTATTTGGAAGGTATCAAACCTTCCTGTTCTTCAACTTTCGCCTTAGCCTTCTCGACCTTCTTCTCCGGCTTTGGGGGGATAGCTGCTATAAAGAACTTTCTCGCTATCGCTTGATCTCCATGGATCTCCATCACTCCTCGCTCAGTCACATATTTGAGTTTCTGGTGGTAGGTAGAGGGGACTTCCTTCATCGTATGTAGCCACCCTCTGTTAAGGATGGCCTGGTAGGGCGAGTCAATGTCGACCAATAAAAACTCGATCATTTTAGAGACACTTCCTTCCCTTACTAGCAGTACAATATTTCCTAAAGGGATGGTCACTTTACCAGCGAAGCCAACTAGAGGGATAGCGGCTTCCTTCAAGTCGGTGATGCTTAACTTCAACTTTCTGAATAGGTCGAGATATATTACTTCAGATGAGTTACCCTGGTCGACGAGAAACTTGTCGACATCGTAGTTAGCTATCCTGAGTGTAATGATCAAGGAATCATGATGTGGGGTCCTCACTTCCACTAGGTCTTCATCCGTGAACACGATGTGTTTGCTGTAGTCGACGTCATCTGCTTGCCGATGCTTTCATGTCTGCATTTTAGCTATATCGATTTGAAAAGCTTACATTACTGCCGTAAGCTTTTAACCCTCCACTCGAGTAGAGTTTCCTTAAATTTGATTTAGATCCGATGCCCCATGAATCACTGCAAACTCATGGCCAGCATCCTCCTCGAGCACGTTGTCTGGCCTTGGGTCTCCATTGGCAGCGACCTTCTCTGCCTTCTTCTCAACAAATTCGTTTAGATGTCCGGTTTGGGATAACCCTTCAAGGTGAGACTCGAGAGCCTTGCAGTGCTCAGTTTTGTGACCACCCTCTTTGTGGAAAGCACATCTTAGCGCATTGTTCCTCTTTAAGGGATCTCCTCCCATCTTTCTGGGACACTTAAATGAACGGCTCGTCCTTTATCTTTGCTAGGATCTTGTAGATTGGTTCTTTAAAGATAGTGTTCACTACCTGAAATGCTTTTGAAGCATTGTTTTTGTTTTCGCTCTTGGAGCCACTCTTTCCCCTATTTTTGCTTCCTTTCTTCTGGTACCAGCTTTATCGCTGCTCTTGCTGGTGAACATGGAGGGACCATTCTCCCCTGCGCTGAGGAGGGTCATATCCTCAACCTTGGTGTATTTTTCAATGTGAGCCATTAGGTCGTCAATGGTCGTGTCCTCCTTCTTAGTGAGGGACTGGTGCAGGAGGCAGGAGTTGGGTAGGCCAATTATAAAGGATGCCACAGTGACCTGCTCTAAGCAATCCTCGACTAACAGCTCCCAATATCTTTTCACATAATCCCTAAGGCTCTCTTGAGGAGTCTTTTTCATTGTCAACAAGGCATCCATCTTATTTGGATGGGAGCTATTGGTGATGAAGCGAGCTGTGAAGAGCCCTGCCAGGGACTCAAAGCTCCTGATGGATCTATGAGGGAGTCTCTCGAACCACTTCTGGGCCACATCGTGCAAGGTCGAGGGAAAGATCTGGCACATTAATGCATTATTATATATCCAGAGGGTCATGGCCTGCCTGTACTGCCAAACATGGTCAACAGGATCAGTCTTTCCGTCGTAGATCTTAAATCTGGAAATCGCAAACTTCTTGGGGGCTTCTTCTTATTCTATATCCCTTGAGAAAGGGGATTTCATCTAGGTCCTGAGAGATCGCCTGGCTAGGTCTCTGGTCGATCTGGCACCCCAATGTACTGGGTGCTGGTCTATTTCTCTCCGGACCAAATTCCGTATATCATCATTTCCTCGAGCTGGGCTCCTGTAACAGCGAGCTAGTTACTGTTGCTCGAGCAAGTCTTCATCTGACTCGTGTTCCTCAAATCTTGAGATCCACATCTAGGGGTCCTTCCTTAGCTGTAAGACTTGTTCACCTGAGGGTTAGGAGTGCGATATTGACATTGTCTGGTGCTTCGATGGAGTTCTCTCTCCATTTTCTCCAATCTTCTTTTGAGACGAGCATTCTTAGCTTCTTGCTTGAAAGTGGCCTCCTCTTGCTCTTGAAGCTTGGACTCATAGGCGTCGATCAGCTTGGAGACTTGTGTGGACCTGGATGGTCCCTAGATTTCCTCTGAAACTTCAAATCTGATCCTGCGAGGGGAAGGCTGTTCTAGAATATCCCCTTCTTGAGGGGCATTATTGTTGTGACCAAACATTCCAAACTCTTATTGGTGAATGCTTTCTTAAAGGAAAATAAACATTTCCCACAGACGGCGCCAATTGTGGTGACAATTAAACTCAACACAAGATAACAAGCAAAGGAAATCACCAAAATAAATAAATAATTTGAAGGAACTGCAATCACAGACAACGCAAGATATACGTGGTTCGGAAAGAAGGCCTACGTCCACGGGGGTGATCTCAGTATTTTATTTCTCTTTACACCGGGGAGTGTTTACAGAAAATAATCCATACCCTTTGCCCCGAGCTGAGGGTTTAATATATACATGTTGTTTGTCGGAGAGTGGAGGTGTAGGACTCCTCCACATTAGCCCATAATCCCTAAAGTATCTCTCAAGAGAGATTTTAGGAACTGACTGGGTGACAACCGAATTAGTTAAGGCGCGAGGCCTCTAGACTTTGGGTCGTATTTAATTGGGCTACTCGTCTGGGATAAAGTGACAAATCGAGGTACCCAAAATTATATGCACGTATTATTTACTACACATTTAGTAAATTTTATTCTGTTTTTATTAATCACTATCTCTCCTGATTAATATTTAAATACACACATAATAATTAATTCAATTAAATTACGACACAGTTGTAATTTAAATTTATCCGAAATTAATTAAATATTTAATGCTCCAAAATACAGGGCGTTACATACTTCCCCCTTACAAAGGAATTTAGTCCCAAAATTAAGTCATACCTGTGGTGAATAACTCTAGATACTGCTCTCACATGTCATCCTCCTGCTCCCATGTCGACTCGGCAACACTATGATGTCTCCGCTGGACTCTAACTAACGGTACAACCTTATACCGCAGATTATGCTCAATACGATCTAAAATAGCCATGAGTTGTGACACCCCGCCTAATTAAACATCGGGTGATCAGGCCTTCATTAAATTAAAACAGGTTTCTCAAATGGTTCATTCTTAGCATCACTGTCGAAAACTTTCTAATTACTAATCCCCTAAGTAAAATTAGACCGGTGCCAATTTTATCTTTCTTAAAACAGAAAAATCAACCATGCGGAACAAAGTACAAATAATCATGTACTATAATTCAAACATAAAAATAAAAGTACAACAGAACAAAAGTATTACCGAATAAACCATCGGCTAAAAAATCCCAAACAACAATAGAATAACCACTAGTCTGAAACTAACATCTGAGACTAATACCGGACTACAAGTCCATACATAGAAGAGTGCGAGATCCTGTGCTAGATCTGAATGAGAGATATCATCTAGTCAAATCCTGTAAGCATCCACTGTGCTACAGCTCCGAGTCTGGAATGGAATCATCACACATGGCGTCCCTGTGGCTGGACAACTAAAAGGTTTTGAAAATATTTTATAGCAAGAGTTAGTACTCAAAACATTTTGAAAATATTTAGCAAGCGTTTATCACAATATAAAATACGGTTATTGATTACACATGTTAGGTTCTCGTACACTCTCTTGAGTTAACTCACCCCTCATCTTTGGTGCACACCTAACGTTCCACACTTAGTTTGTCTAGCCATACTTCTCAAGCTAACTAAAACCAAAGTAGTAAACCGAATTTATCTGTACCCAAGTTCCAGTACCGCCCATACAGTACAACCGTTTTACTAACATCTCGCGTATGTTAATTAATTCTCAAGTAACATTTCATCTATGTTATTTTTCAAGACTTCTCATTTAGCTTCACTACTAAAATTACTACAATTTTCACAATTGTTGACTTTCCCACTTATGTAATTAAGTTTCGCTACTTGAATTACAAAATAGATTTTTTTCTCTATCTAAAGGTTCATTTCGTAATTAAGTTGCACTACTAACTTACCAATTCAGTATGTATCTTTAAATACATAATATATCAATCTACTAATACACGGAAGTAGGATATCATCAGGTATATATATTTCACACACAATATATACAAAATATTAGTCACTGCTATTTTTCCCCTTTTATACACATAAAGGACTCTTGGTTCGGAATGATTCATCGACCCCAAGTAAGAATTGGTTCGGCATGATACATCGACCCCAATTATTTTAAAAATATATATATACACATATTCTGGTTCGGGACTCTCTCATCGCGACACCAGTTCAAAGTTTGGTTCGGTATTTCTCATCGACCCCAAACTTATGATAACTTTATGTTAGTTCGGAATGTCTCATCCACCCTAACATAATTAATTTAGGTATAATCTCTCTACCTAAAAGATCACATAATTCAGTAGGTACACGCCTGACCTATTAATCATATACGTACGTAATATTTTAATCTCATATATTTACCGTACAATATTCGCTTTACGATTTATCTCATTAATCGTATTTATTCGAGTATTCGCGTACTTTAAGGGTCCTAGTTACCCCTCCCTTAATTCAGTGGTTAAGTTAATTTTAACCTACTGGTAATTTCTTTCCGGACTTAAGTCTCACTCTTTCCGTAATTAAATTAACCATCTCAACCCACGGCTAAGTCAATCGTTCTTTCGTCATTCCATTTCTCCAACATTACTACTCAATCATAAGTGGAGGAACCTAATGGTACACCTACTGGTAATTTCCATGTCTCCTCATAGGAAAAATATCATTTCTAAGGTTCCCATTAAGTAGCGGCAATTAAAGAAATTTATACACAAATTCTCTATAGTTCAGACAGGGTCGATCGATCGAAGGAAAATGATCGATCGATCAACTGCTTCGATCGATCGATACTCAAGGGTCGATCGATCGATCAAGCAGTGACAGACCCAGTTCATCTTCTTCCTACGGTTTTCACCATTTTTACATCTCTAACTTTCATGATAAGCCATAAAATTCACAACCAACAATTTCTAATCATTCCTACATGTTCTGGGATGATTACTAACGATTTAAAATAACACAATCATTATAAATCTTGGCAAAATCCACTGAAATTCTCTCTAATATTCAAGAACCCTAAAACTGCATTCTTTATACTTTTCATCAAAATTCCAGATTTTCATACGAATTTCTCATCAAGCTTTCTATGATATAAACATACTTGGTAATTCAAAAACGTTCTACATGCGAATCCTTATCAATCATGGATTATTATCAATTATTTGTTCCCAAGAATATCATAAAAATCATGTTCTTCCTCAAGCTTAATCATGGGTATTATAACTCAATTATTTTGCAAATAACCACTTGCCTTAAGATTTGTAGGGTCTGAATTCGTGGTTGTTGATGATGATTGATGATATTGATACTTCAATCCTCTTTCCTAACAATCTTTGTGGTGAAATCCTCCTAAGATGATCCCTCCTTCCTTCTTTTGCCTTAGCAATTTGCCTCTCCCTCTCTTCTCTAATGGCTATGGTGTAACTCTCATTGCCTAACCCTAGCCACCACTCTTATAATCAGATTTAGGGTTACAAAATTCGTAGGTCTTCTTTCCCATAATTGTAAAGAGACCAAAATGCCCCCGAATGGTCCCGGTTTAGTCCAAAATTACCCCGAGACTCAACTAGTACCCCCGGGTATACTATTTTGACTAATTTGACCCTTCCGGACTCATTGGTGACCTCTAAATTATCATTTGAGTCACTTAACAAGTATTACTCGTTCTCACCCCAACACGGTCTACACGCGTTAAGTAACTATTTACCACTCGCACTAAGTAAATAAAATGAGGCAATATATATCGGTATCTATCTCTCGATTAATATACCAAAATTACAATTTTAAATAAAACTCTCTAAATTACTACTCTTACGTAATTTAAATTAAGACGACATTTTCTCATTTAATTCTCCAATCTGATTAAATGGAATATTTGGAATATTCAGAAATACGGGGTATTACATACTTCCCCCCTTGCAAAAGGAATTTCGTCCTCGAAATTAGGATAAGGCTGGTATTACGGCTAAGGACCTTAAATAAAATTGTATCCTCTAATACCCAATACCAAGTCATAACATCCTAACGGTCGCCCCCAAGTATATGGCTTGCTTCATTATAAATCCTTATCGTACTTTGCCCATGCCGCATAACATAATTAAGTCTCACTACTTAATTTCTCCATAGATTTTCCCAATCCAACGTTGATTCTTGAAATTAAGTTTCTCCCTACTTAATTTACCGATTTGACGTATATCTCTATATAACATCTAAGTGTCTACTATCACTCATAAGTAGAATATTATAAGGTATATATTTCACACACTATATATACTTTAAGGAAAATTGGTCCGACAAAAATCTTCGGCCCCAATAATCCTATCATTTACATTGGTGCGGAAATTCCTCGACCCCAAGGTAAATGTAATGCACATGTCGGTTCAGACCTTCCGTCGATCCCAATATTTATCATCGATTTGGTTCGGAAAATCATCGATCCCAACTCGATCCCCTATGTATTGGTCCGGAACATCATCGACCCCAATACAGAGATTAAGCACACTTACTATCGCACATAAGTAGGAAAAATCAATAGGTATATATATCTTACACATAACATATACTACCAACACTTATTTTATAATCACCCCCCTTCTATAACACTTTTGGGGTTATTGGCTCAGAATTCCACTTCGATCACCAATAGTTATTAATTACTTGTCTCGGGATCACATCTCGAGCACTAATATATATATATATATATATATCTCATCGCACATGAGTAGACCATTTGTGAGCCATATATTTCACATTTCATATACCTTAAAATGTCACACTCCAATAGAATGTCCTCATATCACGCGTTAAGGACTAGAAGTTCGAAATGTCTCCTCGAACCACACCCAAAGTACATGTATTGTTCGTAATCGGTACCCACGAACCTAATCCTCATGTACAGTCCATATAGGTGCTTACTCTACCTATAAATATGCTCTTATAGGCATACATTCAACCTATGAATTGATCAGTGGGCTTCTCCAAAACTCCACTATCATAAGGGCGTATCATCATTCTTTCTCATTAACATTGAGTCGTAGGTAGCACACGTACTCAAAATAAAACTTTATCTCTATTCCTTCCTGACCTTCTCTCACAGGGTGGAATATTTTTTTTTTTTTTTTTTTTTTTTTTTTTTTTTTTTTTTAGGATTTCATCCTGATTCACAATCATGAAGAGCGGCACTGTGCACTCTCCCTTATCAACTACATACTAATCCATCCCGGTCACCCATTTCGCTACCCCCAACGAATGTTGGCTTAATTATGATGTTCACAACCCATCAATAATTTATAAGTCTGTCTCCTCATTCCATCATTGGGAATGTGGGTTCACTACCACATTCCGGTTGTTCATTTCGAGTCTATCTAGTCTATTAACTAGAGGTGTATCTGGAGACAATCTCACTACGTCTCTCCTCAACATCGCTTCCCACCTACGTCATCTTTCCTGAAGTGGTACTCTATTCCCCTTTCTCTCCAGGTTTATCATACTTTACAATTCGTGCACCCTTCGCAATTGGCGCACTTTTTGGGTTGATTACTTTATAAGGATCAACATTTTAGTAACACGTAAGTCACTCACAACACTCAGTCAAGTAGCATGTTGCGCTACTTCTTCACCATCGTTAGGTCTCCCATATCACGAGATAACCTTTGAACGGTTTCCCACCAACTTTCATCCCATAGGGTGTGCTGGATTTCTCAGCACATATAATCTTGGATCATTGTCAATCTCCCATGACGTTCAACCCCTTTCATCGATACGACTTGTTTCCTAATTTCCCCAACGTCGTACAAAATATTCCGCATCCCTCTATCTCGGATGTCTAAGGAATCAAATTGACTAGGGTGCCCATACACCCTTTTCTCCGTGCACATTTGCAAAAACATTGCAAATGTCACATCCGTATCATGCTTTTCTTCAAATCCTTCCTAGTCTACACGACGTGACTACAATCTTGTGGGTATTCTCAATACCTTATAGGCCAAAAATCAAATCCTTGCCCACAAAGTCCCACTTATCCCTTCGTGGTGAAGTAAGCCTTTCAGTGTTTCTCCACAACACTACCGGCTCCACTGATGTCCTAGCATCTAACAATGTCTCTTCTCCTGACGTGCATAAAAATTCAGTCGTATTCCCTTTCGCAACCGAACTTAAACAAGGGACTTCTCCCCATGTATTCTTACTGAGCATTATCGGAACAACACATAGTCGATATGCTCAAATTTGATTTCTTGACAATATGTGCAACCATACTCCAATATTGCTAAAGGAGTCAAGTGGCATCGCGCTTATACTATCGCTAAGTCTTTAGCACTAACTACGACAGCGAGCTCGATCTCTCCGCTCAGCAGTCATACCACAAATATTGACTCACATCATTTAGGTCCCTACACACCGAAATCAATTACTAAGAGATGTTCATAATCTCCGAAGTTTCTCACATTTTGATGAATAATGACAACTCGACCCTTTTTCAGGTGAGGAGTCGTCATATACCCCATTCACTCGAGGCTAAAACTCATATACTTCCTTATCCATCGCTCTGGTGATTTAGGTGGTTCCCGGACATAACACTCTTGTCCTCTTCGGAATGAAAAACTTATTGGAGTTATTATTTCTTCAAATAACTTCCAGCCTAAAAATAAAACGCGTGGCCCTAGAATCCACACTAGACATCTTTTCAAAAATTCCTGACTCCAGGCCATGCTGATCGGTTTGGGTACCCCTCCTCTCGGACTGGGTAGATTCGATCCTGAATACTATCATCTTGGTTCCCTTAGTTCTGCTGACCAAGAGGAACGCACTATGGGACTTAACAGTCCCGACTTAGGATCTAATCATTAAATCCTCTAGTGGGTTTCCACTTATGGCTTGCACCAGCCCCATTACATTCAGTCTTACTCTTTGACTAAATCTCTAAACTCCCTTAGCTCCGCCCACCCAGAAGCATTTACCTCAACCTTGCAGGAAGTACCATATTGTCTTCATAAACATAAGTCGTTCAAGAAGAGTTTTACCAAAAATTGCGAGCTATGACTCGGGAGTCCATTTTCTCAAGGGCTCTTTTCCCTTATACCTATCTCACCGGTACAAGTTCACTTCATAGGATAAATTTTTCTCTCACGATTGGCCTTCACCAGGCTTTCACTTGAGGGGTTCATATATTCCCATTCACTACGCTTCTGAATCATCATTGGAGAACTTTGCGATTAAACTATACGTAAAGTTCTTCTATTTATATATACGGACCCTCGGTCCGAATGTAGTGACTGGTATCCCCGCCACGTTGCCTGAAAATTTACTCAAATTTCTCACTTCTGAGTATTTCTACTCCGTCCTAAATGCCAAAACCTCTGAACATACTACTTCCATTGGTTAACATGCACAGTTGCCGTTTCATCACATTTACGGCTCGTTCTCAACAAATTTTCTTCAGACCTACTCCCACTATCACTGCATTGGGCGATCTAGACTAGCATCCCTCTTGCCGTCGCGACACTTGGAAAATGCCTGCTATGCCTCAACAACCCTTGCAGCAGTTACTTCCATTACCCGCTAGGAGTGACCTCGACCACGGTCATCTCTCCTATGATTGCCATCTTCGAATACCCCATGCTTTATGCCGAGCTCCTCCCTCCTGTAGTCCTGCTAACGCCAATGCTGGACCTACCACCATATTCGATGTACCGTGCCCAATCGGACTCGTATATATATAACACTACGTCTATTAAATAGCAGGAGAACGTAAACGACGTACGTAGAGGAGTACAATCATCCTAAGATAGGGCTCTATATCAATCAAACGATACGCTGAAAACGTAGTAAGCCGTACAGATCCTATGGACACTAGAACCTGATGCTCTGATACCATCTGTGACACCCCGCCTAATTAAACATCGGGTGATCAGGCCTTCATTAAATTAAAACAGGTTTCTCAAATGGTTCATTCTTAGCATCACTGTCGAAAACTTTTTAATTACTAATCCCCTAAGTAAAATTAGACCGGTGCCAATTTTATCTTTCTTAAAACAGAAAAATCAACCATGCGGAACAAAGTACAAATAATCATGTACTATAATTCAAACATCAAAATAAAAGTACAACAGAACAAAAGTATTACCAAATAAACCATCGGCTAAAAAATCCCAAACAACAATAGAATAACCACTAGTCTGAAACTAACATCTGAGACTAATACCAGACTACAAGTCCATACATAGAAGAGTGCGAGATCCTGTGCTAGATTTG
The DNA here is from genome assembly GCA_949130495.1 of Sambucus nigra. NCBI lineage: Eukaryota > Viridiplantae > Streptophyta > Magnoliopsida > Dipsacales > Adoxaceae > Sambucus > Sambucus nigra. The sequence goes on along the minus strand of OX422208.1, from coordinate 22,886,326 downwards.
AATGAGAGATATCGTCTAGTCAAATCCTGTAAGCATCCACTGCGCTACAGCTCCGAGTCTAGAATGGAATCATCACACATGGCGTCCCTGTGGCTGGACACCTAAAAGGTTTTGAAAATATTTTATAGCAAGAGTTAGTACTCAAAACATTTTGAAAATATTTAGCAAGCGTTTATCACAATATAAAATACGGTTATTGATTACACATGTTAGGTTCTCATACACTTTCTTGAGTTAACTCACCCCTCGTCTTTGGTGCACACCTAACGTTCCACACTTAGTTTGTCTAGCCATACTTCTCAAGCTAACTAAAACCAAAGTAGTAAACTGAATTTATCTGTACCCAAGTTCCAGTACCGCCCATACAGTACAACCGTTTTACTAACATCTCGCGTATGTTAATTAATTCTCAAGTAACATTTCATCTATGTTATTTTTCAAGACTTCTCATTTAGCTTCACTACTAAAATTACTACAATTTTCACAATTGTTGACTTTCCCACTTATGTAATTAAGTTTCGCTACTTGAATTACAAAATAGATTTTTTTCTCTATCTAAAGGTTCATTTCGTAATTAAGTTGCACTACTAACTTACCAATTCAGTATGTATCTTTAAATACATAATATATCAATCTACTAATACACGGAAGTAGGATATCATCAGGTATATATATTTCACACACAATATATACAAAATATTAGTCACTGCTATTTTTCCCCTTTTATACACATAAAGGACTCTTGGTTCGGAATGATTCATCGACCCCAAGTAAGAATTGGTTCGGCATGATACATCGACCCCAATTATTTTAAAAATATATATATACACATATTCTGGTTCGGGACTCTCTCATCGCGACACCAGTTCAAAGTTTGGTTCGGTATTTCTCATCGACCCCAAACTTATAATAACTTTATGTTAGTTCGGAATGTCTCATCCACCCTAACATAATTAATTTAGGTATAATCTCTCTACCTAAAAGATCACATAATTCAGTAGGTACACGCCTGACCTATTAATCATATACGTACGTAATATTTTAATCTCATATATTTACCGTACAATATTCGCTTTACGATTTATCTCATTAATCGTATTTATTCGAGTATTCGAGTACTCTAAGGGTCCTAGTTACCCCTCCCTTAATTCAGTGGTTAAGTTAATTTTAACCTACTGGTAATTTATTTTCGGACTTAAGTCTCACTCTTTCCGTAAATAAATTAACCATCTCAACCCACGGCTAAGTCAATCGTTCTTTCGTCATTCCATTTCTCCAACATTACTACTCAATCATAAGTGGAGGAACCTAATGGTACACCTACTGGTAATTTCCAAGTCTCCTCATAGGAAAAATATCATTTCTAAGGTTCCCATTAAGTAGCGGCAATTAAAGAAATTTATACACAAATTCTCTATAGTTCAGACAGGGTCGATCGATCGAAGGAAAATGATCGATCGATCAACTGCTTCGATCGATCAATACTCAAGGGTCGATCGATCGATCAAGCAGTGGCAGACCCAGTTCATATTCTTCCTACGGGTTTCACCATTTTTACATCTCTAACTTTCATGATAAGCCATCAAATTCACAACCAACAATTTCTAATCATTCCTACATGTTCTGGGATGATTACTAACGATTTAAAATAACACAATCATTATAAATCTTGTCAAAATCCACTGAAATTCTCTCTAATATTCAAGAACCCTAAAACTGCATTCTTTATACTTTTCATCAAAATTCCAGATTTTCATACGAATTTCTCATCAAGCTTTCTATGATATAAACATACTTGGTAATTCAAAAACGTTCTACATGCGAATCCTTATCAATCATGGATTATTATCAATTTTTTGTTCCCAAGAATATCATAAAAATCATGTTCTTCCTCAAGCTTAATCATGGGTATTATAACTCAATTATTTTGCAAATAACCACTTGCCTTAAGATTTGTAGGGTCTGAATTCGTGGTTGTTGATGATGATTGATGATATTGATACTTCAATCCTCTTTGCCAACAATCTTTGTGGTGAAATCCTCCTAAGATGATCCCTCCTTCCTTCTTTTGCCTTAGCAATTTGCCTCTCCCTCTCTTCTCTAATGGCTATGGTGTAACTCTCATTGCCTAACCCTAGCCACCACTCTTATAATCAGATTTAGGGTTACAAAATTCGTAGGTCTTCTTTCCCATAATTGTAAAGAGACCAAAATGCCCCTGAATGGTCCCGGTTTAGTCCAAAATTACCCCGAGACTCAACTAGTACCCCCGGGTATACTATTTTGACTAATTTGACCCTTTCGGACTCATTGGTGACCTCTAAATTATCATTTGAGTCACTTAACAAGTATTACTCGTTCTCACCCCAACACGGTCTACACGCGTTAAGTAACTATTTACCACTCGCACTAAGTAAATAAAATGAGGCAATATATATCGGTATCTATCTCTCGATTAATATACCAAAATTACAATTTTAAATAAAACTCTCTAAATTACTACTCTTACGTAATTTAAATTAAGACGACATTTTCTCATTTAATTCTCCAATCTGATTAAATGGAATATTTGGAATATTCAGAAATACGGGGTATTACATGAGTCTCTCCTCGTATGACGCGTATGGATATAAATCAATCTCCTCGAGTGGAATGTTCCAAAAAGCTCTCCCTCTCTCCTCCGATACTTCTTCAACGAAGCCACGTGGAACATTTCATGCATCCATTGTAGATGCTCTTATAAACCCAGTACATATGTTACTGGCCCCACTCTCTTAATAATAGGGAAAGGTCCCACGTACCTCTGTGCTAGATTCCCCTTCTTGTCGAACCTCATGACCCCCTTCATGGGAGACACCCGTACCAACACCTGATAGCCAACCTTTAACTCCACGTGCCTCCAATCTGCATTGGCACAACTCTTCTGTCTGTCTTGAGCTATTTGAATACGCCTTCGAATCAACTCGATCTTAGCAATAGTCTCCTATATCATCTATGGCCCCAACAACTTGTTGTCCCCCACCTCTAATCAGTAAGCGAGCGAACGACGAGGTCTCCCATATAGTGCCTCAAACAATGCCATATCGATGGTGAATTGGTAAGAGTTATTATATGCAAACTCTACCAATGGAAGGTATCTCTCCCATACCCCTCCGAAATCAAATATGCACATCCTTAACATGTCCTTGGGCATCTGATTAACTACCTCAGTCTGTTCGTCTGTCTGCGGATGATATGCGGTACTCAATCACAAGTTTGTGCCCATGGCCTCCTGAAAACTCTGCCAAAAATGAGAGATAAAGATCTTATCTCTATCGGATACGATGATAATCGGTACCACGTATAGCTTAACTATCTCCATAATGAATAGCGGTGCATACTGTATAGTCTCAAAATTAGTGTGAACTAGAAAGAAATGGGATACCTTGGTCAGCCGATCCACTATCACCCAAATGGAGTCGTGACCCCTCTATAACATCGACAACCCTGTATTAAAGTCCATCGAAATACTCTCCCACTTCCACACAAGAATCTCCAATGGTTGTAGCATCCCTGAAGGTCTCTAGTGGTCTAGCTTAACTAACTGACAGGTAACACACTTCGAGACAAACTCTGCTATGTCCCGCTTCCTCCCTGCCCACCAATACTACCTTAGCATGTCTTAGTACATCTTCTCCCCGTCGGGATGTACCACAAATCTTGAATCATGGGACTCTATCATAATCGCATTCCTCAAGTCCTCATCATATGGAATAATGATCCTCCCATTAAAACGTAGGCCTCCCTCTGAGATGGTCGAGTAAGATTATGCACCCTCAATTAATAATTGGCGTACCTTGTCCTGGTAAAACTGATTCTTTGCCTGTACTTTCACTGCCCGCATAATAATCTTGGGAGTGATAGCTAGAACTAACATGCATGCTCTAGCGATCTCATCATCGTGTTGAAGTTCAATCCACTTCGCGTTCCAAGCCTCCGTTAACTCATGTGTAGGTCATTGGCTAAACTCGTCTGTCACCACAGTAGCCTTACCAGGATGATACTGAATATCAAACTGGTAGTCTTTCATGAACTCGATCCAACTCCTCTATCTCATATTCATATCCTTCTGGGTGAAAAGATACTAAAGTGATTTGTGGCCCGTGAATAACATAAATTGCTCCCCTTGAAGATAGTGCCTCCATATCCTCAACGCAAACATAATCGCTACCAACTCAAGATCGTGGGTGGGGTAATTATTCTCATGGGACTTTCTTCCAAGATGCATAAGCTATAGCCATCTCCTCCTACTGTAATACACCCCCAAGTCCCTGCAAGGATGCATCCGTTTAAACCCGGTACTCCACCCCTCCCTTAGGTAATGTAAGTACAAGTGTCAATGTCAACTTGTCCTTCAACTCATCAAAATACAACTAAAAATGGTCATTCCACACGAATGGTACCCCCTTGAGAGTCAGATTCGTCAAAGGACTCGTAATATTTTAGAATCCATTAATGAATCGACGATAATAACCGGCCAAGCCCAAAAAGCTGTGAATCTCTATCGATGTCGTGGGATGTCCCCACTCCCTCACCGTCGATACCTTACTCGGATCAACAACAATGCCCCTATCGTATATAATGTGGCCTAGAAATTGTACCTCCTATAGCCAAAATCCTCACTTCTCGAATTTGGAATAGAACTGATGGTCTCGAAGTGTTTATAGAACTCTATGCAGATGCTCTGCATTCTCCTTCTCAGTGCGAGAGTAAACTAGGATGTCGCCTATGAATACGGTCATGAACTGGTCCAAAAACTCCCCGAATACCCTATTCATGAGATCCATGAACACTTTTGGTACATTAATGAGGCCAAACGGCATCACCATGAACTCGTATGACCCGTATCACAATAGAAAAGTGATCTTAGGTGCATCCTCCTCTCAAATGCGCAACTGGTGATATTCTGATCTCAAATCAATCTTGGAGAAGCACGCAGTTCCTCTCAACTAGTCAAACAATTCGTCGATTCTAGGCATTAGATACTTATTCCGTATCTTGACCTTATTTCGCTCCCTGTAGTCTACTCACAAGCGAAGCAAACTATCCATCTTCTTTATAAATAACATTGGTGCACCCCAGGGCGATGTACTCCGCTGAATAAAACCCTATCCTAATAGTTGTTGAATCTTCTCCCTCAACACCCGCATCTCTGAAGGGGCCATGCGATAGTTTTCTCAGGTAATCGGTATCATACCCGGTGCTAAGTCTATAACAAACTCGATCTCTCGGCTAGGTGGCAACCCTTGTATCTCCTAAAATACATCCTTGAAATATCTCACAACTCGAATCAAGTCTAATGAGATAACAACCTCCTGTGAGGTCTCCTCCTCAATGTAGTATAAGTGTGTACGTGACCCTCCCTCAGGAAGAGGCATTGACACTAAGAAAATCTCCTGCCCGGGAATGGAGACAACCTGTGACACCCTGCCTAATTAAATACCACCTGTGACACCTCACCCAATTAAATACCGGGTGACCAGTCCTGTATCAAATTTAAAACAGAATATCCAGTTGGTTCATTCTTAGCATCGTTGTCGAAAAATAAGTTTTTTTACTAACCACCTAATAATTAATTAAGCTAGTGTCAAAATATTTAATCTAATTCTTATTAATGACAATTTGCTTAAAATTTTGAAACATTCACCATTGTCATGAATAATCAACTAAGGAATAAATCATCATCCAACTGAATATAATAAACTGGAATAATCATCCCAGTTAAGCAAAAATCCAAACCAACAGTAATAAATCCAGTTGAGAAAGAAAACTAGAATAAATGAGTACAATGTATCTCTGACATAATAAACTGAGGATGGGCTACACAAGCCCTAACTGACAAGCCTAAATACTAGAAACTGAAATGATAAATGTGAAGGCATCTATATGCGAGGACCTGCAACTTCCATAATCGTTGCAGCACGTCAAAAAATCCAATGGTCTGACCCCGATGTCCCTGTGGCTGGGCACCTAAAATAATACACATGAGAAAATATTTTGCAAGAAACAGGAGCCCGAGTGTAAAAGATTTTAAAACAGTTCAGCAAGTAATTTTAAAATGTTGTAAAGCAAATATAAAACACATTTTAGATTTCGAACACTCACTTAAGATTCTCACCTCTCAACTAATGTGCACGCGTAATGTATTTCTAAACCATTCTAGTCATAATTCTCATCTAACTAGATTTTAGATATAACTACCGAACTGTTACCCAAAGTAATATCCCGTATTCCCCACGTGATTATTTTTATACATGTTACTTGTATTTATTATTTCGAGTATAGGTTTCATCAAACTATTAAGTAATCACCACTTAAATTATACAAGAATTTAGTATCTTCTTTATCTACAAATATCATACAATAGTTAGCATTACAAGCGTATATACATAACTATCACAATATTATATATATATATACACACACACACACACACACATACACACACAATACAGCACCCCTAGACTTAGTTACGGTGCTTGCATACTCTGCTATGAAGTCCCGGTACATCTCGTACTGAATAAGGACCAATGATTCGAAATCACTCACGAACCATCGAAGTACAAATCACACATATTAGAGGCGAGCATGCTTCCAAGTCTATGCGCTACGCACATACCTATGCATCCATATGACCTTCATCACAATCGTTTTCACAGATTGCCCATACCTAGGTTCCATGTTTTGAGGTACTAAATCTAAAATCCCCCCAAGTGGGCTCATAAGGATAAGACTGCCCCCTTTCCTAAATAACCTCCCGCGACAGCAAGTATGGTAGGTTTAAGATACACATAGTAAATCAAATGTATAGGTATTCACACAACCTAAGTATATATATTCATAAGGGTAATACTTCTCACTATATTCCCGATATTGTTTAATTACGATTTTCTCTCTATCGTACCTCAGGTAAAGCGATTAATAATCCCAAATATCTTTTATAGTAGTTAACTCAACTCTCATACTACTAATCTATGATAATAATATACACACACAACTTCGTATCTCTCGAATTGACTATGTCCCGAAGTTTAAATCTCAAAGCTCCAATTTTCCAAACTTCAAACGAAAAGATACCTGAATTCTCGTTCGATAACTCGTTAGAATTCTCGTTGGTAATCTCGTTCGAACGATTTCCTCAGGTCATTCGAACGAGATTGACCTGCTTCATCCTCAACCTCTTTGAACTTCATTTTTCACCATTTTTTACCCTAGAAACCTCTACAGATTTATCCCAACCTCCAATCAATCAATTCTAATCAATGTTATAACATATATAAATGATTTAACAACGTAGAATTATCAAATCATGTATAACTCATAATAAATTTCAAAATCCCCAAATTAGTTCATTAAACCCTAGTTCTTCAAATTCACATTCAAGAATACAAAATTTGTAGATTCGTTCTTCACAATACTTTCCCAAATCGTGATTTCTAATCTACATACATGAACATTTTAACCTAATTAATTTTCAGATTTTAATTAATCATCTAAACCTCCAATTTCATTCAAGATTCTTACCATATTCATATTCAAATTGAACCTACACCAACATGGGTTCCATTATTACTCTAAATTAAGCAAGTTTAAACACTTGCCTTGAAAATGAAGGTCTGATCCGTTGGTGTAGTTGGTATGTTGTGTTCTACGTCCTCCGATCTACGCGGTGGTGGTCTCGATGGTGCAAGGTGGGTGGTTTTGACCTTAGACTCCTAGAATTGACTCTCCCTCTTCCTCTGAAACTCTCCCTTGGACTTTGTGAATAAAAACCTTAACTTAATTTACATAACAGATATAATTACCTTCCTAAATTCGAAGGTAATTAATTCCCAAAAATGGATATCACCAAAATGCCCTCCCGGGATGCCGATTAGGCCTAAAATTTCTTCGGGATCCAAACTAAACCCCCGGGTAGACTTTTCTGACTATCTCGACCCCTCCGGACTCAATGGCGCACTAGAAATGTCTATCCAAATTACTTATAAATAATTCACTTTTATTTTCATTAATTTAGTCCCGACATGACTGACACGCGTGTCCCGGCTTAATTACTGCAACTGTCGTATTTCTCACTCACAATAATTTATATAAATTCACAATCATATATTACTATACTCGCTCAGTAATATTCAATAAAATTCTCACTAATAAATACTAACTCTTATCTTATTAGTCAATATTTATTTTAATCCGGATTAATTATCAATTAATTTTCCATATTTAATTTAATTAATCCAACATTTAATTATCATTAAAAATACGGGGTATTACAACAGAAAGTACTTGCGATCGAACTGCTCCCAAAACTCTGTATCGGCATCGTATCCCTCTCCTCTAAGGTGGTAATAGACTCCCACCACTACAGTGCATCCCCCACAAGTCTAAACATGGCAAGCATCTGTTCTGAGTGTCACTTCATTCAACCATACGTAGGTGACGTTGTAGGTCCTTCTTTCACTGACATGCTACTATAACGTTTAAGCTTCCCTAAAACTTTGGTGGGAGGCCTTTCTGAAAAGCTTCCCTAACGTTCTGCCAAGACAACAGTCCCAGTTGGGCCTGAATCACTAGTGCCACTCGTAGCTGTGGTTGGGTCTGTGGAATATGGGCGATCATGGCAGTCATGGTTGCATTGACCGCCTGGGCCACTATCTCGGCCACGTGTGCGATCGTCACTAAACCCGATGGTGGCTGCAACTACTGTACCTCCGACCCCTAATGAGCCTCTCTCACCTCATCTCTCGCTGCTGCTCTAGCCGGTGTACCTCTCTTAGGCAGCATCTGAAATTTAAAATGAGTTGTATGAGTCCACAGTCAATACAAAAGTTAATAGCAAAAGCACGATATCTCAAATACGTAAAGATAAAAGCAACAGTTCTAATAATAGGGCTTTTTATATCAAAAGGATGCTACGCTGAAATCGTAGTAAGTCATACATATCCTATTGACACTAGAACCTGATGCTCTGTTACCATCTATGACACCCCTCCCAATTGAATACCGGGTGATGAGTCCTTTATTAAATTAAACAGTATTCCCATTTGGTTCATTCTTAGCATCATTGTCGAAAACCATTAATTACTAATCACCTAGCAACTAATTAAGTCGATGTCAAATTTTATCTTTTTATTTTACAGATAACATTAGCTGGAAATTAGAATAACCAATTCATACAGTAACAGAGTTTAAACCATCATAGGATATAAATAAATGAATAAAAGTCTTGCCGAATACTCTATCGGCTACAAAATCCAAATATAAATAATGAATCCAACAGATAAATAAATAAATCCCCATACAAGTCTAAACTGAAAAAACTGAATAAAGTGTTGTAGGGCAACATGCTCGAAGATGAAATACTGGAATAATGAAATTCAAATCTAGAATGAACAACTTAGGAGTCTAGACCAAATCATGCATGCATCCACATATGCTACAGCTGCGAATCCCTAGAATAGATAATCAAGTCCAGCGTCCCTATGGCTGGACACCTAAAAGGTTTTGAAAATATTTTTGGCAAGGTTAGAACCCAAAACATTTGAAAAACATTTGGAAGTGATTAAGTTTTCAGTAATTAAAATGCATGAATACTTTTCATATTTAAGCTAGTGTCACTATCCCTTAAGATAATCCTACCCTCAACTAATGTGCACACCTATTGCTTTCTTCATAACCCACCCAGTTATACTACCCCGTTTAACTAGCCTTGTTATGAATCCTTCCTTATTCACTACTCTAGCACGAGTAATATTATTATTGATTAATAATTTTTTCACCGAGTAACTCTTTTATCCCATTCAAATAAAATCATATAATGTTTCACAAGTTATATAAGTAATACAATTTCACTTCATATATTTTATATATATATAAATATTCACACTAATTATATACGTTAATAATAATAATAATAATAATAATAATAATAATAATAATAATAATAATAATAATAATAATAATAATAATAATAATAATAATAATAATAATAGAACATTCACACACATGTCATATATAATATCCATCCTCCCGAGTAATACTCACTGGATGTTTTCTCTAAAATTCTATCACCCCAGGTATACTTAATCCAACCTGGATACCATGAGACGATTAACTCACACCGAATCAGGCAATAAAATAACAAGCATAGTGGAGGCAGTCATAGTTCCCCAAGTATAAGACCAAATTATACCCAAGACGTCTCATCTCGAAAAGAATCGCAACATAATATACCGGATGCTATGACCTGGGGATTATACTCTCCCTGCTTTCACGAGCCATGGGATTAACCACATCACGCAACCTCCTAGGACAGCACTAGATGGGTATGTATTTCTATAAATATCATTCACACCGATATCTATAACAAGCACACACACACACACACACACACACACACACACACACACACATATATATATATATATATATATATATATATATATATATATAGAGAGAGAGAGAGAGAGAGAGAGAGAGAGAGAAAGAGAGAGATTGGCTATCTCCTATGTCAAAACATTTGAGTGAATAAAGTCACATAGACTTGATTCGTTTTGAATGAGGCGCGATCTTATGCCTAGATTGAACCTTTAAAGATTGACGACCTTGCATGCCGATCTTTAAAGACTTTGGATCGTTTGCGATCATTAACATCAAATTGAAGATGATATCCTTAGGGTATATTTTGTGAATTATCTTTGGAAATAAAACACGTGCACAAAATTTATTTTCAAAAATGTATGAGGGCTTCAAAATTTCAAAAATGTATGAGGGCTTCAAAATTGATGAATCATGTTGTTTTAAATATTTCTAAAAGGTTTCGGAGAAAATATTTTTAAGGTATTTTTGTTTTTGTTCTTTGTTAAGGTTCTATGGAGGGGTTATTTTTGCCTTTCCATTTGCACGTCTCCATAATGAGCCCGTGGACACGGAGCATTTGTATGGCATCCTTTTATTCCCTTGGTCATGGTTGAGGCTTCGAAATCACACTGGATGGATTCTTGCGCACGATGCGAGCTGATTTTTAAAAAATCCTATGTAAAGGAGTTTTCCCTATCATTTGAAATGATCCAATTTTTCACAAGTGGATATGATATTTTTTTTAGTTTAGAGCTTTTATTCTTACCTTCAAAAGTAGTTTTCGCTTATTCCTCACAATTTGTCAAAAACATAGATCCAATCCTTGATTTACATATTTTGTGATTGAATTTTGAGAGTTTAACTTCAGATCGTCACTAGTCATTTGATATATTCTAATCTACGTTTGAATCATCGTGATCAACCACTCCATGATCTAAAATTAGAGGCATTTTATTCTATTGAAGAGATTGAAGTGTGGTGAGACTTCCAAGGAAGAGAATGGACTTCTTTCTTCATGGCATAAAGCTTATCGTTGATTCTCATTGACTGTGTGGAAGAGTTGAAAGGTTCATAGATAACTACATGATAAAGATTGTGTGAGAGGTACCTTCTTCAATTTCATAAAAAAAAATTTCAAGTAGAAATGAGAATTGGAGTGTGTCAAGAGTTTTTACCCCTAGGTTTCCTCATAAATCCGTCTTGTGTGAGTTTGAGATTGTTTCGTACACTTTTGAATCCCTTTGATCCCACACTTCATTTTAATCAAATTTGAATCTAATACTTTAGGTTAAGATTTGATTAGACTTGATAGATTCTGTTTCTTCACTTAGATCTATTTAATTCATTATTGTGTGAGTTTAATAGGATAATTGACATGTGTTTTGATAAATTCTAAGGGTGGGATGACTGGTTAGGCAACTAGGAAGCAAGTTGTTTAGAAAATGAGAATGGTGCAGATAAACATGTTAAGATCAACATTCTAAACCTTAAAATGATAAAATTACAAATGAATACATCCTTTAAACAATAGTAGCTCTTGTAATTGATTAATTGGGATAGAATCGATTTTAGATGGTTTGGACATACTAAACACATACCATTAAGTGTGTGTTTGACAGGAAACATCAAATATGACAAATATAAAAATTCCATATTTTCAACTTTGACAATGCTTGATTGCACAAATTTTCCTTATAAATTTTTTCTAGCTGTCAAGAATGCGTATAACTAATAAAGCATTAAAAATTTCATTTTTCAACTTTAGTTTCTTACCTACCCTAAAGAAAAAATTTCCAAAGCAAATATTCATTGTTTATCCCCAATAAATTCATTATTTTCCATCTTTTGGAACAACTGTAATTAAACACAAAAAATTATTAAATTTATCTTAGAAAGTTTTTCCATGAAAATATATGACTTGAAATAATTGACTTAGAAATTCACTTTTCAATCTTTTCTTCCAAGCACGCCCTAAGGTACATTTTGTAAAGAGAGGGACATGGGATGATAGAGTCTAGTCTTTTTTTTTATTGCATTTGACGTTTTGAACAATTATGTTGTATTTCAATAAAAGCTTCAGTCAAGTAACATCTTCAGACGGTTGTCACCTACGATGGCATTTGAGTACACCATCTTGAGAAATAAGTTTGAAAGTGGTTATTTTCACCCATTTATTAAAAGAAAATAATAAGGAATTTTTCTCAAGGAATTGAGGAATTAAACAAAACTACATTACTACTACTCTCTTTATAACCATATGGTGAGCCTCATAAAGGAATTCCGAATAATATTCCAAATTTTTATTTTACTATACGAAAATTAAAATCAATCAAGCACCAGAAGAAATGCTTTGTCAAATCGCATTTCAAACAAAAACTATTTTTGCCAGTTGTGAAATAATTTAGGGATCTCATCTCATTGAAGGGATAACTTTTTTTCCCCGTCATCAAGGGAACATATAGATTCAAATTTCCAACCAAATGATCCACATAAAGGAGGGGGAGGGACGATATTAATGGAAGATCACTCCCCAAAACCAATATGCTTTCGCTAGTCATTTTTCTATGGTGTGTTTGAGGGGAATTTGCATTGAGAAGGATCAGTCTCCAAAGGTTCAAAGAGAGAATGGCTAGCCTCAATTTGGCATCCCTTCCATAATGTGTTATACATTTGTTTTATTAGCATTCCATTTTCACATTGCTAAAGAACACAAGTACATGACCTAATTTCCTCCAACAAATAGCCTCAAATTTAAAACAGATCTTCATTCAGTATTAGGAATTAAACAAACAAGCACCCCAGGGGGGGGGGGGGGGAAGTATTAGATGCACCCACCAATCTTTTACCTCTCCCTATTTTAAGAACTTTTTCTCACCCAACTATTTTATACCAAATACTTGTAATTCGCCCAATGAGTGGGATGATTTCTTACAAGGAAAATGAATTTTTGGATTTAATGTCTTTTTTCAATGTGGACCTTTTATGTATTGTATACTCGATTCTTTCAATGATGTATATGTAAAATTTTGCAACGTATACATGAAATTTGATATTGTATACACTATTTTTTGTTATTTTCACGTGAAATTATATGATGTATACATGTATTGTTGTCATACGTACACGTTAGTTTTGTGTATACCTTACATATAAGGTACACCTTAAGGGTCGTGCCGAAAAATTATGTTAGCGGAATAGAGTAGCCGATGACTAAATTGGGGAGGCCCGAAATAAAATTACAAGAAAACAAATGGATCAATCAACTTAGTAAGCATTTGCAAATTATACACAACTATGTTAAGAGCAAAAGAAGTGGGTGAGGAGAAAGATTTTTTCAAGTTATCTTAATTTAAAAATATAAATTATGCACTTTTAGGATTTAAAATAATATTGATTATGGATATAGGACAACAAACATTTTGTTTCCATTTTTAGTCCTTATTTTTAAATTATTGGTTAACGTGGCATGCTGTAATTGGTTGACATTTTATGAATATGGACCGTACCAGTGGCTTTATTAAAAAATAGAGACTAAATCTAAATAGGGTGAAATGAAAGAATTGGTGGGTGGGTGTATTAAAAAGTTTTCAAATGAGAAAAGATTCAGAAGATCAAATGTCATTAAGAGCTTCACTTTTGTTATATTCCAAAGGCTAATCTCTGGGCACATTTTTCTAGCCATACAAAGTAACACAATAATTTTTCTAGGCATAGTGACTGCTCTTGCTCTGTGCAAAATAATGTTAAGGAATTCAAAAAGATCCATTTGATCAGTCAGTTTGTATGTATGACCAAAGGCAGCTTGTATTTTTCTCTGGCCAAAATCAGCCATGTTCATCTTGAACTTCAATAGCACCATACAATACAAATTATGACTAAAAAACTAGGCAACAATTGACAATTCCTTCTTTTTATGTATCGGGCTGGGAAAGCAAGATTTACAACAAAAGGTTTATTATAACCTATACGCGGTAAAAATCATGGCATCAGATGTAACAATCACACAAACCTAGCAACAAATACAAGAGTGGTGAAAATAAGTCACGCAAAACCTGAGCTGACCCTTAGGGGAGGCGAGAGAAACGGACGCCTCAGGCCCCCAAATTTTGGCCAATTTTAGGGGCCTCTGGTTTTTGTGAATAATATTTTGTATGTACCTTTACATTTAAATCATTGTAAATGCTTTTGCAATAATGCTAGTAGCCCAATTGGTCATATGGATTTTTTGAGAAGCATGAGGTCCTTTGTTCAAGAGGGCTACGTTATTTATTTTATTTTGCATAAAAGAAGGCACTTTTGGTTCAATAATGCAGATAGCAAGATAACTAGCCATAAAATTAATTATAATGCCTCACCTTAGACTCCTAAGGTAAAAATCTTGAATTTTATATTTACTTATGATTACTATTTTCTAAAGTACTTAATTTATTCTATATTTTCTTGGTTAATTTAAAATAAACTAATCTAAACTTCAAATCTAAATCCCCAAAATAATATATTTTCTTCTCTTTTTCCAAATGAGCACATTTGTTTTTATAAAGCAATTTTCAATTTAAATTCAACGCGCCCTTGCATTTTAGGATGAAAATGTCTTGAATTTTATGATGATATTATGATAACAAACAATTATATTTTGTTGTGGATATTAAAAAAAATCAAGAGGCCCTATTTCAAGTTTTCGCCTCGAGCCCCCATATTCTCGGGGTTGCCCCTGCACAAAACACAGGACATAAATGGTTAGGCAACGTGCCTAAGTCCATAGGGGGGGATTATTCTTATTGATTCAAGAGCTAACCGGATTGCAATTTGAGAGAGTCTTGTCACATCGACTTTCACACCCTTCATCTAGGGTGAAGAGCCGATATTTATTATGTGAGAAATCAAACTGGGATAATTATCTAATTGCCAACTTATCTTTTATTCTCACGTTCCCTTATAACCTATTCACGTGATGTTTACTCCCTGTGAATATGCGGTTCAATTAATGACACGAAACCTAGGATCCCACATCACCCTTGAAGCATACCCCATATCATTACAATTTTTTTTTACTTTAATACAATACTAATTTTCAATTTTAAACTTTAAAACTCCCTCCCTCCCAATTTAAGAGTCCACTATTCCATTTTGGGTTGTCCCAAATTAAAAGTCCACTTTCCTTTTTTGGACATAATCAACGAACCAAATTCTACTCTAGTGAAGAAGTGTTCATCTTGGCCATTGATTTAGTGTATTCTTAATTTATGCAAAAAAATGGATATAGAGACTTAATTTGGGATGATGGTAATATAACTTAACCTGTTTATTAGACTTCAGTACATTTTTCATCCCTAAACGATAAATTTTGCCACTAAAAGTGATCTTTATAGACACTTAGCGATGAAAAATGTACTAAAGTCTAATAAACTGATTAAGCTGTATTAAAGTCTAATGTCAAAAATTAGTCATGTCGTGTAAAAAAATAGCTCATCTCCATATTAGCAAATGATAAGAGGGGGGGGGGGGGGGGAGCTGTTTTAGAAGTACTTATAATGGGTAAACAGATAGCACCCCCAAGGTAGACACGAAACTGGCATCATAAATGTTTCGTATTTTTTTACAGGTGGGTCGTAGGGTAGCTGAAAGTCCCATGGTCGGAAAAATATTAAACTACTATACAGTTCAAAAGTGATAGTGAAACATTCCTAAGATCCACTATGATTCAATCATCTACAAGAAACGAAATCTTAAATGATGTTGCACGTATGGAGTAAGATTGATGAAAACAGGATATGCATCCGGATTTTTATAGGCATATGAAAAAAGTTTGACTGAGATGAGGATCGGTGAACTGGAAATTGGCGAGCCTAAAAGGTAAGAATTCATATGGAATTACATTTATGAGAATTTAGTGCTTCACTTAAAGCAGATGAGGATAAAGCAAATGAGATAAAGTGACTAAGATGCTTAAATGTGCACAAAAAAATATGTTCTCTAGCTAAAAATGGCATTATCTATAATAAGGGTGTTATGTTTCCACGACCGCTCCACAATTAGATCCGGGATTAGTCGGTACCAGGTTTTTGGAACAGGAACAACCAATTTCAAGAACCATTTTTGGGTTGAATCAAAATGGTTCTTGGTTTCAAACAATTTTTTGCATACTAAAAAAAATACATTTTACCTCAAATATAATTTAAATATCCTTAAAAAAACACTCTAAACAAGCGTTATTAATGAAGTCTAAACCAAACAAGTCCCAATTAATTTGTAATCTTTAGGTAAATGTAAAAAACTAGGTTTGTACAAGTGCGCGCACACACATGTATAAAGATAATAAAAGGGGTAGAGTGGGATTGGGTCCGGTTTGATCTAGGTTCAAGGTGTGGTTCGGTTCGGTTCACTTGGTTTTGTGCTAAAACCATAAATCGAACCAAATGGGAGAAACCCAACCTAAAAAAAATCAATGCACCCGGCTTGGTTCAGCTTGTCAGTTTTCCCGGATCGGATGAACACGCCTATGTATACGTGTAAATCGCTATGGCAGTCCCTTAACCGCCATATGATATGTGCAAATGCACTCAAAACAATTGTTAACTTTTATTAATTATGTATGACGAGAGATATGTGATGTGGAAATGAAAATAAAATAGGCTACTGAAGTGATGCTTCACTTATGATTGGAGGTTCATTTGAAACCTTTCTTTTCTTAGGTGATGGTAACTACTTCAACCCATGCTTCCCTTTAATATTTGGTTGAAGAATGGTTGATCTGAAAGATTGATACCAGTCATGAAGATTGATAAGGTCGCCATGCTCTTGGTCCATGGCATACCTACACAATAGATGAACAAGAGGTGGCAAAATACTCACAATCATGGTTTTTATTCCTACACAAATATGACATTGTATCTAGCAAAGGTACATAACATTACCGATCTGTAAATTAAGGTTAAATCTAACATTCTAAGCATAGGTGGTTAAATTATTTGGGGCTTCAAGCAAGAAGAATTGAAACATAAAAAATATGTTGCTAAATATTATAAAACATGATTGTAAATGCCCCACATAGTCATATACATTGTTGTGCATGTTTTTCCCCAAAATGGTAAATAAGATAACATCAACTCCAACTGCATACAAAACTGAGACTGATATTGACAGCCACATATCATCATTCTTAGAGAGAGAGAGAAAGAGAGAGGTATGAACTAAACATGAAAAATAATAAAATGGGATAGATTTCATGGAGTGATCTATGGATGGGATAATTCCATCATCTAGGAAGCACTGAAACGGGCATGTGACACGATATTTTTAAAAAGTGTAGGACACGACACGTTGGGGACATGTATAACATTATTCATATTTTGTATATATACCTAAAATACAAAATTAACATTTCAAAGGTTCAGAAAAATTATATTGTAACCCCTTTAATAAATAAAACATATTTTAACCAACAAATATGACATTTTTTAGCCCATTTTGTGTTGAGGGTAATTATATTATAGTTCCCGATATTTATTTCAGATGCCCTCTAAAATTTCCCACATGTGGAACAATATCTAAATATAAAACAAAAGTCCGTACATTATGTGTGTGTTGAAAGGTGTCCCAAAGTGTTGGTGTCAAGCATGTTTCGGATAAGGACAAGTGACTGTTAGGAGAGGGTCGGTGCTTCATAGTCTATCATCAATATATTAGTAACACTACGCAACTAAGATAGTGAGAACAAGTTTTGATTTTCTACAAAACTAGAATTAGGATAAGACTGTGCAAAATTCTTACATAATTAAGGTATCATGTACGGATGGCAACATTATGTTGCCTTGTTTGCTGCAACAATTGCACTGGAGAAATTTCTGTGACTCTAAAAGATCAACATGCATTCTTCTTCTAGGGTTTCCTATCAAAGCCTAATGTAATACAAAGAGATAAGCTCACATTAAAGTTAAAATCATTTTTACAATAAAGGAACATCATTGACACAACATATACAACATCAACTTAGAAATCACAAAAGAAAATACTTAGTTGACAAGCTATGCTTTGTAGATCTTAACATATATTCTATCACATGTATATATATTGCCCTCATTACTATCAAAAGAAAAACAAAATTTACTTTTACAATAACATCAAAACCATTTTCAGAGTATTATGTAAATTCAAATGTGGTGCAAGCGTCACTGATATACAAAAAGAGTTTTAAGAAGCCTCACCAAGATAAAATTTGTTAATACATAATTTGCAACTAAACACAGAAATCTCTATTTATATAGCAGAACATAATATTTTACTATGAATACAGAAAAACTCCACGAGCTAAAATTAATTGACTTTATGCCTTCCAGTTTTCAATAAAGTAGTTTTGACCCAAAACAATCATTCGTTACTCTCAGATATAGTTGATCTCTTTTGTAAAGTAACTTTAAAGAAAATAAGGTGATATATGTCGCTTACATGTTGAACGAAATCAAACTTATTTTCGTGAATTATCATTTAACCATTTTGACGGCATTTTGAAACAACCATGGTAGTTATTCTCTAAAATGAAATATTATTTTTTTAACTAGTATTTAATAATCAAATTATGCTTTGGAAATTTTCACGACGATAACCAAACATGCCCAGTCCTCTCTCTGTCTCCTTTCTCCACTATATAAAAATAGATCGTCACCTCCACTAACATATCTCTCTATACATCTAACTATCTCTCATACACTGATCGGCGAGTGTTCGTTTGATAACTCCATATAACAGACTCACTTATGCTACTATGGTGTGTGGTTCAAAATACCAGTGAGGGCACCTTTGTTGTAGTGAAGGTGGCTCCGTAGATAGGGTTTTGTGAGATTTCTGGATTGAAATCCACAATGAGCGAAGGTGGTGGTTCATGTCAGTGAACGGGAACTAGATCTGCAAAAATGGGTTTCTTGTGGGAGTATTTTGAGGGTTTTTCCACAAATGTTATCCACCTATAAAAGGTTTATTATGGGTGTTGTAACCTAAGCTTTGGCGAGCTATTATTCCTAAGGTGCAAGGTTCTAAAAGGCGTGATGCGTGGAGGTCAAGCATCAAGCATTAGGAGCCTAGCGTTAAAAGGCGTTTTGCCTTTTTTTAATATTTTAAATTATACCAAGGTTTCTAAAATAATAAAAGCAGAAATATAAGCATAACTTACATAAAAAAACATAATCATAAACATGCAATCAAAAATACGAATAAAATAAAACATATCTTGAAATTTGAAATTATATTCGTATATTTGGTAAAAGATTGATGGCCGGTGGGAGAAGTTAGGGTTCTTATTTTTTTTCCTTTTGTTTTGTCTAATCGGGGTTTTCTAGAGAGAGAGAGGGGGGGGGGGGGGGTTAGTTTGTTATGTTATGGTTAGATTGGTATAGTAGATAAGAAAAAAAACTTGTGTATGCATTTTACCCAAAACTACATCATTTTAACTCAAACATAAGAAAAAAAATGATTTCAGCATTAAAAAAAATTAAAAAAAAGCGTGCCTTATGCGCGCATTGCACGCCTATGCGTGCATCACCCCGTTGATCGCCTTAAAAAAATGTTGACCACGCCTTTTCCCACGCATACCTATTATGCGTTGCGTTTCTAAAAATCATCACGCATAGGCGCCACCTATGCGCGCCTTTTAGAACACTGCTAAGGTGAGGTTTGGATGAGAGGTGAAAGCTTTTCCTTCTCACCCACCAAATTTCTTAAAGGTGGAAGAGAGTGGTGAGTGTGATTGTGTGGGGATTTCTCAACTGGTTACAAGGAGCATGATACACTGGATTGAATACATGGGAAACACTTGACGGCATGAGACTCGGAGGATTCTTGACTTAGAACTTGAATTCACTTGTGTGGAGAGTTAGTGTTCCATGGCTATCCTGGATTCGAGTAAGTGAATATAGGGTATGTGATTTATCCTTTGTTTGTTCTCTATTATAATTATAATTTCATCAAATATAATGGAATCGAGTCTCTCCATAGATGTAGCCAAATTGATGAACCACGTATATTTTGGTGTTTTTAATGTTGTGTTTCTTTTTTCACATATTTATAGTGCTTGTTTTTATTACCATTCTATCTTGATTATATAAGGGTCATGGATGATTGATGGTTGGCCCAACAAATTGGGTATCTGGGCACAACACCTATGCCGTCATAGACATACCCTCTCAACACTCCTCACTTTAGAAGCTAATGTCCTTGGACAATCACTCATGTTGGCAAGGGCTTTTATGTCTCCATTTCATTACGACGCCATGGAATAGATGAGAAGGATATGTAATTTGGGTTATTAAAGTTGGTTGGTTCAAAATTTGCAATGGTTCTGTGACTTCTATCTCGAGTCTTATATCTTTTTTAGCTCAAGAGTATTGGCACCCTCTTCTCTTACTAGAAATACCCAGGGGAGTTGGTGTTAAGATAGATGCTCTACTATAGAGAGTGTGAATCTTTCACATGGATTTTAGTGGAGGTAGACATCTCAACTGATCTTCAGAAAATATTTTTTGCACGTTTGCACCACTGAAGTTTATATGGACTAGTGATATTAGGAAAGAGTTTTCTTTGTTAGTGGTACACGGGAACGTGAATAGAAATGCGATGATCCAAATGTGACAACCAAATTGGCATGATGGCAACTCTCTCACACATGGTGTGGCGCTATGTCATAACCCAGGCAGTGATATTTATCGAATTGGCTGCAGTAGTTGAAGAAAATTGAGTTAAAGGAAAAAATCTGGTATAATAGTGCTTAACGAGGTGTTAAAGCTCAAAATCAATATCCAATTCCTATCACGACTTTTAATTTGATTATGATCACTTCCATGGGTGGGACCCCTTGGCTCATATGGATTGAAGAGGAAGTACGAAGAGACTATTAGGAGAGTTTATCGAAAAATAGTTCCTGTTAATTAAGATACATTTTAGGCAGTAAATTATATTTTTAAAATATTATATTATTTTGTTTCCAATATAAATAAGAGCCTAGGATCCTGCTTGTAATTAGTTTTGTGCGTTTTTCGCTAATTTACGTCAGAATATCTGATCAAAACAAGACTAATGGGTGTTTGCTGTTATTAACATAAAGACGTAGATTAATGGATGTTTGATGTTATTAACACAACACCTTAACATACTACAAGTAAATAACTGTTTCAGTTCATAATTTGAAAAGAAGATGGATTTTTTTAGCTTTAAGAGGAAATCGCTTATTGAAGTAAAATCTGCACATAACTGCAGTTATATGAGACTTAATCTTCGTCCGCTATCATGTTTTTGTCAAAATAACTTAATAACCACATACGTTGATTAAAGGTAATACACGTTAAAATATTGGGACCTCAAATATTCAACAAAACTTATTGAAGAGATTGATTTTGGGGCGCTATGGAGATTGATTTTAGCGAGGATTATTTGGGAAAGATTTGTATTATTTTGATGTATAGAGCTTTGGAGATTTGTATTTTTATTCGAGTTAGATAGTTGTAATTTTAATTCGAGAGACTTGTTGTAATTGAAGAGATTGAGATTAGCGGATTTATATTATTGTGGGTTTATTTAGATGCTCTACACCTTATTATTGTGGATTTGGATTTATTTTATCGCATTAGCGCTCCGTTCGCTCTTCCCGGGCGGGCGGGGTGTTACAAATGGTATCAGAGCTTAGGTATACGGCAACCCTTGGGGATTGAGTTTTGGGTTCATTACGTGGTTAGCAATTTTTGGAGATAGAAAATTTTAGATGATATTCGTGTTAGGTTTCGAGATTAGATGTGAGGAATTTATTTTTGGTGATAATACATAACATTTGTATAGGATGGCTGCCTTTGCAAACAAGGGATGCAGTAGGAGAATAGAAAAATCAGCAGTGCCCAATAACTACAGTTAAGGAAATGACAAGATATTCTTGGAAGTTATTATGACAGACAATTAGTATCTGAGTAAGTAGTCATAGAATATAGAGTAAATTTCTAAGATACAATAAGCAGAGATTCTAAAAATACCTACCAAATTAAGCTCTTCCACATTCTTGAAGCAGACAATTTCATGAAAAGGCATGCACTCAACAGGCTGCATAAGGTCCCTGTTCCATAAAAAATCACATGTTGGACATCGAATTATTAAAGGGTATAACAGTAATTCATCTTAAGAAAACATCATATCTAATCCAAGGGACCTTTTTTATTTTATATGAATTTAATATAACAAAGAAAAAACTGTTGTAAAATCCTGTTCTTTACAGAAAATTAAAACAAATTAATAGGAACTGAAATCATTTGTTTTTTATGGCAGTGACAACATCTAACACTGGTTTCTTATCAGGGTCTAACACATGGTGAAGAAATATAATAGGAGGTTATGAAAATACTAGCAGCTTCTTATACTATTCACGGAGGCCACAATACATTAGTATTTATAGAGATTTTACAAGTGATGTAACTGAATGCATAAAATAAGGAAACTAAGTCTATCACATATTCAAAATAATAATAGTCTTCATGACTTGATATGCTGTAGAGTAACAAACAGATTCTTGGTTAGACTTGGCCATTCTTCACATGTGGTAATATCTTCAATACTCCCCCTGAAGCGTGGTGTAGGTGGTGAACACACACACTAATTTTTAACCGTAGATCCTTGAGAATAAACACAACCCATATGTTTTCCTCCACGGTACCTAAAGTGTAGGAGAGTTTGAATTATTCTTAGCTCATGTTGTAGACTTATTCTAGAAAAAGTAGCAGGCATGTAGTAGACTTATTCTTCATAAAGTAAGAACTGCTTGATATCCTTAATACAACCCCTAAAGCTAGGTGTGGGCGAATGAGACACACCAAGCTGAATCAAAATTGATTCAGAGGCGTTGCGGTGAGCACACACAGATCTTGAAAATGACCGTTCTTGTGCCACCGATTATACGGACTCTTGAACCATAATGAACTTAATCAAAGTTACTTTAAGCGCTCAATTATCGGTTTTGGCTAAACCGACACCTGTAATGGGCCTCTTTGGCCAAAATGCGGTTGATCAAAATGGATTTAGAGGCTCTTTATTTCTTGGGCTTGATCATGATGGATTCAGGTGCCCATTGAGTTGGATAAAAAAAAAGTCGTGAAAATCTGAAAATAAATCCAACATTGGCAAGTTTCAAACCACCAGCAAGTCTATTGAAGGGCCTGGCAGCTGAATACCACAAGAAATCAACAACAGGAACTTCTACCTTCTCTAACAGAGCATTGTAACATTTCATTCCCTAATTTTGTATCAGACAGACAGTAGCAATGAATGATGGCTACCACCGCAGGAGAAACGGTATACCTATGTGGAATACCAGGATCAAGAATACTCACGAGAGCATTACTGCTTTGATATCATGAAGAAATATAAGAGGAGGTTATGGAAATACTAGATGCTTCTTATTACTCACGGAGGCCACAATACATTAGTATTTATAGAGCTTTTACATGTGATGTAACTAAATGCATAAAACAAGGAAACTAAGTCTATCACATATTCAAAATAATAACAATCTTCATGACTTGATATGAGTAACAAATGAATTCTTTATTAGACTTGGTCATTCCTCACATGTGATAGTATCTTCAATACATGGGACACACGTGAGACACGAAAAACCATTGTCCACATTTTTTTGAATTTTTTGACATGCTGACAGACACGCTTTCAACACTCGTGAAATAACTTGAGCGCTAAAGTGCATTTTTTGGGATCTAAAAATGGGGATGCAAGTATTATATTGTGGGATTTTATTCTTTCTTGTTAACATGCTTACTTCATTAATATAATCTCATTCTTAGTATATAAAAATTAAGGTGACTTTATTATTATTTTTTATATATATAATAAATTTATGAATCCGTGTCCTACATTTATAAAATATATTGTCGGCATGTCAAGTCTTGTCGTGTCACGTGCTTGTGTCATTTTGACTCATACAAAATATCATCAGGATAGGGATCAAGATAGATGAGTCAAGGCTTATGAAAATTATGCAAAGCAGAGGGAATAGACAAAAACAGAAGGTGTTCCAAAAATACATGATGAGAGACAGTTTGTTAGCAACAAGATCCCGCTTTTTCCCCTCGTCCTAAACACACAAAGGACATGAATTTGGGTATGAACAATTCTAGAAACAAGTATAAAACAGGTAAAACCAAACATGAAGATATATAATTAGGAGACATGTGATAAAGAAGCTTAAAAGGAGATATCACAGAAGCAATGATAAAGGCAATACAGTTATTCGGTAAATGGAAGTAAGAACAGCTTCCCATAAAAGGTACTGGGAGAATTGGGAGAGAATAAAAAAAAATGAGAAAACAGAAAAGACAGTCTCTAAGATTTATATGAGAACTAGGTAAGTGTGCAGGATGAGAATGTCATAAATATGAACTAGACGACTTCGGACTTTAATGAAATTGAGATAAATCAACTAAGGGCATCTCCAATGATGTGTGGATAACTATTTTATAACCTTCAGACTTGGTCTAGTGGTAGCGCACTAGTACTAAGGCTCCAGGCTCGACTGGGTTTGCTCCCCAGTTCGAGTCTCGGCAGCTGCAAACAATCTGGAGGCCAGCGGCTGGCCACTGATCCGCGAGTGGGGATTAGTCGAGGTGCGCGTAAGCTGGCCCGGACACCTCATGGTACCTCTAAAAAATGGGGGAATTTACCAAAAAAAAAAAAGATAACTATTTTATGTAAACTATACTTATTTTTAAGAAAGTGTAAAATAATTGTCTGTTAAACAATGTGGACACATCAAAGAGCGTGTATTTACATACTCAAGATACACATCCACATCATATTTTTGTCTGCCCTCATTCTCTCTTATTTTTTAAACTAAACCACTATTACAAAACTCACTTATTCTCTCTCTTCTTCTATGGGGTGGTATTATTACATTATTATTCATTATAATTGTGTATGATATTGGAGACATCCATATATTAAGGTGGTATGATATTTTTACGAATAGACCAATGTTTTTACATAGCAAAAAGATATCATTGCACAATAGATACACAGATGAGGAAATGTTTGATGGAGATAAGTAAAGAATAAGAATGTAAGCGAAGGATTATCGTACCTTACTCTGCAACCCATCAAAGTAGCAACTTTTTCTCATTTAATGGTTTTGCACCCTTATCCATATATAAATTGCTTCGAGAAATTTGTCTCCTATAAGTAATCAGACTGTAAATAGCTATGGAGATGTACAATGAAGTAGTAGGTTTGGGAGGTAATTATGGCTTTAGAGTTGAAATTTTACGTTGATTTCTGTAATATTTTTTGTTGGCTTCTAACGTAAATGAGAGCATTTGGTTCATTGTAATATGGATTTTCAAGTTGCTTCATTTTTATTATAGCTATTTTGGCTAGAGTCCTCTTTTATAATTACTTTCTAGATCCCATCCCATGTTCTTTCTGTTTTGTAGCAAGTCCTATTTTTAACAGTTATGTAAAAAAACTGCTTGTTGTGGGAAATTGAGGGATGTAATGTCTTTGTTAGTAAATGCATTTCTATCCTTCTAAATAAGCAAACATGTTCCACTTTTAGTGTAACCAACTACAAGTCGGACTTCTAACTATAAAAAAAATTGTTGGGGTTGCTCCCTAATAATATTTTCAAAACATGACTAAATACCTGTGAGCCCTTTTTATTGCCTCCTCCTCTTTCCCCTTTAATTAGTCAGTAGATAATATATATATATATATATATATATATATATATATATATATATATATATATATATATATATATATATATATATATAGTAGTGGTAGTAGATTCTAATGCCATAAGGTTTTTCCTTAGTACGTATGGAATCCAGCTTTATATAAGATGATGTAAGACACACTTTCAAGTTATTTGCTAGTTTGAGAGAAATATCGCGACGTATGTGTGAAGTCCAAGGAGTTTAATTGTAATATATTTATCAAACATTTTTATTTCTTTCTATTTTACTAGTATTTTAGTGGAGGGTAATATTCCCTTGGAATGTTCTTAGTGTTCCTTCTAGTGTTTAGCAAGATGACCTAGCCTGTGAATAAAGCCTTTGGCCAACCATTGCAATCACTTTACTTGTAAGAGATAAATGAATGAGAAGCCCTAAATCCTATAATGTTGTTGTGATTTATTTCCTCCTTGCTCACATCATATCGATTATGTTTTTTCTTTGGTGCAATGTCCAATTCTTGTAAGTTTGATAAATGCATTATGATTTCTAATCCAAGTATGTGAATTGATGTTCAAAATTCTAACCCATGTAATTCAATGTGCTATATTTTTTAGGAAAATATGCGAAATTAAACTAGAGATTTGGGTTCAATTTATATTCCAGACCAATTCATTTTATATTTGCAATGTTACCCCAATGTTCTTAATTTTTGCAATGTTAACCCTCCGTCTTGCTTTGGTTAGGAGACTTAACAATAACTTGATTGACATCACAAGTTTTAATGTCTACTTAACGTACCAATCATTTCATGATATATGGCAACAAATTTTATAATCACAAAAAGGAAAAGAAAAGATTTATTAAAGAAGGGGTAAATGCAAAAAAGAATAAAACAAAAGAAGATTGGTGAAGGAGGATGGGTGGGGTTATATTTTTTTCTGTTGTTTCTTCTTTTGATTTTCTCCATTCATCTTCTTTAATTTTTGTTTGGTGGTGGTGGTATGTTAGTGGTAGTGGTTGGTTTTGGTGGTAGAATTGTGATTATGTTGGGATGACAGTACAGTGTGTGTGTGCGTGTGTGGTGGTGGTGGTGGTGGTGGGTGGGTGGGTGGGGGGTAGTATTTGGAGTCTTTATTTTTTAATTTAGTTCCAAATGGTGAAAAATATTTTACTAATTCTATGATTAATTTATTTTCTCTAAAAAATTTAAAGCCACATGTCAATAAAAAATAACAAAGATAAAAATTATAATAACAAAATAAGAAAATGCCAATCAATAATTGGACTACTTAATGATGTGAATTATATTTTGGGTATTTTAGGCATTTTCTTATTTTGTTATTATAATTTTTATCTTTGTTATTTTTTTAATTTTTAGTTTAGTAATTGAGTTTAGTGAGGGTCATTTTAGATATTATGTAATAAATAATGTTTATGTCCAGGTGATGTCACCCCATAACATCACATATGACATATGCATTACTTAATAGGCAAGTAATGTGCCCTTTTAGACCCTTTCCTATCCCTATAAATATTGTATTCCCCATTTGGGGAAAATCAATTAATACACTTTGTTTTAGAGATTGGTTTGTTTGACAATGCTTCTTTTGTGCCATTGACAAGTGTTTATGTCAATTAGTATCAAAGCGAGGTTCATTCACCCGTTGTTATGTGTTGTTGTAAAACCCTAGTAAATTCATACCCTTAGGAATGAGCTTCACGGCATTAACAACCAATGAATTACCCCTCCATCTCTATTGCCCCCTATTGACTTCCCTTATGTTGCTCCACCCACATAGTCACCTTCCATAGCCGTGCACTTGGGTAAAATCAATTAATACACTTTATTTTAGAGAGGTTTGTATGAGAATGCTTCTTTTGTGCCATTGACAAGTGATTACGTCAATAGGGATGACAATTTTCCCAGAAAATTTGGGTCCTCGCGGATACCTGGAAAAAAATCCCCGAACATTCGGGGATTGGGTCGCGGTAGGGGAGTTGAAAAAATTCCCAAAATTTTTTGGGTCGGTTTTGGATATAGCCTCGGGTCCCCACTGGGATACCCGAATTATTAATATATTATAAAATATATATTGTATATATATTATAAGATGGACATAACCCTAACCTTCTTTTATTTTGTTCGTCCTCCTCCTTCCCTCCTCATCTCAAAAAACGCTCCTTCATCATCACCACGCTCACAACTCCCATCTCCCCATCACCACGCTCACAACTCCCATTCTTTTATTTTGTTCGTCCGCCGCCCCTCATCATTCATCCTTCACCTCCCAAAGGTAAAGCTCTCTCTACGCATTTCATTTTATAAAAATAAAATATATTCTGATAGTTTGGTTTATTTTATGTCCGCGTTAATGCTTGAGATTATGTTTAATGTTTGAGAAAATTATGAGAAAATTATGTTTAGTGCTTGAGATTTGAGATTTGTTTTGTACATTTTATGTCCGCATGTTCTGTAAATCAAATGAGTTTATTAAATTTTTACTTTATGTATGAAAGAGTGTACAAAATGA
Organism: Sambucus nigra; assembly: GCA_949130495.1. Lineage (NCBI taxonomy): Eukaryota > Viridiplantae > Streptophyta > Magnoliopsida > Dipsacales > Adoxaceae > Sambucus > Sambucus nigra. Next base: position 22,857,690 of record OX422208.1, on the reverse strand, counting down.
ATTTCTTTTGTTTGAGCCTCAATTTTGGATATGGAGGAAATGAATTTGCTTTACTGTTTGGGTCTTGTCCAATTTTGTTAACAATTGAAATTTTTTTAACACGTGAACACAACTTGAAGCAGTTAACAAACAGGAAATAAGAATGTGCCCACCACTTTGAATTGTTTTTTGTTGGATTAGGATTGACTCTGCATGACACAAAATGTGCCCAAGAAAAACACCCTTATTTGTTATGCTTGATAGTCTATTCTATTTTTGGAGTTGTAAATGAATTTTTTTATATTAAAAAAAAAAGAAACGGGTTCCCCACGGGGAAACCGATACCCGATTTAAACAGGGATGGGGATCCCTTAACCCATTATAACGGGGAACGGGGTGGGGATGATGAATGATATTTCTAACGGTGACGGGGACGGGGACGGGGATGGGGATGCTTTCCCCGACCCCGAACCGACCCATTGCCATCCCTATACGTCACTTAATACTTAGCCATGTAGGAAGCCCTTTCAGTTTTTCCATTAAGTCCCTTAATGGAAGAAAGACGAAGGGTTAAAATAGCAAAAATTAATAACGTTGGAGTTAACATTGCAAATATTATTAGAATTGATCTGAAATTCAAACCGACCTAACCCTCCAGGTTAATTTTTCATGTTTCCCTATTTTTTATGATACATGGAAAGGATACATGGGATTGAGGAACAAAGGGTCCATCAAACTCGAAAGAGAAACAAAAAATACATTCATATTTTCATGAAAAAATAAATGCGGTGGATATTTAAGGATGAGAAACTTCCTGAAATGATTAGAGTAAAAAGGATAGAATGATGCTATGGATATGACAATATCCCGTACCACATGCACTACTTCCTTCTTCAAAATTACTCGTATTCCTCTCTAACAAAGCCTCCCAAACCAAAGCCAAAATTATATATCTTCAAAGAAACATAGCATTTTTTTCTTTTTTCCATCAGAAACAAAATAAAAATTATTGCGAATGGCAGACTGTACACACAGATACTTAAGTCCGTTGGATTTTATGAATGCAAATACAGAAATGGAACTCTTTATAAATCTCAAAAATGTCAACTTCAATACAACCAAGTAATTTCTGAATAGTCACTATAAAACTTCAAGGCGTGATGTCACTTTCCTAAATACAGTATTTGCCCCACACGAAGAATTTCGGTATACAAACGGGAATCAGCAAATCCGTACTTAAGATACAATGAAGCAATTGCACTGTCTGCAACTTGTATATTTGAAGACAGCCCTTGGATGTAGCAGCGAAGAACAGTCAATCAAATTCTTATTATGTTTATGTGCACAAAACATAATAAGAGAATTTGTATCTCCTGAAAATTGTAAGAGAGTAATAGCAGGGTATGGAAATCTGAAACTGGTTTTTGTTATCAATGTAATTCTGTTTTTAGGCAGCCTTTATTTATAGATAATGAAAGGCTTTGTCTTCAAGAGTCATGACTGTTGAATTAAGTCAGTTCCGAACAGGTATGACTGTTGATTACCAACAGTCTTAAGTCCTTTCCGAACAGGTATAATAATACCGAATCGGTTTTGCACGGGTCAACCAAAAGGTGACCGCGCCCGAGCTACCGCGATCCGACCCAGACGAATCCCGGCATGCGAAGTGCAAAGTGTGCCACTAGCGCCTCTACAGCCCACTGCCCCGCACCCGCACGCTCGCGCGCGCGTGCGCGTGTGCGTACGGTGCTTCGCACCGTATTGAGGTCTCTTGAATAGCCTCTTAAATGCTAGATGAATTAACTCTTCATCTTCCATTTGTACTTATTAAGTGTACAAATTCTTAACATTTTTCCAATGTGGGACTCAAAGGTTGCCCACCCCTTTTATAGCTTAGTGGTGACACTTAGCTTTGTACATTTTCCAATGTGGGACACTATCCCCTTTTATATTTGGGTTAGCTTCCCACCTCTTCCTCACACTTCCAATGTGGGACAAGCTCCTAAGGCTTTTACACCCAAAAAACTCTTACTCTCTTATTTTAAAAATCTCCAACATTCCTCCACCATTTTCAAAATAAGTTTTGTAAATCTTTGATTGTCTGTAAGACTGTGTATAAGCATTGGTGTCTCACGACTTGAACCAATACCATGTGAAGGTTCGTCAAGGTTAACCATGAAAGTATAGTAGACTTGTCTTTGAACTATCAATCTATATTGATTATCCGGATTTGTCTTCACACACAAATATTTTAGTCACTGATTATCCATATAAGCCGACACATGAATTATTATGTGTCTGTACCTTGATTTCATGAGTGCTTTAGAGTCAAGCCCAATACTCATAGGAAGCGGCACCACTTCCACACTCATATAGGTAGATTATCATAGGTGTCCGTGTAACTTAAAACACCATAAATCTATTAAGGTTAAACCCATCCTCTTTCATTATTCATTACATGTTCTAAGCACTTATCCTTGGGATGTTAAATTTCATAGTGCTTACAATCACGTCGTATGATGTACTTTAATCATTGAACTTGAGACTTGAATATATCAAGTTTCAAGTTGAGTTTCCATCAAGAGTGATTATTATTAATGGGCTTTAGTCCCATCCCTATTGATGTCTTAGACACCAGTCCTCTTGCAAGACCTTTTGTAAAAGGATCAGCTAAATTTTGACTTGATTTTACATAATCCACTGTGATTACACTATCTGTAATCATTTTTCTGACATAATTATGTCTCAGGCCAATATGTCTAGACTTTCCATTATACACTTTACTATAACCTCTGGAAAGTGTAGACTCACTATCACAATGTATAGATATTGGAGGCATTGGTTTTGGCCAAACTGGAATTTCAATTAATGAATTACTTATCCATTCTGCCTCTTTACTAGTTGCAGCTAATGCTACAAACTCAGCTGCCATAGTAGAGTCAGCTATACAAGTTTGTTTCTTTGATCCCGAAGAAACAGCTCCTCCACCAAGAGTGAAAATCCATCCACTTGTTGAGGAATGATCCTCCCGCTCAGTTATCCAACTGGCATCAGAAAACCCTTCTAATACTGAAGGATATCCACTATAGTATATACCATAGTCCATAGTTCCTTTCAAATATTTTAATATTCTATTGACAGCATGCCAATGCAATAAACTTGGATTACTAGTATATCTACTTAATTTACCAACATCATAAGCAATATCAGGTCGAGTACATGTCATGGCATACATTAAACTACCAATTACTCGTGCATATTCCAATTGTGAAATATCTCTACCATTATTAGGGATCATCTTTAGTTGTGGTTCAAAAGGTGTACTAACAGGTGTGCAATCAAACTGATTAAATTTCTTTAAAATTTTCTCAACATAATGAGATTGAGTGAGAATTATATTTTTATCTTTCCTTATTATTCTCATTCCTAATATGACATCAGCTACACCCATATCTTTCATATCAAATTTAGAAGACAAAAAACTCTTAGTATTATTAATGCTTTCTAAATCAGTACCAAGAATTAACATGTCATCTACATATAAACAAATGATCACACCTTTACCATTAGCAAATTTACTATAAACACACTTATCAGATTCATGAATTTTAAAACCATAAGAAATAATGACTTTATCAAATTTTCATGCCATTGTTTAGGTGCTTGTTTTAGGCCATATAAGGACTTAATAAGTTTACATACTTTATTTTCTTGTCCAGGCATAACAAACCCTTCAGGTTGTTCCATGTAAATTTATTCTTCTAAGTCACCATTTAAAAAGGCAGTTTTCACATCCATTTGATGAATCTCAAAATTATATATAGATGCTAATGCAATTAAAATTCTAATAGTGGCGGTTCTAGCAACAGGTGCATAGGTATCAAAATAATCAATTCCTTCTTTTTGTGTAAAACCTTTAGCAACCAATCTAGCCTTGAATTTATCAATTGTTCCATCTATTTTCATTTTCTTTTTAAAAATCCATCTACACTTAATGGGTTTAGATCCTGGAGGTAAGTCTACTAATTTCCAAGTTTTATTTCCCAAAATTGAATCCATTTCATCATTTATAGCTTCTTTCCAAAATGTTGAATCTACAGACTTAATTGCCTCATTATAAGTTTGTGGGTCTGTTTCAACGCTAAGAGTCAAAGCATATTGATTACAAGATGTATCTCTAGTTCCTTCAACAAGATAGACTACAAAGTCGGGACCAAAGCTTTTTTCTTTCCTAGGTCTTTTACTTTTTCTAATCTCTTCTTGTTCTACTGGTGGAGTTACAGGTAACTGTGAAGGAGTGCTTACTGCTTTTTCATTATTAATTCTAGGAATAGAAGAAAACCTTTGTTCATAAAAAATTGCATCTCTCGATTCAATTATTGTATTTACCTCAACAGAATCATTAGGTTCACTAACCAAAAATCTATAGGCTTTACTATGTTGTGCATAACCTATGAAAATACACTTAACACCTTTGCTTCCTAATTTCTTTCTCTTAGTTTCAGGTGGTCTTACAATAGCTCTATAACCCCAAACTTTAAGATAAGCTAAATTAGGTTTTCTATTCTTCCATAATTCATAAGGAGTTTTCTTATTATCTTTAACAGGTATTCTATTCAGAATATGACATGCAGTTAAAAGTGATTCTCCCCAAAAACCTTTACTTAAACCAGAATAAGAAAGCATAGCATTAACCATTTCAGTTAGTGTCCTATTTTTTCTTTCTGCTACTCCATTTTGTTGTGGTGTATAAGGTGCAGTAACTTCATGTATAATTCCCATATCTTCACAAAATTGAGGAAAGTGATATTCACCACCTCTATCAGATCTAAGACATTTTATTTTAGAATCACATTGATTTTCAACTTCATTTTTATATGTCTTAAATCTATTAAGCACATCATCCTTAGAGTTTAAAAGATATACGTAACAATATTTTGAAAAGTCATCAATAAATGTAGCAAAATATTTACTACCACCTCTAGTAGGCGTTCCATGCAAATCACAAACATCACTATGTACTAATTGCAACAAAGATGTAGTTTTTTCTATTTTTGGAAAAGGCAATCTTGTTATTTTAGTTTGCATGCATATTTTACACTTTTCATTCATATCATTCTCATATTTAGGAATTAAATTTAAATTAACCATGAAATGCATTTTCTTTGTATTAACATGTCCTAAACGACTATGCCATAATGAAAGACAATCAACGATATAAGCAGAAGAATCCTTTTCATTGATATTGAGCTTAAACATGCCCTCATACAAATATCCTTTGCCTACAAAGGTACCATTCTTAGTCAGAATAAATTTGTCTGACTCAAATACAAGCTTAAAGCCAAATTTGTTAAGAAGACTTCCAGAAACTAAATTTTTCCTAACATCAGGAACATGAAAAACATTGGTGAGGCTAAGGATTTTCCCGGAAGTGAATTCGAGATCCACTGTCCCTTTGCCATTAACCGCAGCTGTAGATGAATTTCCCATATAGAGAACATCTCCTTCCACTGTTTCATAGGCAGAGAACAAGTTCTTGTCCTTACAAACATGCCTTGTGGCACCAGAATCAACCCACCAAGAGTTGTCTTCTCCAAGCATATTAGCCTCGGATATCATAGCAGCAAATTTTTGCTTTGTGTCTGATGTCCCTCCTTTTTCCTTTAGTTTCTTGAACTCACGACAATCCTTCTTGAAGTGACCTGGTTTGTTGCAATGAAAACAATTTCCTTTCTTCTTTTTGTTTGCTTTAGAATTATTTGAAAAATTCTTCCGCTTGTTATTTTTTCCATGATTGCCATATTTTTGCTCCTTTCCTTCCTCCACCACATGGACCTTAGAAACAGAATTTTCTTGTTCCTCTTTACCATCTAGAATTCGAGACTCTTGTTCAATTCTTAAATGAGTCTCTAATTCTTCAAGTGAAAGATCCTCCTTTTTGTGTTTGAGTTCTTTCTTATAGTCTTTCCAAGAAGGAGGAAGTTTTTCAATTATGGCAGCAACAATTACATTATCATCCATATTTAATTTTTTCAGTTTGCAATTATTTATGATGCGTTGGATGTCATGAAATTGTTCTAGCACAGGCCTATTACCATGCATTTTAAAGCTTAGAAACTGACCGATAAGGAACTTCTTACTTGTAGCGTCTTCCGTTAGATATTTGGTCTCCAATATTTCCCATAAAGTTTTTGCAGTCCCAACATTTTGGTACAAGTCGAACAAATTATCAGCAAGTGCATTGAGAATGTGACCACGACACAAGTAATCATCGGTCTCCCATTTTGTGCGTTGCCTAGTCTGTTCCACGGTTTCATCTTCATCTTCATTTGGTTTCGGTTGTGACAAGACATATACAATCTTCAATGTTGTTAGAAGAAAATGAACCTTTTTCTGCCAACGCAGAAAATTACCACCATCAAAACGGTCCAACTTGACAAAGCTTTCTGTTATTTGTCGAAGTGACTTGGAAGAGTCGGCCATTTCTGAATACTGTATTTAGATTGTTGGACACTACACCAAATCTGCCCATTTGTCAAGGTCATTGACCTTGACAAATTCACCTTGTCAAGGTCAATGACCGTGACATTTCGAGGCGAGACAACTTTTTTTGTCACGGTCGTGTCAAGGTCAATGACCGTGACACGTTTGTCACGGTTATAAACCGTGACAAAGCCGTGACCCTTTTTTTAAAAAATTGTCACGGTCAATGACCGTGACAATTCTGGGCAGAATTTAAAAAAAATCTGCTGGGCAGTATGGCCACTGCCACTGCCCAGCAGTATATTTGTACCTGTTATAGCAACGTTGTACCTGTTCCAAACATCATATATCCAACACAAACTAAAGATAATGCAAATATATATTCATGACAGTATAATCCAAATCTTCAAAGTAAAAATAATATACATGACGATATAATCCAAATATAATTAAAATGGACAAACTAGAAAATAATGTTACTACATGTCTTGGATAAAACTGAGGAGGTGAGTAGGCCACACGACATACGAATTGATGCACCCACTAATATACGTCGTGCCGCATTGTTCGCGCAACCACAATAGGGAGTTCTCCTTCCCGGTTATGACATGCGTGACGAGCACCCTGTACTCCATCTGTTGAAGCACACGTCCATGGACTATTCCACCCCCGACGATATTCGGGTCCCTCAACCCCGGCCCTATCCGCTGGCCATCAAATATGTCCAATATGAACACGCTCGGCCAACCAATTGTCGATAATGGTCTGTTGGAGGGCGTCAAATAGGGAAGTGGATCGTCGAAGTACGAACGTGTCGGTGATAAAGCAGCGAGGTCCACATCCTCGTCATCCTGCGCCTCGTCCTCCCGCACCTCCTCCTCCACCGCCTTTTCCTTCCCTTTCCCTTTCCCTTTACCTTTCTCTTTACGGTCTCCACCCAACGTACTCTTCATGAATGCGTACATATCTTGGACCGTCGCCTCCAAATGGGACAACTTCGCGTCGTGTGAATCCACCGTTCGAGCCAACCCGGTGTCGCTCGTCTCCAATCCGATGATCCTAGATTTGGCCACCCGCGAGCTCACTCCCCTTGTCCTCCCCTTGCGATCAGAGCCAAGCACTTGGCTGAGTGCGTCTGTGGACAAAGATGCGTTGTCGGCATCAGACTGCGACTCATGCACTTCCTTAAGCTTTGCCTGAAACGACAAAAAGCACATGATTAGTAAAATAAGTAAACTAAAAAATTATAACGTAATTAACAATAATTAAACTGTCGGATTACTTACAATCGTGGCCGCGACGCTCGGGGACACCTCCTTGTCCTTCCCCTTCTTCGTCCGAAGAGCCACATAAGTATCGAGCCTATGTGGCTTACCCCCTGGCCCACTCCCTACCCCCTGAAATAAAATAAAGTAAAGTAGAATTAGTATCGGCCCCGCAAAGTAAAATAATATCCAATAATATATTTCTATAGTTATAGATAAATTAAATATTACCTTCATCCTATGCTCCACCTCAGCGTAAGAGGTCCGGCCGGAGTAGTGCACGTCCGTCTTTTTAGCCCGATTTTCCCTCCCCGATTGGCGAGATGCCAATTGTCGATCCTCGATCTCATTGTCAATGAACTTTTGCCATTGTGCCAATGAGATCGGCTCCTTGGGCGGGACGGATCCGCGCCATTGTAAAATGGTCTCTCGTGTTTTTCCAAAGTACCGTGTCCGCATATTTTTTTTCCACGTCTTGTGTTGCTCCCTCAACTGCTCCAAGACGGAATCGCGTAGCTTTGGATCCAAGTTGAATTGTTCCTGTCCAACAAATACAATGTTAGTTGCGAATAAATATAAATATAAATATAAATATAAATATAAATATAAATATAAATATAAATATAAATTGAAATTGAAATATTCATATAAATATTACCTGTAGTGCCGCCCAAACAGCTAACTTGAGCTCATACGGCACCTCCTTCCAACTCATAAACCCCGGGCCGATGACCGTCTTTAGCAGCTCGAGGGATCTCGCTAAAAGCTCCGACTTGTTTTCGACGGTAATCCCAAATTTTCCATATTTGGGGAGCCTAGGGGCGGAGGAGCCCTCGTCGCCTCCGCTACCACCGAACCCAGACGACGACATCATCATAAACAGCATCATCATCTTCGCCCTAACATCTGAAGGAGACATTTTTGCTGTAAAAAAAATGTTATTAGTACAGATAAAAAAAATGTTATTAGTACAGATAAAAAAATGTTCCGTCTATATTATAACGTATGTGTAAGTTCCGTTAATACCATTTCGTTTCAATTTTGTAATATTATGTTTTTTCCAAATATTTAAAGAGTTATTAAATGGGTGCCCCACCCCTGCCCCCTCCCCCTGCCACACACACATGCACACCTACGCACACACACACACACACACACCCCACCCCACCCCCACCCCCTCCCCCCACCACGACCGTGACAACTACATATATTGTTTATCAATAAAATTATGACATGAGATAATTATAATTGTAGCATAAATTTCATTATCATGGGTTTTACCTAATTGAATTAAATGAACAATACTTTTAGCCCTTGTTATTCATCAAATTTGAGGCAAGTTAATTAGAATATTTGTATCGAGCCTATGTGATTTATATGGATTAATTCTATTACATTTATAATTTAACTAATAGAGTTGAATTTTAATATTAATCCTTTGGTTTATTTAACTAACTTTGGTTTGGTTTATTTCTAGTTGAATCTGAGTTATAATTTTTAGATTATGTATAGGAATTGAATTTTAATATTAATCCTTCATAAATCCCTTGAATACATGCATAAATTTGTAGAGATTGAAATTAAATTGCTTGAGATTGAATTTCTATGTTTCGGGGTCATTATTTGAAAATACTTAATTACCCTTTGAAAACCTTTCGTAACACACCTATGTATTAAATATGGGTTAGACCTCTTAGCTTGCTCAACCACCCATTTACACACTTACTTTACCTTTTATTTACATTATGGATATTAATCAATTCACACGTTTTTTGTCCACTTCAACCTTTACTGAAACATTTATTAATTCATTCAAGTTAGGTAAAACCACGCAAGTATCTGATACAAATATTATCATTCAACAAATTAAGTCCCATCGATAATAAACCCCCTCCCCCACCCTGCCCCACCCCGCCCCACCCCAATATTTTTCAACACTGTATCCCCCAATAGTAATAATGAATTAACATATAATTTTCAACTCCAACAACATATGCTTCAACTTAACCCAATCTTCCCAATAGTACCAACTAATCAACACCCAACATCCAAATCCAACAACATAGGTCTAGAACCAAAGTTTGTACATAATAATTTATAGTCTCCAAGAAAGTACCATTTTTATTCATAATATTTACGATTATCAGTTTCTCGTGTATTAGCCAAATTTCCACCCCACCCTGCCCCCCTCCCCCACCCCTGCCCCACCCCCCACCCTGTGCCCCACCCCGCCCCACCCCCTCCCCCACCCCCACCCTGCCCCACCCCCACCCCCTGCCCCACCCTGCCCCACCCCCCACACACGCACACACATATAAATATACACATACCCCCCACCCCCTCCCCCACCCTGCCCCACCCCGCCCCACCCCGCACCACCCCCATCCCGCCCCACCCCCCACACACGCACACACATACACATATATATATATACACATACACACATAAATATACAGACAAATATATATATATAAATGGAAGAGAGAGAGAGAGAAATTGGACCTGAGAGAGAGAGAGAGAGAGAGAGCAGCGTCGAGAGAGAGAGAGAGAGAGAGAGAGAGAGAGAGAGAGAGAGGGAGGGAAGGGCGCGGGAGGGAAAAAAGAAGGGGGGTAGGGTTTTTGCTGGAAAAGTTGTCAAGGTCTTTGACCGTGACAATTCGTTGTCACGGTCGTGTCAAGGTCAATGACCGTAACATAAAACGCGTGTTTTTTTGTCACGGTCAATGACCTTGACAAGGCTGGCCGACTGAAAGGTGACAATTTGCCCATTTTGGTGTAGTGGGATATTGTGAATACAAATACAGAAATGGAACTCTTTATATATCTCAAAAATGTCAAATTCAATACAACAAAGTAATTTCTGAATAGTCACTATAAAACTTCAAGGCGTGATGTCACTTTCCTAAATACAGTATTTGCCCCACACGAAGAATTTCGGTATACAAACGGGAATCAACAAATCCGTACTCAAGATACAATGAAGCAATTGCACTGTCTGCAACTTGTATATTTGAAGACAGCCCTTGGATGTAGCAGCGAAGAACAGTCAATCAAGTTCTTATTCTGTTTATGTGCACAAAACAGAATAAGAGAATTTGTATCTCCTGAAAATTGTAAGAGAGTAATAGCAGGGTACGGAAATCTGAAACTGGTTTTTGTTATCAATGTAATTCCGTTTTTAGGCAGCCTTTATTTATAGATAATGAAAGGCTTTGTCTTCAAGAGTCATGACTGTTGAATTAAGTCAGTTCCGAACAGGTATGACTGTTGATTACCAACAGTCTTAAGTCCTTTCCGAACAGGTATAATAATACCGAATCGGTTTTGCACGGGTCAACCAAAAAGTGACCGAGCCCGAGCTACCGCGATCCCGGCGGACACGCGGCATGCGAAGTGCAAAGTGCGCCACTAGCGCCTTTACAGCCCACTGCCCCACACCCGCTCGCGCGCGCGCGCGCGTGTGCGTACGGTGCTTCGCACCGTATTGAGGTCTCTTGAATAGCCTCTTAAATGCTAGATGAATTAATTCTTCATCTTCCATTTGTACTTATTAAGTGTACAAATTCTTAACATTTTTCCAATGTGGGACTCAAAGGTTGCCTACCCCTTTTATAGCTTAGTGGTGACACTTAGCTTTGTACATTTTCCAATGTGAGACACTATCCCCTTTTATATTTGGGTTAGCTTCCCACATCTTCCTCACACTTCCAATGTGGGACAAGCTCTTAAGGCTTTTACACCCAAAAAACTCTTACTCTCTTATTTTAAAAATCTCCAACAAAGTCTGGGTTCTTTTACACCAAATACATAGTTCACTTTTCTCTGAGCAAAAGACCAAGTAAAAACTTGAACTTTAGAAGGAACACCCATGTTATAATCATTTTTAAGGTTTACAAATGCTTCAAAGAAAGATGACAGCGTACCTCAAAGAAATATTTACAAGAAAACTTTTCAAAAAATTTACTAACCGGTTTCATTTGTCATTAACACTAAGGTTGTGTTTGATAAATAAGATGAAAAATAAGCGTCAAGAGTCGATTTCCATGGAATTGAAAACTTGGAAATATTTTTCATGGAAAAAATTTATTGGTGGTGTTTGATTGCAAATATTTTCCAGCTGAAAAATGTTCTATTTTCCATCTTTTGTGTTTGGTTCTCAATATTTTCCATGAAAAAAAATAGAAAATATATATATAAAATAGAAAAATAAAAAAAATCCCAGAAAATTAATAAAAATCCCAAAGAATAAATAAATAAATAAATAAATAAATAAATCCAAAATGTGAATAAAACCCCAAAGATAAGGAAAAAATCCAGAAAGTGAATAAAAATCCAAAGATAAGGAAAAAAATCCAGAAAGTGAATAAAACCCCAAAAATAATGCAAAAAAAATACAAAAAATGAATAAAAACCCAAAAAATAATGAAAAAAAAAATACTAAAAGTGAATAAAAACCCAAACCCAGAAATAATGAAAAAAATTCAGAAATTGAATAAAACTCCAAAAATAACGAAAAAAAATCCAAAAAGTGAATAAAACCCCCAAGCTAATGAAAAAAATCAAGAAAATGAATAAAACCCCAAAAATAATGAAAAAAATTCAAAAGGTGAAAAAAATACAAAAAGTGAATAAGACCCCAAAAATAATGGGAAAAATCCAAAAAATGAATAAATGCCCAAAAATAATGAAAACAAAATCGAGAAGTGAATAAAAATTCAAAAATAATGAAAAAAAATACAAAAAGTGAATAAAATCTCAAAAATAATGAAAAAAATCCAGATAGTGAATACAAACCCAAAAAGTAATGAAAAAATACAGAAAGTGAATCAAACCCCACAAATAATATTTAAAAAATACGAAAAAAAATAAAAAAATACAGAAAATGAATACAAAACCAGAAAATAAATATTACCCCATAATGAATTTTCTGGATTTTCTTTATTATTTCTGAATTTTTATTCAATTTCTGGATTTTTTTCATTATTTTTAAGTTTTATTCACTTTCGGTATGTGTTTTCATTATTTTTGGGATTTTATTCATTTTTTGGATTTTTTCCATTATTTTGGGGGTTTTATTCACTTTATGTATTTTTTTCCTTTATTTTTGGATTCTTATTCACTTTCTGGATTTTTTTCATTATTATTGGGTTTTGATCCACTTTATGTATTTTTTTCATTATTTTTGGGTTTTTATTCATTTTGTGATTTTTTTCATTATTTTTTTTCATTTTTTGTATTTTTTTCATTTTTTTCGAGTTTTTTTCACTTTCTATATTTTTGCGTTTTTTTCTTTCATTTTTCGTACATTTTTTCACTATTTTTGGAGGTTTATTTACTTTCTATATTTTTTTCATTATTTTTGGGTTTTTTTCATTTTCTGGATTTTTTTCATTATTTTTGGACTTTTATTCTTTTTCTGTATTTTTTTTCATCATTTTTTTGGTTTTTATTCATTTTCTGGACTTTTTTTCATTATTTTTGGGGTTTATTCACTTTCTAGATATTTTCATTATTCTGGGATTTTTATTCACTTTCTAGATTTTTAAAAATATTTTTGGGGTTTTAATCACTTTCTGTATTTTTTTCATTATTTTTTGGTTTTATTCGCATTCTCGATTTTTTTCATTATTTTTGGGTTTTTATTCATTTTCTGTATTTTTTTCATTATTTTTGGAGTTTTATTCACTTTCTGTATTTTTTCATTATTTTTGGAGTTTTATTCACTTTCTGTATTTTTTTAAAATTATTTTTGGTGTTTTTTTTTCATTTTTGGGATTTTTTCATTATTTTTTGGGTTTTATTAACTCTCTGAATTTTTTTCATTACTTTTGGGTTTTTATTCACTTTCTGGATTTTTTGTCTTTATTTTTGGATTTTTATTCTTTTTCTGGATTTTTTATTGTTTCTGGGGTTTTAATCACTTTCTGGATTTTTTTTTCACTTGTTTTGCATTTTTATTCATTTTCTGTATTTTTTTCATTATTTTTGGAGTTTTATTCACTTTATGTATTTTTTTCATTATTTTTGGGTTTTTATTCATTTTCTGGATTTATTATTATTATTTTTGGGTTTTTATTCATATTTTGGATTTTTTTCATTATTTCTGGGGTTTTAATAGGTTTCTGGATTTTTTTCAGTATTTTTGGGTTTTTATTCGTTTTGTGAATTTTTTTCAATATTTTTGGGCTTTTTATTTATTTTTTGTATTTTTTCGTTATTTTTGGAGTTTTATTCATTCTCTGTGTTTTTTTCATTAATTTTGGGTTTTTACTCATTTTTTGGATTTTTTTCATTATTTTTAAGATTTTATTCACTTTCTGGATTTTTTTTATTATTTTGGATTTTTATTCACTTTTTGGATTTTTTTCATTATTTTTGGATTTTTATTCATTTTCTGGATATTTTATCAATTTTTTTGGTGTGGTAATTCTTTTCCCTGGAAAATGAATAACAAGGTGGGAGGAGGTTTTTTAATTCCATCTTTTGTGAAAAAATTTGTTACGTGATTTGTTTTAAAGAAATCAATTCCATAGAAAATTTTGTTCATCAAACATTCAAAAGATGGAAAATGACTCCATATATTACATTTTCCATGGAAAATTAGTGTTATCAAACACACCCTAAGAGATTGCCAATAAAACCAGGCATAGAGGGGGAAAATCATCAAATTAGCTATCATTCAAATTTTTGCTAAAAGAAAAGATTCCAGGAATGTGTTTGGAGAATATCCAGTATACATCATAATGAGATAGGTAAACATAGATAAAAGTACAAACAACATGTGTGGAAAAAGATAAGATATAGTTGAATTCCCAAATCAAGAATCGTCCCAAAACAAAATGGAGATGATTGATCCAACAACAAACTCAATACAAATTGTAAGCTTTGAGGAATATATTTCCATGGATCCGAAGAAGACGCTCTTTCCATTTATTATAGGCAGAGCCATATCTTTCAACCCCGTATTTGTTCGAAGTAACTAAACGCCAAATAGAGCCGCGAGGGGAAATCTACACATCCATTTGCCTAGAAGATAATTCATTTTTATAAGATCACCGTTCAAAACGTGGAAATAACTCAAGACCACATAATCACTGTAACATAGCCTGCATACGAGTTGCAAACCTATGAAGTTTGAGGAAAGAAAAATAGGATTAGAGACCTAGCACCTAAAAATAAAATTGTTTTATTAATGTATACAAGTATGACATGTTGGGGTTAATAGCGTGACCTACGAGCCTAACCAAAAAAGGTGAGGAGCAAAAAGTTTCAATTTTATTTTAAATTTGATTTGATTTGATTAGACTAGTCTCTTCCTAGACTAGATAATAAAAAGAAATTATTGTTAATTGATTCAATTAAGATTTATTACATAATTAGGCCCTTTTAGATTTTGTTATACAACCTTTAGCTATCATTGTAATCACTTATTATTGAAATACAAAATATTTGGCTTTGAGAGTTTTCTTATGACCGAGAGTCCATTCACGTTCCCTTTGAGATATGTAAGTGTTTTGTGGCAATAAAATGATTTTGCATCCTCACTAATGTTAAGGTGGTACCAGAGCATGTGAAGGTCTTAGAATTTGTGAACATCAACTATACGACGACATGAAACTACAACCACAATATGGCCTCCACATATTTGAATGGCGACTGTGTCTTGGAGAAAGTAAATGATTCGAAAAAAGGGGATGTTGTGGTTAATAAGCTTAAGGGTTGAATGCCGTTTGCCTGTAGAGATGTAGTAGAATCTATGGGAAGACGGTGAGAGGTGGTCATCAGTCCAAGACAATGAAGTAATTCTCGGAGGTGGTGGTGTAGTGCATGGTTATGAGAAGCAAGGGATCATTTCTCACATACTCATGTCGGACATCGAGGCCATTTCTTGGTCTGATCTTTTCACATAATCGTCGGTTGACCTCAGATCTCGCGAACATGTATTCGCTCACTAAATTTGATCGATTACACCTTTGTAAATGCAAGAATTTTTCTCTCTTGTGGACTCAACAACATTAAGTGAACTCACCTTTGATAGTAATGGCTTCCTCCCCTCAATATCGCCAACCTGGTTCTTTTCAATTCTAGATTTCAACAGTGGGGCAGAATGCAAGGTATTGAGATTGAGTTTTCTTTTCTTCTTGAAAAAACCTTCCCCTCCTGGGTCAAAAAATCAACAGGGTGAAGTAAAACCATGGATTGAACATTCCGAGAATGGCACAGAGCAATGAAGTATCCATCGACGTACGACGAGACCCGTGGAGGGAAAGGGGAGTGGAATCAACATTGGGGTTGGTTATTTTGTCCACTATGTTGCTTGATCTATTCTTATCTCTCTTCATCAGATTTGTAGTAGCGTGGATGGCCTGGACAAATGTCGTTGAGTGTTCCAGAGACGTTGCACAAATCGATGCAGGCTTGTTTGCGTTTGGTTTTTTTATGCGGTTTGGGGTTGTTCGGGTAGCGGCAAAAATGTGAGTGGTTGTGGAGTGGGGTGTGATGGTGATGGAAGGTGGTTGTGGGGGCATAACAACAAAAGGGAAGTAATAGGGACGGTAGAGACAGAGAGGCTATCGTTAATCGATGGTGCTGCACGTTGGTAAGTCCATGAAGCTCATTGGCCAAGAGACTAGGTTTATTCTATGGTGAATAAAATCATGTTCAAATCAACCAACTAAAAATTCTTCTTCCTTGTCATTAGTGTGTATGATTTTTGAGGTTCCTGCACAACAACGGGAGATTAAAATCTCTAAAATAAATTCAATGGAAAAAATATGTATTCTCAATATGCCAAATCTCTAAAATAAAGTGTATTAAACAAATACCCGAATGGGGTTTACATCATATAAAGGAAAAGGGGAAGATTCTCGAGGTAGCTATCTTAACCATATTCGAAATATTCTAGCATCCATGTGATGTCATAGATGACGTTACTAAAGGATGATCCCTTGTGGCAGAACATGGTTTTGAATATTCTTATTTACACAGAGTCAAATAATACAAAACTAACCCTAACTTCCCGCACTAACTACTAACACAATTAGTAAGATTATTTGAAAGAAAATAAAAAAGATTAAAAAAAGGTTATGCTCTTCTTCCGGTTCACATCATATATATTTCATTTGTGGTTTTCTTAAAGGATTTGGAGATATGCGAGTCTAAAGTTCCTAACAAGGTACACGTGATAAAAAATGTGGTACTGGGGGAAGTGTATCTGGTTATATTTGAATGGATTACTAGTAACTTAAATTAGAGCATGTGCATAGTTTTTGGCAGGACTCGACTTTCATTCCATACTGTCCAGTCAATTTGTAAGGAGGGTACCTTGATAAATGAAGGGTAAAAGAAGAAAACAAAAGAAGAAGAGGGTGAGATTTCAATTATTCTTCTGGATTTTATCAGAAAAATGAATTTATGTTGTAAATGAGCCCAACTGAAGAAGAGAAAACAGAAAAGGTTAAAAATTATATTTAAAATGGATGGCAAAACTACAAGTGGAAGAGATTGATTTTTAGAGACCAAAAGAGCTAGTGAGAAGACTTTGAGGGTTCAGAGTGGAATATGTGAAAAAGATATATTTTATAATTTATTAAGCATTGTCATTTATAGTTCTTTTTTTAATCACAAACGAAAAATATATTAGTGAACTACATTTTACATATAAAAATGGACAAATTGTCTTTCTGAAGACTATACCTGCCCAGTTTTAGGTTCAGCAAACAGAATGAGAATATAAAATATAAAATATAAAATAAAAAATAAAAAATAAATGACAAAGAGGTCCATGATATAATGACCTTCAATTTTTTCCAAAATAGCTTGTTCTTCTATTTTCTTATCTCCAAAAAGTCTATCCCTTTTGCCTAAAAGGCATCATCACAATTACCCACCATGAGCATATTCTCTTCCTCCTCTTCCCATACCTGATCAACTGAAATGAAAATGGGTGTTTAGCTTCCTTTGGAAGAGCACCCACTACTACCAAATTCATCCACACTCTTATGACAAAGAAATATCATGAAGGAACAATACACCAACAAATGTTTAGTGCCTTCCCTCGAATTACAACATAGCACACAACAGTTTGGCGAGAGGAGCCAATCAAGATGCATCTTTTGCATCAAAGTAGATAATAGTCTGAACTTTAGATGCTACACCGGATGTTCAGACGTAAATGGTGCAAATTAAGGCGCTGAAGAAGATTTTAGGTAAATAGAAAAATGTTTTACAAGAGAGTCCATCCCAACCCCCTCCCACCATCTACAATCCCTAGTGCACTGAATGATATGGGCACATTCCAGAAGGCTGTGTAAAATGAAGCAGAGTTTGAAATTTCCTTCTAATTAAGATTCTTATAAATTTGAGACTCCAATAGATAGTTTCATTATCCATGTAGAATAAAATTGCAGTCTGGGGGTTCTTTTTAGGGAAATGTGATATAGACCAACCCCGCCTTGAGGTAAACATGCTCTAGAAAATTAAAGAGATCTCTACAGATACAAGACAATGAGTTTCTAACACTACCTTTGTTAGACAACTTTGAATCCTCGACATTTTCATCCAACCTATAGAAACTCTTGATGATGGAGTACCGTAGGGAATCTATTTTAAGGAGAAATCTCAACAAACATTTACCTAAGAAATCTTTATTTTTATTTGATAGAGCACTCAACGTTAATCATCCACAAAATTTAATTTTAGATACCACCTCCCATTTCACAAGGTAGTTCTATATCCTCTTCAAACCCATCCCGAGAGAAGTTTCTTATTATTTTCTCTATTAGCTCAGACAATTTAACTGGAAGTCTAAAGGTTGTAGGGGATCTATGTAAAATGCGTTGCTTGTGGAGATGTGTAGTACTGTCTATGTTTTGGACTCTTTGGAATGGAAGAAAAAGTATTATTTTTTAAGGGAAGAAGATAGTAGGAGTGGGTGAGGGAGAGTAAAAAAATTTACTTCAATAGGAACCTCTGTTAAAATAAATTTAAAATAACTCGTGATTTACAATTCATCTTGGCTGGAAGGAGGCCATTTTATAGATGTGTGTTTGTTTATAAATCGGGATGGCTTGAGGCTATTTTACCTTACCATATGGCATAAAGGAATGGAAGATAGGAAAAATCTCAAGTAACTAGTTCAACTTTGTTTTCATTTATTCTCCTTTTCTATTGTATAGATTTTTGTTTTCATTGTACTGTGAACTTCTGGCCCATATCTTTGTGTAATCTTTTTCTAATATTAATATTATTATTATTATTATTATTTTATTATTATTATTATTATTATTATTATTATTATTATTATTATTATTATTATTATTTATTTCTCTTATGACAGGAAAAATATGGTACATGGGATATTTCTAAGTAAGTGAACTAGCTAAGTCGGACATTCAACATTGTACTGTGAATTTCCTTTTGATAGCATATTCAGAAGTTCGTTTCCTAGATAATTGTACATAAAATTCTCTTGATTCAACTTTTCAAGGCAAAAAACCTTAAAAGTGACTGTAGTGCCTACCTTGATAGAGTACGATTCTACTGAAGAAAACAAATGAAGAATATTAAATAAATATGAACATATCAGAATAATTATTATGCATTGATTTGGGTATTATATTAGTTTAACACTGAGATACATACACACCCAATACATGTACCCAAGTTCTCTAACAGATAATCCAAAATAGCTCATAATATAGGGCTTACATGAATAGGTGTCAGGATCTTATGATTTACAATTCGATTCATGATTCATAAAATATACAAATCATGTATTGAATATGAAATGAATACAAACCGTAGTTGGTCTTATGATTAATATGATTTGATTTAATTCTTTTTTACTAATACTCTATAAATTCTTAAATCGTGCACAGATCTAAAGTTAACATAATCACACTGAATTTTGTGATCTTATTTAACAAACAGAGAATCAAAATGGCTTCTGACTTTGCTAGCGCTTTATTACTCTAATTGCTTCAAAACATTTTTATATAAAATAAAATATAGTTTAGTTTGGGTCAATGGTATTTCGATCATCTTATTCTACTTTGATCCTTATTAATAATTATTTATGTTGCTCATTATTAATTTAGGATTATTGATGGATGGTGTATTTATATTGTATGTTTGATTGCTGAAGGTACTCAAAATGACACATTTGTAACAAAAGTGTTCTAAATTATATGACATAACGTCGAAGAATTTACTTTACTTGTTATGGATTATAATATTTAATATAATGTATTTTCAATATATTTATACACTAATTAAGGTTATTGTTTTTTTATATATTTTTACTGAATTTTACAATGTGATTCACGCGATATGGTCGATAAATATTATAACAAAAGGATAACTAAATAAATTTAGGTTCAGTGTTTTTGCCCTTGTCATTTGTACATGTGACCACAAACTGTCATGCATAAGAATTTAACAAAGATGTAAGAAAGGTTGCTTCACAAAATCATCTCACACTCGATCACATCAGCTGATTTTCAAGGTGACGCTTTGTGCAAAACAAACAAGGATATTACAAATTAGTACAGTTTACATGTCATATTTTTATAGAGCAACTAAATTTTCCAAATCGTTGAGTCAGTCTGTTATTTGTTTGTGCTATTCTCTAGTGTTGATTCAGTGGTAGTTTGATGAATAATTTTAGGAGTAAGTGGTCAAGCACAGAGGAGTCTTTGTAGGAGTCAATTTCTATAAATAAGTAAGGAGTTTCGGTAGAAAAGAGGTATCACTTAAGCTCTGTTTTGTTTTCTCTATTTTATTCATCGAGTAATAAAATCTTCTTCTGTAAAATTGTTCCCTGCTAAAGCTTGGTTGTTTATCTTTCTTTATTTTTTGTTGAATGGTATCAGAGCCAATGTTGCCTACCAAGTGTTTGATTAAATTACTCAGTGAAGGTTACTTAGCAGGTCTTGATTTCTTCTGAGGTGTTATAACATTCATATTTCAAGATGAATGGCAGAAATGCTGCTTCTCAAGTTGTTGTAGATAAGTTGGTTGGTGGCAACTACAATTATTGGAAGCTTTGTATGGAATCTTATCTACAAGGTCAATATTTATGGGATCTTGTTTCCGGTGCTGAAACGGTATTTTCGGATGATACCCCACATAATGGTGAGTTGTATTGAAAACAAAAGATCAAATGCGACTTTACGAAAATCGATCAGTAAGGACTACATGGATCATGTCCATAATAAGGATACGCCAAAGATCGTTTGGGAGACTCTAGAAAGGCTTTTTACTACGAAGAATAAAATGAGGCTGCAGTATCTAAAAAATGAACTTTCTAGAATGACACAAGGTAATATGCGAATTTTAGATTATTTTTTTATGGTTAAAAATATCCGTGAAGAAGTTTCAGACTTAGATGTGGAGGATCCCATTAGCTATACGATTGCGTCGTTATCTTATTCGCGATTTGCAAAAATAGTTTATGCCATTTATTTCTTCAGTCAAAGGGTGGGTAAATCAGCCTTCGGTCATTGAGTTGGAGAATTTACTCTCAAATCAGGAAACATTGGTGAAACAAATGTCCAGCAAAAGCGCTTCTCTCAAGTGGATGATGTTCTTTACACTAAGGACCAAGTGAAAAATAATTTTTCCTCCAAGAATTCTTCAGGTGATAGCAAGCAGTTCAATATTGAGGGTAGTCCAGAGGAACTTCAAAAGGCTGTTAAAGGCGTGGGAAGCTGGGACACTTAAAGCGTGATTGCCATGTGAGGGTTCTGTGCAATTGGTGCTGCAAATCAAGCCATATTAAGCATAATTGTGGTGTTAAGCTTCCGGAAGCAGATGCAAATATTGCACAAGAAACTAGTGAATCTGAATAACCTAAATAAGCGCAATGTTTTTCCATTGTAGCAATTGACCAACCAAATAACATGTCTTTTGTTATGCACCAGACCAATGCACATACACATTCTAATCATTACATTGATTACAAGGAGTGGATCATTGATTCAGGTTGTTCACATAATGACACATGAGATGCTACCTTACTTCAGATGTTCGCCCACATATACGAAAGCGAGTTATTATGACAGCTGATAATTCATTACAGGATGTAATGAAAGAAGGACATTTCAATGTCAACGCAAATTGCTCGAATGAAGAAGGTGTCACTCTCAAAGATGTTTATCATGTTCCAAGCTTAAAGAAGAATCTCGTGTCAGTCTCTCAAATAGCTAATTCTGGAAGGTACGTTGTTTTTGGTCTAGAAAATGTACAAATTCTTCCCAATTTGAAGCATATTACAGCTGATATTTTATTTTTTGGAAAAAGAAAATAATCATTATATGTATCGTATGCAAGCGACGCGTATGTTGAAAAGACATGTCAGAATACAAGTTCAACACTTTGGCATGCTCGGTTTGGCCATGTTGGTTATTAATTGCTGCAGAAAATCTCCAGAAAGAAACTTCTTGATGGATTTCTTCTGTTTAAGGAAATTCATCATGATGTGGTTTGTCATGGTTGTCAATATGGAAAATCTCATCATCTTCCTTTCCCGAATTAAAAGAATAGAGCCTCTGTTGCACTTCAGTTGGTCCATTATGATCTCATGGGGCCAACAAGAACACCTAGCTACACTGGTCTTCGCTATGTGATGGTTGTTGTGGATGACTTTTATTAATTCAGCTGGCTATATTTTTCAAAAAACAAAAGTGAAGCCTTCTCCAAATTTATTCAGTTCAAGCAGCACTTGGAGAAAGAATTTTGGCTGCAAATAAATTATTTACGCACAGATAGTGGGGGAGAATACATATCCGATCAATTATTTGAATATTGTAGGGAAAATGGAATTTAGCCTTATCCATAAACCCCACAACAAAATGGGGTTTTTGAGTGAAAGTTGTCACATCTTACAACTATGTTCTTGTCGTGGTTGCATGCAAAGAATCTTCTGAGAGAGTTGTGGGAAGCATCATCTTGTCATGTCATAAATCGCTTGCCTCCATGGGCAGGGGCAGAATCATCTCTGTTTGAAGCGATATATCGTCGCAAACCCAATGCGAGTAATTTTCGAGTTTTGGGCTCAGTTTGTGATGCCCATGTATCAAAAAGTAATTGGACTAAACTTGACCCAAGGGCAAGGCATTGTATTTTTATTGGCTGGAGATGAATGGATCTAGAAACATGAAGGTTGTTATTTCCCGTGATGTGGTGTTTGACAAAGTGTCAGCACATCAAGTTGATTCAAATGTGGAAAGAGGCACAACTGATATTGTGCCTTTCTTTGATGATGCTACATCCAGTGAAAGGGATAGCAATATTTCTCCAACTGAGGAAAACATTCAGCAAGATGAGACTACTGAGGCTGCAATTTTGAAGTCGTCTAGACAAAGAAAGCAGCCTGAATATTTAACTGATTATGAAGTTCAGTTAAATCATTGCTCTACTTGGTCATGTTTTCTTATGGAAGATTCTTGTTAAAATGAGCCTAGATCCTACAATAAAGCTAAAGGTATTTCTGAATGGGAAGTAGCAATGAATGAAGAAATTTTATCTTTAAATAAGAATTCCACATGGGAGCTTGTTCCAAAGCCGAAAGACGCTGATTTAGTTACTTGTGAATGGGTTTACAAGTTGAAGACGAAGGTCGATGGAACTATTGACAGGTATAAAGCTCGTCTTGTTGTACGTGGCTTTTCTCAACGGTATAGTTTAGTTTACGAGGAGATTTTCAGCCTGTTGCTAAAATGGTAACAGTTCGAACAATTATTTCCTTGGCTGCATACAAAGGCTGTAAATTGTGGCAACTAGACGTGAAGAATGCATTCCTCTATGGGGAGTTAGGTCGTGATATTTTTATGTAACAGCCGCATGGATTTATTTTTAAGGACTTCCCTGATCAAGTTTGCCCACTCAAAAAGGCATTATATGGCCTCAAGAAGGCTCCACGCACTTGGTATGGTAATATCCCTTAATATCTTGACTTTTGTGGTTTTAAATCTTCAAATACAGATCCAAGTTTATTTGTTAAGAAAACACCCACGATGTGCACAATGCTCCTTCTATATGTGGATGACATGATCATTACCGAAGACGAAATGTTAAAACAACTCGTCTTTGAGATGATTTATCTATCCGGTTTGAATGAAGAGTTTTGGTGAAGTTAGTTGTTTTCTTGGCCTAGAAGTTGAAAAATCAGATGGCTATTTTTCTCTCAAAGAGGGTAAGATGAAGGACAACTATTGGAAGATGCAACACCTTTTCGAAAGATGGTTGGTAGTTTATTCTATTTAACTATCACAAGACATGACTTTGCGTATTCTGTAGGGGTTCATTTCTCAATTTATGGACAAACTATGTGTGGGTCATTTAGTTGTAGCAAAGAGGACTCTCCGCTAAGTAAAAGGCACCCAGAACTTTGGGTTAATGTAAAAGCAACATACACCATACCATTTGAGCGTCTTTGTGGATGAATATTGGGTCAGTGACGTGAATGATCAATGCTCCATGACAGGCTATTGTTTCAGTATAGGTTCAGCTGCAGTCTCATGGTGTAGTAAAAAGCAAGCTATTATTTCTTTGTCGAGTTGTGAAGCTGAATATGTGGCAGCTACTTTGACCACTCAGGAAACTCTTTGGCCTAAGAGTCTCATTCAAGAAATGAGTCCTGGTTTAAAATATCCAGTACAAATCCACTTAGACAATGAAAGTGCAATTATGTTAGCTGGAAATTCAGTGTTTCATGCCCGCATGAAACACATTGAAACTCATTACCACTTTGTTCGCGAGAAGGTGTTAACAAAAGACATTGAGCTGCAGAAAATTCGAACCAAAGACCAAGATGATGACATATTTACCAAAGCGCTGACGAAAGCTAAATTTGAAGTGTTTTGAAGTGTTTTTGGCGTTGTTAACTGTAAGTCTTAACTAAGGGGGGTGTTACAATTAGTGCAGTTCACATGTACTATTTTTATGGAGGGTATGAATTTGTCATATCATTAATTCAGTCAATTATTTATTTGTGCTATTCTCTAGTATTGATTCGGTTGTAGTTTGTTGAAAACATTTAGTCTAAAGTTTAGGAGTAAGTGGTCAAGCTCAGAGGAGTCTTTGTAAGAGTCAATCTTAGAGGAGTTTTTGTAGGAGTCAATCGGTAGAAAAGAGGTATCACTCAAGTTCTATTTTGTTTTCTCTGTTTTATTCACTGAGTAATAAAACCTTCTTCTTCTGTAAAATTGTTCCTGCTAATTCTTGGCTGATTCTCTTTCTTTAGTTTTTGTTATAAAGGGTTGTGGATAAGAAAAATTGTACACCACAATAAATAAACCAGAAAACACTCTTTTCCAAAAACTAAACATGACCAAAAATACTATATCCAATATTATTTTCCTATGTCACTCTCCAAAATAAAATGTAGAATAGCAGATAAAGATCATATAAAATATAGACATATTAGAGATTTGCGTCTAATTATCGATTATAGAAATATAGAAAACTTTACTTTAATACATTACTAGTTATCGATTATAGATTTTAATACAATTTAATCATTTTATTAGACTTTAGTGGAGAAATTTTCACATTTAGCAGTGAAAGATATATTAAAGTTTAATAAACTGATAAAGTTGTATCAAACTCTAAAATTGAATATTAGTAATGTCTTAAATTTGAAAAATCCAAAAAAAGCTACTCTTTTTCACTACTTTGTCAAAGGCGCCCGTAGAAATACAAATAAAAAATAAAAAAGAGAGAAAAAACAAAGTACTCTTTTTTATTGCTATCTTACATATGGGTGTTTTTTCCGAACTTCTGATTTTTCCAATTTCCTAGCCGATTTTTTCCAATTTTGGAACAATATTTTCATCTATCGATTTCTTATCTTTCCAAAAAATATATCGAAATCGGAATTAATTATGAATTTCCCAATAACTAGTCAAGGATTTTTTTTTCTTTTCTAGTAAATGGTGCTCAATACTTAAATGAATAAATACTCCCTCCATCATAAATTATTAGGCGCAGTTTTCTTTTCAGTCTCTATATAAAAGGCGTCTTAAGTTTTTAGCCCCTAATTTTCAATAGTTTGTGTGTATATAACACTGTGCGTGATCCTTTGAAGATAATATGATATATCATAATTTTTTGCTATATTAGATATATTTGTCATATTAAAATATAATGTTGTCATATCAGGCCACAATACATGTTATGTTAATACCCATTTATAAACAACCAAAGACAAAACACAATCACTTTTAAAAAAAATCAAGGTCGCATCATAAAATACCCCCTCCTTGGGGCCTTTATATTAGGGTTGTAAAACGAAAGCTACTCAAATTCAGCTCGTGTTCATTCAGAAAAAGCTCGTTCACGACAAACTTGTAAAATAAATAAGCTAAAATGGAACATATTTTAAGCTCACTATCTTAATAAGTTCGGCTCAGATTATTCTCGATCACCACTAATCATATTAAACTAATGTGAAATAGCTATGCTACTCGAGACAGACTCGTAAAATAAACGAGCCAAACTCAAACATATTTTTAAGCTCGTTATGTTATTAAGTTCGGCACATATTATTCTTGACCACCAATAATATTACTAAACTAGTGTAAAATAACCAAGCTACTCGAGACATGCTCGTAAAATAAACGAGTCAAGTTTTAACATATTTATAATCTTGTTATCTTATTGAGCTTGGTTTGGATTATGCTCGATCAACATAAATCATACTAAACTAGTGTAAAATAACCAAACTACTCTTACCTCGCTTGTAAGATAAAAAGAACCAAGCTTGAATATATTTTTAAGCTCACTATCTTATCAAATTCAGCACATATTATGTTTGATCACCAATAAAACTAGTGTAAAATAACAAACTACTCAAGATCGGCTAGTAAAATAAACACATCAAACATATTTATGTTCATTATCTTATTGAATTCGTCTTGAATTCGACTCAATCACCAATAACCATACTATACTAGTGTAAAATAATCAACCTATTCGAGCTCGATTGGTAAGATAAATGATCTAAGCTTGACCATATTTTAGGCCCATTTACATTTACAAAACAACCTAAAGCTCGGGTGGAGTAATTTACATTTTACCCAATTAATTTTTGACAAGTTTTGTATATATCAGATTAGTTGACATCGAACAATACTCATATGTGAA
Organism: Sambucus nigra; assembly: GCA_949130495.1. Taxonomy (NCBI): domain Eukaryota; kingdom Viridiplantae; phylum Streptophyta; class Magnoliopsida; order Dipsacales; family Adoxaceae; genus Sambucus; species Sambucus nigra. The sequence continues at coordinate 22,830,817 of OX422208.1, read as the reverse complement.
CAATCTCGTATTCGAAGATATTCATCAATTTTATAAGGATGAAATTATTTTTTTCGGGAATTGAAACAATCTAAAATTGGATCTACAATATAATAATCAAACAGAGGAATAGATATCAACATTTTGAAATCCTAACCTAGAGAAGATTGTGAGAAGAACCTGGGCGGATTAAAAACTCGGGCATGTTGGTTTTGGGGGGTAGAAACCGTTTCTTTCAGTTTAGCTCATCAACCCGAATGCTTAATAAAAAATTAAAATATCTATTCAACTCATGAAACGTCCTTGCTAGAAAGAAAAGAAATAGAGAGTTGTTTGGTGCACGGTAATACTTTGCATGGATTCTGATTACTATGAAAGTTATTATTGTGAAACCTTTTATCAAGATTTTAAATCATTTTGTTCTATTGAGTTAGCCAATGAATTTTTATTGACAATCAAAATTTTGTGTTTGGTTCAAGTATAGAAAGTTGCATGAGATTGTATAATATATACCAATAATACCCTTTAATAATTATATATATATGTGTGTGTGTCTGCGCACGCGCACGTATATATACACAATATAACGGTTCACTATTTATAAATCTATGAACTCGAATATATATTTTTAAAGTATTTATTTTTCAATATTTAACAAATATACTAATTTATTGTAGATGTGTGTATTATATTGTAAGTTAATCAAATTAATTATTACATGAGTAGAAAAAAATGCCTAAATAACATTTGTTCAACTTTAAATTTAATACAAACTCACTTAACAAAATTATCTCCACAAAATAAATATTTAGTTTTTATGAGTAGTTTTTATAATTTAATATTTGTAAGGGCATTTTTGTCACAAAAAATATTTCTAAGGATCCTTATGGGAAAGTAATATTCCCACCTATATTGAATGAGTTTTGATTCCACCCACTTTCCCACATCGTAGGTAGGGGTGGCAATTCGTGCTAATGGGTCGTGTTTGGGTCTGGCCCGACACGACTAGACATAATTTTATCTGGCACGAACACGACATGACCCGCTAGCATATTTTTTTTGCTAGCACGAACACGACCCATTAGTAACACGACCCGACGCGAGTAACATGATAAAAAAATTGTGCCAATTTGGCACGACCAGACACGATAACCCGTTGGGCTAATTGAAGATGGGTTCTTTTTTTACACGAGATGCAGATTCTTATTTGGGATAATTGGGACACAATTGAGTTGTTTTTTTATCGTGTTGCAATTGGGCTAAAACGGGTCAATTTCGGGCCAATTTCGTGTCATATTTTTTACACGAACACGACACGACCCGCTAGTGGGTCAACAAAACCTCGCCCGAACACGATACGAACACGACAAGCCATTTTAATTTCATGCCAATTTCGTGTTGGGTCTTGTCGTGTTGTCGTGTTCGTGCCCAAATTGCCACCCCTTATCGGAGGTAATTTGATTCCATTGGGGCCTTTATTCTCATGTAATTTAATCTTACACCAAATACAGTAATCTTAAATTTTCCCAGGAATGTTCGGAAGGAATCATATTCCAGCCAATTTTACCGCGAACCAAACGTGGCCTAGAGGTAATTTTATGTCTCAAGGTGTACGTTACAAAAAATGAGGTTTTGTTGTACTTCTCTTTTTAGGGGGGAAATAGTCGGTTTGGGCCATCTAATCTAATATCTAATATATATATATATAAACGGCGGCTCTAGGTCATATTGAGCCACTTATCTTATATTTAATGTCAACAGCTAAGGTTTATAATTCAAAAGCCTATATATGCATATATATATATATATATATATATATATATATATATATATATATATATATATATATATATATATATATATATATATATATATATATATATATATATATATATATATATATATATAGTGGCTCTAAGTGTTATTGAGCCACCTGTCTTATATTTAATGTTAATAGTGAAGGTTTATAATTCACACGCCAAGTTTGAAATGGGAATGAAGAGTTTATGGCTATTGGGTTTCTTCATCTATTTATCTTTAACACTCTCATTCTCTATGTCTACCGTCTCTTTTTATGTAATTTTAAAGGAAAGAGGGATGAACCAGCCTCGATCGAATTACAACTTTGGCATTTAGCACAAAGTACTTGTGACACCCCGCCCAATTAAACATCGGGTGATCAGGCCTTTATTAAATTAAAACAGGTTTCTCAAATGGTTCATTCTTAGCATCACTGTCGAAAACTTTTTAATTACTAATCACCTAAGTAAAATTAGACCGGTGTCAAATTTTATCTTTCTTAAAACAGGTAAATCAACCATGCGGAAAAATAGTAAAACAACCACCATGTACTAAAACCCAATCAACAAGTATAAGTACAAAAGAATAAGAGTAATACCGAATAAACCATCAGCTAAAAATACCAAACAACCATAGAACAAGAACAAACCACTAATCTGAAACTAAACATCTGAGACTGATACCGGACCACAAGTCCATACATAGAATAGTGTGAGATCCTGTACTAGATCTGAATGAGAGATATCGTCTAGTCAAAATCCTGTAAGAATCCACTGTGCTACAGCTTCGAGTCCCTGGAATGAAATCATCATACATGGCGTCCCTATGGCTGGACACCTAAAAGGTTTTGAAAATATTTTATAGCAAGCGTTAGTACTTAAAAACATTTTGAAAATATTTAGCAAGCGTTTATCACAATATAAAATGCGGTTATTGATTACACATGTTAGGTTCTCGTACACTCTCTTGAGTATACTCACCCCTCATCTTTTGTGCACACCTAACGTTCTACACTTAGCCTACCTAGCCATATCTTCCAAGCTATCGACTAAGTAATCATCTGAACTTATCTATACTTAAGTTCCATTACCGCCCATGCAGTACAACAGTTTCATTAACATCTCGCGTATGTTAATTAATTCTCAGGTAACATTTCATATATGTTATTTTTCAATACTTCTCATTTAGTTTCACTACTAAAATTACTACAATTCTCACAATTTTTCACTTCCCACTTGTGTAATTAAGTTTCACTACTTGAATCACTAAATAGATTTTCTCTATCTAAAGGTGCATTTCGTAATTAAGTTTTACTACTTAACTTACCAGTTCAGTATGTATCTTTAAATACATAATATATATCAATCTACTAATACACAGAAGTAGAATATCATCAAGTATATGTAATACCCCGTACTTTTATGGATATTTATTTATGGGATTAATTAAATTAAATGTGAATTAATTGGGAATTAATCCGGATAAAATACTAGCGAGTTGGTATTGATTTTAATGTGTATATATGACAATATATGAATATAAAAAATATTGAATTTGTCGTGAGATTTAAATACGGCAATTTGGGAAATTTAATTACGATGCGCGTGTCAGTCGCGTCAAGAATGAAATTATGAGATTTAAAAGTAAATTATTTTTCTATTGACCAAATAGTCTTTTTGAGTGTGCCAACGTGTTCGGAAGGGTCGAGATAGTCAGAAAACACTAGCTGGGGGTTTAGTTTGGGTCCCGGGGCATTTTTAGGCCAACCCAGCAACCCAAAAGGGTAGTTTGGTAATTTTGGAATTTTGGGAATTAAAACCTAGGAAAATTAGAAATTAAAATCTGATTTAGTCTTTACCCACTAATCCCACTAACAACACTAAATGACCTAATGGCCTACGGGAGTTATTGGAAGAAGTTTTAAGAGGTTCATAAGGCAACCTCTAAACCACCGTTGTCATCTTCGAGAAGAACTTGTAGAGAGAGAGAGAGAGAGGAGAATTCTGCAGAGAGAGAGAAAGCAATTCAACCTTCTTCAACCAAGAACAAATCTGAAGAACATAAGGCAAGTGATTTAGTTACGAATTATTTAATGAATATGTTCCCCATGTGTAGTGTAAATATAGAATTTTGTCTTGGAAGATTGATATGAACCCATGAATTTGAGGATTAAAACTATAAACCATGTTAGGAATTGCATGTAGACATATTCTGGACGAATTATGAATTAAAAATATAACCCTTGATGATCTAAAAACGGATTTAAGAAGAGAATTATTATTGTTCTTGAAAGAAATAGAAAACTAGGGTTCTTGATGAAGTTTTGATCCAAATAAAGCCCTTGGTTGAGGATTTATTGGTTTTAGAACGTTAACAATGTTGTAGGATGGTTGTATGATGATATTATAACATTAGATTAGAGTTTCATGCATTATAATGGAGTTTTAGGGCGAAACTTGGACTGCAAAACGAAGCAGTCCGTAGCCTAACTGGTGCGCTCGATCGATCGACATTCATAGGTCGATCGATCGATCACCATCGATCGATCGAACATATAAGGTCGATCGTTCGACCTTCCCAGAATGAGTAAAATCTTCCCATTTAAAATTTTAAGGATGTTAACCCTAGAAAATTATTGATGGAGACTTTGTGAGTATTCTTAGGCTTAAGGAAGACCAGTAGGTATGGTTGTGAAATCGGACCTTAATTAGAATTTAATTTGGGATAGTTGTCTAAAATCCAATAAAGCTCGATGAGGGAGATAATATTAGGGTTAAAAGAGTAAATTCGAATGATTTGATGAAATGAGGTTTGTGGCAGAAATAATGACCTTAAGAATAATGAAATTAAATGTGGAAATAATAGGAGACTTAGTAACCTCTTTGAGATAGGTTTTAAGTATAAGAAACTAGGATGTGAGATGTGTCGACAGTCTACATTATATATTATCGGAAGACTTAAAATGCATAAAATTGGAATAATGGTATAGGGATGTATAATATACCTTTATTAATATTAAGATATCTAAGACGTGTGAATGCTTAGTATATGACTTATGTGTATGACATACCTACCATACTTGCTATCACGGAGGTCGTCGTTCGTGTTGGGCCAACTAATCTTTGTGTGCCTACAGGGGGATTTAGATTGGTACCTTAAGAACATAATACTAGAATGAGTTATTTGTGAGTTAATAAGTCAGCTAACTATGGAGCGTAGGTATATACGTGACCCATGGATATGTTGAATTATGTTCGCCTCCATTTTTGTGTGTTGTGCTTATTCTAACAATTTCTGAGAGATTCGGAATTTGTAATCCTTATGTACGTGATGTACCGGGATGAGATAGTAGAGTAGGGGTGGCTATAATGTATATTTATGATGTGAATAATATACAAATAATGTTCAATGAAATACTTAGTAAAGTAACGATGTGTATACTTGTGCTATTTTAATAGAGATTAAAATGATAACTCCACATAATAAAAGGTTGTTAATAGGGAATTAAGGCCCATACATGGTATACTTTAATGACATGAATAAACCCTTAAACCTATAAAGTGAAGCCAGGTTTTGTATTAGACTAGTTAGTTAGTAGCATAACTAGTACGGGCTATGGATGCGTTAGGAGTGCACATTAGCTGAGAGGTGAGGAGCTCATGTGAGTGCACGTCGCTAACATGTACTTTGTATTCATTGTTTTAATGTCATTAAATCACTTGCTGTTTTTAAAATATTCTCCACATTCGGGCTCTGACCCGTTTGCTTTCAAATCTATCTTTTGTAAAAACCATTTTTAGGTGCCCAGTCACAAGGACACCATGCATAGGATTTCCATTCAGGTGACGAGCTGTAGTTGTTGTGAAAGTTACAGGGCCTTGATCTTAGACGCCTCATTTTCTAGTCTTGACTCCATATTCAGTTTCATCATTTGTAGGGCATGTCGGCCAATTCTATTAGAGACATTTCATAATTCATTTATTCAGATTTTTGGCATGTAATTAATTCAGGATACACTGTTTTATTTATTTCAGTTTGTGGGATTGTTGTGAGGATTTTTCCTCCAGACTTATTATTATTTGTTGGTTACTTTATTGAGACTTTATGGTGTATGGTTATGATATTCTTTCTTAATTCTTTTATTGTATGTTAATCAGACTTAATTTAAAATTTGACATCTTACTTTTTAAATACTAGGTGGTTAGTAATGATTAAAATGTTTTCGACAGTGATGCTGTTAACTGGACCAACTTGACATTTTGTATTAATTTAATAAAGGAGTAGGTACCTGGTATTTAATTAGTCGGGGTGTCATAGGTGGTATCAGAGCATCAGGTTCTAGTGTCCCTTAGGATCTGTACGGCTTATTATGTTTCCGCTGAGCTTTCTTTGATGTAGAGCCCTATATTTTAGGACTGTTGTATTCTTTTGTATATGCTTCTCTCTTCAGCTATTTTGAGATAATAACTGCAAGCTTATAAGTCTTTACTCTCATTTCAGATGCCTCAACGACGTGCGCAGCGAGTTCCTAGGGATACACAGCCAGAGCCACAGCCAGCTCCAGTACAGGGCACCATGAATGCCGCCGAGGTTGCAGCCATAGTAGCCCAAGCGGTAAACGCCGCTCTCGCCGTTGTATAACAGGCACCACCTCAGGCGCTAGTAGCCGCGCCAGTTCAGGCACATGCATTCCCGTCTGCTTGGGAATGTGTACGTGATGCTTTTCAGAAAGTGCACCCGCCGGAGTTCGTAAGTAGCTACGATGTTGTGGTTTCAAGTTAGTGGAGGAAAGACATTCAGAGGCACTTGAGGATGAATGAGTGCACCGATGTTTAGAAGCAGGTACTAGCTACTTTCAAGATAGTGGGATCTGCACTGCAGTGGTGGGAGTCTATTACCACCGTAGAGGAGAGAGATACTCTCACGATACAGGAGTTTTGGGTGCGGTTCGACCGCAACTATTTTCCGTCAGCAGTTCACACAGAAATGAGGAGGAAGCTAATAAATCTCAGGCAGGAGGGTAAGACTCTGGCCGAGTATGAGGCCGAATTCAAAAATCTACTGAATATTATTCCGGATGAGATACCGACAGAAGAGAAAAGGATCCAGAAGTTCACCGATGGATTGACATGGAGGATACATCAGCATTTGTTAGGGAACCTTTCGTTGGCCACTTATTCTGACGTGGTTAACACTGCACTGTTACACTGCCAGGACCACCGCTTTCACATGGCTGAGAGCAAGAGATCAGGAGAGTCCATCCATCAGGGCAGGACTGGAGGAAATGGTGACAGTGGGGCACAACCTACTCAGGGGCAGAGGCAGGGTGACCAGGGTTCCCAGCAGGGGGATCATAAGAGGTTCAGATCGGGGAATTTCAGGAATGGTCAGGGAGAATTTTGGAATGGCCAGCAGGGTCAGAACGGCCATCAGGGCCAGTAAGGTCAAAATGGTCAACAGTAGCAGTTTCACCAGGGCCAGCAAGGCCAGGGCATAAATGGTAACGGTCACTAGGGTCGTGGTCAGCACAGGCAGCGAGGGGGAAACTTCCAGGGGAAGTGTTTCGTTTGTGGTAAGATTGGCCACAAACGTCAGGATTGTCCTGTTAAGGGCAGGGCCCCACAGCAGCAGCAGCAGGGTGCTCGACACGAGCCACAGAGGCCTATGTTTCCTGTCGCCCTCCCAGCACCACAGCAGATGGCAGCCTTACCGCCCATTCCAACAGTCCCAGTTCAGCAGGGACAGCTTCAGTATAGGAGAGCGTATCAGCTTCAGCATGTCGCATCCCCATAGGATCCACCGGCTATTGAGGGTATGTTCTCTATTCAGGGGACTATGGGGCGTATTTTATTTGACACGGGGGCTACACATTGTTTCATTACTATGAGATTTGCACACACCATTGGGTTGTTAGACTCCGCCGAGAGCACGGTTACTTGTGTAGATTCACCGTTGAGTAGGGGTTCCGTGATTTCACTTGTATGTAGAGGCCTGGGTATAGAGATCGAGAGGTTTACTTTACCCGTGGATATATTAGTGTTAGAGATGACCGAGTATGATGCCATTATTGGTATGGATTGTCTTGTTGCATACCGAGCCATGATTGACTGCTTTAGTAGGAGTATTATCTTTGCCATTCCCGGGAAGGAAATGTTTTTAGTGGCGATGCCTCGTCCTGAGGGAGGATCGTCCACTCACTTGTACTATATAGAGGAGGAGACCTCTAAGGAAGTGGTGACACCACTTGATTCGATTCCGATTGTTCAAGAGTTTGCCGATGTATTTTCGGATATACCTGGATTACCTCCAGGTAGAGAGATAGATTTTGTGATCGATTTGACGCCGGGCACTCGACCTATTGCCCGTGCACCTTACCGTATGGCTCCAGCTGAGATGAGAGAGTTACGGGATCAGATTGATCACTTGTTGGGTCAGGGGTTTATTCGAAGGAGTACTTCGCCGTGGGGTGCCCCTGTATTGTTCGTAAAGAAGAGGGATGGATCGTTGAGGTTGTGTGTGGATTACCGGGAGTTGAATAAGGTCACGATACGGAATAAGTATCCGTTGCCCCGAATCGATGACTTATTCGACCAGCTGAGAGGAGCTTCTTTCTTCTCAAAGATTGATTTGCGATCAGGATACCATCAGTTGCGTATCAGGGAAGAGGACGCCTCGAAGACTGCTTTCTTAACGAGATATGGTTCCTACGAGTTTCGGGTTATGCCTTTTGGTTTGACCAATGCTCCAGCCGTGTTTATGGACTTGATGAATAGGGTGTTCAGAGAGTTCCTAGATCAGTTCGTTATTGTCTTCATTGATGATATTCTAGTTTACTCCCAGACAGAGGAGGAGCACGCCGAGCATTTGAGGCAGGTTTTGCAGACGCTACGTCAGAACGAGCTGTATGCAAAATATGAGAAGTGCGAGTTTTGGCTGAAGGAGGTTCAGTTTTTGGGGCATATTATTTCTGACCGAGGAATATCTGTTGATCCGGGGAAGGTATCCGCGGTGAGGGAGTGGGGACAGCCCATGACACCGATTGAGATCCGTAGTTTCTTGGGCCTAGCAGGATACTATAGGAGGTTCATTCGGGGTTTCTCCAAGATAGCGGGTCCTTTGACACATCTGACTCGTAAGGGTGTGCCATTCATCTGGGGTGATGCCTGTCAGCTGGAATTTGATGAGTTGAAGGACAAGTTGACCTCAGCACCTGTGTTAGCATTGCCGAGACTGGGAGTTGAGTATCTAGTTTACACCGATGCGTCCTTACGAGGACTTGGAGGTGTATTGCAGCAGGAGAGTCAGGCCATAGCTTATGCTTCCCGTAAGCTTAAGCCTCATGAGAAGAATTACCCCACCCATGATTTGGAGTTAGCGGCAGTTGTATTTGCCCTTCGGATTTGGAGACATTATCTTTTGGGGGAGAAGTTTCGATTGTTCACGAACCACAAGTCCCTACAGTACCTGTTCACGCAGAAGGAGTTGAATATGTGGCAACGGAGGTGGCTTGAGTTTGTGAAGGACTATCAGTTTGATATCCAATATCACCCGGGGAAGGTTAACGTGGTAGCAGACGCGTTGAGCCGTAGACCAGTAGATGAGGTGGTAGGGGTGTGGAAGGCAAAGTGGAAGGAGTTGGGACACCAGGATGCAGTGGCCCGATCGTTCATGTCTGTGATGACTGTTACACCGCAGATTATCACGAAGGTGGTACAGGCACAGGCAAATGACTCGTTCTATCAGGAACAGATAGTTCAATTACTAGCAGAGGGAGCCGAGTCCTATACCGTTAGTTCAGACGGGGGATTACGCTTCAATGGGAGACTGGTAGTTCCGGAAGGGGAGGAATTGCGACACGAGGTGATGGCAGAGTCGCACGACTCACGATTCGCGGTACATCCCGGTGGGGACAAAATGTACCAAGACATGAGACGACAGTATTGGTGGAGCGGGATGAAGAAGAATATTGTCGTGTTTGTTTCTAAATGCGCCACTTGTCAGCTGGTAAAAGTGGATCATCAGAGACCGGCAGGACTTCTACAGCCATTAGAGGTCCCGATGTGGATGTGGGAGAGCATATCCATGGACTTTATTACGGGGTTACCTACGTCACAGAGAGGTCACGACTCCATTTGGGTAATTGTGGACAGGTTGACCAAAGTCGCTCATTTTCTACCCGTAAGGACAGACTACACTACGGGACAGTATGCCCAGCTTTTTATTGCAGAAATAGTGAGACTTCACGGTGTGCCCCTAAATATCGTGTCTGATCGAGACAAGATATTTGTTTCACGATTTTGGGAGAGTTTTTAGGAGGCCATGGGCACGGAATTGCGGTTGAGTATGGCTTATCATCCGCAGATCGATGGGCAAATCGAGCGTACAAATCAGATGTTGGAGGACATGTTGCGTATGTGCATCATTGATTTTGGGGGTGGATGGGAGCAGTATCTTCCATTGGTGGAGTTTGCTTACAACAACTCCTACCAGTTCACCATTGGCATGGGTCCATTTGAGGCGTTGTACGATAGACCTTGTCGTTCCCCATCATGTTGGTTGGAGGTGGGGGATAACAAACTACTTGGGCCGGAAGTGATTCAGGATACTTCGACGAGGATAGAATTGATACGGAGTCGCATTCGGGTAGCTCAGGATCGGCAGAAGAGCTGTGCTGATGCAAAGAGGTTCTCCAGGGAGTTCCAAGTGGGGGACCATGTTTTACTCAGAGTATCTCCTATGAAGGGGATTATGCAATTTGGGAAGAAGGGGAAGTTGGCACCGAGATACGTGGGGCCATTTCCTATCATCGAGCGGATTAGGTCTGTTGCATATAGACTTGGGTTACCAGAGCATTTGCACCGGATTCATGATGTGTTTCATATTTCCTCGCTAAGGAAATATCTTAGGGACGATTTGGCTCATTATCACATTGCTTTGGAGGACATCGATCTGAGCGGAAACTGCGGTCAAAGATAGTTCCGTTAGTACGTGTTTAGTGGCGGCATCATAATGTCGAGGAGTCCACATGGGAGCGCGAGAATGAGATGCACGAACGTTATCCAGAGTTGTTCTTACCAGGTACTTTTTAGTTCCAAATTCGGGACGAAATTCTGTTATTAGGGGGGAAGTATGTAATACCCCATACTTTTATGGATATTTATTTATGGGATTAATTAAATTAAATGTGAATTAATTGGGAATTAATCCGGATAAAATACTAGCGAGTTGGTATTGATTTTAATGTGTACATATGACAATTTATGACTATCGAAAATATTGAATTTGTCGTGAGATTTAAATACGGCAATTTGGGAAATTTAATTACGACGCGCATGTGAGTCGCGTTAAGAATGAAATTATGAGATTTAAAAGTAAATTATTTTTCTATTGACCAAATAGTCTTTTTGAGTGTGCCAACGTGTTCGGAAGGGTCGAGATAGTCAGAAAACACTAGCTGGGGGTTTAGTTTGGGTCCCGGGGCATTTTTAGGCCAACCCGGTAACCCAAAAGGGTAGTTTGGTAATTTCGGAATTTTGGGAATTAAAACCCACGAAAATTAGAAATTAAAATCTGATTTAGTCTTTACCCACTAAACCCACTAACAACACTAAATGACCTAATGGGCTACGGGAGTTATTGGAAGAAGTTTTAAGAGGTTCCTAAGGCAACCTCTAAACCACCATTGTCATCTTGGAGAAGAACTTGTAGAGAGAGAGAGAGAGAGGAGAATTATGCAGAGAGAGAGAAAGAAATTCAACCTTCTTCAACCAACAACAAATCTGAAGAACATAAGGCAAGTGATTTAGTTACAAATTATTCAATGAATATGTTCCCCATGTGTAGTGTAAATATAGAATTTTGTCTTGGAAGATTGACATGAACCCATGAATTTGAGGATTAAAACTATAAACCATGTTAGTAATTGCATGTAGACATATTCTGGACGAATTATGAATTAAAAATATAACCCTTGATGATCTAAAAACGGATTTAAGAAGATAATTATTATTGTTCTTGAAAGAAATAGAAAACTAGGGTTCTTGATGAACTTTTGATCCAAATAAAGCCCTTGGTTGATGATTTATTGGTTTTAGAATGTTAACAATGTTGTAGGATGATATTATAACGTTAGATTAGAGTTTCATGCATTATAATGGAGTTTTGGGGCGAAACTTGGACTGCAAAATGAAGCAGTCCGTAGCCTAACTGGTGCGCTCGATCGATCGACATTCATAGGGTGATCGATCGATCACCATCGATCGATCGAACATATAAGGTCGATCGATCGACCTTCCCAGAATGAGTAAAATCTTCCCATTTAAAATTTTAAGGATGTTAACCCTAGAAAATTATTGATGGAGACTTTGTGAGTATTCTTAGGCTTAAGGAAGACCAGTAGGTATGGTTGTGAAATCGAACCTTAATTAGAATTTAATTTGGGATAGTTGTCTAAAACCCAATAAAGCTCGACGAGGGAGATAATATTAGGGTTAAAAGAGTAAATTCGAATGATTTGATGAAATGAGGTTTGTGGCAGAAATAATGACCTTAAGAATAATGACCTTAAATGTGGAAATAATAGGAGACTTAGTAACCTCTTTAAGATAGGTTTTAAGTATAAGAAACTAGGATGTGAGATGTGTCGACAGTCTACATTATATATTATCGGAAGGCTTAAAATGCATAAAATTGGAATAATGGTATAGGGATGTAGAATATACCTTTATTAATATTAAGATATCTAAGACGTGTGAATGCTTAGTATATGACTTATGTGTATGACATACCTACCATACTTGCTATCACGGAGGTCGCCGTTCGTGTTGGGCCAACTAATCTTTGTGTGCCTACGGGGGGATTTAGATTGGTACCTTAAGAACATAATACTAGAATGAGTTATTTGTGAGTTAATAAGTCAGCTGACTATGGAGCGTAGGTATGTACGTGACCCATGGATATGTTGAATTATGTTCGCCTCCATTTTTGTGTGTTCTGCTTATTCTAACAATTCCTGAGAGATTCGGAATTTGTAATCCTTATGTACGTGATGTACCGGAATGAGATAGCAGAGTATGTGCAGCGTAGCCTAGAGAAGGGGTGGCTATAATGTATATTTATGATGTGAATAATATACAAATAATGTTCAATGAAATACTTAGTAAAGTAACGATGTGTATACTTGTGCTATTTTAATAGAGATTAAAATGATAACTCCACATAATAAAAGGTTGTTAATAGGGAATTAAGGCCCATACATGGTATACTTTAATGACATGAATAAACCCTTAAACCTATAAAGTGAATCCAGGTTTTGTATTAGACTAGTTAGTTAGTAGCATAACTAGTACGGGCTATGGATGCGTTAGGAGTGCACATTAGCTGAGAGGTGAGGAGCTCATGTGAGTGCACGTCGCTAACATGTATTTTGTATTCATTGTTTTAATGTCATTAAATCACTTGCTGTTTTTAAAATATTCTCCACATTCGGGCTCTGACCCGTTTGCTTTCAAAAATATCTTTTGTAAAAACCATTTTTAGGTGCCCAGTCACAAGGACACCATGCATAGGATTTCCATTCAGGTGACGAGCTGTAGGTGTTGTGGAAGTTACAGGGCCTTGATATTAGACGCCTCATTTTCTAGTCTTGACTCCATATTCAGTTTCATCATTTGTAGGGAATGTCGCCCAATTCTATTAGAGACATTTCATAATTCAGCTATTCAGATTTTTGGCATGTAATTAATTCAGGATACACTGTTTTATTTATTTCAGTTTGTGGGATTATTGTGAGGAGTTTTCCTCCGGCCTTATTATTATTTGTTGGTTACTTTATTGAGACTTTATGGTGTATGGTTATGATGTTCTTTCTTAATTCTTTTATTGTATGTTAATCAGACTTAATTTAAAATTTGACATCTTACTTTTTAAATACTAGGTGGTTAGTAATGATTAAAATGTTTTCGACAGTGATGCTGTTAACTGGACCAACTTGACATTTTATATTAATTTAATAGAGGAGTAACTACCCGGTATTTAATTAGTCGGGGTGTCACAGTATATATTTCACACACAATATATATACTAAATATCAGTCATTACTATTTTGCCCTTTTTTTACACATAAAGGACTCTTGGTTCGGAATGATTCATCAACCCCAAGGTAAGAATTGGTTCGGAATCATACATCGACCCCAATTATTTATATACACAATTAAAGATCTCTTGGTTCGGAATGATTCATCGACCCCAAGTGAGAGTTGGTTCGGAATTATCCATCGACCCCAACTATTTTAAAAATATATATATACACATATATTCTGGTTCAGGACTCTTTCATCGCGACACCAGTTCAAGGTTTGGTTCGGCATTTCTCATCGACCCCAAACATATAGTAACTTTATGTTAGTTCGGAATGTCTCATCGACCCTAACATAATTAATTTAGGTACAAATATCTCGACCTAAAAGATCACATAATTCAGTAGGTTCACGCTCGACTTATTAATTATATACATACGTAATATTTTAATCTCATATATTAGCCGTACAACATTCGCTTTACGATTTATCTCCTTAATCGCATTTATTTGAGTATTCACATAACTCTAAGGGTCCTAGTTACCCCTTACATATAATTTCAGTAGTTATTGTTTACCCTACTGGTCTATTACTTAAATTGAATTTACTTCGCCCCGTAACTCAATTTCCGAAGTCCCCGATACTCTACTAAATCGGATTATTCTCCTCGGTCCGTAATCCAAGCCCTACACCCAATGGCCTTATCGGACCTCAACAATATACCTATTGGTCTTATTCTCACTCCCATATAAGTATATTATAAACCCTAGATACTCATTCATTCCCGAAAATTAACGAAGACTTAAACACGAAAAATGCGGGAAAAACAGCTTGCGTCGATCGATCGACTGCTGGGTTCGATCTATCGACATAGTCGATCGACCGATAGTTCGAGATCGATCGATCGATCGAACAGGGACAGACGCAGTTCGTCTCCTTCGTTAATCTTTTCCTCCATTAACAAATCTTCAAACTCCATTGTAGTCCACCAAATTTTGACCCAATGATCCTAATATTTTTTCACGTATATGAGGACAATTTCTAACGTGTCAAATATATCAAAAACTCCAATTCCTTTAAAGAAATAGTGAATTAAACCTAGAATTTCTTAAAACCCTAGTTATGGTGTTCTTCCCATATTTTCATTCAAAATCCAGATTTTATTCCGAAAAATCATCAAGTCTAATCTGAATATTAATCCTCTACATCAGTTAAATCATTCTACATGCGATTCCTATCCCAACATGTATAAATGTCATCCTTCTCCAATCAAGATATTGATTTAAACAAGACTATTCAAAAACCCTACACATGGGTATTATAACTTTATAATTTTTGCAATAAATAACTTGCCTTATGATCAGTAGGGTCTGATTTCGTGGTTGTTGTTGATGATTGATGATCTTCATCCTTCAATCCTTCTTCCCCAACAAGTTGATAGTGAAAATCTCCTTTGAATCCTTACCAATTCTTCCTTTTGCCTTGAGAATGGTTTATCTCTTATCTCTAATTGCTATGGTGTGTTTTCATGGGTTTTCTAACCCTAACCCCTCTATCATACGGCTGATATAAAGCTCTCAATTTCGTAGGTCTCCATACCGTCTTATGTTAAAAGACCAAAACGCCCCCAAACGGCCTCGGTTTAGTCCAAAATTATCCCGGGACTCAACTAGTACCCCCGGGTATACTATTTTGACTAATTTGACCCTTCCGGACTCATCTGTGACCTCTAAATTATTATTTGTGTCACTTAAAAATATTACTCGTTCTCACCCCAACACGGTCTACACGCGTTAAGTAACTATTTACCACCCGCACTAAGTAAATATAATGAGGCAATATAAACCGGTATCTATCTCTCGATTAATATTCCATAATTACAATTTTAAATAAAACTCTTTAAATTACTACTCTTACGTAATTTAAATTAAGCCGTATTTTCTCATTTAATTCTCCAATCTAATTAAATATAATATTTGGAATATTCAGAAATACGGGGTATTACATACTTCCCCCCTTACAAAGTAATTTCGTCCTCAAAATTAGGATAAGGCTGGTATTAAGACTAAGGACCTTAAACGTCATTGCATCCTCTAATACCCAAAATCAAATCATATCATCCTAACGGTCGCCCCAAGTACATGTCTTGCTTCGTTATAAACTCTTATTACATGTTACCCATGTCGCCTATATCATAATTAAGTCTCACTTAATTTACCCTCTTGATGTATAACTCTCTCTATATATAGCATCCATGTGTCTACTTACACTCTTGAGTAGAATATTATATTGTATATATTTCGCACACAATATCTACTATAAGGAAATTGGTCTGGCAAAATCATCGACCCCAATAATCCTATCATTTACATTGGTCCGGAAATCCCTCGACCCCAAGGTAAATGTAATGCATATGTTGGTTCAGACCTTCCGTCGATACCAATATTTATCATCGGTTTAGTTCGAAAACATCAGTGACCCCAAATCGATCCCTCATGTATTGGTCTAGAACATCATCGACCGCAATACCGAATTTAAGCACACTTATCATCGTACATAAGTAGAAAAAAATCAATAGGTATATATCTTACACATAACATATACTATATACACTTATTTTATAATCACCCCCCTTATGCAACACTTTTGGGGTTATTGGCTCGGAATCCCTCCTCGATCACCAATGGTGATTAATTATATTGTCTCAGAATCACATCTCGAGCACCAATGTATGTATGTATATCTCATCGCACATGAGTAGACAGTTTGTGAGCCATATATTACACATTTTATATATCCTAAAATGTCATACTCCAATAGAATGTACTCATATCACGCGTTAAGGACTAAAAGTTCGAAATGTCTCCTCGAACCACCACTCAAAGTACACATATGTTCATAATAGGTATCCAAGAACCTAAACTTTATGTACAGATCATATAGGCACTCACACTACCTATAAATATGCTCATATGGGTATACATTCAACCTACGAATTTATCAGTGGGCTTCTCCAAAATTCCACTATCGTAAGGGCATATTATCCTCCTTTCTCACTAACATTAAGTCGTAGGCAACACAACATACTCAAAATAATACTTAATCTCTATTCCTCCCTGACCATCTCTCACAAGGTGGAATTTTAGGATTTTGTCTTGATTCATAATCATGTAGAGCGGCACCGTGCACTCTCCCTTTTCAACTACATACTAATCCATCTCGGTCACCCCATTTCGCTACCCCAACAAAATGTTAGCTTAATTATGATGTTCACAACCCATCAATAATTTATAAGTCTGTCTCCTCATTCCATCATTGGAAATGTAGGTTCACTACCATATTCCGGTTGCTCATTTCGAGTCCATCTCGCTCTATTAACTAGAGGTGTGTCTGGAGACAATCTCACTATGTCTCCCCTCAACATCGCTTCCCACTTATTAACATTTTAGTAATGCGTAAGTCACTCTCAACACTCAGTTGAGTAACACCTTGTATCACTTCTTCACAACAGTTAGGCCTCCCAATTCAAGAGATAACTTTTGAACGGCTTCCCACCGACTTTCATCCCATCGGGTGTGCTGGATCTCTCAGCACATATAATCTTGGATCATCGTCTATCTGCCATGACATTCAACCCATTTCATCGATACAAATTGTCTCCTAATGTCCCCACCGACGTACAAAATAAATTTCCGCATCCCTCTATCTCGGATGTCTAAGGAATCCAATTGATTAGGGCGCCCATACACCCTTTTCTCCTTGTACATTTGCAAAAACTTTACAAGCGTCGTACCCATAACATATTTTTCCTCAACTCTATCCTTGTGTACATGTCGTGACTACAATCTTGCGGGTATTCTCCATCCCCTATAGACAAAAATCAAATCCTTGCCCATAAAGT
Source organism: Sambucus nigra (assembly GCA_949130495.1). Taxonomy (NCBI): domain Eukaryota; kingdom Viridiplantae; phylum Streptophyta; class Magnoliopsida; order Dipsacales; family Adoxaceae; genus Sambucus; species Sambucus nigra. Next base: position 22,813,060 of record OX422208.1, on the reverse strand, counting down.
CCCACTTATCCCTTCGTGGGGATATAAGCCTTTCGTTGTTCCTCCACAACACTACCGGCTTCACTGATGCCCTAGCATCTATCAACGTCTCTTCTCCTGACGTTCATAAAAATTCAGTCGTATTCCCTTTCGCAACCGAACTTAAACAAGGGACTTCTCCCCATGTATTCTTACTGAGCATTATCGGAACAACACATAGTCGAGATGCCCAAATTCGATTCCTCGACAATATGTGCAACCATACTCCAATATTTCTAAAGGAGTCAAGTGGCACCGCGCTTATACTATCACTAAGTCCTTAGCACTAATTACAACGGAGAGCTCGATCTCTCCTCTCAACGGTCATACTACATACCTTGACTCACATCATTTAGGTTCCCACACACCGAAATCAATTACTATGAGATGTTCATAATCTCCGAAGTCTCTCACATATTGATGAATAATGACAACTCGACCCTTTTTCAGGTGAGGCATCGTCATATACCCCATTTACTCGAGGCTAAGACCCATATACTTCCTTATCCACAGCTCTGGTGGTTCATATGGTTTTCGGACATAACACACTTTTCCTCTCCAGAATACAAAACTTAACGGTGTTATTATTTCCTCAATAACTGTAAGCTAAAATAAAACGCGTGGCCCTACAACCACACTAGACAACTTTTCAAAAATTCCCTTACTCTAGGCCGCACCGACCGGTTTGGGTATCCCTCCTCTCGGACTTGGTAGGCTCGATTTTGAACACTATCATCTTGGTTCCCTTAGTTTTGCTGACCAAGAGGAACGTACTATGGGACTTAACAACCCCGACTTAGAATTTAATCATTAAATCCCCTAGTGGGTTTCCACTTATGGCTTGCACCAGCCCCATTACATTCAGTCTTACTCTTTGACTAAATCCTTAAACTCCCTTAGCTCCGCCCACCTAGGAGCATTTACCTCAACCTTGTAGGAAGTACCATATTGTCTTCATAAACATAAGTCGTCCAAGAAGAGTTTTACCTAAAATTTTGAATGACAACTTGAGAGTCTATCCTCTCAAGGGCTCTTTTCCCTCATACCCATCTCATCGGTACAAGTTCACTTCAACGGATAAATTTCTTTCTCACGGTTGGCCTCTACTAGGATTTCATGTGATGGGTTCTGGTATTTCCATTCTCGTCGCTTCTGAATCAACATTGGAGAACTTTGCGGTTAAACTATACGTAAGGTCTCTCTATTTATATACGGACCCTCGGTCCAAATGTGGTGATTGGTATCCCCGCCACGTTGCCTCAAAATTTACTCAAATTTTCACTTCTGAGTATTTATACTCCATCCTTAATGCCAAAACCTCTGGACATACTACTTTCGTTGGTTAACATGCACAGTCGCCATTTTATCACAATTTTACGGCTCGTTCTCATCAAAATTTCTTCAGACCTACTCCCACTATCACTGCATTGGGTGGTCTAGATTAGCATCCTTCTTTGCTGTCGCGATACTTGGAAAATGCCTGCTATGCCTCAATAACCCTTGCAGCATCTACTTCCATTACACAGTAGGAGTGACCTCAACAACGGTCATCTCTCCTATCATTACCATATTTGAACACTCCAGGCTTCATGCTGAGATCCTCCCTCCTGCAGTTCTTCCAACGCCAATGCTGGTTCTACCTCCATGTTCGACGTACCATGCCCAGTCGAACTCGTATATATAAAACTACATCTACTAAATAGCAGGAGAACGTAAACTACGTACGTAGAGGAGTACAATAATCCTAAGGTAGGGCTCTATATCAATCAAATGATACACTGAAAACGTAGTAAGCCATACAGATCCTATGGACACTAGAACCTGATGCTCTGATACCATCTGTGACACCCCGCCCAATTAAACATCGGGTGATCAGGCCTTTATTAAATTAAAACAGGTTTCTCAAATGGTTCATTCTTAGCATCACTGTCGAAAACTTTTTAATTACTAATCACCTAAGTAAAATTGGACTGGTGCCAAATTTTATCTTTCGTAAAACAGGTAAATCAACCATGCAAAAAAATAGTAAAAAAACTACCATGTACTAAAACCCAATCAACAAGTATAAGTATAAAAGAATAAGAGTAATACCGAATAAACCATCGGCTAAAAATACCAAACAACCATAGAACAAGAACAAACCACTAATCTGAAACTAAACATCTGAGACTGATACCGGACCACAAGTCCATACATAGAATAGTGTGAGATCCTGTACTAGATCTGAATGAGAGATATCGTCTAGTTAAAATCCTGTAAGCATCCACTGTGCTACAGCTTCGAGTACCTGGAATGAAATCATCATACATGGTGTCCCTGTGGCTGGACACCTAAAAGGTTTTGAAAATATTTTATAGCAAGAGTTAGTACTCAAAAACATTTTGAAAATATTTAGCAAGCGTTTATCACAATATAAAATGCGGTTATTGATTACACATGTTAGGTTCTCGTACACTCTCTTGAGTTTACTCACCCCTCATCTTTTTTGCACACCTAACGTTCTACACTTAGCCTACCTAGCCATATCTTCCAAGCTATATAGGACTAAGTAATCATCTGAACTTATATATACTAAAGTTCCATTACCGCCCATGCAGTACAACCGTTTCATTAACATCTCGCGTATGTTAATTAATTCTCAGGTAACATTTCATCTATGTTATTTTTCAATACTTCTCATTTAGTTTCACTACTAAAATTACTACAATTCTCACAATTTTTGACTTCCCACTTGTGTAATTAAGTTTCACTACTTGAATCACTAAATAGATTTTCTCTATCTAAAGGTGCATTTCGTAATTAAGTTTCACTACTTAACTTACCAGTTCAGTATGTATCTTTAAATACATAATATATATCAATCTACTAATACACAGAAGTAGAATATCATCAAGTATATATTTCACACACAATATATATACTAAATATCAGTCATTACTATTTTGCCCTTTTTATACACGTAAAGGACTCTTGGTTCAGAATGATTCATCGACCCCAAGGTAAGAATTGGTTCGGAATCATACATCAACCCCAATTATTTATATACACAATTAAAGATCTCTTGGTTCGGAATGATTCATCGACTCCAAGTGAGAGTTGGTTCGGAATTATCCATCGACCCCAACTATTTTAAAAATATATATATATACACATATTCTGGTTCGGGACTCTTTCATCGCGACACCAGTTCACGGTTTGGTTCGGCATTTCTCATCGACCCCAAACATATAGTAACTTTATGTTAGTTCGGAATGTCTTATCGACCCTAACATAATTAATTTAGGTATAAATCTCTCGACCTAAAAGATCACATAATTCAGTAGGTACACGCCCGACCTATTAATTATATACGTACGTAATATTTTAATCTCATACATTAGCCGTACAACATTCGCTTTACGATTTATCTCATTATTCGCATTTATTTGAGTATTCACATAACTCTAAGGGCCCTAGTTACCCCTTACATATAATTTCAGTAGTTATTGCTTACCCTACTAGTCTATTACTTAAATTGAATTTACTTCGCCCCGTAACTCAATTTTCGAAGTCCCCGATACTCTACTAAATCGGATTATTCTCCTCGGTCCGTAATCCAAACCCTACACCCAATGGCCTTATCGGACCTCAACAATATACCTATTGGTCTTATTCTCACTCCCATATAAGTATATTATAAACCCTAGGATACTCATTCATTATCGAAAATCAACGAAGACTTAAACACGAAAACTTTGGGGAAAATAGCTTGCGCCGATCGATCGACTGCTGGGTTCGATCGATCGATAGTTCGAGATCGATCGATCGATTGAACAGGGACAGACGCAGTTCGTCTTATTCGTTAATCTTTTCCTCCATTAACAAATCTTCAAACTCCATTATAGTCCACCAAACTTCGACCCAATGATCCTAATATGTTTTCACGTATATGAGGACAAGTTCTAACGTGTCAAATATATCAAAAACTCCAATTCCTTTAAAGTAATAGTGAATTAAACCTAGAATTTCTTGAAACCCTAGTTATGGTGTTCTTCCCATATTTTCATTCAAAATCCAGATTTTATTCCGAAAAATCATCAAGTCTAATCTGAATATCAATCCTCTACATCAGTTAAATCATTCTACATGCGATTTCTATCCCAACATGTATAAATATCATCCTTCTCCAATCAAGATATTGATTTAAACAAGACTATTCAAAAACCCTACACATGGGTATTATAACTTTATAATTTTTGCAATAAACAACTTACCTTATGATCAGTAGGGTCTGATTTCGTGGTTGTTGTTGATGATTGATGATTTTCATCCTTCAATCCTTCTTCCCCAACAAGTTGATAGTGAAAATCTCCGTTGAATCCTTCCCAATTCTTCCTTTTGCCTTGAGAATGGTTTCTCTCTTATCTCTAATGGCTATGGTGTGTTTTCATGGGTTTTCTAACCCTAACCCCTCTATCATACGGCTGATATAAAGCTCTCAATTTCGTAGGTCTCCATACCCTCTTATGTTAAAGGACCAAAACGCCCCCGAACGGCCTCAGTTTAGTCTAAAATTACCCCGGGACTCAACTAGTACCCCCGGGTATACTATTTTGACTAATTTGACCCTTCCGGACTCATCTGTGACCTCTAAATTATTATTTGAGTCACTTAAAAATATTACTCGTTCTCACCCCAACATGGTCTACACGCGTTAAGTAACTATTTACCACCCGCACTAAGTAAATATAATGAGGCAATATAAACCGGTATCTATCTCTCGATTAATATTCCATAATTACAATTTTAAATAAAACTCTTTAAATTACTACTCTTACGTAATTTAAATTAATCCGTATTTTCTCATTTAATTCTCCAATCTAATTAAATATAATATTTGGAATATTCAGAAATACGGGGTATTACAGTACTCTTATGCAAACAGGTATGGTTCTTGAGCACTTTTCTTTAAGTAAGAGAAAGGGTCTAATGAGGGACCTATACAAGACATTATTTACTCGATCCATGTATGGTAAACATTAGATTATTCCTTTTTTTTTTCTTTTAATTATTGTATTATAATTAGAATTGGTATTTATTGTAAACACCAAAAGGAAATTGTATTTGTTTGTTTATGAATTGTTGAGTGATTATGATGGTTTGTGGGAGGTGAAAAGGGTTAAGTGTGTGAAATGATATTTTTTTAATTGTATTCGTATATCATTTTCGTGTAATTATTGGCATTAATTTCTTTATGCATAAATCATTATCCAAATTGCATACATCTTGATTGGGTTAGTTGGAGATGCAAATTTTGTTGCTTTGGCTATCCATGAGTTGGGGATGTGAAAATAAAATATCTTTCAAAACTAATGAACTTAGGATCGAATTGATATCATGTCATATTTAATTTTTTCATGGTAAGTAGAATTTTTTTGAAATTTTCCATCTTTTTGAATTATTTATTAAGTTTCATTTGTAATGATAAATTGATTTCTAACTAATAATAAATTATCATACATAAATACAATTTTTTTTTATTTTACATAGCAAAATTTGTTGTGGGGTTGGTGAGTCATCTTTTATTTAAATATATCCATGTTATGAGATTTTTTTTTTAAGATATTGTATATGCTAGAAGTATTGAAAACTCTTAAAATTTTTATTTCTCCTTTTTATTTGATGTTAATATCTATTAATTTAGGTATGTTTGATCAATATAAATATATAACTCATATAATTTGATATTAGATTTATGAAACACTTTGGCATCGCGCGAGGATAAAATGTCGGGTAAAAAACTATCAACATTGATAAAATTCAATATAGCATCACTAATTGTGATACTAAAAGACGAATGCTTTTGTAACTATACAAATTGTAATGTCTGCAATGGTGAGAAAAAGAGAAAAGAATTTGGAGTTATATTTATATTGGTTCTCCAAAGTTCGAGAATCCCTACAAATTTTGTAAACATAGGAATTCATATTATTTAATGTAGTTCATAGGAACGTTATTTTTAATTTATATGATTACATAATATTCGTAGAAATTCCTACGAACAACATTAGGCCGTAGGAAGTTATTTTGCAAATTCTTCATTCTCCACTGGTGTGGAGTTTACTCATAAGGAAAGGTAAAACCACCTTTCTATTTTGTAAACTTTCCTTTCATGAGCATCCATCATTGTGGATGCTCTTACGCCCTTATGGTAACTCCTAAAGTTGGGTGGTTCTTATTTTTTATGAAATTTTTTGAGGAGGGGATGCATAGATTTGAAATCAACCTATTTAAAGAGAATCGAATCCAATTTAGTTGAAGCCGATTTTTCAAGTTCAAAATAAGATTACAAACTATTAATATATTATAATCAATAAAATTATGACATGTGTTTCATTTTTAATATATTTTATATATAGTTATCTTGGATCAGTTTCATCAGTCCTTATGTATACAAAATAAAAAACAATCCAATTGAGGTTGGTTTTGAAAAATCCAATCCAATATTGGTTGGTCTTTTAATTGGATTTGATTGATTTGGTTTGGACCGGTTGGTTTCATCAAATTGATTTTGATCCTGCACACCACTAATTATAAGAGAGTATTACATTACTGTGTTTATTGGGAGATCAAGTTGCATGGGAATGTGCACTCCAATGAATCATATTACCGACTCGTGGGAAAGTGGGTGGAATCTTACTTTCACAAGGAAATCCTTACGTATATTTTTTGTGAATACTAAAATAATGATCGAAAATTTATAAAAATTCTCCCTTAAACCTAAATAACTATTTGTTAGGACAATTTTATGTCAATTATCAATAAGTTTAAGGGTAAACTATGATAAACCTCATTGAAATACTTATGTTTTTGCAAACCACCTAAAATGTAAAAAACGCTTTTAATGAAATAGAGTAACGATTTATCAACTTTTTTACGTGTTGGGTGGTCTATAAAACATCTATAGTTCAGGAGGGTTTATTGTAATTTAACCAAAGTATAAATTTGTACAAAATTTTATGTAGATATCTTTAATATTTTTTGACGTACAATATATAAATGTCTTATTCGGTTACTATAAATTACTATGTGTTGTTGACTATTGAAAATTATTGTTTTAAGGAAAATTGGGTTTATATTTATAAGTAGTCACGGACGGAGCTACATGAGGCCTAGTGGGAGCTTGAGCCCCCACAAAATTTTAAAAAAATTGCATATGTGCAAAAAAAAATTACATATGTGCCAAAAAAAACTACATATTAAAAACTTTTGTATTATTTTTCTTTCCACACTGCAAGGCTGGACTCTTTGAAAAGAAAAGGAAATGACTTATCTTCTCATTTTATTTAATCTATAATTTTAGAATTTTTATTTAATTTTTGAATGAATTTTTGTGATTTCAATTATATAAATTTTATTTAAATAATGAATTATATTTTACTCCTCCAATTTTCGCTCGTAAGCTCTCCCTCTCTCCCTCCATATTTCTCTTGATTTAAATTTAATTTTACCGTCTTGAATTAATACTCATTGTTATTATTGATGTTACGATGAATTGTAGGGTTAATGTTGGTTAAAATCTTAGGGTAAAATATGAATTTAGGGTTAATTATAGGATTAATATTGGTTGAAATGTTATAGTTTGATTAAATCAATGTTGATTACAAATTGAAATGTTATAGGATTAATGTTTGTGTTACAAATTGAAATGTTACAAATTTGGGGTAAATTTGGATAATTATTTGTTATAAACTAAAAAAATAACCTAAAAAGTTTTTGACTCGGGTGCTCCCGCCCCGGATCCCCCGATGTTCATCCTGGCTCTGTCCCTGTTAGTAGTGAACCACGTAGTTGTGCTTCGATACATGGCTAAAAGTAATCAATACAAAATATGCATGGTAATGAAAAACAACAAAAATAAACAGATTATTGACAATCTGTTTATTTTTATATTGTCAGTCTGTCCCCACCAGATTATTGTAAACAACAATAAAAATATCAAGCTCGAAAGGTTCTAATATAAATAGGGTAAAAACAACAAAAGCTAATCACTACACCATAATGGATATTTTGCAACTAATAGATTATTTAATATGTAAGTGTTTATAACACTTACAAAATTTACAACGGTTTGAAACACTTACAAAATTTGTAAGTGTCCAAAACCGTGGTAAATTTTCTAATAGTTACTTAATTTGTAAGTGGGATAACCTATAAGGGTTACATACTAAAAAAATTGTGTCAAACTTGTCACACTAAGTTTCCCCTCCAAAACTTTCCCACCAAGCATTCCTATTAGACATTCGTGCCTCAAAACCTTCCCACCAAGCGTTTCAAGTGAAATCACGTCCCCAACCTTCGTGCCTCCAAACCTTCGTTGTGAAATCAGAAGGTAAACCATATGATATTTTTGATTCTATTTGTTCCTAGGTATTCATGTTTGTGTTCAATTTGATTTGTATTCGTGTATTCGATTTGTTCTCAGGTATTCGTGCTTGTGTTCGATTTGATTTGTATTCGTGTATTCGATTTGATCTTTTCATTAAAGTTTGAGAAGTTTCTTGCGGAAATAGTTAAACCATATGATCTTTTAGTTTTAATTAAGGTATGTACGCACTCTTTATGTATTTTTTTTTTGGAATCTAATATGGTATCAGCATGTAGTTTGGATATCCACAATAACTTGCTTCTAATTATAGAGTATTATGAATTGTTGAAGGTGGATGTTTAAAAATATGTTCCCAGGTATTCAATAATAATTTGTAATTTTGTATTAATATCTTGAGTACATGATAATACTATGTCCAATATCTTCAAATGTTGGTTTGAAAGAGGGCCTTAGGTATAATATAAATTCTCTGATATTGCCAAGTATGAAGGTTTTGATGTATGGGTATGAATCTTTGTTGTTTAAGGATCACGTGCCTCTTTTTTCCAATGTGCGATATGTTTTTTATTTGTTTTTTTTTTCAAATTTTCATCTAAATGTTTGGGGTATATTCTAATTCATAAAACGTTGGTATTCATTTTCACTTTTTTTAAACACAAATAAATGTGCAGTAAGCTATGTTGGCACTCACTTTAACTCTAATTTGGCTTCTACTTTTTTATTATGCAAATTAAAATGGGGTGTTTAATGTGGCAGAACTTTTAATTGTAGATTGTGAACAAAGCATAGGATGATTGGTTTTTGTTGTGAAGCTTTATTTATTTAGTCTATTTGCATATAACTTACATTTTAGTTTGCTCGGATTGTTAATTTATGATCTTTAAGGGTAGTTAATTTATGATCTTTATGGGGGTGTCTTCCATAAATTTGGTCTTTTAAAGGTAGTTATAGATACATGTGTGTATTTATAGGTGTTGAAAGTTAAAGAAATAAAAAGTAATGCTGAGTTGGGGTTTGACGTGTTTATGTTTAAGATCGGGCGTGCTTATGTTATCTTTCGAATATAAAGAAGATTATTTCTGCTTTCAACCATAAAAATATTTAATTTATACTTCATTTGGGTATAAATTCTATTATATGAGATTTGAAGATCATGTCATATATGTTGATAAAAAATTTGTACTAAAATGGGGGTTGCGAGATTGAGTGACTATCAAGTTGTAAACTAGTTCATGATTGTTTGAAAAATTCACTTCTAACCACCTCTTTACTTCATTAAATATTAATCAAAGATTGTGAATAATAGACTATTGCTTTGATTGTTGCTGGACCCTTAGATATTAAATAGTATATATTAATTTTTTACTAACGTATCTCAACATACATAATGTCATCGGAAGTTAGTAAAGAGTGGATGAACGAACGTGAAAAAGGAAGTGCAAAATATATTAATGATGTTGCTAAGTTCATTGATTTTGTGAAGAATAACTGTGGTGGCGAAACCTTATTTTCATGCCCATGCATCAAATGTGAAAATGGAAAGCTGTTAGTGCTTGAAGACGTCCATTTTCATTTGCTTCGTTATGGTATATCCAAGTCTTACACGTTCTGGCATTTTCATGGCGAAAAAGAAGTCGTTAAAAGAAAAGAAAAAGAACCCACTGAAAGTGTTGAATGCAATGACCTTGTCCTCGACAATCAAAGAATGGAAAATCTTGTTTATGACGCATTCAAAATGTTTAATTGTGAAGTAGATCATTTATCAAGTGAGCATGTTAGAATGGGGGGAGGTGACAATCGTGCCGAGACTAATGAGGAGTTAAAATACGAAAAGTTACGTGGCAAGGCGAGTGAACCGTTGTACCCGTCAAATCCTGAGAAACATACAAAGCTATATTTTCTTGTCAAATTGAATAATGTTAAGACAAGATATGGTCTGTCAGATAATAGTGTTTCGAAAATTTTAGGGGTGTTTAAAGTGTTTTTGCCGGAAGAAAATACAGTACCATCCAAGTATCCAGCCATGAAGAAGATAATCAAAGAAGTTGGTCTGGATTATAATATAATTCATGCATGCAAAAATTATTGTATTTTATATAGAAAAGAACATGCAATGAAGGTAAAATGTCAAGTATGCAACTTACCTAGGTATAGGTTGGGAATAAATGGGGAGGGTAAAGTACCTTTGAAGACAGTTAGACATTTCCCCCTGATTCCAAGGTTGAAGAGATTATTCACCATACCATGGATTGCAAATGAGATGACTTGGCACGCTAGGGCACAGTGTAGCACAAATATCATGCGTAATCCTGTTGATTCATCTATTTGAAAATCTGCTGATGTGATGTGGCCAGACTTTGCAGCTGAAAAACGTAATGTCCGTCTTAATATAGCCACTGATGGTTTTAATCCATACGGGAATCTCATCTCTAGTTACAGTTATTGGCCTATCATTGTTTCTCCTCTTAATATGGGATCGTCTTTATGCATGAAAAGGGAGTTTTTAATGATGTCAATTTTAATATCCAGGCCGAATGCTCTGAGCAAAGACATTGACCTTTACCTGGACCCTTTGCTAGATGAGTTAAAGGAATTATGGTTTCAAGGTGTAATGGCATATGACTCAAATACAAAAACTAATTTTTCTTTTAGAGTGATGTTGTTGTGGGACGTCCAAGATTTTCCTGCATATGGAAGTTTATCGAGTTGCAGGGTTCATGGCTATAAAGTGTGCCCAGTTTGTGAAGAAGAAGTTAACTATGAACTACTTACGAGTAGTAGGAAAATTTGTTATCATGGTCATAGAAGATTCCTTCCTCGTGATCATAAGTCCAGGGAGGACAAACACAATTTCAACAACAAGGTTGAACATCGTAAATCTCCACGAAGGTTACCTGGTTAGGAGGTTGAGAAGAAGGTGAAATGCATCAAGATGAGAATTGGTAAACATATTTTCGGAATAAAAGGAAAACGTAAAGGGGATAGTAATGTGGTTAGTGACGTTACCACTCCATGGTATAGAAGGTCTATTTTATTTAATTTGCCCTATTGGTAGGAGCATAGTGTCCGTCATAATCTAGATGTTATGCACATTGAGAAGAACATCATCGATCATCTTTTGTCAACCATTCTAGACGTTAAATACAAAACCAAAGATAGCGAAAATGCCCGTAAAGATATGAAGACCATCGGGATCAAGAAGAAGATGTGGATGGAAATAGACGAAAGTTTAGGAAAAAATGTAAAACCAAATGCTGCATTCACTCTAAACAAAAAAAGAAAAATAATGGTTTTTTCATACTTGAAAGGAGCTAAAAGTTCTAAGAGTTTTTTCTTCTAACTTGAGTAATTGTGTGAGTTTACAACCACTTGGATCGAAGTCACGTGACTATTTTGTAATTATGCAATATTTGTTATCATTGCTTCTTAAAAACTCTTATCTAAAACACAAGGACTTTCGAATAGCAATTCAACGGTTAAGCTTCTTTTTCAATGTGTTATGTTCCAAAGTGATCAAGAGGGATATTTTGGAGTCAGAAAGGAACGCATTGTTTGAGGCTATGTGTGTTTTGGAGAAATATTTTCCACCTCGATTTTTTGTTATTACTGTCCACCTCGTTATACACTTAGCAGAAGAAGTGTTGATTTGTGGGCCGGTAAGATATAGGTGGATGTATCCTTATGAAAGGTAATTAAATAGTAAATTATTTGCTTAACCTTTTTATGTCGACAAACATTTTTTTGTAATCGTTATATTTTTTATGCGTAGGTTGATGAAGGATTACAAGAAGTATGCTAATAATAAGAGGTATATTGAAAGGAGCATTGTAGAGAAATATATCGTAGAAGAATCGACTCTTAGTCTGCTTCACTTATATTGTAACATGTGATGAATGGACCAATTCTTAATAAATTTGGACATATTATGCATTTGGATAGATTATTAATTTTTGGTAATTTTGGACATAATATGTGAATAATTCATTTAGACATATTATTAATGCAGAATATTTATGCATTGTATATCTAACACTAGTTGAATTTCAGTAATGTCAAATGAAGCTAATGTCTCCAACCCACACGATGGTCCAGATGCATCATCTATAGACACCATAATTGCGATTGAGATCAATCAACATAATCAGGTAATAGGTAGCGAGAAATGTCGATTTATGTCTCGACATGGTAAAATGGTCCAGGCTCATATCCCAATATCGTATACTGATTGTCGTAATGTTCCAGAAACATACAAGGAAGATGTTTGGAAAGACATGAAAGTGAGAATTCTTATATATACTTAATTTATTTATTATATTTTCTTTTGTATAACTTTACACATTTCTTATAATTTAAAAATGTCAATTGTCTTGTTAGAGAACATATGGACTCTCGGATAGTTACAAGATTAGTTGCTACAAAAGTATGTGCAGCCTACTTAAAATATATAAATCCACGTTACGGAAGAGCTATTATGATAAATATTCAATTGATGCCGAAAGATTGGCCAATGTACCTCTAGGTGTTAAGCCAAAACAAAGGAAAGAGTTCCTGGAGCATGAGAATACGTAAGAGGCTAAAGAAAAGAGGAAATCATGGAAGGATAATAGGGCAAATATTGGGGCCACTCACACAAGTGGGCATGATGGGCATGCCCAAGTCGAGTACAATATGGTACATACGAGTATGTTTTATTGCTTTGTTTGATTAATATTACCTTGAAGATAATATATGTTATGTTTTTTATTTGTAGACAAAGAAATTGCATAAAAACCCATTGCGTGTTGATGTATGGATAGCTAGACACACATATAAAGATAGGTCAGTTAGAGAGAGCATTTTTCCAATCATGGTGATTTTCTATAAATAGTGAATGATGATTGTTACATGAAAACATTATACGTTCAAATGATTAGTCTTGAAACTTTTACATATTTGACATTTCACAGGACAAGGTGCTTGCGAAGAAAAAAGAACTAGAAGAAAGTTGTAGTGATAACACCAACCAGTCACAATCATTGAGAAATAATGACTTGTTTGAATTATTTGGTATTGATAAGAGAGGGCGCACTCGTGGTGTGGGTTCCATAGTTTCACTATCATCCATCGAGGCTTAAGCTCCATCTTTGTCTTCGCTTGCAACTGAAAAGGCCAATGGGAACCAAATGAAAGGTTGGCTCGATACATTGGAATCCGATATCAAAGGCATGAATAATAAACTAAGCAATATAGAGACAATGATAGGTATGATATTGGGGAAGTCCCATTCCTCCCCAGCTATTAGAGCAAGTGCACGTAATGGGACAGTTGCATCATTTAATGTAAAATCCTACTCACTAGAAGATGGTGTCTCCTGTGATGTGCACGGGTTTAATGGTAAGGTTATTGGCAAGGGAAGGATAGATGTTACCCCTTGAGACGTAATGCACAATCACATAGTGAATTATGAGAAAGATGTGGTATTGTTAGTGGACAAAGTGATTGTTATTGAGCTTCTCGGACATGTTGGTAGTGGAAGTTGGGTGGTGTGGTCGAAGAGTTTAGTCACGCATATTGTTGGATCCCAAAGACTTCTTACTTTTAATTTTTATTAGCAACTTGTTAAAGTCTTGCTTGTGTTAAGTATGCTATGGACTTGATTATGTCGTGGACTTTATTATGATATGGACTTTATTATGCTAGACTTTGTTATGCTATGGACTTTATTATGCTAGTATTTGCTATGGACTTTATTATGTTTGTTATGTTTTGCATTTTTGGATTACTCGAGTTGTTTTTTGTTATATGGTATAGCCCTTTTTAACTCCGTCAATGCAAATATTTCTTTTGCATTATCGGTCCAAATCTTGGATAACGGAAGAGGGAAGAGGTTTGTTCTTTTTTATATCTCTTACGATATGCATATATGTAATCTGTATGACAACTTTTGTGTGTTGTGTTGCAGGATGAAACTATGCGTTTTGGGGCAGTTGTTGAGGCCTTCGCAGCTCCTCTAAATAGGGACATTGAAGGTATATCTCCACATCTCAGCCCTTTGATTCTGATAGTGGTATGTATCTTCTCACATTATCTTTCTTTAAATTGGTTGATTCCATGTGCCGTTGAGTATTTGCATAATTCAACTCTATTACGACGAATGGTGAAAACTCAGATGTGTTGGTTTTAGTGGCACAAATAATTAGTACTTGTTACTTACAGTTCCTTAGTTATGTGAAGTCAGTCGTACCTTGACTACTTACTTGTTACTCTATCAATATGTACTTATTTCTCATGGTTCCTAGTGGTTGACACTTAACTACTCATTTTAAAGCACTTGACTTGTATAATGTGAGGAACATATAGTCTATGATATTGATTTAGCAAATTCGTGGAAGATTTTTTACTGAAAGCCATTCCATAGATGTCATCTGAATTATTTGATGTGTGATCTGGAACTTCAATAGTTTCTCAAGTTAATGCGCTCCATCTTAGCCTATTATTTATTTTTTTGAAGATGTACGAACTTATTCTTACTGGGGTGTTGTGTATTGTGCGTTGATGCTACAAAAAGATAGGTGATCAATGCTTCTTCCAGTAAATTCTTAGGAGTTCTGAAGTTACTTACTTGAGACTGTCGACTAATGAAAAACATAGGTGATCAATGGTTCTTCCAGTCAGTTCTTAGGAGTTCTAAAGTTGAATTGTATACACAAGCTAGAGTGTTTTCCTGTTTTGTATGTGTTTGGTACTTTTTGGATAGGAGTTTCATTGGTAGTTCACTACAACTCTACAACTTATGAATAAATGTAGTTTTTATTTGATTTTAAGAGAATAAGTTTACTGCATTTTGTATTGGTCACTACACATGATGAATTGATGCAGTGTTTTTATGTTAATTTTTTATTTGCGATTTTCAAATTGTACTACATTTTTAATATCGTAAAAAAAGGGTGCATACCCAAGTATACTCTGTATACAATATAAAAATGTGTTGAATGAACTAGGATAATAAAATTTCTGATTTTAAACAGTTAATTAACTTAGTCCGTTAGGTTGATAAAAAAAGAGGAAAGAAGTAAATGCATCAGTAAATGTGTAAAAGTTCATTTAAATTTTACGACGAAATTATAAAATGTTTAGTGATATTGTAGGTGTATTCTTGGAATGGTGTTAACATTCTTGGTATGCTCGTATCTTGTCAATGGTTCCTTGGTTCAGTCTAAAGACGTAATATCACTGAATCATTATGAACTGATTGACGTGAGGTTGATGCAAATTACAAGATAGCAGTTCTCAAGAAAGAAAAGTTGAAAGGGAAAAACTAGAAAGGGTCAACGTCTTCCCCCACACTTAAGGTTGATGCAAAAATCTCTATGAGGTCTGGAGGTACTTTCAAAACATTTTTTTTCTCTACCTATTTCTTTTCACTTTTCTACCCTCATCTTTTGGAAGGCTTCTTATTGTCCTCTATCAATAATTTTTCTAATATTCCTCAATAAAATTCTTTTTTATAAAGTTATAAGGATATTTTCCTAACTATATTCATAAAGTATTTTATTTACCCAAATGTGATGATGAACAACTATGGGTTGTTGGATGAGAGGCAGAACATGCTTGATTTCGTGTTGGCACTCACTGTGGAGAATTTTCTGGAGGGGCGGTTGCAGACACTTGTGATCAAGACTAATATGTCTAAGTCTATTCACTATTCTAGGGTTCTCATCAGGCAGAAGCCTATCAGGTATATATTGCAGCATTTTTTCTCTTTATGCATTGGATCATGTGTTGTAAACAGAAAGACAATATACAATGCTTACATACATATGGCTAGTACAAGCAACCATATGCAATTGAATGATGCTGATCCCAAGTCCCATTATAGATTATTTTGTCTCTAAAAATAGTATGTGAACTTGGGTGACATTATAAAGCTGCCCATAAAACAATACCCATGGAATGACAATTAACCAAGTGTGTGTTTTGAATTCATAGGAATTTTGTCAAGTTTATGAAGATAAATATGGAAAAAGTAAAGTTTTTTATTTTATGAATGCATTACGATTTATCTGCACCATATATCGTATGGATATAACTAGTAGATTCTGTCTCTTGTGATGAGACATGAAGAAACCTAGATAGAGTAGTAAACAGAGATAAGGATTGATGGTTTATTATATTTTTACCGTAGATTTATATGGTTGGCATTTCATATTTCAAAAGGAAAGAAAAAAGAAACTAGGATATTTGATTTGTTCCAACATTGTTCGTATCATAAAGTTCGAATGGATTCGTCAATCCTCACACCATAAGAACAGATACTTCTATGAAGGTGATGTGTCTGTTTTGGATACTATAGGGTACTATACTCGATGGATACTATTGGATATGTATTTGATGTCTTTTGCATGTAGATGAATAAACTTTGAATTTTGATACTTAATGGATGCTATTGGATACGTTACAAATACTTTTGGATTATTATGTTCTAGTATATTAATACAAGCTCATTGCATCTGGTCATCACTGGTGAACGCAAACAGTGGAAATAAAACGTATCTTTGTTATGTCAAAAATGTAACAATAAGTTAAACTGAATGAAAGAAGGTTAGTTTAACAAAGTATTCATGCTAGATAAAGAACTAATAATTATGATAAATTCTTAATATTGGGGACTAGATGGACACTTTCCTCGGCATTCTGCAACATGAGAATGAAAAGCATTGGTCAGAAAAATCAGATGAAATATTGGATTACGATACGACTAAGTTGCTAAGGTCTAATAGGAAAAATTGAAGTTGTTTGCAAAAATTACCCAAATGTGATGATTGAACTCCGAATTCCTATGGATAAAGTGGTTGGACTACTAGACATTCATATACGTGATTATTATCTCCTATGGCTACAGTGGTTGGATAGTAATTTGTTAATTGTAATAATTTGTTATTTGTTTGATTCTTGTTCCGCATTTTAGGTTTCAATCCACGATATTACAAAATAGGGTTTTGTGCTTGGTGTTTGAATGAATTCAAGTGAAAGCTAATTCGGATTACTTAATCAATCTTGGTTTAGCAGGTTAGATTTTTTTCTTTGATCAGTTCATTGTCTAATTTTGTTTAGATATTAGGTGTGTAACCTAAATTGTATTCTTCCATGTTGATTCTATTTTTATTTATAATGAAATGCAGGATTTCTCTTTATTTACAATCAATATATTATGTTTACTATTTTTCATTGATCCTCTGTATATTTACAATCAATAACATGATTACTGAATCTTTATTGGTTTGCTACCTGCTATATTTATTTTCTTAGATTGTTTAATTTGTGCCCTATCTATTTGGATATTTTTTTGGTTTTACCGGTACCTTCTCTTCAATGTAGATCCTAGGTACTGCCATTCTATGTTTTGTCAATAAAGATTACTTTTATGTTCTTATTTTTCTGCCTACATACATTTTTCTTATCCTTTTCAATCCGTGTATGAATTTTTAATACTACATAGGTTTGTTCGATAATAAATTAGGGCTTGCAAAGCATAGTTAATAAACGAGTGGTAGGAGCAGACATTTATGACATGGAATGTTTTGTATGTCAGGGTGTTTGAGCTCAAATTCTTACGGTGATGGAGTTGCTTGAGCTCAATATTGTGGACTACTTATTGGAGACAATCTAAATAAATGAACTTTCACAAAAAGCTAACCAGAGAAGGAAAGGAAAGCAAGACAATAAGAAGAGTAGTCACAAGCTTTGTCATTCATAATACCATATTCAAGGTGTGGTCAGTAAAATTTTTTGACATACAGATCAAAGTATAAGATTTTAATGGTCTGTATGTTCTAGTATGATTTATAAATTATCATATAAACTAACAACTGATTTGTAGAGCTTATGTGCAATATAGAGGGTATAATCCATTGCATGAGGCGTTTGGCACTATGGCCTTTTTTTCTTTTCAAATTCAAATTATATTATTCTCTGAACTTGTGACATAAGTTTTTCATTTGAAAATTGTTGCAGAATAGGAGTATGTGTAAACATGAGTCCAAAAAAAGACGGTGAAAAGCCTGCTGGCAGTGTTAGTACCTCCACTGGCCCATCACCTAAGGAAAAAGGCATAGTTATTGTTGATGAGTTAAACCACGGCGTGGAGAACATGAGCTTGGAGGCCCAGGATAATGTGTGGGAGGTTGCAAGAAGAGCAGGTGGTTCATCGCGTTTTTCGAGAAGTTAAATAGTTTGAGGATGGAGCAAATAAATGAATTGGAGAACTTGTAGCATGTTCATGTGTATGTTTTTATTTATATTCTTATCTTATATTTATCCATTCGTCTGCTAGACTGATAACCATTAGATGGCTTATCTTTAGTTGAATTGGTAATGTATTTATGTTTGTTATTTCTTATTTTTGATGTGCGCACATGTATATTTGGATACAATAACTACATGTATGAAGTTTGTTAAGGAGAATACTCAATATATACCTTTGGTGTTCTTTCTTCCTTTCCTGATGAGTGTTTGTTTATGTCGAACATGTCATGAAATATTGTATGAAAGTGTTTAGTATAATTGTTATGTTTTGAGTTGTTTTTATTGTTTGTTATATGTGAGGTTGATGGCATGTGGTGGATAATTTTTATTTTTTTAAATATTTTAACTTATGTAAGTGTTCATAAAACTTACAAAATGAACATTGTTTTCCTTACAAATTAATATTTCTAAGTGTTATGAACAGTTACAATATATATATATATATATATATATATATATATATATATATATATATATATATATATATATATATATATATATATTTTCTTTTGCAAGTATTTATAACCATTGTAAATTAAAAAAAGGTTATTAAATTTTGCAAGTGTTCTAAACACTTGCAAACGAAAATTTTGCAAGTGTTTAAAATACTTGCAAAAGTTTCATATGCAATTGTTCAGAACACTTATTAAATTTTTTGTAACGGTTGTACGAAATGGATATGTGTTCCCAATGAACACTTGCAAATGACATTTGCAACGGTTTTGAACACTTATAATTTTTTTTCAACGCGTCGATTTGTAAGTGTTTTAAACACTTACAAATGCCATTTGCAAATGTTTAAAACACTTATAAATCGCCTGTTTTGGTGTAATGAATTTTTAATTTTTCAAATTAAATATTAAATTTAACAAATTAAGCCAAAGTGAAATGTTGCATCTATTTTGAATAAGTTGTGATTAAACAGATTAACTAATTTTTATTGTAACCTAAACATGTATCTATGTGAGTGCAGGATAAAATAAAATAAACCAATCACAACACTTGATGTACGAGTAAAATCCACAATGAAAAAAATCTCAGACGATCCAGCCACGTAAATTCACAATGATATGAAATTACATAAGACTGATAGAGGACTGACAGAAGACTTACACAACGACTCGACTCCCTTAAAATCCTTGACGCTTCTTCAATCTTCAACCGCTTCTTCACAAGATAACGTAGAAATCTACCCACACAACTGCGATAACGTGTGAGTCCACACACATCTCGATATCCATAGAACAACTCAATTTACCATCACATAATACGGAGCCCACCATATGTAAATCGACCAGGCACATAATCCATCGCACAAAAGTTTTCTCTATTAAGATGATGAGAATAAATCTTTGGTGCCCTAAATAAGAATTTCAAATCATATATGAATTGAAACTTGGATTCTAAACAACTTGGATGTAAAGTAGAGTTTATGAGAGCTTTTTGATAGAGTTTGGGATCTCAAAACATACGTTTTTCTCTCTTGTAAAACTGCTACTCCGCACGCCTATTTGTAGGAGGTTTTCCAAAATTGAGATAAAGATGAAAAGTAATTTGGAAAATCTCGAATCTAATAGAAATTTGAAGACTCATTCGCATTAGGTACATCTCGTTCGAACAAATCGATGCATCTCGTTCAAACACCTTTTAAACGACACTTCCAACGAGATTACACCGAAGGGAAGAAAATATCTCATTTGAAGTTTCGTTGGAACGTGATCTAACGAGGCATATAGACTCGTTTGAATGACATACCTAATGTAGTTCGGATGACTCACGAAAAAATATATTTTTCTTCTAAGAAATTAATAAAAGGATAAAATCATTTTAAAATCAATTTTATAAAATCCTAACACCCAAATATCAAATATCCAAAGATCAAAATATATACGCATCCATACCTAAGATATTAGCGGAATATTAAGATATAAACGGGCACGAAACACGACACAATGATGTAAATCGCTGAATATTAGTTGTTACACCTTGATCCAAACACGTCATAGGCTTGAAAAGTCAGCACACTCAAGTCCTAACCTATTACTCAAACAGTTTTGTCGAAACATGGAATAAAGCCAAAATACATACAAATTGAGTCTATTGGAAATTTGTCCTTACAAATCTCCCCTTTGTCTTTCCCTGGAAAAAACCGAAAATAAAAAATTACATGGGTCGTCAAGCTCATCTAAGACGCAATCTCCAACCCTAAAAGGAAAAAGTACAACTTGAACGACTCATAGACCTTTAGTATCTTTATACTCTTGAAAATTTTTACCGCATATTGAAAACCTGCACACTTAAACACATCTTCAATGCAAACAAAATATAATAACATAAATCTGTATATGAATAAAAATGCCCCTATGTTTAACAATACCCATCTAGGTAAGATGTCTCTCCCTAAGATAAAGATCTCCTCTTAAAACTAAAGTGAAAGATACCATTTCTCCCACTTTTTGTTCAAAAATAGATGCATAATAAACCATTTATCCCCCATAAACCATATATCCCCCAAAAATTGAGAACATGTGATATTAATAGGAAATATAGAGGAAAGAATAATAGCATGCAACGGTGTAAAGTGCAATAAACACAAGATGGCAACACAAGCACAAATAATTCAAACAATGATCAATCAATACGAATATTGATGCAATAAATAATACCGACATGAATACAAACCGAAGCATGAGATACCAATGTAAACAAGCAATAGGAGATACCGGTATGATCATATAGCATGTCAATTTGATTAAAAGATAAAGAACATGGCAATATGAATCAAACATAAATGCAAAGATTAATAAAAACGATACCACTTATATAAATTTGCAAAATATACCAATGACACACCAACATATATATATATACAAAATGACACAAAACATATAAGCATTACACACCAGTAAAATAACGATGTGTCTAAACAAGTGGAATGGACTCAAGGGGTGTAAACTACAAACAAATAAATTATGACCCAGTCGCTCAAAAATGTCCAAAGATTTTTATGTAACTACCTTAACTTTATCAAATAAATATCTAGTCTCACAGTGACAGATAAAGTGAACTCATAATGGAAAAATAAACACGATGCAAACTAGCTTAGAAATATTGTTGATTCTTAATTCAATAGCGTCAAACATGAAATAACTAGGACTCATTGTGCAAAACCCATTGATCTTCAATTTATAAAACCCCCAAAATTATAGATATATCATTTGTTCACTCTCATATTTTGAAGATACTAATTTACTAGAAGAATCAATGAAACAAAATTTTGGCCTTGGCAATATATTATTTCTTTTGCCTCTCATTTTTTAGTTTTTTGCCTACGGTGGCCTTTCATGCAAGGAATATTTCTCCCTTCATATCCCTTTTTCGTGCACATTCATATTTCCAATAAAAGCACAAACTCACGAAAAATAATTCTTGCATGCACAAGTCCCCAAATCAAATATATATATATATATATATATATATATATATATATATATATATATATATATATATATATATATATATATATATATATGTGTGTGTGTGTGTGTGTGTGTGTGTGTGTGTGTGTGTGTGTGTTTATGTGAAAATATTGTTAGGAGAACATCTCACTCAGCTCATGTAACATATGAAGTTAAAATCTAAAATAGCTCGTGCATATGCGTAAGGAAGCATATGCAAAGTGAATCCATAAGAAAGTCATTTTTAAACTACTCCATATAAGCATTATTAACACCAATCTAAGCATTGATTTGAAGTGGATTCAAACACACCAATATGCCACAATTTTTTTGTAAAACTAAGTTGCATGTAAATTGGGAAAGCTAGTGCACCCTAGAATTTGTATGAAATACCACCAATTTTTATTTTTTCAAAATTTTAATAAACTTGCACCGATTTTAAAACCACAAGTGTTGTGTGAAACAATATTACCAATTTTAGTCTTGACCTAAACATGCATCAAAGTGAGTATAAATAAGAATAAAATAAGAAAATCACAACACGGTGATCTACGAGGAAAACCCACAACTAATAAAACCTCAGACGGCCCAACCACACAAGTTCACTATAATATAGGCAGTTTACAAGAATAACTTAAACTTATTCACATAATCGATGCCTTCAAGCCTTAATGCGCTTCGTCGTTCCATATAACCTTCGTGGCAGCCATTATTGGATGCCTTCCATTAGATGTATAATACAGGAGCATTTCCGTGTCTCGGTATCCCACTGATCTTACTTGTCTCATGACTAGTCTAGTCATCTCTCAAGACAATAACAATATCCATCACTCGAAATACTCATAGTATGAAGAGCAAACATATATGGTTCAACACAGAAGAGATCCCAAATAGACATATGCATGTAGGATTCTTGGATCTCAAACTTTGGTATAAACTAGGCTTTGGTAGGCATCATATTTAACTTGGAAATATATTTTTGCAAAAACCCTCTTAAAAAACTAATGCCAAAACTAAGTGTTTATAAAGAACATGAATTTTGAGCTGACACATTTTTTGAGGAAACTCGTTCGAATAAAAACACCACTAGACCCAAAAGGCTAAAATATCACCTTTGGCAGGCCAGACTTGTCATTGACCGTGATAAAAAACGCATTTTTTGTCACAGTCAAAGACTTTGATAGGTCCATGACAACTTTTATAGTAAAAAAAATCTACCCCTCTTTTTTTCCCACCTTTTTCTTTCTCTCTCTCTCTCTCTCTCTCTCTCCTTTTGTATATAGATATATATGTGTGTGTGTGTGTGTGTGTGTGTGTGTGTGTGTGTGTGTATAGAACTGCGCGTGTGTGTGCGCGCATGTGTGTGGGGGAGGGTGGGTGGGGGTGGGAGGTGGGAGGGTGGGTGGAGGTAGGGGGTGAGTGGGGCAGGGGGTGTGTGTGTGTATGCGTGTGTGTGTGTGGTGGGGGTGGCCAGTGGGGGTGGGAGTGGGGGTGGTGCGGCAGGGGGTGTTTGTGTGTGTATAGTGTTTTTTTTTCAATTTTGTTTTTGGACTTGAAATTACTTGGATATTATGAATATTGATTGAGTATTTTTAATTTAGGGTTTTCAATTGATTGGTATTATTATTTGTTAATGTTGATTGGGTGGTGTTAGTTGGGATTGAAATTAATAGGTATTTTTAATATTGATTGTGTCTTATTGTTTAGAGAATTAAATTAATTAAACAATATAAATATTGTTTGTGTATTGTTATTGAGGTTTGAAATTGGTTAGAAATTGTTAATGTTGATTGGGTGTTATTGTTTAGGGCTTGAAGCTAATTAGTCATATGTATTTAATTTCTTATGTTGTTGGAAATGAATTAATTGAGTAGATGAATTATAAGGAGTACGGGATACACGTTTGTTGGTTTGTTGTTGTCGTTGGATTATATTGGACGGTTGTGGTTGGATATGGAAGTTGGTTGTTCAATTTATTTAAAATCATTAATTTAATTCAAACTAATAAATCCTTAAATAATCATATTGTCTTAATTTGTTGGGTTGGTTAATTTTGGAAGCGGTACGACCATTGGATTATTGTCCAAATGGGGGGGGGGGGGGGGGGGGGGAGAGTTTTCAACTTTTTCTAAAATTACTCTGTGTCACGACCCCTTCGAGAGTGTCACGACCACGGACTTACAATAATTAAACGACACATAATTTAAATTACTTATGGTGCACATAAATACTAGCCTTCTAGTTATTATGCGTACGCATTCAATATCCCTTAGACCCGTTCGAGAGTCATTACCCCTGTAATGAGATCTCTCGAATTGTCCCATTTGGACAGTTTGGGACTGCATGTATAATAATATTCTTCGTGGCTTAAACTTGTTAATTTTTGGGGAAGTTTTGCTGTCATATCTTAGTGTTCTCTCGGTACATACTAGATGATGCGATGTTAAGTGTTATTTTAATTGATAAATTAAAATAACACTCGCACTGAAGACTGACATTATTTCTATCTATTTTTATTTTGAAAATTGAGTTGTATTTATATTCTTTTGATTTTGGTACAATTTGGTTTGGATATGATTGATATTTGCATTTCTATTTTATTTGGATATGGGTTATAAATGCCTTGATTTAGTATATGATTTGTATTGTATTTGGATATATTTTGTTTGAATAGGTACAATTTTGTTATAACAGGTATAAATATACTGTTGGGCATTTGCAGTGGACATACTTCCCAACATTTTTTTTTAAATTCTGCCAAGAATTGTCAGGGTAAAAAATCGTGACAAGCCCGTGACAAGTTTCTTTATCACGGTCTTTGATCTTGATAATTTTTTGGTGTCTTCATGGGTTTGTCACGGTCTTTGACCGTGACAAAACTTTCCACGATCAAAGACCATGGCAGGATCGTGACAGTCTATTGAACTTATCACGGTCAATGACCGTGACAAGTCCGTGACAAAGACACTTGTCACCCCTAGAATTATCACGGTTAATGACCGTGACAATGTAGTTCGTTCGAACGAAAAAACTATCTCGTTCGAATCAAAAAAATTTGTTTGAACGATTCAAACGAATTAATAATAAAAAATATTTTTGTTCGAAAATCCATTTTATGAAAAGGCCTCAAACATTTTTTATAAAATAACACCCAAATGCATCCAGGGACCAAACACAAATATGTATTCATACCTTCATTGAGATCCGTTGGATGTTAAAAATGAAAACTCAGCATGCAATCCAATGTAACTGTAGTATGTAAAAATTATGTTCGTACGTGGACCAATGAAGAAGATACACCTGTCATCCAACATGACCGACCAACGTGCCTGATCGGCCTCAGAACACTTAGTCAGTAGGATGGCCGACCAAATCTAGAAGGCTAATCAATTGGACATCAACAGTTATTCAGATGGAATACCAACCAACTATGAATTCCAAGGGTTTTACGTATTGTATACAGATGTAAATGCCTGACAAATATAAAGGCATTCCATCTGTTGAGTTTCACACCCCTATAAATACAAATCAATCATTTAGCTCAAGGGAGAACTCGAATCACACATATGCTTATCTTATTAAGCTACTGTAAACTTCACTGAATAACAACAACAGTGGACGTAGTCTATTTTACAACTGAACCACTCTAAAATTTATGTCTTTTGTGTGTGGTTTGAGTTATTTCCACAAACTTTATATGTGATTATAAAATGGGGATCTATCCATTTTTAGACATCAACAGGTTGGCGTCGTCTGTGGGAATATTTATTTGTTATCGTTCTCTACCAAACCTATTTTCTTAGTCTTCCTGAAGGATTGTGCAAGATGAATGAAATTCCTGAAAGCAGTAATGATGTTAGAGGAAGTGATCTTCCTAGCACAGCGAATCTAAATGGAATTCTAGTTAACCTTGCCAAAGGTCAAGAGGTTATTTAAGAAACTTATGAGGCAATTGGTTCAATCCTTGCAAGTTGCTCCATCCATGAATACTACTGATCCATCTCATAAAAGAGAAATACCACCCCTCCTCCTAGGAATAATGAAAATAGTTATTCCAGGTCTTCACGTGATAGGTATTATCGCCCAGGGGCTAGTTCATCAATTAGATCAACGGATTACTATGGTGATCTCTCTCTCACCCTTGAATGTCTTGGAAAGGTTAAGCAGGGCCTCAAACTTTGATCATCTGGGTCCATAAGTAAATAGAGGATATTAAGCAGAGAATGATCCCGATCACAAGAACATCGTGTCGAACACCATGAGGGATCAGTTAGGTCTAGAACAAGCGCGCAAGGATCCGCACGTGTGAAGTAGACTTTTTAGGAAGAGAGATCAACATAGACGGATGGAAGTGATGGTTGGTCTACTTTCAATAGATCTCAGGATGAAAATCCTTCATAGAAAGGGTCGATCCAATGATTAAAAGATTGGCTGGCAGAGATGGCCAAAGCGAATAAACTATTGCAGTGAAATTTTGTGAAGGGGTCTCCTTTCATCCAGGCAATTATTGATTTCCCTACTCGGTCTAAGTTTAAAACACCAGTGGTTACCCTCAAATATGATGGTAAGACTGACCCAGTTTTACACATTAAGCAATATCAGACTACAACCGATATATACTCTGTTCCTGATGAAATGAGATGCAAAGCTTTTTCAAGCACTATCACCGATTCAGCTCAAATATTGTACAACAACTTGCCTCGAGGATAAATCTCTACCTTTAATCTACTCTTCGAGCTATTTATTAGTAATTTTTGCATTGGGGCTAAGCCAGGTAAAAAAGTAGCTCATCTTCTAAGTGTTCGATAATGAGTAAGGGAAACCCCCAGGGAATACATCACCCATTTTAATAATGGGAAGTTAGAAGTGGATGATTATGAGGAAAAGACAACCATCACATCCTTGATGAGTGGGATAATTCCAAAAAAATTATATTACGCATTAGCAAAAGATCCCGTTAAAATTGTAATAGAGCTCATGGTCAAGGCTGGGAAAATTATGAATGCCGAGGAAGCGATGGTTGAAAAATAAACCCCTATGACCAAGCCTGCAGAAAAGAAGGAGCAGAAGCACAAGAAGGAAGTGAAACCAAAGAAATACGAAGTGTATACTCCACTAATAATTAGTATTCATCATGTCCTGAAGGAAATCAGAAATAACAAATACTTGAAATGACTTGGGAAGTTGAGATCACCAACCAACATGAGAGATAAGTCCAAATATTATGAATTCCATAAAGATCATGGGCACATAATTGATAATTGCATTGCATTAAATAACGAGATTGAATCCCTCATTCACCAACGAAAATTGAACAAGTTCGTTGATCGGAATGTAGACCGAAAAACTAGAGGAAGTTAGGACTCCCCTTGTAAACCTAGAAATGACAAGAAGAGGAGTCACGAGGATGATTATGAAGATGATCCCGACCTGTCGAAGAAACCCAACTAATTAGAAATTAAGGTAGCTATGATGAGCTTTAGTTCTTTTGAATATCATGTAATTACAAGTGGGGATGTTGGAGGAGGAGATAACGTCGTTGAGAGGAAAGCTTACCTGAATGAAGCTAAAGCTTGCTCCTATATACAACCAATCAATTTAAATGATGGTGATGATAGATCTAGAAAAGTAAATAAAGACAAGCTTATTATAGGTTTCTCTAAAAACGACATCTCCGGAGTACTTTATCCCCATAACGACCCACTGATCATTAAATTCAGAATCCAGGAAGCCATAATTGCTAGAGTTTTAATTGATAAAGGAAGTTCTGTGGATATTGTGTTCTATAATTGCTTTAAAAGTATGGAATTAACAGTAAGTCAACAGGAACTATACCATAGACCCCTGATTGGTTTCTTAGGGGAAAAAGTAAATCCCTTAGGAATTGTCAAGTTAGAAGTGTTGTTCGGCATTTGGCCAGTAAGCCGAACAGAGAAGATACAGTTCTTCGTTCTTGATAAGAATGTCCAATCAGCCTACAACGTGATTCTTAGCAGAGTAGATTTGAAGAAATTCAAAGCTATAACATCCACTGCCCACCAATGTCTGAAGTTCCCTACTCACTTCGGAGTTGGTGTAGTAAAAGGTAATCATAAAGTGTCCAGAGAATGCTATTATACTTCAACCGAGCAGGAAGATTTGATTGATCTAAAGAAAAAGAGCACCACCTACCAAATTGACGCCATGGAACCTAATGAAGTTAACACTTTGGATCCCAGGGATGAAACAGAGTTGGTCAAAGGGAAGATAATAGAAACTACTGAGAGTATAATCCTTAACGAGAAAAATCCAGAAAGAACCACTCAGATTGGATCCACGTTAGCACCATCCATCAAACAGGAATTACTTGCATTCCTATGGGAATGAAAAAAGCGTATTCGCTTGGAGTCATGAAGATATGCCCAAAATTGATCCCGATTTCCTCTGACATGAGCTTAATATTAACAAGGATACCAAGTCGATTAAACAAAAGCACATGGTGTTTATCCCTAAAAAGAACATGGCCATCCAAGAGGAGGTAGAGAAATTGAAAAAATGCCAATTCATTGAGGATGTTAAGTACCCAGAGTGGTTGGTAAATGTGGTATTGGTAAAAAAGAAAAGCGATAAACGACATATGTGTGTAGGCTTCACAGATCTCAATAAAGCATCCCGAATGATCATTTTCCTTTGTCTAGGATTGACCAATTAGTAGATGCCGCTGCAAGACATGAATTGTTAAGTTTCATGGATGATTACTCTAGCTATAACCAGATAAAAATGAAGCCAAGAGATAAGGACAACACTTCTTTTATCACCAAGTGAGGTACCTATTGCGATAATGTTATGCCTTTCGAGCTTAAAAATGCTGGAGCAACGTACCAAAGATTGGTAAATAAAGTGTTAGAAGAATAAATTGGGAAGAACATGGATGTATACATAGATGATACGCTAACCAAAAGCAAAAAAGCTTCAGATTACATCAAAGAGATCAGTTAAACGTTCGACCAACTGGAAAAGCATCAAATGAAATTGAACCCTATAGAGTGCGTGTTTGGTGTGCAAGAAGGGATGTTCCTCGGCTTTATAGTGAATCAGAGAGGAATAAAAGCTAATCCTGCTAAAATCAAAGCTCTGATTCAAATGCAATCTCCAACCTACAAAAAAGATGTTTAAAAACTTACTGGTAGAGTAGTTGCCCTTAACTAGTCTGTTTCTCGATCAACAGACAGATGCTTACCATTATTTAAGGTAATCAAAAAGACATTTGAATGGAACAAAGAGTGTGAAAAATTATTCTAAGATCTGAAGAAGTATTTTGGATCTCGACCATTATTGTCCCAACTAATTTTAGGAGAGAAAATACTTATATTTTGCTGTTTCTGAATCTGCAGTTAGCTCAGCATTAGTCCGACTAGAAGATGGAGTCCAAAAACCAACAAGGCATTCAGATGTGCAGAAATAAGGTATCCGCGTTTGAAAAAAATTAGCGTTAGCTCTTATTGAAGCTTCAATACGAATGAAGCTGTACTTTTAAGAGCATACTATGGTTGTATACACTGATTTACCTCTTCAACAAGCACTTCAGAAGCCAAAAAAGTCAGGCAGGCTAATGTGTTGGGCAACAGACCTTGGAGAATTCGATATCATCTATGAGCCAAGATCATCATTGATGGGACAAGGTATAACAGATTTTATTTCAAAATTTACATATCCAAAGGTTACCGACCTACCAAACTTGCTTGTCGAGCAGACTTCTCCTAAAGAGAACTCAACTCCAAAGTAAATGAAGGTCGTAGTCGATCAATATGAATCATCCATTGTCCAAGAGATGGCTTTGAAATATACAGAAGAGAGCAAAAATAAATTTTGGCAAGGATATAAAGCTTTAATAGTGAGATTCCATTATGGAACATATATGTGGATGGTTTCTCATGTGCAATCGGAGTGGGGCTAGTCTTATACTTAACACTCCTGACAACACTGGTGTTGAATATGTACTCAGGTTTCAATTTCAAGCTTCAGATAATAAAGCCAAGTACAAAGTATTAATCATGGGCCTCGAATTAGCTTTGTCATTAGGTGCTGTGCAAGTAATGGTGCATAGTGATTCTTAGTTAATCGTCAATCAAGTGCTTCAATTATATGGGGTCATAGGAGATTTAATGGTCAGATACTTAGTTAAAGTTATGGAGGTGATCTCCAAATTTATAGCAGTCCAGATAGTGAGAATACCAAGGATAGAGAATGATTGAGCCGACACACTTGCTCAGCTGGCCTCAGCAATCAGGATAGAACTTAGGAGAAGTATCCCTATGTAGATATTGTCATCCAGGAGCATAGAGGAATATCCTATGATAAATTTCATTGTTGTAGACTTGGGACCATTATGGATGAACCCAAGTAAAGACTACATTGAAAAATGGGTCAACCAACTGATCCCAAAAATGCAAGGAAACTCAGATACAAAGCAGTTTGGGTATGTATTGAAGAGAGGAGTATTATAAAAAAAGAGATATATTTTTTCTTTACTACAGTGTATCCATCCCCTAAAAGTTACTAAATTAATTAAGAAGGTTCTTGTGGGCCTTATTCATCTGATCGGTCATTAGTCCGGCGAATTTCCAAGCAAGGGTATTATTAGCATACTATGAAGGCATATTGCAGAACCTTTGCCAGGAAATGTGATAAGTGCCATAAATTTGTAGAAATTCATAGGGAAACAGGGGATACCTTAACACCAATGACTTCTCCTCAGCCTTTCGCCATTTGGGGATTTGATTTGGTCGGCCCATTATCGACCACCAAAGGCAGGTTCAAATACTTAGTGGTAGCAATAGATTAATTCATGAAATGTGTGGAAGTAGAACCATTGAAAGAGATGCCCTATGAGAAGGTATTTCAGTTCATATGGAAGAACATCATATACAGGTATGGCATGCCTTATGCCTTCACTACTAACCATAGCACCCAGTTTGACAACGATGAATTTGAAGCATACTGTGTTCAATCCAAGATCCAGAAACTTCACTTTTCTCTAGGACATCCATAAAGCTACGATCAAACAGAAGTAATGAACAAACTTTACTTAATGGACAAAAAAGGAGACTCAATGCTACCAAGAGTAACTGGATCAATGAATTGCACTTTGTTCTTTGGGCTTATAGAACCACATCGAGAACAGTTACTGGGGAAACACCTTATACGCTTACTTTTGGGACAGAGTCCATGGTACCAGCCAAGATAGGCCTAAAAAATCATAGAGTGTGAACTTTGATTCTACCCAAAGTGATCTAATGAGAAGATTGGACTTGGATCTAGTGGAAGAAGTCAGAAAAGATTCTTCCCTCAGAGCTGCTGCATATCAAAAAAGAACTGCCAGTTTTTATAATAAATGGGTCAAGTCGACCAATTTGAAAGAAGGAGATTACGTCCTCAAAAAGGTCATTCAGAAAGGAAACAAGATTGAAGCAAACTGGAATGGTCTTTATCGCATTTCAGCAGTCAGACTAGGAACTTTTCAGTTATAGACTCTTGATGGGGAAGAATTAAAGAACCCTTGGAACACCGACCACCTCAAAAAATACTATTAATAAAATAAAGGCATTATGTATCTTTTTCCTTCAGGGTCAATAATTTTTCCTTTAAGTTCAAATAAAAATCTTGACTTCAGTTCAATTATGCTTCAATTTTTTTTTTACAGAGTACGGTGATATACATCCCCAGCAACAATAAAAAGACAAAAACACAATCTTCAAGTATTGTCTCTTGGCCTTCAACCCTTGCCAATCAAAAGACAATAACTACTTAATCAGGTTGAACTTATCAAATTCGAGATGCACCAATAGCTTAATAAACATTAATATTTTTTTATTATGTTAAATACTGGAATACATATATACATTCCTAAAAACTAGAATACATATATACATTCCTAATACACTTAATCGCCAATGATTATTACTTCATGTTTGACTTCGTCTTAACAAGTCACGAACAAGAAGTTTGTACTTCATGTATGACTTCATCTTAATAAGTCATGAACAAGAATTCCGCAAAGCTTAACGTGTAAACATAAGAAGTTTTACCCAACTAAGTTAAAACACTGCAATATACATATACATTCCTAAACACACTTGGTCGTCGCCACTGATAACTAATGACAACACTTAGTTCAAAACTGCTTGCATCTTTACCTAAGTGCGTTAGTAGAATCTAAGGCCCTACAATCTTAGTTCAAATATTAAACACATCACTTGTTGAACAAGAAAATTACCTAGT
The DNA here is from genome assembly GCA_949130495.1 of Sambucus nigra. NCBI lineage: Eukaryota > Viridiplantae > Streptophyta > Magnoliopsida > Dipsacales > Adoxaceae > Sambucus > Sambucus nigra. The sequence goes on along the minus strand of OX422208.1, from coordinate 22,780,672 downwards.
CGGCTAGCCGATTAACTAATCATAAGCTTAAAATAAGTATCAAAATTAAATGCATAAACAAAACATGTATTTAAGATAAAGTATTTTCATTTTCAAATCACAGGGTGTAACAATCAAAGTTCAGCAAGTACAAAAACCAAAATTATTCTGCTGGACGTTTCCCCTGGTCTTTGTCCATTCCAGTTGGAGGATCGTCAAGGGTATATGGAGAGTTTATATAGTTAAAATCTCTTAACATCTGTCAATTACTGTTGCTCGGCCTGTTAATCAAATTAGGAGGACAGACTATTTCATGCTCACCGCGAAGACCATAATCCCCTATATACTTAGTTATCAGGCATTGAGGAATGGCATCAAGGGGAATCGAGGTTGTGTCCAATTTGAATGGAGGTTTGTCACAGTCCAAGAAGCCTGGATCATTTCAATACCACAAGGTACTGTTCTGGTCATACTTTATTAAGGTCAACACATCAGTCCATACCTATTTGTAGCCCTCACGATTACTCTGAGCAAGGTGCTCATATATGCTGGCTAAGGCCTCATTATAACCCTCCATCCATACCCCCTAACCTGTTTGTGGAACTAAAAGGTTAATATCTCTACCTTGTTTTAAAACTTCTTGATGACACTATCTTTGGCAGTCAACTGAGCTGCATGGTTGGCAATAGCAATATCTTTAGCTTCCAACTGGGTAGATAAGTTAGCAGTAGTGGTATTCTTTGCTTTCAACTGGGCAGCTTGGTCGACCAACATTTTATAGTTATTTCTTCATCAATTGTTGGTCGGACAACCACCCTATGCCTGGAAGTTTGCCCAGTATTGGTTCTTTGTTGCAATGCGTCGAGTTTCTCTAACAATCTTGCATTTTTAGTCTCTAAAAAGGAAGCACCTTCATTAGGACCACTGATAGATGATTTCTTCATACTATCAAGCTCATCTCTCAATGCATTATTTTCCTTTTCCAATGTAGCAGAAATTTCTTGGGCATTCTCCATATCCTACTTTAAAGATAATTCTTTCTTGTTCAAAGCAGAAGTGATGTCTTGCAACTTTTTGTCAAATACCCATCCTTCACTCAAAGTCTTATATATGTCTTCATAATCAGCATGAAGTAAAGCTTTGGAATGATTGTGATCTTTCTTCAGTTGCTCGATCATTTCGTAGTAAGCAATATTATTAGCTACAACTCTATCCCATAAGCAATGAAGATGAATAAACGACTCCTTGACTTGGTCGGATACATCTGGGTTGAGAAACCAAGCTAAATCTTCTTCAGTCAGAGGAGCACCAGCTTCCAGGAGTTCTTACTTCGTCTAAGCAGATCAGACTCAGCAAATCTTATAGTTTCCCTCCTTGTGTCAAACTGGAAAATCAAATTGGCATATAAGTTTGCATAACATTCAAGTACACCAGACAACACAAAGAGTAAATAATGTTGTTCAACAGGAAGTCAAGATCTTCTAAGAACACAAAAGTATATATAACAAGTTATTCTTTCATTAATAAATGATTTAAAAAGCAAAAGTTATTACATCAAGGAAAGGTAAAGACATTAAAAGTGGACTAGTTAGGCCATATTCTTATCATTATCATGGGCTTGATCATCAACTTGTAGGTCTCCGTTAGTGTTGGGCACTACTAAAAGCTCAGGGGGTATGGCAGAAGACTCTCCTGATCCCTCTTCATCATTAAACTCCTTGTCTAAGTCAGGAGGAGTTCCAGGATCATGTCTTGAGAAGAGTTCAGAGTTTTCCTCAATTCTGACCAACTTTAGAGCCTCACTCTAGCCTTCCTTGAAGGATAATTTTTTGGCATACTCAATTTTATTAGAGGCGGCAAAAATATCCTTCTCCCAGCCTTTGTTGAAAGTATTTTTACCCTTAGCCTTCAGGGAAATCACATCAGAAGACAAACCAGTCATTTTGTCTTCTGTAGTCTTGGCTTGGTCAGTAACTTCGGCATGTTTTTCGTTAGCCACTTTTACCTTGCTTTCAGTAACTGTTGTTCTCTCCTCTACAGACTTTAGCTGGCCCTCATCATTATTGGCTCGGTCATTGGCCTTCTTTAACTCTTCATCCCAAGATTTTTATTTGGACTCCATAGCTCAACGAGACTCCTCCAATGAATTTTTTAAACCTTCAAATGCCTCTTCAACCTCTCCAGAAGAACGCAGTTGGTCATCCTTCTCGATCATCTGTTGAAATCAACCAATAACCGCCAATAAAAGAAAAAATTTATAAGACATCATCATTATGATAAAGTCCAACAAATAAGAGAAATTTACCAGTGTCAAGATATGACAAGCTCTCTCAATAAGACGGGACCTCAACAGGGGGGATGATGTAGTCCGATTAGCTGGAAGAGTCCCATACTTGATTAAACCCCTGGCTTATCCAGGGTTAATAGCAACAGAGGCAAACCCAATGTTAAGGTCAGTTTGGATTTTTTTCACTAACTCCTGTTGGTCGGCAAACTTCTTAGTAGCTAATGCCTACTGCTTGGCTGATATCTTCTGAACCTATTTTGAAGAATCAGGCAAACCTTTCTTTATCCTTCTATACTTATGCTCCTCAACATGAGCCTCTTCAGTATTAATAGGCCTCTTTTCACTAGCCTTAGATTTCTTCTTGCCGACATCAGTAGCTTTGGAGGAAGGATATGGGGATGACCTATCAAGTTGGGCATTTTCCTCTTCGTCGTGTCTATAGAAGGAGAAATAGGAATCTTAGAAATGTCCAAAGATTAAAATAAGGAAGAAGTTTCTCTTAGAATGACTTCAGTACATGCAGACTCAGTACCAGAAGAAGTTGGCACAAGATCCTTTGAAAATAATGGGGGCAAAGAAACTGTAGGTCAGGCAATGAAAGAAGTAACTGAACTTTTGTACTCCAGTAATAAAGATGCAACCCCAAGATTTTATGCCCCAAACTTTTTATTCAAACCCCTCAGAAACTTCAGGTCGTTGATGTTAATTTCCCCTTCCTTAGGGAACTTCTTTTTTACTTTCCTCTACATTAAACAAAAGCGATAATGTTAGTTAGTATACATCATAAATGCTAATCAAAAGAGGAAAAATAATTAACTCAAGCGGTAATGTCAGATTATACTGGGGCCAGTATAAGCTACTCCAGTGGGAAGGGGAATATATTTCCAGTTCTTGATAATAATGCCATACTCCTAATAGTCCTTATTTGAATCTGGTAAATTGACTACTAAGGCCCTATTGGAAAATCTGGTCTTCAAATAGTAGGTATTATCATTGGTAACCCATTTATAGCAAAACATTAATTCAAGAATACCAATACGGGTCCCATAAAATTCATTTAACCTATGAATCCCACTGATAACTCTCCAAGTATTGGGAGCTACCCTGGCGGGAACTACATCAAAATATTGGAAAAATTAAAGGAAAAAGGATTCGGTGGAAAGTTTATACCACACTCTGCTATGAACAGAGTTGGGATCCAATGACCCTCAGAAAGGGAATAGACATCAATAGGACCCCTGGGTATCTCTAAATCCACCCAAGGGGGCATTTTTTTCTTTTCTCTAAACTCTTGTAGAGAGTTATCATAAACAATATGAACTATGGTGACAAAAAAGATAAGACAAAGAGAAAAAGAAGGAGATCTTACAGAGATTTAAGGATTCATCAAGAACTGAATAGAAAGAGAGGCAAACAAATCGTACAATAATAACTCGAAATCAAGAAGAAAGTTAAAAGTTCAAAATATTTAAGGTAAAAATAAAGGGTAGAAACTTTGTACCTATTTATAGGTTGCCTCGAGAAATGGGAAGAAATGAATAACTGAACGAACCACATAGCTATCGCCAGCTGCACACTTTTCGAAGTGTTAAAAGATGACTGTGACCTATGGAGATTTAAAAAGTTTGAATTATTTATAAAAACTCCATCAGCAAATAGTGCAGGCAAATTTTTTTACAAGTGTGGGAACTCGGCTGCCAAAATAGTACGCCGATAATTTACCGGGATAAATACTCCTACTTTCATGAAAATATCAATCATAAAGCATTGGGGTTTTGTTGTATGTAAAAATTATGTTCCTACGTGGACCAATGAAGATGATACACCTGTCATCCAACGTGGATGACCAATGTGCCTGATCGACCTCAGAAACACTTAGTCGGCCGAAAGGCTGACCAACTCTAAAAGTCCAATCAATTGGACATCAACAGTTATTCATATGGGATACCAACTAGCTATGCATTCCAAGGGTTTTAAGTATTGTACACAGATGTAAATGCCTGGAAAATATAATGGCATTCAATCTTTTGGGTTTCACCCCTATAAATACAAACCAATCCCTTAGCTCAAGGGATAACTCAAATCACACATATGCTTATCTTACTAAGCTATCGTAAACTTCACTTAATAACAACAATATTGGATGTAGGCTATTTTACAGCTGAATCACTCTAAAATCTCTGTCTTTTTTGTGTAGTTTGAGTTATTTCCATAATCTTTATTTGTGATTATAAAATTGTAATCAATCCATTTTTAGACATAAACCATAACCTTGATGTCACTTTAGCTTTGCCATACAATCTTCAATGACACTTCATATAGTTGAAGGACATAACTCAGGTCCTTACTTATGACTCAAATAAGTTTTTTTCAAGAACGAAATAAAGCCAATACTTACAAATTGACTCGATTAGGAAATTTGACCTTACAAATCTCCCCCTCAGTTGTTATGGGACAAAACTCAAAACGAAAAACTACTGGGTCATCAAGCTCATTAAGACTCAAATCCTAAACCAAAGGGAAAAAAGTTACAGACCCTTGACCGAGACAAACTTGAGTAGCTTTTCTCTTGTGTAAACCTTTACTGCATCACTGGTTATCTGCACACTTAAACATACCTTCAAATACAAATGGAATGTAGCAATATATAAATTGCATATGAAAAACCCTCCCATTTGTCTAACTATCTCTACCTAATAAATGACTTCTCCCCCTAAGTTAAAGATCTCACCCACGGGAAAAGAGTTAGATATCATTACTCTCCCCTCCTTTTGTTCAGGAATATACAAAGAATAAGGTGCACAATAATAAAACATTTTGTAAGGACATAATCTTATAAATATCCGGGGTAGAATCTAGGAAGTTTTCATTTGTCCTATATCACAACATATATGTCTGATACCTCTACATTCGGCACGTTAACACGATCATCTACGACGGCCTTGATCCGAATCTATGCATCCACCATCTTCACACGTGCATCATTCTACATGCAATGTCTCCTTCAACTGTTCCCACGTCTCCACTCATGTTAATGGTAAAATGGTTATTTGGAGTGTTTATTATTTTCATAATTATTTGGGAAATTTATAGAAAATATTTTCGAAGTCAAAATTGTTTTAACAAAAAATCAGAATTTTTTCTAAGTAAAAAGCGGAATTTTTTGGTCATCGAGCTCGTTTGAGAGACAACACACTATCGTTTAAGAAATATTTGTATGTCGCGCGAAGTCTCTCAAGCGACACGTGTCTCGTTCGAGCGACATCTCTATGTCGTTCGAGTGACGCGCCACCTCGATTTTCGTATAAATAGTTGTGCTCATTCTACATATTTTCCAAGCCTTTTTGCACTGACGCTTCTATGATTTTTATACCTAGAAACAAACTTCATTTTTCAAGGGTTCTAAGCCTTTTTGATTCACAAACCATTCCAAAACACTTGTGTGAATCTTTAAACCTTCAATGGATCGTTCTACTCTTCTGGAGTAAACTTGTGGAGAAGCCGACTCTTTTCCATTGATGACCTTTTGGAGCTCTTGCGAGATCTTCCAGCTGACGACATCAGAACCGACACCTGCGGGTATTTCGTATGTTACTCATATTTTCATTGTAATCAGTGTAAACCATTATTTATAAATTATAGTGAAAATAAAAAGGTTTTGCCCCTTTGGGGGATTTTTCCTCAATTGGTTGTTTATGAATGAATGTTCTTGCATTATACTAACTCCAATCACACCTAGTTGCACGTTTAGGATTTAATTATAAACTGGGTTTAATTAAATAAATTTCTTTGTTTGAACATAAGGCGCACTCTCACATTAGTATCAGAGCCTCTTACACAACTTTACTGTGTAATTTTCTGTAAAAATTTTCTAAATATCATTTTCTTTAAAAATTTGATTTCTTGAACAGGTACTTGTTCAAATGGAAAAATCGTTTAGTAAAATTCCAATTTTTGACGGGTCTAATTATGCGTACTGGAAAGCCCGTATGAAAACTGATCTTAAAGCTATTGATGAAAGTGTGTGGTTTCTTGTTGAAAATGGGTGGTCTCCTCCCACCGTCACTGTTGATAATGTGACAAATATAAAACATGTGGATCAATCGACTAAGGATGAACATAAATGGTCCATGTATAATTCTAAGGGTCTGAGTGCCATTTCTGAATCCATCTCTCCTAACGAGTTCCGTTGCATAATGACGTGCACCATGTCTAAAGCAGCATGGGATGTTCTCCAACTTACCCATGAAGGCACTAATGCTGTTAAAGAATCAAAGCTGCAAAATCTAACTACTCAATTTGAAATAATCACCATGCTTGAGTCTGAATGCTTTGATGAATATTATGCTCGTTTGTCTGATATTGTTAACAACTAATTTAACCTTAGTGAACACATTCCTGATATTAGAATTATTAAAAAGATTTTGAGAACTTTGCCTAAGCGTTTCATCCCCAAAGTCACTGTGCTAAACTCTTTAAACACTTTAAAAGATATTAAATTAGAAGAGCTGGTAGGAGACCTCCAAACATATGAAATTGACATGTTCCTTCACATGATAAAATCTAAAAATAAAGGGATAGCACTTCAAGTCCAGGATAGGAAGAGTGAGGGGTCGACAAGAAAGAGAGTAGAGTCATCTAGAAAAAAAGAGAAAGAAACGTCAGATTCAGAGTGTGACCCTGACTTAAATGATTTGTCTTTGTTTGCTAAAAAATTTAAGAAAAATCTCAAATTCAAGAAAAATGAAAATTTCAAAGATAAAAAGAATTTTAAGAAAAATAAGTTTGAAAAGAAAAATGAAAACCATCATAAACACCCTCCTAAGAAAGACGGTAAGCGATGTTATGAGTGTGACAGTAAGGGTCATAGATCTTTTGAGTGTGCTACTAGGCTGAACAGACTTGCCAAAGAAAATGGCAAAGCGGTTCTCAACGCCACCCTTAGTGACGACAGTGAGGTCGAGTCGGTGGACTCTAGAGATGAGTCATCGCATGAATGTAACTACACCGAATTCATGGATAGTCATGTGAGTACCTCTAGTGCTCCTCAAGATGATGAGGATGTTAATTCACAGGGACACCTCGACAGTGAGAACGAAGTAAGTGAGAGGGAGGATGCCACAAGTGAGAGCGAGAGTGATCTTCGACGCGCCTACGCCGAGTTGTATGTCGAGTCATTTAAAACCAAAAAGTGTAAAAATGCGTTAGTTCTTAGCATCACCTCTTTAGAGGAAGAATTAGGAGATGCGAGAAAGAGAGAGTCCTCCACCTACACTGCCTTAAGAGAGAGAGTCTGTCTCTGTTGAGAGAGAGACTAGTTGTGTTGAGAGAGAAAGTAATTTAGAGAAAGAGAAAGGGGACTTGACTAAGAAAATGGCTAGTCTTGTGAGTGAGATCCATTCTTCCCTGGAGGCTCGGAAGATACTTGAAGCCCTTGAAGCCCAGCTTACTCATGATCTTGAGAGAGCACGGGAGGTCATGGTTCAAATCGAGGACAGATCTGGAAAGATGGGAAATATGCTCCTCGATCCCACTTTAGGTTTTGGCGAAAGGCAGGGAATAGGTTTTAAAGGTGCTTCCATATCCTAAATAGCACCTGGACCAGTTCTTGAGTTTACAACGACTCCATATAGCCATCATCAAAAACCACAAAAAAGAGTTCGACTAAAAAGAGCAAACCAAGGTTGACCTAAGTCTATGTACTTTTGTACCTGCTACAAAAGAAAGGGCCACCTCAGGGAGTTTTACTATAGTTTGGGTTGGTCATGATGTACTTCAGCTCCACCACGTACTACTAGTGATTACTCTAATCTGCGAGAGCAAGTTGAGTTTCAAGTCACCACTTCTCAGAGTCTTATGGAGCAGTTCCAACGTATTTCTATAACGTCTGTGAATACTTCCAAAATCCTAAATAGAACCAATATTGATAAGGTCAAACTGAAGGTTACCTCCTCTTGGGTACCTAAGCTTGACGTAACTGTCCTTATTGCCCATGTTGCTCTTAAAGCTCATAATACTTCTCAGTGGTACGTCGATAGTGGGTGCTTCAGATACATGACAGGTGACGTGTTATTTTTTACCTCTTTAGAGGATAGCAAGGAAGGAAAAGTCACCTTTTGAGATGAGAGCAAGTCTAACATAGTAGGATGAGGTACTGTAGAGATACCAAGATTTCCTAAGGTAGAGAATGTTTTGTATGCCAAAAGTTTGAGAGCAAACCTTCTCAGCATTAGCCAGTTGTGCAACGCTAAATTTACAGTAAAGTTTGACCGGGATGCGTGTAATGTGTATGAACAAACCGATAAACTTTTAGTGCAAGGGGTAAGAACTGATGTTTATTGCTATGGGACCATACCCAAGTCCTCACTTGTCTGTAATAGCTCCATGATCACTCCTATGGATCTATGGCATTAACATCTAGGTCACATTAACTATAAAGATTTGGAGAGATTAGCTAAAAAGTACTTAGTACGTGGCTTGCCATCGCTTGGAAAGCCAACTTTCGTGATTTGTGGACCTTGCCAGTTAGGAAAACAATTCCATAGTCCCCACAGGAAGTTGAATTCCATTACCACTTCCGGAGTGCTTGAGTTGATACACATGGATCTCATGGGTCCCACTCGCATCGAGATCTTAGGTGGTAAGAGGTATATCCTTATGATGGTAGATGATTTCTCGTGATACTTTATTATGGGTTTTTTTAGAGAGAAATTTGATGCTGTGGAATTCCTTAAGACCAAGTGTCGTGTCCTGCAAAATTAACACGGTGTCTGTATCAATAGAATACCGAGTGACAATGGCACTGAGTTGAAGGAAGAAAAAGTCGATCTTTACTGCGAAAGCCTTGGTATTAAACATGAATTTTCGGCCGTGAAGACTCCTCGATAAAATGGGATTGTTGAGAGGAAGAATCAGACGATTCAGGAGATGGCTAGATGTATGCATCTAGGTCATAATGTTGCTAGGAGATTTTGGGCAGAGGAAGTGTTTACCGTATGCCACACGATGAATAGGGTTTACCTTCGTCCACACACACTTAAGATGCCTTATGAATTACGAACTGAAAAAAGCCCAGACTTGCATATTTCCGTGTTTTGGGGAGTAAATTCTACATCCTATGGGACAGAGAGAAATTAGGAAAGTTCGACTCCCGAAGCATCGAGGGAATTTTGGTAGGATATTCATCAACAAATAGAGCATATCGAGTTTTTAACCTGAAGAGCTCTAAGGTGATGGAGTCAATAAACATCACTGTGCAAGATGACGAACCATCGATGTCTTTTGATTTCACCCATTTGTGTGAGGATGACCCACTCCCTATTGATGATCCTGTTGTGTCTCCCATACCCAAGGTGGACCCTACTCCTATTTTAGGGGACAAACCTGCTTGGGTTCGCAAGAGTCATAATCATACTTCTATTCTAGGAGATCCCACCCTAAGGGTCAAGACTCATGCTCAACTAGAGAATGTTGTTATCCATATCTGGTACACATCCAAAGTCGATCCCAAGAACCATAAAGAAGCATTCAAAGATGAACACTGGATATCTGTTATGCAAGATGAGTTGCTTCAGTTTATAAAGAATGATGTCTGGAACTAGTCCCCTGACCTAGTGAGACAAATGTGATATGTACCAAGTGGATCTTCAAAAACAAGATGGATGCGACTGGTACTATTGTAAAAAATAAGGTTACGTTGGTCGCTCAAGGTTACACACAGATATAGGGGTAGACTTTGACGACACATTTGCTCCTATTGTGAGGCTTGAGTCCGTCTGTTTACTGCTCGCCATCACATGTCATCTGCGCTTCAAGTTATATCAGATGGATGTCAAGAGTGCCTTTTTGAATGGCATTCTACAGGAGGAGGTTTACGTGGAACAACCAAAAGGGTTTGTAGACCCTAAGCACCCTGATCATGTCTAATATCTGAGGAAAGCCCTGTATGGTTTGACGCAAGCACCCCGTGCTTGGTACGAGACGCTTACTTCCTATATCTTAGCTTGTGGCTATGACGTTGTTCGTTAGGAGATATGATGACGGTGCTATTTTGGTTGCCCAGGTCTATGTGGGCAATATAGTCTTTGGGTCCGCGTGCTCCCAGCATGGGGTTGTTACGACAAGCAAATAAAACAACTGCTATCATTAAAGAGATACTAAAAAGTATTCCACGAACTATTTTTGATTTTTTAATTTTTTCAAATAAAAATGCAAAAATAATTTTACATAAATCACACACCATGAATTTACATTAAGATAGACAAATCGTGGAAACAGAATGAATGGGTGTGAACAAATTTCAATAGGAATATCAATACAATTTCATATCATAGGTGCACGATGAATCGGAATACTCCTAACGAATGAACTCAAAATGTCCTGAGGTGTCAAAAATGTTGAATTTAAATGATATCGACTCAATTAATCAACACATCAAAGTCAAAAGTGATTCTCACACCAATAACATCTAAAACTATGTAATACTTTTTCAAGACGCTGTCAGAACGTGCAAACCCGTTTATTTATTTTTCCATCCAAACTCCATCATAAATAATAATCATTTTTTTTCTTGAGGTGATCTAAACTAAATGGCCCATTTTTGGCATATTTATCTTTTTATTACATTTTGGTTATTATCCTGGGCTCTTTTCAAATGGTGGCTTTCACGCATAGTCAATTTTACACTCTCGTAGCCCTTTCCCATGAACGCTCATCATATTTTGTTGCAGTTTAATCCTCACGGTAAACGATTCTTACATGCACTACTTTCATTGTCAAGTTTTATCGCATTTGGTTCATTTTAAAAACAGAATTGAGATGACAACACTCTAACCAATATGTGATAAACAAGTACGATAATCAAACAAATTCGTGCAAGTGTGCATTACAGGAAATTATGAATTAAACATATAGGTATTAATCACAAATTACATCTTAATAACTCCACACATTATAAAGCACACAAATAAAATGATGACGCATATCAACACACTATCAAATAGTCACATGGATATGGAATGATGTTGTGACTTGGTCATTCTAAATGTCCATTCATATATGGTGTAAACAAAATATGAAAATATTTTTGTCTTTTGCCATAAATTTTATCAAAATAAAATCTTTTTGTATTTTTCTAAAAAATTTCAAAAACAAAAATCTTTTGGGTTTTTCAAAAAATATATCAAAATGGAAAATATAACTACAAAAATGGTACATGTCATAAAACTGGCAAGAATTGATCATAAAGCACAACTAGTGTTTGACAAACATCCAAATCGATCAACCAAGAGACATGACATGGGGTAAATCACATGCAAGCAAACGAGATTCATGAACAATCAATCCAGCAGCCTCTAAATCCGATTTTCTAACCCAAACAGGTTTATAATGACATGTGGGGGTGTTGGGAATCAAATTTATTCTCTTATTAAACTTCCTAGGAGTGTTTTGAAGTTTATAATAGAAACGGCTATGAGGACCTTACCTACCGCAATGTATGCAAGTGTAAATCGGGCTGTGATTTTTACCTAAAGGCAGTCCTCGCCTAACATTCCTAGATGGCGCTCTCTTAAAATTATAGGTGGTTCTCTCACAATGTTCCTAGGTAGCTCTCTCCTAACAAACCTAGGTGCCTCTCTCTTAACAAACCTAGGAGGCTCTCGCTCACGTGTGGGGTTAGCTTTGGGGATGTAAGCAATCGTGTCATCGAAGCCTAAACCACACCTATCGTTCTTGATTTGGACAATGCCTAACATCTTATCTAGATTTTCTGACCTAGACTCCAAATCAACCTTCACCTCTCTTGACTCTCTCAAACTCTTTTCAAGTTCACCTATCCTAGACTCAAGTACAGGTCTGGAATCCTCAAACCCTAAAATCTCCTTTTTCATCGTCTCCATGAACCCTCTAAGACTATATCCCTCACCCTCGACATAACCTAGTCTCTCTCTAAGCATCTTCTCACGTGCCCGAAAATCCTCAATCAATGCATCGGTGATATTCCAATCTGATACAGGTTCTTTCAATTTAGCTTCTAATTTCAAGTTCTCCTTTTTTAACTTTAAAGATTACACATACAAATCATTGTAGACAACTTGCAATTCACTCAACTCTTCTTCTTCCTTATCCTCACTCGCTCACCCTCACTCTCATCACTAGTCACAGGGGTGGGGAGCTCTCACTTAGTATCATAAATAACTTCTTTTTCAGAATCACTATCGCTAAGGGAAGGAACACGAGATGTCAGTTCATTAAAAATCTTTCTTACATGAGTTGGACACTCATATATTAAATGACCAATTCCCTCACTAGCATGACACCTCTCAGAGTCACTTTCAACAGAAGAATAAAAATAAGAATTTGAGTGACTTTTCAGATTAGCCCTTTCAAAAAGTTGACGTCTAAAATCATAAATTCCACCAAAATCCATACTTATGAAAATCGGGATTTCAAAAACCAGATTTGAAAAATGAGGATCAAAACACAATAACTTACTGCAACCCGTTCTGATACCAATTTGAAAGTGCTATAGCGGAACAAAGAGACTTCTCAAATAAATCAAATTTAAATTATGTAACAATCCAACTAGTTTTAATAAAACCCAAATTTTAGTTAAACCCTAACACATGCATATAGGTGATTTAAAATTTAAGGTGGTGCGTCGTTCGAACGATTTCCCATGTCGTTTGAACGACAGTACAGGTCGTTCGAAGGAGAAGCGCAAAAAATAAATTTAATTTTTTATTTCTGAAAATTCGTCTTTATGTCCTGAAAAAATTATTTTAAGGAAAAACAACTCCTCAACACTTAGAAAATATTTTGGAAATATTTTCCAACCTCCTTTAAAAATTATCCCAACACTTGTAAGTGAACCGTAAAGGGACTTAAATACTTCTCACCGAAATTAACCTTACAGAGGCTTGAATGTTGAAGAAGCTTAATATTCGGATTCGTCTCGATGCATGTATGATCTTGATCAATTCTTCGACGGTTGTAGCGGTATACGACATACTCAACGGATAATGGACATTTATAAAATCATGTCCTTACAATTTTTTAAGAAACTCATTTTTTTATAATAATAACTCATTTTTTATAAATAAATAAGAAACAACGCATTTAAAAAAATAGTACATTTTTTTTATAAAAAAACAGTACATTTTATTTTATTAAAAAACACCTTTTTTTTATATAGAAACAAGGCGTTAAATATAAAAAAACCAGCGTGTTAAAGAAGTGGATTAAAACTTATGTTTGTTGTTGGGTAAGGTTGGGTAATAAGTGGGTTCCGCCGACCGTGGACTTTGTGGACTAATTGTGTCACACAATTTGTTTGGGTTAAATATTTATTTGTTTATATTATGTAAAAAACTTTGTTATGTATTTAATAGGAGCAGTTCGTTCTTGTCCAGACTTGCTTTTTAAGTCCCCAGACCGAGACCAGAAAAAATAATGCGATCATTCATACTTTAAGATCAAATTAAGATCGGATTTTAAAAAACCCAAAAAAGTGGGTTCGGGCCGGTTTAGTTTTTTGCTTCGTTCGGTCGATTCGAGTTCGTGCACACCCTTAATGTCAACTTAACAAACAAAAGAATTTGTAGCCCTTTTGGTAGTTTTTCCTATTATGGGAAAAAATTCTAATAGGTCCTTCAAGTTGCTCCGCAAAAAAAAGCCTCGCCTTGATTGCTTCCTTTCACACCGTATTAAGCACTCGGATGCGCATACAATGTTATTTTTTACTATAGTACTTACTATTGTTCTTAGTTGTAATGAAAATTAATTATTTTCTAAGAAAACATTCTTCAATGTATGGGACTACATTTTGTTAATTTTATTATGACTAATAACGTCAATTGTTCGGTCCTAAAACATTTTATTAAATAAAACTAAGGAGACCCACCAAAAAAACCATTTTGTGTACTTAATGCATTAAAAACTTGTACCCTTCTTACTGTGGGTCCCGTCAGGGCATAGAAATGGGTCCCACCAATGCATTAAAAATTGTACCCATTTTTGTTTAGTTAAGCGGGTTCACAAAATGTGTTTTATTGTGGGTATATATAGTTTTACTCCATTTTAGTAGCTACATTTTAAGGGTTCGACTTGGCCCCTTAATCTTTGGACTAACCCTCGAATCACCTCCTCTCAATCACCTATCACAATTTATTCATGATCTCAAAGGTCTTTCGTTATCCCTCTACGCAACCTTCTTATCTGACTCCCATCCAATGCTCACCGGCTCCAAGTCAAACTGTTTGTCCAGGAATCCTTCCTCACCACCACAACCAGTGGCAGAGCCATAGTGCAGTTGACCTGGGCACAATCCCAGGCCAAAAATGGTAATTTTAGATTTTTTTTTTTTTATATATGTACATCTATTAGTAAGGGAATTAAAGGGAAAAAAGTTGAGAAAAAACCCCTCCCTTTCACCTAAAAAACAAAATTCCTAAATTTTATACCCATTTTCACTCTTGTTTTGCTTTCCCTATTCTCTCTTCTTCTCTTCCTATTTTGTTGAGTTAAACTTAAATCTCTACACCAAATTAAGGTATATTCTTCAATCTCTGTCCATTTTATCTAGGGTTTATATATTTATCATTCCTCTTGCTTCCACCGCCACCCCCCCTTTTTAGTAAATATCCATTGTTAGGGTTTGTTGAAATTTTGTATAGCAAATATTCATTGTTAGATGCTTATTTTTTGTATAAATGTTGTTATCGGTTTGTAGTAATTATTTTTGTGGGCATGAAGTTGTTGAAAATATGTTGTTGAAATTCGAAAATATATTTCTGATTTTGTTGTTGAAATAAATGTTGTTGAATTTTTTTTATCCAGTTATGGAGAGATTTTTTTAATCCAGTTATGTTATCGTGAATCAGTTTTAGAAAATGAAAAATCGTAGGGGATTTTGTAGAATGTTATGACAACTATCTATTTTTGTATGAACGTACATTAGTATAATTTTTTAATGATGTTTTATTTTTTAAATCGTTGTAATTCATATATTTATATGTTATTCTCTATGAGGTTAAAAGATTATTATAAATACTCAAAAAAAATTGGGGGGTTCCTTTCCCTGAACCTCCTGAATTTTCATTTCGTACCCAGCCCACCAATTATTCCTGGCTCCGCCACTGACCACAACTCCGTCCTTGATTGTGCGTATACTTCCTAACTTAGTTCGATTGCAACTTTATATATGTTTATAATCATAACATTCATTTTTAATAGATGCACATATAATTTAAAGCTTATATAATCTAGTATGCATCATTTAAAAGTCTGGTGTAATCCAATTGGGAATCATAAGTAATGCAATATAATTCACATCCATCCATGGCCACATGATTGAAGTCTATGAAATAAACATATTAATATTAATACTTAACAAGTCTCAAACACGCACTCTTGAAGATTGACAAGAAGATAACTACTGATTATATAGCCATAAACTAATATATGGGACATGCCCGCATACTTCAAGTGATAATAGACATTTTAAGGTCCCGAAGTCTTATTTTTTATTTCTGGATCCGAAATATTTGGCAAAAACAAAAGAAAGAAAACGACATGAGCAATTAAATAATAATATGGTATAAACAAATAGGGATTAATAAGAAAAAGAAAACAATAAAGGGAGTAATACGAATGTGTAATTATTGATTCAGTTTCTCGTGAACACATGGGTGTTTTTATATGGACCCAACGATTCAATATAAGACCCCCGATTGATAAGTTTGGATAGTTAAAAAAAAGTAATGAAACGACGTTAACAACCCTTTTATCACACCCTACGGTATCCTTTCCATCCTAAAAAAAACTATTTAGAACATATTACCTCAAACAGCAAACTCAAGGACTCCACCAATTAATCTAGAGGTTACCATACTAAAATCCAAAGATGTAATGCAAAAAGTATGTATACCCCCCCCCCCCCTCCCCCCCAACACACAAAAAAAAATAATGGACTCAAATACATATAATAACAAAACTTATTAACTGATAGTGAAAAAGCATCATTATAGAACTTTGCATTCATCTTTTAATTACTGAATTTTCCTTGAGATGTATGAGATCCATTTCCCTCATAAAGCAAATTATGGAAATTATTCCAGAAACCTTTAGATGAAATTTTGAGATGATAAAGGTCCATAAACATGAACTATTTTTTGAAATGTCATCATACACAAATTCCATATATATTGATATGACAATATTTTACACATTTCTTCATCAACATGGACATTATATTTCTAGCATTTCACTGATTGAATCCATGGGCTTATATAAAAACACCCAATTTTTATACACCTACCATGAAGAATGTTTAACTGGTAAAATGTAAATTGTTATCTGTTTTTTCAAAGCAAGAGAATCAATAGATAAAAACCTCAGTCCTACAGATTCAAAACTAAGAAAGAAAATTATGAACCAGAAAGAAAAATAAAAGCGAAACAAACCTATCATATATTTATCTGTAGAGTATCTCATCAATATATTTCACACACTCGCGGATGAGATAACCGAGAAAAATCAATTTGATAGTGCGTAAGATCTCCATTATGGCTCTCCTTTTCACCCTGTCCCAGTTAGTCCCAAACAAACTTTGTAAATCGCTAGTTCGTTTGCCACCCCCACCCCCACCGCCACCGCCATGACATATGTAGGCTTTTTGTAGAATTTTTGTAGGCTTTTTGGCCTTTTATGACATGGTTATCGACACAAATAAGCTTAGGCTATAGAGAGGGTTAATATTATGAAATGAAAAATCTCGATATATGTACTACTTGTACGACACAAATTCACAACTGTACACACACTCGATTAATTACTTTTAGGGCTTCTTTCGTGGCTTCCGTACAACAACTATATGTCATGTTAGGTTATGTACAATTAGGGATACCAATTTTAGAAATGACACGAAATAATTCAAAATTGACCCAAAATTGACACGATGTTTCGTGTTTGTGTCGTATTTTTTTACACGAAATCGTGTCGAGTCGTGTTCGTGTATTAATTATGAGTCGTGTCGTGTCGTGTCGTGCTATCGCGTTATCGTGTTTTTTAGGCGTGAAATTTAAGAAATATAGGTTGTCGTGTCGTGTCATGTCGTGCCGTGTTATTTTTTATTCGGGTCGTGTTCATGTTAGCTAAAAAAACACGAATTCATGTCGTGTCATGTTCGTGTCCGAAAAAACCTTGTCGTGTCGGCCTAAAACACGACCCGTTGACCCGAATTATCACCCCTATGTACCATACATGGATTTCGTAGTTTGTTTCTTTTTTTCTTTTATTTATTTAAATTTAAGGGTATAGCATATTTCTTAAATTAAAATTTTATGATCATCTTGACAAAAATAATAATAATAATAATTCAACACATTTTTATTTAATTTTTCTTTCTTTCTTTATTCTTTTTGTTTTAGACTCACTCACCCTATAAATACTATACTTTATAAATTTAAAATTTTAGAAAGTCACAATTAATTTTTAATTTAAAATTTTGTATCATAATCTTTCAATCCTAATTATGGAATAAAAGTTTATGGTATTCTTTTCAAATCCTTATTTTGGAGATATAGTTAAGGTATGATTTTTTAATTTTTGATTTGAAATGGAGAAAAGATTAACATGCACGCTTGCTTTACTAGTTAGGTTGTTTTTCAAAAAACATACTTTTTTTAAGTCCAAGAAGCCGGAAAGGTTCGTTTATTATTACTACAATACATGCACACGCTAAATTAATACATGCGGAAATGGAAGGGACTCTTACGTCCATCCAGGTGTGCATGGATTCTTTCCATGTAGATTTTTGTTATAGACATTATATTAGATTTAAAACCCGCGCGATGCACGGGTACTTTGAATTTTTATTTGTATCGAGTTGTATAATTTACTTTTTATAAAATCAAATAAATATACACGTATTTTTTAATAAAAAGATTATTTAAATGAAAAAATTTCATGTAAAAAATTATACAACTTTGTCTAATGTTACATCACCCTCCAGTCAATTAAAATATATGAATTGTGTTAATCCAACTCAAAGTGTCAATTCGTAATATACATATTGAAACAGTATTTGAAAATCTCTTAGTGAATAATCAAACATAAATAATTGATTTTTTTTTTTTATTTTCAAACACCTTAACTTTACCATACATATAATTAAACAAAGTTATATTAATCATTTACAGATGTAAAAGTATTTTTTTGAGCTGAAGGTAATAATAAATTTTATTTATAAAAAACACCTCAGATACGAATGTTTTTTCTACAAGCACTTAAATCAACTAACTTTGCACCCAAACAAACTTTTATAGCTTAAAATGTTTGAAAATAATGTTAGTTAAGGCTTTTATTGTATTACATCCTTTTTCTCTATTATTGCACGCTGTTTTTTTTCTCTTCTTTTGTAATTTTTTTTAACATTTTAATTGTGTGTGCTTCTAATTTTTTTTAAAATAATAAAACACACTCCCTCCAGCCTAAATTAACATTCTCTGCCTTGGAGGAACATAATAAGGAAAAAAAATACTTGCAAATTTATTCTCCTAAAATTGATTAATACCTACGAATCTATTTTTCTTGTTTTTGTATTATTTAACTATGTAACTTTATAATCTCACATAATTTTATGTGCTATTATTAAATACGACTATTAATTTGGGACCGGACTAAACGACAATCTCAAGAAGGCCAATAGTATACAACCAGTACAACAGGGTAACTGCATTTTAAATTCAAATAATTAAGAAGATATTTTTTACAAAGGTAAGACACGATTTCTTCCTAGTAAGCCATGAAGTTTTCGTTACCCCACTCTTGAAATGAGAAACCAAATAATGCAAGTCTACTATATATTTTATACATCCAAATAACATATATTATATTAAAGTAAAAAAAAAAATGAATGAGACTAAAACCAAATTATCAATTTTTTGTTAATTGGATATTATAAAATAGTGAAAAAATAAAATGAACTTATGAAGAAACATATTTTTTTAAAGAAACATCCTTCTTATAAAAACCTTTGCATTATGAGGAAGTTGTTACTTTCCAAGTTCTTACATAAATTGAGAATCTAATATAATAATTAAGACTCTTGCAATATGAGAATTTACATGGTTGAAAATTCCTTTTTGCTGATTTGTTTATCAGCACTATTATGGGGACCAAAAGGGTGTTCATTAATAGGAAGAAGAGCCTTCATTGGGTTGTATTCACAAAAAATAATTTCAGCACGGTTATTTAACTCATCATACCTTACGAATTTGGTGATTAGAATCATACGTTACAAATACAAAGACCCACACTATGATTGATAAAAGTTAAAATATTAAGGATCAGTTCTATCCAAACTTGCTGTAAGCTTTGACATGTGTACAGGAAGTAGGGGATCTTGCTCTATTGTAAATGTGAAGCGCCTGGGAAATGTATTTATAGATGGAAAATATGAAAAGTCTTGACTAAAGATATTTGCCCTCATATTTGCGAATAGTATAATAAGATTTTCAAATGAAAAGGCAGTTAACATCTCTGAAGGTAAAAAGAGAAAACTCCGAGTAATGTATCTCAAATTAGAGGTTAAAACTATGGACCCTAAATAGGTTTGGTTACGAAGAGTCGTGTAGGGAAGTTGAAAGGAGGGTTCAACTATAGATGAGGTGATGGAAATTTGTCTTAATTACAACTCTATTTTGAAGCCACGTGGCAAACTCACAATTGGAGACACCATTTTTATATTTAGATATTAGATATAGAGAGACAATAGGATTTAATATTTTATTCATAAAGAGGAGAAAAGAGAAAATGTCGACATTTTATCCAACATATGTGATAATGATGAGGTCAAATAAACATCAGAATCAGTTTGTGTTATCTCCTTGTTCTCCTTATCATGGCCCTAATAGTGTGCGACTGAATTGTAACAAAATTGGAAAATCCTCCTACTAGTATGCAAATGCTCCGGTGGCGATGGAGGTGGCAGCGGTGGTGGCGGTAAAGGGAAGAGATCAACTGACACGGGAGGAGGAGGCTACGATTTAGATGACAAGAGATTTGCTCTATTTCTCAAACACCTGGCGTCGCACTTAAATTATACCCTTGCTATCTATGTCATGATCCTATTATATGACATAGCTTCATTGGTCCCGGGCTTCAAACCTCGTCCCAATGCTATGCTGCTGATATCAACGTTATGTTCTTTGTTTGGATGTTATTTGTATTAGTTTACCCTTTAAATTGACTTTCATTGGTTTAATTCCAAACTTAATATGAACCCTCTGTGTTTCTATTTCAAGATAAATGGTATGGTAATTAAGTGTTGAAGTTTCTTTCGTCTATTATGAAATGTTGCCAAACACATTTTTTCAGTATGCGCCATCTATTAGTTTGTGCTATTAGTGATTCATCAAATTCATAATAAAATTTCGTATTTCAATCTAAATCACAAGTGCAAATGAGGATTACAATTCGTTAAAAAAATATTGTAATGAGCTTATGGAGTTTAGCCTTTTTAGGTTTTTTTTATTTCTTCACTTACATTGGAGTATATTGTGTAGTTCTTGTTTCTATAGTGTCGGGTAACCCCTATTGTTACCCAACACCATAGAAACAAGAGGAGTGCCTCCAATGATCGCTATAACATTCGCGTTAGAAAAGTTTTAACTTTATTTATGTTGCTTACATATTTCAAGGCTCGTCATTTGATTTTTTTTTTGTTATTTTTTTCTATGTCATTTTTAGTTTTAATCATGTTTATCATTGATATAAAAAAAAATCGTTATGGTCATGTTGCTTCATCTTGCAAAAGACAGTAAAATTTCTTGGGAACATGTGTACCTACCTAATTAGAATGCAATTGTCATATGATCCATGTTTGTAATTAAAATGCAGCTATGTCAAGATGATTTTATTCTACCCTTTTTCGTTTTAACTTAGAATACCTTCCTATTTTTTCTTTTTCTCGTAACTTTGTGGGCTACTTGTGCACATGTCTTCACAATTTCTTTGTTTATGCAATAACATCATTTTTTCTCAACAAAAAATTATAGATCCCCATTCACTGCTTCAAAAGTTAATTTAGGTATTTAAGGTGTATCACAATCTAACCATTATCATTATTTTTCTTATAATAAATTATTCATATAGAACAAAACCTGCCTAATAGGGATGAAACTCGTATACATGAAGTATATACCCTACAAACGAAAAACATCGAACCAAACCAAAATCTCGCACCTAGACAAATAGAAGAAATATAAATCTACTCACCCCCTCAAGATTATCAACGAATTCCATGAACACTATAAGCGATATGTTGTGACTATTTCTATGCCAAATAAGAAGCGAACTCAAAAAAGTATAGCGAAGTCTCAATGGGCTAAATTCCTTCCCTTCAAAACATCTTATATTTCTCTCATTATGTACCGTCCATAGGATACAATGAGGGACCCTTCCAACCCCAAAACTTTCTTATTCCCTTTCTAACCTTTAGGACATGTCCAAGTTGCCAACACCTCACTCACCATCTAAGGCATCACCAAACAGACTTGACAAAGAGATAAAAAAGCATCCCATAACCCCCTCGTCACCCAGTAGTGCGGCAATAGATGGTCCGTCATCTTTTCTGTTATCTTACACACCCAATAATGACTGGTTATCCATCTCCCTTGTCTTTGTAAACCGTTTATCGTCAAAATGGGCTGTGTGACAAGAGTCCAAATGAAGAAAGTGACTTTCGGGGCGCCCTGACTCTCCAAACTTCTTTCCATGGGTAAGGATAGCTCCATTAACCCCTCAAATCATTGTAAAAGATCTTAACCGTGAAACGCCTCTTCTTTCCCCTCATCCAAGTCAAGCCATTTTCCCTTTAAGTTGGAACCGAAGTCGTTCAGAACCAATCAAAAAAGACATCCACCTCTTCCAATTCTCTGTTCCTAAACCTCCTTTCGAATTTTGAGTTCCACACGACTCTATCCCCAATTCTTAACACATGACTCGCCACCACCACCTCCTTATCCCTTCCTAGGCAGTAGATCCCTGGAAAAAGTTCCATCCAAAATCTTATCTTTTCATTGCTCCCTAATTGAAAAGCCATGTGTCGATAATAACCCTCCCAATCCCGTGATATGTATTTCTACAATCCCACTCCATAGGGGAAACCCCCCGTCCTTGGACCCCACCCATAGGGAGACGATTCACTGCTAGCCACCAACGCTTTTCCCCACAGCCTGTTGTCCTCTTTATTAAATCTCCATAACCATTTTACTAATAATGTTTTATTGAAATGATTTAAACTTGCCACCCCAGAACCCCCTCCTACAGCAGTTTACGCACCTCCGCCCAACTCACTAGGCACGTTTAAAGCTTCCCTCAGTGACTTTCCACAATTAATTAAACTAGCAAACGTATTTGTTACGTGGATAAATACGAAAATTTTATCATGCCCACTTTGATAAAGCTCAATCGATTACTAATAATCTCGAGGACATATTCATAAATACCACATGAGACAATGATAAGTTGGGAGAGTTCCTTCTGGATCTATTTTAATTGTTAATAATTTGCACTCACAATAGGTGATGTCCGTGGGAACGATTTATTCTCCATGAAAGAAATTATAGTAAGGAATAGACACGATGTCTCGACAACCAATCGGTGCTCCTCACTGCGCTCCTAACATTGCACCTCATCCTGGAGACGTGCGAGATGGTTTAGCTCCAATCAAAGTCCGATCTTGAGTTCATCAGGAGAATCCAAGTGTTGATGTCTAAAATTGGTAGTTATTTTGTCTTAGTCATGTAACACCAATTCTATAATCACATATAAATAGTAAGAAAGAAATAAACATGACACGAGAGGTTTTTTAAGTGGTTCAGCTATGAGAAAAGCCTACATCCACTATGGTTATATTATTATTGGTGATTATAAAAACTAGGTATTCTTGGTAGGGTAAGAATGACCAAATTAGTTCCCTCTTCTTGTGTGAAAGGAGTACAATGTATTTATAGTGACCCATAAACCAATGGTTGGAATTCCTTTATACATTTAGGCATTTACACCTGTACATAATGAATGTGATGGTTGATAGTCTTGAGCGCGTGTAGAATGAATCGTGGTTATTTCCCACGTGATGATTTTTCTTCTTCCTTTATGGTTTGTATTATTCAGGTTGGCTGGCCTATTGGCCGACGAACTGTCTTCTGAACTGACCAAGTAAATGCTGACTATGACAGTTGCTACGTAGGAGGATAGGTGTCTATCTCTAATTGGTCCACGTAGGTGGATAATTTTTACATACAATAAAGCCCCCAATGCTTCATTCTTGATATTTTTGATGAAAGGATGGAGTATGAGTCCTACTAAGTTTCTCGGCATTCTTTCGTAGCGTTAGTCGGCAACCAACATACATGACTTGTAACTATTTCATCATGTGGTGGCATTTTTGTGAATAATTCAAAATTTATCAAACCTCAAAAGGGCATATTGGTATTTTCACGACTTTAGAGTTATACAACCATCAGAATGTCAATAATTGATACAGTTAATCATTATTTTTTCCATTTTTGAGGCAAGCCATAAATAATGGACCTTTTGCCAGTTTTTGTACCACAAACTTTCAAACTTCGAATTTTCCCTTTGTTTCAATCTTCCTTTTGCACCCATTTTCATATTCTTGCTTCTGTCTTTATTTTCTCTGTAATTCCTTCCTCTTCTTTGATTTCTCTCTCTCTTTTAAACATGGTTTACATTTTTCATGGAGATTATTTAGAGGAATTTAGGAGGGAAAGAGGGATCCCTAATTAGATAGATTTAGAGATGGCTGATGATGCTCAAAATAGCACCACCCGGTCAAAGTGATAATGATCTCAAACTAGATACAACAATGGTTGAAATAAAGCTATGTAGATGTAAGAGGATGATATGAGGAGAAGGAGATATGAGACAGTAATTTAAGTGGTTCACCCGATTAGACCTACATTCACTGTGTGTGCGTATGATCCACTAAGTAGGGCTCTAATGGCCATGGATATAATAGTTCAAGCTTTATCTCTCTTACAACCAGTTTGATAGAGTAACCGTAGGGTTTCAAATGTGTGATCCTTTTCTCATGCAGAAAGTGAAAAGTATATATAGGTCCTAGGGGGCGCAATGTACCCCCAAGCATGTAGTCATCATGTGCATAAGGGGGATTCCAATATGGGAATAACATTTGTCCCTCAACATGTAACTAATTATGACGCAATATTCCCTCACGTGGGGGGAATAATCTTGTTACAACAAATTGATCCACGTGGAGGAATGCCAGCTCGGAACTAGGTACTACAAATGTCGGCTTGAGAGGCCTAGGTCAGGTCGAGTATGAGATCTTTTGTGGCTCCTTACTTGATACTATGATGGAAGGTCGATCTTGATTTAATACCTTAAGCCAAGGTATTATTGTATAGGTCTTTATCGGTCTCGGCACGAGAAGAGGCCGAGATATGTATTTACTGGCATAATGGAGTCCTGAGGTCTCGGCTCATAAGGAGGCTGACCCATCTCTGAGCGTATCCTGGCATGGCCCAATAGAGGACCTTTTAGGAACTTGGTTGTATCATTTATTGACCCTCATCCTTAGACGAGGTTACACTTTGGTCATATCAATCACCCCTAGCCCCTAGTCTTCTATCTGAAGAGATGGCTGAGAGGTAAGAATTGGTGCGACTGTCGAGTTTCTTTTAGGATGATGGGGAGAGTGACACATGTCTTGTCCTTTGGTCAAGTGACATTTTCCCCAAGTTAAATGTGACAACTGAGTGCTTAGGGTTTCACACCCTTCATGATGGGATGCCTACGGTAGTGTGAATAATCATTACTTGGATATTAATCCCATAAAAACATTTTCTCTTTCTTCCTTTGCAAAAATCCATTCCCGCCTCAAATCTTTATGTAGAAAGACATCACTCACCATCTCTCCACACCGTTCTTCGAGTTCTTTGGCTTCCAATACTTCTTCAGTCCTTTTACTTTTTCTCAGAGGTTTCTACTTCTCCAGGTAACTACTCCCTTTCCATTTCTACTGGTTTTTTGTCAAAATTTGATTATTTTGATTTTTCAACGAGCTTTAGTTTTTTGGCAAGCTTGAGAGGTGGGTTTTTAGGGCTTGAAACCTTATTTAGTTGGTTTCGTGAGGTTGTTGGTGGTGGTAGAGTTCCATTTCGTAATTTTGGGTAGTTGATTATCGTTAGGAGGATTTTCAGGTGATCTCCGATCGTCTTCTTCGGTGGGACACTTCAAGTTTCTCTTAGGTGTTGTTTATTGGAAACGATTGAGTTTCTACCTTTACATCTTTAGGTCAACAAAAGTAAATCCTTTAATTGGTTTGTCCCTTTTCTCATTTCGGTTAAGTGTAACCTCATCTTGTTCATGTTAAAGTGTCTGTACGAACTAGTTGAGGAGTTTTCAAGCCTAGATGAGATGTATTTTCAATAGATTATAAAGTTTGAGCTTGAGGAAGTCGAGAGAAGAAAAACCGAGGCATTTCCAATTTGACCTATTTATCCACCCTCATTAGTTGGCATCTTACCTTCAACCGCCGAACTAAGTGACCCTATATCTTAGTCGGCCTCTTCAAAAATGAAAGTATGTTTATCTCAGAACCATTTGAGAGTGCAGACATTTCTGACTAGTCTATGGGTCACTCTTCATCCCCTGGTGATGAGTCTGAGGTAGATAAGGTCTTGTCTCGCGCCTCGTCTTCTCATAGGGCCAAATCATCAAATCATTCTGACTCCTCCATTGAGGTTATTTATCCCAGTGTTTTGTTCCTCGTATAATTGATGCTATCCATCTATCAACTGCGATGAGGGGTGAGTTTATGCAGTAATTGCCAAGTGGTGTCCCAAATCCACCCCAGGCCAAAGAGCCAAAAGATAGTAGTGAAGAGAGTGAGCTTGACACTTCCATAGATGAGTCTTATGAGAGTACCATTACTAAAGTTAATCTGCTCTCTTAGAGACACTTATATGGCATCGGGTCCTCAATTTCTATGAGAAAATCATCAGCGAACGAGAGAACCTTTAACGATCGAGAAGGTGAATTATGTGTCTATGAGCAGATGTTCAAGGTCAGCTTTCTACGGCCTATACACCCTATCGCATACACAATTTTATCACTCTTAGGAGTTTCCCCCTCGCAGCTCTCTCCATATGAAAAGAGAGTTATTCACGACTTTGTTTCCCTCTAGAAGATAGTTAATCAAACTGACCTTGCAGTTAATATTTTTATGGCTTGTTACACCCTCTCATCCCCCAAGACTCAACCTGGCTACTACCATATCATAGCCAGGAAATCCTCAAAGAAGGTACTGCTGGTCACCCAAACTTTAAACCATGATTGGAAACCTCGCTATTTCTTTATTTCCAGGGCTTGAGAATTCGGTCCCAATGAAGCATTGGGTGCCTCTGAGCCCAAGGTCCCTTGAAGGTAGGTTCTGTTATAAATGGGGCACTGCTAGTGATAATACTTACTATTTGAAAACTAAAGTTTCCAATAGGGATTTTGTAGTCAATCTCCAAGATATTAATAAATACTACTTTGACTATGGTTTAGTGGTCAAGAACTGGTAGCATGCTCCTCTTCCTAAGGGGAGGAGTATGATGGACCCAGGTGCCCCGAAGAAGGGCAAGGCATAGGTTGTAAAAGTTTTTTTTTTTTTCCTTTTTTTGTAGGATACCTGTTTAATGATATGCCGACGAACCTTCTTATCTTATTTTTGTGCAGTGGATTGTAAGAAGAAGTGTCCTAAGGAGGGGTTATTAATCTTGAGGAGCTCAAATTTTTTTGGGCCATTCATCAAGGGGTTAGTGAGGAACACCTAAGGTCAGCCTTATATTTGTTGAATTATAAGAGCTCTATCACTTCATTTATTACCTGACCAACAATTGTAGTACCTTATGCCCCTATTAACTTAGAAGAAGAACTAATCCCCACTTCCTTAGAGGAAGAGTCTGTTGAAATTGAGATTGATTTTGGGACTTCCTCTTCTTTTGAATCTTTTGACATCTATGTTATTCCTACTTTCCCGCTAGCTATCATGGGTAAGAGAAAGCTCCCCAATTTAATGGTTGGTCCTCTTTCTCCTACCACCAAGAAGAACATAGAGAAGACTATTACTACTGTTAATACCCATAAATTTAAAGTGATTGAGAAGGTATCTAATGCTGTTGAGAAAGGGCCTCAGGTTATCAATATTGAGGAGGGTGAAAATAATGGATCTCAATTAAAGAGGTTGAATAATGGTCAAGCTGAGAAATAGGACAAGAAAACTACTGCCGACCAACAGGTGTTGGTCAAGAAAATTCAAGCTGACTTGGATGATGTTGGGTCATCTTCTTTAGTTGTAAATTTTGGTCTGGACAGAAGGATGATCACCTGAGTTCTTCTTCAAGAGAAGTTGAAGAGGCCTTTAAAGGTCTAAGGAAAGCTTTGGAAGCTTCCTGACAAGATTTCGAGGCAAAACAAAAATCTTGGGAAGAGGATTTAAAGAAGGACATTGATAAAGCCACTGCAGTTGAAGGAAAAATAAAGACTTTCAAGATGAAAGTTAAGACTATTGAGGCTAATTTGAAGGTGGCTGAAGACATGGCCAATATGGTCGGGAATAAACTATTGGAGAATCGAACCCTTCTCAAAGCTATTAAGGAGAAGATAGTAGGTCTGATTGTTGATCTTATTATATAGAAGACCAAAATTAAGAAGATATAGGAAACTTGTTTTGAAAGGGTTAGGATAATGCACTGTTGGTTACCTCTGTACAGATTGAGTAAGTCAGAAATAAGTCTTTCAAGGATGGTTGTTCGGAGGCACTTAAGGAAGTTGGCATAGCCGAATACTTATAGTTGTTTTCAAGGCATGAATCGATCACTCCTTCAAACTAGGAGGAGGAGTTTGATGAAGAAGGAGTCTCTGGGGAATCTTTCGTGACACCTATTGAGCCTGCCATCATGCCAATTATCCAATCCGACCTACCTCCTGCTCAAGTTAATCTTCAAGATAAGGATAAGGTCTAGTTTTTTCTTAATCTTTCTTCCTTTACTTTTGTAATTTGTTAGATTCTTCCTTTTTGTCTTGTAATAGGAACATCTTTTTGTGACACATTTCCTTTATCAATGAAAAAATCTCCTTTTGACTTAATTCATTATGTTTACTATACTTATTTCTCTTCTTGGTTGCCATTATTTTCATGAAGTGATATTTCTCGTGTGCTTTTGCTTGGCTGCAATCTTTGTATTCTTCCACTTGTGATTTTCAATTTAATGCTATGAAAAAAGGCCATACTTTCTGATGAATCTGACCTGCTCAAGCGAAGTAGAAACCTTCTAGAAACTGGCCATGTTACCGTGTCTGAAGAAGACTTAACTGGGTTCCTTGGCCCTAATGTATCTGACCAATTTAAGGGGTCTTATATCCATATTCATTACGTATTGGACATGTATGTTGCTAACAACGCTGCATATTATGAAATAATCGAGCAACTTCCAGAATATCATAAACTGCCCATGAATCTATTTCACTCTAATTATAAGTCAAAGTAAAAAGCATTGAGTGAAGGATGGGGCATTAACTAGAAGTTAATAGACATTACTTCTTCCTTGGACAAGAATGAATTTTCTTTGACATAAGATTTGGATAGTGCCCAATCAGTTGTTGTAGTACGGGAGAAAGAAAATAATTCCCTGAGGGATGAACTTGATAGTTTAAAGAAATCAGCTACTACTAGTCCAGATGAAGGTGCTCCTTCTTAAAGAATTAAAATATAAGACTGTTGGAAGAGTGGTAAGCATTGTAAAAGAAAAAGGTTAAACCTGGGCCAATTTCTAGGCAAATAATAGATATTTGACCCCCTATTGAGGAAAAAAGAACTAAGAAAACTATTGTGAACCAAGCTTCCCAGTTTAAAGCCAAAGATACTCCTATTACCGACCAAGCTACCCAACGGAAAGTTAATGATAGTGTCCTTAAGAAACTTCAAAATCAAGTAGAGAGGGTAACATTCCAATTCCACAAACAACCCAAGGAAGTTTGGATGGAAGGTTACAATAAGGTTTTAGCCCTCATGGATGATCATTTTGTTCAAAGCAATCGCAAAGGCTATAAATAAGGACGGGCCAACTTGCTAATTTTGCTAAAGTATAATCAAAATAGTGACTTGTGTCACTGGAATGACCCAGGTCTCTTAGATTCAGATAAACTTCCATTCCCATTCCCCAATGCCTGATAACTAAATATTTAGGGGATCATGGTCTTCATGATGAATGTGATATAGTTCATCCTCCTCATTTACTTAATAAGACGAGAAGTAGTAATAGGGAAATGGTAAGGGATTTTAACTCAATAAATTCTCAATATACCTTGGAGAATCCTCCTACGGGAATGAAAAAGGCAAAAGGAAAGCGTCCAGCTGAATAATTTTTCTTTTTGTATTTTCTCAATTTTCATTTGAACACCTGTTTATTTTAATGAAATAAAAAGATTTTTTTATGTTGTCTTAAATAAATGTTTGTCTATGCATTTAATTTGATACATGTTTTAAGCTTCTGATTAGTTAATCAGTTGGTCGCCTAAGTAATCTTATTATTTAACAAGTAGTGGGTTCAATACTTGAACTTAGACTGTAGGGTACTTGAACATAGATTGTAGGACCTTAGATTCTACTAATGTGATTAGATAAAATTGTAAGTAGTTTTAAACAAAGCGTTAACATTAGTTACCAATGTTGACCAAGTGTATTGGAAATGTAGATATGTATTCCTTTGTTTAACTTAATCGGGTAAAACTTTTTGTGTTTGTATATGAGGTTTTACGGGCTTCTTGTTCTTGACTTGTTAAAGACGAAGTCATATATGAAGTAGTTATGTTTGGTCGGTCAAGTGAATTAAGAATATTTATATATATCCCTGTGTTTAGGAATGTATATATGTATTCCAGTATTTAACATAATCGGGAAAAACTTCTTGTGTTTGTATATGAAGTTTTCTTTACCGAGCATAATATTTATTTACGACTTGTCCAAGATGAAGTCATACACGAAGTTTGTTAAACTATTGGTGCATCTCAAATTTGGTAAGTTCAACCTGATTAAGTATCTATTGTATTTTGGTCGGTAAGGGATGAAGACCGAGAGGAGAAAAAGATCAGTTGTCTGGGTTGAAGACCAAGAGAAGAAAAATATTGAAGCTTATTGTGTTCAGTTCTTAATTTTATTTTGAGTTTTGTTTTTTGGGGGGATGTACATCACCGTACTCAGAGAAAAAATAAAAAAAATAGAAGCATAATTGAATAGAAATCATGACTTTTATTGAACTTTAATGAAAAGAGTACATAAAGCTTTCATGTTACTAATAGTATTTTTAGAGGTGGTTAGCGTTTCAAGGGTTCTTAAATTCTTCCCCATCAAGAGTCTCCAATCGAAACGTTCCTGGTCGGAGAACTTCCAAAATGCAAAAAGGACCATGCCAATTTTTCTCCAACTTGTTTCCTTTCTAAATGAGTTTCTTTACGACGTAATCCCCTTCTTTCAAGTTGGTCGGCTTCACCCTTTTATTATAAAAATGTGCAGTTCTTTGTTGATAAGAAGCAATTCTGAGTGCAGCGCCTTCTCTGACTTCTTCAACCAAATCCAAGTCCATCTTTCTCATGAGATCACTTTTGGGGGAGTCAAAGTTCAACACTCTATGAATACCTTAGTTTCCTTACATCTTTTGGATCACTTAGTAGGATACGTTCTTTAATGTAATCCTTGAATGGATCCATCCATGATAGTCCCAAATCTATAGAAATTAAACTGATCATAAGATCCTCCTCTATGCTCCTGGATGCTAAGATCTCCACTAGGATACTTATCTTGAGATCTATCTTGGTCGTTGAGTCTAATTGAGCGACTGCGTCTTCTTGGGCTTTCTCTACCCTTAGTATTCGAACCATATGGATTTTTGGTAATTTAGAGATAAGTTCCATAGTTTTAGCCAAGTATCTGACAAGTGAATCTCCGTCGACTCCATATATCTAAAGCACTTAGTTAACGATCCACTAGGAATCACTATGTGCCATCACCTACTCAGCACCTAATGACAAGGCTAATTCAAGGCATGTGATCAATGCCTCGTACTCGACTTATTTATTTGAGGATTGAAATTAAAACCTGAATGTTGTTAAGAGTGTAGTAATAATAACATATCCACTACCAGTTGCACATGAGGATCCGCCTACGTATAGTTTCCATAATGGAATGTCTTTGTCAAAGTTGTCTGTAGATATACCTCTTTCCTGGAATATCTTCTTGTTCTCTTTCACATAATTTTAGGCCATTCCTTGAACCATTAATGATTCATGTTGATCGACTACAATCTTGGTTTGCTTTGAAGCTGAGCTCTCTTCTGAAAAAGTCTGCTCGGCAGGCAAATTCGACTACTTTATCACCTTTGGATATGTAAATTCCAGAATAAAATCTGGTATAGCTTTCCATTTCAATGATGATCTTGGTTTATAGATGAGATCGTATTCTCCAAGCTCCACTACCCAATACATCAGTCTGCTTGATTTCTCTGGTTTGTGAAGTGTTTGTCGGATAGGTAAATCAGTGTATACAACTATGGTATGTGCTTAGAAGTAAGGCTTCCTTTTTCTTGAGGCTTCAATGAAATTTAAAACCAATTTTTCCAAGCATGGTGTAATACCCCGCATTTTTTTATTGAATTGAAATTGAAAAAAAAAAACTATTCCAGTGGATAGATTCGAAATGTTTGGAAATGAAACTATGTCAGTATATATATTCAAAATGATTGGAAATGAAAATTTAAAATGAATTCATTGAGATATGAAGGTGCGACTTAAATATTAGAAGTGAATTAATGAGTAAAAGAATCGAGAGGGTTAAATTTGGGGCAATGGCATTTTTGTAAATAAACTAACCCTAGGTATAAATAGAAAAGAAGAGAAGAAGTCTTCATTTTATTTTCACAAAAGGGGGCTAGGGTTTGGTAGAGAGAGAGAGAAGAAGAAGAAATAAGAACAAGAATGAGAAGAAGAAGAAGAAGAAGAAGAAGAAGAAGGTTGTCATCTTCTTCATCAACATCTCCATAAAATCTAAGGCAAGTTAATAACCTATATGTGTATATTATGTATCTATAATGAAATTTCACATGAACATGTATTTGGATCGCTAAATTAATATGATATTGATGTTAAAAATGATATGCAATGTATTAGGATCACCCTTCATGTAGATTCAAATGAAATAACATCATTATAGGGATTGAATCATTGAATAACCTCTTGAATTTGAGAAATCTATGAACTTGAGTAAATTGTCATATTAAAAACTATTTTGAGCTATTTTGGTTCGAAAAATGGATGTTTCGTTCGAGTTTCCCAATATAAAATTATATTCCGAACAACTTTGTAGTTTTAAGTTTTTTCAAAAAAGGATCGGAAAATCCTCGAATATGCGTTTTACGATTCTGCGCAGAAAGTTGTCGCGAACAGGTCCGAATTGTATATGTTAGTTTTGGGTTTGTTTTAAGCAGTCTACGATAGCTTGCTCACGTCTCCTTGTATAAAATCACGTTCCGAACAACTTTGTAGTTTTAAGTTTTTCCAAAAACGGATCGAAAAAGCGTCAAATCGGCGTTTTAAAATTCTACGCAGAAAGTTATGGTGAACAGATCCGAAATGTATATGTTAGTTTCAGGTCTGTTTTAAGCAGCTTACGCTATCATGGACATGTTTCCTTGTAGAAAATCACGTTACGAACAACTTTGTAGTTTTAAGTTTTTCCAAAAACGGATCGAAAAAGCCTCAAATCGGCATTTTAAAATTCTGGGCAGAAAGTTGTCAAAAACAGGGGCGAATATTATATGTTAGTTTCGGGTCTGTTTTATGCAGGCTATGGAAATGTGCTCGCGTTTCCTTATAGAAAATCACGTTCCGAACAAATTTGTATTTTTAAGTTTTTCCAAAAATGGATCGGAAGAGCCTCTAATCTGCATTTTAAATTCTGGGCAGCTTGTTGAAATAAGAGTGATAGTATTCTTCATGTTAGTAAGATAATTGTGGTGTTGTGCCTAATATCCTAACTTGATCACATACTTATGATTATTAGGGATATATAACCTTGAAATGATTTTATGTTGAATTAGTAAATTAATGATGTAAATTATGTTATATTATAAATAATGACTATTGTATAACTCGAGTAAGAGACTTGTGTAATACCGCGTATTTTTTAATATTCTATTTAATTAAATTGGAGAATTAAATGAGAAAATACGGCTTAATTTAAATTACATAAGAGGAGTAATTTAATTAGTTTTATTTAAAAGTGTAATTATGGAATATTAATCGAGACGTAGATACAGTTTTATATCACCTCATTATATTTACTTAGTGCGAGTGGTAAATAATTACGTAACGTGTGTAGGCCGTTTTGGGGTGAGAACGAGTAATATTTTTTAAGTGACTCAAATGATAATTTAGATGTCACAGATGAGTCCGAAAGGGTCAAATTAGTCAAAATAGTATACCCGGGGGTACTAGTTGAGTGTCGGGGTAATTTTGGACTAAACCGAGACCGTTCGGGGGCATTTTGGTCTTTTAACATGAGAGGGTATGGAGACCTACGAATTTGAGAGCTTTTTATCAGTCGTATGAAAGAGGGATTAGGGTTAGAAAACCCATGTAAACACCAATACCATTATAGAGAAGGAGAACACCATTCTCAAGTCTTAGAAGATGCTTTTGAGAAGGTTTGGTTTGGATCTTGCACAATAGGAGCCAAAGGAGGAAGGATTGAAGAAGAGAAGCATCAATCCATCATCAACTCCACGAAATCAGATTCCCTCGGTCAAGGCAAGTTTTTTATTGAAAAAATTATAAAGTTATAATACCCATGTGTAGGATTTTTGATTAGTTTGTTAAATCAATATCTTGGTAGGAGAAAAATGATATTTATGCATGTTGAGATTGGAATCGCATGTAGAATGATTTAACGTATGTAGAGGATTAAAATTCAGAGTAGACTTGATGATTATTTCGGAATAAAATATGGGTTTTGAATGTATATATGGCAAGAACACCATAACTAGGGTTTTAAGAAATTCTAAATTTAATTCACTATTTCTTTAAAGGAATTGGGGTGTTGATGTATTTGACACGTTAGAAATTGTCCTAGTATATGTGGAAACATGTTAGGATAATTGGGTCGAAGTTTGGTGGACTATAATGAAGTTTGGAGATTTGTTAATGGATGAAGAGGTTAACGAAGAAGACGAACTGCGTCTATCCCTGCTCGATCGATTGATCGATCAATCTCGAATGTCGATCGATCGACTAGGACGATCGATCGAACCCAGTAGTCGATCGATCGACATAAGCTGTTTTTCCTGAATTTTCTGTGTTTATGGTTTCTTTGATTTCCAGGAATGAATGATTATCCTAGGATTTATATTATACTTATATGGGAGTTAGAATAAGACCAGTGGGTATATTGTCGAGGTCCGATAAGGCCATTGGGTATAGGACTTGGATATTTGGCCGACGAGAATAATTCGATTTAGTGGAGTATCGAGGGAACTTGGGATTGAGTTACGAGGTGAGGTAAAGTCAATTCAAGTAATAGACCAGTAGGGTAAGTAATAACTACTGAAATTATATGTGAGGGGTAACTAGGACCCTTAGAGTTGTGTGAATTCTCAAATAAATGCGATTAATGAGATAAATCGTAAAGTGAATATTGTACGGTAGATATAAGAGATTAAAATATTACGTACGAACATAACTAATAGGTCGGGCGTGTACCTATTGAATTATATGATCTTTTAGGTCGAGAGAAGTACACATAAATTAACTATGTTAGGGTCGATGAGATATTTCGAACTAACATAGGGTTATTATATGTTTGGGGTCGATGTAAAATGCTGAGCCAAACCTTTGAACCGGTGGCGTGATGAAAGAGTCTGAGCCAGAATTTGTGTATATAAATAATTGGGGTCGATGTATCATTCCGAACCAATTCTTAGGGTCGATGAATCATTCCGAACCAAGAGTCCTTTACGTGTGTGAAAAGGACAATATAGTAGTGACTCATATTTAGTATATAATGTGGGTGAAATATATACTTGATGATATTCTACTTCTGTGTATTAGTAGATTGATATATATTATGTATTTAAAGATACATATCGAACTGGTAAGTTAAGTAGTGAAACTTAATTACGAAACGTAACGTTAGATAGAGAATATCTAATTAGTAGTTTAAGTAGTGAAACTTAATTACAAAAGTGGGAAGATAGAAATTGTGATAATTGTAGAAATTTAGTAGTGAAACTAAATGAGAAGTTTTGAAACATAACATAGGTGAAATGTGTGACACCCTGCCTAATAAAATACCAGGTGATCAGTCCCATACCAAATTAAAACATGAATCCCAGTTAGATCATCCTTAGCATCAATGTCGAAAACTTTTTAAAACTTACTAATCACCTAGTATTCCAAAAGCTGGTGCCAATTTTAACTTTTTGATTAAACAAAATAGTACATGCGGAAATAAATATAATCCATTCACACAACTGAATAAAACTTAACTGAATAACTAATTACACAACTTGCTGAATAAACCATCGGCCACCAAAGTGAAATAATCCAATACAATATTCAACATCGGAATAAAACAAATCTGAAAACTGAACTGAAAGTCTGGGCGACATGCCCTAAATAAAACTGAAACTGATACAAGATTCCTACTCTAGGAATGAATGAATGATGCGTCTAATCCAAAATCCTGCTAGCATCCACATATGCCGCAGCTCCGTGTCCCTGGAATAGAATATCAATCATGGCGTCCCTGTGGCAGGACACCTAAAAGGTTTTGAAAATAGTTTTTATTGCAAGGGTTAGAACCCAAAAAATTTTGAAAATATTTAGCAAGTGAATTAACTGTAGTAATTTCAAATGCATGAATGCGCTTCATATTTAAGTTAGTGTCGCACTCCCTTGTGAACATTCTCACCCCTCCACTATTGTGCACACCTACCGGTTACCTTAACCCCAACTAGTTGCACTACCCCGTCCAACTAGTCCTGGTATAACCTTCCCTTGCCAAACTACTCTAACCCGAGTATAATGACTATTGAATTATAAGTTATCTCACAATTAACTTAATTAATTCCTCTTAAATATTAGCATATAACCGTGTCACAAGTTATATAAAGTAAATACATCACACACTGTATTATTACCCGTATATAATATTTACTACCATTATATACGTGCATTTACCACAATATCCGCACATATAACACACGTATATCCATCCCTTCGAGTATACCCTCGCCGAATGATTCCCTCTAAAATGCTATCTCACTAGGTGTCCTCACGAAACCTAGTTTTCCCAAGTTGGAATCGCTCACCAACTTGACCCAAAATATAAACGTAGTGGAGGCGGTCATATTCCTTCCCTGAAAGTGAGATAAATCCCTCACCCATATATACCGGATGCTATTACTTGGGGATATACTCGCCCTACTCCTCAAGCTAGGGGATTCACCCACATCGCGCAACCTCCCTTGATAGCATTAGAGTATATAAATTGAATAAATATCTAGTCACTGATATTTTATATCACACACAATATATACACATATATATACTATCACTACACCGTATATATATAA
The DNA here is from genome assembly GCA_949130495.1 of Sambucus nigra. Lineage (NCBI taxonomy): Eukaryota > Viridiplantae > Streptophyta > Magnoliopsida > Dipsacales > Adoxaceae > Sambucus > Sambucus nigra. The sequence goes on along the minus strand of OX422208.1, from coordinate 22,743,688 downwards.
TATAAACCCCGACTTTACCGTGTACTCAAAGTCACGTACACTGCCTGTAATTTCCTGAGTCTGTGGCCCGACTCAACGTAATTAATTTTCTCACTTAATAATTTATTGTCTTCCCGAGTCTATGGTCCGACTCTAATATTTTTAATTCACACCTCAAATTACATAATACTTTCCTCGAGTCTATGGTCCGACTCTAATTAAATTAATTAACACACCCATTAATTTAATACCACCCCGAGTCTATCGTCCGACTCTAATTAAATTATTTAACACACTTATTAATTTAATACCGCCCCGAGTCTATTGAACGACTCTAATTAAATTATTTAACACACTTATTAATTTAATAATGCCCCGAGTCTACAATCCGACTCTAATTAAATTAATTATCACACTTATTAATTTAATACTACCCGAGTCTACAATCCGACTCTACTTAAATTAATTATCACATTTATTAATTTAATACTACCCGAGTCTACAATCCGACTCTAATTAAATTAATTATCATGTTTATTAATTTAATACTACCCGAGTCTACAATCCGACTCTAATTAAATTAATTATCACATTTATTAATTTAATACTACCCGAGTCAAACAATCCGACTCTAATTAATTAATTAATTATCACCCTTATTAATTTAATCACTTGGTGTCACCCAACCATTATTCCCGGCCTCGCTCAGTCGGCCCATACCTTAATATTTCCCGAGTCTATATACCGACTCCAAATTAATTACCCATTCTCAATAATTAATTTAATACTTTGGTGTCACTTAACCAACATACCCGGACTCACCCACTTGGTCCCTTTTTACATCTCATAATTTCCTTCCCACATTTTCACCCACAATGTGTCACGCATTTCTCCCCATAAATTTCCCAATTATATTCACCTATAATTACCAACATACCCGAACTCGCCCACTTGGTCCAAAATTTCATTGAATAATTCACCTCAATCCCTTTAATAATGTAGCGTCACCCAACTACAATACCCAAATATTATTCCTCGGCCCAAATATCACTACTTATGAATTATTTTCCCAAATTCGTTCGTCTCATTACATACCGCTCACACCCTCCTAAACCCAATTATATCACCCTATAATTGTAAGGAAATATGTGTCCCATATGAATTTATCACTAAATAAAAGTAAGGGATTAAATTTTAAATAAAATCCTCTTTATAAACAAACTGGCCGAACTGCCAAGTTTCTGGAACCGTCGATCGATCGATCCCCCTGAGTCGATCGAACAGGTGATCGTCTTCCCCGGCTTGATGTTTCAGTCATTAACGAACCCTTAAGCTGTTGGTTTCTCCCAAACCTTTATCAACATCACAACCAACATATTCTCCACACCAGAAAAGGTTCTAAACACCCTAGAGACATTAATCCATCAACCAATTTATACGAAACCCTAAATATATCCGATTTGGGTTTTTCACCCGAGTCTGTTCTACCAAATCCGACCGTACCATATTCAGTCCATGTAATCACTATACATTATGTAATTCACTCTACAATTTAATCTTAACAGATTCAAACCATGACTTAACATCCATTGAGTAATTAAACATGCCCATTACTCTAAATTCATAAAAACCCAATTTTAATTTTAGTTACACATCCAAAACTAATTTTCATCTACACATCACTATGATATGAATTTATTATCATAAATTTAGAAATCAAAACAGTTAACCACTTGCCTGTAAGTGTTCGTAGTGTCTGATCCGTTGGCGTAGTCCCTCAATTTGGCTCCAAAATCCCCAAATTGGCTCTTGATTTGCTTTCCGCCAATTTCCCCCTCAAGCCCTAGGCTTAGAATTGTGTTGTTTGTTGATTTCCTAATCCCTCACTTAGGTTAAAATCCTCAATCCCGTTTTTCACCTAATGGGCTTAGTTAAAGTGGCCCAACTCACCCCGTGTGGGCCCGGCTATGCCCAAAAATACCCCTAGACCCAATTACTACCCCGGGTACTCTTTTCTGACTATCTCGACCCATCCGGACTCAACCACGCACTCAGAATTGGCATCCGAATTAATTTATAAAAATCCTTATCTCACACCCAATTTAGTCTATACCGACTCCCGGCTGGGATAAGTGCATACCTCGTCATTAATACCCGAAATGACGTAATAAAATTATTACTATTCACTTAGTAAATAAATTTCCCTAAACATTAACCATTCACTCCCCGATTAATATTTAAATATATATATATTGCCATAATTAATTCAATTGAAATTACAACAAACAAGTAATTTAAAATTCCCGAATTAATTAAATATTAAATGTACAAAAACACGGGGTGTTACAAAATGTTACTTGAGTATTAGTTAACCTTCGCGAGATGTTAATGAAATGGTTGTACTGTGTGGGTGATACGAGAACTTAGGTATAGATAAGTTCAGACGATTACTTAGTCCTAGTTAGCTTGGAAGATATGGCTAGGTAGGCTAAGTGTAGAACGTTATGTGTGCACAAAAGATGAGTGGTGAGTAAACTCAAGAGAGTGTACGAGAACCGAACATGTGTAATCAATAACCGCATTTTATATTGTGATAAACGCTTGTTAAATATTTTCAAAATGTTTTGAGTACTAACTCTTGCTACAAAATATTTTCAAAACCTTTTTAGGTGTCCAGCCACAGGGACGCCATGTATGATGATTTCATTCCAGGGACTCGAAGCGGTAGCACAGTGGATGCTTACAGGATTTTGATTAGACGATATCTCTCATTCAGATCTAGAACAGGATCTCACACTATTCTTTGTATGGACTTGTGGTCCGGTATCAGCCTCAGATGTTTAGTTTCATACTAGTGGTTGTTCTACTATTATCTTGGGATTATAGCCGATGGTTTATTCGGTATTACTCTTATTCTTTTGTACTCAAACTTTGTTGATTGGGTTATAGTTGTAACACCCCGCTTAAAATAATAACGGGTGGCCAGCCCTATACTACATTAAATCAGGAATTTCAGATGGTCCAGTCTCAACATCAACTGTTGGTACAATATAATATATGACTAACTACCCGGTATCATACAAGCGAGATGTTAAAATTAAATAAAATATGCAACAGACAACAAACTGACACTACTAATAAAAGAAAATAAAGATGCATAAAAGAACTAAGATAAATGAAATGCTAGAAATAAAATGAAATGAATAACTACAACAGAATATACTACAAAAAGTAGACCCGAATAAGCTGTCGGGTCACAGCCAATACAATAACTGGAATGGAATAAATATAAACATGTATATAAATAACCCTTGGGTACAAACTCGATATACAACATGAATCCTACCTAGAATTTTTTCAAAGGAGGAAGCGACTACATTCTACATCCCGCAACAGTCCGCACCTGTCGCGGCTCCCAGGACTCTAGATAGAAAGTCATCCGGCATCCATGCGGTAGGACACCTGTATTAATATATATATATATATATATAAAGAGAGAGAGAGAGAGAGAGATAGAGAGAGAGGGAGAGAAAAGTAAACGGGTCAGAGTCCGAGTGTGTAAAATATTTAGCAAGTGTGTTAACCGTGCATAATAAATATCGGTGCACTTATTTCATAATTAAAGTGGAATCGCACTCTCGTGGAACCCCAACTCACCTCTCATCTAAAGGCGCGCACCTATTCGCTTCTTCAAATTTTAGTTAAATTACCCCCATTATTAGGACAACCTAACTTATCGTAGGCCTAGCCTATACCCACGAGATCTACCTTCCTATCATACCCCAAGAATCCACCCCTTTTCTAAACACAGTTAAGAATTAATTTTCAATCATATGTGCCTTATTAGGCTTAGTGGATTCCGGTTTATAATTTAACCATTTATAAATTTAATAAGTTACCCAATATGCATTTGGGTTGAAACATATGATTAAATTTCTAATTAATAAGCATGCAAAATTATTATTGACACAACTTCCTTCCAATTTCAACGCTGCGCTGCGTTCCATGCGTGGGGTGTCTCGCAAAGAGAAATTCAAACAAGGAACCACCCCGTTACACTACTCCTTGTCAACGTCGATCCTGGAGATCCATTATGCCACACATAAATATCGACAGAACTTCTCTCTACTCTCAACAATGTACTACATTTCGTGCGTGGGGTGTCTCGCAAAGCGAAATCCAAACAAGGAACCACCCCGTTACACTACTCTTTGACAATGTCGATCATAGAGGTCCATAATGCCGTACAAACCATAATTGGCATAACTTTTCTCCAATTTCAACACTCCACTGTGTTTCATGCATGGGGTGTCTCGCAAAGCGAAATCCAAACAAGGAACCACCCCGTTACCCTACTCCTTGAAAATGTCGATCCTAGAGATCCATAATGCCATATATACAATATAATACTACCACTACTACTAAAACTCCAATAATATCCTTGGGATGATGTAACCGAAATATTCCTTAAATGCGATACATCAACCCCCATCAATCTAGTACACCATAATCATCCAAGATGTACTCTACAAAGATTCAATATCCTTTCATCTATAGGATATATAAATATATATATAGGTATTTTATTCTCACCATATATATATATATACCAATCATCCATACCCATGACCAAGTGTACGTATCATATCTGATGTACAATGGACATGCACATAATCCACCCGACTATATATATCGATCATAAAACTGCATCAATGCTATCATCTTCTCAGTGCCAGGCTCACGTAGCAAACTGGGGACCACCTGGTGGGGATCAACGACACCCACATCGTGATAACTCACACACACGATGTCCCGGGAAGCGGTCATAGCTCCAACCGGTAATGAGACGAAACATACCCACCACGTCTCACCCCAAAATATATATCTGTTGAATAATAACACACGGGATGACTATGACCTGGGGAATTTCCACACCCTACTCTATATGCCAAGATGCTCACCCTCTGCGCGAAAACTTCCCAATGATAGCATGAGCGGGGTATGCTTAACCACATAAGTATATATATCTCTCACATGCGCAATATACATACATCCATATGATCCCATCATATGACCAAATAGTAAACCATCATATACGGTTTAAATATCCATACCATGTATGTCCACAATGTAAATATATCCATATATTTATATGCATACAGATATATATATACACGTATTCAAATATCCATATATCTATATATATATATATATAAACTAGTTCTCGTTCATATGTATAAGATATGCAAAACTGGCTATAAGTATACATAAATCCTCATTATACAAGCCGTCACCACAAACTCATATCATTTACCTTGATATGTGAATACAATCCCTCACTTGAAACATATTCAATCATTTTTCCTATGATGACTAGTCTCCCAAAATCATATGCATTTGTATATACATATATATTCAACCTTAGGGTTATCACCCAAAATTTTGTGTAGGAATCCATCACTACACATTTCATCCATATTCAAAAGTACATAGTTTCCTTTAGTACTATTTAACCATAGGCACATACATGACTTAATAGTCTAAAACCTCAAATTATTCCAACCTCGTTTCAAGTATTGGAATCTCAATGGTCATATCCCCACAATTACGTGTAAACTATTCTAAGTAGAATTTATGCTACCTCTTATTCTAGTCGATAGTACGATCCCAAACGTTCCCAATTTCACCTATGGTTCAAATAAATCTCAGGAACCCTTACTTCTATTGAGTTATCAATTGTTCCTTAGTCTAAACATTTCTAAGGATATGAGACCCCTCACTCTTTAAGAGTATGCGACCACTCTCTTCCATTTGGCCCCAAATTGTATCTTAACAATATCCTATCCTTTTAAGGATTTGACATAAAGGTCGGCCTAGAAATTTCACAACATACATGGATATTTTTTATCCAATTATTCCAAGAAGTCCCCACTATCATATACTAAGTGAGAGACCCCCTATAAGTCACCAAAAGATATATCTTACTTCATAAGAGAAAGCCCCAAATCAATAAACCCAACCAAAAAGGGTTTGAATTCACTAAAGAGAAAATTCCTCAAAATGCTCTATTTCCGAATCGATTCGGCCCAATAGCGAATCGATTCGGCCCATCCGAATTGATTCGGTCCAAGGGACCTGAGATTCTGCAACCCTTCGAATCGATTCACTAGGGACGAATCGATTTGGTCCTAAAGACCTGAGGCTTCTGCAACCTGGCGAATCGATTCGGTAGGGGCGAATCGATTCGGCCAGTTCAGAAAGCCACGAAAATGGTTATTTTTCCATAACCCAAAATTCCCCAAAATTCGATTTATACTACTTCCAACCCTTAATCTTCAATCCCAACATAATTTCCAACATCAAAACACATCCTAAATTTAACCTCATCAATTTATATCCCTTAAACCCAATTACAATCTTCAATTTCAAGATTTGAACCAAAATTTAGGTTTTGATGTTTATACCCAAAAACCATTTCTTTAACCCACAAATTACGAAATAAAATACACAAATAGATATTTAGCAAGATTAAACACTTGCCTCAGATTTGTAGAGGTTGGATTGTCCACGATGTCGCGATTAGGCCGGAAATCTCCAAGCTTTTCTTACTCTCTCCTTTCCTTCTTCTTCTTTCTCTTTTCTTTCTCTTTCTCTCTTTTTCTCAAATGAGAAGGCTTCATCCGTAAGCCTCTAAATCCCTTAAAACATAAGTCCCAATTTTAAATGTTAATACACACTTTAAATGACTCGTTTACACTAATTCGAGTCAAACTAACTTAAAATATTTCGGAGCCAAAATAAAACCCAATGACAGTCATTTTGACTATCTCGACCCTTTCAGGATCAATGGTACCCTCAAAATCATCATCCAGAATACTTTAAAACGTCCTCTATTTTTGGACTTAAATTCCCAATTTTAGAACTCTCCAATTTAATTAAATTTTATTTTCCCAAAATTTAATTTCTCAGTCTCCAAAATCGTGGGGTCTTACAATCTTCCCCCCTTACAAAAATTTTGCCCGCGTAATTTAAAATACACATAGGACCTCAATGTCATCTAGTCCTAACATCAACTCTTAGGATCACTATACTGATCCTTACTAGTTCGCACGTCGAACTATTTAAATTTTAAAATCAACTAGCTACCCAGGGCGCCCATACACCCTGTATCCGAGTTTCCACTCGTAGAATTTTAATCGGGCTCCATTAGCCTCAAATCATAACATAACCCTCGGCAATATAAACTATAACAACATACCAAATATATAAAAGTTTGAAAATTCCCAACGGTTTAACTCTCCTCAATTCCTGACGCTAGCTACCTTCGTGCGGGGGAGGTCTCGCAAGCGAAATTCAAACAAGGAACCCTCCCAATACACTACTGTGTAGCTAGGTCAGGAATTGAGATTAGTTGAACCAGGGTTAAAGTTTTATAAAAGATTTTTCATATTTTAGATACTGCCCGAGGGCCTATACGACAATACGATATAAATATTTTTTTCATCTTTCAACACGCCAAACAAACACCTTATGTTTAAAACACAAGGCCTCAACACATACAACACTTCTAACCACTACCTAGTTCTTAAAACTAGCACAACTATGAGCTAAATTCTACGCTCAAAATACACCTACTAAACTTTGAATCTCATAAATCTAAAACTTCTTTACATTACATTAACGCCTTTCCACAATATAAGTATCCCCTCTTAGGTGCACTATAATCACATACCCTACCTGCCCATAAGACAAAAGTCTTATAGTCACTATTCAACGAACCTTGACATTCCTCGCCTCCGGAATTCAATATTATAACTCTCGACGTTCCCGGTATCGCACAAAGTATGACTTAAACCCAAAGAAAGGTATTATACCTTATACTTCCATAATCTAATGGTTTCACCTCATCTAAGGATCTCAATTCAAGACCCTCCACCTCTTCCAGGATAATCATCACTCCTAAACCTAATTCTCCATGAGAGAAACATCTTCCCCAAAATCCTTCCTAACCCTTTTGAAGGACAGTGCTATTGCGACTATCGAAACTCCCTCAGTCCTACTCAACGAAACTGAGTCTCCAAATGCATTCTCCCTCATCCTAGAAGGCGATACTCCCGATATTGGGACAACTCCACACACCTCACGTCAGGGAAAAGTCACCAACACCAAGATTCCTAACAAAGGTTAACGGGTTTCTCAACCTAAACCTCCCAAAGACTACACTATATTTCTCTCCTCAGACTTATTTTACTAAGTCTAAGATTCGCCATTCGAGTACATTCCCCTTTTTTTCTCAACTGCCGATAAATCACCTCACACCACTACAAGAAATCTCCTCAATATATCCTCCGGAATCGGGGAGAACAAATACCCCCTATTAAAGCGTACCCAACATATGCTATGGGTATAGTACTTCTAATCCTATCCTTTCCTAGACGATAAAATCTAGGCGACGTCTGAAACGAAATAAGAGCAACCGTTATCAGGACGCCAATCAAGTGAATATACTTCACAGAAGAAAACAACGCAGTGAACACAACAGTCCTAATTGTAGGGCTTTATGTCAAGAACATTAACGGAAGAATGCAGAAAACTCGTACAGATCCTAAGGACTCTAGAAACTGATGCTCTGATACCATCTGTAACACCCCGCTTAAAATAATAACGGGTTGCCAGCCCTATACTACATTAAATCAGGAATTTCAGATGGTCCAATCTCAACATCAACTGTCGGTACAATATAATAAAGGACTAACTACCCGGTATCATACAAGAGAGATGTTAAAATTAAATAAAATATGCAACAGACAACAAACTGACACTACTAATAAAAGAAAAGAAAGATGCATAAAAGAACTAAGATAAATGAAATGCTAGAAATAAAATGAAATGAATAACTACAACAGAACATACTACAAAAAGTAGACCAGAATAAGCTGTCGGGTCACAGCCAATACAATAACTGGAATGGAATAAATATAAACATGTATATAAATATCCCTTGGGTACAAACCCGATATACAACATGAATCCTACCTAGAATTTTTTCAAAGGAGGAAGCGACTACATTCTACATCCCGCAACAGTCCGCACCTGTCGCGGCTCCCAAGACTCTGGATAGAAAGTCATCCGGCATCCATGCGGTAGGACACCTGTATTAATATATATATATATATATATATATATATACACGCAGGAGAGAAAAGTAAACGGGTCAGAGCCCGAGTGTGTAAAATATTTAGCAAGTGTGTTAACCGTGCATAATAAATATCGGTGCACTTATTTCATAATTAAAGTGGAATCGAACTCTTGTGGAACCCCAACTCACCTCTCATCTAAAGGCGCGCACCTATTCGCTTCTTCAAATTTTAGTTAAATTACCCCCATTATTAGGACAACCTAACTTATCGTAGGCCTAGCCTATACCCACAAGATCTACCTTCCTATCATACCCTAAGAATCCACCCCTTTTCTAAACACAATTAAGTATTTATTTCAATCATATGTTCCTTATTAGGCTTAGTGTATTCCGGTTTATAATTTAACCATTTATAAATTTAATAAGTTACCCAATATGCATTTGGGTTGAAACATATGATTAAATTTCTAATTAATAAGCATGCAAAATTATTATTGACACAACTTCCCTCCAATTTCAACGCTGCGCTGCGTTTCGTGCGTGGGGTGTCTCGCAAAGCGAAAGTCAAACAAGGAACCACCCCGTTACACTACTCCTTGTCAACGTCGATCCTGGAGATCCATTATGCCACACATAAATATCGACAGAACTTCTCTCTACTCTCAACAATGTACTACATTTCGTGCGTGGGGTGTCTCGCAAAGCGAAATCTAAACAAGGAACCACCCCGTTACACTACTCTTTGACAATGTCAATCATAGAGGTCCATAATGCCGTACATACTATAATTGGCATAACTTTTCTCCAATTTCAACACTCCACTGTGTTTCATGCGTGGGGTGTCTCGCAAAGCGAAATCCAAACAAGGAACCACCCCGTTACCCTACTCCTTGACAATGTCGATCCTAGAGATCCATAATGCCATATATACAATATAATACTACCACTACTACTAAAACTCCAATAATATCCTTGGGATGATGTAACCGAAATATTCTTTAAATGCGATACATCAACCCCCATCAATCTAGTACACCATAATCATCCAAGATGTACTCTACAAAGATTCTATATCCTTTCATCTATAGGATATATAAATATATATATAGGTATTTTATTCTCACCATATATATATATATATACCAATCATTCATACCCATGACCAAGTGTACGTATCATATCTGATGTATAATGGACATGCACATAAGCCACCCGGCTATATATATCGCCGATAAAACATCATCAATGCTATCATCTTCCCAGTGCCTGGCTCACGAAGAAAACTGGGGACCACCTGGTGGGGATCAACGATACCCACCTCGTGATAACTCACACACACGATGTCCCGGGAAGCGGTCATAGCTCCAACCGGCAATGATACGAAACATACCCACCACGTCTCACCCCAAAATATATATCTATCCTATAATAACAAACGGGATGACTATGACCTGGGAAATATCCACACCCTGCTATATATGCCAGGATGCTCAGCCTCTGCGCGGAAACTTACCAATGATAGCATGAGCGGGGTATGCTTAACCACATAAGTATATATATCGCTCACATGCGCAATATACATACATCCATATGATCCCATCATATGACCAAATAGTAAACCATCATATACGGTTTAAATATCCATACCATGTATGTCCACAACATAAATATATCCATATATTTATATGCATACAGATATATATATATACACATATTCACATATCCATATATCTATATATATAAACTAGTTCTCGTTCATATGTATAAGATATGCAAACCCGGCTATAAGTATACATAAATCCTCAATATACAAGTCGTCACCACAAACTCATATCATTTACCATGATATGTGAATATAATCCCTCACTTGAAACATATTCAATCATTTTTCCTATGATGAATAGTCTCCCAAAATCATATGTATTTGTATATACATATATATTCGACCTTAGGGTTATCACCCAAAATTTTGTGTAGGAATCCATCACTACACATTTCATCCATACTCAAAAGTACATAGTTTCCTTTATGACTATTTAACCATAGGCACATACATGACTTAATAGTCTAAAACCTCAAATTATTCCAACCTCGTTTCAAGTATTGGAATCTCAATGGTCATATCCCCATAATTACGTGTAAACTATCCTAAGTAGAATTTATGCTACCACTTATTCTAGTCGATAGTACGATCCCAAACGTTCCCAATTTCACCTATGGTTCAAATAAATCTCAGGAACCCTTACTCCTATTGAGTTATCAATTGTTCCTTAGTCTAAACATTTCTAAGGATATGAGACCCCTCACTCTTTAAGAGTATGCGACCACTCTCTTCCATTTGGCCCCAAATTATATCTTAACAATATCCTATCCTTATAAGGATTTGACATAAAGGTCGGACTAGAAATTTCACAACATACATGGATATTTCTTATCCAATTATTCCAAGAAGTCCCCACTATCATATACTAAGTGAGAGACCCCCTATAAGTCACCGAAAGATATCTCTTACTTCATAAGAGAAAGCCCCAAATCAATAAACCCAACCTAAAAGGGTTTGAATTCACTAAAGAGAAAATTCCTCAAAATGCTCTGTTTCCGAATCGATTCGGCCCAACAACGAATCGATTCGGCCCATCCAAATCGATTCGGTCCAAGGGACCTGAGATTCTGCAACCCTCCGAATCGATTCTCTAGGGACGAATCGATTTGGTCCTAAAGACCTGAGGCTTCTGCAACCTGGCGAATCGATTCGGCCAGTTCAGAAAGCCACGAAAATGGCTAGTTTTCCATAACCCAAAATTCCCCAAAATTCGATTTATACTACTTCCAACCCTTAATCTTCATTCCCAACATAATTTCCAACATCAAAACACATCCTAAATTTAACCTCATCAATTTATATCCCTTAAACCCAATTAAAATCTTCAATTTCAAGATTTGAACCAAAATTTAGGTTTTGATGTTTATACCCAAAAACCATTTCTTTAACCCACAAATTACGAAATAAACTACACAAATAGATATTTAGCCAGATTAAACACTTGCCTCAGATTTGTAGAGGTTGGATCGTCCTCGATGTCGCGATTAGGCCGAAAATCTCCAAGTTTTTCCTCCTCTCTCCTTTCCTTCTTCTTCTTCTTTCTCTTTTCTTTCTCTTTCTCTCTTTTTCTCAAATGAGAAGGCTTCATCCATAAGCCTCTAAATCCCTTAAAACATAAGTCCCAATTTTAAATGTTAATACACACTTTAAATGACTCGTTTACACTAATTCGAGTCAAACTAACTTAAAATATTCCGGACCCGAAATAAAACCCAATGACAGTCATTTTGACTATCTCGACCCTTTCAGGATCAATGGTACCCTCAAAATCATCATCCGAAATACTTTAAAACGTCCTTTATTTTTGGACTTAAATTCCCAATTTTTGAATTCTCCAATTTAATTAAATTTTATTCTGCCAAAATTTAATTTCTCAGTTTCCAAAATCGTGGGGTGTTACAATAGTACATGGTTATTTTTATACTTTGTTCCGCATGGTTGATTTATCTGTTTTAAGAAATATAAAATATGGCACCGGTCTAATTTTTACTTAGGGGATTAGTAATTAAAAAAATTTCGACAGTGATGCTAAGAATGAACCATTTGAGAAACCTGTTTTAATTTAATAAAGGCGTGATCACCCTATGTTTAATTAGGCAGGGTGTCACAGATGGTATCAGAGCATCAGGTTCTAGTGTCCATAGGATCTGTACGGCTTACTACATTATCAGCGTATCGTTTGATTGATATAGAGACCTATCTTAGGATTGTTGTACTCCTCTACGTACGTAGTTTACGTTCTCCTGCTATTTAGTAGATGTAGTGTTATATATATGAGTTCGATTGGGCATGGTACGTCAAACATGGCGGTAGGACCAGCATTAGCGGTTGAAGGACTGCAGGAGGGAGGAGCTCGGCATGAAGCATAGGGTGTTCGAGGATGGTAATCATAGGAGAGATGACCGTTGTCGAGGTCACTCCTAGTGTATAATGGAAATAGATGCTGCAAGAACTGTTAGGGCATATCAGACATTTTTCTAAGTACCGCGAAGGCAAAGGGTGAGGCTAATCTAAACCCTCCCAACGCAGTGATAATGGGAGAAGGTCTGAAAGATCTTGGTAGAGAACAACCCGTGAAAAATATGATAAAATGGTGACTGTGCAAGTTAACCAATGGAAGTAGAATGTACAGAGGTTTTGGCATTTAGGATAGAGTTGAAATACTCAGAAGTGAAAATCTGAGTAATTTTTTTTTAGGGGCAACGTGGTGGGGATACCAGTCATCACATTCGGACCGAGGGTCATTATACAAATAGAGGGACCTTACGTATAGTTTAACCGCAAATTTCTCCAATGATGGTTCAGAAGCAAAGTGAATGGAAATTTCTGAACCCATCACGTGAAAGCCTGGTAGAGGCCAACTGGGAGAAAGAAATTTATCTGTTGAAGTGAACTTGTACTCAATGAGATAGGTACAAGGAAAAAGGAGCCCTTAAGAGAATGGACTCTCGAGTTGTCGTTCACAATTTTGGTAAAACTATTCTTGGACGACTTATGTGTATGAAGGCTGTATGCTGCTTCTTACAAGGTTGAGGTAAATGCTCCTAGGTGGGCGGAGCTAAAAGAGTTTAAGGATTTAGTCAAAAAGTAAGACTGAATGTAATGGGGCTAGTGCAAGCCATAAGTGGAAACCCACAAAGGGATTCATTGATTTGATCCTAAGTCGGGACTGTTAAGTCTAATAGTGCATTCCTTGGTCAGCGAAACTAAGGAAACCATGATCATAGTGTTAAAAATCAAGGCTGCCAAGTCCGAGGGGAGGAATACCCTAAACCAGTCAGTGTGGCCTGGAATAACGAGATTTATGAAAAGATGTCTTATGTGGGACGTAAGACCATGCGTGTTAATCTTGTCCAAAGTTATTTAAGGGAATAATAACTCCGATAAGTTTTTCATTTCTATAAGGACAAGTGTATTATGTCCGGGAACCATTTGAACCACCAGTGCGATGGGCAATAAAGTACATGAGTTTTAGCCTCAAGTGAATGAGGTATTTGATGATGCCTCACCTGAAAGAGGGTCGAGCTCGCATTATTCATCAGTATGTTGGAGACTTCAGAGTTTATGGATGTCTCATAGTGATTGATCCCGATGTATAGGGACTTTAATGATGTGATTCAAGGTATATCGTATGACCGCTGAGCGAAGAGATCGAGCTCATTGTTATGATTAGTGCTAAGGACTTAGTGATAGTATAAGTGCAGTGCCACTTGACTCCTTTAGAGATATTAGAGTATAGTCACACATATTGTCGAGGAATGGAATTTGAGTATCTCGACTATGTGTTGTTCCAATAATGCTCAGTAAGAACGCATGGAGAGAAGTCCCTTGGTTAAGTTCGGTTGTGAAAGGAGATGCGACTAAATTTTTATGCACGTCAGGAGAAGAGACGTTGTTAGATACTAGGGCATCAGTGGAATCGGTAGTGTTGTGGGAAAACACTAAAAAGTTTAATTCACCACGAAGGGATAAGTGGGGCTTTGTGGGAAAGAATTTGATTTTTAGTCTATAGAAGATTGAGAATACCCTCGAGTTTGTAGTCACGCCGTGAAAACAAGGTGAGAGTTGAGGAAAAGCTGGTTACGAGTGTGACGGTTGCAATGTTTTTGCAAATGTGCACGGAGAAGAGGGTGTATGGGAGCCCTAGTCAATTGGCCTACTTAGTCATCCGAGATAGAGGGATACGGAATATGATATTTGATAAGTACGACGGTGGGGAAGTTATGAGGCAAGTCGTATTGATGGAATGGATTGAACGTCATGGGAGAAAGACGATAATCCAAGCTTATATGTGCGGAGAGAGCCAGCGCACACTATGGGATAAGAGTCGGTGGAAGCCATTCAAAAGTTATCTCTTGATTTGGGAGGCCTAACTGTTGTAAAGAAGTGATGCAAGGCGCTACTTAACTGAGTGTTGAGAGTGACTTACGCGTTACTAAAATGTTGATTCTTATAAAGTAACCACCCCTAAAAGTGCGCCAATTACGAAGAGTGCACGGATTGTAAAGTATAATATACCCACAGATAAAGGGGAATAGAGTACCACTTGAGCAAAGATGACGTAAGTGGGAAGCGGTGTTGAGGAAAAGACATAGTTAGAAAAATGTTAATGAAATGGATGTATTGTGTGGGTGATACGAGAACTTAGGTATAGATAAGTTCAGATGATTACTTAGTCCTAGTTAGCTTGGAAGATATGGCTAGGTAGGCTAAGTGTAGAACGTTAGGTGTGCACAAAAGATGAGTGGTGAGTAAACTCAAGAGAGTGTACGAGAACCTAACATGTGTAATCAATAATCGCATTTTATATTGTGATAAACGCTTGTTAAATATTTTCAAAACGTTTTAATTACTAACTCTTGCTATAAAATATTTTCAAAACCTTTTTAGGTGTCCAGCCACAGGGACGCGATGTATGATGATTTCATTCCAGGGACTCGAAGCTGTAGCATAGTGGATGCTTGTAGGATTTTGATTAGACGATATATATCATTCATATCTAGTGCATGATCTCACACTATTATTTGTATGGACTTGTGGTCCGGTATCAGCCTCAGATGTTTAGTTTCAGACTAGTGGTTGTTCTACTATTATTTTGGGATTTTTGCCGATGGTTTATTCGGTATTACTCTTATTCTTTTGTACTCACACTTTGTTGATTGGGTTATAGTACATGGTTATTTTTATACTTTGTTCCGCATGGTTGATTTATCTATTTTAAGAAAGATAAAATTTGGTACCGGTCTAATTTGTACTTAGGGGATTAGTAATTAAAAAGTTTTCGACAGTGATGCTAAGAATGAACCATTTGAGAAACCTGTTTTAATTTAATAAAGGCCTGATCACCCGATGTTTAATTAGGCGGGGTGTCACAACTTGACACGATTGTATATATACATAAGCGTGAAATTGTTTTACATGTATATTGTCGAGTATACACTAGACTAGTCCTCCGATCGACGTAGGCACATGTTGAATGCGATTTTTTGTGATTGATCCGGTTAGGTTCCGCTCGAGTGTCGTGTCGGAGATAAACCACCGGAACTGGACACATGGTTGTAATGCGGGTCGGATAGAAAGACCATGAAACGCCATGTGATTTAGGACTTAGTATGATTGCCCTTTCCACGTAATATTGGGGAGTATTCATGTGTAGGCCTAGTGTTACGACTTGTTCCCCGGGTAACGATAGTGACCCGATATGACTTGTTGTGTGAGATATTATGCTTGTGTATTAAAATAATATCCTGAATCGATGTATTTGATATTATACTTGAAGGAAATATTTTGATACGTTAAATACTGAAATGAGATTAATAATGATTAATCATGATGCGATATGAGACTACACGTTACTCGAGTTTGGGTTGGGTAGTCGCGACATAGGAACATTAGTTGGGTAATTGAACAACTTAATTACTGGAGACGAGTAATGACTAGTTTGCTTTCATTATTAGTACATCTTATAATCTAATAGCTTGTTTTCTTTCTTTGACGTTCGTCTATCTTGATTCTTGCTCCTCTCCTATATATATAATATATGACAGGTCCTCGTCCCGATGGACAATAGACTATGGAGCTTGATGAGATCATATCAATCTTAGGATTCCTGTAGCCGGGGAGTTATTCTATTTTAATTTATGTTGCTGGTTTCCCTTTTCTTGAGGGTGGTATCAGAGATTAATATCACGTTATTTATACTTGGTATTTGAGAGAATTGTTGTATTATTCGTCCCCATTTTGTGTTGGGACTCATGTATTGGCATTTTACATTTTCAGTTTGAGATTACTAATGGATTGTTGCAGTTAATAGTTATGATTTGGTTTTATTTCTTATAGTTGTTATTATATGATTTGGTTACACATACAAGAGTGTACATGTTTACTTTACTGCATTTATTTAAATTTTGTTTCTAATGCCAACATATTGACGCTCCGCTTTAATTTAATTGGGCGTACCTAACCAAATTAGATATAAAAATTAGGTTTGTCACACATGGATATGTGATCTCTACTCCTTTGAATGCCTTGCTGGTGTAGTAGACTCATTTTTGGACACCATCTTCCAGTCGAATTAATGCATAACTAACTGAAGACTTAGAAACATGTAAATATAAATACAACTTCTCGCCCAAAGTTGGTCGGGACAGTAATAATGGAGATCCTAAATACTTCTCCATACCATGAAATGCCTTTTAACACTCCCATTCCATTCAAAGTTTTTCCTGAGTACCTTAAAGAATGGTAAGCATTTAACTTCTGCTCGGGAAATAAACCGGTTGAGAGAAGCTACTCTTTCAGTAAGTTTCTGAACATCTTTTTTACAAGCTGGATATTGCATCTTAATCAGAGCTTTGATTTTAACGCGGTTGTCTTCGATTCCTCTCTGATTCACAATAAAAACCAAGGAACATATCTTTTTGCATGTCAAATGCACATTTGGTCGGGTTAAGCTTCATCTAGTACTTATCTAGTTGCTCGAACATTTGACTAAGGGCTTTTATGTAATCTAAATATTTTCAATTCCTGGTGAGCATATCATCAACATATACCTCCATGTTCTCCCCAATCTGTTCTTCGAACACTTTGTTTAACAATACTTAGTATGTTGCTCTAGCATTTTTAAGCCCAAAAGGCATAACATTGTAGTAGTTGGTACCTCGGATGTTAATGAAATAAGTGCTCTCTCTATCTTTTACCTTCATTTTAATCTTGTTGTAACCAGAATAAGTATCCATAAAACTTAATAGTTCATGACTTACAGTTGCATCTACTAATTGATTAATCCTTGGCAAAGAAAACTGATCTTTCGAGCATGCTTTATTGAGATCGATGAAGTTTGCAAAAATACGCTATTTGATATTCTTTTTCTTGACCATCACCACATTTTTTAACCACTCGGGATGCTTGACATCTTTAATGAACTAGGATTTTAACAGTTTTTCTACCTTCTCTTTGATGTCCATGTTCTTCTCAGGACTACACACCCTGCGCTTATGTTTGATCGGCTTGGAATCCTTACTGATAGTGAGCTCATCCCAGATGAAATTTGGATCAATCCCAGGCATATCTTCATGACTCCAAGAAATACATTTTTTCAATCTTTAAGGAATGTGATTAATTCCTGTTTAAGGGATTGCACTAACATAGAGTCAATTTGAGTAGTCCTTTATGGCTTTTCATTATTAAGGATTATACTCTCAGTGGTTTCTACTACTTGCCCTTTGACTAGTTTTTTTCATCTCGGTGATCCAAGGTGTTAATTTGGTAGGTGGTGGTCTTTTTCTTCAGATCTTTCAAGTCTTCATGTTCGGATGAAGTATAATAGCATTCCCTGGCCATTTTTTTATCACACCATACCACGCCAACTCTGAAGTGGGAAGGTAACTTTAGGCATTGGTGGACATTAGATAGTAAAACTTTAAATTTCTTCAAACCTACTATGATGAGATTCATGTTGTAGGTTGGATGGACATTCTTATCAAGAACAAAGAAGCGTATCATCTCTATTTGACTTATCGGTTAAGTTTTGATCAACACCTCTAACTTGTTAGTTCCTAAGTAACTTTTTCCCCCAAGAAACCAATCAGAGGTATATGGTATGTTTCTAGTTCACTTGTCTTCAATCCCAAACTTTTGAAGATGCTATGGAACATGATATCTGTAAAACTTACATTATCTATCAAAACTCTAGTAATTTTGGCTTCCTGGATTCTGAATGTGACAACCAAAGGGTCGTCATGGGCTACAATACTCCAGACAGGTCATTCTTGGAGAAACTGATGATAAGCTTATCTATATTCACCTTTCTGGGTCAAGCATCATCTTCATTATTCAAGTTAGTGCTTTATATATAAGATCAAGATTGAACTTTATTCCGGTAAGCTTTCTACTCAGGGACCTCATGTCCTCCTCCAGCGTCTCCCCCTATGATGACATGATAATCAAAAGAACCAAAGGTTATTATACCTACTTTAATTTTTAGTTTCTAGCGTTTCTTCAACAAGTCTGGATCATGTTCATAGCTATCCTCATAATCTCTCTTCTTATCATCTCTAGTCTTGCAAGGGGATTTTGACCTTCTTCTGACTTCTCAACCTTCAGTCCGATTAACAAATTTGTTTAGCTTTACTCGACAAGTGAGGTATTCAATTTCATTCTTCAAGGCAATGCAATTATCAGTTGTGTGCCCATGATCTTTGAGGAATTCACAATATGTTGATTTGTCTCTCCTGTTGGGTGGATAAATTCAGGAATACCAATATGGGTCCCATGGATTTGGTTAAGCCTATGAATCCCATTCACTACTCTCCATATATTGGGGGCTACCCTAGTAGGGACAACTTCAAAGTGTTGACAAAACTCAGTGAAAAAGTGATTGCGGGAAAAGTGTTGCCACACTAGGCTATAAAATATAGATGGAATCTAGCGACCTACAACCAATGAAAAAATGTCAATCAGAGGAATAGCCATTGATATGACTAAAGTGTAACCTCGTCTAAGAACGAGCGTCAGCAAAAGATACGACCAAGTTCCTAAAAGGGCCTCTATTGGTCCATGCTAGGATACACTCAGAGATGGGTCGGCCTCCTTATGAGCTAAGACCTCAGGACTCCATCACACTAATAAATGCATGTCTCGACCTTTTCTAGGGTCAGACCATGAAACACCTATACAAGCGCGCCTTGGCTTAAGGTATTCAGCTAAGATCACACTCCCACCATAGTATCAAGTGAGGATCCACAAATATCTCGTACTCGGCCCGACTGAGTCCTATCTAGCCAACATTCGCAGTACCTAGTTCCGACCTGGAATTACTCCACATGGATCAGTATGTTGTAACAAGATTATTCCCCCCACGTGAGGGAATATTACGTCATAATTAGTTACATGTTGAGGGACAGGTGTCATTCCCCTACTGGAAGCCCCCTCATGCACAAGCTAACTACATGCTTGGGGGTACACTGTGACCCTAGGACCTATATATACTTTTCACCTTATGTATGAGAAAAGTATCAAACATTTGAAACCCTACGGTTACTCTGTCAAGTCTATTTTAAGAGAGAAAGCTTGAACTATTGTATCCATGGCCATTAGAGCCATACGTAGTGGATCATACACACACATAGTGGATGTAGGCCTAATCGGCTGAACCACTTAAATTACTGTCTCATCTCGCCTTCTCCTCATCTCATTCACTTACTGCTATATAGATTTATTTCCACCATTGTTGTATTTGGTTTGAGCACATTATTACTCTGACCTGGTGGTGCTATTTCGATCATCATCAGTCTAGCGCCATCTGTGAGAACTAAGATAGTCATCTCTTCCCTGTTTTATCTTAAACTCACCGAAGTCCCTGGTGGTGAACCAATCCTCCCTTCTTTTGGAGCCATTTCATAATTAAAAGAGCTCTTGTTTATCTTCTTAGCTTCCACTCTTTATTTTTCAGCTCATTCAGCACAACACTTTGTTTTTTCGATCATCGGATTACCTACACAAAAAGGGGGTGGGCTAGACACTAGCAACCCTCCTCAGTCAGAAATGGCTGAGGTAGCAATGACTCTCCTCTCACTGGAGGCAAGCCAGTAGGCCATTCAGCAGTAGCTTGCCACCTTCAGCCAAAATATAATTAGGCCTGGTGGAGCTAATATGGTAACTTCGATTGAGAGAGAGGAGCCTCAAGACTTAGTGGCCAGTGGAACACCTGTTGCCCCACACAAAGATCTTCCACAACAACAGAGGCACATAGACGTGGCAGACCCTAGGCACTTATGCCTGGGGAGGCAAGGTCAGCAATGCCCTGATGATGAGGAGCAAGAGTGTGAAGAGGAGGATGATAGGAGCTATTGGGAGCCTTACCAGATCATAGGAGTCACTGTAAAACCCATTCAGCAAAGTAGAGAGTGCAGGCCAAAAGCCTCAGCCCTAGACAGGTTGAGCAAAGGGTCGGCCTTTTATAGGCTCCACCTAGCCCCACACGATCTGAGGAACCACCTCTCTATATCCATAAGTATAACTGGTTCTCGAAAGAATAATAAAGGAGACAACCATTAGGTCCCTAGAGGTCGAGACGAGGATCAGAGGGATGTGAACAGCCGACAAAGGTCGGCTCCTAGAGAGGGTTCGGTTCGGCCAAATGGTAAAGAAGGAGTTGGAGATAATGTAGCCGAGGTTGTGGTAGCCGACAAGTCCTGGAATGACTCTATTCAAATGGGATACAGTCAAGGTTCTCCATTCGTGTCCAGAATCATGAGCTACCCCACTCTAGCCAAATTAAAGCCGTCAGGGGTGACGCCAAGGTATGATGGGAACTAATCCGGTTCACCACATTAAAATGTATCAGTCGGCTGCAGACATCTTCTTAATCTCAGACAAGATGAAGTGTAGAGTGAAAAAGTACCACTTAAGTTGTTTAATTCAAGATTAAACTATCTAAATGGCTCCGAACATTTTGTCGAAGAAATAAAAAATAAATTTCTTAACACAAGATGTGTTTAAAACAGTATGATCGAGTTATTTAAGGTATAGGTTTACCAGTTTTTAAAACAAAAACTTATAAATAAATTAAATCAACACAGCCTCAAGAAAGGGATGAGAGGAAGAGTAAGTATACAAGTACAATTTTTAACGTGGTAAAACCCCACTCAATTGGAGAAATATCCACGGACGTGTTTACACCTCAAAAGTAAAAATCCACTAAAGTAGAGCAACAGGTTACAAACTATTTAAAAATCAAGATGCACAATCAAGCCTAATCTATGTTCAGAAATTATACCAACTGCTCTGGCAATTTCTGACTTCTTCGAAGGCTCTGATGTTGTTGATGTTCTCTCAGCTTTGTAACTCCACTCCTTTTAGCTTTACGTCGACTCTAATGTTCAAAATCTCTCTACCAACACATTTTAGTGTTATAGTATGAAAGTGTGGGTGGTGATGTGCTCTAAATCACATGCATGCAACCCACACACATTTATTACAGAAAAAATGATTATCAAATTACAAACAGATTCTAAAATGCAAAGAAGATTTCTAAAATCAGTTTAGTCGAAACTCAGACTTTAGACCTTTCAAATTATCCACAGATCAAGAGGGAACCTTGCTATATAAAAGAACCAAGATCCTAAACACTTTTGTTATTCGAAAATATTTACAAATATTTCAAAAAATATGAAATAATTGAAAGTGTAAATCCCCAATCAACATCTTACTAGATCTAAGTCCAAGTACTCTCAAAAACTGAAATCGAAAATAATTTTATTGGTTTAGGGTTTGAAAGAAACATAACAGTTAGGTTAGGGTTTTTATTTTCTTTTCTCTCTCTCTCTCTCTCTCTCTCTCTCTCTCAAAGTTGAGGTGAACAAAAGTTAGAAATGAAAGGACGAAGTCTCCTTTTATACAAGGAAGAGAAGGATCTAGAGCGTCTCAAGTAAATGAACGATCAAGGTTTGATCGAAGGAAATCTAATGGCTATTAAATCACCCCATTTATAAAACCTCTGATTGGTTTAAATGTTAACACATGGATCAAGTAAGAACGCATGCATGCCATAGATTAAAAGGATCCAAGGGTTCTCAATCATACTCAGGTATGTGAGTGTAAAGAAATACAGATCCAACCATTGTAAGTCCAACACGTGTAAGGCAAAGATGACTTAAAAAATGCGTATTTTTTATCTTTCAGAAATACAAATTTTACCCACAATATTATCTAGCGCTTTCGGTTTCTACCTAAGTCAAG
This sequence comes from Sambucus nigra, assembly GCA_949130495.1. Classification (NCBI taxonomy): domain Eukaryota; kingdom Viridiplantae; phylum Streptophyta; class Magnoliopsida; order Dipsacales; family Adoxaceae; genus Sambucus; species Sambucus nigra. Next base: position 22,720,727 of record OX422208.1, on the reverse strand, counting down.
TTTTAATATCTTTTACTAATTACAAAACAACCCACAACATATGTAAAAACAAATTTTAAATTTCTAAAAAATTGGTTAAAAATCCTAGAAACTATTTAAAATATCCCAAAAATTATGAAAAAACATTTTAATGGGATTTAACTCACACACACACACACATTATGAAGAATGCAACACATGAATGAAATCCTAGGTGAGGTGGTTGTGTTCTACCTTTAGGAACAATTTGGGGAATTCAAAATGTAGAGTGTGAAGGCTTTTTGGACATACTAGGATATGGCTCAATTTTATCACTATTTCCAAACTAGATGAGCACCTACATAATATAGACTCAAGTGAGTCAAAGATATAGGGTGATTCAATCTCTCCCTTTGGAAATATGAGGTAAAATCTCATTTGAGTCATTGAGGTCTCGTAGGGATACAAAAGAAATAAGAAAAACCTATTCCTATCAACCCAATATCCTAGAAAGAGAAAATTATATAACACAACTATTTGTAGAACAATACCCTATCAAAATTCCGGTGTAAATGAAGGTACTGATTCCTTAAAATAAGATAAATAAGATCAATCTTTTTAGCTGAGAATACAACAAGAATGTCTAAGTAGACTCAAATTTCTCGTCCATAATTTGTTTTGAGAAAACAATTTCAGAAACTCACGATCTAAAGAATTTGAAAAACCAAAGCTCTGATACCAATTGAAAAATTCACTTAAGTCATTTAATTCAAGATTAAACTATCTAAACGGCTCCGAACAGTT